>CM076904.1:21559032-22963111 GCA_039519145.1 Kokia cookei | reverse complement strand
ATGTGTAACGACCTGAAGAAAATGTATTGGTGGCCAGGTATGAAACGAGAGATTTCAGAGTTTGTGACTAGATGTCAGTAAGTGAAAGCAGAGCACCAGGTACCGTCTGGATTACTATATTCGATTTCCATCCCTGAATAGAAGTGGGAGCGAGTTACTATGGACTTTGTCACAAGACTTCCGATGACATCAAGGAAGAAAGATTCAATCTGGGTAATTGTAGATAGATTGACGAAGTCAGCTCACTTCATCCCTATCTAGGTAGATTATCCACTTGAGAAGTTAGTTGAGTTGTATGTATCAGAGATCGTACGACTGCACGGAGTACTAATATCTATTATCTCTAACAGGGATCCACGTTTTACCTCGAGGTTCTGGGGTAAGTTACATGAAACTTTGGGAAACAGGCTAAATTTTAGCACCGCATATCATCCGCAGATGGATGGTCAGTTAGAGCGGGTTATACAAATTCTGGAAGATATGTTACGATGTTCTATACTTGAGTTCGAGTGTAGTTGGGAGAAATATCTGTCATTGGTAGAGTTTGCTTATAATAATAGCTATCAGTCCAGTATTAAAATAGCACAGTTTGAGACACTATACAGTAGAAAATGTAGAACACCCTTGTATTGGACACAATTGAGCGAGCCTAAATTAGTTGGAATCGATTTGATACACGAGATAGAGGATAAAATTCGGATAATTCGTGATTATTTAAAAGTAGTGTTTGACCTGCAGAAGTCGTATGCAGATCTTAAAAGGAAAGATATAGAATTTGTAGTGGGAGACCAAGTCTTCTTAAGAGTTTCATCTTGGAAGAAGGTACTGCGATTTGGCAGAAAAGGAAAGTTGAGTCCACGGTTTATTGGGTCGCATGAGATCATTGAGCGAGTTGGTCTTGTAGCTTATAAGCTGGCCTTACCTCCTGAACTCGAGAAGATCCATAATATGTTTCGTGTCTTAATACTAAAATAGTACAGATCAGATTCCTCTCATGTGATTACACCCTGTGAGGTTGAAATACAGCCTGATCTGTCATATTCAGAGGAATCGATCAGAATATTAGCTTGCGAGGTTAAAAAGCTACGAAACAAAAGAGTAACATTGGTAAAAGTATTGTGGAATCGACACGGGCTAAAGGAAGCTACAAGGGAAATGGAGGCTTCGATGAGATCACAATATCCTAATCTGTTCAATAGTAAGAAAATTTGGGACGAAATTTTCGTAAGGGGGGAGAGTTGTAGCAGCCCGATTTTCATTGGTGTCGAAAACAATGATTTTGGGATCACAACTCCGATGAGTCGAGGAAAAAAATTATTTATTTCAATATTTATGATGTCATTAGCATCGCATTAAAATTCAGATAGGAAATTTTAATGCTTAGATAATGAATAGAGTAGAAAGGACTAAATCGTAAAAGGTATAAAAGAAGAGTTGATAAATTAGAGGGATCAAATGAACAAATAGACCTAAAGTATTTTAGTGGGTGCATTATGATGTAAAATATTAAAAATAAGTGGGATTAATTAAAGTTAAACAAATGATTAAATAAGGTAATTATGAAAGTCTAAATATTTACAAAATCGCCATTGAGTACAAATATGAAATTAAAGAAGAAAAAAAGACATTTTTCCTTTTAATTTCTCATCTTCTCCACGACAAAGAAGAGAAAAACTAAGGTTTTCCATTGTTAACTTTTGAAGCTTGATTGGGTGAGTAAACCTCGATCGTTTTTAGTAATTTTTATGTTTTTGAGTCCGTGTTGGCTTAATCTGGCTATAATTTAAGGATCAATTTGTGAATTTGTCAAATGTTATGAAACTTGCCATTGTTGAATGTGCTTGGACTTGAAAGTTTTGGATAGTTTTGATTGCTTGATGTTTGGGTTGGATCTTTTTGTAAAGTGATTTTTGATGAAATTAGAGTTTAAGGACTAAAATGTAAAAGTGGTGAAATTGTTACTTTTGGTTGAAATAATTGGTTGGTAAGGATTTTTATATGAACTATGAATGTTCGGTTGGAGTGTATCTTGAAGAAATGGGTATCTTTGCATGTTTTGTGTTGAAAGGACTCGCTTGAACAAAAGGAAAATATTAAGGGTAAAATCGTAATTTTCCTAAAAAGGATCAGTTTGTGTTAAATGATCTAAATGTGCGTTGTAATGTAAAAATTTGGATGAATTGTTGATTAGATTACTATCGTGCCACGGATTGCGGAAAGGGAAAGTTAGCAGATTAGTCCCTAGATCCTATCCACAACTGCAATTCAATCCAGTAAGTTAGTTAAATAAATTTGTATTTAGTTATTATTGTACCTATTCTATACATGTCAAGAATCGAATGGAACACTTTGAATAAAAGAGAATGAAAGAAAAGGGATCGACAAAGATAGCAGGCGTTATGCCGAAGAAACGAAATCGACGCAATGGCTGGGGTACAACATATGTTGCGAGTCCTCGACAGCTCGTGTGAGCAGAATCGTGATTCAAAAAAGAGATATGAATCCTAAAATTGATTACAGGCCCTATGATGGTTAGGATTTATGCTTAGGTGCATGTTCTCGATAGCTCGTGTGAGCAGCATCGTTAGGGGACAATTTACAGATAGACATCATACCAATGATTGGGGTACCACATATGTTGCGAGTCTTCGACAACTCGTGTGAGCAGTATCAGGTACTGGTAACATAAAAGTTATAGACAGGAAAATCAAAATACTAAATATGGCTTGAAGAAGCAACTGTTCAAGCTAGCTCGGTTGAGTTATAACTGATTTATGCATATGATTGGTAACTCTTTAGACTCTTCGAACTTACTAAGCTATGAAGCTTACCAAAGATATTATTGTTGTTCTGTAGATTATTTTGTTGCTTGAGGATCAGATCATTTCAAGAAGTCACACTAACTCGTAGCTTGTTTGATAGTCATTCATCACTTGGTTATATGGCATGTATTAGGATGGTGTTATCTTTTGTATTACTTGTTTAGGATTGTTAATGAACATGCTAACAAAATAATGAATGTTGATAAACTTGAGTTTTGGCATGATTCTTTGAATTTTGCATACTTGTTTCGGTAGAACTCTTGCATGTATCGGTAGAAGCATAGGGTAGGAGAGAGGTTGTTCACTGACTAGAGTTGTATCGGTAGATGTATAACAGGTATCGGTAGTTCTGCACACAGATGTATCGGTAATTTATGTACTTTTATCGGTAGAAGTTGCAAGGTAAGAGTTCTTAGCTCTCTGGAGTTTTTAGTATCAGTAGAAGCTTGACTTATTTCAATAGAAGTCACACTTGTATCGTTAAAATTGTTTTAGGCATCGGTATTTGTTTACTGACTTGACAACTACCGATACTTGTTCAATAGGTATCGATAGAAGTCTCCAAAAATCATGAAAATGACATTTTTGGCCCTTTTTAAGATGTGTTGTTAATCAATTGATATAATATGTCGGCTAGATGCATTACTTTATTAAAATGTGATTGATTGAACCAGTAAAAATAAGATAAACTGCGATAGATGAATAGAAAGACACCGAGATCCTAATTGGTGATGGTTTCGGGTTTTGGGTGTTACACTCCATTCCCACCAAAGCATCAATGTGATTGGCTAAATATGTCTGCACCCTCACGTCCACCTCATCCTTCCTTAAGAGAGTATGACCCCCTTTATGTCTCGCTGAGTTAACGATAAAGTATCTTTCTAGTTTTCATTTCCTGCGAATTTTTTTGAACTCATTAGTTCTCACAAAGAAAAATAATTTCGAGATTAATAGCAACAAGCAATTGCATCAACTAGTTCACTGTCGAGAATCTCCTTCCAAAATCTTTCTTTGAACTGAACGTATAGGACTAGTCTCACTCCCATCCAAGCTTTTTCCTTTCTTTCTTTTTTCTCGTAGTTTACCTTCCCTGTCTTTAATAAGAAGAGTTGTTTTCTTCCCCGCCGATGAGCAAGAATCTGAAGTCTCTTCTTGTAAGCGTCCCTTGTCTTTCTTACTTATAGCCATCATAAGATCATCACCTACTTCCACACTTGTAGATCTTCCATCCTTTGAATTTTCCTGGATTTCTCCCTGAACTATTTCAATCCCGTTCCCCTACGTCCCTGAACCTTTGGGGCCTTGATTGAGCTAGACCCGTAGCCATCGTCCATACTGGAAATCTGCTTCGCTCATCCTTTGAGAATATTACGCACAATGCTGTGTGTTATGGCCAATACATCTATAAACATAACAAAAAGAAGGAAGCCTCTCATACTTAATTCCACATATGATTTATTTTCCCTCTCTATCCACCATATAGACCACCCTTCTAAGAGGCCTCGTGGTATCCAAACTTATGCGCACCCTTATAAACTTTGTCCAACATCCGTCTCTATCCCTCTAGTCGATAGCTAGGACATCCTCTACTACCCTACCCACCTCCATAGCAACTTGCCTCTCCATACATTCCAGTGGCACATTCTAGATCCTAATCCAATATGGAACGTGAGTAAAGTCATAGGTTGTAGGGTCTTTATTTTTCTCGAATGGGACCAACAAGAGCAAACACTGATCGAAAAGCCAAGGCGCCATATTCAAAATCCTCTCCTGATCCTCGATACGTCCAAATTTGACCAAGAAAACCCTACCTTTTATTTCCAGAAAGTTTACTTGTTCCTTGGTATACCATAGAGATCGGAGGACACTATACATTGCCTCTTTGTTTACTTTCGCCTCTAATAGAATTTTGGAAATTGCCCAAGCCTCATGACCATCCATTTTCGAGTTCACACCGTCTGACAGAAAACTCTCTTAGATTCTTCTTCACTAAATTTCAAGTTGGTCATCAACTCATTAATGTCGTCCGCCATTCTAGGATCATTACCCTCAACACTCTCCCCACCTCCATTATCGCACCAGGTAGAAGCCCTCTGAAGGGACCAGGAAATTTGTACCAGCCAGTCCCAAATTTAAGTTCTGAAAATCAACACGAAGGATAATACCAAAAAAATGCAAAAGACAATACAAATAATTAAAAATCAAAAAGGAGAAAAATCGATTAGCCAAAAAGAAGGCTTTCAAATCAAATAAAAACGAACCAAGGGTAAAAGAAAACACAGAACATGTATTGGGAAAAAAATGAAACAAAGATGAACGTAAAGAGGAAGAAAGCCAATTAGGGGTAACAAGGTAAAATAAACCACCTGACCACTTCAAGCTATAGTGAGCTATATTAAATTGTACGTACGTAAAACATGCAGAGTTACAAATTTCAAGGAAACTGATGTATAAAACATCACCTGAAGCAAAGTTTTCTCTGTAAAAACATGCAAAAAGAGAAAAAATGCAAAAAAGAGAAAAGAATCATGCATAGCTCAATTAAAATATGAAAAATACAAAGCATACAAAACGGAAAAGATGATCCCAGACGAGACACAATTATATAATACAGAGGAAAACAAATGAAAGAACAAGAACAAAGACAATAAAAATAAAATCTTCAGTGATCCTACTCAAGAACCATCCTCCGGACCCGTTGGAAATATCCGAATGGAGACCAGAGCGATTCCTAGGATTATCAAGAAGCAACCCTCACTGCTCCACCGCCCCACCCACTAGGACAAACCCCTAAAAACTTAAGGACCAAAAGATAAAATAAATTAAAAGCCGAAGAAAACACTAGAGCAAAGTCACCTGAGTCAGAAGAACCCTCGCTCCACCCAGTCACCGGAAAGAAGACACCTACGAGGCTCGCACTGAGGGGTGCACCTCCTACCAACTTCTATAAAATCTGCAAAAGATGAAATAGAAACAAACAGAACCTCTATAAGATGGTATATAAGAAACCAAGAAAATCGAAAAATAAAAGAAATAAAGCCAAAATGAAAAAGCACTGTAGAATGCAAAGAACTCAGCAAGATATCGAGTTCTGCCTCCAGGACACCGTGAGGATCTTTGCCCCGTAATTGTTAACACCAAACCTAGTCATTGTAAGAACCACACCAATGCCTCAAAATCCCACTCTTGTACCACCCACGATGAATCCTAAGGATACACAAGATGGACCTTCTAACCATATAACACCGTCCCACCAGTCAACGGACCGAGACAGACACCATCGAAGCAAGAAAATAAATCGCTTTAATCTTGGAGAAAAAAATTCTTTCCCTGTAACGCCCTAAAATTTTAAACTTTTCTATCTTAGTTGTATAAATAATGAGCTTAGTGGTTCAATGATCTTGCATCTACCTATCTACTCTTGGGGTTGTGTGTTTGAACCCCTGTGTAAGCGAACATGAGTATATATTTTTGCACTTCTCTGCGAATTGGTTTCTTATCTTTATTTTATTTAGTTTTAAAAGAAAAACCAACAAAACTAGCATTTTTTTCTAAAAAGAGAAAAGAGTTCCAATTTTTTCATCCTAAACCATACGTTTCATTTTTGCTTCTTGTCATTGCAATCATATTAATTCTCGTTAATTTTTATCCGTGAACGATAACGTTTCTAGTTGCGGTAAGTTTGGAAATGTTGAATTATGATGAGTAAACCAACTTGAGTTAATTTCTGCCATTGTTGAACTTGTTAGAACTTTTCTAGGAATTGTATGAATTTTGTGTTTATGCATTGATTGTGACGTTCTAGGAGAACATCTTGTCGGGGCTGATTCTTTCGGAGAGCATAATAGGTGAATTGATGGGACAAAAGGTACTTTAGTTGTGCTTTTCGACTGTGTTTCGAACTTTCTCGAAGGTGGAGATTTGGTTGATAACTCTCTTCGTTATTGAGAAATTGATTGTGTAATTGGTTGTTTTATGAAGGTTTAAGCTTCGAGAGTACTTGTTTGGCGGGATTCCAACATCGTAAGAGATAGGGTATCGAGACCACTTTTAAATTACTACTATTTTTTTACATTTTTGCAAAATTTGCCTCTATTCGAGGGCACACGGGCACACTGGCGTGTGTTCAGACCATGTACCATGTAAATATGGTACAAGAGACACATGGGTTGGGCACACGGGCATGTGTCAGGTCGTGTGTGCATACTGGTTTATGACTTACGGGCTGTGCACACAAACGTGTGTTAGACCGCATGTGCATATTGGTTTATGACTTATGGGCTGCGCACATAGTCGTGTGTCAGACCATGTGTGTATACTAGTTTGTGTCACACAGGCGTGTGTCAGGTTGTGTAAATATACTGTTTTGCAATTTTAGGTGCAGTGGTCACACGAGCGTGTTCCATACTGTGTGTGTATACTGGTTTGTGTCACATAGGCTGCGCACATGGGCGTGTGTCAGGCCGTGTGAATATACTATTTTACAATTTCAACTGCAGAAGTCAACGGGCTAGACACACGGGCGTGTGTCTAGCCGTGTGTCACACATGAGTCAGCACATGACTGTGTGCAGTGTAAATTCATGCATGAACCCCATGTAAAGTGATCGTAGATTAATCGTAGTACTTGTGTGACCTAACTGAACCATGAAAGCAATTAAGCATGTATGCAACTTGGTTTCGAGAATGTGATTGGTTAATTATGTGCTGTTGATATGTGAGATATATAAATAGCTATAACATTAAACTAGTACTGGAATAACTAAACTGAAAAGGTGGTTAAACCACTTGGGAATATTTTTACTAAACTGGCAATGACACTGAAACACTACAATATTATTATTGAACTGGCAATGACATTGTAAATACTGCAATATTATTATTGAACTGCCAGTGACATTGTAAACACTACAATATTATCACTAATCTGGCAGTGACACTGTAAACACTGCGATATTACTACTAGACTGACAGTGACACTGTAAACACTGCAATATTATTACTGAACTAGCCGTGACAATGTAAAAACTGCTAGACCACCAATGAACTGTAATACAACTGTTTAACTAGTTGAGATCTAATTGTACAGCTGGGTAAATGTTTCCATAAATTATGTTAAGGAGATTTACAAAATATCATTATGTTTCACATTGTCTCATTTAATGATGTTTTAGGGACTTCCCAGACTTGACGGCAGGTTGACAAGTAGTTCAATCACTCTAGGACTTTTAGGCTTGCAACTAGTTTATTTCTATGCAACTACGTGGAACCTTCGAATTTATGTTGAGATGTTTAAGTTGATAATGAACTTATTTTCTATATAAATGACATTATTGTGTGCTTGCTTTCATTGTGACATTCTTGACTTATGCATTTCATCTAGGCTGGGTTTTGGGTGTTACATTCCCTAAAAGCTTTTAAGTGGATGGAAAAGGGAGTGTTTTTCGAAAAAATGTCTTATTCCCAATTGTCATTTACACTTCCTTTTCTTCACGTCTTTCTCCCCTCTTTACTCCTCTCTCCTAAGACTTTATCCCCTATCAGTAATATCAACGGTGACCCACGATGCAATATCAGTGTTATTGACAGACCATCTTTGGATTCCTCCTCTGAGAGCGTCATCCTAGTTTTGGACCTCAAACTCATTGGCAATCATTTTATACTCTTAATTTCCATGATCTTTTACTTGCTTTTATGGAATGATGAAAGTGAGAACCATCTTTTCATCAAATATGTTATATGCTATAAGTTCAAGTAGTAACCAAAGCACAAGTCTTGTAAGGATTCTTGATTATACCTTTTATATAATGTTGAGTGTTTTTTTGTGAGTCCCCCTCTCATGGAGGCCAATTCTCCTCCTAGTTATATGACATGGTCTTGGGTGTGACGTACTAGGTAGGTCCCCATGCATGCCAACACAAATCCTATTCCAGGGTGAACATGTACCCCCTAGGTATAGGTTCGCTTGCATGATGATATGGACTCACCGTGATAAAGGATTGAGGGGAGGAAGCGAAAGAAGGAACGAATTCAAGTTGTTTGACTCTAGAAAGAAATATTTGAAGGTGACCTAAAAGAAGAAATAAACAAATTTAGAAATTACAAAAATTGAAAACATTAAAAGAAGAAATTGAAGAATTGAGAATAAATATTCAAAATAATAAATAAATAGACGAAATATAAAAGTGGAAGATGGAATGACTAAACCGATGAATATGATGGATAGAAAGATAAGTGTCCAATTGAACCATTTGAGATATAAATCCCAATAAACTCAATTAATGACTCTAATCAACTTTTCGAGAAATAATTCTTGGCAAATTAAAGGGTGAAGAATGAGTTCTCACGACTCCTTGAAGAAAATCAAGAAGAAAACTACTTCTAACAATCACAAGAAAGAAATCTTGCATGAAGAAAGAAACTCCTAAAGTTGAATTTTATTAATGAACACAATCGTCCCTTAATTAATAATGAATAAGCCTTTATATAGGTTAGCTAAGTACATTCAAATAAAACTCTAAAGTATATTGAAACTCTAATTAATCTAAACAAGAAGTAATTTTAAATTAAACTTTCTTTTTTATCTAAGAAACAAAAACTCCTAAACAACTTAAAATACTTAAATAATATCCAAAATTCGAAATAAATAAATAATAAAATAATAAAACTTAATAAATACAATATTGGGCTCATACATAATAAAAATTAAGGCTAAAAATAAACTCAATATGATTTAGGGCTTGTTTTGTTGTGCTTTCAAAAAGCACTTTTTGCATAAAAAGTGCTTTTGGTTTTTTTTTTTGAAATTTTTTTTTAAACTAATCCTAATCAATTACGCACTTGACCAAGTGCTCCTTAAGCCTCTGGTAGAATCTAGCCTACTCACAGAGTCTTGACCCTTGCTTTGCGCCAAACTATGTTGCGTTGCCAGCAAAGCGAAACTATAATAGTTTTGATTGTGTTCCAATAAAGATCTTAAAAGACAAATAAGTTCCTATTTTTCCAGATGCACCATGCTAGTAAACCAAGGAGGTATGACCATGAAACCTCGTCGCGTATTCTCCAAGTTGAGTTCTCCAGGCTAGCTTTGATCCAATCTGCTAAATTGATCGAGAAAAATTGCTCTTGACGTAATCCATGTATAAAGAAACTCTAAACCACTTTGGCAACTGGACAGTCCTTGAAGACACGTAATATGTCCTCAACTCCATGATGGAAAATAGGGCATGACATATCTTGGCCTATCCCTCGTCGAACTCGTTCTGAATTAGTGAATAATTTTTGCTTTCTAACCAACCAAAGGAAGAATTGAACCCGATAAGGGCCTTTGTATTACCAAATGGCTTTTAGTCGTGTGTTAGGTCTTCTTTGGAGAAGATCACCAAATCATCTACAAAAAATAGGTGAGTTAAGCCAGGTCCTGCTCGTGATAACTTAATGGGATTCTACTCCTTGAATGATATGACCCACTTGATGTTATGTCCTAACCATTCCATACGTAGGACAAATAAGTAAGGCGATAGTGGACAGCCTTGTCTGACTCCTCTTATTGGTTTAAACTTTTTTGTAGGAACTTCATTCCACAAGATTTGCATAGTATATGTCGAGATTGTGGACAAAATAGCTTTTTGAAGGAAAGCTGGTATCAATGCTGCTTGTGTAGAGGCCTCGATGAAATCCCAATGTACCTTATCATATGCTTTTTCTAAATTTATCTTAATGTCCATCCATTTTTGGCTTTTTCCTCTCATGGAGTGTATTACTTCTTGGGCAACAATGATGTTATCAGTTATATTCCGTCCAGCTATGAAACCTACTTACTCTTGGCCAATGATTTTGGGGAAAACCACCTTGAATTTATTTTCTATTACTTTCACAACTAGCTAATATATCACAGAGTAGAGACTAATGGGCCTTAAATATGATATATCCTTAGGCTGCGCTACTTTGGGAATGAGCACAATAGGTGTATTATATAGCTCCGGATCTATTGGATTTCCTTTGAAAACCCCTTTGACCTAGTCACATACTGCACCTCCTATGTTGTCCCATTGAGTTTGGAAAAATATAGCATGGTACCCATCACTACCAGGAGCTTTCATCAGAGCCATGTCAAATAGAGTTGTTTTGATTTCTTCATTGAAAACCTCTTCACTTAAAAAGTCAATATCACGTTGTTCCAATTAGAGAAATTGATAAGGAGGGAGCTCGTCCCTCTGTTCTTGCAGTTCTCCATATAATTGCTGAAAGTAATTTACTGCTTCCATTTGTACCTCATCCGGATCATAAATCCAAACCCCATCTTTCCCTCGTAAACCATTAATATGGTTTATTTTCCTTCTGAACATCGTATGGCTATAGAAGAACTTTGTGTTCCTACCACCTAAGTTGAGCCAATCACATCTCGACTTTTGCTTCCATAGTAATTCCTCATGATTATGCACCTCCTCTAGCTCTTCTCTAATGTGCAGCTCCTTTGAGACCAATGCCTCTGACGGTTCTCGCTCTATTCCCTTTTAAGTTTTGTTTAGATCATGTACGAGTTTCCTCTTCGTTGCCCAATATGCCTATAAGTGTTCCTGGTCCAATCTTTAAGACTTTTCGTGAGCCTTTCTAGAGTTCCAAACACATCACCATTGAATTCCAAGAGACCTTTCACAATGCTTGAGAATTGTTGATGAAAGGTCCAACTTACTAGAAACCGGAAAGGATACCCTCTTAGCAAGCTGAGGTCGAGACATTAATTGACGAGTAGAGGTCTATGATAAGATTTGAGTCGAACAAGGTACGTTATTAAACATGTTGGGAAGGTTTTTGCCCAAGCTATATTCCTCAAGACCCGATCCAATCGTTCAAGGGTTTCCTTCCTTTACCAGGTGAAAACTGGTCTTGGAAATCTCAGATATTGTAACTCACTGGCTTCAACAAAGTCTCCAAAATGAGGATACCGTCTCTCGCTATTCCTTCCTTTTTTCTCATTTATAGAGAGTAGTGCATTAAAATCCCCTACTGCCATCCAATGAGTGAAAGAGTTGGGTATGGTCCTTGATAATGCTCCCCACAAATTCCTCCTTTTAGTGCTATTAGGTTACTGTACACAAAGGCGATGAGGATAGTTGACGGGTAGGAACTCCAAATGAGACTCGATGACAAAACAAATTGCGGATGGTTTTTAAGACTTTAAGACAAATTGTGTCTTTTTGCCAATCCAAATCCCTTTTAAAAAACCCACGCTTCTACTCGATGCAAGAATTAGAACCCGAGGTTTACCACTACCTCATATGCTTTCTTTCCGCTAATGCTAGTTTCTAAGAGACTTACAATGTCTGGCTTATGCTCCATATTATATTCCTTGAAGATACGGGGAAACTTAGCATTTGCACACCCTTGACAGTTCTAGGAAAAAATTGTGGGATTAGAATTTGTCATCATGAAGAGATATTTTTTTAGGCTTCTCTCTTCTCCTGAAGTCAGCATAGACTTTAAACTCTTAGGTCAAACTAGCGTCTCTATTTGGCCCCTTCTTGTTGGGTCAAGCTCACTCCTCTACTATCTCACCTTCATCCTTCCTTTCTTGCTAGAATTGATTTTGTAACGAATCCATTATGTTTTTAATGGAATTTGATAGGGGAACTTTGGAAGGAGTAGCTTTGAATGGGCTACCGCTCTCCCTTATGCTTAATTTTTTATTTTTCCTTTGGCCATTTCCTTGTACTGCACTATTCCTTTTAGCTCTAGGGAACCCCCGTTACGGTGCACCTTGAGATTTCCCTTCGATTAGGCTTATCGAGAATCGATGTCCAGAATCCTTGTTAAAGGCCACCATCAAATGCAGGTTTGGGTTTAACACCCCTTCCGTCAGAGACAGAGAAATCTCCACTAGGTCACTAGTTCAGGTATTGTAAGGGAGAGGTTTGTTTGACTTTGCAACTGCTTTGTCGACAACAACTGCTTCTCTCACCACTTCGATCTCCCCTATTTCTCCCCTCCTCTGTGGATAATGGTAGGTCTTCTTCAAGTACCACCATCTGCTCTCCTTCCTCTCCTTTCAATAAATCAAGAAGAGGTCCTTTCCTTGGATCGACATCATCAACATAGCCGTGAGGAGCCACCTATTCCCTTAACCCTACTTTCATCTTATTTTGGCCCTTTAGGTTTCGAAACCTTCGCTAGCCCATTGGGCTTCATGACTCTCCCAACTACTCCAACTTTATTCTAACTCCTTTCATGACCCGAACCAATACTTCCTTCTATCCCATTATTAAGCTGTAGAGGGGCCAAATATAAGCATCTGGATTTGGTTCAGTGCCTTCCTCTTAATGACCCAAGTTCAACTTTGAATGTTCTAGTCTTAGGGTTGCTGATGTAGACTCAAGGCCCCTGAAATATTGTCCCTCTTCCATGTTTGCATTAGTTGAATGATCCTGAAGTTTTCTCTGTCGTCTAGGGTTTCCAAGACTTAAAATTGAGAATTATTCATCGAATCTTTCCCCTCGCCATTGCCTCCCTATGTCTTCCTTATCAATCTCCTACCCTTTCTTTTAACTAGCATCCATGGTCCATACTTATTTTCACATGACGCTATTCCTAGAAATCTCCCTCATATTCTGGTCTTCTTCTTCTTTCGTAAGCTCACCTTCGGCACCGAGTTGTTCTTTCAAGATTACAGGGCATATTTCCTTCACATGTCCATAGTGGCCACAAGCAAAAACGATCGAGGGTAAATACTTATACTCAATCTGTTAAAGGATGCCATTAACTAAGACTTGCGAAATTAGGGCTTTCTTCAAGTTTACATAAACCGCCATTCGGGCAAACCTCCCTCTGACCCCATTGTCTATATTAAAGTCCAGCTTCACTACCTTCCTAACCATCCCTCTTATCTCTCATAAAACCGGACGTTTTTAAATGTGCCCTGGTAAAATGGGTAACCTAATCAAGGCCATGACTATGCTTGGATAAGGCTGTGAAGCGTAGAAGTTGGTAGTCCAAGGTTGGACAGTTAGATACTTACCATAGATTATCCAAGGCCTCTGGATTAAAACATTTTCAAAATCATTCGAAGTCTGAAACCTCACCAGAAAGTAGTCGTTTTCAACATCCATTAAGTGAAACAGTTTTGACGACTTTTAGAGAAAACAAACCTTGTATACTGTTGAGTATCCTATACTTCAACCGAGTAGCTTGATTACCACTATGACAGACATAATATTAATCAAAATTTGATTTATCCTTTTGTGGGTATTCAATTGATCAAGGATCGCACCGCATCCATTTATTTTATTTCAAAATTATCATCCTCCTGGCAAACCTCCACTATTGAACTCCTTTCTTCAGCCATGAGACCCGTGCCCATCAGCATATCCTTCCAAGGTCGAACCCTCTCCGTGGCCGGCTCAGCCTCCATGGCCACATCTTTATCGTCCTCTTTTCCCTTAATACGCACCTTTTTTGTGAACCTATTTGCTCCTTCCTTCTCATCGCAACTTTTGTTGTCGATAAGACTCATTGCAAGAATGCCCAGGATATACGGGGAAAAAAATCTATTGATAAATTATTTTTTAATCACCCCTAAAAGTGCTTTTGGCTTTAAAGCACAACTAAACAAACATCATCACTCTGCTTTTTCCTCGTTTTAAAAAGTTATTTTCCTTCGTTTGAAAAGCTGAAAATAATAGCTTTTTCTCTTGTCAAAAGTGCTTTTGTAATCTAATTACTTTTTTATCCTTCTTTTTCGCGTTTCTTCTTTTTCCACATTTCTTCTCCATTTTTTCTTCCAAGAATCTCTCTGGTTCCCTCTTTTATTTCCTTCCATTCTTCCATCTTCAAGGTCTTCAACGTTTGCTCTCACTCTATCTTTTTCTTCCAACTCCCTAATCCCATATCATTTTAACTCCCAATTTAATTTTTTCTATTTTTTTACCATTTTAGGGCTATTTTTGGTTCCTCGTTGCCTTCCACGGGGTGATCTTCTTCTCTTCTCACCCATTTTTAATTAATTAGTTCTGCTCTTGTTCGCTATCAAAATCCTTTTTTGTACTGAATTAGAGAAACTAAATGACTTTGAAGGGGGCAACTAATTTTACATTTATTTTTTTATCTCGATGTAGCAAAAATCTTTAAGAAAAAATAATTTTCTTTGCTTGCAAACCTACCTAAAGAGAAAAATTCATTGATATGGTCTCATACTAACGTAGCTAATTTGGCTTGTAGGCTATGGCTTAGAATTTTAGGCAATTGGTGGAGATTTTTGTACTAGGGAAATAGATGCTCTTCTCAAAAAGTCGCTTATGTTGTTAGGGGATTGTATTTTGTTCAAAGAAACACGTGCTTTGCTGGTAAAGTGATGGGGTAACAAGCCATGAGAATAGTCTTCTGAATTTCTTCTTTACTTCCTCATATTTCTACTGTGAACAATTCTCATAGGTCAAGTTTGCTAAGTAAAACCATCTCTAATGATGATATTACATCTTCCAAATTTTGCATATCCGATATTGTTTCATCATACTAGCCCTTAGCCCGGTGGTTGATACTTAAGGTGGAAAGATTTCATCTTGGCTATTTGCTTCTATTGCAAAGCCAATCGTACGTTTGATCCAATTGCTGAACACTTTTTTAATTTTATTTGTGTATAAAATATTATATTAGATAACTGTTGTCTAGTTGTTTGTTTAAAGAAATATTTAGATGTGACTGAAAACTGAATATGGATTTATGCTTATAATGGTGAGAATATTAATATGTATGGGTTTCAGTTAAAAAGTGCGCGTCGTTTTACTATCCAGTTTCATATTTTAAGATCACAATCTTTATCTGCCAACACTTCAATCATGATATGATTTACAAGTGATTCAACATTATTTGTTATTGTTATTGTTTATCTATGAAGTTTTGGTAGTATATATTGTTGATTAAAGTTTTTTTTATATCTTAGATATTTTTTTATATTCGTTTATGTTCCTTACACATCTCTACCATTTGGAACTATCATGTTATCTTCAATTGTTCCTTTCAATAGTTTTAAACATGTAAAAAATATACTTATGTGACATTTGATTTTCTTGATTGCTTTACTGGCTGAAACGAATATGTTCATATACACAATAGATGAGTACTTCGGTGATTGAAGTTGGTGGTGAAAAAGTCAAAGCATGGTGGATAAGAGATTGAAAGAAACATTTTGTGATATTTGTATTAAAGAGATATTGAAAGGCAATAGACCTGGTACTCATTTCAAAAAAGTTGGATGGTAGAAACTAATGACCAACTTGGAGAAAGAAACAAGCAAGGTTTATTCACAAAGACAACTTAAAAATAGGTAGGATGCCTTGAAAAAAGAATTGAACGCTTGGAAGAAACTTAAAGAAAGAGATACTGGTCTAGGGTGGAATACTATAAAAAGAACCGTTGATACATCGGATGATTGGTGGGAGAGTAGGCTAAAGGTACATTAATAATTCTAGATATTTTTTTTTCTTTTTTTATGAGGTTGTTTTTTAATTCTTTTATTAAGCTACTGTTTTGTATGTAGGTTGTGCCTGAAGCTAAAAAATTTAGAACATCATGCATTGATCTTGACTTGGAAGGAAAGTTAGACCAAATGTTCATGAGGATAGTTACACCAGGTGATAATGCATGGGCACCTTCTTCTGGTATACTCAGCAGTGAATTTTTTGAGGATGTTAACAATGACATACTTGAAGAGAATGAGGAACAAAATGCGGGATGTAACACCCAAAATCCAAAACCATTGTTGATTAGGGTTTTGATGTCCGGTCGATCTTATATAGCGTTTATTTTCGACGTTTCTGTTTCGTTTAATCATATATTAAAAGAGCGAAAAGGGTGAAAATATCATTTCCAAATTTTTGCATACTTTTACCGATACCTGTTGGACAGGTATCGGTAGTAGTCAAGACAGTAGGCAATTTAGAAATAGTGCAAACTTCTACCGATACAAGTGTAACTTCTACTGAAACAAGTCTTACTTCTACCGATACTAAAAACTCCAGAGAGCTAAGAAGTCCTACCCTGTAACTTCTACTGATACAATCATCCTATCTACCGATGCTAGTATATACAGAACTATCGAAACTTACTATGCAACTACCGATACAACCCAAGTTAGTAAATAACCGCTCTCCTACCCTGTACTTCTACCGATACATGCGTGAGTTCTACCGAAACAAGTATACAGAAATCAATAAATCAAGCATAAACTACAAGTTTATCAAATATACATTACTCCATAACTTCAAGAAGTATACCAATATGTTATACATGGTTTCCAAGACCTTGCGTACAACACATATAGTATGTTTATCACATTTAACTAACATAACAACTTGTTCAACATTTATCTAGAATTCACAACAGAGATTCATTCTTCATTCATACAAGTGGTACAAGTCAATTCATCCTAGTACATGCCATATAACTGAGTGATGTAAATACTACCGAACGAGCTGCCGAGGATAGTGTAATGTCTTCAAGATGATTCAATCTTTAAGTCGCAAAATGAAATCTAAAAAAACCAACAATTTCATTGGTAAGCATTATAGCTTAATAAGTTCGCAAAGTTTATCAATTTACCGGATAACATTTGGTAAACAACTCTATAAATCTGACAAGCCAAAACAGGACTAAATTTCATTGATCGTTATTCGTTTTACTCCATGTTGACTCAAAGGTCATGATGCTCATTTTACTCCCTATTGACCCTGAGTTCATGCCTGTTACCAGTATACGATGCTATTCTTAGCCATCGATACGGTATATCTGTTCCCTACTATGCTGCTCACACTAAGTTGACGAGAATATGCGATCAGGCATATATCTCAGCCATCGTATGGCCTGTAATCCATTCTTGGATTCTATTCACTTTATAGTGACTCGCGATGCATTAGAGAATCCGGAACAAATGCAGGAATCTCGATCATCTGACCATTATCTTTGGTACAAAATCGAGAAATTCTTCTTCTCTCGTTTTATCTTTCACATCATCAGTTTTGTTGTACTAATCATCAACAACAAAAAAGAAGGTAGTTATAAGCAGTTACAAGTAAGAATTTAACATTACGAACTTACCGGACTGGATTGTAATTATGGTTAAACTCTAGGGACTATTCCGCTAATTTTCCATTCCCGCAATCTGTAGCGCAATCGTAGTCTACATCCACAAATCATCCAATTCTCACATTAAATCACACAATCAAATCATTTAACACAATTTGATCCTTTTACGAAAAATTACAATTTTACCCCTAACCTTTTACTTCTATTCAATTTAGTCCTTAAGGTCTAAACATGCAAAATAACCAATTTTCATTTAATCCCATAACAACTGAATATCCATGGGTGTTCACCCAACATCCCCATTCAACCATTTCACAACAAGGATATGTATTTTCCATTTTCACAATCTAGTCCTCAAACCTTAATTTCATAAAAAAATCATAGCACAAAATCAATGATTCTATTCATCAAGCATTCAAATCTATCCATAACTTTTGAGAACAAGCATTTTCATCAATGGAAAGTTTTATAACATTTGAAAGATTCACAAATTGGTCCACGGATTAGCTAGACTAAACTTATACGGACTAAAAAACATAAAAATTACTAAAAACGGATAGCATTTGCTTACTCAAATCAAAGGTAAAACTTTGGAATGCAAAACCCTAGCTTCCCTTGCCCTAGCCGTGAAGAAAAAGAAGAAGAAGAAGTGAAAATATTCTATTTTTTCTTCTTTTAATTTCATATATATACCTAATGGTATTTTTGTAATTTCTTTAACTCATCATTAAGCTTAATCAACTCATCCTTACCTTAGTTAAGCTTCATTATATTTAATTTATCTCAAGCATATCCAGTAACAAATTTCTTTTGGTTAATTTATTCATTTGATCCCTCGATTTTCTCATACTCTACTTTTGCAACTTTTACAGTTTAGTCTTTTGTGTTTAATTAACTATTCAAACTATAAATTTCTTTTACCAAAATTTAATGACACTAATGACGTCATAAATGTGCAATAATTAATAATTTACGACTCGACTCGTTGGAGTTATGGTCTCGAAACCACTATTTTCGACACCACTGAAAATCGAGCTATTACAACTCTCCCCCTTTAGGGAAATTTCGTCCAGAAATTTCTTACCAGTAAACAAGATAGGGTACTGTGATTTCATCGAAGCCTCTACCTCCCATGTGGCTTCTTCTAACCCATGACGACTCCATAATACTTTTACCAACGGTACTCTTTTGTTCTGCAGCTCCTTTACCTCGCGTGCCAGTATTCTAACTAGTTCTTCTGAATATGAAAATTTTGGCTGAATCTCAACCTTAATGGGTGCAATCACATGAGAAGGATCTGATCTATACCGTCTAAGCATTGAAACGTGAAATACATTGTGAATCTTCTCAAGTTTGATGGTAAAGCCAGCTTATAAGCTACAAGACTAACCCTCCCAAGGATCTCATATGGCCCAATAAACAGCGGACTCAACTTGCCCTTTTTACCAAACTGTAACACCTTCTTCCAAAGGGAAACTCGCAAGAAAACTCGATCTCCAATGGCAAACTCTATATCCTTCCTCTTTAGATCAGCGTAGGACTTCTGCCGATCCGACGCTGCTTTATACAATTATGGATTATCCGGACCTTCTCTTCAGTCTCAAGTATCAAGTCAGCTCCAACCAGCTTAGGCTCACTCAACTCTGACTAATACAAAGGGGTTCTGCATTTCCTATCGTATAGTGCCTCAAACGATGACATTTTAATATTGGACTGATAACTGTTATTATAAGCAAACTCTACCAATAGTAAGTATTTCTCCCAGCTACCTTTGAACTCGAGTATACAACATCGTAACATATCCTTTAAAATCTGTATCACTCGCTCAGACTGACCATCTGTCTGTGGATGATATGTCGTGCTGAAATTTAACTTGGTTCCCAAAGCTTCATGTAGCTTGCTCCAGAACCTCAAGGTGAAACGTAAATCTTTGTAAGAGATGATAAATACCAATACCCCATACAATCGCATGATCTCAGATAAATACAACTCAGCCAACTTCTCTAATGGGTAATCTACTCGAATCGAAATGAAATGAGACGACTTAGTTAATCTGTCAACTATGACCCAGACAGAATCTTTTTTCCCCGGTGTCACCGATAATCCTGCAAAAAAATCCGTTGTAACTCAGTCCCATTTCCACTCAAGAATAGCGATAAGCTGCAGCAATCTAGAAGGTACCTGATGCTCAGCTTTTACTTGTTGACACACCAGACATCTAGTCACAAATTTAGATATTTCCTTTTTCATACCTGACCACTAATACATCTTTTTTAGGTCATTATACATTTCACACTTCCCGAGTAAATGGAATAAGTGCTGCTGTGAGCTTCAATTAGAATGTCTCATCTCAGGTTTGATTCATTAGGAGCACACACTCTTGAATACGCTGTAGAAATAACAATCTCGTCCTGAGTTCAACAGTGACAGAACCATCACTCTCCAATGACAGGTGAGCATTCATTCTCTCAAGGCGAATAATAACTTTCGGCCTAGGGAAATCGTAACAACATTTGCTTTGTTTGGATGATAGTCAATCACAATATCATAGTCTTTTAATAGCTCTAACCATCGGCGCTGCCGCAAATTCAACTCCCTCTGCGTCATCTAGTATTTCAAGCTCTTATGATCAATGTATACATGATATCTCTTACCGTACAGATAGTGACGTCAGATCTTTAGTGTAAAGACAATGGTAGCTAACTCTAAATCATGAGTCAGATAGTTCTTTTCATGCAGATTTAATTATCGAGAGGCATAAGCTATTACTTTTCCAGCTTGTATCAACATACAGCCCAAACCATTCAAAGACTCATCATTGTAAACTACGAATTCCTTTAACAATTCAAGCTGGGTTAGTACCGGAGCTGCTATTAACATTTTCTTAAGCTGATCAAAACTTTGTTAACACTTCTCTGACCAAACAAACTGTATTTTCTTCTGTAGCAACTTCGTTAACAACAAGGCTATGATAGAGAAATCTTTCACAAACTGGCGGTAGTAACCTGCCAATCCCAAAAAGCTACGTACTTCAGTAATGTTCTTCGGAACCTTCCAATCGAGGATAGTTGAAATTTTGTTCAGATCAACCCGTATTTCTTCTGCGGATACCACATGACCCCAAAATCCAACTTCTCGTAGCCAGAATTCGCATTTGTTGAATTTCACATACAACTGTTTTTCTCGTAAGATCTGTAATACCTCCCTCAAATGCTAAGTATGCTCTGACTCTATTATGGAATAAATCAATATGTCATCGATAAATACAACCACAAGTCTATCCAACTAAGGCTAGAACACTCGGTTCATCAAATCCATAAATGTTGCTGGGGTGTTGGTTAACCCAAATAGCATTACCAGAAATTCATAACGTCCATACTGGTTCTGAATGTTGTTTTCATCACGTCGCAATCTTTTACTCACATCTGATAATACCCTGATCGAAGATCTATCTTGGAAAATACTGTTGCACCTTTCAACTGAACAAATAACTCGTCAATATGAGGCAACGGGTACTTATTCTTGATAGTTACCTTGTTCAACTGTCTATAATCTATGCACATTCGCATCGAGTTGTCCTACTTTTTCACAAACAACACTGTCGCACCCCAAGGCAACACACTCGATCGTATAAAACCCCTGTCTGACAATTCTTGCAACTGAGCCTTTAATTCCTTTAACTCTGTTGGTGCCATTCTATATGGTGGAATCGAGTTCGGTGCGGTGCTCGGTAATAGATCAATACCAAGCTCTACCACTTTGATCTGTGGCAAACCCGATAATTCTTCTATAAATACATCTGTAAACTCATTGATCACCGGTACCTGTTTCAATTCTATCCCTGAAAATCGTGAGTCGAGAATATATGCCAAAAATGCTTCACAAACTTTACGAACCATTTTTTGAGCTGAGATAGCTGAGATCATTCTAGTTCAACTGTTCAATCTGTCGGACTCCACTGTAATCACTTCACTTGTCTGCCTTTTCAAATCAATTTTTCTTCGTTTGCAATTCACTATTGCATCATGTTCAAATAACCAATCCATACCCAAGATCACATTGAACTCGGTAAAACGTAACAACATTAGGTTAGCGGAAAATTCACAACCCTGGATTTTCAATGAACATTTATGACATATTAAATTAACAATGACACTATGACCCAATAGGTTTGTGACTTGAACATCAAATCCAGTCGACTCTACTGACAGTTTCGTATCAGTTGCTAATGCAGTGCATATATATGAATGAGTCGACCCTGGATCAATTAGAGCACACACAATATCATTAACAAGGTAAAATATACTGGTCACAACATCGAGAGCGGTAGCCTCTTCTCTAGCTCTGATGGCATATGTCTGTGCAGGTGCTAGAGCTAAGATCGAGTTACATTACCCCTATTATCGCCTCTATTTTCGCCTATACTACTGCTCTGTCGAGAGTGTTTACCTTTTGACGGAGTAATAGGGGGTTTCACACTCTGATTCTCTTTTACCATCGAAGTCATTGGGTAGTTTTGCATGAAATGATCTGTACCCTCACATTTGTAATAAGCTCCTAGTATCTTTCGACATTCACTCGCATGGCACCTTCCACAATGATCACATGATGGGTTCGGTGCATTCCAGACACTAGTTACACCGGTTGTAGGACGGTTCTAATATTTAACTTTGGTGGTCTTGATCTACTCTTGCTCAAAAGTCCACAAGAAACTGCTTCACGATTTTCTCTATATTTCTTCAGTGGTGACATAAAAAAAGTTTTAGTGATACCTTTCCTTTCAGACTCTCGAAACCTCTTCTCTCTCTACCTCTTATTGTTGTAAATTTCTCCCATCTTTTGATCTTTATCTGTAAGAACCACAAACGATCACAGCTCAGATCCTCCTACCATCATCTTGATCTCATCATTCCCGTTTTCGAAACGAACACACATTGCCTCATATGTCGGTACAATCTCCCGAGCATACTTACTAAGTTGAACAAATTCTCGCTCATATTCTGCCACTGTTTTGTTTCCTTATCTCAATTCTATAAATTCTTTCTTTTTCTTATCCAGGTACCTTTTGCTGACATATTTCTTTTTTAACTTTGCTTGGAAAAATTCCCAAGTAATTTCATTCTCAAGCATCACTGCTAAAATTGTCGTCCACCAACTATAAGCCTCGTCTTTCAGTAACGAAGCCGCACACCTCAAATAGTTTTCTGAAGGACAAGTCATTTCATTCAGGACTCTTAGTGTGTTTTCCAACCAGTATTCAGCTCTGGCAGGATCATCTTCTATGCATCCCCGAAATTCTTCTGCACCATATTTTCTAACCCAGCCCGTCGGAATGTGACGTCTCTGTTTCACCATTGGAGGAGGTGGAGGCATAGTTGGAGGAACTACCGATCGGGCGGCAGGTTGTGTAACAAAAGGTGCAAGAGGTGGTGTCATCGGGTCGTTCCTCATGAACTCCAAGAACCATTGCCCCATTAATCCAAAAAACATACTCTTTTCTTCGTTTTCTGTCATCGATAATATCGACGCCCCGTGACTAGCTTCAGAATCATTAGTTGGGACATTACTGTTTACCTCATTAGTTTCCTCTCTTTTTGAGTCAGGCATTCTGTGATTATCAGCAAAAACTATGATTAGATCGAATCCATATATATCACACTATCACAGGTTCATATGGCATGTACTTCTAAAACATAAAACACAATCATTACAGTTCAAAAAATGACTAAATTGAAAGCTCTAATACCTCTAAATGTAATACCAAAAACTTGAAATCATCGTCAATTAGGGTTCGTCCGATCTTATATAGCATTTATTCCAATGTTTTTGTTTCGTTTAATCATATATTAAAAGAGGAATACAAAATACACAACATGAATCATCAATTGAATGTCAACATAACTCGAAAAGGGTAAAAATGTCATTTCAATAATTTTTGGAGACTTTTACCCATACTTGTTAGACAAGTATCGATAGTAGTCAAGTCAATAAGCAATTTAGAAACAGTGCAAACTTCTACCGATACTTGGGAAAGTTCTACCGATACAAGTGTAACTTCTACTGAAACAAGTCTTACTTCTACCGATACTAAAAACTCTAGAGAGCTAAGAAGTCCTACCCTGTAACTTCTACCAATACAATCATCCTATCTACTGATACTAGTATACACAGAACTACTGAAACTTACTATGCAACTACCGATACAACCCAAGTTAGTAAATAACCTCTCTCCTACCCTGTACTTCTACCGATACATGCATGAGTTCTACCGAAACAAGTATAAGAAATCAATAAATCAAGCATAAACTACAAGTTTATCAAACATTCATTACTCCATAACTTCAAGAAGTGTACCAATACATTATACATGGTTTCCAAGACCTTGCATAAAACACATATAGTATGTTTATCACATTTAACTAACATACCATCTTATTCAACATTTATCTAGAATTCACAACTGAGATTCATTCATTCATACAAGTGGTACAAGTCAATTCATCCTAGTACCTATCATATAACAAAGTGATGTAAATACTACCGAACAAGCTCCCGAGGATAGTGTGATGTCTTCAAGATGATCTGATCTTCAAGTCGCAAAATCAAATCTACAAAACAACAAAAATTTCATTGGTAAGCGTCATAGCTTAATAAGTTCGCAAAGTTTATCAATTTATCGAATAACATGTGATAAACAACTCTATAAATCTGACGAGCCAGAATAAGACTGAACTTCAGTGATCGTTATTCGTTTTACTCCCTATTGACTCAAAGGTCATGATGCTCATTTTACTCCCTATTGACCCAGAGGTCATGCCTGTTACCAGTATATGATGCTATTCTTAGCCATTGATATGGTATATCTGTTCCCAACGATGCTGCTCACACTGAGCTGACGAGAATATGCGATCAGGCATATATCTCAGCCATCGTAGGGCTTGTAATTCGTTCTTGGATTCTATTCATTTTACAGTGACTCACGATTCCTTAGAGAATCCTCAACAAATGTAGAAATCTCGGTCATCGAACCATTATCTTTGGTACAAAATCGAGAAATTCTTTTTCTATCGTTTTATCTTTCACATCATCAATTTTGTTGTACTAATCATAAACAACCAAAAACAAGGCAGTTATAAGAAGTTACAAGTAAGAATTTAACATTACGAACTTACCGGACTGGATTGTAATTGTGGTTAAACTCTAGGGACTATTTCGCTAATTTTCCATTCCCGCAATCTGTAACGCAATTGTACTCTACATCCACAAATCATCCAATTCTCACAATTAAATCACACAATCAAATCATTTAACACAATTTGATCCTTTTAGGAAAAATTACAATTTTACCCCTAACCTTTTACTTCTATTCAGTTTAGTCCTTAAGGTCTAAACATGCGAAATAACCATTTTTCATTCAATCCCATAATGGGTGTTCACCCAACATCCCTATTCAACCATTTCACAACAAGTATATTTATTTTTCCCATTTTTACAATCTAGTCCTCAAACCCTAATTTCATCAAAAATCATTGTACAAATCAATGATTCTATTCATCAAGCATTCAAATCTATCCATAACTTTCAAGAACAAGCATTTTCATCAAGGACAAGTTTTATAACATTTGACAGATTCACAAATTGGTCCTTAGATTAGCTAGATTAAGTTAATACAGACTCCAAAACATAAAAAAAATTACTAAAAACGGAAAACATTTGCTTACTCAAATCAAAGCTCAAACTTTGGAATGAAAAACCCTAGTTTCCCTTGCCTTAAACATGAAGAAAAAGAAGAAGAAGTGAAAATATTCTATTTTTTCTTCTTTTAATTTCATATATATACGTAATGGCATTTTTGTAATTTCTTTAACTTTCATCATTAAGCTTAATCAACTCATCCTTACCTTAATTAAGCTTCATTATATTTAATTTATCTCATGCATATCCTCTAACTAATTTCTTTTGGTTAATTTATTCATTTCATCCCTCTACTTTATCATACTCTACTTTTGCAACTTTTACAGTTTAGTCCTTTTTGTTTAATTAACTATTCAAACTATAAAATTATTTTACTAAAATTAAATATGACACTAATGACATCATAAATTTTCAATAATTAATAATTTATGACTCGACTAGTCAGAGTTGTGGTCCGGAAACTACTATTTTTGACATTATTAAAAATCGGGTTTTTACACGAGAAATAATGTTCACATTTTAAATGTTGTTCACACTTCAAATGATGTTAACATTGATGGAAACGGTCAAAAATGGAAAACACTTGAGATATCAACTTCACATTTAAAAACTGAAAGGAAGAAATCCTAAAAGCAAATTGAAGGCGCTATAAGATTGTCTAGTCAAATAGAAAAATTATGCAATGCGACTGACAATATGAGTCAAGCCACATCTTGTTTGACTCCTGTTATGGATCCATATTGTATTCCACAAGCAGTCGAAGTTCTTGATAGCATGTCGGAGGAAGTTCCAAAAGCTAGTCCGTTATACTTTTTCTCACTAAAATTATTACTCAATAAGAACAAGAGAATTATGTTTTTGTCAATTAATCCCTAAGATTAGAGCTTTGTGGCTTAAGATGGAGATGGAGGATAGTTGAAAATTTTCTAGTTTTCTCGGGTCTAGAGATATCTACTATGTGACTAAACAACGATGCTAAACTTGTTTTATCAATAGTTGTTTATGTTTGGTTTTTGGATATTGAATTTATGTTCTACTTATTTATGTGTAATCTAGTTTTATCAATAGTTATTTATGTTTGGTTTTTGGATATTGAATTTATGTTCTACTTATTTATATGTAATCTAGTTTTAATAATAGTTGTTTATGTTTAGTTTTTGGATATTGAATTTATGTTCTACTTATTTATGTGTAATCTAGTTTTATCAATAGTTGTTTATATTTGATTTTAGATATAAAATTTGTTCACAGATGATGAGTACTTTTGACAATTCCAACGGTGATGAAATTGATGATAAAAGGGAAAAGAAAGAGATTTTACAACACATGGAATGTTTTAACCGAATATTTGTTGTTGCATATTTTTTTGGGCAATTATATTATGAGAAGTATTTATTGAAGCAACCATGCATGGATTCAAAACAATTAGGAGAGGCATGGATCCGAGAGATCCTTGACGGTCATGAATCACATTGTATGATTAATTTTAAGATGTCTAAAATTGTATTCACAAGCTTTTTGAGAGTTTTGGAGATCAGATACAACTTGCAAACTTCAAGACACATATCTTCTAGTGAAATGTTGAGAATTTTTTTGTACATCTTGGGCACCGGTGCAAAAGTTTCCTAATGTCGAGAAAGATTTCAAAGGTCTAGAGCAACAATAAGTCGATACTTTGCAATTGTGCTTGAGAAAGTTTCAAGGATGACCATTGATCTAATTGCAACTAAAGATCAATTTTTCAGCTCAATACCCGATCAAATACGTAATGCTTCTAGATATATGCCACGTTTTAGGGTTAAAACTTAATATTATATTATTATATTTTAATTTTTTTGATCGATTAAAAATATGCACGGAGCTAATATGATTATTTGTTCAGGATTGCATGGATGAAATTGATGGTACTCATATTGCCACCATTCTTCCACCAAATGAACAAATTCCCTACATTGGAAGAAAAGGTGTCCCGACTAAGAATGTTATGGCAATGTATGATTTTAATATGTGTTTTACCTTTGTTATGGCTGGATGGGAAGGATCGACACATAACACTAGAATATTTCTTGATGCAATTCGAGATCCAAAATACAAATTTCTGCTCCCACCAAATGGTAAGATATTTCATGTATTTCTTTTTTAAAATAATAAAGTATAAGTTCTTTAATTGATAATTTAAAAAATAAAGAATTCTTGAATTAATTGTTTGTTATATTATCACATGTAGGAAAATATTGTCTTATTGATTCTGGATATCCTCAAATCAAAGGTTATCTTAGACCATATAGAGGTTAGCGGTATCGTTTACCTGACTTTCGTAGAGGTAGACCGATATCTGGTAAAGATGAGATATTTAACCATTCACATTCAACCATTCACATTCATTATTACGTAGTGTGATTAAACAAACTTTTGGTGTTTTGAAAAAAAATGGGCCATTTTAAGAGATATTCCAAGTTATAGTTTTGAGAAGCAAACGGTGATCGTTGTTGCTAGAATGATGATACACAATTTTATCCAAAAACACGTCGGTCGAAATGATGCAGATTTTATGGAATACGAAAATATTAACAAGGCATATGAGAATATTATTGATCTAGAAGATGTGCATGATGGAGAAAGTGATGATGATGATGGTGGTGGTGGTGAATCAAACAACTCAAGTGGTTTTGAAATGAAATTGACAAGAGATACTATAGCTTATAGTTTAATGAATTCACTTTGAATTGTAAATGCCAATGTAAAATTTTTTATGATGTATTTAGTATATAAATATTACCCCTTTTTGAAACTTTAATCCAAATGTATGTAATATTTTAATTTGTTAGGTTTATGTTTTCTATATTATGTTAATAACTAATATGGGTTATATATTCAAATTATATTTTAAAATAAAATAATACAAATGTGTTAAAATCATTAATAAAAAATTAAAAAACATCTTTTAAAATAATACAACTGTGTTAATATCTAAATTACAAATATTTAATGATTATATTTAAATATTTAAAATATATTTTATATATTCTAATTAAATTTTATAAATAATTAATATTAATTACTTAGAAATATTTAAAATTAATATTTCATATATTAAATATTAACAATAAGTTATAATAAATTATTTTTTATATTCTTTCTAAAATATCATAATATTAACTAATTTGTTACTTTATAATACTATGTCTAAAATGGAGATTTTATTTCTCAAATGTACTTTTTGACAATAATGCTAAATACTCAAATCTTAAACCAAACTTTTCAAAAGAACTTTTCCACCACACTTTTTAAAAGCATTTTTCAAAATCAATATTAAACTAGCCCTTAAACTCGAATTAAAAGCCCAAAACTCGTAATTCCCATCATAATTTCATCTAGAAATTCTGCTATCATAGTATTCACTAAAATAGTTATAACTTGAGGTCTCGAACTCACAATCGAGTGATTAAAAGTATGTTTTGAAGTTAAGAGATAGATCTTCGAACTCCATGAAGACATCTTAACCAAGAAATGTTTGGATCCTATCCAAAAATTCATCCCAAGTCTGATGATTCCCTAAACTTGAAAACTGTAAGCTTCGGTGAATGGAATTTAATAAATTTCACCCTTTTCATCCATGTATCATTTCTCGTTTCCTCGAAAAGATTCATCCTTACAAATTGTCTTTAACCTAATCTTAGTAAACTTGGCCTTTGATCTTGTTGTTGGGCCTTGAGATAGTGTAAATCCATCACAACCATGAGTTTGAAATTGGGCCTTGAGACTCGCATCGCTCCCCCTTCCTCAAGAAGGTTTGTCCTCAAATATTTAGTTGCATAAAAATAAAAGGGTTATAATTAATAACAATAAAATGAAAAAAATTGCTTAGCTAAGTTTTACTATGCCTCGAAACTATCACTGTGATTTGATCCTTCAAATCAGCTTCGATCATGAACGTCTCTTTTAAAAACAAGGTATCAACACTAAACAAAGAAACGTTAGGCACATGAGTGCACAAGTAAAAAATAATCTGTAACTTTCTTTGAATATGCATGGTCATCCATAAGAATTTCCTATGATGAGTCAAGAATTTCACAAAACAATAAAAATCAAGAAGATTAAGATTATTTTGTAAAAATTAATCATTAAAAGTCAAGATAGAAAATTTTGTTGCAAGAGAAAATGTATATAATGCTTTAATAAACCTATTTAATACAAAAAAATTACAATTTTGAACCTTCACAAGTCTAAATAAACCCATAAAATTAATTGAAGTTTTAAACCAAAGTTTATTGAAACTTGACCGATGAGAAAGCATGTCATAAGGAAACTTAAATCAGTAGCATACTTATTAAAAAATATTCAAGGTATGCCTACATGTTTCAATTTCCAATATTGTTAACATGATGGATTGAATCAAAATTGCCAAGAGGGGGTGAATTGGTCTTTTAAAGTTATTGGAAGAGTGTAGAGAAAATTGAAACAATTTGACACAAGAATTTAGAGTGGTTCAGCCCCAAATGCCTACTCCACTACCTTAGCTTTTCAGCACTAACGATTTTCCCAAATCCACTAGATTTGTAGAACCTTTGAGGACAAGGTTTAACCTTACAATCACTTAAGAATTCTACCTAAATCTTAAGTCTCAAACTCTCTCAAAGAAAAACAAATTAGCAAATAAGAGACAATCCTAACTAGATCAAATTGCTTGCAACTTAAGCTTACAGTACAATGAAAATACACTTGAATAAAGAAATGAAAGTAAGGCTCACAAGTGTATGAAAGAAAGAAATGAAAATGTAAGCTCTTGGGATGTTTGATTGAAGATATCTGCTTATAATTCTTTGTTAGTTGTTGTAGGTCCTTGGAATATGGTATTTAAGCCCTCTAATTGATTTCTAACAGTTATGGTTGTTGGTGTCATCAATAGAGTCGTTAGGGATAAAAAACCAGAGCATTTAAGAGATCTGCAACTTCGAGTATCGATACTGTACAAAAGGGTATCGATATTTTTTGTATTTAATGCAAAATCAGTGACTGTTGATATCCTTAAAAATTGATACCTCAACTAAATTATCATTACCTTCTCAAAAGGTATCGATACTGGATTGATACCTTCTAAGGTTTGTGAAAAAACAAAATTCTCTTTTGGTATCATTTTTAACCCATGGTATCGATGTTTTTCAGAAATTATTGATACCTATAATTTGGTATTGATATTTTTTCAGTGGTGTCAAAATAGAATGCAAGTTTGGTCTCAATTTTACAAGGGGTATCGATATTTTAGAAACTATCGATACTTAACCAAAAGGTATCAATAGTTTTTGGCGTGGAGCTATTTTGATTTGTTTAAAAAACATTTTTAAACATTTTTAAGTGTTAAAATGATTTTTGACTTAGTGCAAGTATTTTAACATGTTTAAAATCATTTCACTTTATTAAAAAATTATTTCAAACTTTTCTAAGAGTTCAAGATAGTAGTTTAAATTTTACCTCTTATATTTTAAAATTGATAATAATTTTGTCAGTTTTAACTTGTCTTCAAAAACATTTTAATTTGTTATATCAAAATATTTTATCAGATAAAGCTTAATTTAACAATCTTCCCCTTTTTGATATAACAAAACTTTGTGAAAATTTTGTTTTTAATAAATGCTCCCCCTTAATAAAAGACATTTTGAATATAAGACCAAATTAAATTTTGTCAATCAAGTTTGCATTCATTTTTATTTTAAAAAAAATTGGTCACAAAATCTTGCATTTTAGCATTTAAAAATAAAGCAAATAATCAAACATTTTACCTTTTCTTCTCCCCCTTTTTGTTATATCAAAAGAAATAAAATAAAGCTCAAGGAGAAAAGAGAGTTAGTTCATCACAATATACAGAAAGAGAAATAGGATAAGCAATGAACTAAAACATAGACTTTGTATCTAAAACATACTAATAAATCATGAAGTTTCATTGAGTTCAAAAATGTCAAGTAAAAGAATAAACAAGTTTAATAATCTGAAGACAAAAGCAAAAACATAAAAAAAATGAGTATGCAAATGTAATGAAAATGCATGGCCTAATAGACTACTCTACTTATCGTGAGGTGGAGATCGATAAGGAGGAATGGCAGGCGTGGAAAGCAAACGAGCAAGTATAGTGCCCACTTCTTCTTCTAATGGTGAGAACCTCACGTTCATGCTCTCTTGAAGAACCTGGACATTGTCATTCAAAGAGTTTATTACATCGAGCAAAGCGGTGGTCACCTCCGATGGTGGTGGAGCATGGGAAGATGAGGCCGAAGGAGGAGCATGCTCGGGGGTCAGAATATCATCAAGGTCCATACCAATATCATCGTCCTCATGGTCCGCAAGAGCATCACCTTTAACCCAAGTGCCGATGGTAGCATCAAGGTGGTAACCCAAGTGGTGGAGAGCTCTATAGCCAATAGGTTGAGTGGAGGAAACAAGGGTGTCACCACGAGTACTAAAACCTAACCTCGTAAAAATGTATGACAAATACGTGCCATGAGGAAGAGTGACATTTTTATTAAGTCCCCACCTAATAGCTTTTGTAATGTCATTTAAAAAGATAAGTGCAAGATCGGGACGCCTATTAGTTCTAAAACAATCGATCCACCAATAGTCGTTGTTTCGAATTTTGGCATGTTTTTTAATAGGTCTTAGGTTCCAAGTGAGGATTAGGTGGAGGACACGATCATGAATGTTAAGTTCGGATACCGAACCAAAAGGTATAAAAAGTGAGGGATCGTAACGACCCTTCTCATCAGAGAGACCTTCAGAAGGTAAGTGAATATAGTCACCAAACTCTTCAAGAGTTAGGCGAATAGGTGTGCCCATGAGAAAGGAGGAGATGGAAATGACGGTTTACTCGGACTCGTCATGTTCAAGCATGGCATTTGAAAAGAATGCTCGAAAAAGGTTTAGAAAAAGCGATAAGAAATATTAAAAAATTCCATCCAACCCCAATTTGGTAGGATGGGAAGATAAGAAAAGTTAATGGCATCCAACATTGTCATGTCAATTTTCCTAGCCTCCTAAACACGTTTAGAGGCAAAGTGGATGTTAAAGCATTCAAGTGAATTTGAAGTTTGAAAACATTCATTGAAAGATGGTTCAACATCACTAGAGGTAGAGGTAGTAGTCCTGGAATGTTTCGTAGGAGCCATAATGTTATAGAGTAACTTAGTTGACAGTTAAGGCAAAAAAAATCTTTGAGGAAATTTGTCAAACACTTGGTGGGCAAGGGTTTTGGGTAAAATTTTTAAAAGAAATCTCTAAAGATTGATAACCTCCTACAATAAAACAATATATATACAATCCAAATCAACCAAATAAACCATTAAAACACACTATTTCAACCTACATTGTTCAAAATCAACAAGTTGAAAATTTAGGTTTTTTACTTTAAACGTGTTGAAATAGCCTAAAATCCTAAGGAAGAGTGAGCAAATATTGATGGAAAGAGGTTTGAAGATGTTTATAAGCCAATATTTTTTGGAAAAATGCAAAAGTTTTGAAAGATTGTGGTAGGGTGTTGTGCCTTTTTCGAAGAAAAGAGGGGTTTTGAGGGGTTTTGGGTTAAACAGTTTTGAAAAATCTACAGTAGGTGCCCTCATAAGCTCGGTGGTATCGATATTTTTTTACTCGAGTATTGATAGTTTTATAAACTATCGATAATTTTAAATTAGTATCGGTACCAAATTGCATTTATGTTTTCCAAGTGTAGTGAAATCACAAAAACGAGATTTTTAAGCCCTATTATTTTCTAAGGGTTCTAAAGTGGCTCCAAAACTATTCCTAAAGACTTAAAATGTGCTTATAGGACTAAGACGCATGAAAATAAATAAATAAATGAATAAATAATTTAAGTAAAGTCAAAGGTGGCTAATTGTTTATATATATGTGTGTGTGTGTGTGTGTGTGTGTGTGAGCAACAAAAAATTTAAGGCATACTAGAAGGAATAGATAACTAATCATATAAAGCTCCCCTATCTTTTTACATATGAAAGCCAAGAAAATCATGCTTATCATGCTTTTGCAGCAAAAAAATTAGCACATAATCAAGGTAAGGTGGTTAGACCTAGTTCTCTCCTAAATGTCCAAAATCTTTTTTTATCCAATGGGTGAAAATGTCAGCTAGTTGATGTAAGGTGTCAATATATTCGAGAACTATATCTCCTTTTTCGACATGATCTCTAATGAAATGATGTCTAATCTCAATATGTTTAGTCCTAAAATGGTGGATGGAATTTTTAGTGAGACAAATAGCACTAATATTGTCACACATAATAGGAATGGTGGCTACATTAATTTCATAGTCTTTAAGTTGTTGTTTCATCCACAAAATTTGAGCACAACGACTACCGACAGAAATATATTCTGCTTCGGTGGTGGACAAAGCAGCACTATTTTGTTTCTTTGAAGCCCATGAAATTAGCATGTTGCCTTAGAATTGAAAAGTATCGGAGGTGTTTTTCCTATCTAATTTGCAACCTCCAAAATCCGTATCCGAGTAAGCATGCAAGAAAAGGTATGAATCCCTAGAATACCAAAGGCCTAAGTTTGAAGTGTCTTTAAGTTATCTAAAAATTCTCTTAACGGCTTGTAAATGTGATTTCTTAGGACAATATTGATATCTAGCACAAAAGCATACACTAAATATAATGTCGGGTCTAGTTGCGGTAAGATAAAGCAACAAACCAATCATTAACCTATATAATTTTAAATCAACACATTTACCTTCCTCATGTTTATCAAGCTTTGTAAAAGGGCTCATTGGAGTAGCTTGTGGTTTGAGATTATCCATCCCAAACTTCTTGAGCATTTCCTTTGTGTACGTAGCTTGATTGATGAAGATGACATCTTTCCTTTGCTTGATTTGGAGTCCTAAAAAGAAATTTAGTTCTCCCATCATGCTCATCTCAAATTCACCTTGCATTAGCTTAGAAAATTCTTGACAAAGAAGATCATTAGTAGAATAAAAAATTATATCATCCACATAATTTGAACTACTAATAAATCATGATCTTTTCTTTTAATAAAAAGTGTTGTGTCAACCTTCCCCTTACAATAATCTTTTTCAATAAGAAAATCAGATAATCTTTCATACCAAGCTCTAGGAGCTTGTTCCAAACCATATAAAGCTTTTGAAAGTTTGAAAACATGGTTTGAAAGTTTGAAAACATGGTTTGGAAATTTTAGATCTTCAAAATCGAGTGGTTGTTCAACATACACTTCTTCATTTATAAAACCATGTAAAAAGGCACTTTTTACATCCATTTGATATAATTTGAAATTATAAAAGCATGCAAAAGCTAAAAGCATTCTAGTGACTTCCATCCTAGCTACAGGAGCATAAATTTCATCATAGTTAATTCCTTCTTCTTGAGTGTAACCTTAAGCAAAAAGTCTAGCCTTGTTTCTCACTATGTTACCACTCTCATCTGACTTATTTCTAAATACACATTTTGTTCCTATGGTGGATTTATCACTATGTCTATCAACTAGGGTCCATACTTCTCTCAAATTGATTTAACTCTTCTTGCATGGCCAACATCCAATATTCATCATTTAATGCTTCTTTGATATTTTTTGGCTCAATAAATGAGATAAATGCAACATAATTACAAGTATTTCTAATAGAAGATCTAGTAATTACCCCTTTTGATGGATCACCAATGATTTGTCCATCCTTGACATATGAAAGCTCTCTTGGGTGGCTAGATTCTCTTTCAACAGGAGTTGGTTCTTGAAGTTCATCAATTTTGAGTTCTTGAACCAATTCACTAATGCCTTGATCCTCATGTGATACTTGATTTTGCTGAAGTTCATATATTCCTACATCATCAAAATCAATGAATTCCTTTATAGAAGGAAAGTTAGATTCATAAAAAATGACATGTATAAATTCTTCCATAACAAGGGTTCTTTTTTTAAAGATTCTATAAGCTTTAGAATTAGTGGAATATCCAAGAAAAATAACTTCATCACTTTTGGCATCAAATTTCCCTAAATTTTCTTTTCCATTATTTAAAATAAAACATTTACACCCAAAAGGATGAAAATGGTTTATGTTAGGCTTTCTTCCTTTAAAAAGTTCATAAGATGTTTTCTTCAAAATAAGCCTAAGCATAGCTCTATTTATACTATAGCAAAAAGTATTTATGGCTTCCACCCAAAAATATCTTGGTAAATTATTTTCACATAACATGGTTCTAGCCATTTCCTCTAAAGTCATATTTTTCCTCTCAACAACTTCATTTTTTTGAGGGGTTCTAAGTGCCGAAAAGTTGTGACTAATGCCATGTTCATTGCAAAAATTATTAAAACCAAGGTTTTCAAATTCTTTTCAATGGTCACTTCTTACACTAGAAATAGTATATCCCACTTGATTTTGAATCATTTTACAAAAGGTAATAACTTTTTCTAAAGCTTCATCTTTTGAAAACAAAAAGAAGACCCATGTATATCTAGAATAATCATCAACAATCACGAATCCATATTGTTTACCTCCTAAACTCATAGTTCTAGTGGGTCCAAAAAGGTCAATATGAATAAGTTGGACTACTCTAGATGTAAAAGCTATATCTTTAGATTTAAAAGATGCTCTCCTATGTTTACCTTTAGCACGTGCATCACGTACTTTATTAACATCAATAGAAAACTTAGGCATGCCAACAACAAGTTCCTTTTTAATAAGCTTTCACTATAGCAAAATAGGTTATTAGCGGCGTTTGGACAGAAAAAGCCGCAAAAGGTAGGGCAATAGCCGCGCTTACGCTTATGGGAAAGCGTCGCTAAAGGTTAGGGCAATAGCGGCGCTTACGGGCAAGCGCCGCTAAAGGTCAGAGCAATAACGGCGCTTACGGGCAAACGCCGCTAAAGGTCAGAGCAATAGCGGCGCTTATGGGAAAGCACCGCTAAAGGTCAGAGCAATAGCGGCGCTTTCAGAACAATAGCAATGCTTATGAGGAAGCGCCGCTAAAGCTCAATAATAAAAACTTATATATCTTAAATTAAATTAAATTAACTAATAATATTAACAATTATTTTAAAACTTATATAAACTAAAATTTTTTAAAATTTTAAAACTTATATAAACTAAAAAAATAAATTAATTTGGTTTTATGATTTTCCTCCAAAATCCTCAAATCAAAAACCCATTCCTATTAAGTCTTCCCCAAATCCTTTCGTTCCCTTGATAATTTTAAGGGCTGCACTCATCAACTCCAAAACGGCGATACCTTGTCCCTTGGCTCTCATATCAACATTTTGGCTCTTCCCTTGGTATTGTTCACTTTGTTTTCTTTGTTTCTATGTTTCATGTTAAAGTTATTTAATCTTTTCTTTCCTTTTTTAGGTCCAACTACCGTGACCGGGAACCTTTCTGGTCTTAAGCCCGGACTCCATGGCTTCCATGTTCATGCCCTTGGGGACACAACTAATGGGTGCATGTCAACTGGTAAATGTCTAGAAGTTGGCTTTGTTGATTTCTCTTGGCTTCTATGTATTTGTTTTTCGGATTTTGACCTTGTGGTTAATCTGTTTGCAGGACCCCATTTTAATCCTGCTGGCAAGGAGCATGGTGCTCCAGAACATGAGAACCGCCATGCTGGTGATCTAGGAAATGTCACTGTTGGTGATGATGGTATGAATATTTACTTTTCATCAACGATTATAAGATTTCAGCAATTTTAACAGCTTCTTTAACATTTTATATCCTTGTTCCGTTTCACGTTTTTTCAATAGTATTTTTTTTTTAGTTTTTCCAATTTTGTTTGTTTGATCCAGAAAGTGCAAGCTTCTCCATCACCGACAAACAGGTTTCTGTTCAACTACTTATTAGTCCTTTGTGCTTTCTTTCGATTTCTTTCTCTTGTGTTTGCGGTTATGCTGTCGACCAACTTAAGTCCATTGTTAAAATCCGTTGTTCCAAATTTTGTAGATTCCTCTCACAAGCCCAAACTCCATTATCGAAAGAGCTGTTGTTGTCCATGCAGATCCCGATGACCTGGGCAAGGGTAATAATAGTTGAAAATTCTGACTCTGATTAAATTAGTTTCTTCCTTTATGGTCTTTGCTTATGCTAGGAACGCTAATGAGCAAGTTTGAAACACCAGCATACCCCTTTGTAATTAAGCTTCTACCGCAAACTATGAACTGGATTTGTAAGTTACAGTCATATTTTGTAACTCTGCTATTATATTTACAGGCGCCCATGAGCTCAGCAAAAGCACAGGAAATGCTGGCGGCAGAGTAGCTTGTGGTAAATTATCTATATCTCAATCACATATTCAATAATTTTGTGTAATATCTTAGCTACAAATGATTATTAGATATATGATTGTTGATTAGTAAGTTGAAAATGATGTAGGTGTTATTGGTCTGCAAGGCTAAAATCTGAGCCTAGTGGCAACAAAATAGTAGATGCGTTTGAAGGATGCAATGGGCTTTGAGAACTCTTTATGTGGAGTAGAAAGAACTTGGTTATAATAAAAAAAGGTTAAAAGAATCCTTTGTTTGTGTACTTTTGTTGTGGGTTGGTTGTCATTTGAAACTTTAAAAAAGAGTGTCCTTTGAATTTTAAAATGTGATCATCAAGAGAACAGTTCCTAAACTCAGTTAATGGCATATGCAGGAGTGGAGAACAAGTTTATATTCCACTGATTGTAGTGAGATTGGGCTTGTACTTTTAAAAGCCTCAGGTTGGTTATATTTGTGTATTTACTTTTCCTCTCATTTTAAATTTAAAAAAAATGCTTTTTCTTGTGTAACAAGTTTAGGCACAACAATTAACTGACATGTGGTATGTAGACTGATTATGCATGCTTATATTAACTAACCAAGGCATGTCAATTGCAATGTTTTGGATGATATTGTGGTGTTATTAACAATTACCCTTTTTTGACTACATCCACTATTCCATCAAACACTACCATCTCCCTTATGATACTTTGTATCAATGTATTTTGTCATCAGGTGGTTTCTTTAAGGTTTAGTTATATCCACATTATTATAGTGTCATAGCTTTTTTCAGTACCTCATATTCGACCATCCATAGTGGAGTTAGCAGTACTTACACTTCTCCACACAATGACCCCACCGCCTAAGACAAAACTATAGCTCGATGTCGATTTTCTCAAATCTCGACACGTTTGAAAGTTAATCAATATATCCAATAGGAGTAAGGTATCGTTCAAGTAGCGAATTATCGCCAATTGAAAGGATCTTTTGATCAATCTAGGGATCATTTTGATTCCATTAGTAATAAGAATTCATAATATCACACATTAATCAATCAAAGAGAGCTTCAACAAAACTAAAAGAAAGATCGATTCTTTGGGAAAATGTAAAACTTTAGGGGTTTTATAAAAATGAAATTAAATATATTCATGCATATCATATAATGTTATAAAATGTTTGATATTGATAAATTGAGATGAATTACCGTATAAATTGAGATTTAAACCAACCAGGGGATAATCGTAAAAAAGAAAAAATTGCAAATTAGTCCTTGACATCTTGTATGTTGATGTTTTTGCCATGTAAGTTCATATGGAACTTACTATGTTAATTTTTGTTTTGTTTGTATTGTGTTATTTTGCTTGTTGATTGAATTGATGTGAAAATAATAACTTTTGGCATCGAATGAACTAAATTGTAAACTATGAGATATAGAACAATTACGAATAGATACGAGATAACAAAAAGATATGAAATGTTTATATGATTGGATGAAATATATATAATGATGATACAAAGATTGAAATGGTACAAATACAGTAATAATGCTCGTGTGAACTTAGTAAACGTTTAGGATACGAATGGTATGCCATTAGGGTCCAAAAAGAAATCGGATGTTTGATCAGGGATTTCATGATCGATGGCTTGAGATCTAGCATGTGTTGTGGATTCTCTAAAGCTTGTGTGAGAAACATCGAATTAGTCTTTATCGATGGCTTGAGATCCAACACGTGTTACAGATTCTCTGAAGCTTGTGTGAGCAGCATCGAATCGTTCTTTAGATCCAGCACGTGTTGTGAATTCTCTAAAGCTTGTCTGAGCAGCATTGAATCATTCTTTATCGTGACCAACATGGTTGATCCCCCAACTGAGCTGACTCGCTCCTTTCAAGTCTATGAGTTGTAGTAGCCATTTAAATCTACCAGAGTTCGAGATTTTTCGACTTTAGAACACCCCTAATTCACCTCAGGATGAATGCTCAAACATATTGTTCTCTTTTAAGGGCACTCATGGAGTTGTCGAGATAATTGAAATTTTGTTCCAACCATTTCATCTCTATCCGGCTACCAAAAAACCTCTCAATAACCTTGCCTAATAGTTGCTTGCAAATGTCGCTCCAATCGAGTTGTAAAGCTACGCACTCGAGTGTGATTCTACACTCACCGCATAGAAGATGAAATGTGTATGTCTTGGGTCTCCATCTTTCCACCAAAACGTTGATAAGTGTGAATCCAATTTACACCCTCGAGCATATGAGACACGTGCAAGAATCCCGCCTATTGCAAGTATCGTTCAATTACATGCGGTGCCCTCGTAAATAGATTATGTATGTACGTTTCCAAAATCTGATCTTTGACCTGATTATATAAACATAAAAAAAATTATCAATTTAATAATCTTAACAACTTAATAATAAACTTAATTAAAATTAAAAATATTAAAAATATTTTCTTATCATTTATAATTGGACTAAGAAAATGTGGTTATCATCACAATAAATAAAAAAAATTATCATTATAAAAATAAATTAAGTTGTACTTGTCCTGGTAATTAAGTTGTACTTGTCTGTGCAATTTTCTTTATCTACCCAAAAGAAGTTTTTATTATGTATTATTGCGACGGTTAATAAAAATAGTAGTTTTTTACTAAAAAAATAAAAATAGTAGTTTTATATTTTTTAAAATTATTTATACAGTAATTGATATGATCGGAATTGAAGACAAGAATAGGTGTAAATGGTATAAATGGAAACTTTTAATGGTGCAAAAATAATAATTATCTTAATTTACTACTGAAAGAATGGGTACCAAACGTTTTGTTGAAATGAAATTAAATACATTAAATTGAAATTGATTATAGGAGTGATTAAATTCGATTTAATTTTTAAAAATAAATTTTTTTGAATTAATTAAATTGAATTATTTAACTTCTTAAGTTAATTCGAATAAATAATTTAAATTTTAAGTTTAAATCGAATTAAATTTTATTATTCAAATAATTCAAATAACATATTAATGTAAATATATTTTCGATCACTATCAATTTAAAAAAATGAACAAATTAATTGTACTCTCAACAAAAATTTAAATAAAATTTAAATTCAAAATATTTATAAAAATTCTAACATTTACATATTTTTAGAAAATAATTTTTTTAAAATAATAAATTTGAAATTTAAATAAATTAATTAATAATTAACCATACTAAAATATATTTTTTTTTTAAAAATTTTCAAATATATATATTTTTAAATTTATATGCACTAATATAAAATTAATTATATTTTAATAAAATTTTAATTTAATATATTTAATTTTTTAATTTAACTTGACTTAATTTAAAAGAGTTAAACTAAATTAAAATGATAAAATAAATTTTTTTTCGCTTGATTCGGTACTATCCTAATTGAAGACATTAAACCGCCTGGAGTCGATAATTTACTATAATATGTCTACCCCGAATGAATTAGAGCTATAAGATAATGATAAGAAAGAGCAAAAAAAAAAAAAAAAAGCACTGCTTAAACAAAATTTTAAAGAAAAGAAAACGTAATGGGAGGTTAATGTTGACAGTGGAACAAGACGAGTGACGTCATGGAGTGCCATCATGTCAGAGAGAGGAGTAATATAATAAAATTGAGAACATGGACGCAAACTCGTCCCCATCCATAGGTATTCACTTGATTTTCATCCTCCCTTTCTATAATTGCCTCTACCTATTGGCTTTGTGGTTAAGCCGTCCCCCTCACCCCTTCACATTGTCTATGCATCCGAAAACACCTCTACTCTTCACTCATCATCAGCACCTCAGTTCAATTAAAGAGAAGAGGGGAAGCCATGGTGAGCTCATCATCAAAGAATCAAATGATGATGATGATGAGCAGCTCCTCCAGACATAATGAAAAAAACCAACTTTTTCATATTATTCATAAAGTTCCTCAAGGTGATACTCCTTATGTTAAAGCCAAACATGCTCAGGTTTCTCTCTCTCTCTCTCTCTCTCTTTATATATTTATTAGGTTTTCTTAATTTTCTTATGTGTGTGTGATGTTGCTACAGATTTAGCTACCCTATTTTGTTTTCCTTTAGTGGATACTTTCTCTGTTTTTAACAGTTGCTAAATGAAAAATGGATGGAGAATGTGCCCTATTAGGCTGTTGCATGCCATGCTAGCCTAGTATTTTCATCAAATAATAAAAAATAGTTGACTGTGGAAGCCATATCTACAATTTCTCCATTTTCATGAATGCAGCTGGTAGAAAAGGATCCAGAAGCAGCAATAGTACTATTTTGGAAGGCAATAAACGCCGGGGATAGAGTAGAGAGCGCACTAAAAGACATGGCGGTGGTGATGAAGCAACTCAACCGAACTGAAGAAGCAATTGAAGCCATCAAGTCTTTCAGGGGCCGTTGCCCCAAACAAGCTCAGGAATCACTTGACAATGTTCTAATTGACTTATACAAGGTAAGGTATATATGGATGATTGATTTGACGTCCCTCCTGAGGCTATCTATGGTCTTCACAAATTAAATGTAACTTGACAGAAATGTGGGAAAGTAGACGAGCAGATTGAGTTATTAAAACGAAAGCTAAGATTAATATACCGAGGAGAGATCTTTAATGGAAAACCCTCCAAGACTGCACGCTCCCAGGGCAAGAAGTTTCAAGTTTCAGTTCAGCAAGAAACTTCTAGGTTACTGGTATGCTTTTGATTTTGCTTCCCAGTTTCTTTAATTGAACCAGCAACCATAGCAGTTAGTGACCCCGAATTTTTCCTTTTTTATCAAACAAACAAGTTTCCCTTTTCATGGGAATCCCTTTGTCTTGCCATACTGTTGCTTTTATCTTTGTCTTGCCATACTGTTGCTTTTATCTTTGTCTTGCCATACTGTTGCTTTTATCTTTCTCAATAGAAACTTCAATGATGAAATGTGACAGGGAAATTTGGGGTGGGCTTATATGCAAAAGTCAAACTACTTGACAGCAGAGGTGGTGTATCGAAAAGCCCAGATGATCGACCCAGATGCCAACAAGGCCTGCAGCTTGGGCATTTGCTTGATCAAACAAGGCAGATACGATGATGCACGGTTGGTGCTTGAAGAAATACCGCAACGGAAAATCCCAGGTTCGGAAGAAATTAGAGCCAGGAATAGAGCTGCGGAATTGTTAATGGAAATCAATACCTTCGAGCCGCCACCATCGGACGTATCAGATATTCTGGGCCTTGATGATGATTTCCTCAATGGGCTTCAACTGTTGATGAATGAATGGGGACCAGCTAGATCAAAGAGACTGCCTATTTTTGAAGAGATCTCCTCATTTAGAGATCAGTTGGCTTGTTAATATCAAAATTATGCTGAATACAATTGTGGTTGGATTAGTCCTTTTAGATATGTAGGAATAAGGTTTGCTGTAAATAGTGATGCCATTTATTTCTATTTGCCTTTAATAATAGGCCCTTACATCAATATTGTAAAATCCACTAGCATTAAATAATTAAGTGAACGCTCTCTAAAATGAAGAGATAAATTTATCCATTATATTCCGGTGATAAATTAAAACAAGATGGACAAAAATGATTAAGTTAAAGAAAGGAAGTCTAAACACGACTTAGAGGCAACATCTAAAGGCATAAGTTAGGGAGAGAAGCTTCATACGAAAACATCTAGCATGAAAGCGTGAGATGGATAAAGCTCTATCGGATGAGCAACTGTCATTAATGCGAATCAAGTCCAAGCAAGAAGACGGTGCATCAAATTCACATGCACAAAACAAAAAACAATAGAAGGAATGCATAGCATAACATGTGGTGTATGCCTTGCATTTCGATCAATTTTGGGCATATTTAGACTACGAAGTTGTGATGAGGAGGATCTCATTGTCCCGACGAGCTGCCGATGTCACAATGAGAAGGAGTAGCTCGTCCCGACGATATGACATGGCGACATGTCATGCATTTTTTTCGATTTTTTTTCTTCCAATTAACCACTGATTATTTGTTTTAATTGAACTCTAATTAGTGTAAATTATTTTAATATTATTTGATCTACAAAATTAGCCTATAAATAGGCCTTTTACAACTTTAGAAAAATAACTCATAACACATTTAGTATTAGCTTTTACAAGTTTTTAGGGATTTTTTGTGTTTAAATTTTGGGGGTTTTTATTTCGGGTTTTAGGGTTTAGTTTTATCTATATCTTTATACTCTTTATTTTTGCTGTTTAGTGAAATTATTTTTGTACGTGATTTTTTATCCTCTTCAAAGGGGATTTTCCACGAAAAATATTTGTGTACGATCTTTTCAATTTCTTTGTTATTTTACTTGTTTGTTGCTTAATCGGGTTTATCCCTAACAAACTAGTATCAGAGCTAGTTCAATTTTCACAATTAACCCGTTCAGAGATGAAAGCAACAAAATTTGATATTGATAAGTTCGATAGCATCACAAATTTCAATTTATAACAAGTTTGGATAATGACAATTCTAATTCAAAGCGATATTGAAAAAGTCTTTACAAAGAAGAAGCCTACAAGCATGGATAAATTAGAATGAGATATGTTAGATAAAAAAGCTCTATCAATTATTCAATTATGTCTAAAAAATAATTTGTTGTAAGAGATTTTACTGGAGAAAACGACATTCACCTTATGAAAAATGTTAGAAACCCTCTAGCGACAAAGTCTCTAGCTAATCGATTGGTGTTGAAATAGTGTCTATACACGTTTTGTATGAACAAAAGTGAGCACCTTAAAGGTCATATCATTCAATTTATGACTCTTTTGAATGATTTAAAAAAATTTAAGCTTCATATTTATGATAAACAAATGATACTATTATTGTACACCTTATCCCCTTCATACAAGTCATTTTGGGGGACTTTGATTTATGGCAGAGATAATTTCTCATTCGAGGATATGAAGGGTCATCTATTGAGCAAAGACAAACTCAACAATGAGCTTTGTTCGAATAGCAAGTCAGATAGGCAAACCTCGGCTTTGGTAGCATCAATAAAGCGAGACAAGAGATGTCATTATTGTAAGAAGTTAGACCATGTCAAGGCAAATTGTTGCAAACTGCAAAATAAAAGGGATGTTGAGAGCAATAAGGAAGATTTAGCTGGTGCTAATTTAGCCAATGACAAGGGTGATGATTTCTTGTTGGTGTCAATAAGTGAAAGCTTCAAAATTACATTCGAGTGATTCTTAGATTCAGGGTGGTCTTTTCGCATGTGTCCCAACAGGGACAGGTTCTCTACATATAGTTCAGTTAAAGGTGGAGTTATGTGTATAGGGAACGATTCACCTAGTAAGGTAACTGATATTGGTACTATTCAAATCAAGATGCACGACGGGACAATTAGGACACTGTCAGATGTCAAACATGTGCCTAACTTAAAGAAAAATCTCATCTCCTTAGAAATTTTGGACTGGAAGGGTTGTAAAATTAACATCAAGTTAAGCGACATTAAGGTATCCTGTGGGGCTCTCATTTTGATGAAAGGTAAAAAGATTGTCAATCTTTATGTTTTTGGAAGGATCAACGGTGACTAGTGAAACAAGACGTCCCTCGTTTGTTAAGGAGTCGAAGTCGACTCGTTTGAAGATGAAACAACTTGGTCACATGAGGGAAAAAGGTATGATCGTTTCGTATAAGAGAGGTTTTCTTTTGGATGCATATTTTGAAAAGATAAGGCATTATGTTTGTGGAAATTAGAGTCGAGTAAATTTTCATTTGGCAATGCACAAGTTAAAGGCTAGAAGTCTTCTAGCTTCTAAGTACAGTTTCGACTCTGTTAATACCCTGCATAGTTCGAGATAGGCTCGTGGCAGGTTTTGGAAAAGAAGGCATTTTGGAAATACGAGTCAAGGTGGAGGCTTGTGGTGTATGCCTCACATTTCGATCAAATTTGGGCACAATCAGGCTATGATGTTACGACGAGGAGGAGCTCCTCGTCGCGACAAGTTACCGATGTCATGATGAGAAGGAGCAACTTGTCTTGATGACGCAACAATGAAACAAGAAGAGAAGCAAAGATAACGTCACAACAAGTCGATAAGCCACATTGTGACGTGGTGACATGTCATGCAATTTTATCGATTTTTTCTCCCAGTTAAACTCTAATTATTTGTTTCAGACAAACTTTGACTAGTGTAGATTATTTAATATTATTTGACCTATGAAATTAGCCTATAAATAGGCCTTTTACAACTCTAGAAAAATAACCCATAACACATTTAGTATTAGCTTTTACAAGCTTTCAGGGAATTTTATGTTTACGTTTTGAGGGTTCTTATTTTAGGTTTCGAGGTTTAGTTTTATCTTCATCTTTGTACTCTTCGTTTTTGTCGTTTTAATAAAATTATATTTGCCCGTGGTTTTTTATCCTCTTCAGAGGGGGTTTTCTACATAAAATATTTGTGTTTGATATTTTCAATTTCTTTGTTATTTCACTTGTTCGTTGCTTAATCGGGTTTATCCTTAACATAACACAAATGAGGAAGAAATGAATTGACAAAAAGAGAAAGGTGGGGAAGGAAGAGGAGAAGAAGGTGTTCAACCACGGGACTAAGGTCGCTTGGTCGACCATACAACTAGGAAGATGAAGAAGAGACGTATAGGTTACACAAAGGGGTAGGGGAACAACATGATTGAGCACTTTCAGGTTTATTTAAGGACCTTTGATTAGTTTTGTAACACTCTTTTTACCCATCTCGACGATCGATACGGATAGGAGATGTGACCGGAATGTATGTAAAGAAAAACCTTCGAAATACTTAAGGAAGTAAACCTTAAGACAATTAAATAAACTCCTTGACCCATATAAGAGTTTAATACAATATTATAAACATTTATAAATCACTTCGAAACATTTAGAAGATGTTTGAGGGGTTAGAAACATAAATCGATATTTAAGCAATCCATAACGCCCCAAAAATTTAGTTTTCTCTATGTGAGTGGTGTAATCGAAATTGTCGTTACGATTGTGGTTAAATATTTAATTGTTCATTTGAGTTTTGAGGTTCGAGTCGAATTTTTTTTCATATTGCATTTCTTTTCTTGAACTATGGATCTGGTTGTTGTTACATAAATTAACTTAGAGATACTAGTATGTCAACGATAAGCCTAGTGGTTCAATGGTCCTGTAACTGTCTATCTGCTTGCTGGTCACGAGTTTGATTCTCTACATATCCATGTGGTTATATTTTTGCTTATCATTGTGAAATTGATTTTGTTTTTAGATTTAAAATTTAAACTGGTTAAACGTGAAAACTTCCAGAAAGAAAAGAACTCCATCCTTGTTCTCTTCTGTTTTCTTTTTGCATCCTTTAAGAACTCTATTTTTTGCTTAATTGAAGTCCGTTGTTGCGGTCGATTGTGTAACACCAAAAACTCGAAAACCATCATCGATTAGGGTTCCGTGTCTTACTATTCATTTATCACTGTTCACCTTTTAATATCATGTTATTCAGCTTTATTTATTAAATAATCGCACTTCACACGTTATATATATATCATCATTTAATCATACACAGTTTAGAAAGGACAAAAATGGCATTTTCAATATTTTCAGAGACTTCTTCCAGTACTTGTGCTAGTCCTACCAATACAAGTATAACTTCTACCGATACAAGTCATGCTTTTACCGGTACTAAAAACTCTAGAGAGCTAAAATTCTCACCTTGCTACATAAACTACCGATACGTCAAAACATATAACTACCGATACTTGCAATTCAACTATCGATAAAACCCAAGTCAGTGAATAACCTCTCTTCTACCCTGTACTTCTACCGATACATGCATGAGTTTCTACCGAAACAAGTATGCAGAATCTTAAGAATTATGCCTAAAACACAAGTTTAATAACACAATCATATATAACTTCGTATATGCATTAAACCAACACACAAAATACATAGTTCCCAAGTCAGTTCATAGCATTTTAAGTCTATACTTTGATTTACTCTACATGCATTTCTACATTCAACATTCCATGAACGTAATCAGATTTTTACCATCTTAATTACTAACAAAGATACACGATCCTAGTACATGCCATAAGACCGAGTGATGTAAAAACTACCAACAAACTCCATGATAGTGTGACTTCAAGGAGATGACGATGATCCGATCTTTAATCAGCAAAACGATCTACAAAACAACAACATCTTTGGCAAGCTTCATTGTTTAGTAAGTTCGATGGTTTAAAGAGTTACCAACATTTGTAATAAGCAACTATAGCTCAATCGAGCCAAGGAAATCCCATTGTTCTTGAGTAACATACAACTTCATTTCCCTGTCTATAACTTTCTGTTACCAGTACCTGATGTTACTCACACCAGCTGTCGAGGACTCGTAACATATGCGGTACCCCAATCATTGGTACGGTGTCTGTCAGTGCTGTAAACTATTCCCTAACGATACTGCTCGCACGAGCTGTCAGAAGTATGCATAAAGCATAAGTCCCATCCATTGAAGGGCCTATAATTCATTTAAGATTCATATCTCTTTTTCGAATCACGATGCTGCTCACACGAGCTGTCGAGGACTCGCAACATATACGGTACCCTAACCATTGTGTCGGTACTATTTCAATGGCATAAAGCCTACTATCTCTTTCGTTTCACTTCCTCGATCATCTTCAATTTCGAATGTTTTCGATTTGCTGAACAATGATAATATACATACAAGGAATATTAAGTAAAATTTACATTACGAACTTACCGGACTGGATTGTAATTTAGGATAGACTTCAGGGACTAATCTGCCAATTTCCCTTTTTCGCGATCTGTAGCATGATGGTAGTCTACATCCACAAATCATTCAATTTCTTGCATTAAAACACTCAACTAGATCATATAACGAAATTCAACCCTTTTTGGAAAATTACGATTTTACCCCTAATATTTTCCTTTTATTCAATCTAGTCCTTTCAACACAAAACATGCAAAATAGCTATTCTTTCACCCAACTAACCTTAACCGAATTTTATAAGGTGTTTATCCCACTCCTCTTAGTCGAATTCTCTTAGGTGTTTATCCTACTCCTTTACACATTTATTTTCACTTCAATACATGAAATTTCATCATTTTTACATTTTAGTCCTTACACCCTAATTCATCAAAAATCTCTTTACAAAAAGATTTAACCCAAGCATCAAACATTCAAATATATCAAAAGCTTTCAAGAACAAGCATTTTCAATAATGACAAGTTTCATAACATTTGACAGATTCACAAATTAGTCATTGCATAAGCTAGATTAAGTTAATACAGTCTCAAAAACATAAAAATCACTAAAGGATCAATGTTTACTCACCCAATCAAACTTAAAAAGTTAACAATGGCAAACAATAGTTTTTTCTTCTTCTTTTTCGTGGAGAAGATAAAGAAATAAGTGGATTTTTCCCATTTTTTTCTATTTTAATTTCATATATGTAGTTAATGGCAATTTTGTAAATATTTAGACTCTTATCATTAAGCTTAATTAACCCATTTTTAATCTTAATTAAACCCATTTATACTTAGTTTGACTTATGCTAACCCACCCACTAACATTTCCTTGGTTAATTTACTCATTTGGTCTTTCTATTTAATCATCTCTACTTTTGCACCTATTACAATTTAGTCCTTTATAATCAATTAACTATCTAATCAATAAAATTTCTAAACCAAAATTTAATACGATGCATATAACACCATAAAAATTAAAATAATAAATTTACGACTCGACTCGTTGGATTTGTGATTTTGAAATCACTATTTTCGACATCTTTAAAAATCGGGCTATTACAAATTACGTTAGTTGTTGTGACAGAATCAATTGTTATACTTCGATGCAATTTCGAGTCGAAACTGTAAGATCTTTCAATACTTTCTTATTCGTATGGGATTTGGAAGGTTGGATGTATGAACTTGGGAAGTGCGAATATTAAACTGTTAACTTTATTTTGGTGTTTAAGAAAGGGTTGAAAGCGTTTAACATTCCTCGCACTGACTGAAACGGATTTAACTCCGTCTTTTTTCGATAAGTGAATCTTAGTTGTTGAATGAACTTGATGAATTATTGATTTGTAATTAAGATGTGTTGGGAATTGATGTTGAACCGGTTAATGGATGTTGAATTAGGCGTGGAAAACATATTTTGGGACTCCTTATCGTCGATTACAAGTAGGGTATCAACCCCTTTGTGTTTTCTACTATTTTTTTTTACAAATTGTAACAGGTTTTGGTGGCTGTTTGACAGCACACGGGCGTGTGTCTAGGCCTTATGCCATATAAAAGTGAAACAGTGAGTTACACGGCCTGGGAGCACGGGCGTGTGTCTAGGTCGTGTGTCATAGAAGCCAGAGACAGTGAGTTACACCATCTGGGCTAATGGGCATGACCTAGACAGTGTGGATGTTCTATCAGGTGAATCAGAAATAGTGAGTTACACGGTTTAGGCACATGAGCGTGTGTCTAGACCGTGTGACCACTCTGCGTGCTGGAATTGGGAACAATGAGTTACACGGTCTGGATACACGGGTGTGGGCTTGACCATGTGACACACACAGACTAGTACACGAAAATGTGTCAGATCATGTTTGCACTATACATTTGGGTTTGAGCTTGTGTATGTGATCCTAAATTGATTATTTAGTTGCAATGGCTGGTGCCAAACTGTGAAAGCTAGTATTTGGGAACGTCAAGTGATATCGGGCATCAAATTGTATGTGTGGGTGCTACGGGCGAATGGTAAATTGAACCCTAATAACTGAACAGTACAATGACCTAGTCACTTGGGTGTGCTATCATGGAATTGGCAGTGGGACTGTGAACACTATGATACTATTACTGGCATTGCATTGACATTGAACACCGTATTATTGTTACTGTATTAGTAGTGATACTGAGAACACTATTGAGCTACTGATTAACTGTTACACTGTTATCTTATTAACTGAAGTCATGAGTTACATTGTAGTACTGTACAAATGTGTTTAATTGTATTACTGTATTGCTGATAAATAATGAGTCTCACATAATATGGCTTGATGTTGTTTCAATGTCTTCACATGCTTGAAGGACGGCGTCGCGGAAGCTCGGTCACTCTGTTAGGTGTTCTAAGATGTTGTCTTTGGTTGTTGTTTAAACTATGTTAGGATCTAGTATTTGACTTTGGTTGTTGAAAATCATGTAGGAACTAATACTTGGAATTGGGATTTATATTTATGCTTTAGTATCTATGAAACTGAGCTTTGATATCGTTGCACTATTATTGCTTGACTAAAACTTGTATGGTCATCGTTATACATGCTTGAATGTTTTATTTTGAGACATGATGCTCTAAGGTTGGTCGTTTCATCTAGGCCGGGTTTAGGGTGTTACACAATCGATATTTCAGAAGCTTAAAATAATTTGGCTTATTATATAAAAAACCCATTGAAAATAATTCAATAATCAATTGAGCCATTGAAAACATCACTTAATTGAGCCTCTTAATCGAATTTAAGAAATCAATTAAGCCCTCGAATCGACACTTTTTGTGGAAGCCCTTTATTGTCACTAACTTCATCACGTGGCACATCATGGTTATACTACGTGGCAAAATATAACAATTTGTCTTAATTTTTTACATCATTAAAAATCATAAAATATTTTAACATTTTCATTTTTTAAAAACTAGAGAATTATAAAATGAAAAATATAAAATATCAAGAATAATAGAAATTCATTTAAAAATAAAAAATATTAAAAATTAAACAGTAAAGATGCCAACATCCGAGGTATAACCTCCAAACTAGTGTTTGGTCTTTTGAGGTTTTGTTCTATCTCCTCTTCATGGAGGCTATTCTTCATATTTATAAGGCATGATTCCCAGCTATGACATGCTAGGGGATAACTAAGTTTCATGCATAATGACACGTTCCCAGTAATAGCCCTAACTCGTTAACAGCATATAAATACATCCTCGATCAAATTAAAGATTTATTTCAAACAATTCTCACAGTCATCACATAATTAGGGTTCACTGTTTAATTTAATACAAAACAGAATGCATCACCTCATTACACAAATATTTAATGATGTAAAAATAACTTTGATACGTGTAATCAAACTTGAAAATAGATGTACAACTCTTGTATGAAAAGGGGTTCTACCTATACCTTATATGATATGTATCGGTAGAACTTGTGTTGGTTAGGTACAGGAAAACATGACAGTATAATATTGAAACTTCACTAGTTCTACCGATACAAAAAGAACCCTTATACCGATACCATACATTACTCTACCTATACTTCTAATTCCAGTGAACAAGTTTATCTAGCCTGAAGATTTCTACCGATACATTGATTCTAATTTCCGATATTTCAAATGACAGTGAGCAAGACTAACTAGATTAAGAATTTCTACATATACATAATTTCCTATTACCGATATTACTCCAAAATACTACCGATACTCATAATCCTTAATCCGAAACAAAATTAGTCAATAATCCAAGTTCCAAACCCTTGCACTTCTATCGAAATATACATAGTAGTATCGACACAACTCAACTCAGAACTTAAAAATTTTGCTTCAATCCTACTATATAACTCCCACTACAAACCACAAGGCAATATAAACTTTCAACTCAAACATAGGTATAAACATATATATATACATACATATACATATGTATATGTATGTATGTATATATATATGTATATAAATTATTCCACAATTATAAATTATGAACACATCACAGTTCAAGCAATAACACCACAATATCATCCAAACCATTACTCAGTATTTTTCATAACTTGAAATTCATAGTTGTTCACCACACTTTGTTAATTCAATCCCACAAAGGGGATACATATTTCTACACATAACTATGTACTAGCCACTACCCAAAACTTCAAAAGTTCTATGTACATGCCACATTTAACCCAAAATAAAAGAAATAGGGCTACCAAAAGAAGTTGATAGTGTGATCTTCCAAGCTTTCTGATCTACGATAAATATTCGATGACTTACAACACAAACGAAATAACAATGAAGTAAGTTTAAGTAAATATCATTTAAGGTTATAACATGACACCTAATCACCCATTAAAAATGCATAACACCACATAACCAACTTTCTCATCTAAACTCCAAATGAACATCATAATGCTAAATCGTAGCTTGAAATTAGACACCGGCTTAAAGCCTTCTAAGCCTTAGCTTGAAATTAGACACCGACTCAAAGCCTACTAAGCCGTAGCTTGAAATTATTCTAACGTCTCTTATCACTTCATCTTTATTTTATTCATTACCTCATCAAATACTCACTTAACAATCCAAAAAGTTCAAAACATGATTCAACAATTAACATATATGTATAAAACATTTCAAACTACAATTAAAGATATTTAATTAAATCAACAAAAATGCTTGTAAGTTAAGAACTTACCTTCCCAGAAATGGCGAAACTGTAAAATATTTATTCTATGATCTTGCCCTTTCCCTGATTATCCACCATTGTGCTCATCTTTTGTTCTATATAATTAAATAATAGTCTCATTAAATTATACTGAACTCCTCAAACTTAAAACTGCTCATATATATACACTCAAGCTTCCTTGCTTTTGTATTTTAGTCCTTCAACAATCATCCAATTGATATATTTTTAAGAAACAAATAAATAATGAACATATATATACTTTCAAACCACCTCCTACCAATTTGGGTTTCTAAATAATACCTCATGAATCATTATCTTCATAACAATTAAGTTTTCTATTTACCCAAAATAACATACTTTAAAGCTAACTTAACCAAAATATCATCACTTCAAAAGCTCATCCAAAACTACCCACAAACACATAACTTTTCTTCTCAAATGCTAAACATCAATACATATTTTTTTTTCCATGAAACCAACAGCATTTAGCATGATCAAAATTTCCTACCCAATGGACAAACCCATGATAGTCAAAATAAAGTAAAAATTAACAACATGCAAGACACCTTTGTCAACCAATTGTACAAGCTTCAAAAAATGGCTATTTTTCTTTATTTTTCCTTTCAATTTTCGGCAATCACAAGAGGAAGAAGATAGTTTTTCTTTTTTACTTTTCTTTAACTTATTTAGACATATCTAATTACTCATTTAACCTCCACTTACCTTTATAGCTTATTATATTATCAAACCCAGTGTTGTCCACTTAAATTTTTATGGAAAAATTTCCTTTTTAAAAACGCACATCATAATCTCTTAATCATTACTCCTTTATAACAATAGCAACCATACTTTTCCTTAATCACAATTTAATCCTTTTTATTTTAAATTTCCATCCTTCACACAGTTTTTTTTATAATCAACATTAAATATTTAATGTTATACACTAGTTCTCTTTAGTAACTAGCTATTACCAAAGATGCATAATATAACCGAGCCTACTAACTAAATTTCAAAATTACAAGCACCATTGCTAACCGGGTCGTTACAATTCTCCCTACCTATAAGGATTTTCGTCCCTAAAAATCTTACCAGAGAAAAGGTTTGGATATTGTTTCCTCATGAGCTCCTAGGTTTCCCATGTGGCTTCTTCCGTACCATGTCTTTGCCATATAACTTTTATTAGTGGTATTCGTTTGTTTCTAAGTTCCTTTACTTCCCTAGCCACAATACTTACTGGTTCCTCCTTGTATGACATGTCTGTTTGCAACTCAATTTCCCCTGGTGAAATCACGTGTGTAGGATTTGAGCGATATCTTCGAAGCATCAACACATGGAATACATTGTGAATTTTCTCTAATTCAACCGGTAATGTCAATTTGTAAGCCACAGGACTTATCTTCTCAATAACCTCGTACGGTCCTATAAACCTTAGGCTGAGTTTTCCCTTCTGTCCAAACCGTAATATCTTCTTTCATGGAGAAACTTTTAAAAACACTTTCTTGCCAATTTGATATTCAATATCCTTTCACTTTAGATCAGCATATGCCTTTTGACTGTACGTCGCAGCTTTTAAACAATCTTTGATAACTTTTACCTTATTCTCCGCCTCACGAATAAGGCAGGGCCAAAGATCTTTCCATCGCTTAACTCCGACCAAAACAATAGAGTTTTGCACTGCCGACCATACAAAGCTTCATATGGTGCCATCTTTATACTCAATTGGTAACTATTGTTGTAAGCAAATTCTTCTAATGGCATGAATTTTTCCTAGCTACCTTCAAATTCAAGAACGCAACATCGAAGCATCTCCTCCAAAACTTGAATTACTCTCTTTGATTGACCGTCAGTTTGTGAATGAAATGTCATGCTAAATTTCAATTTCGTACACAAAGCATCATGTAACTTGTTCCAAAATCGTGAGGTAAACCTCAGATCACAATCTAAAATGATTGATAGGGTACTCTGTGCAATCTAACAATTTCAAAGATATAAATTTCCACCAATTTTTCTAGTAAGTAGTCTGTACGTACTGAAATAAAATGTGCTGATTTGGTCAACTGATCCATAATAACCCAAATTGCATCTTTCTTTTTTCTGCATTAACGGCAAACCAGACACAAAATCTATAGTAACATGCTCCCATTTCCACTCTGGAATCATAATTGGTTGTAACAAACCCGAAATTCAGAAACTTCACGCTTCATTTCCTTTATTTGTTGCATACTACATATCATGCCACAAATTCAGAAACTTCGTGCTTCATTCTCAACCACCAAAATCTTCACTTTATGTCATAGTACATTTTCGTACTACTCGGGTGTAACGAATACATGCTATCATGAGCCTCTGATAAAATTTCTTGTTTTAACTACAAACCTACTGATACACAGAGTCGATTCTTAAAGTAAAAGTTATCGTTCGTTTCCAACCCCGAAGTCATTTAACTACCCTTGTCCCACCATTTTACGTTTAGCCATTAAATTCTAGTCTTCGAGTTGCAACTCTTTAATTCTTTGTAGAAACAATGGTTTAGCTTGAAGCTCAGCTAATGTAGACCCATCATCATTCAGCCCAAGTTGAGTATTCATTAATTGAAGAGCAAAAAGGGACTTTTGACTTAAAGCATCCGCAACTACATTTTCTTTTCCCGGATGATAATCTATGACCAATTCATAATCCTTTAACAACTCTAGGCACCTTCGTTGCCGCAAATTCAGCTCTTTTTGAGTCATTATTTGATACTTTAAGCTTTTATGGTCCATGTAAACATGACACTTTTCTCCATACATGTAGTGTTGCCATATTTTCAATGCATATACAATCGCTGCTAACTCGAGATCGTGTGTTGGATAATTTTTCTCATGTATTTTAAGTTGTTGTGACACATAGGAAATGATCGGCTGCTTAACATCATAGTAATATTGTGCAAGCGTACACTGTCGATGCAAGTATAGTAGACAGATGTGAGTTTGTCAGATATTGATCCCACGAGGATGGTTGTCTTTTGTTTATTAATGTCTATGCAATAAACAAATAAAAGCAAGATAAATTGTGAGAATAGTTGTCGGAGCAATAACTAAAAAATAAAGATGAAATATAATAATGATAAAATGAGATCCCCAACGTGAATATTCAATAGAATACTAAGTGCTGCTTACAAGATATGAAAGGATAGGTGATTGTCACTGCAAAGAAGTGTAATGAATATCTTACCAATCTTAACTTCTATATTTGATCTAAGACTTAAACATGCACATTAACCACACCTTCCATTATCAATGCTTGTTAGCTTAAATTATTGCTGCACCTTCTAGTGACAGTGACCACAATAACACTTCCTTGTTAAAAACATTCAAACCCAAATATTAAACAGTAAAAGCAAGATTGAATAAAATAACATTTAGGCTCCGTTTGTTTGACTGAAAATGGTTTCCAAAAAATGATTTCTGGAAAATGAATTACTTTTCTGGAAAAGTTAATATTTTCTGGTGTTTGGAGGAATCTGTGTAAACTATTTTCTATTGTTTGGCAGATTTCCTGAAAATATTTCAGGAAAACTATTTTAAATGAAACAAATATAAATTTAAGAATTTATTATTTTTTTATTGTTTAATTAAGTGTATTTTATATCTATTAAATTTATATTTTACATTAAATTTATAATAGTACTCAATTATTAAGCTAAAATTAGAGAATCAAAATCTCAAAATATGTACAGTATTATATAAACAGAATGAACTGCAAAAAAAAAAGTTCAGTTATTATTTAAGTTTTTGAAAAGATATAGATAATTTTCATTTTTCATACAACAATACTCCAAATCTTGGAATCACAGCATCATATTTGTAACATTTGCAGTAACTAAACTTTACAAATCAAAACATCTTCACTTTTAGACAGTTCTTTTAAACATCTTATCCTAGAAAATTATTAATTACCAATGGAATAACATATTCCTAATAACTCAACAAGCTAATAATAAAAAGGGGGATTTTCCTATCATATAACCCTAAAAAACAATCTCCTTGAAGCCGCCTGCCTGCTAGATTTTTCATGGACTCCAAAATTGGATTCATCAGTAAACCATCCCACAGATGTTTTTCCCATCTCATCCTTGACTTGTGAAATTGACCTTTAACAAAAAAAAATGGTACATATCATCCTCCTTTAATGTTTTGGAGTCATTGAGCTTATAAAAGATGAGCACACGAATACTCAAAAAGGATTGTAGAATCAACGTCTCCTTAGAAAACAAAAGGCAAGTACTATAAGTTGTCACTAAACCATATTCTCCATCATAACACATTGAAGAAAATGCTTTCCATAAAATAAAGGCAAGCATACCAAAAGTTTCACCAAAAATTTGAAACCACTAATCAAAAGTTTTAGCTCAACTAAAAATCTCTAGCAGTAAAAGTTAAGAAGAGACCAAAGCTCATGGAGATTCTTCTGCAGCCAAAAAATACAAAAGGATACCAACATTATGTCATATTCTGAAATAAATAATTTAATTTGATCCAAGTAACCAACAAGGCAAGAAAAGCTGTCACTATCGATCACAGCTATAAGAACTAAAAATGAAGTAGAGAAACGTTAAAAGCATAAGCAGGTAAAAACCATCAAAATATCGAGGAACCAGTAAAGCATGCATCAAGCACCTTACTCTTTCCTTAGGATTCCCAAGAAACTTCATAGCACGCAAGACAGGGCAAAATCGACGTATTTCATTCATCCAGTTACCAAGAGTTGATTTTGGGGCAACAACCATATGAGGGCCAATAATTCCACGGTACTCATGCAGATAGCCCAATAAGGAAATAGTTTGCAAAGTTTTTCCAAGTCCCTACATTCAACAGTTTAGTAAGCAAACATCAGCAAACATCACATCCCAGCTCATTCTGGTTTAGAAAAAAGACTTGACCATAAAATTAAACAATAAACAATCTTGAAAGCTAAGGCTACAACACATACCATTTCATCTGCAAGAATACCATTTATACCATTCTCATATAGTCGTATAAGCCAGTTTAAACCAGCAAGTTGGTCGTTTCTCATCTTTCCCTCAATACCTGGAGAAAGAAAAAAGTAAACCAAAACTACACAACAGAAATGAAACCATTTGAACTGATAGATAAGAGAGTGAACTTACAAGAAGGCTAAGTCAACAATCGCATGTTCATAAGAAGAAATAATGTGTCTTCATAGATGGTCAGATAAACAAATTGATCATTGAATCAATGATCTATAATAAGTTCTACTCACCCTGTTGCCTACAGGCCATGCTTACAGTTTTGACAACCGGATAGATTTGCACTTTCATTAAGATCAAATATAAAACTACAATTTATCTACTAAAACTTTATAGAAAAAAAATCCAAAAATTGAATTGAATTTGAAAGATCAAATATAAATGAAAATTTATCTTACTTGCAAGATGAACGGAGATGAGTGATCATTTTATCAAAAATGATTGTTCCATTTTTGGAATGACAAGTTGAATCAGAGTCACTAAACCAGAAGCTAATTTTGTTTATACCAAATACATAGAAGAGCTAAGAGAATGCAATAGAAGAAAAGAGAAACGTTAAAGTAACCTGGGCTTTGGCTAATAGAGAAGAGATGAAATGCTGTTGATTAGCCTACAAATTAAAACAAAAAAATTTGGGGGAAATATTTTTGGGAAACTAGGAGAATAAACGAAAATGGTGGCTCAGGAAAAAGGTTTTGAGAGTTCCATTTCTGAAAAGACTAGAAATGGTTAGGGTTTCTTTTCTTTTTGTCAATGAAACAGCTGGTTGTTTTTTGATACAATCTTGGGTCAGGCAGGTAATGAAGGGGGAAGGGGAAGGAGAAGGAGAAGGAGAAGGAGAAGGAGAAGGAGAAGAGCTTGAAGAGGAAAAACTTTGGAAAATGTCTTACCAAAATTAAAAGGGTAAGACATTTTCACAAAAAAAACTCTTGTTTTCCCGTGTTTTGTAAAATGTTTTACAATGGGAAATCAATTTCAACAAAACAAACATCGTAAAATGCTGAAAAGCTTTTACAGAAAGCTTTTACTGGTAAACAAATAGAGCCGTAGTCCAGAAATCATGTGTACTTCCATACAAACATGAAATAAACAGTAATCACTAGTGTTAGAGAAGAAATGTAAAAGAAACAAGTGGAGAATATTATTCCTAGACAACTCGACTTGCTCTCTCACTTCCCTCTTTTGTCGCACTTAGGGCTCCTCTTCAGGAGTTGGTCTGCATCCCTTCACGTCAGTTCACTTGTGAGAGTTTAAGCCTCCATAGTCGAAAGCTTTAAAGTTAACTTGAAGAAGAATATGACACCCCCTAAAAAAGACCTTCTTTTTCTCTTTCTTTGTGAGTATTTATATCCTTCCAAATTGTGCAAGTGTCCTTTCATCAGAATAAAGCTGACGTTGGTCGTACAAGTTGGTTATACTAGACTGATAGCTTACACATTTTTATTCTTATTCGGACAGCTGTCAGGTGCGGCGACATTCCTAGATGCAATCTAAAAATACTCATGCAGCGACATTAGTACCAAAACATGAAAAAGTTAAGGGTAACTAGGCTAAGGTCCATTGAGTTAGAAAATGCAATTTACTAAACTAAAAAAATACTCAAATATGTGTTAAAGATAACTAAATGGGAATAACTTAACCAATAAGTAGGGAGAAAACAATGGTTCTTTCTAGCACTATCAAGCAATAACCTTTCTTTCTTGTATCAATACACACCCGAGTCCACTGAGCGAAGCATCACTGAACAAAGCAAACTCTTTTCTAGATTCAGGTTGTGTCAAAACTGGCGCTTCAGTTAGCATTTTCTTCAACCTTTAAAAACTATGCTGACAATATCGAACCAGTTAAACCTTACATATTTCTACAATAATTTCATCATTGGTAATGCGATTATCGAGAAGTTCTTAACGAATCGTCGATAATATTCGACCAATCCCAAGAAGCTTCTTATTTCAGAGATATTCCGTGACGGCTTCCAATTTAGGACAACAGAATCTTACTAGGATCAACTCGTACACCATCCGCCAAGACTACATGATCGAGGAATCCAATCTCCTTAAGCAAAAATTCACATTTGCTGAATTTCGCGTATAACTTCTTTTTTCGAAGGATTTGTAGCATTATTTTTAGAAGATACTCATGCTCGACTTCTGTTTTTGAATAAATTAATATGTCATCAATAAATACTACAACAAACTTATCCAGGTGAGTTTTGAATGTTCGATTCATCATATCCATAAATGCTATAAGGGCGTTGATCAGTCCAAAAGGCATAACTAAGAATTCATAGTGCTCATAACGAGTTTTAAATGTTGTTTTAGGTAGATCCACCTCTTTCACTTTCAACTGTCAGTAACCGAATCTTGGAAAATGTTGTGGCACCCCTCAGATGATCAAACAGATCATCAATACGCGATAAAGGATATTTATTATTGATCGTAACTTTATTCAATTATCAGTAATCTATACATAACCTTATAGATCCATCTTTCTTCTTTACAAATAACACCGGTGCTCCTTAAGTCGAACTACTTGGCCGAATGAAACCTCTATCCAACAACTCTTGCAACTGAGCTTTCAACTCTTCCAACTCAACCAGAGCCATTCTATAAGGAGCTATTAATATTTGAGTAATCCTCAGTACTAACTCAATAACAAACTCAATCTCTCGATCTGAGGGTAGACCGGGTAACTCTTCAATAAATATGTCCTAGAACTCTAGAACCACTAACACTTGATCAATTTTTGCTTTTGACCCTTTGGAATCAAGAATATATGCCAAATAAGAAATATACCACTTTTTCACCATTTATGAGCCTTCATAGCAGAGATTATTTTTGTAGCAAGGTCTAATTTCTCAAAGACAACTATTATTACTTCACGATCTTGAGTCTTCAAATCGACTATTTTACTTCGACACTTAACTACAGCATCATGAACATTCAACCAATCCATTCCCAAGATAACATCTAATTCATTGAAGGGAAGTAACATTAAATCCGTGAGGAAATCATGACCTTCAACTTTCAAAGGACATTGCTTACATACTAGGTCAATTATAACACTATGGCCTAAAGAGTTGGTTACCTTAATAACACAATCAGTGGATTCAATAGACAACTACTTTTTAGATGCTAAACTATTGCATAAATAAGAATGCGTTGATCCCAGATCAATTAAAGCATAAACAGTAATATCAAATAAAGAAAATGTACCGGCGATAACTTTCCTCTTCACGTGCACGAATGGCTTAGGTTTGGACAGGAACCCTAGTTTTCGATCTAACAGTTACATCTTTATTTTTATCTTTGATTTTTCCTATCGAATTAGCATTTCTTGATCATCTCCCTCTAGTTGAACTTGCAACTGACCTCTCGTTTTGATCTCTAGTACTCTCAGCTCGTTTAGGGCAATCTTTCTTGAAGTGGTTAGGTCAACCACAAATAAAGCATGTTGATTCATTCAATCTACAGATTCCAGGGTGATAACGACCACATTGGTTGCATTTAGCTCTTCTAAAATTTTGCACGCTACCAACGTTGGTTACTGATGCGACTTGAGTTCTCGCAAAATTTTGTTTGAAACGATCTCTTCTCGAAAATCCTGAAGGTTCTGGAAATATGCTAGACATCTCCTTTATCTTTTTCGGTGAGGAACTTGAATAAGGTTTTGGTAACCCTTATTTACCAAACTCATGAGGTCTCACCTCACTCTATCTTCTACTCATGCATATTTCTTCCATCTTCTAAGCTCGATCCGTTAAGATAGTCAATTCACAGATCTCCAATGCTCCCACTAACATTCTGATTTCATCATTGAGCCCATCTTTGAGACGAATACACATTGCTTCATCGGTAGGTACAATTTCTCTAGCATACTTACTCAATTGTACAAATCTTCTTTCATACTCAGCCACTAATTGATTGCCTTACTTTAAGTCAAAGAACTCTTTCTTCTTTCTTTTAAGGTATCTTCTACTAACATATTTCTTCTTAAACTCGGACTTGAAAAACTCCCATGTGATCTTCTCTTTTGGTATAACTGACATCATAGTGGACCACCACTGAGAAGCTTCTTCGATTAGGAGAGCTACTGAACACCTCAAACAATCTTCCGGAGAACACAACGATTCATCAAGTATTCTCTATGTATGCTCTAACTAATATTTCAGCTTTAGCTGGATCATCACTCATGTTTTCACTAAATTCCACATCTCTATACTTCCTCACCTTATCAATTGTAATCCTTTTCTCATTGCATACATTTGAACCTGAAGGTAGTACAGAACGAGGATTTCTAATCGTAGGATGTGCTTGTAAGTAAACCTCGAACATTTCTTGTATCATGTTCAAAAATGAGGGAGGAGCTTATTCTTTGGGCTCTCTATTTTCATTTGCATTGTTTCTACCCATTGGTGTGTTAGCTGGGGTGTCACTTTGCACATCATTGGATATCGTCTGATCGGAATCAATATACAACCTTTCACTTTATAAGAATATCATTTATTCACTTAGAAATGATCACACTATCATAAGTTAATATGTGACATGTACTACTAGGCTTTTCCCCAGTTATATTCTCGTCCTAGAATCAATTAACCATGCTCTGATACCACTAATGTAACACCTCTAACTCGTTAACAGCATATAAATACATCCCTGATCAAATTAAAGATTTATTTCAAACAATTCTATAGCCATCACATAATCTGAGTTCATTATTTAATTTAATACAAAACAGAATGCGTCACCTCATTACACAAATATTTAATGATGTAAAAATAACCTTGATACGTGCAATCAAACTTGAAAATAGATGTACAACTCTTGTATGAAAAAGGGGTTCTACTGATACCTTATTTGATATGTATCGGTAGAACTTGTGTTGGTTAGGTACAGGAAAACATGGCAATATACTACCGAAACTTTACTAGTTCTACCGATAAAAAAGGACCCTTCTACCGATACCATACATTACTCTATCGATACTTCTAATTCCAGTGAACAAGTTTATCTAGCATGAAGATTTCTACCGATACATTGATTCTAATTACCGATATTTCAAATGACAGTGAGCAAGACTAACTAGACTGAGAATTTTTACCGATACATAGCTTTCTATTACCGATATTACTCCAAAATACTACCGATACTCATAATCCTTAATACTGAAACAAAATTAGTCAGTAAACCAAGTTCCAAACCCTTGTACTTCTACCGAAACATACATAGTAGTACCGACACAATTCAACTTAGAACTTAATAATTCTACTTCAAAACTGCTATACAACTCCCACAACAAACCACAAGGCAATATAAACTTTCAACCCAAACATATACATATTTATATATGTATATATAAGTGTATATATATGTGTGTATATATATATGTGTGCATATACATGTATATAAATCATTCCACAATTATAAATTATGAACACATCACAATTCAAGCAATAACACCACAATATCATCCAAATAATTACTCAATATTTTTCATAACTTGAAATTCATAGTTGTTCACCACACTTTGCTAATTCAAGCCCAAAAATGGGATACATATTTTACACATAACTTTGTACTAGCCACTATCCAAAACTTCACCCAAAAGTTCTATGTACATGCCGCATTTAACCCAAAATAAAAGAAAAAGAGGTTACCAAAAGAAGTTGATAGTGTGATCTTCCAAGCTTTTCGATCTACTATAAATATTCGATGACCTACAATACAATCGAAATAAAAATGAAGTAAGTTTGAGTAAATATCATTTAAGGTTATAACATGACACCAATATCATTTAAGGTTATAACATGACACCCAATCACCCATTAAAAATGCATAGCACCACATAACCAATTTTCTCATCTAAACTCCTAATAAGCATCACAAAATCTTATAAATGTACTTAGGCAATTACTTTTCTTTGCCATTTTCCCAAATTCATCATCATACAACTACATTTTTACCACATTGTTTCAACCTATTGATATTACATCCACCATACTTTACCGATTCACATAGATAACTCCTCGTTTCTCATTGAACCATTGCTGCATATTTGTACTTACGTTTTCACCAGCTTTACTCCTGCTAAGCCAAAACTTGGCTTAACTTTTAACACCAACTCATAGCTTGCTAAGCCATAGCTTGAATTTAGACACTGACTCAAGAACTGCTAAGTCGTAGCTTGAATGAAATGTACTGATTTGGCCAACCAATCCTCAATAACCCAAATCGCATCTTTTTTTCGACGTTAACAGTAAATCGGACACAAAATCTATGGTAACACACTCCCATTTCCACTCTGGAATTATAATTGGTTGTAACAAACCTAAAGGGACCTAATGTTTAGCCTTTATTTGTTAACATACTAAACATCTTGCCACAAATTCAGAAACTTCATGGTTCATTCCCGGCCACCAAAATCTTTGCTTTAAGTCACAATACATTTTCGTACTACTCGAGTGTAACGAATACATGCTATCGTGAGCCTTTGATAAAATTTCTTGTTTTAACTGCAAATCTCCCGTTACATAGAGTCAATTCTTAAAGTACAAGTTATCGTCGTTTCCAACCCTGAAGTCATTTAACTGCCCTTGTCCCACCATTTCATGTTTAGCCATTAAATTCTGGTCTTTAAGTTGCAACTCTTTAATTCTTTGTAGAAACAATGATTTAGCTTAAAGCTCATCTAACATAGACCTATCATCGTTCAACCCAAGTTGAGTATTCATTAATCATAGAGCAAAAAGGCACTTTCGACTTAAAGCATCCGCAACTACATTTGCTTTTCCCGGATGATAATCTATGACCAATTCGTAATCCTTTAACAACTTTAGCCACCTTGATTACCGCAAATTCAAATTTTTTGAGTCATCAAATACTTTAAGCTTTTATGGTCCATGTAAATGTGACACTTTTCTCCATATAGGTAGTGTTGTTATATTTTCAATGCAAATACAATCGCTGCTAACTCTAGATTGTGTAGAATAATTTTTCTCATGTATTTTAAGTTACCGTGATGCATGGGCAATGATTAGTTGCTTAACATCATAGCAATATTGTGCAAGCATACACTGTCGATGCTAGTATAGTTGACAGATGTGAATTTGTCGAATATCGATCCCACGAGGATTGTTGTGTTTTATTTATTAATGTTTTTGCAATGAACAAATAAAAGCAAGAAAAATTGTGAGAATAATTGTCGTAGCAATAACTAAAAAGTAAAGATAAAATATAATAATGGTAAAATGGGATCCCTAACGTGAATATTCAACAGAATACTAAGTGTTGCTCACAAGATATGAAAGGATATGTGATTATCGCTGCAAAGAATTGGAACGAATATCTTACCAAGCTTAACTTCTTTGATCTAAGACTTAAATATGCACATTAACCATACCTTCCATTGTCAATGCAACACAGTTAAGAACAAGTGGATTAAATTCCTCTAATCCACAAGCAACTTCCATTGTCAATGCTTGTTAGCTTAAACTGTCGCTACACCTTCTAGTGATAGTGATCGAAATAATACTTTCGTGCTAAAAACATTCAAAGCCAAAGATTAAACAGTAGAAGCAAGATTGAATAAAAAAACATTTAGTTTAGAAATCATGTATACTTCAATACAAACATGAAATAAACAGTAATCACCAGCATAAGAGAAGAAATGTAAAAGAAACAAGTGGAGAATACTATTCCTAGACAACTCAACTTACTCTCACACTTCCGTCTTGTGTTGCACTTAAGGCTCTTTGTCAGGAGTTGGTCTGCATGTCTTCACGTTAGTTCACTCATGAGAGCCTAAGCCTCCATAGCCGAAAGCTTCAAAGATAAGTTGAAGAAGAATATGGCACCCCCAAAAAAGACCTCTTTTTTTCTCTTTCCTTGTGAGTATTTATATCCTTCCAAATTGTGCAGGTGTCCTTTCATCATAATCAAGCTGTCGTTAGTCGTACAAGTTGGTTATACCAGACTTGATAGCTTACACATTTATGTTCTTATCCAGAAAGCTGTCAAGTGTGGCGAAAATCTTGGACGCAATTTGAAAATACTCATACAGCTACATTAGTACCAAAACATGAAAAAGTTAAAGGTAACTAGGCTAAGGTCCAATGAGTTAGAAAATGCAATTTACTAAACCAAAAAAAAAGCTAAAATATGTGCTAAAGATAACTAAATGTGAATAACTTAATCAATAAGTAGGGAGAAAACAATGGTTCTTTCTAACACTATAACACCCCCAAACTTAAGTTTTTACTTGTCCTCAAGTAAAACAGAAACTAGCAAGGCTAATAAAAAAAATCAGAAAGGCAAATGATCATTCTAGCAACTTGATTCATCTAAAATCCAAATGAATGAATCACATTCAGATGATAGAATATTGCATCGATAACTCATAAGTATGAATAACTAGGACTGCAACTTCATCAAAGCTAGCATCATGCCTTAAATCCTAAATTTAATCTACCAATACAACATTTATTATACAATACTAAGTATTTATATATCTCTTTTCTTTTCTTTTCTTTTTTTATTTGAATAAGGGATATCGTTACATTACCATACCCTTGTTCCTAAGAAGTAACGATGGAGTGTAACAAACCCCCAAGGAGTACGTAATTGTGCCGACACACACTCATGCAGCGACAGCCTTTAGCCAAATTCATTTTTCTAACACTTACATTGGAGTGTTCCCCTTGAACATTTCACAATACACTCACATTGGATTGTTTCTTATTTAATACAATATATATATATATATAAGCAGTTATAAAATGCAGATTCATTCTAGATTCAAGGAATGCTACTAGTCATCCATTACTAAAACAATCTAAATCATTCATCAAAGAATTGAAGAAACAACATTCAATCAAATTTATCCAACTCATTCATTGATAATTCACATGGTTCAATAATTAAGCATCGAATGTAACAAAAATTTTCAAACACAATAGAATTAATCATTCATAAACCTTGCATGCTTTATTAAACTCAAAAGAAATTTTTTGAAATGTGGGCGCATTTCTAAACGCCATATTCATTCCCCCAAACTTAAAGTTTACATTGTTCCCTATGCTCTAACATTAAAATGTAGTGACAATAGAAATGCAATGACAATGGGCACTAACAAAATGAAAATTACAGCTACATGTAATGCATGAATTCTACAACTAAAAACTTAAAATAAACTAACTCAGTTTTCCTCAACCATAGATGTGGCTGCATGGTGCTTCTTCTTCCTCCTCTTCTCCTCCTTCTTACGCTTTTTGTCCTTGAAGCGCTTTCACTTCTTTTCTTTAGGCTTCACACGATCCTCAAATCACTCCTCAATTTCTGTCTCTACCCCAGCATCATCTGCTACTTCTTGTGTTGGAGGTTTCACCTTGAGTGGTCCGATGTAGACCACTATCGTTAAAGGGTTATGGTGTTCCTCACTGGTTTCCTCCGTAACTTTCGCTTGACTCGCTCCATGTCGCTCCAAATCCTCAATTGTTACACCCACATCTTCGAGTGCATTGATAGTGTCTTCAACTGATTCTTTCTTAGCATCTTTTTCCTTTTTATTCTCAACATCAACAGGGGTTTCCTTTTCTCTAACAGGAATTTCCTCCTCAACAACATGCTTCTCGTGACCAACAGTGAAATCATCTTCGAATAGGCTCTTAATTTTCCCAAGCACTCCTGGACGTCCCTTGATTTCGCTTCTTTTTCATCATCAGAGACATGCACAATGGAAGGGGATGCCACCGATTGGTCTTGATGCCTTAGGTTAGCATCCTCTGATGATGGCTCATAATCTTAGATGATTAGTGGAAACACTAGTAATTTCGGGAGTGGAGCTGGGCTCAGCTTCCTTAATGTGGCTACAACAGAACTGTTTCAGGCCATGGTATAAGTGTAAAACAAATTTTGTGATCTGTCCATGTCTTCTATTACAGCGACAAGCTTGATCTGCCTATTGCTGATGGAATTGGCTAATTTCTAAACATTCTTCATTTTACGCAACGAGGATGTCCCTGCAGTCAAGGTTGTTCCTTTATTTTATGCTTTTGTTTTACCCTTCCTTTTACTTACTTCTATCTCTTTCACTGTGGGTGTATCTTTTCCACTGCTTCATTGATCAGGCCTTTATTCTCCAGGATATTTTCATCATCATGGGGCATGATTCCCTTTTATTGGCACAGTTGCATCACCAACGATGGGAAAACCAAAATTCTCGATTGCCTTGCATTGTAGTCAGCAATTTCCTGGTAGAGTATTGCCCCGACATCGATCTTCCTGACCTTGATAATAGAATGTATCAGACACATTCTATCAAGGGTGATTATGGTACTATGGGTAGAGTGCTTCAGTCAGCAGTTGACAAAATGGAACCAGATTTTACCTTGTAGCGTTAGGAATAGTCAGTGCATGGTATAATTTTTGTGATTTGAACCTGTCCACATTGCTCCTTCGACACATAGATCCTTCACCAAGAGGTATGTCTTGTCATTTGTGATATCTTCAATGAAGAGTGTTCATCCCTATCCACCTTGGTGTTGCATAGTTCATTGATTCTTTCAGCATCCCACGTGATTAAACCTTCATGAACAAAGACAAACTTTGACTCATGCTCAATAAGGTTAGCATAAAACTCACATACCATTGAAGGAGAGTAACTGTCAGGATGGGTGCAGAAGGTTTCCCACTTTAACCCTGAGATGGTCTTATAAACTTGCTTACCCAAATCTTATTGTTGTAACAAGAGAAAGCCCTGTTTTGGGTGAAAATTTTGCTTCAAAATGTTGTCCTAAAACAGGTCTTTGGCTATTTTCATTAAGAATGTCACCGAATCTTTTTTCTCTCTTGGTATGGAGGGCTTTGCTTCACGAACTGCAGTGGTAGAGGATGAGTGTTCTTCAACAGATTTAGTGGTTTTCTTGATTGCTCCTCTAGTTCTTTTCGTATTTTGTGAGTGAAGAAGGTTTTAAGGTGTAAAGGTGCGAGCTTGGAAAAAGAGTGTTAATAAAAATGGTTGCTTTGTGGTTGTTACAGTTGGCACAGAGGATGGGGTTTATAGCGAGTGAAAGAGGAAGATAGAAAGGCGTGATTTTTTTATGATTAAACGAAAGGACATAAAGTCTGGCGAAAATAAATGCGTCCAATGAGAATTACGCCTGCTCAAACAAATCCAACGGTTGGGTGACTTTTTATGAAACGGTGGGATTTGAATTCCTGATATGCCCTGCTTTTTTATGAGTTAGTAATGGCAGTACAATAGTACGAATTACATTGACAATGTTACATATTTATTCTGCAAAAAACAAGAAGTGGACCAAGCTTAAGTAAAAACAAAAATAAAATAAAATAAAATCGTATAATAAAAATTTCACTAAAAAAAATCGACCAATTTAATGGTCTCTTCCTGCTTTTAATCAATCTTCCAAAAATAATGTTTCAATCGCTGTTCATTCACTTTAAACTGGTGTCTATCATGTAAATCTCTTATTGTGACTGCACCATGAGGAAATGCTTCAACAACTTCGAAAGGCCAGACTAACGTGAGCACAATTTACCTGGATGCAATTTCAACCTAGAATTGAATAATAAAACTTGTTGTAACACCCAAAACCTAAAAACCATCATCGATTAGGGTTTCGATGTCTTACTATTCATTTATCACTATTCATCTTTAACATCATGCTATTCAGTCTTATTTTATTAAAGAATTTCACTTTACACGACATATATCGTCATTTAATTAAAAGCACAATTCAATAGGGGTAAAAAAGTCAATTTTAACATTTTTGGAGACTTCTATCGGTACTTGTTAGACAAGTATCGGTACAAGTGACAATTCTACCGATACAAGTGACTCTTCTACCAAAACAAGCCTTACTTCTACCGTTACTAAAAACTCCAGAGAGCTAAAGGTCTCACCCTGTAACTTCTACCGATACTTCTAAACACATAACTACCTATACAACTCAAGTCAGTGAACAATCTCTCTCCTATATTGTACTTCTACCGATACATGCATGGGTCTACTGAAACAAGTATGCAGAATCTCAAGAATAATGCCAAAACAAAAGTTTATCAACTAAAAACATTCATGACTTCAATATGCATTAAACCAACACAATGTACATAGATTTCATGTCATTACATAGTACTTATAGGTCCATTCTTCAACTTGCACATCATTCATTAATACATTCATCATTTCATCAACATAACAAGGTTTACACAATCTCATTTACTTAAAGCAAAAGATAACATCATCTTAGTACATGTCATAAGATCGAGTGATGTAAAAAACTACCGTCGAGTTCCGCCATAGTGTGACTTTTGAGAGATGATGATCCGATCTTCAATCAACAAAACAATCTACAAAACCACAACAACATCTTTGGTAAGCTTCATAGCTTAGTAATTTCGATAGTTTTAAAGAATTACCAAACATTTGTATAAAACAACTATAACTCAATTGAGCCAAGATAGTCCTATTGCTTTCTCGAGTTAATTATAACATTCACCTTCTTGTCTATAACTTTTCTGTTACCAATATCTGATATTGCTCACATGAGCTGTCGAGGACTCACAACATATGCGGTACCCCAGTCATCGGTACAGTGTCTGTCTGTAAACTGTTCCCTAACGATGTTGCTCACACTAGCTGTCGAGAGTATGCATAAAGCATTAGTCCCAACCATCGAAGGGCTTATAATCCATTTAAGATTCATATCTCTTTTTGGAATCACGACGCTGCTCACACGAGCTGTCGAGGACTCGCAACATATGCAGTACCCCAACCATCGCGTCTGTACTTTTTCAATGGCATAAAGCCTACTATCTCTTTTGTTTCATTTCTTCGATCTCTTTAATTCCAAGTGTTTCCAATTGTTGAACAATGACAATATACATACAATAAATGTTAAGTAAAAATTTACATTACGAACTTACTGGACTAAATTGCATTTACGATTAGACTTTAGAGACTACTTCGCTAATTTCCCTTTTCCACGATCTGAGGCACGATTGTAGTCTACTTCCACAAATCATCAAATTCTCACATTAAATCTCACAATCAAGTTATTCAAAACAATTTAGTCCTTTTTGAGAAAATTACAGTTTTACCCTTAACATTTTCCTTTTCGTCAATCTCGTCCTTTAAATCATAAAACATGCAAATAACCTTTCCCTTACATAACAAACCATAGCTGAAATCCTTAGGGTGTTTACGCAACCCCTACAGATAATCATTTTCACATTTTAGTCCTTAAACCCTAGTTTCATCAAAAATCACTTTACAAAAAGATTCAACCCAAAGATCACACATTCAAAACTATCATAAACCTCCAAGAATAAACATTTTTCAACAATGACAAGTTTCATAATATTTGACATATTCAAAAATTAGTCCTTACATAAGCTAGATTAAGCTAATACGAACTCAGAAATATAAAAATTACTAAAAACGATCAAGGTTTACTTACCCAAATCAAAGCTCAAAGTTTGAATGTGGAAACACTAACCCTAATCTCTCCTAGTTGTGTAAGGAAGGAAGATGAGTGAAAATGATGAAAATTAACCACTTTTGTAATTTTTAAGAGTTCCATCATTAAGCTTTAATTAACCACTTTTAATCTTAATTAAATCTATTTATACTTAATATAAGTCATGCTAATCCACCCACTAACAATTCTTTGGTCAATTTACTCATTTGGTCCTTTTAATTAACCATCTCTACTTTTGCACCTATTACTATTTAATCATTTCTACTCAATTAACTATCTAAACATTAAAATTTATTTACCAACTTTTAATGCGATGCTAACGAAGTCATAAATTTTTAAATAAATAAATTTAATGACTAGACTCGTTATAATTGTAATCCTAAAATTATTATTTTCGACACCATTGAAAACCAGGCTGTTACACTTGTTGACCTACGATAAATTGTCGTTGCAAAATAATTCTGTCATGCCATCGTTTGGTCTTTTCCTTGTAAATTGCAGCATTTTCATAGGCATTTTGACCTGCAATAAATTGTCGCTGCAAAATAATTTTGTCATGCCATCATTTGGTCTTTTCCTTGTAAATTGCAGCAATTTCATAGGCATTTCGCCTAATTTCCACTAGTTCAGTGATATCCAACAACCTTTTCTTTCCAGCAACTTCATAGTCCATGTTTACTTGCTTAATTGCCCACATTGCCTTGTGCTCCAGTTCAACTGGTAAGTGACATGCTTTCCCAAAAACTAACTGATACGGCGACATCCCTAATGGAGTTCTATATGCTGTCCATAATGCCATAAAGCATTAACAAGTCTGGAAGACCAATCTTTCCTTGAAGGTTCACAACCTTCAAGAATGTTTTTAATTTGTCGATTTGACACTTTAGCCTGTCCATTGGTTTGCAGATGATAAGTAGTAGTCATTCTATGATTAACTCCATATCTTTTCAAAGCGGTTGCCACTTGGTTACAATGAAAGTGTGCATCCTGACCACTAATCAATGCCCTTGGTGTGCCAAAGCGGGTGAGTATATGCTTGTGAAAAAATTTAAGCACTGTCTTTGCATCATTCCTTAGGATTGCAACAACTTCAACCTACTTCAAGACATAGTCAACAGCTACTAATATATAAAGATTTCCAAATGAACTTGGAAATGGTCCCATAAAATCCATACCCCAAACATCGAATAGGTCAACCTCCATAATCGGTTGTTCCAACATTTCATTGCGTTGGGATATAAAACCAGTGTGCTGACACCTATCGCATTGGTTCACAAAATTATGGGCGTCCTTGAATAGTGAAGGCTAGTAGAATCCTGATTGAAGAACCTTAGCTGCAGTTCTCATGCCACAGAAATGACCTCCATAAGGAGCACCATAACAATGCTTCAGGATTGAAAGCATCTCCTCTTCCGGAACACAACGCCAAATGATGTTGTCATTTCATACCTTGAATAAATACGACTCGTTCCAATGGTACTTCACTACTTTACGAAGAAATCTTTCCTTTTTATGGCCTATAACACCTAATGGGAGTTTTCCACACACTAGATAATTAACCAAATCCGTGTACCAAGGTGTTGCATCTACAACAAATAATTTCTCATCTGAGAATGCGTCGACAATCTGAAGTATGTTTCCATCTTTGCTGCCAACTTCCAATTGAGATAGATGGTGTGCAACTTGATTCTCTGAACCCTTACGGTCTTTTATTTCAATATCAAATTCCTGTAACAGTAGGATCTAGTGTATCAGTCTCGGTTTTGCATCCTTCTTTGCAAAAAGATATCTCAACGTCGAGTGATTAGTAAATACGGTAACCTTGGCCCCGACAAGATATGAACTAAACTTGTCGAAAGCAAAGATTACAGCCAAAAATTCTTTCTCTGTAGTGGTATAACTGATTTGAGTCTCTGTGAGAGTTTTGATGGCATAATAGATGGCATGAAATAATTTTCCCTTGCGTAGTCCTAGAACAACACCCACAGAAAGTCACTTGCATCACACATAACTTCAAAAGGTTGAGACCAATCCGGTGCAACGACAATGGGTGCATTTACTAACTGCTTCTTTATTTGAATAAATGCATTCAAGCATGCATCATCGAATAGGAATTTTCGATTCTGTTCCAGCAATGAACATTAGGGCTTAGCAATTTTCGAAAAATCTCTAATAAATCTTCGGTAAAACCTCACATGCCTAATAAAACTATGAATGCCTTTCACATTTGTCGGTGGAGGTAATTTCTCAATGATTTCCACTTTAGCTTTATCTACTTTAATGCCTCGAATAGAGATGCAATGGCCTAACACAATGCCTTCAGTTGTCATGAAATGACATTTTTCCCAATTCAAGACAAAATGTGTCTTTACACCGCTTTAATACTTTATCCAAATTGTCAACGCAATGATAAAACTCATTCCCATAGATTGAGAAATCATCCATAAAAATCTCTAGAGAATCTTCAATCATATATGAGAATATCACCATCATGCACCTTTGAAATGGGGCTAGTGCATTGCAAAGACCGAAAGGCATACAGCGAAAAACAAAAGTACCGAAGGGGTAGGTGAAAGTTGTTTTTTCCTGATCCTCTAGCATAATGGCAATTTGATTGGACCCAGAGTAGCCGTATAAAAAGCAATAATAGGCTCTTCCAACAAGCCTATCCAACATCTAGTCAATGAAAGGAAGTGGGAAATGGTCCTTCCTTGTGGCAACATTTAGTTTGCGATAATCCATACAAACTCGCCATCCCATAGGAATGCGTGTAGGAATTAACTCATCTTTGTCGTTGCTAACTACAGTGATGCCACCCTTTTTAGGTACGGATTGCATTAGACTTACCCAATTGCTATCAGAAATAGGGTAAATAATTTCGACATCAAGCCATTTTATAATTTCCTTCTTAACAACTTCCTTCATCTTCTCGTTTAATCTTCTTTATTACTCAATCGATTGCTTGCCTTTATCTCCAACTTGATATTGTGCATGCAAAAAGATAGGCTAATGCCTCGGATATCAGCAATACTCCAAGGAATAGCTCGTTTATGTTGCTTAAGAATATGGACCAATTTCTCTTCTTGAGTCACATCTAGTGTTAAGGAGACAATAATTAGGAGAGTATTATTATCGCCAAGAAAGATATATTTAAGATGAACAGGTAGTGGCTTCAATTCCAAAGTAAGAGCTTCTTCAATAGATGGCTTGAAAATTGGAATCGTTCTATAGGCTAAGTTTAAGGATTCAATCTGCCATCCATGCCTAAGTTCAATGTTATTAGCTTCAACCATGCTATCACAATCAGCTAAAAATTCATCATCAAATGTCACTGCAAACTCGTCAGAAAGTAATGTGCTTTGGTCATTGAATTCTTCCTCAATTAGATCTTCTAACACATCAACAATATGACATTCTTCTTTATCCTTGCCTTGAATAGATTCGAAAACACTGAAGGTAACGTGCTCATCATTAAGTCACATGGTCAGTTCACCTTTGTAAACATCAATAAGAGTTCGTCTGGTAGCTAAAAATGATGGGAACCTCCTTGTCTGCCTTGCAGTCAAGTATAATAAAATCAGTCGGAAAAACGAATTTATTCACTTTAACTAAGATATCTTTGATTTGCCCTTCAAGTTGAGACAAGGATCGATCCACCAGTTGCAATGTCACTGTAATAGATTTCATGTGACCAATTCCCAACTTTCTGAAAGTAGATGGTGGCATTAGGTTGATGCTAGCTCCCAAATCGCATAAAGCCTTGCCCAAATAATGGTTGTCAATGGAACATAAGATAGTAAAGCTCTCAGGATCTTTCATTTGGGTGGCAACTTATTTGTCAAAACAACACTACACCCTTCTGTGATTGCAATAGTTTTAATATCACTGAGCTTCTTCTTCTTGAACAAGATCTCATTCATAAATTTCCCATAACTAGGAATTTGCACAAGAACGTCCACTAAAAGTATATTGACATGAAGTTGTTTCAGTGTGTTCAAGAACTGTTGCTACTGCTTATCATACTCATTCTCTCTGAATCTTTGTGGAAAAGGTAAAGGTGGAGATACCTCAAGTTGCACTGACATCTTCGATTGCGTCGATAGTTTTGAGGGTCAAACATTAGACATATGAGTGACAATTAGTGGAACTTCTTTGTCTGATACATTGACAAACCCTTCAGATTCAATCTTCTCATTAGGAATCACTTCACTAGTATCTTGAGGTGCTACAATAAAGTCGGTAGTCGGCTCGTTAGTTTGTTTACCACTCCAAAGAGTGATAGCCTTGCAGTGTTTTTTTCCCCTTCATATTGGAATTTTTCGTGTTACTAGGTAGTGTGCCCGGTGGTCGAGTATTCAAATTCAAAGCAATTTGTCCTAATTGTGCCTTAACACCCGAATAGAAGATGAATTCCCTTGTATAATAGCTTCCGTGCGAGTAATATGCTCTCGCATTAAAGCCTCAAGAGCAGCTAACAGATCAGATGGTGAAGCTTACGTGTACTATTATTATCGATGCCCTTGAACATGTTGATTCTGCATTGAAGAGTGTTGCGGTTGCATCTAATTCTGGTATGGCTGCATCTGAGTATGCTGATTCTAGTTCTGTTGTTGTTGATTGTAGTTCCCTTGTCTTGGGTTATAATTTCCTTGAGTAGATGTATTCTTATATCGGAATGTTACAGCATTATGTCCAACATTCTTGAGTTCTCGAAGACTGTTGATTGCATGCAAAATTATTGTTAGAGTTGCCATAAGAATTATTGCAAATGTTATTGACATAAAAGGCATTCTCTGCATGTTGTGGACAATCTTCATAGCTTTGGTTGTCACCACAAATCTCATAACAAAATTTAGGAACATCAACTTGTTAAGTGACTTGTATAGGTGCAACATCACTAGCCCTTTTCATATTTTTTATCATACTTGCAAGAGAAGAAACTTGAGCACTAAGTGCAGATATTACGTCCAATTCAATAACTCTCAAAGTAGCTTTTGCTTATGTAGCTCTAGAGAGAGGATAATCATTCTGAGTAATTCTCTCAAGAATTCTAACAAGTTCATCATACGTACAATCCAACAAAAAACCATCGGCTGATGCGTTGACAAGATTCCTTGTTTGTGAATTCAGCCCATTATAGAAAATCTCAATTTGTGTTTCCTATTGAATGTCGTGCATGGGGCGACGTCGAAGCAAAGATTTATAACTTTCCCATGTGGTGTGAAGATTCTCATCATCCAACTGATGATAAGCCGTAATGTCATTTCTAAGACGAGCTTTCATTGTTAGTAGGTAAAAGCACAGAACAAACTATGTTGTTATTGCACCAATAAGTAATTGAGCTTGCAAGTAGTCCAAGAAACCAAGTACGAGCTCTTCTTTGCAAAGAATAAGGAAATAACTACATTTTTAAAGCGTCGTCAGGAACACCTTGATGGCTAAAGGAAGCAAAAATCAATAAAAATTATTTAAGATGCTCTCGTGCATCTTCATGTGGCAATCCAACATATTGTCCATTAGAATTCAACATTTGAAACATTATTGGTTTGAGTTAGAAATTCCCAACTTGAATTGCTATTCTATCAACTCCCGATTGTAAATCATCCAAAATAGGTACTACACAATCTCGTATAGTCTTGTTTTGTATTTGATCGTCTAGCGGTAACGATGGGTTTTTAGCATTTGTGGTTGTATCGGGGTATAGCAGGATTTTATTGTTGCATCGGGGGTATGGCTGCAATATTTCTTGGTAAAGCAATATTTCTTTCTTCTTGAAGTATCCTCCGAATGGTTCTTTCAATCTCTGGATCAAAATCAACAATAAACTTCGAATTGCTCCAAGTAATAAAACACCTAAAATGAAATGTTCAAGTAGCGACAAAAAAGAAAACAAGTTAGTAACAAATAAATATTAGATAATAAAAATAAAGTGCAAAAACAAAAACAAAAACAAACATCAAACAAATGTCATCCCCGACAACGACTCCAAAACTTGATCAGTTACTTAACGTCACACCAATATTGTGCAAGCGTACTCTGTCGATGCAAGTATAGTACAAAGATATGAGTCTGTCGGATATTGATCCAGCGAGGATGGTTGTCTTTTGTTTATTAATGTCAATGCAATGAACAAATAAAAGCAAGATAAATTGTGAGAATAGTTTTCGGAGCAATAACTAAAAAATAAAGATGAAATATAATAATGATAAAATGGGATCCCCAACGTGAATATTCAACAGAATACTAAGTGCTGCTCACAAGATATGAAAGGATAGGTAATTGTCGTTGCAAAGAAGTGCAATGAATATCTTACCAAGCTTAACTTCTATATTTAATCTAAGACTTAAACATGCACATTAACCACAGTTTCCGATGTTGGCAATGCAACACAGTTAAGAACAAGTGGATTAAATTCCTCTAATCCCCAAGCAACTTCCATTGTCAATGCTTATTAGCTTAAATTGTCACTGCACCTTCTAGTGACAGTGACCGCAATAACACTTCCGTGCTAAAAACATTCAAACCCAAAAATTAAATAGTAAAAGTATGATTGAATAAAATAAAATTTAGTCTAGAAATCATGTGTACTTCCATACAAACATGAAATAAATAGTAGTCACCAGCGTTAGAGAAGAAATGTAAAAGAAACAAGTGAAGAATAATACTCCTAGACAACTCGACTTGCTTCTCACTTCCCTCTTATGTATCACTTAAAGCTCCTCGTCAGGAGCTGGTCTGCATCTCTTCACGTCAGTTCACACGTGGGAGCTTAAGCCTCCATAACCGAAAGCTTCAAAGATAAATTGAAGAAGAATATGGCACCCCTCAAAAAAGACCTCTTTTTTCTCTTTCCTTGTTAGTATATATATCCTTCCAAATTGTGCTTGTCTTTTCATCAAAGTCAAGCTGTCGTTGGTCATACAAGTTGGTTATACCAAATTGGTCAGCTCACATACTTTTGTTCTTATTCGGATAGTTGTCAAGTACGACGACAATCCTGAATGCAATCTAAAAATACTCATGCAACGACATTAGTACCAAAACATGAAAAAATTAGGGGTAACTAAGCTAAGGTCCATTGAGTTAGAAAATGCAATTTACTAAACTAAAAAAAATGCTAAAATATGTGCTAAAGATAACTAAATGGGAATAAATTAACCAATAATTAGGGAGAAAACAATGGTTCTTTCTATCACTATCAGGAAATAACCTTTCTTTTTGCATTAAAACACACCCGAGTCCACTGACCAAAGCATCACTGAACAAAACAAACTCGTTTCCAAATTTAGGTTCTGTCAAAACTGACACTTCAATTAGCATTTTCTTCAACTTTTCAAAACTTCGCTAACAATATCAGACTAGTCAAACCTTACATCTTTCTGTAATAATTTCGTCGTTGGTAACACAATTATCGAAAAGTTCTTAATGAATCGTCGATAATATTCGGCCAATCCCAAAAAGCTTCTTACTTTAGAGATATTTCGTGGTGGCTTCCAGTTTAGGACAGCAGAAATCTTACTAGGATCAACTCGTATGCCTTTCACCGAGACCACATGATCGAGGAATCTAGCCTCCTTAAGCCAAAATTCACATTTGCTGAATTTCGCGTATAACTTCTTTTCTCGAAGGATTTGTAGCACTTTTTTCATATGCTGCTCATGCTCGGCACCCCTCAGTTGATCAAACAGATCATTAATACACAGTAAAGGATATTTATTCTTGATCGTAACTTTATTCAATTGTCGGCAATCTATACATAAACCTTATATATACATCTCTCTTCTTTACAAATAACAGTAGTGCTCTCTAAGGCAAACTACTTGGCCAAATGAAACATCTGTCCAACAACTCTTGCAATCGAACTTTCAACTATTTCAACTTAATTGGAGCCATTCTATAGGAAGCTATTGATATTGGAGTATTCCTCGATACTAACTCAATAGCAAACTCAACCTCTCGGTCTAGGGGTTGACCAATTAACTCTTCAAGAAATACATCTTGAAATTCCCGAACCACTGGCACTTGATCAATTTTTGCTTCCGACCCTCTAGAATCAAGAATATATGCCAAATAAGCAATATACCCCTTTTTCACCATTTTATGAGCCTTCATAGCAGAGACTCTTTTTATAGCAAGGTCGAATTTCTCAAAGACAATTGTTACTACTTCACCATCTTGAGTCCTCAAATTGACTATTTTTCTTTGACAATTAACTACAGCATCATGAACATTCAACCAATCAATTCCCAAGATAACATTAAATTCATTTAAGGGAAGTAACATTAAATCCGCGGGGAAATCATGACCTTGAACTTTCAAAGGACATTGCTTACATACTAGGTCAACTATAACACTATAACCTAAAGGGTTAGTTACTTTAATAACACAATCAATGGATTCAATAGGCAACTTCTTTTCAGATGCTAAACTATTACATATATAAGAATGCGTTGATCTCGGTTCAATTAAAGCATAAACAGTAACATCAAATAGAGAAAATGTACTCATGATAACTTCAAGAGCTAATACCTTCTCACATGCACAAATGGCATAGGTTCATGTAGGAACCCTAGTTTTCGATCTAACCGGTACATCTCTATTTTTGTCCCTGATTTTTCCAGTCAAATTAGCATTTCCCAATCATCTCCCTCTAGCCGAACTTGCAACTGACCTCTCATTTTGATCTCTAGTACTCTCAGCTCGTTTGGGGTAATCTTTCTTGAAGTGGTTAGGTGAACCACAAATAAAGCATATTCTTTCATTCAATCTACAGATTCCAAGGTGATAACGACCACATTGGTTGCATTCAACTCTTCCAAAATTTCACACACTATCGGTATTGGCTACTGATGCTGCTAGAGTTCTCGTAAAATTTTGCTTGAAACGATCTCTTCTTGAAAATCCTGAAAGTTCTAGAAATATGCTAGACATCTCCTTTATCTTCTTTGGTAAGGAACATGAATAAGGTTTTGGTAACCCTCATTTACCGAACTCATGAGGTCTCACCTCACTTGTCTTCTACTCATGCATGTTTCCTCCATCTTTTGAGCTCGATCCGCTAAGATAGTCAATTCACGAATCTCCAATACTCCCACCAACATTATGATTTCATCATTAAGCCTATCTTTGAAACGAATACACATTGCTTTGTCGGTAGGTACAATTTCTCTAGCATACTTGCTCAATTGCACAAATCTTCTTTCATACTCAGCCACTGATTAATTGCCTTGCTTTAACTCCAAGAACTCTTTCTTCTTTCTTTCAAGGTATCTTCTACTAACATATTTCTTCTTAAACTAGGACTTGAAAAACTCCCATGTGATCTTCTCTTTTAGTATAACCACCGTCATAGTGAACTACCGCTAGAAAGCTTCTTCGATTAGGAGAGCTACTGAACACCTCAAACAATCTTCTGATGAACATAACGATTCATCAAGTATTCTTTGTGTATGCTCTAACCAATATTTAGTTTTAGTTGAATCATCACTCACGTTTCCACTAAATTCCTCAACTCCACACTTCCTCACCTTACCAATTGTAATTCTTTTCTCATTACTTACATTTAAACCTGAAGATAGTACAGAACAAGGATTTCTAACCGTAGGATGTGCTTGTAAGTAAACCTCAAACATTTCTTACATCATGTTCAGAAATGAGGGAGGAGCTTCTTCTTTGGGATCTCTATTTTCATTTTCATTATTTCTGCCCCTTGCTGTGTTAGCTGGGGTGTTACTTTGCATATTATTGGATATCGTCCGATCGTAATCAATAGACATCCTTTCAATCTATAAGAAAATCATTTATTCACTTAGAAACGATCACATTATCATAGGTTAATCTGTGGCATGTACTACTAGGCTTTTTCCTAGTTATACTCTCGTCTTAAAATCAATTAACCATGCTTTGATACCACTAATGTAACAACCCTAACTTCTTAATAGCATATAAATATATCTCCGATCAAATTAAAGATTTATTTCAAACAATTCTCATAGTCATCACATAATTAAGGTTCATTGTTTAATTTAATACAAAACAGAATGCATCACCTCATTACACAAATATTTAATGATGTAAAAATAACCTTGATACGTGCAATCAAACTTGACAATAAATCTACAACTCTTATATGAAAAAGGTGTTCTACTGATACCTCATTTGATAAGTATCAGTAGAATTTGTGTTGGTTAGGTACAGGAAAACATGACAGTATACTACCGAAACTTCACTAGTTTTACCGATAAAAAAAGGACCCATCTATCGATACCATACATTACTCTATCGATATTTCTAATTCAAGTGAACAAGTTTATCTAGCCTGAAGATTTCTACCTATACATTGATTCTAATTACCGATATTACTCCAAAATACTATCGATGCTCATAATCCTTAATAGCAAAACAAAATTAGTCAGTAACCCAAGTTCCAAACCCTTGCACTTCTATCGAAACATACGTAGTACTACCGACACAACTCAACTCAAAACTTAAAAATTCTGCTTCAAACATGTTATTTGACTCCCATAACAAACCACAAGGCAATATAAACTTTCAACACAAACATAGATATAAACATATATATATATATATATATGTGTGTGTGTGTGTGTGTGTGTGTGTGTGTGTGCATAAACCTGTATATAAATCATTCCACAATTATAAATTATGAACATATCTCAATTCAAGCAATAACACCACAATATCATCCAAAACATTACTCAGTATTTTTCATAACTTGAAATTCATAGTTGTTCACTACACTTTTCTAATTCAAGCCCAAAAAAGGGTAATTGTTAATATAAGCATTTTTTTAAAATATAAGCATAAACATGTATTTCAATGTATTATAAATGTCACAGATGTGCATAAACATGCTTATATTATATACAAAGTATCACTTTGATCTATTTCAATGGTAATTGTAGCTCAATTTAGGAGTTTAAATCTAGGATGAGGAGGATGCGAGAGGATAGAGGAGAAAAGGGGAGGCTTCAAATTTTCCTAGTCAAAATAGTATTCGCAAAAACGAGAAAAACGGAAAATGGAAAGAAAAGTAAAGGAAAAGGGGAAAGATAGTAAAAAAATAAAAGAAAAGAGAAAAATATATGCCATTTTTTAATTTTGTTATAATTTTTTTAATATATTGATGTGATTACATCATAGTAATATATGTTATTACGTTTTTAATCTTTTGACAAGGCACACACATCTTGCACACACTAGTGCTCAAACCTGGGTTTCTTAAGATGAACATCATCCTTTTTTCCTCTAGAACCACTCATTAGATTCATTTTGTTATGATTTTTAGCATTTCTATAATTTTTATAATATTTGAAAATTCTAATTTTTAATAATTTTTTATAATTTTAAAATTATATTTTTAAAAAATATTTTAAATGATTTGCTATTATTTTTAATATTTTTTATTTTTACAATCTTAAAAATTCTAATTTTAAAAAATAAATAAATAAATTCTAAAGTTTTTATATTTTTAGAATTTTTTTTATGATTTTTTAAACAAATATATAAAAAATGACTGATATACCACATGACGAAGTTAACGACATCAAAAGACGAGAATTTAATTGATTGCTTAAATTCGATTAAGGGCTCAATTGAATATTATTTCCGATTGAGAACCCAATTTATTTTCTAGAAGCTTTTTTTATATAATAAATCAAATAATTAAAAGTTGCAAACAACGGTTTGAAAAAATTCCAAAAAATATCTCATAAATAAATTTAACATTATGATAATTTTAAAAACATTTTAAAATCATTTAAAAATTCTATAGGGTGCTTCGAAGGGTTTGAGATCAAGTACGAGTTTCGGTGAACTCAAAAAGTCCAAAACAATGCAATGGCCCATATTTGCTTTCAAGTATCTGTACATCATAAATGATGTGTCGGAACATTATGCCTTATATCAGTTTATCACTGATGATGTATCGAAACACGCCCTCAATAATGTAACGTTTTAGCTATTGGCTTATAATGTTTTGATACTTTTAGTATATATATATATATTGGAACCACCCTTGGAGCCAAAAACTAGTCTTTAAAACACTCAAAATTATGTCCAAACCCAATCAAATCATATATCTTTAATAATTGGCTACGAATTTCAAATTTTTTTTATTATATAGACTTAAAATTTCCATGCTAAGTTATAGAAAAAAATCTTTGCAATTTTTTCATTATTTCTTTACCAAAACGAAGAACAAGTCATTATATTTTACATACCAAACAAAACCTAAAAATATTTTCATCACTTCTTACTCAAACAAAAAAAAACAATTATTTATTTACTTTTAACTTAATATGAAAGATTCAAGATTATACAATAAAAGGATATTTAAATTTGTAGATAATTATTAAATATAAGTTATTTCAGTTGATTTCATTAAAGATAATTTGAAAACATAAAATAATTAAAATTTAAAAGGAGATTAAATTAATTAATTCAATTAGTTTCAATTGTGTAGTAACAAATTGGTTGAAGTTATCAAAAGATAAAAAATTTACAATAATTTATTTAATTGACTTTAATGTTTTAAATTTTAGAATTTTAAGACCGAAGAAAAAAGAAACTTAAAATTTTTTTCAATCGGATAAATAAGTATAAATTGACAAATTTTTAATGCATTATTTTAGTTTAATACTTGTTTTTTTTTCATAAGACCTTAAAAAAGACTTTTTGGTTACCAAAACGAAAACGATCTAAAAATTGAGTAGTCAAAATGAAAATGTAAACATTATGTGGACATGATTTGATCTATACAGTTAGCCACAATTAAGGATTTAACACTTAAGTGACTAAAATGTAAACACCGTAAACATTGAATGGTAAAATTACAAGAATTTTTTAAAATGACCAAAATGACAACACCTTGAAAATTGATTGACCTATCAGGTAGTTTATCTTTTTTAAAGGTGCTTCCATTACTATTATTTGGTCAAATTATGCTATGAGACTCTATACTTTGCATAAGTTGTAGATTTAACATATATACTTTAATTTGGTCAGTTCTTGTATTTTTAAAATTCGTAAATTTTAGTCTTGACCAAAAGGTAATTATTAAATTTATTAAGTTAAATTATGTTATTTTCAACATTTGATGTTTTAAATATATTGTGACATATTTAATACTATGTTAGCTTGTTATTTCCATATATTACTCACAAAAAAATTAGTTAATAGATTTAATGATAGACATTTGCATTAAGACTAAAATTTCAAATTTCAAATAATATAATGACTAAGAATTATCTAGAATCTATAACTTCATGCATAATATAGGACTAATAGAATAATTTAACCAAACATATTAACTACAACCATTTAGTCAGGACTAAAATTTCAAAATTCGAAAAGTAATAGGACAAAATTTGATCAAATTAAAGTACAGGTACTAAATCCAAAACTTATACCATGTACAGGGTCTAATAGAAGAATTTGACCACTATTATTAAGTAACATACATGGTTTTGAGTCAACCATCAATCTTAGGCGGCGTTTTACTCTCAGTTTCCAATTTCCAAACAAGCCGCCACGTTCAGCATATCCATTTTCGTTTCTCTAGAGAAACCTAAGGCGGTAGCCAGCCCGAATATTTCCCTCAAGCCTTCCACCCTCAAAAGTGGATATTTTTGAGCGACAAATTCCTAAAGGACAAAACTTTGTACCTTTGATTGCTCCAATCTAATGGCAGCTAAAGAGCCATTGGTAATAACAGCCAAAGATGAGATGAGAAAGTGGTCGAGAAAGATGAGATCCCAAGGCAAATCAATTGGGTTAGTTCCTACCATGGGTTACCTTCACCAAGGCCACCTGTCTCTCATCCAAGAAGCACACAAGCACAGCCACCTCATAGTTGTCTCTATCTATGTAAACCCAGGTCAGTTTTCTCCTTTTGAGGACCTTTCAACATACCCATCTGATTTCCATGGTGATATGCTTAAGCTTAAGTCTGTTCCTGGTGGAGTTGATGTTGTTTTTTTCCCTAAGAATCTGTACGACTATAACAATGATAGTGATGAGAAGCAAAAGAATAAGAATGGAAATGAGAATTTGGGTGCTGGTGGTGGGGTGGTTTCATGTGTGGAGGAAAAGGGGAGTGGGCATGAAACATGGGTGAGAGCTGAGAGATTAGAGAAAGGATTGTGTGGGAAAAGTAGGCCCGTGTTCTTCAGAGGGGTTGCCACCATTGTGACCAAGTTGTTTCACATTGTGGAACCTGATATTGCTGTCTTTGGTAAAAAGGATTATCAGCAGTGGAGGATAATACAACGGATGGTGAGATTTTCATAACTCATTTATCCTCTTCATCTTTTTAGTAGTTTTTAATATGGTAATTCATAAAGATCGGTTTGTTGTTTTACATTTTTGAACTGTTGTGTCTTTATTTGCTACAGGTTCGAGATCTTGATTTCGCCATTGAAATCGTGGGGTCTGAAATAACCCGTGATAGCGATGGCCTCGCACTGAGTTCACGAAATGTGCATCTCTCCCCTGAAGAAAGGCAGAAGGTTCCTTCATTATTGTACCTAGTCAATGATCTGTTCGATGGAGATGCTATTTGTCTAGATTCTTAACTCTCATTATGTAGTGCCTTGCGAAGTAGATCAAATGCTTTAAGCTTTTATACTAATCATTACAAAGCCAGTTTTTTTAGGCTGCAAATATGGTTCCATGCGAATGTGACTGAATTAGTTCGCATTTTATATTGCAGGCATTGTCTATTAGCAGGTCATTGTCAAAGGCTAAAGCTGCTGCTAAAGAAGGTCAAGTTAAATGTAGAGAACTAAAGGATTCAGCTATCCTAACAATAATTCAAGCTGGGGGGAGAATTGATTATGCTGAGGTTAGCTACAATCTTTCTTGTTCTACCTTGATCTTTTATATAGCTTGGAGTAATTAAGAAGTTAATGCCTCGTTTGGTTATTTAGTGTATTAACACAAGAACAACATTAACTTTTACATAACCATTAAATAGTTTGTCATACCATAAACAATAATTAGTGTAAATTTAAACTTGAAACTAGAAGGACGAGTAAAACTCTAGTAAAAAAAAATAAGACCTCTTTGGAAAAGGTAATTTTTTTCCCTTTTCTTTGCTGAAAACAAGTCATGCGAGTGGCTAAAAGTTAACGAGTGAAATTAGTTTATTATTAATTCATGTATTAAGACATGTTGAAAAAATAATACTCCTAGCAAACGAAGCATAAATGCTTTAATGGCATTCTTACTTAACTATTTGAAGCCACTGATATGAACAAAAAAATCTGAAGTTATTGTCATATTGAGAGCCTGTTCTTTGTCCTGCCCCCCTCCAGCACCTCAGGTGCCAATGATGTTTGGGGCCCCTCCCTGGCTGTGGTGCAGAGTCCAAACCACAGTTTGTGGGGATTTTTTTTTTTTATTGGCTGTCCAATAAGCCTAACTTTAAGTAGTGTGCATGGCTGAGAACGCACCCAAGTTTATCCGATCCCATGAACCCTCCAAAATGCCCACCATGTCTAGTCCTAACCATTCATTTCCTATTTGGTCTTTTTGTCATCATTATTTCTGATATTCTATTAGTGCTGTGGGACTACGGTGAAGTTACTATCAACCGGTTCATTCCCATTATGGGTGTGAAACCAACAGCAAACAGGATAAGCATAAAGTTTGAATACTTACTTGCACCTCTTACAAGCAATTTGCCAAGTTCATATCCACTGCGATCCCTCTTAAAGACCTTTGCATAACGACATTAATTTCAACTGAAATGCCAATGTTTGTGCAATGTATATATATTTCATGTTGCAGGTTTTAGGAGTAGCTGTTTTTCCTTTCAAATGACCATGATATAGTGTTTAGTGAATGAAAATGATCCTAATTTCTGGTGTAATAAAAGTTTATGACTTCACATTCCATGTATTTCATGAGACGTAAACACATAAATTCTTTGTCTAAGTTGGGATCATGTTTATTAAAGATGGCATGCCCTTGTTGTGTTCTCGTTCCCTAAATTCAATCGTATTCTGCATTCTTGCAGATAGTTGATCCGGAGAATCTGAAGGAAGTGGAAGAGATTACGGGTCCTGTTGTTTTTTGCGTTGCTGCTTGGTTTGGCAAGGTTAGGCTGATAGATAACATGGAAATCAACTTATGAAACTCTTCGTCTTCAGTCTAAAGCAGTTATTTTTTTGGGAGGGGCAATAATTTAGGGTGGTAATGGTTTAATTTTATTCTTTTTTCATAAACCGAGCCGAACAGCATCCATAATCAAATCAGTCCACACTGTATAATTTGGCTTAAATTCATAATAATATTCTGTTTTTTTGTTCGAATACTGGAGTTATGAAGTGTCTCACTACAGTCTAAACTTAGTTCCCGTTTCGTATTGGTGGGTAAACAATCCAACCAACACTTGCTATGAACGTTTGGCTGCCACAAGTCAATTATCCTTGTGATAATTTTTCTGACACTTTTCGTTTCAAATTCTGAAGGTTTACAATATCGATAAGTCACGTTTTCATGGTTTGTATGTCCTTTCAAGTTGCATTCTTCGATATTAAGAAAATGGAATGGAGTTTAAAAAGCACATTGAGCCATGATGTCGTGAATACATGATCATCTTAAAATGCTTTGTTTTTTATGAATTAAAAAAAGAAAGTAAAATTTTAACAATAACGCACTTCAAATTTAAATCATGTTTAGAGCAATGAATATATCAACTATTAAACTATCATACGAGTTTTAAAATGCTTAAATTTTAAATTTCATGCTATATATGTAATTTAATTATAAATATTCAATTTTTGATCATATTTTATATTCTAATTAAATACAGTATAATATTATATCAAAATCTGGTTTCAAAAAGATGGATAATGATTTTCCACACATCAATGAACTTAATGCAATCAAAAGAATCCAAACTGTAATGTACAGCACACAGTTTTTCGATTTAGGCTACACCAAAAAAGAAAAAAGAACGTGTAATCAAGAAATGTAGAGGTAGACGAGCATGGACACAGAAGTGGAAATAGAGTCCATAGCAGAGAAGATGAGCGTATTCTTCTTCAACAATGGAAGCCACCGCAAATGGACAGCACAATAATGAGAATCAATGCGATCAGGATTCCTAAAACTATCAGTTTTACCTTCATGTTCTGCAACCACATCTTTCTCCTCATCCGGGTTCCCTGCTGCCTGAAATCTTGTGCCTACCAAAAAGCACCCATAGAATAGAGAAAATAAGTAAACTAAGACAAGCATCCTTGCCTACAATTTTGAATCACCAGTTGAAGAATCCTGCAAAGAAAATTTCCAGTTTTCGAATTCAACTATTCAGCTAGTCCCTTCAAATTCTGGGAAATAGTGTTGCTAAATGAAATGCACAATTGATTAACACATTCTTGTCTTGGACTTATCTCATGAAACTAACAGTAATAGTTAACATGAAATGTACTTTATTTTTTGCTTTACCAAAAAGTCACACAAGAAGCCCAAACATTGCTCTACATTCGATCTAACCAAAAGCAGTTAACCTGTGATTCTAACTATTCTAAATCAAAATTGGAAAATATATGCTTGTATTTCATTTTCAAGTAGGGGTTAGCATGGTTTTACCAGTCAGTCCCCTAAAAAAGTCCAAATAATAAGCTTGGCAGTTTTAGAGGACATTGCCCATACTTTAAGGTACAGTGTGAGATATATTTGCTGACCTGAGAGCGAAGATTTTCCGTTTTATCTACCAGAATCTCAATTTTCTCGCCACGGTCCAGAACCTGAAAAAACAAATAATATCCAAATGGTTTATCATTCATGACCTAGAACGTTGTGAAGTGGAACTCTTTGCCCACTTAAAACCTTCAAATTGCGCTCCTTTTATCAAGTATATAACAGCAACTATGAAAAATAACAAGTACCTTTTCAATATTTTCTATCATTACTCCTTTGACTTCTGAAACTTGAGCTTTCACTTTGGCAATCTTACTAATCTCCTCTGGATGATCGATGCAATATTGCATATGCTCCTTTAGCTTAGGCCTAGATCAATGATAATAAACACATAGCATCAATGCACTTGATAACAAAGAAGGCAATGTATTTAATTCAAGCAATATAAAATACCCATATTCCTTGCTAAGGCTGTTTGCAGAAGCTGTTGCAGCTTTTCCTCCACCATATCGCTTGGTAAAATCCTCCTTAATTCTCTCAAGAAAGGCAATTGGGACTTGTCGGCCAACGGATTCAATAGCAACCACACAGTAAGCTGCAAAGAGAAAGGAAGGAGGGTTAATTCAAACAAGGAATGGTGGTGGTGTTTCATGATAGAGGATGCAGAACAACTTGTGAAGTAACAGGAAAAAATCATGCAAGCAAAAAGAAATGAACTCCTAAGCTTTCAGTCTTTTCAATGTATAAGCAAACATTAAAGGACCAAACATGCCTCTTCTTCTACAAATATAGAGAATGTGACCAAAGGATATCAACTATTTGCTAAAGTGATGAAGTTACATAACTAGTAAAATCCCCTTCAATATATATATAAAAATAATTTTTTTGTGAATTACAATAATAGGGCAATGCCCGAACAACAAACGCGACTAGCACGACTCGAACCTAGGTCACACCTGGGGCGATGAACACCCTTGACCATCAGGTTATCACATGGGGTTCTTCAATATATATATTGAAAGCACACAATACCACACTTGAGTGAAATAAAAAATAGCAAACATGTAAATCGTACTCTGTCGTGACCACAAGATTTTGTGATGTGACCATGTAAGGGAATTGAGCTTAAGAATATGGATGTTCTAGAACAAATGATATTTTTCCAAGTACATAGATATACAATTGTTGACTTTTTAACATATCATAATTTGAGTAAAAGAAAATTCAGGGGAAATCATGGACCTAAAAGGATGAACTGAAACCAAGCAAGGTTCTACCATTCTAGCACCACCTCATGTTGATTCTTTAGGGCTTATGTACCATAGTGGTGCATAGGCATACAAAAGACAACAAACGCTATAAAATGATAACTTAAAAGGAAAAAAAATCATATATCAGAATGAGCAACTGATTAAGTTAAAAAACATGTTCATGCATAGTTGTTTATATAAAAGTAAAATCTGCGTTTCCGTAGTTGGAAAAGTTTTAAGTTTTTTTTTAATTACAAAATACAATGAATTTACTCTTGTATGAAAATGCGATTAACGTTTTTTTTGCTTCGAGATATGGCTAAGAAAGCTTTTGTCACAAGATTACTATGCAAATTTAATTCATTTGAATCGACCAAACATTCAGTCATTTAGTTTTAACTCCTACTCAGTTTCGGAAAGTTTCATTTACAAGTTAAATTAAACCATAACTTCCCAAAATTAAATAGCACATTAATAGATGCATACATTTATTGTACAATGTTAACCAACTCTATTCTTGAAATAGCAAGAATCCAACCGATTCTAGATCTTTCACTTTTCCTATCAATCAAGTAAATCACTTAAAAGAAAAGCCAAATAAGAAAAACGTAATAAACAACAAATAAGCAGCCAAGAAATACCGATCATCAACAACAACGAGAACAGGAACAGAAACAACTTCGCGCCGTGTCAATGAAGCAGTAAAAAGACAGATCAGGGAGATAAATAAAGGAAATAAGCCAAAAATAAAGAGAGAGAGAGAGAGAGAATTACTGTAGCCGTTATCGACGAGATAGTTAAAGGTATGGCCATCGCAGTTGTAAGTGAACTTGTTGTTGGAAGCAGGAAGTTTCTGGAGGCATTGAGAAGCTATGCCGGTGAAGTTGCCGGTGAATTCGGTGTAGTCGGCTAACACCATGGTGCCTCGCGCCACGAAGGCGTAAATCAGCGATTGCTGCCCCATCACACTAACGCCTTAACCCTATCAAATAGAAACAAATATAAATCTCTATAAACAGAGGACGATAAAAGAGGATTTGAGGTTCTTTGCTTTGCGAAGGGGAACAGGAGAGAGAGAAATGGAAAGGATTTTATTGCTGAAAGAGAAGAAAAAGAAAGGAAGGAGAGTTGAGTTTCCTTAAGACTTTTTTTTTTTTTTTTTTAAATTTCGTGGATGGTTATCTAATTGGCCGGGGCGGCCATGCGACGGAGTCTGAACTTTGAAATTGAAATATACTTTCATTTTCAAATATACAAATTATGGTCAAATTTGGTTTTGGCCCCTCTAGTTATACTTACATTTAATTTTTAATCTTTATGCTTTAACTTGACATATTTCTGTCACTTTATTTTTATTAGAAATTCTATCACACGAGTACGCATGTGAAATCCACATAGTTAAACAAATATACTTAGCATGGTGTTGTCATAAATTGTGAGTTACTGTCAAATTTACTTATGACACCAACTCAATTAACAACATTGTTAATATATACAACTAACGGGGATAATAAATTACACATATTAAAATAAAACTTTGGTTAAATGGTAAATTTAAAGTTTTATTAATCTAATTGGCGTAGGATCAAATCCCATTAAATGCATATTTTTACGTGTTTTTGTTAAAATGAAAAGACTAAAAAATCTTTGAATAATATAATTTATTTTGATTACGAAAGGGCATTTTTGTAATGTTTCTAATCAAGTTGGTGGCCTAGTTGAGGGTGGCACCAACTTAGTAAAACACTTAATAAATAATATAGATATACAATTGATGGTATAATGAATTGTGCATATTAATATAAAAATGTGTAACACACATTAAAATGATGCTTTAGTTAAGTGATAAATTTATGATTGTAGTAATTTAATTGGTGCAGATTTAAATCCCATTATATGCAAATTATAATTGATTTTTGTTAAAATTAAAAGACTAAGAAATATTTGAATAATATGATTTATTTTAAGTACGAAAAAAAAATATTTTTGTAATTTTTTAACAGAATTGATATTTGATAAACCCGTGACACTAACTCAATTAAAAGTTTTTTTAATAGTATAGATAATATCCTTAAAAAGAACGTGCCTATGTTTATGATCATTTGTTTATTTTAAAGATTTTTCATGTTTAAGACATGTTACTTAATAATTTTAAATTTATGTTTGTGTTTATTTATTTATTTGAAAGTTTAAATGAAGTAAATTTATTTTTGAAATTTATATGATCATATTTGTGAAAATATTTACCAACATATAATTGAATTTGCTTATGAACAATTAAAATTCTATTAATGAATAATAAATAAATCATAAAACATTAATTATTTTTAGATATAAAATAAATAAATATTTGAACTAAAATTGAATTTATCATCAAATATGTTGTTCATTCATTGTTGGATTTTTTTAATAGGGTAAATTTTAAAAAAAAAATAGTAACTTAATTATGTTTTTTTTTTTGTTTTATTTTGGTTGCTCAATTATTATTTTTTTAATATCCATTAAACTTTTTGATAAATTTTGTATATGTCAAGGACTAAATTTATTAAATTTTAGAATTGAAATTAAAACGATAAGTTTTGCAAACATTAAGAGCTATATTTGTTGAATTTTTATATTTGAGATAAAATTATAGAATGTATAAATATTAGAAGGTTAAATTTGTCATTAGACCAATAAAATAAAGCTCATGTCAGCTTTCTATCACTCATTTAATGGTAACTAACGGGTGAGTAACTAAAATATTTAATTCTGAAAAATTGAGTGATTAAGAAAAAATAATAGTTGAATGACAAAAATAGAATGAAAGGCATAGTTGAGAAACTATTTTTTTAGTTTACTTTTTTTAATATTGTAAGGAAACTTTTAAGAAAATGGAATTCAATGTTTTAATCTACATTATAAAAGAAGAAAAAGAAATCAAAGAATGTCAAATTAAAATATAAGGACCAAATATTAAATTTGAGGATGGTAGAAGGATGAAAAGCAGAATATGACCTAAATATATAAATAAAGAGAGCAATTTAGCTTTGGGTTTGCGTTGTGTTTCTAGAATAAATAATATTCAAATCTGATTTATTGTTTGCTTTTGAACTATTCTCGTTTCAGAAGTTTCTTACTCGTGGCCGTCGTCATGACGCTTTCTCTATTTCTATTTATTATGTATAATTCCAACAATAATGACAAGTCAAAACAAGCAATTCTGGACTTTATTTATTTATTTATTGAGAAAAAATCTCAATAAATTCCAACATTTTTAGGGACGATTTTGCAAAAGATAAAAGAAGGGCAAACTCATGAAAACCAATGATTGAACCACCAGCTAAATGGTCGTTTTCCCTCACCAGTAAACCCTTATAAACATAATATATAACTAATTAATTATGTATCCAACCGGTGTATATCTATGTAGTATATAAAATACATTTGATTTGATAAATATTTATGGAAATGATTTATTTTAATCATTACAAGCTAGCCCACCAAATGCTTGGTGATAGTATCAAGTACGGTCGGTAATAATAATATGATATATTATTATTTATAAATATATATTAATAATTTTATTTAAAAATAATTAAATATTAATTATAATTATTATATTTTTCTTCTCTCAATCTTAACACTAAACAATGAAATTTAACTAAAAAACATGGACGAGTGGTGTAACGATTGTTGCAACTTGTAGTAGTCTCTACCTCATCTGATCAAGATGAAGATCGCCCAAGTATCTTGCTAAAACATGTCCGAAATGACCTCGCCACTTGGTCAAATCTTGGTCTCTTCGCTCAACATTAGTCCCATGCATGCTCTACAAGTGTACAAAAGGTAAGTCACATCCATATTATTTGAGAATTCTTGAAGGAGACGCCTAGCAACTCCATCACATTTAAACACACATGCAAGAGATTCACCATGACTCATCCTTCAAGCTCCCACATGCTGAGACTTGTCCAAGGGACTCATTTCCCAAATTATAGGCTCTATAAGCCCTCTTCTCACCCATATAGAGAGAAGAACAACCTTTACTAGGGGAAACTCTATTCAAATCCCTCTAAAACCCTTCTTTTCTCACAATTAGCTTAAACGGCTCTTCGCAAGGCCACCATGTAAACCATCATCAACTACCTTAATTCATTCAGTGTATCAATAATTCGTGTGGTGAGCATAGGTGACATGGCTTATCTTTCTTAAGAAGCAACGTGAAGGTCAAAATAAATACAACTTTTAATATCAACAAGTTATTCTATCAAGTTAATCAATACAGTATTATGAGGAGTCAGTCTAGTATAGATAATTAAAAATTTTGTATGCATGAAATCTTGGTTATGAAATTATATAGTGATAAAATGTAAGAAGAAAATTATGTGATGTTGGTCAATACATGATTATGAGGAGTCAATCTAGTTAAGAAAGATAAGTGAATTCAATCTATTCAATTATTAGTATGGACAAGTGTTTAATATGATATGAGTTCTCTAAAAAGTTGATATGATATGAGCCTAAATGATTTAGAAAGTGTTTGGATATGAAATCTAATGAATTTTGGCAAAGGATGCAAAACATGAACTTCTAAGATGTAACGTGAATTCATTTCAATTGGCTATAGATGTAACACTTATCGCTCGACTCAATTGACAGATTCGAGTTACAAGATGTCACATTAGTTGCCAAAGCAACTACCATCAAGTTCACATTAAAATAATCATTTATAAGTTCTAATATGAGTAAATTACCTTTAAATTATGATAAATAATCAAATATGAGTCTTAATTGAGCTTACGAAAGCTCTTTTGATAACCTGAGCACGAAATATGACCAAATTGCAAAGTTTTAAAACTTTAGGCTTGATGTCATGACATCACTTTTTCCACGTAATGACATCGTCAAAACAGTATGCCATATTGTGACTTCAGGCCATTTGATGTCGCAACGTGACTCACTATTTTGGTTGACATTACGATGAGCTAAGTTGCACGTCGGGACGTGGAGTCTGTTTTTGGTAAATTTTTTTGAGTTATTTGGTACTTATTTCAAGCTTCCACACAAACTTATCATTGTTTGCACAAATTAATAACTTTACCTGCACCGAAACACTTCAAAACACATACCAAAACAAGTGCAAATAACACAATCAACTTCTTATCAATTTATATCACCTAATCAACCATTAGACATATCATCTTATTACCACAACAGATATATATGTATATATCAAACAATCACATAAATAACAACTTGTCAACACCAATTCATAACCAAATATGCCAACTCAATTTCCACATACACATCTCAAAAGATTTACCAAAACATATCAGTTCATCAAGACATTAACATTGCTAAAATTTTGCATTACTAGATTTTAGCTATGTTTAACGTTCAAAGTTAACATATACAAAAAAAAAACCTATGTACATGCCATAAATTCGAACCTCAAACGGTAAAAAAACTACCGATTCAAAAATGGGATAGTGTGAGCTTCGAACAATTCATTTGAAATTTTTTTGCAAGGTGAAATCTACAAGGGAAGGGAAAACAACGGGGTAAGAATAATGGATGCTTAGTAAGTTCACATGAAATTTACTTAACTTACCTCAATAATTCAATAAGCTAAACATTTAACACATTGGCAATCAATATGGCATTCTTTGGCATATGATGAAATTGCTAATGCATAACACCATATACAACCAATAGGTTAATATAATTTTCATATCAAGAACTTGTAATAATGATCATATACAACAACTCAATTTAGAAGCATATACCATTCAATTCTTATCCAAACCATTTCAATGTTTCCAATTTCATTAGGTTAAATTTCACCAGGGAGAATCTTAGAAAATCGAACTCAGATACACGGAACTATTTGGCTCACACAAGCTGACATTTTATGAATTTACTCACACAAGCTGACATTTTATCGGAGTTACAAGTCCAGGCTAAACCAACGATACATATAAACTGAGAATCCGCAACAAATGTTGGATCTCATATTTTCATGTAAATCTCTTATCAATTTTATATTTAACCCTAATGGCATGTCATATGTATCCTAATCTTTTACTAAGTTTACACGAACATCATTATCGTAATCGTATCATTTTGAATCTTATATTAGTAAACACATGTCACATGTAATAGCATACTCGGTGTATACTCAATATCAACTTACTGTTTGTCGTATTAGTTGTTAAAGTCAAGGGTAGAATTGAGCAAGTAAATTATTTGTTTTAGATTAGTGGCGTACTTTATGGAATTCGCCATTTGGCGAACTAGGGTTTGACAGACTCTTCTGTTAGGTATCCGTCCACCCTAGATTTTTTGGAGAACTTGTTAAGTTCACAGTTTTGATATATTTGTTTCTGTATTTAATGCTTGATGACTTAGTTAGACATGTTGGGTTTTAGTTGAGACCTAGTTAGAACTGAACTAGAATACTATAGATTATTAGACTTAAAACTTGTTAAATGTGTTTAATCACGGGAATCAAGGGTGTTAGTGGATTATTTGATTTTCCCACTAAATTTTGTCTTCGTTGCATGAGTATATAAGAATATCATTGGCCATCAAGAGTCAACTTTACATCTTCATCTTCTCTGAATTACTCTATAAATTTCTAAAAAACCTTAGAGTAGAGAGCTTCATCAAAGAGGGTTCGCGGTGTTTAGTTAACACCTGCATTTGTACTAGCTTACTGGTAATTTCTAGTAAACCCTTAGGTTATTATCAAAGAAATTCACGTGTTTATTGAACTACATGCATAGACCTAGAACTGTTCGTGAGAAAGAAAACTTCTTGGTTCTAGGTTGTTTGATATCGATTCTTGCATGCATATTAAGTTTCGATAGTTTGATGATCTGATAGGGATATTTATACTTCTTTTAGCTCAAGAAAGTAACGAGGGTCCTAACGACAAGGGCAAAGGACCTATTGTGTAGATCATTGTACTAGACTTTTTGGTGAGTTCCTTTTTACTTCCATATGTTGTAAATTCCATTGTTGTGTAAATTGTGTGAGGTAAGTAATATTTCTCAATATCGTATGGATGGTGTCTGTGTTGGTGTTGGTAATCTAGTGTCATCAGTGTGAGTATAGTTTGTCTGTGTTATGAAGTAAATACCATCCTTCATGCTCAAGCTAGTACCATTTATGTATGATATGCGAGGTGTGATATGTAATAATGAAGAAGGGGGATATGTTTGTGATGCCTCCAGTAAGGCAACTATAGTACAAATCAGAATAGAATATCACGAGAAAACATACTTAGCTTAATAGAAATGATATGAGAAGTTAAGAGGTGTATGAATATGAAAACGACCGTTTTGATATGCTTTTGATTTTGAATTCTAGGTACATGGCTAGCTTAAAGATGAGTTGTGTATTCATTATGGTTAAGTTGGCGTATAGTAACCACCCCTTATGTCATGTTAAGTTTGTGTATTGAGTCTGTTTGTATTCGGTGTATTATGATCATATTGTTTAAACTCTTCTTACAAATTTGGTATTATCTTGGATAGATATGTGTTTCCTTTACCTTTGGAATTCACTATGTTCGTTTGAACTTACTTTGTTATATTTTCCTTCTCAAGAGTGTTGATTGAAGGAAGAGAATTTGAAAGGACTACACCAGAGCATTGTTGATTGTAAGCCTTCTGCTATTTTCTATATCATGCATACTATGGGTAGGATGGCGTGTAGAAACGTTCTGTATCAACTGTAGTAATGAATTGTATTTTTTGTCAAACTATGTTGTATGAAATCATTTGTTAATTCCAATGATATATATAAGTGTTTTTTATCCAATGAGATGGTTTGTGAGATAATGTTTTAGGCGTGTACGCCAAATTGTTTGAATGTTGTTTTTAATTACCAATGATATACATTGAAACTTTTGTAAAGGAAATAACTCTATCGATTTTTATAAGGCTTTCACTAAATGTTATGTTTAAAATCATTTTCTTGGCATAAAATAATTTGATTGTTTTTTCATTTTTGTATTGAAGACTACACAAATTTCTTAAGTTTTAAATAAATTTAAAATACTTTTACTAAATTCGTATGATTTTATGTTGTGACCCACCATACTCAATCCAATTATCGAGTTGGGTAAGGTGTGTTACATCACACATATCCTGTGAACATTTAGCATTCATACTGGTACCTTGTACCCATTTGTAATTGCCAACATTTTCATGTTTAACAATTCAGTCCAAAATAAGCCAATTATGCCAATTTCACTTGAGATTAAACATGTCAATAGAATAAATACAATACAACATAACATCAAATAAAAAGATTAGTGGTTCCATATGAACTTGGAAAAAGAACAAGCAAATTGTATCTTTAAGGACTGTTCCACAATTTTGCCTTTTCCTCTATTATCTTTGATTTGGTTCAATTTTCGATCTATATAATTATTCAGTTCATTTATCAATACTAAAAATTTTTATGTCATACCATAATATGCATGAACCAATTTAATTTCAATTTTTGAATGCCCCTAAATTTTTACATTTTATCAATTTAGTCCCTAAACTGAAATAATAATATCTTTCAATTTTGAGATTTAGTTTTGAAATTGATCTTAATCAGATCCTTCTAGGCCCTCTATTATCTATTATTAAAGAAATTACACAATAATTATACAATTTATACACTTTGGTCTTTTTTAGCAAAACTAATATTTAAACTTTACAATCTATTCCTTTTTCACACCTAGGCCTAAATCTATCAATTTAACATCAATTTCTTCAAGAAAACAACAATGGAAACTTTCAAAAAGTTTAACAATTTTGCGAATTCGTACATGGGCTAGCTAAATCAAGCTTTCACGACCTCAAAAACATAAAAAAATTACAATAAAATGACTTAATTTAGCTTACCAATTTTAGGCCCAAAATTTGAAGCTTTTGAAACCCTATTCTTCTTTTCACAATTGGTGGAAAAGAAGATGAATAGAAAATTACTTTTTTTCTTTGAATTTTAACTTATATACTTTAATTAAACTAAATTAATCATAATTAATATAATTAAACTATAATTAACAAATCCTTAATCATAATTAACTAAATTTAATGGGACCTTACATCATTTTTCACTATATGATGAAGCCAATTGGTTTAATAACCATCTTGATTTCGTTGCAATTTAAAAATCTATGGTGATAATACTTTTATAATTTAGTCCCTTTACCTTAATTAACTATAAATTCAAAAAAATTATTGGACCAAACTTTAATATATAAAGCTTCAACAAGGTAATAATGGTGTTTTTCTAACTCTCCTAGCAAATTGCAATGACCTGATTCCCTTGGTGTCGAAAAAGTCAAGTTTGGACTGAAAATATTAAATTGAGTTATTCAGAAAGTTGAATCATAAAATTTTCTAGTCAAATTTGGGATCAAGAAAAAAATAGTTAATAATTAAATCAATTAAGCTAATATAATTTATACGAAGATTAAATTGCATAGTGATTAAAAAGCAATAGAGAATTTATTTGCAATTTTATAAGTCCTTAATAAGCTAATAATTGATTCCTTGAAAATAAATATTCCATAATTAATATGGTGGAAGTGGAATTTCATGGTTTTCTCCACTAATATTCATTTATCAACATTAATCACATGATTAGTGATAAGTTAGTGATTTATTAACTTAATTAAAACAAAACTACATATATACAACTATTTAGTTGTAGAGGGAAGACTAAAATATCATCTTCCTCATCTTTCCTAGCTGAAACAAAGAAAAAGAAATTATAAAGGGTTTGTGTAACAGCTCGGTTTTCAGTGGTATCAAAAATAGTGGTTTCGAGACCACAACTCCGATGAGTTAGGTCGTAAATATTAATTATTTAAAATTTTTGAGGTCATTAGTGTTATGTTAAATTCTGGTTAAGCAATTTTATCGTTTAGATAGTTAATTAAGTAAAAAAGATTAGATTGTAAATGTTACAAAAGTTGGATTGTTTATTTAGAGGGATCAAAATGGTAAAATAGCCAAGAAAAGTTAAATGAGTGGATCATCATGGTATTTAATTTATAAGCAAGAGATTTATTAAGGTTCAAATGGGGGTTAATTAAGCTTAATTAACAAAGACTAAAAATTTACAAAATTACCATGAGTATATAAATGAAAATTAAAGAAACGAAAGAAGACATTTTTCTTCATCTTTCTTTTCTTCTTCTTCACACAGGCGATAAGGGATTTTAGGGTTTCCATTTTTCTTCCTTTAAAGCTTTGATTTAGGTAAGCAAATCATGTTCGTTTTTAGTCATTTTTATGTTTTTGATATCGTATTAGCTTAATCTAGCTAACCCAAGGACTAATTTGTGAATCTGTCAAATGTTATAAATTTTTCCGTTGATGAATGAGCTTGTTCTTGAGAGTTTATGGTAGAGTTATAAGCTTGGTGGTTAGATTTGATGTTCTTGTAGAGTGATTTTTTTATGATTTTAAGGTTTAACGACTAAGATGTTAAAATGATGAAATTTCATGTATTTGATGTGAAATAATTGATTTTAAGGTCTTGTGTGAAGGATATGAACATTCGTCTAGGGTGGAGTATGAAAGAAAATGATTATTTTGCATGTTAGGGTCAAACGACTAAATTGAATAAAAATGGAATGTTAAGGGTAATTTTGTAAATTTCCCAAAAAGGGACTTAAATGTATTAAATAATTTAAATTATATGATTTAATGAGGAAATTGAATGATTTGTTGTGATAGATCAAGATTGTGCTATAGATCGTGGAAAAGGGAAAATCGTCGATTAGTCCCAAAAGTTTAACCTTAACTGCAATTTAGTCCGGTAAGTTCGTACGGTTATTTTAATATTTATTATTGTTATTTCACGTTTGTTTAGAATATGTCTGGATAAATTGGCTAGTAAAAGACTCGGAGATTCATCAAAGGATAGCTCGATTAGAGCTTTAACTTACATATAGCTCGGGTAGCGCTCTGATCTACTTACATCTCAGTTAAAGCGTAATGCTATTATAGCTCGGGTAGAGCTTTGATACTTACGTCTCAATTAGAGCATAATGCTATTATAGCTCGGGTAGAGCTTTGGATATACTTACGTCTCGGTTAGAGCGTAATGTTATTATAGCTCAGGAAGAGCTTTGGACATACTTACGTCTCGATTAGAGCGTAACGCTATTATAGCTCGAGTAGAGCTTTGGTTTAGCTACATCTCGGTTAGAATGTAAGGTTATTTCAGCTCGGAGAAGCGTTTGTTTTGTACGAGACTCAAATGAATTGTGTTATATTGCAGGACTTATTTAATGTGGTAAATTGTTCTTACCCTATGAACGTACTAAGCTTTGAAAGCTTATTCGTGAATTTTGTTGTTGTTTTTTAGATTTCATTTTGCTGACTGAAGATCGGATCACCTTGAAGAAATCACACTATCTCGGGAGTTCTTTCGATAGTTTTTATATCACTTGGTTATATGGCATGTACTAGGATATTATCTTTTATAGTACTTGTCTTTGGATTGAATTGTATGAATGAACTAGCTTAGATGAATGAAGTACACTTTGTTAACATGGCTAAATGTTAAGTTAGGTATATATGTAAATAATGTGAAATGTTTTGTTGATGATGAATGGATGGTATGTTTTGCCACTTTCACATATGAAATTGTATGTTTTATGATGTGTATCAATAGGGCTAATAAGGTTGCCAAGATTGATGCTTGTTAAGTGAATGGTATGATATTCTGCTTGCATAATTTGGACTTTCATAAGTATACACGGCCTGAAACACAGGCTACTACATGGGCGGGTGCCCTGGGTAAATAGATGCAGGGTTCACACGGGTAACACAGGGGCTGGGACACGACCGTGTGGCCCTATTTCAAGCAGACACACGGCGCAGCACATGGTTTCACACATTGGCGTGTGGGGTATTTTCGCATGTCCACACTGCCTCTCACATGGTTTGTGACACGGTCGTGTATGGGTATTTCGTGTATGCACACGGTCTGGCACACAATCTGGGGCACGATCGTGTAACCTTTATTTTTTTGAATTTTGATGTTTCGTAAAATGTTCTGTTGTGTTTCAATCAAGTCCTTGTGAATTGAGATGACGTATGTGTTCAAATTGAATTGTACTTTTATATGCTAAGTGTGATATTGAAATAAGAATTTATTTTCATGATGGCATTAATAGTGATTATTCTATAAGTCTCGGAACCCTAGTCGATGGCGATATCGGATTTTTAGGTGTTATAGTTTGAGTTTCTTCCTTATCCGGTCATCAATTAACCAAAGTAAGAAATGTTTCATTTTATATTTTTATAGAATTTTAATTATATAAGCTTAACAATTCATGCCTATGTATTAGATTTTCTAATTGTTGAGTTTTAATCTAATTTTCATTAATGATGAAATTAAGTTTGGTTTTGATGAGATTTTGAAGTATGAGTTTTGAGCATGACGGGACTAAGTTAAAAGATATAAAAAGGCATTGGAATTTATTAGAAATCCATTTAATCTATATGATTGATTTATAACATTAGGGACTAAATTGAATAAATTGAAAGTTGTTAAAAATTATGTTATAGATTAATAGTATGAGGTTCATAGTGAATAAATATAAAATTAGATTTTGATTCTATGCTAAATATTGAAAGGTATAAGCATTTTAGATATAGGGGCTAAAATGAATAAAATAAAAATTTTGTTAAATTTTTATGTTTCATCTGTTTTTGTGAAACTAAGAGTATTTCTATTATCGAATTTATCATACATAGCTAAAGACGATGTCGGGCCATCTCGAGATAAAGGAAAGATGAAGGTCGCAAACGAGTAGCCTATTTTGGTTTGTGCTTTCATGACTTTGAATTCAATATATATGCGGTTTGTTAAATATAGTTTAATTAAGGTAACATCGATACTTGTCTCATGATTTGGTAAGTATTCATGTTATGATTAAATTGAAGATATGTGATAAGTAATGTTGTGTACTTATATGTAAATGGTTTGATTGATATGAACTTGTTATTTGCTATATGATGGTTGATATAATGTAATATATATGTTGAGAAAATGATTACCTTATTAACGGTCTCAAATAAAGTTGGCTATAATTGGCATGCCATAGAATTAGTGCATAGGATTTTACTTCGATTTATACCGATGATGCGTGGAGCACATATTATATTTTGGACGTACCGATGAGATGCTAGGCACATTTATATATTTACTTCAATTTATATCGATTACGTGCGAAGCGCATTATACTTCAGACGTACCGATGAGGCATTGAGTGCCAGATATATTGATGTGATGGTTGGATGATCCATGTATCCGTCTTGAGTCCGTGTCCAATTAATAGGCATTATAAAACAAGTAATTTTCTTTTTGACAATAGATATTGATTGTTAAAGGTGAATTGTGAAATTGTATATTAAGGATAAAGCAATGAAAGATAGCATGTGAATGACCATGCCATTCGGTTATTACAAGCCCTGAAGGTCGATATGATTATAAAACAAATCAATGGATCAAAAAAAGTAATGAGAATGTGAAATGGTTCTTGTGATATGTAGTAATTTTACATATAATTGACATATAAAGATAGGTGTAACACCTCTATACCCGGTTTATACGTATAAACCTGATATAGAAGTATTTCATTAATGTTCAGTACAGAAAAATCGGGTCATGTAAAACTTTTTACTATCAAACGATGCATTTTAGGCTTCTTGATTCAAAATTATCGTAAATTAATCATGTATAATTAAAATCGAGACTTAAATTTGATTTAAAACAAATAAAATATGATTTTTAGTACAAAACACAATTTCAACCAAAATTCATCATTTCATTTCATCACACAAAACATTTCCAAACAACATTTTTGTCTTCTTCCAATAAGGACACATAAAAGTTCCATAGTACATGTCATTTTACATCAAAAGTAATATACCTAAATTTGAGCTCCAAGTGATGTGATGTGATGTGATGAGAGGTCCCGATTTAGCTTCTTGTATTCCTTGTACCTATGCATTAAAATAAACGCCTTAAGCCGTTGAAGGCTTAGTAAGTACTACAAAGCAAAGTATAAACTTTTAAATTTTCTCATGTAATTTACTCTTTCGCCTTACCAGTATATAGCTTGTATCTTACCACATTGACATTCATTTCACTTTGGTCCACCTTTTTTTTTTCAACAATTTAGCCCAATGTAGACTTCTATAGAACCCATCGGATAAACGGAACAAAAAGCATCGAAGTACTTAATAGTAAGCACACAAGTGCTGGGGAAACAGTAAGCACACACAGCGCAATCCAGTAAGCACACACAGTGCAATCAGTAGGCGCACATAGCGCAAATCAATAGGCACACAAGGTGCGAAACAGTAAGCACACAAAGTGCGAAACAGTAAGAACACAAAGTGCGAAAGAGTCAGCGCGCTAGCGTTCCTTAATGGCATGCCACTAATATCGCAATGGTTCTAATCTGTCTACTTTGGCATAATCTAAATTAGCATCATTTCTCATAAATGATATATCTCACATAAATACATCATCAAATACTTCACATTTGTATTTTCAAAGTTGTTCACTTAAGTCACAGTCACTAGATTATTTATATCTTGAGCTACAGAATTCAAAATTTAAATCCGATTGATTTTTCTGAAACTAGACTCAATCATCTTTTTACCATAAAATTTCCAGAAATTTTACTTTAGTCAATTTGTACATTAAAGTCTTTCAATTTACCCCTTCTCTGCTGCCTAACAGTTTCGACCTTTCTTCACTAAAAATTATCCATCTTTCTGTACAGAGATCAAATGATGTTTCTGTATATTTATTTTTAAAGTAGACTCATTAAGGAATTAAACATATAAATTTCAGCCTCTAATTATTTTTTCACATTTTTCTATGATTTTTCAAAGTCAGAACAGGGGAACTCGAACCTACTCTGACCTTGTTACACAAATTCAGTTATATCTCAGAATATACAGATCCATTTCTATCACTGTTTCTTCCATATGAAACTAAACTCAATAAGATTTAATTAAATATATAATACGACCCTTAACTCTTTATATACAATTTTTAGTGAATTTTCGAAGTTAATCCTCTGATTCTGTCCAATCTGTTTCAATGAAAACATTTTCTTTCTCATGTTTCATTACACTAACCTCACTTAATCATCTTTATAACACATAATTAAAAACAATTTTCATGCTAAAAATTCAAATATATTATGGAATATAGACTATAAACTAAAATTCTTGTAGTACTTACAACAGAAAGGCTGAATTTCCTCTCTTTTACCCCTTGCTCTATTCTTTTCCTTTGTCTTCAATTTGATCCTTGCCACTCTTTTCTTTCTCTTCAATTTCACGTAAACACATATAAGCTATAGGCTATAATTCAATAATTTTCATGCTAAATAACAGCAAAATACATGTATATCATGAGAATTTAACCATTTCTTACATTAACCCTTGAATTTAAATTTTCTCGATTTAGTCATTTATCTCTCTATCACCCCAAAAGTAACTCTATATGAGATTTGAGGTGTCTACTAACTCTCTTTTATGACTTTCTTTCAGAAATTCCAAAGAAAATGGAAGGTTTTGGAGTTTGAAAAGCTTAAAAATGATGAAAGGACCTATTTGGAATAAAAGCAAAAGTTGGAAATGGAAGAAAAGGGCATGGACGGCTAACATATGAAATAGATGATATTTTCATCTTTTAAACCATTTTTTCTTCTCTCAAATTCTTTAGAATTTTCACTTAAAATATTTCACTTAAGAAAAATGGTAGAATTACACTTCTAGTCCTTGAGCCTTCCAACTTTACACTTTGGCCCAAAACTTTGCCTCCAAAAATAGCTTCTACCAAATTACTCTTTTGCCCCTCCTCAACCAATCTAATTCCCATGATGACTCAAAATTCAATTTGGATAATTTACTATTTAGTCCCCCATATTTTCTCTCTTTTACTATTTAATCCTTAAAATTTTCTAACCTTCCTTACTTCAACTAAAGATTTCTAATTCTCTATTATGTTTTATTACTATTCCAAATCCGGTTCAAACACACGGATGTTACAATTCTCCCCCACTTAAAAATAAATTTCGTCCTTGAAATTTACCTGTACTGAACAACTGTGGATACTGTTGTTTCATCGTTTCCTCTCTTTTCCAAGTAGCTTCCTCTAAGTTATGATGTCTCCACAGCACTTTTACCAGAGGAACTCTTTTATTTCTCAATTCTTTCACTTCTCGAGCTAGTATCTTTATTGGCTCCTCTTCATAAGTTAAATCCGGTTGTATTTCAATATTCTCTGGAGTAATCACATGAGATGAGTCAGACTGGTACCTCCATAGCATAGACACGTGAAGAACATTATGAATCTTATCTAACTCTGGAGGAAGAGCCAATCGATAAGCAACTAGATCAATTCTTTCCAAAATCTCATATGGCCCGATAAATCTTTAGCTCAATTTTCCTTTCTTGCCAAATTGGAGAACTTTTTTCCACAAAGACACTTTTAAGAAAACCTGTTCACCAACATTGAACTCCATATCTTTCCTTTTTAAATCAGCATAAGACTTTTGTCTATCTGAAGCAGTCTTTAATCACTCTCGGATTAACTTCACTTTTTCTTCAGTTTCTCGAATCAGATTCAGGACCCACGAGCTTCTGTTCACTTAACTCTGTCCAGGACACAGGAATTCTACATTTTCTTCCATATAATGCTTCATAAGGTGCCATTTGAATGCTTGACTAATAGCTATTATTATAAGTAAATTCAATCAACGGTAAATACCTTTCCCAATTGCCTTCAAACTCAATAATACAGCTTCTCAACATGTCTTCCAGAATCTTAATAACCCTTTTTGACTGTCCATCTGTCTGAGGATGATATGCTATACTAAAGTTCAATCGAGTACCCAAAGCTTCATGTAATCTTTCCCAAAACTTTGATGTCAATCTTGGATCTCGATTAGAAATAATAGATACAAGCACACCATGAAGTCTAACTATTTCATCTATATAAAATTGTGCATACTTATCCATTGAGAAATCAGTTCTTACTGGGAGAAAATGAGCAGACTTGGTTAATCGATCAACTATCACCCAAATAGCATCTTTTTTCTTTGGTGAAAGTGGCAATCCCATGAAAAAATCCATTGTAATTCTTTCCTATTTCCACTTTGGTATGGTGATTGATCGAACCAATCCCGATGGCACCTGATGTTTTGCTTTTACCTTCTAACATGTCAAACACTTGGAGACATACTCAACTATATCCCGTTTCATCCTTTTCCACCAATAGAATGGTTTTAGATCATGATACAGTTTGTTACTCCCCGGATGCATAGCAAATGAACTATGATTAGCTTCATCCAAAATTTTCCGTTTCAAATTTTCTTAATTAGGCACACATAGCCTATTATGGAACCTCAAATTTCCTTCACTATCAATCTCAAATTCACCATTTTTACCTTCTTCAACTTACTTCTTTATCATCATCATCAACTTTTCATCATCTTTTTGTGCATCTTCACTTCTTGTAACAAAGTTGGCTTCACTCTTAACTCAACTGATAACTCACTATCTGATTGTATCTCCAAATGTTCATTCATCGCCTTCAAAGCTGCCATTGATTTTCTACTCAGAGCATCAGCTACCATGTTCGCTTTCCCAGAATGATAGTCAATGATACAGTCATAATCTTTAATCAATTCAATCCACCTTCTTTGTCTTAGATTCAACTCTTTCTGGGTTAACAGACACTTCAAGCTTTTATGATCTGTATACACATATCATTTTTCTCCATACAAATAATGTCTCCAAATCTTCAATGCAAACACTACTGCAGCCAACTTAAGGTCATGTATTGGGTAATTCTTCTCATGTGGCTTTAACTGTCTAGATGCATATGCCACTACTTTTCCATCTTGCATTAATACACAACCCAAACCATTATAAGGAGCATCACTATAAATCACAAATTCTTTACCAGATTCTGGTTGTATTAACACCGGAGCTTCAGTTAATGCTGCTTTTAATCTTTCTAAACTTTGTTGACACTTCTCATTCCATTCAAACTTCACATCTTTTGGCAATAGCCTCGTTAAAGGCAATGCAATCATGGAAAATCCTTAAATAAATCTTCTATAATAACCGGCCAAACCCAGAAAACTTCTTACCTCAGTCACATTCTTTGGCGGTTTCCACTCAAGAATAGCTTCAACCTTCTTCGGATCCACTCGAATGCCATCGACTGATACAATATGTCCCATAAAAATGACTTCTTTCAGCCAAAACTCACATTTACTCAACTTAGCAAACAATTATTTCTCTCTCAAAATCTATAATACAATTCGAAGATGATTCTCATGCTCTTCTTCACCTTTCGAATATACCAGAATGTCATCAATGAATACTACCACAAACTGATCCAAATATGGCTGAAAAATTCTGTTCATCAGGTCAATAAATGCAGTTGGAGCATTAGCCAATATGAATGGCATGATCAAAAACTCATAATGACCATATCGGGTTCTGAAGGTAGTCTTTGGCACATCCGAGTTTTTTACTTTCAACTGATAGTATCCTGATCTGAGATCAATCTTTGAGAACACACTTGGTCCTTTCAACTGATCGAACAAATCATCAATTCTGGGCAACGGATACTTATTCTTTACCGTCACTTTGTTCAACTGACGATAATCTATACACAACCTTAAAGACCCATCTTTCTTCTTTACAAACAAGACCGAAGCTCCCCATGGTGATACACTTGGACGTATGAATCCTTTATCCAACAATTCTTGCAACTTAGTCTTCAATTCTTCTAACTCTGCTGGTGCCATTCTATATGGTGCTATTGAAATCGGTGCAGTCCCCGGAACTAATTCAATTCCAAATTCAACTTCTCTTTCAGGAGGTAAACTTGGTAATTCTTTAGGAAATACATTAGGAAATTCTCGTACTACCGGTATCTTTTCAATCTCACTTTCTTTTGCTCGAGTATCCAGAACAAAGGCTAAGAAAGCCTCATATCCTTTCTTAATCATTTTACAAGCTTTGAGTGCAGAAACCACATTTGACATAGCACTGTAATTCTCACCAATTACAATCACCTCATTTCCATCTGTAGTTCTTAAAGAAATTCTTCTTCTTTTACAATCAACCACGGCTGCATATTTCAATAACCAATACATCCCCAGTATCACATCAAATTTATTAAATGACAAGACCATAAGATTTGCTAGAAATTCACAATCCTGAATCTTTAAAGGACACCCATTACACACTTTATTGACTCTCTCACTTTGCCCAAAAGGGTTTGTAACTATCACCTCATGTTCCATAGGTTCTACTACTAATTCTTTATCTTTCACTAATAAAATACATGTATGAATGCGTAGAACCTGGATCTATCAATGCAACTACTGAAGAGTCAAATAAAGAGAATTTACCAGTAATCACATCAGGAGCATTTTCTTCTTCCCTGGTTCCGATAGCATATGTTCGTGGCTTCCGAGACTCAGATCTATCAACTTCATTTCTTTCTATTCTCATGCCAATATTACTCGAATTCCCAGGCACTTTACTTCTCTGCGAAGTTGTACTTCCTTTTACAGACTGCTCTTTAATGTTCTCTATCAATATTGGGCAATCTCTGACAAAATGATATTTTGCTCCACACCTAAAACAAGCTCGAGTATTTACTCGGCATTCTCCCCAATGGAATCTTCCACAATGTCCATATGGAGATTGTATTTGTGATGCTCTTCTTCTAGTGCCACCTATACTGACTATGGAAATTCCCTGTTGATTCCGTCTCGTTTGACTTCGAGACCTTTGACCAGTGGAAAATGAACTATATCATGGTTCCCAAAACTCTTTCATTTTCTTCGAAGAAAGAGGAGCAGAACTTGTTGCTATTCTTTTTCCACCACTCTTCTCTTTTGAACGATTCAGTCCCTCTTCTAATCTCTAAGCTCTATCAACTAAAACAAAAAATTCTTACAGATGAAATGGTAGAAGTGGAACATATATTTCTTCATTTAGTCCCCATTCAAACCTTCTGCACATATTAGCTTCATTGGCAATTAGTTCTTTGGCATACCTGCTCAGTCTGATAAATTCACGTTCATATTCAGCTACCGACATATTTCCTTGTTTCAAATCTAAAAATTCCTTTTTTTTTTCTTTTCTAGATAGAGCTCACTGATGTACTTTTTCTTAAATTCATATACAAAGAAATTTCAATTAATTCTCTCCGCAGGATGAATATTTAATACTGTAGTCCACCATTGGTAGGCTTCACCCTTAAACAGAGATACAACACATCTTAGCTTTTCTTCTTCCGTGCACTGTAGTTCCTCAAATACCCTCTGGCTATTCTCGAGCCATTCCTCTACCTCTACAGGATCATCGTCCTTTCTTCCCTTAAACTCTTCAGCTCCATGCTTTCTTAATCTCTCTAAAGGAGACCGACGACTTGATACAGAGGGTTGCAACTGAGGGGCACTAGTAGATGGTGGTAAAGGCACATTTTGTACATTGCTTCTTACTACTTGTTGTAACAACTGGTTCATCGTTTGTAACAAAGTAGCAATCAGAATTTCTTGAGGAGGGGACATTGATTCACTTAAGGGTTGAGTTCTTTCTTCACTTACTGATTCTCTTCGGTCTCGGATCCTATGTGGATCTTCTTCTTTATTAGGGTTTGGGACCCTACTTTCATTTTCGGACTCTTCTCGTCTGTCTGACATCTTTGCTTTCTACAATATTCATAATTTAAACAATTAAATAACTAAATAACCTCTTATCACATCAACATATAAAATGACATGTACTTGTGGACTCAATTCCTAGCCCCAAATATCAGAAAACCTTCACTCTGATACCAACAAATGTAACACCTCTATACCCGGTTTATATGTATAAACCTGATATAGAAGTATTTCATTAATGTTCAGTATAGAAAACTCGGGTCATGTAAAACTTTTTTTTTATCAAACGATGCATTTTAGGCTTCTTGATTCAAAATTATCATAAATTAATCATGTATAATTAAAATCGAGACTAAAAATTGATTTAAAAGAAATAAAATATGATTTTTAGTACAAAACACAATTTCAACCAAAATTCATCATTTCATTTCATCACACAAAACATTTCCAAACAACATTTTTGTCTTCTTCTAATAAGGACACATATAAGTTCCATAGTACATGTCATTTTACATCAAAAGTAATATACCTAAATTTGAGCTCCAAGTGATGTGATGTGATGTGATGAGAGGTCCCGATTTAGCTTCTTGTATTCCTTGTACCTACGAGTTAAAATAAACGCGTTAAGCCGGTGAAGGCTTAGTAAGTACTACAAAGCAAAGTATAAACTTTTAAATTTTCTCATGTAATTTACTCTTTCGCCTTACCAGTATATAGCTTGTATCTTACCACATTGACATTCATTTCACTTTGGTCCACTTTTTTTTTTCCACAATTTAGCCCAATGTAGACTTCTATAGAACCCATCAGATAAACGGAACAGAAAGTACTGAAGTACTTAACAGTAAGCACACAAGTGCTGGGGAAACAGTAAGCACACACAGTGCAATCCAGTAGGCACACACAATGCAATCAGTAGGCGCACATAGTGCAAATCAGTAGGCACACAAGGTGCGAAACAGTAAGCACACGAAGTGCGAAACAGTAAGCGCGCTAGCGTTCCTTAATGACATGCCACTAATATCGCAATGGTTCTAATCTGTCTACTTGGGCATAATCTTAATTAGCATCATTTCTCATAAATGATATATCTCACATAAATACATCATCAAATACTTCACATTTATATTTTCAAAGCTGATCACTTGCGTCACAGTCACTAGATTTTTTATATCTTGAGCTGAAGAATTCGAAATTTTAATCCTCTTGACATTTCTGAAACTAGACTCAATCATCTTTTTACCATAAAATTTTCAGAATTTTTACTTTAGCCAATTTTTACAGTAAATTCTTTCAATTTACCCCTTCTCTGCTGCCTGACAGCTTCGACCTTTCTTCACTAAAAATTATCCATATTTTTTTACAGAGGTCAAATGATGTTTCCATCTATTTATTTTGAAAATTGACTCATTAAGGAATTAAAGATATAAATTTCAGCCTCTATTTATTTTTCCACATTTTTCTATGATTTTTCAAAGTCAGAACAGGGGAACTCGAACCTACTCTGACCTTGTTACACAAACTCAGTTATATCTCAGACTATACAAATCCATTTCTATCACCGTTTCTTCCATATGAAACTAAATTCAATAAGATTTAATTAAATTTATAATACGACCCTTAATTCTTTATATACAATTTTTAGTGAATTTTCGAAGTTAATCCTCTGATTCTGTCCAATCTGTTTCAATGAAAACATTTTCTTTCTCATGTTTCATTACACTAACCTCACTTAATCATCTTTATAACACATAATTAAAAACAATTTCCATGCTAAAAATTCAAATATATTATGGAATATAGACTATAAACTAAAATTCTTGTAGTACTTACAACAAAAAGGCTGAATTTCCTCTCTTTTACCCCTTGCTCTATTCTTTTCCTTTGTCTTTAATTTGATCCTTACCTCTCTTCTCTTTCTCTTCAATTTCACATAAACACATATAAGCTATAAGCTATAATTCAATAATTTTCATGTTAAATAATAGTAAAATACATGTATATCATGAGAATTTAACCGTTTCTTACCTTAACCCTTGAATTTAAATTTTCTCGATTTAGTCCTTTATCTCTCTATAACCCAAAAAGGAACTCTATATGAGATTTGAGGTATCTACTAACTCTCTTTTATGATTTTCTTTCAGAAATTCCAAAGAAAATGGAAGGTTTTGGAGTTTGGAAAGCTTAAAAATGATGAAAGGACCTATTTGGAATAAAAGCAAAAGTTGGAAATGGAAGAAAAGGGCATGGACGGCTAACATATGAAAAAGATGATATTTTCATCTTTTTAACCATTTTTTCTTCTCTCAAATTCTCTAAAATTTTCACTTAAAATATCTCACTTAAGAAAAATGTAGAATTGCACTTTTACTCCTTGAGCCTTCCAACTTTACACTTTGGCTTTGCCTCCAAAAATATCTTCCACCAAATTACTCTTTTGCCCCTCCTCAATCAATCTAATTCCCATGATGACTCAAAATTCAATTTGGATAATTCGCTATTTAGTCCCCCATATTTTCTCTCCTTTACTATTTAATCCTTAAATTTTTCTAACCTTCCTTACTTCAACTAAACATTTCTAATTCTCTATTCTATTTTATCACTATTCCAAATCCGGTTCAAACACACGGATGTTATAATAGGTGAATCAAATGTTGGTATATGACATGGTAATAAGCACAAAGCATGATATTAAATACATGAGACAAGAAATGCAAAAATTATTTAGATAGTATTCAAATTTTATATTAAATGTATTTGATTAAATTTCTTATAATTGATTATTGTTTTAAATCATGTAACATCATTGAGCCCTATTTCTTAGCATACGGTTGTTTATTTCATGTGTAAGTCATAAACAAGAGATTTTGTAGACTCAAGCTCAAGCATCCAATTTTTTCAAACTCAACTCAAAAGACATCTTAATCCTTTTTTGTATGTGTGTGTGTATATATATATATATGTTTTGAGTCTCGTGGCATGTACCTAAATTAATTAGTATGCTTTTAAGTCAATATTTGGTACTTTGGCATTATGACCTATAAAGTTTTTAAAGGCTAAATTTCATCATTTGAATTATGATTGTATATGTTTGTTTAAATAAGTATGAATGTGTTAGTTAGTAGATCAAACCTTAATGCGTTGGATGTTATGATTTAATGACGTTTGATTGTGTTTAGATGTGTTAATTTGGTGATTTTGTATTGGTGCCATATCTGAGTATGTTTTAGGTACAATTAGGTAGGTTTGTATGCTTGAAAATGTTCATTTTAGGCCATTTGACCATTTAGTCTCAAGACAAAAAGAATATGTCTCAAGACTGTTAAAACAAGTTTCACTTAAATTTTGCATTTAAGAGCATGAGGTCTCGAGACATAACTATATAGTCTCGAGAAATTGATCCTTGGTCTCAAGACAAGAACCTCTTATCTTGAGACATTCAAACATTAAAGTAATAATCGGAAAACATAGGAGGTTGGTCTTGAGATCTTATCTCGAGACACAATTAGTAGTGTCTTGAGACATACTAACTTCAAAGCTAAAAATTCCAAAATAATTTATGACTTGTCTCTAGACATAGAGATCTTTGTCCATGTCTGGAGACTTGAATTTGAAATTTGGTATTTTAGTTTGAATTCGAGTGCTAACTTTGATATTACCCATATAATTTGTAAATTGATGAAATGAAGTCATTGAGTTTATAAATACATGTATATGAATTATATGCTGAATAAATTGAATGTATTTGTGTTATAATAGCTTCAGTTGCTTCACCAATATTATGTGACATCACGCGTTTGGATCTAGCAATCGAGTGGGGTGTGGGGTGTTACAATAATATTTGAGTTTATTGTCATGAGAAACTTTAGAAATTTTTTATATTAATTTTGGAAATATTTGTGTGTGTGTGTGTGTGGAAAATGAGGAAATGTTGAAATTAGGGTTTCTAAGCTTGGATGTTGATCGAGTCAAGTTTTGGAGGCTTGATTATGTATGTCAAAGCATCCAAAGGGTAAGTATCTTGGATACTCATATTTCTCTTAATATTTAGAGATTAGAAAATTATGATAATAAGAATGTATATATGAGTTCAATTATGTGGTAAAATATGTGAGTTCATAGCTTGAAAGATATGAAATAAGTCATTAATGTTTAACAAGGAGCTGTTATAAATAATTCTTTTATATGGGAACTTTAGTTGCTATGTATTCGTAATGAGTATAATTGGATGTGTGAAAACATGATTACACCATAATAATTAAGTAAAAATATTAACATTATTTTTTATGACCAAGTATGTGAAAAATCATCAATTCTTGCTTTTAGTTGACAGAATCGATAACGTGTTAAAACATGACTTTTGTTGTTTAAAAGTAGGGCTACAAATGAACCGAGCTTGAACAAATAAACTTCTGTTCGTGTTCATTTGTTTATTTTTGAAGTTGTTTATGTTCGGTTCGTGTTCATTAAGAATTTCAAATTTTTTTTTCATGTTCGTTTATTTAAAATTATGTGTGTTTGGAACGACAGAAATGTGCAAGTGTACACATAAAGTGACAAGTAAATGTCGAGTTATCGTTGTACAAATAAAGTGACAAGTAAATGTCGAGTTATCGTACCCACAGGGATTGTGTTAGAAAAATACTTGTGAAATAATTAAATTAACAAATTGGTGAGAGAAATATGATATCTTGAAAGGATCTCATTAAAATAAAAATTAATCTAAGTAAAATTAAAAGAAATATTGAATTCCAATGCTCAATTTCAAGTTTTTAATCAATATGACATAAATGTGCTAGATTAATTGTATTCTTAAACTTAAAATTACTATAATTATGTTCGTACTTGTTACGAATTAAATTTCACGACAACTTGGTACTTTGTTAACTAATGCACATACATACTTATTTAATTAAATAATCTCTTAACATATTCTCATGTTAATTCAAACAATTAATCAATTTAATTAAGAAAGTATAAGATTAAGTGAGGTAACAACAAACATCTATGTTGAAACAATTTAATCATAAGAATCTTGCAAGTTATGCAAGGCTAACATACCTTTTAATACCATCGCTAATTTAACCTTCAGCTACCTTAGAAGATTAAACATGCATAAATTAAATATTGTGTCCATTAATCATAATTCCAATTCGGTTAATGATTAATTCATTCGTTATATTACAAATATAATGTAAGTATAACATAAACATGATTTTATTTAATTAAACAAAACAACAAGGCTTATAACAACACAAACATGATTTTTAATAAATTAAGCAATCAAACACAATCAATCTAACACGAAATTAAATTAAACCATTTTAATTAAATCAAGAATAGAAAAATAAATAGTATTCATTATAACAACAACAAGAAATTAAAAGAGAAAGATACTAGAAACAAATTCAATAGTTCTCTGAAGCTACTAGCACGTTCCTCTTTGATTCTACTCGTTCTTGTCAGGTCAAGGTCTCTGATGAACAGTTGAATGATGTTACTCCAAAGCAAAAGAGAAACTCTTTCTCAAGAGGGGAAAATCGGCAAAGGAAATAAGAGAATGGAATGGAAAACTAAAGAGAAAAATGAGTGAGAAGAAGAGATGTTGTGGATGAATTGAGTGATGAAAATGAGTAGAAAAGGGGTCTTTATAGGTGGAATTGGAGGCTATTTTTAGCAAGAAAATTTCATCCACTCACCTCTCCATGGTCGGCCACCACTCAAATGAGTTTAAAGTGCTTAAACTTTGCTTTATTTAGCTTAAGGAAAATCTTCAAAGGCACAAATAATGGAGGGGTTTGAATGGGATCTAAGAGAGCTTTGAGGGCTGTTTTGCAAGCATAAAAAACAACTAAATTCAGCTAATTAGGTCAGCTATATGGGCAGCACTGGGCTGCCTAACGACTTGGTGGTTCAGTCCTTCATACTTAGCACATCGGACCACTTTTTCTTCAGGCTTTATATTAATTTCTAACCCAATTAAAATTGGATTAAATTTTAATTATAAAGTATTTAAATGTTCATAATTTGGACCGTCATTTTCTAGAAAAATAATCAGCCTTGCTCTTGGTTCACTCGGTGCATAAATTACCCCAACGGTTCAGGCATTTTACAGTGTCTCCCGAGCTGATTTTCATCAATTGTGTCAAACTGTCAAAAAATACATTAAATTCATGATTAATTATTATAAAATAATTAAAATTTAATATGTTGGTAATTTAAGTACAAATTAATTATTTTATAATTAAATTATATTTTTCGACAATAATTACTAAGAAATTGCACGAACTTGAACTAGAAAATGCATGAAAAAATCTATATAATTTCATGTTTCCGGTGTTCATGTTAGTTTGTTTAATATTCACAAACATATTGACAAACATTAAATGAATATGTTCATGAACATAATTGAACATGTTTACGAAGAATGTTAATAAATAATAAACAAACAAATAATAAATACATACATACACATATTATTTTAATATTTTTATAAGAAAATATCATTAATAAATAAATGAGCTTATAAACGAGCTTGTTCGTGAACATAAACGAACCAAGCACACCTCTGTTCGTGTTCGTTCATTTATTAAACGAACATAAAAATTTTGTTCATACTCGTTTATTTAACTTAATAAACGAACATTATACGAATGGTTCACGAACAGTTCATCGAACGTTCTATTTATTTACATCCCTATTTAAAAGATAAAGATAAACGGAAAAGTGACTTTCCACTATTTGGAACTATTACATGAAATGGTCATGTGTATGAGGCTTAAAGAAATGTGAAAATGTGTATGTAATGTAAAGCACCTATGATGCCTACGTGGGAAAAATGGGCATGCTCAAAATGTTTTTATTAATATGGATTTGATCATAAGTATGTGAAAACACTTAAGTTCCATTATATGATATGTGTATTTGTATGTTTTAATGGCCTTAATGGATATATGTTAATTATAATTGTAATGTGCCCTAGTAGATTTGGTGAAATATTAGGATACGATTGGCATGCCAATTAGGGTTTATAGCGTGTTTGGAGTTTTATCGGATGTTTCACACTCATGTGCATTTTATATTGCCTTTGAGTCTTACACTTATGTGCATCTTGGTGTGGTGTAGTTATGCTCTCGTGAGCTCATTAGTGTGGTGAAGGGATGTGTTACGCTATCTTATAGTTTAGCACTTTGGTGCTCACTGGTATGGTGGAGGATTCTCGTGTATCTGAGTCATATTTTATTAGAGTTTACTATGAACGATAATAAACTAAAAGGATGATGATAAATGGTAAGAACGAAAAAAATGGTTAAAAGCAAAAATGTAGTTTTATGAGCTAAAAGAGTTATAACTAAGTGGAATGAAAAGAAAGTACATGAATAGGTAGGCTGATAAGAATTTAATAAGATTAATGTTCTCTAAGAGTATATGGCCTAGTGAACTTACCTTAGTGATAAAAAATTGATGCTTCAAGCATACTCTAATTTGAAGAAATGAAAATGAAGTGCATGGTTCATATAGGAAGCATGTGCTATATATATATATTATAAAACATGTCAATATACTATAGAACTATACATATTAGTCTCAAATTGGAATTCCATTAAATGAATTGATTAACAAACCATCAACATGTAAGTTGAGCCCTCCAACGAGTACTACTATAATGAGATTATGAAATTAGCATATTATCTATAAAAGGGACTCAACCTTAATAAGGATAAGATAAGTAAGTTTATCCACTGATACTTACTGAGCTTTTTAAGCTCATGCGTTATTTGTTTAAAATAAATAGGTTTTGAACTTTCAAAGAGATGATGCCCTTGACCTGGGAGCATCACATTGTCACTTGAGTTTGAGGTTGTAATTCATTAATTTAGTTGTAATTGGTTTTGAATCTTGGCATGTGCACAAAGAAATTTATTAGAATTGAAATTGTAAGGTTATTTGTAAAGTCAAACACTTTTTATATCTCTTTTATAAGCTTCTATTTCGTTACTCTATTCGAGCATGTGTATGATTAGAGTTTTTTTTTTTAAAATTGAGTTTTGAATGAGTTTTTAAATGAATTTGGAACTTATTAGCTGTTTTGATGAAGTTTAGAGTTGATTTGAAGTGTTTTTCAACCAATTTTTGCTCCAAGGGTCCAAGGTCTCGAGACTTACAAGCATCAAAGCCAAATATCTAAAATTCTACACCTAAGTTTAGAGACTTATAGGCCAAGTATCGAGACTTAATGACCAAGTATCGAGACTTGCAACCCCTGCACCCATACAATTTAGTTTTTTATCGTTTTGAGCCTCCAAAACCTCGTTTCAAGTTTTGGGCATGTTCAAACCCTTGAGAAATGTTTCAAAATGATTTTTTTTTTAAATGTATTCAAGCTTTCTAATGTTAAAGATGATTTTAAAAGAATTTTTATTAAGCATTTAAATGATGTTTCTTAAAAAAAAAAATTTGCACAAGTTAGAGAAGTGTGTGGGTAGCATCTCCCAATCAAGTCTTATGTCGGTATGGGTGAAGGGTGTTACAGAAAAAGATGAGAAAATGTCATAGTTTCTTCATTTAAAAAACTAGTTATAGTCAAAGTCAAAGTTTGGTAAAAAAATCTACATAATGTGTTTTCTTCATTAAATCTATGATCTTTAAACACATTCAATGGCTCAAATTAATCTCAATATCTTAATATCTCATAAAATAGTATTTCTACTATGAATTTCGTGAGAAAATGACCGCATTCCCTTTTTATGGAAAATTGCACTTTAACCCCTTTTATCTCATCACTTTTTCTTTATTTTAATCAAGCCATTTAATACCAAAAAATTTCTATAGTTTATACTCATCAACAATTACCATCATTTATCTACGCATAAATTTGCATGTAGACCTCTCTCGATAAAAAATGGAAATTTATGATTTAGTCCCTGAACCCTTATTTTTAATCAATTCAATCCCATAAGTCCTTATTCTTTACACATACTTACAATACTAATCGTAAATAAATTTATTAATTATTTTTAAAATCTATTTCTTTCACCGTTGGGCAATTTGCACTATAGGTCTGTACTTTTCATGTTTTCCAATTTTATCGCAAAAATGATTTTTATTACAATAACATATAATTCAATTTATTCTTATCCCAATTTGTCATTAAAAGCTCCCATTTCCCAATTTGGTCAATTTACACTATAATCCTTAACTTTTCCAAAATTTACAATTTGATCCTTCATGCTAAAATTTCATATTCACAATCATTCTCTCAAATTTTCTCTTCTAGGAATCAAAACAATCTTTTAAAGCTTCAAATTCTCTTCTATTAAATGAAAATTATATATATTAGCTTTTAAAAAAATTCTTTTAAATTTGTATTTTTCTTTTAAGTTTTTCTTTTAAGTTTTTAAAATTTTTTAAAGTAGTAAAGATAAATTTGTATTTTGGCCCCCAACAAATGATAAAAATTTGATAGTCCTTTAAAAATTATAAATATATAGACTATTAAAATGGTAAAATTATATTTTTACTATTGTAAAAATTACAATTTAATTTCGTCCCCCTAAAAAAAATCTAGCTTCGTCCCTTACGCTACTTTAGATATACATGATTGGGTTACTATTTGGTACATTAACAATATTTTTTTTTTATTTCATAAGCAATCTTAAAATTTTGACCTGTGTGTAGTATCTGTTTATATTTTCTTAACATTTTGACAATGTACACACACCTTGCACACACAGGTGCTCGAACCCGAGACCCCTAGAATGAACAACATCTTTTTTTTCACTGGAACCACTTGTTAGGTTCATTTTTTAATATTTTTTAAACTCCACTAACAATGTACCAAATATTATTATATAAAAAAAGGTATGAAAGCATATATGAAAACTTTGAGTTCTGAAATAGTTGTTTATGTTTGAAAATACATATTGTGGGTTCTTTTTTTAAATTAAGTTTTAAATATAGTTTGTCAAAAAAAAAATTTAAATATAGTTTTTTTTCATTAATAATAATAACAATAAATAATAAATAATTTTAAACATCATGCATTAAATTATAAATAAAATTAAAATTAAAATCTCATAAACGAATCACAAAATAATATAATTGATGCAACAATAGGATATAATATATATATTTTAAAATTCATATAAAAACATCTTTTAAATCTAAAGGTTTCCTATATATTTAAACGTCATTTGAAAGCGTAACTGTTAAAGTTGAAAACAGCCCATCGAACCTTAAAATGATATCGACTTAAAAAAAAAATATTTAAAATTTTTATGTAAAATAAAAAAAAAATTTACTTTCTAGAAACAATTTTTGGTACACCAAAAATTTACCAAAAATTGTGTATCTATACCTCACTCGGCAACAAAAACATCCTATTTTGACTTTTTATTTTTTAAAAAAATAATCTTTTTTACATTAGAAGTACATAATAACTGGGAAACTATGATATTTTCAATATTAAAAATTGAAAACATTTAAATTTTCCCGCAATGGATTAAAAGTCAACCTAAAAGACAATAAAATGAAACCAAGAAAAAGGAGAAGAAAACTCGTGTTTTTTATTTTCATTTTCCAACTATCCCCATTACACGTGGAAAAAATGCCTTTTATATATGGGAAAAGTGGAGGGGTTATATTCAACATAGACCCCTCAATGTTTTTAATTTATTTTATAAAAAGACTTTTGCCTTTCCAATTTTCTCATTTAGTCCCCATAATTTAAAATATTATCTAATTTTAAAAATATGTTAACATTATTAACTATTTTAGTCCCTATAGTTTTTATATTACTTAAGCAAAGGAATTTATCTTATTTAATTTCCACTTTTAATTACTAATGACATGCTTTTATGAAATAATGAATACAAATATAATAAATTATATTTATTTAAAAATTAATAAAGGAAGTGCTTTTGACATATATTATTTAAATTTTTTATTAGAAAACGATAATGATTGTCTGTTATTTTAACATTATAGTGTTTAAATTTTATATTTTATATAGTGTTTTAATATATTTAAACATTGTTTGTTGAAATTAAATAATTTTCTAATATAGAACTTATTATTAAATTTTTTACTTAAATTTTATATAAATTTATTTATTTTGTAATTTACACCTGTTATTAGCACAAACAAGTATTTAATACTATTTAAATTTCAGTATTTCCAGAAATTTTAGATAAAAATTAAAGAATACTGTTTTTTTACAGTATTTTCCTAACTTTTATTGTCAATAAAAGGTAAAAAGATATATCTAGTCCCTATTAATTTTAAAATTAAGCAAATTAGTCACTCTAAAAAAATTGAAGCAAATTTTTTTTGAATATACTGATGTGATTACATGGTAGTATCTGTTCATACTTTCTTAACCCTTTGACAACACACATGCACCTTGCACACACAGGTGCTCGAAAATGAGCAACTAGGAACAATTAATAATGGCTTTAATGTCATCCATCAATTCCACATAATTTTGATCGGTATAATAACAAATTCAGCCTTCAATGTTTATATAGTTTGTCATTTTTGCCTTAATTCTAAAAAAATTATAAATTTAGCCTTCAATGTTTATATAGTTTGTCATTTTGGTGTTAATTCTAAAATTTTTAACAAATTCAGTCTCAACATTTACACATTTACACATTTACATAAATATTGCGAGATACATTTGTTAAATTAGAACCAAATTGATAGAATGTATAAATTTTGAGAGCTAATTTTATTATCATACCAATCAAAATTATGTACAGCTGATGAAAAATTAACTCGTAATTAATTTTCCTTAATTGATTACTTTCAAAATTAACAGAGACTAAATTGCTCTAAATTTTTTTAAATAGGATTGTTTAATTTCAAAATTGAGAAGGATTGGAAATATTTTTTTACCTAAATAAAACTATGATGATAGTTTTATCTCACACTAAATCATTTTGTTTAATATACTTTAATATTTTTTTATTAAAATGTTAATGAAATGAAATATATTTTAATTAACACATATGATCATTCTATATAAAATATATTTTAATAATATTTAAATGTTAATATTTTTCAGTAAAACTTATACATGTAATATATTTAAAATATTACAAATAATTTATATAAATAGTAAGTTGGGTTTTTTACTCAAATATTATAAAAAAATAATTAATAATCAAAATGGTACCCCAAATTATTATTTATCAAAATGGTATGTTTAGTTAGGTAGATGGACTCTAAGTGGCAACACTAGAGAGTTTTTTTGACACGATTTTTTTTTTATATTTAAAAATAAAAAAATATTATTTTATTGGTGGAAGAACTTGAAGTGGCGGCACTAGGGGTTTTTTTGTACACGAGAAAAATACGAAAAAAATACTTGACACCTTAATGGAGAGACACAAAGTGGCGGCACTGAATGAGGAAAACTTCAAGTGACGACACTAAGTGGTGTTTTGCCATTTGGCAGCACCCCATTATGCCGTGTGTGTATATAGAAGATTTAAGATGTGAAAATTAATTTGGGTGGTTGGAGATTTTTGGTAGGTGATAAAAATTAAATAAATTAAAATTTTTGTTATAAAATAGGTGGGAAGGGGGAGACCAACGTGATTTGTTATATTACGGGTAAAATTAGTTATCTAATAAAATTATAAGGTCATGTATAACAAATCACGTTGGTCCCCCCCTCCCTATCTATTTTATAACAAAAATCCTAATTTATTTAATTTTTATTATCTACCAAAAATCTCCAACCATCCAAATTAATTTTCACCTCTTAAATCTTTTACATACACACACGACACAATGGAGTGCTGCCAAGTGGCAAAACACCCTTTAGTACTGCTACTTTAAGTTCCTCCTTCAGTGTCGCCACTTGGTGTCCTTCCATTAGGGTGTCAGGTATTTTTTTTTTGTATTTTTCTCATGTACAAAAAAACCCCCTAGTATTCACTTTAAGTTCCTCCACTAATAAAATAATATTTTTTTATTTTTAAATATATAAAAATAATAAAAAATAAAAAATTCGTGTCAGAAAAACCCTTTAATGTCGTCACTTAGAGTCTCTCCACCTAACTAAACATACCATTTTGGTAAATAATAATTTGGGATATATTTTGGTTATCAATTATTTTTTTTTATAATATTTAGGTAAAAAAAACCCTAGTAAGTTTAAACGGATTTTTCCATATTCAGCCAAAATATATTGTGTAGGCGGAGGAACCCATGGATGTGGCAGAGCAGTAGCCCGTAGGAGAGGGCTCTTTATCAACCAACCGAGAACAAAGGCTCCCCCCAGCCCAGTCGGCTTGATTTTTTACACACCAAAACCCAAACCCATTTTTCTTGCAAGAAAATCTACTACATTCTTCTGACGACAAAGACATAAAACCAAGTACAGAAATATCAAATATGGAAGCTGAAGTCTGACAACTCGGAAAGGAGGAGCAAGTTAGAGAGAGTAAGCATGCGCGGTCTGGCTTCAGCTTCAATCCCCACTTCTACTTTCCCCTCTTTTCAACAATCTAAGATTCAAACCAAGCCTTGTATCAATCCATGTAACTCTCTTGTGTTTCCTCCTACTAAGCTATATTCCTCAGATCTCTGTCTTGCAAGTTTTAGCTTTGGTGGGCCCAGACTGATTCACAGAAGTAGTGTTATCTCCAGAAGTCGCACTGGACCTGGTGGTGCTCCTGGTTCAGGTCTAGTTCCTTTTCAGTTTTTTGGTGTTAATTCCCTTTTCTTTTTATTTGGTGTTCAAATCCATCACTGCCAAGTGGCTTCTGGGATTCAAAAATCCAACTATTCTGGGTTTATTTTGTGTTTGCTTCATGAATTTTGATTTTAATCGAGAATTTCTCTGTGTTTGTAGCGGAAATATACAGTAGAGGGTGTATTTAGACATGAATAAATCCCTAATTTTTTTCTATTTACAACGTGATAACATTAAGGAGCTCATTAAGATAGCATCATTAAGCTGGTTATAGTTGGAGTAATGAAGCAGGGATTTTATCTTGCTGGAAAATAAGTATTAACAAGAAGGAATTGTGGGTGGATTAAGGCTAAATTGGAGTAATGGTTATGGTTATAGTATAAACATGGTTACAATTGTGTGGACCTGTGGGATTAAGGTTAAATTGAGTGTTTCTTGAGAAGAAGGAATGAACCCAACCCCATAACACACTGTAGCTGTGTGTTTTTTGTTCTTCCTTTCTTTGTGAAACTGAGTGGGATACTTAGTATTGCAGGTGATAATGAAAGCAGGAATGTGCTGGATGCTTTTTTCTTAGGGAAGGCTCTAGCTGAAGCATTGAATGAGAGAATCGAGTCCACCATTGGGGAGTTTTTGAGTGTTGTTGGAAGGTTGCAGGCTGAGCAACAAAAGCAAGTGCAGGATTTCCAGGTAACCAGATTTTGTTCTTGAATCTAATCCTTGATAAATTCATGATTCATGTCATGCCCCTTTCTTTGGTTTGGGGGGGGGGGGGTTATCACTTTGCTGGGTTTATTTCACAGCTTATTTGCTAATGCACAAACGCCACCAGGGGACAGTTTGGCTCTTATTCACTTCTGTTCTGCTTGGCCATTACGTGTGTTTCTGAATCATAATGTTATGGTGCCCAAAGTGATTGGTCCTATCGCTTAGTATTTAAATGGGAGGAGTTAAAGGTTTTCTTTTCTTTGACTGGACTAGTTTTTTGACTTCTGTTCTTGGAAGCCTTACGAAATTGCAGTCATCATTTGTTTTAAATGCCTTCTTTCGATGCTGCCATTATTTTTGCTTCATTTACAATAGGAAGAGTTAATGTAAGAAATCCCTTTTCTTTCATTTTAGGAAAATTATGGTGTTCATGTTTTCAAATATGCATCAAAGGCAGTTCCAGTAACCCACCCTCTCCCTTAACCTCATCATGAAGTGCATGGCCATAGTTTCACACCAACTTAAATTCTAGCAGGTTGTATTATCTGAATTCCACTTCTAGTTAGTTATTGGACTTACATCTACTACATGATTTTTGAAACTGACATTTGTTGGTTTACATAGGGATGTTCCATTATTTTCTGAGTAAATGCAATAACAGATTGGCCATCAGTATCTTTTCTTCTTTTGTTGGAATTGAAATCGTTCATCTGCAAATTTGCTGCATTTTACTCTGGTACATTTTGATGATTTATTAAAATATGGCATCCCCTTTAATTTATGCACACAGGAAGAGGTATTGGAAAGAGCAAAAAGAGCTAAAGAGCAAGCGGCACGCGAGGCATTGGAGGCACAAGGGCTGATTCCAAAGTGTTCTTCCCTAAGTACATCGATGGGCAGTGGTGGCACTGCAAACAATGGAGCTGCAGCTAATGTTTCGCCCTCAACTGCCAATATTGGAGTTTCTACAACCGCATCCTCCTATAATCCCGCCAACCCTGCTGCTGCTAATACAGACCCTGGGCTTGATACTAAAATGGAGTAGTGCCAAGTATATCTATTTGTATTTCGCACTTTTCATCTGATACAGTAACAAATAAATATATCCAGGGTATTTAATCCCCATGATCCTTTTTGTTTAAATCTATTTCTGCTCCCTTTATGTTCAACAAAAAGAAAAGAACTTTCAGGTTTATAAGTTCAGGTTCTTAAAAAGTACATAAGCATTCATTAAATAACACTTTAACAAGTGACAACATTGAAAGGAATCAAATCGATTAAACAAAATTTCGCATCCTGCATGGATCCAACACCTACATAAAATTTTCTAGGTATATTTAGTTCTCATGACTCATCAACTTCAACACCTGACATTGGAACTCCTCCACTAGTTTGCTCCTTTCCCTTAACATAATCCACACCAAAGTCATAATCATCATCATCATCATCCATAGCATCATCCCCTGAGGTTAATTTATTTTTGGCTTTTTTCCTTTTCTTATTCTCAGCTCTTTTAATCTTTGTGTTCAGCATGCCTTCTACTGCATACAGCTTCTCATTTTGCCTGCTTGTTGCAGATTTTGACTTTGCCTTTTCAGCATCTTCTTCTTCAGAAGCCATGTGCTCATCATTATCACCATTATCAGATGTATCTTCTTGTTTTTCATCACCTTCAATTGATTGCAAGGGTTGGGCATTATCCTGTGGGGCGCAAATATCCAACAGATTTATATAACTCCATTAGTTCAAGCTATTCCATCTATTAACATGCAAAACTAAGATTAAACCACAAAAGAGTCCTAAAAGAGCAATTACAAACCTCTAGCATAGCCTCATCAAACTTGAGTGGGTGGCTAGCAGGAACTTCAACGGAATGGAAATTGTCGGTTGACTTGAGACTTCCGATGAATGAAGATTCAGAATTATAAACCTCATCAACATTGAATTCTTTCCCAAGTTCTGTAACAATCCTCGCCTCAGAAGGTTCTTCTTGATTTCTAACAGGAGGCATGGTGTAATATGGAATTTTACCTGAAGTATACCAAATATATAGAAAAGTAAGCAATTAATTTATCCATTTTCGGAATTTCAAAGTTAAGACAGGTAAAACAGCCCGCCAGAAAACGTATTGACACACTGACCTTCATTCCAGTCATGCAAAATGATCCTTGCAGCAGCTTCAACATCCACAATACCACCTTTTTTAAGCTTACCCCTTACAGTGGCAACATTCTGAAGGAATTCATCAACTGATTGAAAGCCAGGGATCTTGTATATTGTTACCAAGAGTCTTTCAGGACAAAGCTTGAGAATATCTCTCACTGCATTGTTGACATAGGAGAATTACAAATTAGTATTGCTAGCTAATTTCTGTCAAGATATTACAAATAGTTGGAGATTTGAATGATCTTCCTATTCACAGATTCCTGCCCAGATACGCAATGCACTTCAATTTCCATTATCATGCCACAGCATATTTCACTAGTCGATCTTAATTTTGTAGGAGGATTTTATTTCAGTGTACTTCCACAACTCATTTACATTCTCATCTTAAGTTGGGACCTAAGTCTCATATTTATTTCTCCTATGTTCCCTCTTGTATATTTCTAACAAAGTTAGCACACCAACATCATAATCAATTTTATTCATCTTCTATGAAATGAATGGCATTAGAAAAAATATATTAATTTCAAAACCTTTCCTATTAAGATATACATCGCAGAAAGTCTAACTTGTAGTTCTTTCAATAATTCACACCAAAATTATCCAATTTCCAACTAAGCTCATATCAACTAATTATGCTTCAATGCATATAGTTGCAATCGGCTATATGAAAAACAAATTTCACTGGTAGAAATACCTGGGCCAACTGGGTCATCCAGCTTCTCAATTCTTTTGCAGTTTCGAAGAGCTATTGATGCATCGTTCCCTTCAGATCGAAGCATAACAACACCCGGACAATCCAATAATTTTACATTCTTGTCCAATTGAACCTCTTGCATTGATCTTGTCAACCCTGGAGTAGCACCAACATTGACAACGTGGCATCTTTTCAAGCTGTTAATTAGGCTACTCTTGCCAACATTAGGCAGGCCAATAACACCCACAGTTATGGACTTCTTTATCTGCAAAAATAAGTTACACAAAGACATCGATTTATGGACTTCTTTATCTGCAAAAATAAGTTACACAAAGACATCGATATTTGTATTACAAGGGACTTGAAGTCATGAATTTGAACAGGCAGATAACCAGAACAGTATCTAACATAGAGAAAGGGATTACTACCAACAATGAGAGAAAATTATATTGCAGCCTCGGAAAACCAATTGAATGTACCTCATGACTTCTTGAGTAATTTTTCAGCAATTTAATGAGAGTTTCTGCTCCAAGACAATCACTAGTTTGCAGAATATTGCTAGGCTTTGCTGCCTTTGAAGATTTCCACCCTAAGTTTGATCTCTGTTCTTGAGTGCTGCACTTAAAGGCAACGGTTGGTAACTCTTCCCTAAGATATTTGAGCCACTTTTCAACAGCTTCTCGAGGAACAAGATCTGAAATGCAAGGTTTCATTAAAAGTGTCAAGGAAAAATTAAAGGAAAAACATAAGGAGAAAAAGTAATAGAAGCAACACCCTGATATTTGCTATAACGTACAGATACAATGACATTGCAAAATCCAACAATACATCCAGGTGTTAAGTGGAATGATTCTTGTGTGAAATTTCAACCATGGTAGGATGCCTAGAAATTCCTTAAACTTAACATATTCCAAATCCAGCTATATATCTGAAGGTTAAGAAATAAAATGGTCCCTGTGTGGAAATTCACCCTTCTATCTGAGACAGAGTGAGGATGTCCAGAATTTCTTAAGGTTGACACAAGGAAAAGCATTGAGTAGATAGGGAATGTGAAATATAGAATTTACCAATTTTATTTAAAAGCAACACAAGGTGCTTATCAGGACCAGATTTCATCACCATCTTTTCCATATCAATACAACGAGTACCGAGGGGATCTCTCGCATCTAGGACTTCCAAAATGACATCTGATGCTTCAATGACTTTAACCAACTCCTTGTAGAAAGTTCTATCTGAGTTATCTGAAAATAAGAAGACACGTCAAATTATATGAACCATCCACCAAGAGAAAATCAATCTCTACCTTAATATCAACTTACCCCGGGCTCTAGTAGTTCTGATAGAATCATTAATTCCCTTTTGCTCTTCAACATGTTCCTTGTCATCATCCTCTAGTAAACCCATCTTCCTCCTCTTTGCCTGGAAATCATAAAAGTTCAAAAGTAAACAATTGAAACTTCAAATAACATTTAGAATCAAAACAACACTTAACCGGAAAAAAAAAATCTTCATTGGAAGTGAAAAGCAACATAAGTTACTGAAAACAAAAATGGTAAGGTCAAAGGTTATCATATAGACATGATCTTAACGGGCTTAATCAACTACAAACTAGAGAGTGTTAAAACTAAAAATTAAACCTCCCTCTCGGCATCAAACTCATTCCTTCGATATACCATATCCATGAAATATTCCAATTTAAAACATACCTGCCGCCACCCCCCACCCCCCCAAAAAAAATGTAAAAGTATATAAAGAACGAATTTGTTTTCAGTGAAAAGGACATTGAAAGAATACCCTCTCCTTTCGGGCAGCTTTCTTTTGCTCCAATTCCTCGAGTGCCCGAGCTCGACGAGCCTCGAGAGCCTTGAGCTCTTGTTCCTTGAAAGGCCAATCATTGGGGATGCCAGGGTCTTTCTCCACCTTTCTCTTACCTTTCAATCCCAACTTCTTCGCTTCCTTAGCTTTCTTCTTGTGATGCTCCTTTACTTTTCTTATAACCTTGTACTTTTGCTTAAGTGAAACCCTCTTGCTCTTGCTCTCTGCAAAATCATATAACCATAACTGTAAAACAAATACTTCCTTAATGAAAAATAAAAGGGAAACAGAAAACTGAGAGAATTGGGGTTTGCTTACTTTTGCTTCTTTTCACCATTTTTGTTTTTCTTTTTTTATGTTGAAGATAAAAACTTTGTTGGGAAGTGGAAGCAGCGCCCCTTTGCTGGTTCTTTTAGGGTTTGGGGAGAAGAGGATGGACAGAAGGAATTCCTTTAAAAAATTTATTTAGGGTTTTTGGAAAAACGGGTTGGTGCTGATGACCCGTTTTCACAAATAGGAGTGATTTAAACAAATTCGAATTGCCCGACTCGTTTATAAATGGTACGTTTTTTTCTTTTCATAAGTTTATATTATTTAACTAGTTTTCTTTATTATGTTTTATAAAATTGTTTAAATAAAATTTGATTAAAAAATTAAATATATAATTCAACTAAATAAATAAAAGATAATTGTTATAAAATCTAAATTAAAATATTTCATTAATTTAAAAATATATAATGTAAAAAATATTAACTTCCATGAATGTTAAATTATATATACGTCAAATTATAAAACAAAACAATATTGATATTCTTGAGTTACTCATAGTTAATATATAATGTATTTAAATTATTTTAATATCTAATTAAACATTAATATTTAAGTTATTTTGAAAACATAAAAAAAAAACTTTAGTTATTTAAATGATTAAAATATTTCTGCCAAATCTTTTTTTATATAAATAAAAAAAGGTAACCAACTGTCTTAAATCAATTATTCTTTACATATGTAAACCAAATTTATCCTCTAATAGTAATTTTCTAAAATGAAAATTAGGAACGTTTATAATTCTTGTACCATCACCTGCACATGTTGTACGAGCTAACCAGTCTGCATTCGAATTCCCTTTCTTTCTAACAAATTAAAACACTACAGATTCAAAATCACATGAGATATTCATAATTGTCCTTGTCAAACAGTCGTTGATCATTTTCAGTGTAACAAAACAATCACTTTCAACCACTACCTTTACATAGCCTCGAGCCTTAGCTACTTGGAGTCCTTGTAAAATAGTCCACAATTCAGCGTTCAGAGTCGATCCTCGCCCAACATATCTTTGATACCCTTCAATCCAATTCCCTGTTGCATCCCTTAGGACACCTCCAATTGCTGACCAGTCTCCATTTTTACTGGATGCTCCATCCGAATTTACTTTAATCCAACCAATGTTAGGCGGTCTCCACTTAACCAACTCCCTCCTATATTTTGCCTCACATATATTCAATGCAAAACACTGATATTAAAACCTATTCCACATCACCTATATTTTGCTGGAATACATACTCATTCCAGTTCTTCCATAACATTCAGCAAATTACAGCAAAGAAAGTTATGGGATTTTCATTGTCCTTACACATTCGAAACCTCCCTTAGATATTCGACATCAACCAATCATCTAATTCTAACTCAAAGAAACTTCGGACATCATCATAAAAGAGAAGCTTCAACCATACCTCTTTCGCTAAGCCACAATCAAACAACACATGTACGATGGTTTCTTCCGTTCCCTCACATAAGTAACAGCATGTGTCATCAGTCATATGCCTCCTACCCTCTCCATGTTTGTTAGAATCTTTTTATGTTTTACCAACCAAAAGAAGTGTTTAATCCTTGGTGGTACTATAGCCTTCCATATAACATTCCAACCACCATTATCCTGTACACTAAAACCTTCCGTTAAACTGATGTACGTAGATTTTACTGAAAACTTACCATCCACCATCAATTTCCAAAGGCTATTTGTACCAAGAGCACCATTAAGGGGGATGACTTGCCACAAGATGCTCTAATATTTCTTTTTTAAACAAACCAGCTAGCTCTTCCCATTTCCAGCACTCATTCTCATCTACAAGCTCTATCACTTTCACTTGAGGTGATACATATTTACCATGGCATAAATGATCCTTTAACGCCCCCAACCGTGACACCCATAAATCATGAGCAAAGCTAACGAATCTACCATCTCCAATGCTCCAAATCAGCCTTTCGTGAAAGTTCTTCCATAACTTTGATAAGGATCGCCAAACGTAAGAACATCTAGCTCTTTGGATAACCTTAAGGCACATTTCAGTAACTTTGTATTTACTTCTCAACACTCTTACCCATAACGACTCTGTTTTAGTAACTATGTTGAAAGCAAGCTTCATCAGAAATGAGACATAATGAGGCACCATGCGCCTAATACCAAGTCCCCCTACAGTAATGGCTGACAACATCTCTCCCAATTAACCAAAGAAAGCTTTCTCCACCTGCTTGTTAAACCCCATATAAATTGGTGAACAATATATTTGATCTTTTCAGAAATACTCATAAGGATCATAGCAACATGCATAAAATATGTAACCCTTTTTACCCGGCCTAAAAGATATGATCGAATCTAAGAGGTCACAATTGTAATTTGACTCTCAGGTAAACCATTTGAAACTTAAAAACATTATATTTTGTAATATTGTAACAGTAAAGCAAATCATCTTCCATTATTTTAAAGAAACTCAAAGTTTATAAGTTTGAACGTGATAAAACAGTTTATTAAAAACAATATGTATTAAATCTATAAACGCAAGTGAAAAATATATCCAAAATATAAAAATCCCAAATCTAAATTTACTTCACAATTCCCAAATATTAGATAACAAATTAATCTGAATAGCAAAATAAAGGTATATAAAAAAAATGAGCTCTTCCAAGTACCAAATCGCATATGTCCAAGAATATCTGAAAGTGAAATTAAGGAGGATGAGCTAAAAAGTTCAATGTGTCTCTAAAGTGCAGGCAAAAACAATACAATATCACAAAGATTTTCACAAAACATTTTAAAAGGCACACAATATGTCATAACTCATATGCAATAAAACCATATACACAATATAATGCACCCAATCACCAGCACTACAACACAGTGGAGAGGTTCCCTTGAACCCCTCTCCATCCAATCGTCACCAATCGAAGTGGTTTTAGTATCAGCTATTTAAAAGGGTGATACCTACGTCTTCCACCGTACAACCCAACCTATGAACACACTGTAGTATGATGTACACATGTATCGCACTCTCAACACAATCTCATGATTTTAAACTAGAGCTCACAGTTCATTAATCATGATAATCAAGTATTCACAGTCTGATAGTATGCATAGAACATCAACATGAGATAACCCAACATAGATAAAGTCATACAAATAACACATCTCAGAATATTATCATCACAATGTGTAGAACACCGTCACACAACAAACATGTAGCACAAACAGAAACACATAACAAAAATGTAGCACAAATAGAGACACACCTCAAATGGGCAGAAGCTCTAACGTTAAGGAGAACGCCTCCTCCACTCAAATCTATCATCGGGTCTAGCTAAATTAGAATATGTAATTATCAGAGTTTGTGCAAAGGAAGTCAACACAGGTGGAGGAGGAGGTAACTCGTCAGCCTCAAGAATAGGATCACTTATACACATAATATCTCAAGTCAATTCCCTTTTCCACTTTCTCAAAAATTACTAAGTACAAAATAATTGCAAATAGCTAAAATGGAGCTTTCCGGTTCGAATTTGATGAAACAGACTGTGAATTCAAAATCAGGACGTCGAAAAATGTCAAGTCAAAGGTTGGTAAAAAAAGTCAACGATCAAAGTCAAAGTCAAAGTCAATGGCCAGAAGTTCGGGTTAACGGGTCGGGCTCACGGGTATTGGGTTCACGGCTTAGGTCGAGTTTAGACTCGGGTCGGGTCGGTTACGATTTGGGTCAAGGGCCACACCAAATCGAGCTTGGTTTTGGGTTCACACATTTAGATTAAAACTTGGGTTATAGCATGAGTCACCAATGGGTCAAAACTAGTTTGGCCTTGGAAAAGGCTTAAGGGTTTTTGGCTGCCGAAACAAGCTTAAGTCATTGGGTTATTGGGTCACTCCATTAACCCTTGGTTTGGGCTACATTCGAATGGCTTAAACCCCACATTTAACGCAACAAACTTTTTTTAAGGTTTTTAAACCTCCATAATGGCATCGTTCTCTGGAACGCCAATGAGCGGCATGACTTTATCGAAAAATGAGACAAAATGGCCCTGAAACGACCCCTAGCATATGATTTAAGGGAAAAGAGAGGTCTCATTCACCCACTAATGTCAAGAACGGCGGTGAAGCAGCGGAATAAAGGCGGTAAAGAGGGCGAACCCGAATCAGTTCTCACGTAGTTCTCATGAATAGAGAACAGCGAGGGAAAAAGAGGAGTGGGGTTTTTGTCGCGAACCAACGGGGTGCACGATAGTGGTGATGGTGTTACACATGAACGGCATGTAAGGGGGCGGTCGGAGGAAAATGAGGGAAGGGTTTGAGAGTAATCTCGATTGAAGAAAAATAAAGGAAGAACAATGGGAGATGAAGGGTCGAGAAAGAGAATGAAAATGGGTAAAAAATTAACAAAATGAATAAATTTCACTTAAAGGCTCCAAGTAATTAGGGTTTTTAAAATAGCCCCCAAACTTTACCTACTTTACAAAATAGTCCTAAAAATCCCTGTTTGACCACAAAATTTTAATTAAAGCTCAAAATTAGTCTCTAAACACTGCTTTATGAATTAGTCTCTAAATTTCATAAAATTTCTAATTTAGTCCTTGAGTCAAAATTAGGATTGTTACAATTCTCCCCCTTAAAAGAAATTTCGACCTCAAAATTTTCCCTAAACCAAAGAAATGCGGATATTGGGTCTTGATGACGACTTTGGGCAAAATAAGGCAAAATAAAAAATAAAATAGATAAAGAGAGTATCGGCTAAAACATTTGCCTCATCATGATCCTCATGTCTCCCATTTGAGTAAACCAACCTCGATTGTCTCACCCTAGATTTAGTTGCACTACCACTCTGAACTGGTTTACCTCTACTAATCGTGCCTAAAGCAATAGGTCTACCCTACCCTCTACTGTAACATCCCGCTTTTTAGTGGTGTCAGAAACAGTAATTTCGGGACCACAAACCCGACAACTAAATTCGTATAATGAGTGCTTAAATTATATGAGTCAATAATAATTTTTATATGGAATTTTGAATTGGTGAATTTTAATTATTGAATTAAAAGTTAGTATAAGTGGTTTGGTTCAAAAGTCAAGTGGTTTTAGAAAATGAGGTATCGGGACCTCGTTTATGAAATTTACGGTCGTAAATATTTTTATTAAATATTTACAGAGTCTTATTATATGTAAATTGAAGTCTGGTCAGATAATTTTGATGATATATCTTTAATTAAGGAAAAATGAGTAAATTGTAAAAGAGGTAAAACATAATTACTATAGATTAAAAATAGTAAAGAGATCAAAATGGTAATTAAACCATGGTCAAAAAGTCCAAGCGGTGGTGTATATGATTGATTCCACTAACTTTTGGATTATTTATTCATTTAGTCCTAATTAGTTTTAGGTTAAATTGAAAACGAGTTTGTTTAATTGAAATTTAATATAATTGAAAGACCAATTGTGAACTTTTAATTTATTAATATTTACAAGGACATTAGTGCGGTATTAAATTTTTGCTATGAAATTTTAATGTTTAAACAGTTAATTAAGAAAAAGGATTAAATCGTAAAAGTTGAGAATATTGATCGTTATTAGTTAAGGTTATTAAATACTTATAGAAAGGTAATAAAGTGACTAATATAGTAATTATACCATTAGGGGAAGATGAGTGGATGGTTTAATAATAATCGCATGAAATTTTTTTATTAAATTTAAAAGACATAATGGCAATTTTGTAAATAAGTAAAAATTTATCATAATATAAATGAAAATGAAACAATTTCCCTTGTTCTTCTTCTTCAACAAACCGAATAGTCATTTTTGGGAGGAAAAGCTTCGGTTAGCTAGGGTTCATCAAATAGGAAAGTAAATCTTGATCGTTTTTAGTAATTTTTATGTTTTTGAGTTTGTTTTATCTTAACTAGCTAACTCGGGGATTAATTTGTAAAAATGTTAAACATTTTGGTTTATGTCATTGGTGATTTTAGTGTGTTTTTGAAGGTTAATGATAAATTATTAAGCTTGGTTGCTATATAAGGCTATTTTGTAAAATAATTTTTAATAATTTTTATGTTAAGGGATTAAAATGTGAAAGTAGTAAAAGTACAAGGATTTGATGCTAAATAATAGAAAATATGGGCTGTGGAGAGACCCAAGACAATTTGGCTGAATTTATTTTTAAATAAAAATGGTTAATTTGCATGTTTAAGGCTTGAGGACTAAATTGAATAAAAGCGAAAAGTTAAGAGTAATTTTGTAAAAATGTCAAAAAGGACTCAATTGCATAAAATAAGTTATTTACTATTGGAATTAGTTAATTGAATGAAATTATTATTTTAGATCAAGAATGGGTTGAAAATTGAGGCGAGGAGAAATTTATGGAATAGTTCATGTACTATATATTGCTGCAATTTAATCAGGTGAGTTCGTACAGTAAAGTAATTGATTTAGTTTTTTGTTCGTGAATTATTGAAATAATTTAAGTATGATGTATTTAAATTTGTTTTCTTAGTAAATATTAAATTGTGGAATTGAATTAAATTGAAATGAAATTATGTTGAGGGGTATGATTGAAAGTGACGAAATGATATACTTGAATTCAGGTGACAACGAAACGCTTAAATGATTATGTGTTGTGTTAGTTATTATTCATGTTACGAATGAATTATTTCAATTGATATATGACAATTAGTAAATTGAACAAATGGTATTATTAGTTAATTCGATATTATATCTGACAAATAAGAATTATATGGAAGTGTGCTCGAAAGGGTATAATGTGAAGGAAGTTAATTGAAATGGACATGGTATATGACACATATGAACTTTGTGAATAATTTGGACACAAAGGACATGACATTAGGGGCTATACAGTCTCGGAAGCTAGTCTTAAATGTCTTACCGACGGGTAGTCCCTGTATTGGAGCCATTACTTCAAATTAATCCTGTAAGGTCGTACTATTATTTATAAATTTGTGGTATTTCTAATTACATTTATCTTGGAAATTCTTTTGGATGATTTGAACAGGCAGAAGATTCATTGTCTACTTCAAATGGTGGCTCGGATAGAGAGATACTCTGATATAGCTCGGGTAAAGCTTTGACCTGTTTATAGCTCGAGTAGAGCTTTTAACTACTTATGTCTCTGTTAGAGCATAAAGCTATTATAGCTCGGTTAGAGCTTTGGACTACTTACATCTCGGTTAGAGCGTAAAGCTATTATAGCTCGAATAGAGCTTTGGACTGCTTACGTCTTGCTTAGAGCGTAAAGCTAATTCAACTTAAGAGGAACGTTGATCCGTACGAGGCTCGAATGAGGTGTTATATTGCAAGACTTTAGTTGATGTGGTAAATTATTCTTACCCTGCGAACTTACTAAGCTTTGTAAGCTTACTTGTGGATTTTTTGTTGTTTTGTAGATTTCATTTTGCCGTCTAAAGATCGGATCATCTCGAAGAAATCACATTATCTTGAGAGCTCGATCAGTAGTTTTTGAATCACTTGTATGGCATGTACTAGGGAGTTGTATTTTGTATTTGCTTGAATATGTTGAAACCGATTTTAATGGTATGGAATAGGAAAATGTAGTTAATTTGGTGTTAAGTTCAAATGTGTTATGAATGTTTGCTATGTATGTTGGTTGATGATGAGTTAATCAAATGAGATAGTAAATGTAAATGGCATGACATTATTGTGTGAAATTGGTTGTTTGAAATAGTGATGTATTTATAAGTATGTGAATCGAAATAGTGTAGAATGTTTTATTGATGATGTATGAATTTGAATGTTTGGTCACTTACATATGTGAAATTGTATGTTTTAGGTTGTGTGTTAAGAGAACCATTAGGTTTGTCAAGATTTGTGCATGTTAGGTGAATGGTATGAATTTTGCTTGAATATTTTGGTTATTTCATAGGCACACACGGCTTGACACACGGGCCACCACACGGGCTTGTGCCTTGGGTAAATTGGTACAGGTTTCACATGGGCTACACACGGGCTGGAACACAGTCGTGTGGCCTTATTTTGTGTAGACATAAGGCCCAACACATGGTTTCATACACGGGCATGTGGGGTATTTTCGTATGTCCACACAGCCTATCACACGGCTTGTGAAATGGCCATGTATTAGTATTTTGAGCATGCACACGGTCCAGGACACGACAGTGTGACCCCTTGATGGGAAAATTTTCGATTGGGATACTAAGTTCATGTATGATTCAATTTGATCCCTGATTTGGTTGAAATGTTGTAAATAAATGTGTAAGATTAAATAGAGTTAGTTTTTTGAGTTGCTAGTTTGTAATTATATGTATTTGTGATTGAATTGTAAAAAAATCCGTAAAGTTCTGTAAACTTTTGAAACTCTAAACTAGTGATGGTTACGAGTTTTGGGTGTTACATCTACCTCCAATAGGAGTTTGAATCGATGCTTGAATTTGACTCTGGTTAAATGAAGCTGTAAGAGGTTGTGGACAATCATTTAAGAAATGGTCACGAGAGCCACATTTGAAACATACACATGTCTTCTTTCTCCACTCACCGTTATGCCTCTTATTACAATAAGAGCATAAATGCCAAGGACGAGAACCAGTTGAACCACCCACACTACCCGTAGGAACAGTCGAAACTGCAGGTCTCATCCTCGGAAAACTTTGTTGATCAAACTCCTCTCTAGGCCTCTTAGCAGTGTGACTAATAGGACAAGACTAAACTACTGTGCCCAATGGCTTTCTACCTCGATCCCTATCTTGAGCTCTCTAGTTTCTCTTAAGAGCCTCTAGCCTCTTGTATCGAAAGACAAAGTCTCTTCTTAAACCACTCACACTTTTCTTTCTCATTAGTAACCAACCTAAAAGCATATCGAAACAACCTCAAGAACTCGATCTCATAATCATTACAAACATATTGTTCTGCCTCAAATTCATGAAGTCTTCTCGGTACTTTGCAAGGAACTCCTCACCTGCATATCGATCTTGAAAGGTCTATCAGAAATACTCCGAAGTAATTTGACTAGCAGGAACAGACTCCTCTACTGTCTCCCACAAATTTTGTGCCTCACCTCGCAATAGTGAATTGATGGCTCTCAACTTTTGGTTGGCAAGATAGTTCATCTCCACAAACAATCTCTACAAATCCTTCAACCAGTACTCAGCAACCGACGAATCTATACCAATGCTACCCTCAAAAACATTCATTCCCGCAGCTAGAAAATCAGTTAATATGAGCTTTCTCGGACCCGTTTTATATCCCCTAACTAAACCACGAAGCAACTGTAACAACTTTCGATTCGCAATAGCACTATCTAGCTCCACTGTCTCACTATCCTCAATGTTAGGTAGGTCTTTACCACGAGTTTGCTAAACAGGTGGTTTTCCACCTCTAGTCTGCTATTCCTTAGCGCCAGTGGGCAGCATGTCCTCCTCAGCATGAGGCAACTCATTCAAATTCTCCTTTGTTTCAAAAAGAGGCGTAAGATCACTAAAAGCCCTACCAGTACGGCCTCGACCTCGATCGCGACCAGTCGTAAGAACTCCTACGTGGTGGCATAGTAAACTATCTACAAAAAGCAAAAATTACAAAAAAAAGATTTGGTACTAAAGTCTCGGATTAAATGTCAACTTAGAATTTCAAAACAAGAAGATAACTTATAAAATAATAGATTTATAAAAAAATCCCTATTTACCATAAAACTTTTCAAATGCATGCAAAACTTTTCAAAACTTTCAAATTGACTGTGGTAAGTCTCACAGTCTTAAGGTTGAAATCAGCTCTAATACCATAAAATATAACTCCCTTTACCTAGCCTAAAAGATATGGTCGGATCTTAAAGGTCACAATTGTAATTTCATCTTCAAGGAAACCATTTGAAAGTTAAAAACATTATATTTTGTAATATTGTAACAGTAAAGCAAATCATCTTCCATTATTTTAAAGAAAAATCTATATCAAATCTATAAATGCAAGAGAAAAATATATCCAAAATGTACAAATCCCAAATCTGAATTTACATCACAATTCTGAAATATTTGATAACAAATTAATCTGAATAGCAAAATAAAGGTATATAAAAAAATGAGCTCCTCCAAGTACCAAATCGCCTATGTCTAAGAATATCTGAAAGGAAAAGTGAGGGGAGATGAGCTAAAAAGTCCAGTGTGTCTCTAAAGTGCAGGCAAACATAACACAATATCATAGAGATTTTCAAAAAAACATTTTAAAAGGCACACAGTATGTCACAACTCAGATGCAATAAAATCACATACACAATGCAATGCACCCAATCATTAATACACCAATACAGTGGAGAGGTTCCCCTGAACCCTACCCCATCCAATCGTCACCAATCGCAACGATTTTTGTATCAGCCGTTTGAATGGGTGATAACTACGTCTTTAGTAATACAACCCAACCTATGAACAAACAATAGTATGATGTACACATTTATCGCAGTCTCAACACAATCTTATGATTTTAAATCAGTGCTTGCAGTTCATTAATCATGATAATTAGTTATTTATAATCTGATAGTATGCATGGAACATCAACTTGAGATAACTCGACACAGATAAAGTCTTACATATAACACATCTCATAATAATATCACCATAAGGTGTAGAACACCGTCACACAACAAAAATGTAGCACAATTAGAAACACACAGTAAAAATGTAACACGAACAGAGACACACCTCAAATGGGTAGAAGCTCTAACGTCGAGGAGAATGCCTCCTCCACTTAGATTTATCATCGGGTCTAGCTGAATTAAAACGTATAACTATCAGAGCTTGTGCAAAGGTAGTCTACACAGGTGGAGATAAGGTAACTCGTCGACCTCAAGATCAGGATCACTTATACACACAATATCTCAAGTCAATTCCCTTATTCCACTTTCTCAAAAATTACTAAGTACAAAATAATTGTAAATAGCTAAAACGGGGCTTTTGGGTTCGAATTTGATGAAATGGACTGTGAATTCGGAATCAGGACGTCGAAAAATGTTAAGTCAAAGGTTGGTCGAAAAAGTCAACGATCAAAGTCAAAGTCCATGGTCAACTATCAAAGTCCATAGTTAACGGTCAACAAGTTGGGTCGAGTCAACAGGTCAAGTCAACGGGTCTGGCTCACGGGTATTGGGTTCACAGCTTAGGTCGAGTCAGTTATGATTCGAGTTAATGGCCACATTGAATCGGGCTTGGTTTTGGGTTTACACATTTAGCTCACACACTTGGATCAAAACTTAGGTCGTAACATGGGTCACTGATAGGTCAAAGCTGGTTTGGGCTTGGAAAAGGCTTAAGGGTTTTGGGTAGCCGAAAAGGGAATAAGTGATTAGGTTATTGGGTCACTCCATTGGCCCTCGATTTGGGCTACATTTGAATGGGCTAAACCCCACACTTGATGCAACATACTTCTTTGAGGGTTTTTTAAACCCTTATGAGGGTGTCGTTTCTAGAACGTCAATGAATTGCACGAGTTCATCGAAAAATAAGACGGAATAACCCTAAAACGGCCCTTAACACGCGATTTAAAGGAAATAAGGGGTCTCATTCACCTACTAACGCCAAAAACGACGGTCAAACGACGAAGTAGATGTGGTGAAAAGGACGAACCCGAATTGGTTCTCACATCGTTCTCACAAATAGCAAATGGCGAGGGAAAAGGGGAGTGAGGTTTTGTTCGCGAACCAACGGGGAGCACGACGGTGGTGACGGTGTTACACACGGGTGGCAGGTAAAGGGGCAGTCGGAGGTAATAAAAAAAAGTGAGGGAAAAGGTTTGAAAGAAATCTTGATTAAAGAAAAATAAAAGAAAGAAACAATGGAAGATGAAGGGTCAAGAAAGAGAATGAAAATTGGTTAAAAATTAACAAAATGGGTAAATTTCACTTAAGGGCTCCAAGTAATTAGGGTTTTTAAAATATCCCCTAAACTTTACCTACTTTACAAAACAATCCTTAAAATCCCAATTTAACCACAAAATTTTAATTAAATCTCAATTTAGTCCCAAAAATTTACTATATTTATGAATTAGTACTTAAATTTCACAAAATTTCCAATTCAATCCTTAAGTCAAAATTAGGGTTGTTACAAAATATCCCGATATTGCTAAAAAAAGACTTTGCAAACCTCAATCTACCTGCCATTGACAACAGATTTGCATCAAATCCATTTAACATCGATTGAATTTTATCCACAATAAATTAGAATGTGTTTTTTGTAGTACAACTATGGAAAAGCGGAACACCCAAGTATGTACCCAAGTCCTCAATATGTTAAAACTTAAACAGACTCCCTATTGCATTCTTGATGCCAACCTCAATATTTGTTGAAAAATTCACCATCAATTTATTAGAGTTCACTTTGTGCCCAAAAAAATAAGAAAAACTGGTAAAGTATATCCTTCATCACCCTCGCATTCTCCACATTTGCTTTCCCAAACAGCACCAAATCATCTGCAAAAAATAGATGGGACAAAAGTGGCCCTCGTCTTCCCAAAATAGTAGGCTTCCAACTTCCATTCGAGGCTGCCCCTCGTATAGCATACCCAACTTCTCCATAGTGAGCACAAATAGAAAATGCTAGATAGGGTCACCTTGCATTATTCCACGCGACAGTTTAAACTCTTCAATGAATCCACCATTCCATAACTCTTGAAACGACGAAGAAGAGGCATACATCATAATGACATTAATAATGTTGGAGGGTAGCTTAGCATCAATAAGTGTATCTTAAATGAAATCCCACTTTAATTTTTCATATGCCTTTTCCATGTCAATTTTTAGCGCCATCCAACCTCTTTTTCCTTTACGGATCTTCATAAAATGTACAACCTCCTAAGCAATTACCACATTAACCATAATGTGTCTCCCCCCAACAAAGCTGGTTTGATTCTCCGCAACTAGAATCGACATAAATGGTTTTAGCCAATTTACAATGACCTTGGACAGCACCTTGTAAGGAACCATACACAAACTAATAGGTTTGAAATGCAACACATTCTCAGGGACAACAACTTTCGAAATAAGAACTAAAAGTGTTTTATTGAAGTACTCCTCCAAAACCCCATTCTCAAAGGCATTTCGTACCAAACTGACTAACGAATCTCTAACAACCTCCCATTGAGATTAGTAGAATTAAGCATGTAAGCCATCAATACCAGGTGCCTTCAGTGGTGACATATCAAACAAAGCAGCTCTCACCTGATTGTAACAATTCGTTCCTGACGAGAAATACATTTTGGACTAGAATCAACCTTACACTCCTATCATCGTCAGTATACAGTCGTCTATAGAAACCCACAACAACAATTTTGATCTTATCCTCATCATAAGTCCACAAGTCATCATCAAATTTTAACGCCTTAATCTGATTGACTCATCTCCTTTTGCTTGCTTGAGCATTGAAGTATTTAGTGTTTCGATCCCCAAATAGAAGTCAATCTTTTCACGATTTCTATTTCCAAATTAATTCCTCACTATCTAGAATTCGTTCCAGTTTAGTTTGCAATTCCTTCTCTAACTTAACCAAGTTCCTCGTTCGAAACTTCTCAATGGACTTTTGAATCCCACTAATCCTTGCAATTAAAATACATTTCTTGGTCTGGATACTACAAAACACCTTTTTATTCCAATCTTTCACAGCATCAATAAATCTCAAAATCATTCTATCCAATATGACATCCCCACTCCAATTTTCCTTTCCAAAGCTAGTAAAATCATTATGAGATAGCCAACAATTCAAGAATCTAAAAAGCTTTGGAACTTTAAATGGATTACGAATTCCAAGATTAATGGCTAAAGGGCATTGGTCAGATTTGAGCTTGTGGAGATGATACACCATTGTAATATGCACCAATCTATCCTAAAAATAATTGCACAAGGCTCTATCCAAACGTTCAAACACCAGCCATCTATTCCAGGTAAAATGAGGACCTTGAAACCCCACATCCTTCAGTCCATAGTCAAACCAGAATTGTTAGAATAAAGGACAAGAAACCTTCATTCTCTTTGATCCCCCTCATTTCTCGTCATCCTCCAACATTTTGTTAAAGTCCCCTGCTAGCATCCAAGGGTCAATAATTTCCTAAGCAAGACATCCAAGAGCTGACCATAACTTCTTTCTCACATGCTTCCGCAAACTACCATAAATCCCAGTAAATAGAATTCATTCGTCCAGGTCAGGAAATTTCATCTTCATATGGAGAAATTGAAAGTCATTAGCAAAAATCTGCACATTTATTTTATCCTTCAAAAAAACCCATATCCCACTAGAAAAACCACAAACTACATATTTTTTTTAATAACATTATCAGCAGTATATCCACTGACTCTAGTTTCCAACAGCACAACAACTACAGGATCAAACTAAAAAATAAATTCCTTCACAATTCTATAAAAATTTGGTTTCCTAGCACCCTGGCAATCCAAACTAGAATATCTACTTTCATCATCAAATAGTCAAAACAAAAGGAAATAGACCTCGAACTACCTACCTCAATTTAAGAATGTTGAATCGGTTAACCGACGAGAATCACCATTAACCGAACCAAAATTTTTCAAAAAAATTATATGTTTTTTATTTTTGGTATAAAAATTATCCAAATTAACCGAGTTACCCAAATTAACTGAATTACCCGATTTAACCGAATTAAAGTATTGAATCACTACATAATTAAAAGCACTACATAAGTCTTGAAATTAACACATAATTATAATTAAAATGTAAATCTTTAATATTCTCCATTTGTATCCATTTCTTCTCTCAAAAAAATCTCCATTTGCATTATACCTACAAAAAATATGTGTAAAAAATGAGCACATAATAGAAATATATGCATTTAAAAAATCAAATAATATAAACAAATTAATAGATGCTAAGTTAACAAGAACAAGATAGTAAGTATACCCTTCAACTCACGAAAGCTCATGAATTTAGGGTAGGCTCTGATGCATTCCAAGAAAAATCTAATCATTGAATTGATAAAATAAGTAGAAGTGACATGATAAAAAATTAAAACTATTACAATAAAACAATAAATATATACCATTTTCAATATCGTTAAGCTCTTGGATTTGTTCTTCAATCTTTTTAACGTCTTCTTGTGATGATGATTTTCGAATCCAATCTTGGGTACACACAAGAGCTTCTACAATTTTAGGAGTTAAAGAACTCCTTTATTGATCAAGCACACGCCTCTCGGTGCTAAATGCAAACTCTGAAGCAATCGTAAAAATTGGTATAGCTAACACATCTCTAGCAATCTTTGAAAGAGTGGGAAATCTAAGACTATTCACTTCAATAAAATATCAAAATCTTCAACAAAATCCTCATTAGCCTCAGCTAGATATTTATCCAATTCAGATGTTTTATACTCACCACTATTTTCCAACTCACGCTTTTTATACAAAGCTTGCATTCACCTTTTCATTTTTTGTTGTCGTTCACCGAGAGAAACATGTGTTGACACACTCGATTGGCTACAAGTACTATGAAGAGAAGGCTTATACTCATCAAACAATTCATACAAAGCTTTCTTTAATGTTTGCATCATTTCACAAGCTTTTTCAGAACTAGACATTTCACTATGTGCAAATTCAAGATACTTAAGTTTTTGTTTAGGATCTAAAACACAAGCAACAAACATAAGCGTATTCATCTTATCAATATCACCCAAATACTTATCATACTTCTCTTTCATCTTGATGGCCATAACATTGAAATCAACATTGATATTTAATTCAATATCTCGTAAAAGAATATCCATTTCAGAAAGTTTGTCAAAAAAATTATTAGACGTGACATATGAAGTACCAGATATACGCAAAGTGACTTCATAAAAGTGTTCCATGAAATCCCTCAAGTTTCTAACACTAGCCCAATTATCCACACTAGGCCAACCCTCTCCCCTTTCAAGTTCAGCCTTAAAGTTTTTATCTTGCTCCTCAAATCTCTTAAAAGCTCTCTCAAAGTTCTGAGCAGTGCCTAACATTTAGTAGGTCGAGTTCCACTTAGTACAAACATCAAGACACAACATCTTCTTGCACTCTATCTTTTCCACCACAACACACTCCTTAAACTTTTGTAATCTAGCTGGAGATTGTCTCACATATCTAACATCCCCCTAACACAGTCAACAGATTTATTCATTTCCTTTAAACCTTTAACAACAATCAAATTCACAATGTGTGTCATACATCTCATATGAAGATATTTAACATTTTGAACTAAACCCCCTCGAGGGTTAAATTTCTTTCTCAAATAACAAATAGCAACATCATTTGAACTTGCATTATCAACAGTAACAGTAACAGTAAACAACTTATCAATCCTCCAATTCAACAAGCATTTCTCAATCACCATCCCAATGGACTCACCCTTATGACTAGAAATTGGACAAAAGTTTAAAATATTTTTATTCAATTTCCAATCATTATGAATAAAGTGAGCAGTGATACACAAATAATTAACTCTTTGCAAAGAAGTCCATGTGGCAATAGTTAAGTAAACTTTAGAACAAGAACTTCTCAAAAGTTATTTTATCTTCACCCTAGTCATAGTAGTTCGTGAAGGAATATGAAACCTAAGACATGCCACAAACATAAATTTTCTAAAGCCTTCACTTTCAACAAACTTGAAAGGTAATTCATCAATCACAATCATTTGTGTTAATCCTTTCCTACATGCTTCTTGATCAAATCTCCAAGTTGAAAGATGTCTTTCCCCCCTTCAACTCCCTTTCTAGGTAAAACTAGTTGTCCTTGGCTAGTGTCAACAACATTACTAAGATTTTTCTTACATGAACCAATATGATATTTCAATGACCCTATACCATTTTTTTTCATATCACAACAAAATTCCTTTTCGCAATAATTACATTTAGTCTTGCTTACACCATCACTATTAATAATCTCAGTGAAGTGAGACTAAACTTCTGACCTTTGAAGAGTGGCTTTTCTTTTCCCAGTGGTCCCCTTTGTTTGGCTTGAAGCTCCAACTCTCGAATTTTCAGAATCTATCGAAGTAGGAGGTGTAACACTACCCTCAATAGATGTTGGTACGGTGGTCATTCTTCAAGAAAAATACATTTCGGTGAGACAAACCTTTCACTCATCTAAGAGAAAAACAAAGAATTATATTATGTACAATAACCAACTTCTGGACACTTGATATATATGAGATCTAACAAGCACCACTAAGCAGCTACCAGATTGTACAAAAATTCTGAACTCCATTATAAGCACAATACACCAACACTCTCCATTATAAGTACAAAAAAATGTGGATGAGGTTGTTTGCCTTAGTATTTAACCTACCAGGATTATAGAATGAAAAATCTAGGATAAGGTAAAGCCATAGTTTACTAGTTTCACCATAGTTAAAAGACATTGCAATATGCAAATTAATCTTTGTTTAAAAGTATCTCTAGCATCACAAATACCAAGCACAAAAGAAAAAGGCAAAAAACCCAAGTGGTTAATCAGTATAGACATAGAATATAAGCACACCAACATGTGAAATTAACGATAAAAAATGGTAATGTCAGTCTCAATATTTTATCATCAACGAATTCCCTAGAAAATAAAGTACATAAGAAATAGTATTCACCATTTCATAAATATGAAATCAAAATTCATCCTTACAAACCAGGCACCAATTAGGTGACATAACAACCTAAACAATCAAAGAAAAAAAGTTTATTTACTTAGTTACTTGCCTGTTTATTTACTAATTATATTTTAATATTTATTTAGACTTTTTTTTATAGAGAAGTTTAATATTATCCACCTATTAACTAGTTAAACTAAAAGAAATCCTATAAAGTTGTCCCATTTTTATTAAGATTGGAAATAATTCAAGCATATACTCAAACAAAGATATGTTTGAGTGAATAGTGATTGGGATTTTTTAGTTTTACTCTTTTAGACTTTTAGTTTTAGCCTTTTAGATTTTTATTTTTATTTATTAAATTATTATAATTTTTAAGAATAGGTTGGGTTGGGTACTTGGGTTTATCTATATTGGATTGGATTTATATTGGATTAGGTCTTGGGTAGTGGGCTAATATTATATATTATAATATTATTTATTAATTCGATTAATTCGGTTAACCGATCAATTTCAAATCGAATTAACCGTTAACCAAAAATCCAAAAAATATTAATCGATCCTCGATCGAAAAAATTTAGTTAACCGATTGATTAACTGAATTTTGTCAGTTACCCAAATTTTTTCGGTTTTACCCGAATTGTGCACACCCCTACCTCAATCTGAAGCATCCATTACTTCCGATTCAGTTTCTCCCTCAGCATCTCTTGGTCGTTGACCATCCAAACCTAATTCACTCTCTATCCGAGCTGGAACAACATTGTTGTCATTCCCAAACCAAGAACATCCATCATTCTCCCCCCCAACTAATCTGCTAACAATCCCAACAATCGCTTGATCTAGAGGCAGCACATCCTCCGTTCCATCCTCATTAAATTGCTTCTTTATAGCTAATGAAACCAAATTTGAAACCCCTAAATCATCACCCAAATTTGCAACCCTAGAAAGGTTATTATTCAGACTCCTATTTCCCTTCAAAGAAGTTAGAGTGGAACTTTTGGTAAAGTATTTTGATCCCAATTTGTGCCTCTAACTTCTTTCTACCCAGACCCCCAATCGACCTAATGACGTTACTGCCCTCACTTGGACCAAGCCCACTCTTTTTTGTGCCCAATTTAATCCCAGTTGAACCATGTAAGGTCTATTTCGATTTCCAAGCCTTAGGCTCACCACTTTGACCAGGTTGGTCAATATTACCATAATCTATTATTACCCTTCAAGGTTGACTTTCCAAAACCATAAAATTCGCATGAAATTTCACACCATGCAGCTAATTCTCTCATTCATTCCTTAAATCCACAAGATTTTATTTATGTCCAAATTGGAATGTACGCGAAATTTGTGCCCCATTTCCAGCAGTTCCTTCTCCAACCTTAGACAGTACATTGAATTTGGACCCCTCCATTCGATTCACCTAAGTACATGTCGAAATTCGACCACCTTGCTGCCATTGTCGACGGTCCACAACTATCCACTCTCCAAATTCCTCTTTTTCTACCTTCTCCTAAACCTCAGTCATATTCGTTCTTTGTTTAGCTATATTCACATTAGGAGAGTTATCAGCTATATTCACATTAGGAGAGTTATCTCCATTATTTTCCGTACTCCTCTCTTTATTCCCATGAGGACATCCATCACTCAAGTGACCAAATCTTCCACATTGGAAGTAGATCAAGGGAAGTGACTCATACTCCACACGATGGAGCCGATTAGCCACCCGAATCTTCGAGACAAGAGGCTTTGACAAATTTACTTGCACTGCAAATCTTGCAAACTGTCCTCTTGTCCCTTTGTCTGTTTGTAAATCAACCTTTATCACCTTGCTTACTAAGCTTCCAATCTCCAACAATAGGCTCCTCTTATAAAAAGAAAATGAAAGTCTAGAATACGGATCCATGTAACAACACTTTGCGGATACGCATCCAAGGTCGAAAACTCTAATGACCATGGTTGAACCGTAAGGTAATGTCCAAATATTACCCATAGTCCCTTCTTAACAACATTGTTAAAATCCATCTCAGACTCAAACTTAGCTAAATAATAATCATTGTCAATATCCATTAACTGAAACCTCATCTTCGGTTTCCACAATGCATTGTATCCAATCTTTCTTCCCAGCAGTTTAACAACCAGTGTCTTTGACATACTTCTTTCAATAAGGCCATAAACCCTATTAGAGAACTCTATGGATGGCACTCCATCGGAAACTTCCTTCCTAATGGAAGTCTCTTGCAGTTCCAAGTCCTCCACCTCCCATTCGTCCACCATTTCATTATCCATTGATCTTGCATTCAGAACAACATCCTTAAACGAAAACGGTTTATGAGACTCTCCACTCTGTCCACCTTGACTCTCGCCTCCATTTGATGGCTCCTCCTCTCTACATCTAACTTTCTTTGACACCCTATTTGCTTCCATTTTTATTTTTTATTTTATATTCTGTGGTTTTTTTTTATTTATAGAATTGAGTTAATTTTAATCATAGTTACATATCATTAAGTCTAAAAAGCAAAAAATCATCACTTAAAATATTTTCTTTAGCACTTCAACATTTCTACCAAATCTTTTAAACATAAGAAATAATTAAAATAATAAGTTACATAACTTTTTTTATTTTTTTTTATTTTACAAAATTACTCTTATATTCTATAGAAGTTGGCATTGTTACTCCATTGATGGAGTCGCATTTGATTAATTCTTTTTTACACACAAACCAACTAAAATCTTCTGAAAACACAAAGTTTCTCGATCTATTGTGCCCATCATTAAATAAGTTTAGTTTCATATCATATTACTCTCTATCATCTTTAGAGGCTCTTTACCATTCGAATTTAAGGGAGGGTTGGGACGTAAAAAAATTTTGAATAAGAATAATTGGATGTTGTAACTTGTATGAGTCACTTTTAAAATTTTATGCTATAAAATAATAATTAATTTTGAATAATAATTCTTACTTTGCGAGAGTTAGGATAATTTAGATGAATTTAAACCCAATAAATTGCCTAAGGAAGTACGGATTGCGAAATGAAAGTTCTGCCTCGTGACAAAAGTAGGTCCTATCTACTCATCACTTTCTACACTTTTTGTAGAAAAAATAAAGAAAAAAAACCTCTGTAATCCCTCTCAATTTTCTAATTGAGCAAATTGGTCACTCTCAAAAAAATAGAAGCAAATTAATCCTTACAAATTTTGAAAGTGAGCAACTACGGACAATTAATTATGGTGTTGATGTTTTTCGTCAATTATACATAATTTTGATCAGTAGAACAACAAAATTAGCCCTTAATGTTCACATGTTTTGTCAATTTCGTCTTGATTCTAAAAAGTTCAACAAATTTAGCCTCAACATTTACACATTTATGCAAACGTTGCAAGCTAACTTTGTTATATTGGGATCACATTGGTATAATGTCTAAACTTTGAGAGTTAAATATATTATTATATCAATCAAAATAGGGATAATATTAATGTTTATATTATTTTTGAAACTAAGGCGGGACATCTTTATTGACGCAACATAATAACATTTTACAAATGAGAATAAAAAATAAAAAAACAACCAAATAAAACACAAATCCTAGGACTTAACATCAAAAGAAAAAGTATATATTCCAACCACACTTGAGCTTTTCTCTATCTAAAAACCAGAATACCAAGAAATTGAAAAGCTCTCAAATTCACCTCTGTCCACATCCGTTGCTAGTTGTAGACGGTGGGAGAAGCATTTGGCAGTAAACAAGTTTATGATAAACACCCAGACCATGGAGATCCATTCCAATCCTTCATCTCCTGTCATCATCGCCCTCAAGCCTAACCTATCCATCACATCACCTACGTGGACACTTGTCATCATTCATATTCTACAAGAAGATAACGATCGAGGTCCCTTTTGTTGACTAGCATCCTGTCAAATTTGTGAAAACCGATACTTTTAATTAATACGTACAAAGCTCTTTTGATACCACACATCTCCCTTGACAAATGAAAGGTGAAAGACCCCGACTCGGCAAGATCCACCACCATCTGTTCACCATCAATTTGACCTCGTTTCGCTCCAAGACGATAGCATCCAGTCCGTGTCCACTCCTCGATCCAGTGGCAACATCCTTAGCGATTTGAAGTCCACTCGAACCACCACGACGCTTAATGGCAAGGCTTCTCATGTAACTCATTCCCCAATCGTCCGGTGCTGCCTCTCGTCCGCTTGCCCCTCACCTGATTTCCTCCTGCCCCTTACTGGAATTGATATGTCACTCATCAACTTCCCCACTCTTTATGGACCACATCGCTAAAACCGCCATCATAACTACTCAATAAATCGTCAAACCGCGACTTTACTCTCTTTCTTCCAAACGATTGGAAAATTGAAAAAAGTAAACAAAAATACAAATTACTTTGCTATAGAAGCAGACATAACCGTTTCATAAAAGCAAACAAAATCATTGTAAGAAAACTTTAATGGAGAAACGTTTCTTTCATGGACGAAAAATTCATGAAAGCCTTAAAAACATAAACGAAAGGAACAAATTCTTCATTTGAAAACGCATAAAGAAACTATAAGTAAAAGGTCATTAATGGCATTGACAAAGACGCTTACGCCCCCTTTTGTGGTGATTGAAATTACGAGTAGTTCTGATTAATGTACATGTTAATTTGATAGAGATTAAATTATTTTGATTTTTTAGAACTATTAATTTATTCCACATCAAAATTAAGAGATGGTGTAGAATTTTTTGGTAAAAGGTTTTATCTAATTATTTTCATTTTCACTATCAATTATGAAATTTCTTTGTTGAAAATATTAATTGTGAAAGGATTGTTAAACCTCTTCGTCTATTTTTTTTGTTTAGGGTGAGTTTAGTTTTTTTTTTTCATGCTAGAGTATCTAGCGCTAGAGGTGAGCGTTTGATCGAATCGAATTAAAAAATTTCGAGTTAATCGAGTTGACGGATCCTATTTTACCATCTTAACTCGATTTGTAATTTTTTCGAATCGAGTCAAGTGTGATGGAATTCGAACCGAATCGAATATATTTGTTCGAGTTAAATTTTAAAAAATAACTTTAGGTCATTGTAACCACTGTCACCCACCATAATCAAATTTGTTCACCATAATCAAATTTGTTATTAACTTTTACCATCTCATAATTTATTTATTAATATTTTATATACAGTTAGCTTCTTTACTTGCTTAGTTGCTTCAATTATTTTCTAATTTTTGATCTATGTATTTTGAAATTAAAAAATATATTAAATATAAAAATATGAATTTTTAATAAAAAATATTTTAAAGAAAAAATATGAAATTGATATAAACATAAAATTTTAACACGAATATTTTATGACATAATTAATAATTTAATTTTAATATAAATATTTAGTATGATTAAATAATTCAATAATATAAAAAGAACAAACTGTGAATTTTAATTTAATAATATAAATAGTAGATATAAATAAAATTATTACTATTTAAGTTTAGAGATTTTTTTGGATGATTTTGATTTTTTTTTATTTGGGAGTAAATGATGAGAAGTAAAAGTTTAGGAGAAAAAAAAAGTTTTGAGGTTTTAGGGAATAAAATTTTGAGGAAGAGTAAATAGGGGAGTAAAATTTTGGAGAAAAAATATTCAAAAAAATTGAAGGAGGAATGAGTTTGGGGTAAATGTGGGGTGAGATGAGAGTAAGTAAAAGTTTTAGAGGGAAAATAAAAAAATTTAAGGATTTTGGATGAGAGTAAATGAGAAAAATAAAATTTTGAAGGGAAAATATTAAAAAAAATGGAAAGATAATGGGTTTGTGGTACATTGGAGGTGAAATAAGAGGAGAGTAAAAGTTTTAGGGAAAATGGAAAAAGAGTAAAAATTTTAGAGAAAAGTAAAAATATACTTGGTGATTTTGGATAAAATTGTAAAATATTATATTTTAATATTCGATTTATTTAAATTATTTGAATTCAAAAACTCAAATTGATTTTAACTTGAAATTTAAAGAAAAAAAATTTGAATTAATTCGAATAATTCAAAAAATTCAATTTATTTAATTCGAAATTCATTTTTTTTTCAATTTTTTCAATACCTAGGTCGAAATTCAACAATGGCGAGCCTCTCGCACGACGTTATGCTCGACGTACTACGACGTTTAGGCGTTAAGATCTTTTACGCTTTAGGTGCGTTTCAAAACCATGGTGCTCCTTGATCGACGACCGAGATTTCATTAAGCTCCACTTCTCCATCCTCAAAACAAAAACCAACCTCCTTATTCTCTGATTTTGCTACCTCTTCTCTATCGACTTTGATATTCTGAAAACAACCCAAAAACTCATACACCACTCGACGAAGCCGATGAAGGAAGGCACTGAAATATTGGGTTCTTGCAATGGTTTGCTGTTTAATGTTGAAGACGAAATATCACTGTGGAAAATCTCAGATGTTGCCTGTGACTGAAATAGAGTTTCCACTTGGTTTTCTGTTGCCAATTCATCATCTATGGATTAGGTTACAATCCATTTTTTACGACTACAAATTGGTTCAAATGGTCCAATTCTATGGAAAAGATTGTGATTCGATTCTGAAGTTAAGTTTACAGCCTGAGAAATAACTCTTGGAGAAGATTAAGCACTTCACAGCTTTCTTGCTAAATGCTTTGCACTGGGTGGTTTTTAACAAGCCCGAATCGTATACTTGGAGCTTTGTTGTTGGTTTCGATCAATATCATTGAAATATCGGATTGTTTAGATAAGGGCATTCATATGTGAAAGCAATGGGTGGCAATCTTTGTTTGATTGCAAGTTATTGTGAATCTCACGTTGTTGATATACGGATAATGAAAGAATAGGTGATCCAAGTCTTTTCCTGTTTTTGAATTCCTATTCGATGACAAATGCTGTTGAAGATGGACGACAGAAATTTTTTCTGGTTTAATCTGAGAAGCAAAGGGTTGACAATAGAGGTAGCCTGGAAACTGGGAAAGATAAGTTAATTCTTTTGTATAGTCTTCTTTTTCTTTTTCCTTTTGAATCAAGCAAGCTGATCCTAGAATTGATTTTGTCTTGTAAATGGCAGTCGATGACATGCAGGAAGAACTATTTGCTGAATGCTATTAATGTAATAAAGGTTTTATAGTTTCGATGGCATGCGTCTCTATGGATTTGACTTGAATTTAGTGCCTCTTTATAATTTCAATATTTTCTGGTGAATTCATTAATAAAAAAATGGCATGTTATCATTTTGTTTGTGATTTGATTCCGTACAATGCAAGAAGAAATGTGGTGATTGATTTGCTGGAAAGATATCCATTTTTCTTTAAATCAAATGGTGAAATATGCAGCTTCATTGTCATGCATCAAGCTGTGTTTGGATTGAAGTTTTTTGTTAAGCAGAGAGGATTTGTGCATCAGAGTTCCAACTTTAGGACGCCCCAAAGGTCTGCCAACTCTTTTCACTTTTGTTTTTGATCTGATATAGTTATTCAATGGTTCATTTCTCTTGAAGAACACTTAGGGGGTTACATACTGTCATGAGGTTTTCATCCTTCACCACGTGATTTCATATATGCCTCTAATAAGTAAAAGAAAATCTTATGTTTCAGTGTGTTTCCCAAATCGGACAGCCTCCTTTTGTCACAAACCGGTAGCTTCAACTCCATCTTTTTCAATGATGAGTTTTCAGCTGCAAATGGGTGTAATATTGATTGCATAGTTTTCCTGTTGGCTGTTAGACATTGCGAAGTAACCATTTGAGAATTTCTATTAGCTTTGCTTTTGGCTTCACATTTGCATTTTGTTGCTTTGTTTCTAGCAAGTGTTTCTATGGAAGTTGTAAAGTTCTTTGTCTTCCAACATGAAGAAATTGGAAAGTTCATTACCTTTTCTTCTCAAATCTGGTATAAGTCTTCGCTTCAGGAAATTTCCTTCAGGTCTATTTGCATGTGGTCTTTAGTGCACTCTGCTGTTACATCAATTTCTGATCGGATTCCTCTCATTGATCTAGTACTTTTGATGCTTCAATGCAGGTGAATGAATGCATGGAGATTGATGGCAAGATATATATATGTATTATTTATGCAACCACCTACTGAATCATTCTTGAAGATGTATAAGTCTCATATTTCTTGCTGCTGGCTTCCTAACTCCCTTTTTCTGGTTTAAACCCCTTAACCACCTCTAAGAATCTCTCTTCTTCTTCTTTTTCTGTTGGGTTTTCTAAGTGTATGAACGGGTTTTCTAAGTTTATTCATCTATTTTTAGGAAAAATGTTTGTTATGACCAAATCTTGTTTCCTTTTTATGGTGATTCCTTATTGGAAGATCTGGTGGTAACTTTAGCAGATGGGATAGCAAGCACTTATTTGGAGCTTATTTCTGTTGATGGTTATTTGTCAAATGAACAGCTGCCATCTGGAATTTGTCTACTCGTGCATCCTAAGGTTGTCTAATGAAGTATACCTCTGCCTCTATTTCTTAGTGAGTTACTGGTAGCATCTGTTCGTCTCCAGCTCCTTATTGCAGGTCCTGTTCTTCATGAAACGAAAGAATAAGGTTCTAGTTATGTGATTTATTGGTTGGACTGATAGAGCATTCTGGGTATAGTGATTTACTGCAGGCAATAAGCAGGTCAATAACAATCCTTATGGTAGAAATTATGCAAGCTTTTCATGTTCTTGCCCTTCCCAACTTTGCATGCCAAGCTCCTTGCAGACGCGTATATGTTGATCTGTTGTAATTTATTTTTATGAATATGTATATCAAGATGTTATTATAAAGCTCAAATGAAAGAATATTTCCAATTGGGTTTTGATCACTTCAGTAGTATTTATATCCAGCCTTCATTTTATGTGTGAGTTGTGTTAAGGAGGGAATTGTTTCTCATTAATTTCTTAATGTTTTATATGATCCATAGGTTTTTGAGTGAGATAATGTCTGCATACAGTATGAGAAGATTTAAGTTCATCTTAATGCACTTCGAGTTAGTATTATTAAGGTGTGCGTCTAAGCATGTCTATGCTTTGCGCTTTACTGCTAGACAATGAAAGCACCTCAGACCATGTTGGGTGAGGCACATTTGATAAGGTGCACATCAAGTGTGCCTAGGTGCATTTTGTTGGACGGTAGATGCATAAAATGCTATCTGATTGAATTTCTCATCGATTTCTTTAATGTTTATTTTTAGTAGAAAAAGACAATATTGAACTCTCTATTTCACAATGTTTGAGTTTTCGATAACATGCATGGGACTATAGGGAAATCATGCACATTCATCAACAAAAGAAAAAGAAAATTCTGCATGTTTGCTGGATAAACTGAACCCTCTTTAGAGTTTATTATCAGATTTTTAACCTTAAGCTTATTTTATTTATATGCATAGGACACATGTATATTGCACTTTACTTCATTGAAGTGAATGCTTCCTTTGCGCCTTGTGCTGATGGCAATATAAGGGTTCTGGCATCTAAAGTGCCCTTGTGCCTTTGAGAACACTGTTATAGATCTTTTCTTGAGACTTTTGGTTATAATTAAATCAAGATTTTAACAAATGTGCTGGTTATGGATTTAAACCAGTGGTTGTATCTGAATCTGGAGGCAATTGTATCTATATATGAGGATGGCTTTGACCTCTACTTAAATCCAATTCAATGAGGAAAAAGAACAGCGGCTACACTGAAACCTATAATCGGTGGAAGAACTTAGTCTAGGAAAATATGAAAGTGTCTAGCCTTCGTTACATTGCTGGGAAAGCACACTTGGAATTAAGAGCCTTGACAGGGTGGTATGTTTCAATTCTCTTTCCCACATGGATAATTTTCTTTTCCTTCATATTAATTGCAGTCCTTTTTGGTGGGTTTAGATTACCTTAGAGTAACACTGAAATTTGTTAGATACGAAGAAACTTTATGGAACTTATCTTGGTGGCTGGGATATGCTCCCTTTCTATAATTGTGTTGGGGAGTACTCACATGCCTCTGTTGCACTTGCTATGTGCATGGAGGTATTGTATCATCTCAAATGGTGTGGACAGTATGAAAACTCTGCCATTAAGCATGATCTGGTGGAGTGACTTCATGATGTGGATGAAAAATATTGTTAGAACTGGTGAACCTTTGTCTATGTCAATAGTCTGCACTTAAGGGTGTTTAGATTGATGAAGTTCTTGATGTTGAATTCTGACAAGGATAGCTTGCAATAAGATGACATAAAGTATGAGAGCGTACATGGTGGCCAAGGCTATTTGCCTTGTTGAAAGTATACTCTCACAGATGCATGGGTGCACAAATACATACAGCTAACCCTCGTGCCAGTGAGCTCGTGCTCTTTTCTAATCAATTTAATTTTAATGCTTCAGCCGAGTGATTATATCTAAACTGCCTGGGGAGCAGAGTTAGGCTCTGTACTTGTATGAAACAGTAACTTTCTCAATTTGGTCTGTTCTAGGTATGACAATTGAAGTTCGAAAACCTTGTTCCCTCTCCATAACCTGGAAAATCATTGATGAGCCATGGCTAATGTCATCTTCACATTTAGCAGATCTTCATAGAACAATAATCTCTGAAGTTGTGGGTTTTAGGGATACAAGTGTAAGGTTCTTCCAATGCTTTTACATGTATATTTAATGAATATGTGAATATATTAGCATGTATTAGTGTATTATATACACCCTACGGTTTAAGAAACAAATGTCTTCCTTTGTGCTAACTGAATGCCATGACTTTGTACTTCATTTCTACAATTTTGCCATGTTTCAGATGTTATCTGATACTGGCTTCAGTTATTACAGGGCATACTGTTTCAGCCTGATCCTTGAGCTCCCTGACATTAGCATGCCTTTGGTTAGGGCTATCATCTACAAAGTACGCAATGGCTAATGTCATCTTCACAGTTTATAGGAATGTGATCTATGCATTGCTATGCTGAAACCTCAGTTTGTTTGCCTTGATGCAACCTATGTGTGCCCATTTAATGTGGAATACACCCTTCCATTAATTTTCTCCCCTTCTTTTATTGTGTTCTTGCTGTTTGTGTGGAAACTACCCTAGGCTTTAGAACCATATATGGCATCAAATTGCTTATATCATGTTCATGTATGCAGCTTGATTTGTGTTTATACTTGAGTTAAATATAGAAGAAGAATCGAGTCTGTTTCGCTGCTATACTGAAATGAAAGTTTATAAATGGATGGTATGCTTAAGTAAGGTAAGGGGAATTTTCTAGATTTGGCTGAGATTTTGTAACTGGGTCTATGAACCCTGTTTTGCTACCCATAGACTTGAACTATAGGGGTTTAGTTTACTAGTCAAAGTCCATCAACTGCTTTGCAGTGACTGTTAAATCTTTAATGTATCGTAAAGATGCCTTCAGTACTAATGGTTGAATAATCTCTTACAGTGTCCCGTTTAAAGTTAAGGATGGGTTAACCTCTTGCAAAATAATTCCTATAAAGGTACACGTTAAAAAAGTATAATTAACAAATTATATTAGTATTTGTAATCACATCATAGTTTCTTGACTGGCTGGCGCTGATTTTGCATGTATGCTGAATTTTCTTAATATCCATGAAGAAAATGGTGGGAACACAGACATGGAAAAGTGACAGGCATAGAGATGGACTATAATACTTTTGAAAAGCAAAAGACATTTCAGAAGATAATCCCTGTGCCCTACCATCTTTACATGATAATCTCTTTTGCTTAGTAACTTCTTATTATACATTAATCAATTTCTGGTGTCCACTACTTTCTATAAAGAAAAGGTTTTTCTTTTTCTTTTTAGGTACAGAAAGAAGGCACAGCTTGGAAATAGAGAAGGGGTTGCAGATACTGGAACATTGTTGAGTGTTGCCTTTCAAGGGTTATAGCATGGATCAATTAAACTAAGCCCTTCATGCATAAAGCAAAGCTTTTGCCACTTTGCCATGGGATTTTGCTAGTGTTGTTACTTGAATGGTGAGGAAAGTGAAAAAGGGATGATGATGATGATGAAGCATCACCATCCAAAACTGAAGAGGGGAGGGGGGGGGGGGGGGAAGAAAAAGCATATTTCAAAATACAAGGCTGGGTGTTTTTCTCATTGAAAACTGTGGTGAAAACTTTTTATGTGCTATCATTGTAGAATCATCAAATACGTAAGAAATTGTTTTGTTTTATCTTATTTTTTGTGTGTGTGTGGACCCTTGGCCACTTTCTGATTTATTTATGGGGGTAAAAGGAACCTTTCATCTAATCACTTAGGCAGCAGGCAGCAGGCAGCTGGAACTGTTGTGATTTGTTTTTTATTATGAAAGTGATTTCATGGAAGAAAAAAAAAAGTAGTTGCCTTCATCTCACAATCTACCATTGTCTTTTCTCTTCAGTTAATTTTGTCATGATGGGTGGTAATTCGGAGTAGTTGTGAGGTGAGTTCTCATATTGTCCCTTTCTGCCAGTTCTGGATTTAAATGTTTACCCCCATGTTTTAAGAGTTAGAGACATTGCATGGTTTCACCCTTTCATTAAAACTATGCAAGGAAAAATAACATTCATATCAAGTAAGCTTTTGAAACAGATATTTTATGAGGTGTTTCACCCTTAGATTTCTGACCTATGAAAACATACTATTATTTTAAGCCCGTTCCAATCCATTACATATAAATGTCATAAATTTCATTTGAAAAAGATGAATGGATTACAGATGGGACTACTATTTTGTTTTGTATTGGAATGGAGAATTCAGGTATTACTGAGCTTAGAATGACCCAACGACTAATGAGAGATATAGAACATTGGAAGTTCAAATATATGTCGAGAGATTATAACTTAGTTGCAGATCGACTAGTCAAACTTAGTCTGATGAGGAAATCAAGCCTTTAAGTTTTGATGAGGCACCTAAGGAAAGATAAAGAGGGTCGTGCTTTTAAGCAATTGATTTGATATAAATTTTTTTTTTTTGCCCAAAAAAATGAATGGAATGTCATATATGAACTAAAATTTCCCTTTTTTTGGGTAGTAAAAATAACATATTTTTGCTAAAAAAGACCTCTTCGATCAATTTGGAAATTTAAAGTAATTGGAGCAATTTAATTTTTGTCATTTTCAAAAGTGAACAACTAAGGATAATTAATCACAATGTTAATGTTTTTCATCAATTGTACATGATTTTGATTGATATAAAAATAAATATAGCCCTCAAAGTTTACACATTCTGTTAATTTGGTCCCAATTTAACAAATTTATCCCTCAATGTTTGTGTAGATATGCAAATGCTGAGGCTGAAATTTTTTTTAATTTTTTAGAATTAAGGCTAAAATGACAAAATATATCAACATTGAAGATTAAATTTGTTATTATATAATTGAGTTAGAACCTAGAAAAGTTTGCTTTCCTAGCTTGCCTCTTTCTTGTGCTTTCACAAGGTTTTTGTTTTAGGTTTTTTTTTTCTTTTGGCCTTCTTCTCCATGTACGGCGGCGAAGGTACACTACAAGTAATTACTAGGTCCTGTCATCCACCGGTCATAACTCCCTGTTGATGCCATGGAGCGAGATCTACAGCTTCTCTCTCTGGATGATGAGAAAGGGGAAATTATTCGAGCCCCTAGGGTTGCACCTCCAATTGGCCTTGATGAAGAATACTGCTTGGTGGGGTGTTTCTTAACAGCCAATTCGATTCACTTCCAGGCCATGAAAGCACCATGGCAAACCTGTGGCACATTGTAAAAGGGGTTCAAATATCATATTTGGGTGAAAAAATATTACTATTCAGATTTTTTCATAAATGGGATATGGAGAGGGTATTAAAAGGCTCCCCTTAGACTTTTAATAATCACTTATTATTACTACACCATTTGAAAAAGGAGGAGAACTCATAGAAGGTAGCGTTAATCCTTGCAGAATTATGGGTTCAAATTCATTGTCCTTATGGGCTATTTTTCTGAAGCTTTGGGTAGACAAATTGGAGATTTTATTGGTAGGTTCTTGGAGTATAATTGTTCAAATCTTGCTAAAGGGGTTTGTAATCATTTACGGATCAAGGTGCAGATGGACGTCCGTAGACCATTGCGTAAAAAAAAAAGGTGATGTTTGATTCTGGGATTTACTCGTTTGTAAACTTTAAATACGAACGACTATCTCTATTTTGTTTTTGTTTTTTTGTGGAAGGTTAGGGCATAGTGATTCTTTTTGTGCCACAAAGATGGAGTTGGGTTATGAAGCCGTTGAGATGGGATGGAATCTCACTTTGAGAGCTCCTACACGAAGAGCATTAGCAATGAGCAATGTTTGGTTAAAAGAGGATCATATGGGCTCAGACTTGGGTGGTCCTTCGACCATGAGGAATGATGGTGGGCGATCCTTAGTAGTGGCTAAAAGTATGTCTCCTAGTATGAGAGTAGATCCAATATTGGGAATAAATTTGAAAGGAGCTAGACAAGATGAACTAGGTGTGATAAACGACACTGGAGATATGGATCATGACTTGGAAGATCAAATGATTATCAGGGGGGATGGAAAGAAGATACCACGGAGGGATAGTGCGTTAGTTGTAGAAAAAAAAGAGATGAATTCTAACGGAGGACATGTGAGGGGGGAGGAAAGTAATCCTTTTATATCGATGGCTGTCAAGGGGCAAGCCGACCAGTCATAAAAATCTTATGCTAGAATATTCGTGGATTGGGCAGTCCACGAGCAATTAGATCCTTTCGACAGGTGTTGAGGGGGCTCAATCCCCAAATAGTCTTCTTAATGGAGATTAAGCTTTGTCAGATGAGAATGGGACGTGTGAGATTACAGATTGGTTTTAAACATGGCATCGAAGTAGGTTCAAACGGGTTGAGAGGCATTTTGTGTTTGGCCTGGAAGCAAGATATTGAAGTCCATTTAAGGAGTTTTTCTACCTTACATATTGATGTTGGCTTGCATTGTAGTGAAAAAGAACTGATGTGGAGGCTAACCGGATTTTATGGATCCCTTTATCCCCAACATAAGGAAGGGGCTTGGGAGTTGATGAGAAATTTGAGCCACGAGGAGAGCGTACCATGGTTAGTGTGTGGTGATTTTGATGAAATTTTATACTCTTTTAAGAAAGTGGAGGGAATACCTAGGGAAGAAAGGAAGATGGATGAATTTAGAAGAGTTCTTGAAGACTGTCAGTTAGTGGATATAGGGTTCTTGGGTGCTTGGTTTACATAGGAGAGAGGTAACTTACCGTCTACCAATGTTCGTGAACGACTAGATAGAGCAGTAGCAAACATGGAGTGGATTTTTAAGTTCTCATCTATTATGGCTCATCACCTGCCGCATGCTTACTATGATCATTGCCCTATCATAATTAATACTGAAACTAGCGCTGCTAATGATAGGCAAAAAAGGTTTCAATTTGAGTCATGGTAGGTACTAAATGATGATGTTGAGAAGGAGATTCAAGAGGTATGAAGGGAAGAGAGGCGTGGTTTATTGCAAAAGTTACACGCAGTTCGAATTGCACTATCAAAATGGGCTACAAAAACCAGATTTAAGAGAAATAGACGTAAGAGGGAATTAGAGGAAAAATTGTTATCGCTTGTGGATATGGACAAAGCTAAAGAGAACTTAGTTGAGTTAATTGACACAAAAATCCATCTCAATTTGGAAATTGATAAAGATAAGATGTATTGGGAATAATGAGCGAGGGCTAACTGGTTGAAGTTCAAAGATCGCAATTCTAGTTTTTTTCATAAATATGCCTCACAGAGAAAAAGAAAAAATCAGATTCATCAGCTGAAAAAAAGGCTTGGGCTAGAAATTTCTGATCCTGACGAGATGGAAAGTATAGCAGGCCAGTATTTTCACATCCTATTTACATCTAACGGGGTGGGTGACATTAGCAGGGTTTTGAAAGGGATTGAGCAATGTATATCCAACCCTATGAATGAAGATTTAATAGCAAAGTATACGCAAGAAGAAGTTGTCCTAACAATAAAGGAGATAGGGCCCACTAAAGCTTCGAGGGAGGACGGTTTACCAGCCTTATTTTTCTAGCAGTATTGGCACATTGTAGGTGATGATGTGATTGCATACTGCCTAGGGATCCTTAATGAAGGTATGTCTATTGACCCGATGAACTTGACAAATATTGTCTGAATTCCTAAAGTGTCGAAACCTACTACTGTTAAGAACTTTAGACCAATTAGCATGTGTAACATGATTTACAAGATAGTCACAAAAATGATTGTGAATCAGTTTAAACATGTACTAGCTCATTGCATAGATAGTTCCCAAAGTGCCTTCGTCTCGGGTAGGTTGATCTCCGATAATATATTAATAGCATATGAGATTTTACACAGATTCAGACAGAAGAGGGTTGGGAAAAAGGGCTTAAGGTTGATATGAGTAAGGCATATGACAAGGTTGAGTGACCTTTTCTTCAAGAGATGATGAGTAAGATGGGGTTTCATCCCCGTGGGATTAGTAACATTTTGAGGTGCATCTCTTCTATTTCTTACTCAGTTGTGATAAATGGAACAACAAGTAGAGTCTTTAAACTTACTAGGGGGATTCGGTAAGGAGACCCGTTCAGTCTTTTTCTAATTTTAATTTGTAGTGAGGGGTTATCTTCCTTAATGAGAATAGCAATGAGGGATAGGTTGATTAAAAACGCTAAAGCTAGTAGGAGAGGTCCAGTAGTTTCTCACCTACTATTTGCTGATGACTGCATCCTATTTGGGACAGCTAATGAGGAAGGTGCTAAAGTTTTACAGGAAGTTTTAGGTGTTTATGAACAGTGGCCAGCAAGTTAACTATGAAAAGTCCGTAATTTTTTACAGTTCTAACATATCAGAGTCAGATCACAGAATTGTTTCACGTGTTTTACGCATTCGAGATTCAAATAATTTAGAAAAATATTTAGGTTTGCCAAATACTGTTGGAAAGAATAAATAAGTTTCCTTCAAAAACTTAAAAGATCATTTGCAAAAAAAGTCGATAATTGGAGTGTACGATTTCTATCGCAAGGGGGAAGGTTGTGTTCATTCAAGCAATGTTACAGGTAATACCTACTTATTTTATGTCATTTTTTTTACTTTCGAAGTCTTTTTGTAGTGAATTAGAGGCGATTATGACTCGATTTTGGTGGCAAAAAGGGAAGGGACGGAAAGGAATACATTGGTGTAGCTAGGATAAATTATGCGAACTTAAAGAAAATGGTGGTATGGGCTTTCGGTGTCTATCAAAATTCAATATCGCATTACTTACAAACATGGTTGGCGTATTATTAATTATCCCGATTCTTTGTTATCTCGAATACTTAAAGCCAAATATTTTTCAAAGTTGGGATTTTTAAATGCTGAGTTAGGGAGACTACCTTCATACACCTAGAAAAGCATATGGGCCGCAGGGGGCTGTTGGAAAGAGGTTTGTGCTGGAGAGTCGGAACAGGGGAGGAAATATCCATTGTGAATGATATGTGGATCCCTAGGATCATGAGCCATACGCTGATTGTTAACATAAAAGCCAACTTAGTGAGTACAGTGGCAGATTTAGTGGATGCAAACACGAGAATATGGAAGGAAGATCTCATACGATGTACCTTTACAAGTGATACTGCGAATCGAATACTAATGATCCCGCTAGTTGAGGAACCACATGAGGACTTTGTTGTTTGGAAGGGCGAACCATCCGGGGACTTCTCAGTGAGAAGCGCTTACAAACTATTACAGACTGGTATTGCTAATCCTACTATTATACAACCCGAAATTACATATTTTTATAAAAAAATTATGGAACTCTTCTATCTTACAAAAAATGAAAATCCTGATATGGAGATTCTTGTGGAACTTAATCTTAAGTAGAGCTAATCTGAGATCAAGACGAATGGTAGAGGATATGATATGCCCTAGATGCGGCAATGGGGCAGAAACCTTGACACACATATTTTGCTACTGCCCTGTCACAAAAGAAGTATGGAAAGGGTTAGTTTTTGAAGGGATTCTAAATAATTAGCATATGGATTTCTAGGAATGGCTCACCTGGGTATTCAGTATCTTCTCCTTTAACAGAGGCAACTTTTCTGCTGTTCTTTATGGGCCATTTGGATCGACGGAAACAAAGCTATTTTCGAGAATAAAAGGTGTACGGGGTCAGAATTGATAGCATGGATTAAAAGATATATACAAGAAATGGATGAAACAGGCTCTAAGAAACACACCTGTAGGGCAGTATCCTCTAGCTGGAACCCGTCGGCACCAATTATTTTGCAGTTTGATGTGGCGTTTGACGAAGAAGCAGCAAAATCAGTCTCATGTGTGGTGATTAGCGATGACACAGGAAGGATCCTTAAGATTAAGATCGAATGCCACACAAACGTAACCTTTCCTTTTGCGACGGAGGCCATGACGTGCCGCCAAGCGATGAAAATGGAAATACAAAAAAGGTTTTTATTAGTAAATGTGGTAGGAGACTTGATGACGGTCATTAAAAAATATAGATCCAAAGACACAGACAGATTGGTCATCGAAGCATGGATTAGAGATATTCAAAGACTTAAGTACTCCTTTCACTTTATCTCTTTCCATCATATTCCGCGACAAAAGAACCAAACAGCACACGATCTAGGGAAAACTACACTAAGAGAGTGGATTTGTACAAACTTGATGGTAGGAAAAGCATCGACCGAGCCATTAGGGGCAGATTTACACCGAAGGAGAGAACCAGACTAGGGCTCCCGAAGAGGCATGGGGAGAGTGTGAAGGTGTGGGGAAAATGAAAAGTAGAAATGAAAGGTTATCAGTTTAAGAACCCTATTTTTCAGACGTTGAACACTGCCCAATACAAGCAATAAATGTTGGTGGTGTACAGCTAAGAGCATCAGATTGGGGATTTAGAATTTTGAATTTCTTTGTCAATTTGCATTTTAGATATTTTTTAAGATTAGGCCAGGTAATTTTTTCTGAAGACATTTGAGCTCATAGGTTAGTGGACTCAGGCCGTTATTTTATCTTTGTTTACTTTAATTATTTTAAAGAAATCCAATTTGATTTATTTTTAAAAAAATTATTATTATATCAATTAAAATTATGTACAATTGATGGAAGACATTAATGCCGTGAAGAATTATCCTTAGTTACTCACTTTCAAAATGCTCCAATTTTTTTTGAGTTAATGTTTGAGTCTAGTTTTTTGTCATCTTGCTGAAATGCATGAGCAATACTTTTCAAGCTACCATATACGTACACTGTGATATTAGCCTTTCCAAACTGAGAAAATATATAAGTTTTTTGAAAACCTAAATATATAGCTCCAATTAGTGTAAACTGATTGTATCGTTTTTCAACATTTCAGGGCACAATTGAAATAATTAAAAATTGGTAAGATTTTAAACAAAATTCCCAAGACGTGAATGGAATATTTTTAAAACCCTACGTAATTGCAATAAATGATGAGACAAGTGAAGAGCTGCATTTGCGGCGTCGTACCAACATGCTTTGCTTTTTCTCCATTTTCTCAGATTAATGATCTTATCATGTTTACTTTACGTGCATGGCGCCTTTAAACTGGATTTCTTCATACATACGTCTCTCACATGAAAACAAAGGTGTAGTCCCTAAGCTACATATTTGAATTTGTACCAAGAATCTCATATGCTTGACTTGGGGGCACCCTCTCCTTTGTTTCTTCGACATGAATCACATGATATCTACTTTAAAATTTCTTCTCAATAATTACACTTCATAATTCACCTTTCAAACTTGCTGCAACCCTTTCTGCAGAAGGCTGCATGTTTACTTTAGAAGAAAAAAGCTGCCAAAGATGAGCAACCCCTTTTCATTCAAAAATACACACAAATACATACATATGTGGTCTTATAACATGAATATTGAATTTGCATGAGAGAAATCAAAACTTTTCCAAAGTTAAAGTCGCCTTGTCATACTGCTTTTCCTTTCTGCTGCAATTTTGACTATCTGTATATAAATATATAGATGAGGGTGGAGATGGTGCACTTGACCCAGAAATTAAAGGAAAGAAACGAACAAAAACACCTTTGGGAGGTTAGAAAAGAAATGATTATTTGACTGCCATCCTCCATGTTTGAAGGCATTATTAGTAGCAATATTGGGATTTGGAAGCATAATAATTTAAATGGTTGAAGGTGATGGCACACAAAAAGAAAAGAAGAATAGAATCATGCCTACCTAGCTACCCTGTATGTATTTATTCTACAAATTACAACTGTTGGGGAGTAGCCGAAAGTAGCATAGCCATCCACAAACATGCATTCACTACATTATATTGCTTAATGTACGTCCCACATTCTATACCATCTTCAAATTTATTATACTTACCTTACCTTGAGAGGTACAATAATATGATCTCTAAATATAGACCGGGTTTGATATGATATTTCTTCCTACTTAATGTGACATCATGAGGACCTTGTACTGAATTGTATTTTTTTCCTCTACTCAAAAAGTGAGTAAAATAGTTTCCATTCGATAGAAGAGCAAATTTTTATCTATTTCTACTGTCAAAAATTGATCTTCATATGTTAGCATGAGGTACACGTGACATGTCACATGTAAGTATCTTATTATTCCATCAATCACATTAGTTTTTAAAAATACAAATGAATGAAATGTTTAATTAAAAGGACCAATTTCCTCTTTGATTTAATGTACAGAGATTAATTTACCCATTTTTTAAGTAGGATATTATTATAATATAAGTCGATAATGGTAGTAGGAATGATCGCAAAGCAATAAGAAAGAAAAATAAGAACACGCAGATTTTACATGGAAAAATCATGGATAGAAGAAGAGAAATTCACTAATGTTGAAAAACAATAATACAAGAGGTTTTTGGCTATGTGCAGTTTTTAAGTTTAAATAATCCATCTAATAGGAAAAAAATATAATCCTATACGGAAAGATCAGTTCTTCGGCCCTCGGACCTTCACCCCCATAAATTCTCAATTTTACCTCTTTATTTTATTTCTTTAACAAGTGAATTATATTTCGCGCTTTTCAAATTGTATCAAACAAAATTCAGGTCACACTACTTTAATCACCGTGGGCATAAACCCAAAATGAATGAGGTTTTAGCTTAAAATTATAAGAAAGGCAAATGGAAATGAATGATGTTTGAAATCAAGTTTGTTCATTAATCCCACCACAGCTTCTTTTAAGTTCATCAAAAGGCTGAGCTTGGAACCTGCAGTGGGTGATGGTCCCAACTCTGAGGCCTCAGCTCAATTGGGTTCAAAATGGGGAGAGAAAATAAAAATCTATATGTTTGGTAGGGTTTACTCATCTGACAGACCTTGATGTCACCCATTACTCACTTCATGTGAGGTGACCCTACAATGTAAAATACTTAAGGTAATCAAATTTCTATTTGCATTCAAAACCGTCTTTTTACATAAGGTTTTGGAAAAGCAAAAGCATATGCCACCTGAAAAAGGGAAAAGAAAGACTTGGAAAAAGGATAAATGGAGTGAAGTCATTTCACCAATAAACTTGTTTTTTTCTTGAATTTTAAGATATTCTTTTATACAAATTAGATTGTAATGTGAACAATGACTTTATACAGTTATTTATTAAGTGGGAAAGGAATATAAGAACACACAAATATTGAAAGCCATTGTTATTCTGTGCTTTAGAAAGTGATTCCTTAATTCTACATAGATTGGAAGAATAGGAATTGGATGTTCTATTCACTGGTTGGAAGCAAAAGGAGAAAAAAAAAAAAAGCATCAAATTGTTAAAGTGGTGATTGGTGAAGGACAAAAAAAAAAGCTTGCTGACTATTTTTCTTTTTCTTTTTCTTTTTTAGTTGCCATAACTGTGATTTCTAGGGTTAAATCCATCATATATTTCTGTATATATGTAGCTTTAAATCATTAGTATATCTTAACCTTTATGTATATATCATTAGTATATATTGATGTAAAATGTGTCACTAAATCTCTCCCTTTAATCATGATTGCCATGATTTAGTTTTAAATCATTAATATATACTGTCGATTGAATTTTAATTCGATCGATATTAATATTGTTGTGATGTGAGTTCGAGTTCGTTAAAACATATTATTTTTTTATTTTAGAGTCTAAAAGGAATTATATCTAATGAAATTAATATTAAAAAAATATTAGTATATATTGAGATTTTAGAATCCCATTTCTATTAATTGAACATTTAGTTTATGCCCATTTGAAGTTCAATTATAAACTATTTATTTTACCAAGTGGATGATATTGCTCATAATTTTCCTCAAAAATTTATAACTTTTTGGTGAAATCAATGTATTTTAATATCCATTTTAAGATTATTTTTTTAGTTAATTTTTTCAATAATGAACATTAAAAAGTTGGTTATAATGATATTTAGTGATTAATCTTTTTTGCTCTGTAAATCCATTAAAAGGTAGATGTTAATGTCACGTCCGTAGAACTCAAATCTTGGAGCGTGCGGCCTTAGACGCTTCTCGATCAAACTGTCGCCTAAGTAAGCCTGGAACTCGATCAAAGCTAAAGTGCTTAGATCCTAGCGGAAGCAAAGGAACTCTGAAAGAAAAAGGCAAAACAAAAAGACAAGGAAGGAATTGAGTGAATACTTTGTATATTCAAGTATTAAAATGTGAAGTCTGTAAAATGAGGTGGGGGTAAGCATCTATTTATAGTTGAAGCCCCCTTACATCCAACGGTCAAAATTAGAATACATCGACGGTTGATATACAATGATAAGATTTTACAAAGATATGGAAAGAATAAAAAGGGAATATTCCTGATTATATGCCACTTGCCATATCTTCTTTTAAAGGCTCTTCAAACCCAAGTGTTGAGCTAAGTGGTGATAGGCCCAAAATGCTACAGAGTACTTCTTGGGCAGCTTGATGTGTGCTTGTCTCGGGCCTCAGTGCGCGGTCCGTGACATTCTCCCCCACTGAATCTAGTGACGCCCTCGTCACTCTGCTTGCATGGTATCTGTCCACTTGGTCTTTGAATTGCCATAGACCCTCGGCTAGTTCCCAACTACCCTCACTGTCGGGAAGTCCCTTCCATTGAACGAAATATTCGTGCCTTGGTCTGTATCCTGGTCGTCGAATAACTCTCTCCGCTTGGATCTCTCGAACCTCATTCTCATAAGAGATTTTCACTCCGACTGGCGCTCGGTGTGATTTGCCTCGATCCGGATCTGACTCATCTTGGTGGTAAGGCTTGAGTAAGCTAACATGGAACACTGGATGAGCTCGGATGGTCGGTGGCAACTCTAATCTATAGGCCATCGTGCCTACCCGCTTCACGACTCGGAATGGACCCTCGTATCTTCGCACAAGCCCTTTGTGCACGGTTGGGTTGCGCAAGATGCCTGTCAATTTGGCAAGGACTAGATCACCAACTTGGAAATTCACGTCCCTACACTTTCGATCTGCCCACTTCTTGGTCCGCTTCCCTGCCTTGTGTAAACAAGCTCGGGCTAAGTCGTGATGCTCTTGCCACTCTGTGGCAAACTTGTGTGCTGCTGGATTTGGCCCTTCATACTTGGAAACAACCGTGTTGGGTGTAAGCGGTTGTTGCCCGGTCACGATCTCGAACTCGAACGGACTTTGGTTTGTCGCTTCACTCCGTTGCAAGTTGTAGGAAAATTGAGCCACATCCAACAGTTTTGGCCAGTCGCGCTGTGTTGCACTCACATAGTGCCTCAAATAGATCTCTAAAAGTGCATTCACTCGTTTAGTTTGCCCGTCGGTTTGGGGATGAACACTTGTTGAAAAGTTCAAGCTTGATCCCATGAGCTTGAATAATTCAGTCCAAAATCTCCCCGTAAATCGTGTGTCTCGATCACTGATAATCATCTTTGGCACTCCCCAATATTTGACCACGTGCTTGAGGAAAAGACGAGCTGCCTCCTCGGTTGGACACACCTTGGACGCTGGAATGAACGTCCCATACTTCGAAAACCTGTCAACAACAACCATGATACTTGACAAGCCGTTAGTGTTGGGCAAACCGACAATAAAATCCATGGAAACACTTTCCCATGGTCGCTCAGGAATAGGCAATGGCTGCAACAGTCCCGCCGGTTTCTTCATCTCTATCTTGTCCTGTTGGCACACAAGACAAGTCTTCACATAGGCTTCAACATCTGTGCCCATGTGCGGCCAGTAATAGTTTTCTGCAATCAGTGCCAATGTCCGGTTCATCCCCGGATGTCCCGCCCACTTGGAATCATGGCATTCCCTCATGAGCCCCTTGCGCAATTCTCCAAACTGAGGCACATAGAGGCGATGTCCTCGAGCATATAGCATGTCCCCTTCAAGCCAAAACTTTCTGGTTCTCCCTTCTTTGGCATAATCGATGAGCATTTTGGCTGTTGGGTCATGTGACAACCCCTCTTTTATGCGCTCTAATAGTTGTCCCTCCGGCAAACTAATAGACTCCATGTTGTACCTTCGGCTTAGGGCATCGGCAACAGAATTCACCTTTCCTGGCTTATACTCCATGGAAAAATCAAATTCTGCAAGGAATTCCTGCCATCGGACCTGCTTTGGAGACAACTTCTTTTGTGTTAGAAAATAACTATTGGCAACATTGTACGCACGTCCGTGTATACCACAAACCTGGACCCAAGTATGTGGTGTCGCCAAGTGCGCAAGCAATGCACTACTACAGTCATTTCCTTCTCATGGACCGTGTACTTCCTCTCGGTCTCATTGAGCTTCCGGTTTTCAAAGGCAACCGGATGTCCCTCTTGCATAAGAACTCCACCAATGGCAACATCGGACGCATCGGTGTAGATCTCAAATGACTTGGTGTAATCAGGTAACACCAACACTGGTTCATTGACCATGGCCTTCTTCAAATCTGCAAAGGCTTGTTGGCACTCGATACTCCAATCCCACGCCTTGTCCTTCTTTAGTAATTCGGTCAAGGGTGCGGCTATTTTGGAGTAGCCTTTGATGAACCTTTGATAATAATTGGCTAGCCCCAAGAAGGATCTCAACTCTGTCACCTTGGTTGGCGGCTCCCAATCATCAATAACTAGGACTTTGGTCCCATCCATTCAAATCTTGCCACCTCCCACAATGTGGCCTAAGAAAGGGACCTCCTGTTGGGCAAACGAGCACTTCTCTTCTTTGACGTAGAGCTCGTTTTCTCGCAAGACTTTGAACACCTTTCTCAAATGCCCCAAATGCTCTTCAAGTGTCTTGTTATATATCACAATGTCGTCAAGGTAAACAACAACAAATTGATCAAGGAAGGGTTGTAATACCTTGTTCATGAGAGTACAAAAAGTGGCGGGAGCGTTCGTGAGACCGAAGGGCATCACTAAGAATTCATACGAACCATAGCGCATCACACATGCAGTCTTTGGTTCATCTCCTTCGGCTATTCGAACCTGATAATATCCAGACCTAAAATCCAACTTGGTGAACCACCTTGCACCACCAAGTTGATCGAACAAGTCAGCAATGAGCGGGATCGGGTACTTGTTCTTCACAGTGAGCTTGTTCAAAGCTCGATAGTCGATACACATTCGAAGCGTCCCATCGTGCTTCTTCTGAAAGAGTACCGGCGCACCATAGGGTGCCTTAGACGGTCGGATATAACCCGCATCTAGGAGTTCCTTCAACTGTCTGTGCAACTCCTCTAACTCGGGTGGAGCCATTCGGTAAGGGGCTCTAGCGGGTGGCTCCGCATTTGGCACGAGTTCAATCTTGTGATCCACCTCTCTCTTTGGTGGCAAGCTTTTGGGTAACTCGGTTGGCATCACATCTTTGAATTTTGCCAACACTTGTCCCACCTCTTTCGGGACCTCGACGGACTTGGTAGGTTGCTCATCAACCAACGCAGCAAAGTAAGTTGGTTCCTCCTTGCGCACCCCCTTGCTAAGCTGGATGGCTGATAACATCTTGGCTTCAACTTCAGCCTTCCGAGTTGTCGGAACAATGCATTTATGTTTCGGATCCAAAATGCATAAACAATCGGCAAAGGGAACAGGAAACGCATTAACCCGGTCAAGGAAATTAAGTCCAATCACGAAATCAAAGTCATCCAAAGGGATTACCTTGATGTTTTCCTTACCGATCCAACCCCCAAGGTTTAGTATGACTCCTTTTGCCACCCCTGCAATCGGAGCTTCTTCGGAATTGACGGTTTTAATAAACCCACTTGCCTTCTCAACAAGAAGGTCAAGTCTCTTGGCAGCTTGCTCGGACACGAACAATTCTGATGCACCGGTGTTCACTAGTGCACTCATCTTTTGGCCTGCCACGGTGATGTCGACGAACATCAGTCCCTTCTTCTTCTGACCCTTTTTAACCTCCATGGAGCTCATAATGGAGTTAAGCTTAAGAGTCTCTTCTTCAGCATCCTTCTTTTGGATGGCAGCGGCTTTCTCCCTTTGAGGACAGTTCCTAGCCAAGTGCTTTCCTCCACAAATGTAGCACTTGAAAGGCTCATTGTTCTTCTCCCAAGGTCTGTGAAACTTGATATTATTACCTGCCGGCTTCTCAGACCCCTTCTTGGCTGGTATTTCCTTGTCTCCCCCACCATTACCTTTGAATTTTGGCTTTGGTTTGGTAGACTCGGACCTTTTGATCTCGAACTCGGTAATTGACTCAGCTGCGGACAAAGCTTTAGAAAGCTCTTGGACCCCCATACGGTTCAACTCCATTTTAGCCCATCGTTGGAGTCCGTCCAAGAAGGTAAAGAATCCTTCTTCCTCACTCAACTTTGGTATTTGAAGCTTGAGCTCGGTGAATTGCTTCACATAATCTTGAATTGAGCCAGTATGCTTGAGTTGTCGCAACTTTGCTCGGGCTTCTAGTTGCGCATTCTTGGGATAGAAATGTTCCTTGAGTTCGAACTGAAACTCACTCCATGTTGTAATGGGAATTTCCCCATTCTCCTTCTCAGAACACCTATGTCGCCACCATAGAAGAGCGATATCAGTCAAATAGACAGAAGCAGTGTTTACCTTTGTTGCTTCGTCCTTGACCCCCATGGCTCGGAAGTGTTGCTCCATGGCCCAAATGAAATTCTCAACATCTTGGGTTGATCGTGTCCCTGCATACATCTTTGGCTTTGGGACATCGATCCTAGGTGTGGGTGCCACTGTTTCTGACATCATGCCATTCTTTACAGCTCTCTTATAAATGGCAAGCTCACTTCGAAGATCCTTGATCTCCTCCACCAACTCGGCTTTGGTAGCTTCCCCTGCTACTTCAAGGGAATTGTCCCGTTGGTCTAACTTCTCATACATGTCGTCGAGAAGTCCTTGAACCGCAATCATGACTTCTTCTTTAAGAGAACCCACTCTCTCAAAGTACGGTTCTGTATCTTCCTAGGCCTCCTTGACTTCCTTCATGGAATCTTCAAGTCTAACGACCCTCCTCTCCAAGGCTGAAATGATGTCCCTGGAACTCTCTCTCCTCTTCTTCTCAGCAGCAGCACGGGTCTCTCGTTCAACTGCTGGAACGTCGCTTGTGTTTTGTGGTGCCATTTCTCTCACTCGAACAGGCTCGGATACCACTTGTCACGTCCGTAGAACTCAAATCTTGGAGCGTGCGGCCTTAGACGCTTCTCGATCAAACTGTCGCCTAAGTAAGCCTGGAACTCGATCAAAGCTAAAGTGCTTAGATCCTAGCGGAAGCAAAGGAACTCTGAAAGAAAAAGGCAAAACAAAAAGACAAGGAAGGAATTGAGTGAATACTTTGTATATTCAAGTATTAAAATGTGAAGTCTGTAAAATGAGGTGGGGGTAAGCCTCTATTTATAGTTGAAGCCCCCTACATCCAACGGTCAAAATTAGACTACATCGACGGTTGAGATACAATGATAAGATTTTACAAAGATATGGAAAGAATAAAAAGGGAATATTCCTGATTATATGCCACTTGTCATATCTTCTTTGAAAGGCTCTTCAAACCCAAGTGTTGGGCTAAGTGGTGATAGGCCCAAAATGCTACAGAGTACTTCTTGAGCAGCTTGATGTGTGCTTGTCTCGGGCCTCAGTGCGCGATCCGTGACATTAATCATGTGCATTAAAATTGTTTCATACACAAGATAAGGAGCAAACCCTAGACCACTAATTAAAAAAGAAAAACTCTTGCCTCCTCACTTAGCCCGTGGTTAATGATACCCATTATTTAACATTTATTAACCTTTGAAATGTTACTGAAGTTCTCAATAATTCATACTGATAACTAAACTACAAACGGGCAAAAAAGAAGAAAGACAAAACAAATGGTAGAAAGAGGGATTGAGAGCTTACCTCAATTAGTTGACAAATTTGGTGAGAATAGTATGCTCCTGGATTTGCTGAAAACAAGAGATATTGCTCACCTAACAATAGGAAAAAAAAAAGATGCATTAATAAATAGAGGCTGTCTTATCTTTAAAAGATGTTGAAATTATTCATGATTTATCGCCACTTAAACACCAAGCTTTTTCAAGGTCCATCCATTGACTTTTGCCCTCCTTGCATTCCATGCATCATGCACATCATTTTTTTATTTAATTACATTTGAAAAATCATCTAATAATTAGATATATATATATATATATATTTAAATAATCGTTATAATTATTAAATTCTATTGAATTAAATGTAATTAAAACATTTTTTTATTTATGTGTTATTTAACTTTGGTCATTAGAGAGCCAAACAGAAGACTTAATGATTGCTTCCTTATACTATTAGCAAATGATTCAAATTTCATATTTAATTAAATATGTAATAAGTTAACATATATTTAAAATTCTAATTAATAAAAATTTCATATTATTTAAATTGAATTAATAAAATAATTTATAATTGTTGTCAATAGCATAAAGAAGTAATCATTTTTTTGGTGAATTATAATAGCATAGCAAAGCACGAATAATAAATATAACTAACGCGAGTTGAACTCAGGTCACACTTAAGACGATGAACACCTTTAATCATCAAATCATCACATGAAATTTCATAAAAAAAGCAATCATTAAACCCTTTGTTTGGCATCCAATAATCAAAAAATGAAAGTTATTGATGTACTCTCTTCCCTAATTTGTAATGTACATTTTTTCCACAAAGCTGCTAATTTAAGATTACTAATTAACCACAATAGTGAAGCACATGCAACACTCAAACCAGAAAAATACAATTGTTACCATCTTAATTTGACCAAATTGAATTCAAATGAATAATCTCAAAAACATTCTTTTTCTCTCTCCAAAAATTCAGATTAATGATTCTTTTGAATGAGCGATGCGTATATTTGTAATTAATGTAAAAACAACGATAAAAATGAAATTAAAAAATTTAAACACAATACCTATCCAAAAAGACCCTAAAATATTTTTCAAAATACCACCACTCCAATATTTGATTAATTGCTTATCTAATTTTGATCAACTTGACAAATGAAGTGATTCATGGTGATGTACTTTGCATAGCTTTCTTTAGTCTAACTAAAGCAATAACATGATATTGGGGTTCTTTTTTTCTCTTAAAAAAAATGAAAAGCAGAAACTTTAAATTTGGATTAAATTGAGAAGGCAGCAGGTAGCAAGTTTATTTCAATAAGGTCTAATCAGTTATCAAGCTTCCTCATAATTATGGCTATGTAGCCAACTTTAGTCTTTTCTGTCATGGACCTTGGCCCCCCCTCCCCCTTCTTTATTTCTCCATTCAATTATATTATATAAGGTGAGTGACATAGATTATATAATTATTAAAACTTTATATAAATTCAAATGAAGTATATACAAATAATAGTTTAAAAATTATAATCTCTCAAGTATATAAATATAAAAATAGAACTATCATTATAATAAACATATATTTTTTTAAAAATCATGATTTTTTAGTAATTTCTTAATTGAGTTAGTATCGAGTTGATTTGTGATTCTTAACTCAATAAAGGTATTATTATAGTAAAAATTGTACTTGTTGAGTTATTGATTAGTTGTATTATGAGTTGCAACTAAATATACAATTGACGCTGGAAAAGTAAAACAATAAACAATTGTTTATGTGGTTCGGAACTCTTTTCTATATTTGTAGGACATTATCTAGAGTAATCTTTTATAATTCAATAGTATAAGACATGATTTAAGCTTCATTCGCTCACAATGTTGTAGCCTCACTCTTATATAATTATCTAGATTTACTCTTCTGCTCTTTTCTTCTTAAAAGCTTAATCACACTCACAATCTGATCAAAATAGTTTGTTTACAGCACAATACGCACTCTACAAGTTCCCCTAATGAACAGAAAAGTGCTCTCAAACTCGTTCATAAAATAATATCTAAGTCTTCAATACATGAGCATTATTATCATTGCCATAAAACACTAAAATTGTGCCTCAATTAGACTCCTTATTATAACATGAGATAAAAGAGAAATTATTTAGTTTAACTTCTTTGATTTTTGTATCTCTTTAAATAAAATAAATGATACTAAAACTCTTTAAAAATATCTTTGCTTAACTAAATATCTTTACCAGTTAAGATCATGAAGATTATTGTTCAATATCTTTAAAAAGATATATAATAATAGTGAACAGAAGTGCAGCTAGGGAGCTGATAGGGGTACGATCCTTTAAAATGGAAATTTTTTTATTTAAAAATTTTAAAAATTTTAAAATTTTATATTAATAAAAATAAAATTGCACTTTAGCCCCCCCTAAAATGATAAAAATTTGATTTAATCTTTTAAAAATTATAAAGATATAAACTATTAAAATAATGAAATTACATTTTTACTATCGTAAAAATTATAATTTAATTTTAACTTCCCTAAAAAAATTCACCCTTATAATCGAATCAAAACATACTAACAAAATATACAAATCACATTCCGTTTAAATGTAAAATGAGAAGCAATTGACAATATGATTAATGACACTAATTAATAACAAAAAATATATATATATTTATTTATTTATTGATGGAGGTAATATTTTAATTCAAATGTTATAATTATTATTGGCAAGAGATGTACGGATAGTATAAAAACAATACATCAGTTAACTAATTTAGCAATGTTTTTTAAAAGTGTTTTTGAGTAAAAAAAAAACACTTTTGAGAAAAAGTTAATATTTTTTTTCATATATTTTGGTTTAAAAAGTATTCTTTTTAAGTATTTTTAATGCCAAAAGTATTTTTAAAAAACTCAAAAACACTTTATTTAATAATACTTTTATCTGAAAAATATTTTTTATCTTAAAAATACTTTTGAAAAACCACGCTAAACAAAGCTTAAAAACCAAACAAGATAACGAATGAGGCATTTATTGGAACGAGGCAGGAGGCAGCAATAACACATAACTACTACCTAACAATTGGTAAATTTATCTTTGACACCGTTCTATTAAAAATTAAATTGTATTTTATTTTATTTTTACTCAAAAAATATGTAAATTAATTTCTGTATATTAGATTAAACAGTAAATTCGTCTTTTTATTAAAAAAATTATTTATTTATGTTGTTAAAAATTAGTACAAAATACAATCTTACTTTTACTATAAATAAATAAAATTTTTAATAAAAATGATCAATTTACTTTTTAATATAATTTAAAGACACTAATTTATTTATTTATGATGTAAAAAGAATCTAACTTTTACCGCAAACAATTCACGAGGTTAAGGGTTGGGGTAGAAGATGAAATGAGGTGTTGGGCAAAGGGCATGTTAGGGAGGCAGTAAGAGCCCATGCAATTGTTTTGTCTTTGCGGGAGACACTGACTTTGCCTTTGCAATTGCAATTGCAATTGCACCTCATCAAACTAAAGGAAGAGAATGCGATGCTTTGCTTACTCCCTCTCCTGTTTTTCAAAATTAGACCCACACTCCTTTCAAGGCGTTTTGTCCGCATCATTCTCGCTTCTTATTTAACGACCTCCATTGCATCGTAGCCGTTACTTCAATTTTGAATGTTGATCAAATTCTGATTACCATTCCTCACGTTTGCACCTTGATGAGAGGTAGTACTTGTATGAAATATTAAATATGAATTGATAAATCTAAATTTTAAATTATGATTTTCTTATATGCCCAGTCTCATAGACATATGAGTGTGTTCACGCGCCGAAAAGAAGAGGCGTAAACCCCACATCTTTGCATAAAAGAGCGAAGCAAAGATCATTGGTCTATTTTCCCTCACTTTAGGGTTCATCCATGTCTAAGGAAAATTTCGGGGACCGACCAAGCAAAGAAAAGCCACCGCCACTGCCACCACAACCGTCGTCACTACCGCTTTTTGATTTTCACACACCTTATTTACGTACCTTCAATAAAAATTATTCCTGTGCGATTTGTAATATGAATTAATTAATAAATGTCTAAATGCCGCATTACCATTAATTTCACATCAACGCTTTTCTTTATTTCTAGTTGCCCATTTAATTTAATTTAAAACTTAAGTAATTAATAAATTAAATAATTAATGAAAACTTCTATTTACTTATGTCACGAGAAAGAACTGAATTATTTTTATTAGTTTAATAGTACATCAATTTATTTAAAATTCTAATTAAGCCCTTATCATTTTTAAAAATTTTATTAAATTTTTTAAAAATTTTGAAAATTTTAATTAAATCCTCGAGAACTTTTCAAAATTCTTTTTAATTCTTATATACACAGACATGAAAAGATTTTTATTTTATCAAGAAATCAGAAACAAGTAGAATTTAATATTTTTAAAATTTATTTTTTTGGTATAAATAAAATATTTTTTATGGTTCATTAAACTTAATTATATTGGAATTCATGATTAACTTTTTAAATAATATTATTTAATTTTTCATATATCTTATCATTACACTTAACATAGAATTTATTTAATTTTAATGCTCTTCAAAACTTTTTTTCCAAATTAATTAATTAATTGAGCTTCTTCTCATATTTTAGGGGGTAAGTTTGCATGCATGTAGGATTGTATATAGCTATAAATAGTTTGAATTAGTATTTTTTTTCTTTAGATATATGAATTTGGGTTTTGGTAGTAGGGGTATTCAATCGATTAATCGATTCGAATTATCATTAATTGAATTAATCAATATTTTTAAATTCTTAACCGTCAACTGGATTGAATTTTTTTCAAAAAAAAATTAACCGAACTAAACTTTTTCGGTTAATTAGGTCGGTTAACTGAATTAATCGAAATTTATATGTTTTTGATTTTTTGTTAAAACAAGTATAAAACATATAAAAAATTAACTTAATTAACCAAATTAACTTACTGGTTTCGAACCAGCCGAGTTATTAAGTGAGATAATAATTATATATTATAATATTATTTATTAAGTTCGAATAATTTGGTTAACTGATCGATTTCAAACCGAATTAACCTTTAACCAAACTTTCAAAAAATTATTAATCGACCTTAACTGAATTAATTCATTAATCAACCGATTAACCGAATTCGATCGATTAATCAAATTATTTACCCAAAATTTTCAGACCCCTATTTGGTAGTACGTAATCATTAGTTAATGCATGACTCACTAAAAGAAACATTATGGTCATACTAAAATAACTATCCAAATACTATTCTAATTAATTTCCAAATTCAACCCTATCCCTCCAAGATAGTTTCATAAACAGGTACTTAGCTTATCATTTTGGATCCCATTTAATAAAAATAAATAACAAAGGGCTATTTGGTGAATTCATCCAACCAAAACCCAACACTCCTTTCATATGAACTTACATGGTAAGTAGGTTCCTCCTCCCTTCTTTAACTTGGTTCCTCAGCAAATGTGTATCGAATTTCAAAACTTACTTTCCATTCACTTTTGCTGAACTTTCTTTTCTGTCTTATTCTCACCATCCTTTTTCTCTTATTCTCACCTTCCCTCTGCTCCTCCTAATCTAAAGCCTTGGTGCTGGTTCATGGATATTGAACCCTTGTGGGCTCTTGGGGGGTGGTTTTTTCTTTATTTCTTTGATTGTATGGCAGCACCTAAATCAACATCATCGCTCTCACACACCTATGAAAAACCCCATTTCTTCCTACTCTTCCTCACCCTTCTCTTCTTCGTTTTCCTTCTCCTCCTCAACCCCTCTTCAAACCCTATCAGCTCATCCAATGTCTCCCCTTCCATCCCTTTCAAGAGGCTCCTCTTACATAGTTCATGGAAATCTTCATCATCAACCATGAACTTGCACCCCAAGCAAAGGCGTAACCCCCGCACCTCCGCCTCTTCCTTCGGAGCCGAAGCTCATGAAGTTCCAAGTGGTCCAAACCCTATTTCTAACAGGTAGGTAAGTGTGATTTTGTGGAGACAGATGGGGTGAAGATGATAAAGAAAGAGTCTTGACGCCGAAACTTTATTGTTAATTTGTTTTCTCATATCTTTTCTATGAGTACTGTTTAGTTCCACCATGAATACCGCTTGTCCTCTCTGGATTGTATCGTCAACATCTCTAGCCTTACTTTTTTCTTCTTTTTTGAACTAGAAATGTATAGGAAGAGAGATACTCTATATTTTTCTACATGTATGTATGTATGCTATTTGTTTGATATATAGATGATTATGGGTATGGTTTATATATACTTCCTTTGATTTCACGTATTCTATTGTATACCATATGGATTCTTGGTGGGATATATATGAACAATCTTGTTTTTATATTAATTCAGTAGAGATTCAAATCTGCATGACTCCAAGTGAGTTGGTTTCTATTTTGGTGAAAAACCCTTGAAACAATAAAATCCATGCCCCCTCCTGGTAAAAAGTGAAAGAATCATCGGGGATAAGCATGGTCTTTGTGAAAGTGTAGTGCATGGGGTTTGAAAGAAAGACAGATAAGAAGGGAATCCGGCTGGCTGCTAGGCCAAAATGGGAGCAGCAGAGTACTGTGTGTCACAGTGAAGTGAAGAAGAGATGACCACAACATCTCTTGTTTTGTTTTGTCTGAAAAGAAATGTTATTGGGTCAGTAATTTGGGGCATAGCTTTTGTCTTCCTGCTTTGCACAAAATTCGAGAAAGTCGAGATGCCAAAGTCATGATTTGATAATTATTACTATATCATTTTTTTGCCTTTGTTGTTCAATAAAATGTTACCCAATCTTATGCTTTTTCTGATTCAACTAATTATTATGTTTTCTTTTTCTTTTTTTGGCTCTAAAACGTCTTTATTTCAACCATCTTCTGGGTTACTTTGATATTTTCATCTTTGTCCCAGCATTTTAATTGAGAGACTGGTCAAGTTATAGTGAAAAGTGAAAACTGAAAAGTTAAAACTGAAACGTTAGTACTTGTAATTATGCCAGTCAAATTCAAAGGAAATAGTTTTACTCACTTTGTATTTCTCTATCTTACAACCATAATTATAAACAAATAATATATTATATAACTGTAATTTCACGTCATTTTTATTTTTTTAAATAGAAAAATAATAAATCAGAATTTTCTGAAAACTTTTTTCTTTTCTTTAAGTCATAGCGTATGTAATTACATTGTTTTTACTAAATAAATATTTTTTTGCATTAATTAGTATCAAATAGAATGAAAGAAAACATTAAAGTGCAATTCATTTGAACCAAATAAGAGTTTATCAATTGATTTAGTTTCTTTATTGAAGGTACCAAATTGAATCTTAAAAAAAAGCTTAGGTATCAAATTAGGAAAAAATATCAAGTTCAGGTACTAAATTGAGTTCAAAAAAAAGTTTAAGTACCAAATTAAGAAAAAAATGTTAAATTCGAATACCAAATATTATATTAAACCTTTTTAATTTGTAGGGTTGGTAACCATCCTGTCGCAATATTACTACTTCCCAAGATATAGCATCTCCTATCGTACAATAGAGGGGAGAGGAGAGTGCTATAGGTTAGATCCATGTTGAGTATTTTAAGCCAAAAACACATAAATTGGTAACAACAAAAATGCCTCGTTTGATGGCAACTGGCTGGCAACCAAATTCATGAGAGAGGAAATACAGGGGCCTCATTTGAAATTCAAGATAATAATGAGGAGGCTACTTAGCTAGTGAATGTAAGTGTATTATGGGCTAAGGAGTTAAGTCATGTAGGTCAGATTAAGGGTTTATTCAGATGGATGTTTATTTTTAGTATGATGTGTTTAATTTTTTTTTTAATTCACATTATAGTATTGTTACAGCATTTCATCTAATCGTTATCGTTGTTTTTGTACTAACCGGAGGTTAATGCATCGTCCATTCAAAGAGGTCCTAAGTCAAGGTAACTTATTTAATGTACCTTTGGATGGATGGTGGGTATGGTGCGATAAAATCTTTTACTTTATACTTATAGTAATTTTTAACTTTACCGGAAGTAAACACACCACCATCCAAAGACACACTTATTTGCCTTTATAATAGTTGTAAAGTGATTTCTCTTGATTTTTTTTTTTATTTGGATGTTTCTTATTTCTTGAAGTGTTCTTGAAGTATATTTATACATAGTTTTTGGTCATTTGGAATCATTGGGGGAGGAAAAAGAGCTGTTGGAAGTACAAAACTTATGTATTGGAGTAGTGCAATTTTTTGCGAGTTAGATGTGGGGTCGATTCCTGTATTATCTAATCTACTATTTAGACAACGGAATCAACCCCTTAGCCCTCCAAATTGGCTAAAATTTGCTTAAAATTATTTGAAATTATTTTGATCGACTACAAAACATTTCAAACATATCAATTTATTTTATTAGAGTGTTTTTGAGTGTTTTCTAAAATTTTAATAATATTTAATGAAATTTTTAATAGTATTTACATAAAATAACTTGAAAATATGTAAAATTTATCTTAAATATTTTTATACTAAACACTTGATAAATCAAAATTAACAAAGCTAACTCACTCACAGTTATTACTTAATATTTAAAAGGTATAATGATAAATTTGGACTTAATGTTTATCTTTTTTGTCACTTCGACTTTATTTTTTTTTTTTTTTATCATTTTAGTCATTAACTTTCAAATTTTACTTAATTTGCTTTTATTTGGATAAAAAAGTTGATTGAACTCAAGAGCGAATTTAGGGGGTTGGCAGGGGCTCAATCTCCCTTTAAAATGGAAATTTTTTCATTTAAGTTCTTTAAAATTTTTAAAAATTTAAATTAATAAAGATAAAATTATACTTTGCCCCCTAAAAATAATAAAATTTTGATTTAATCCTTTAAAAATTACATTTTTACTATAGCAAAAATTGCAATTTAATTTCAGCCCCGCTACCCCTAATTGATCTGTTAAAATTTTAATGACAATCAATGTATATTTTATTGCTTATGTGGATAATTATTTTTAAACTTTTTGAACTTTTTGAAAATGGTTAATCATTCTTATTTTGCTCAAAGAAAAATAATTTGACTAAATTTTGAAGATTGAGAATTAAAGTAATCCAAAAAAAAAAAAGAAGAAGATATAATCGCTTATTTGACACTTCAACTTTACAAACAAAAAATCATTTTATCTCTTCATTTAATTTTTCACTTTTTTTAGCTTTTAAACTTGTTTTTTTTTTATAAAATCATCTCAAAATGGATGTAAAAATTTACATTTTTTTAACTTTCCTAACATGACATACATGTGGGTTGTCGTGTGGATGACAACCCAACATTTAATTAATTTTTTAAATTTTAAATTTTTAAAACAATTATAATTTTTTTTTAAAAATTGAAAATCATTAAAACTATTAAATATATATTATTAAAAAATATTTTTAAATATTTTGAAAATTTTAAAAAACTTAATTAAATGCTTACATGACAATCCTCGTATATGCCACATTAATTAGCAAAGTTAATAAATATTATTTTTTTCCATTTATTTTGAGGTGATTTAAGAAAAAAAATGTAAATTTAACGACTAAAATAAACAAAAATTAAATGAATAGTTAAAATAAATTTTTTTAGAACATTGGTGTACTTATACAAAAAAAAATTCATACAAAAGAAGTAAATGTTACTATGAAGGACTCCCGGAAATGATGTTATATTTTTTTTTTTGTGAATTATAAAGGGAGAGAAAAGTTCTGACAACAACGCGATTAGCGCGATTCGAACCTAGACACACCTGAAACAATAAATAATTTTAATCATCAGGTCAACATATGGGATTCAAAAACGATGCTATATTAATTTGGAAGAAAGAGGCTCAAATTCCATAATTTAATGGGTTTATTGCAGTCGGCCCAAATATTAAAACCACCCCAATAAGCTTAAAAGCCTTTAAACAGTAACCTGATTTTCATAAAAACCTTTGCATGTAAGCTGGGAGTGAACTTGTGTCAAACCTTTTAAACTCATGGATTGAGTCTTAAACTTTTGCCTAAAATTTTCTATTAGTCCTTATATTATGCGTAAATTATCTAATTTGATCGATTTTCTTCTTTTTTTTTATATATCTAATTTGATTAATTTTAGTTTTAATCTAATTTGTAAAAGTTAAATCCGTTAGGTCAAATTCTGCTTTCATACTATACATAAATTGTACATTTAATCTTTATTTTCTAATTTGATTATTTTTAGTCTTATATTTTTCAAAATTTAAAAAATTAATCATGATTTAATCGATAGCCATTAAATTTATTAACTAAAATGATGTAATTTTTTTAATATTATGTGAAAATAACAAGTTGACATATTAAAAGTTTGGAAATAGAACAGGGACGTAGCTAGGGGGCTGGTAGGGGATCCGATCCCTCTTAAAATGAAAAAATTTCTATTTAACCCCTTTAAAATTTTTAAAATTTTAAATTAGTAAAGGTAAAATTTCACTTTCGCCCTCCTAAAATTGATAAAAATTTGATTTAATCTTTTAAAAATTATAAAAATATAGACAATTAAAATAGTGAAATTGCATTTTTACTATTGTAAAAATTACAATTTATTTTCCACAACCCAAAATTTTTTCTGACTACACCCCTGAAATAAAAGAATAATGAAAATAATTATTTTTTATTCAAAACTAAAATTTCAAAATTTGAAAAATATAAACACTAAAAAAATACGCAAATAAAATTCATTACTTATGCACTATACAAAGATTACATGCATTCAATTTTTTGCATGTTAAACACACACACATTTTTATATATATAAAAGCGAGTGAAGTGGAGTTGATTAGAAAATAATAAAACTCAAAATAAATTCAAATTTAATTCTCTCAATCCAATTTTAAAAACTTCAAAAATCCTTAAAATCAAGACCCCTAAAATCTTAAATTTCCCAAAATCATTTGAGATTTTTGGTGTTATTAAACTTAGGGTATTTTCAATTACTAATTTTTTAGTGGTTTGCATTTTTTTTCTTTCTTAAAAAGATTTAGTAATTTAATCCTAGTTAACATCCACATGGAATCTCAATTATTGGTCTTTCGAACAAAATAAAAAATAAAAAAAATTCTAAGTATTATATAAAAAATAAAAAATAAAAAATTATCAATCTACTACAAAATTTACATTATTTACTTAAATAGTATATTTTGGTAAAAGAGAAATCGAATTTTCAAAACATGACAATTTTCACTTTTTAGCCTTCAACCAATATCAGTTTTAACTTTGTAGGCAGGGACGAATCCAAGGGACCTGATAGGGGCCTACCCTCCCCCCTCCAAAATGAAAAATTTTCTATTTAACCTCTTGAATTTTTTTTAAAAATTTTAAATTAATAAAAGTAAAATTACACTTTGCTTCCTAAAAATGATAAAATTTTGATTTAATCATTTAAAAATTACATTTTTACTATCATAAAAATTAAAATTTAACTTAGACCCCCCTAAAAATTTTTTTTGACTTCGCCTCAATTTGTAGGGTTTTATTTTCAGCTTCAATAAAAAAAATTAAGAAAACATTCATGTATAATAATTTCTCTAATGATCCGTTTTCTATCAGTGTCAGTAAACTCGATTTCAAGATAGAATTATTTAAATCGAGATGGTCCAAAAAATTTTAATCGAATAATTACGAGACGAATACAAATAGGGAATATAATTATTAAGTAATTAATTAGATAAGTTATTAAGTATAGTATAAGGACCAAATTGAAAAGAAACTAGAATTAAAGAATTAATTGAATTATTAATCTAAGCCCTTAATTGTAATTAAACCATTGTTAACATTAAGTTAGTGGCAAACCTTAATCTTACCCATTAAATTCCACTAGCCATTTCCTACACAAATCTCCACCATTAGGTTAAGTAATTAAGTTTAATAATACTATGAAAAAAAAAATAAAGATTGAAGAAGGGGCCTTGGTTATGGTTTTATCTTCTTCAAACGGAAACAACAAAAGAAAAGAGAAGAAAATTTTTCTAGTTCTTTTCCATTGCCATGGGTTGAATTGCAAAAGGTCAGTGTTCTTTCCTTTGTATTTTTGTTAGATTTCTAGCTTAGAATGATAGTAATGTAAAGTTCATTTAATTTGAGGATTAAATTGAAAAGAAATATACTTAAAAAATCTAGAGAGAGGAAGCTTTGATAATGTATGTTTAGTTGTTATTAAACTTGAATTGTGATGGAAATAAGCTTAGAATGTAGTGGGTTGAGTCTAGAACAAAATTTGGTAAAGATTTGATTAAGTGGCTATTGCTCAGCTTTTTGGATAGTTCGAGGTTATTAGATTATAAATTTAAAGTCAGAATTAAATTCGAATGAGAAATTTTCGAGTTACACAAAAATCGGACATAAGAATTCTAAGAAATTAAGCTGAAACTATGCATAGCATATCTGAATTTCAATGATTTCTATGGTTGAATTTGTGAATCTAACATTGTTTCCATATTTGAATTATAGAACGTAGTTAAAGATAAAATTTAGTGAGCCATTTTAATTTGTTATTTGATTTTTTTCTCTCATTAAATTCTGGTTATTGTTGGACTTATTTGTTTGAATATATGGACAAAAGAGATATATGCGACTATGAAATTAATTCTTGAACTACACTCAATGTCACTCCACTTGATGGAACAAGTCATTGATGTTTCGAGAGGAACAAATGATAGGTCTACTTCGATATATTTTTTGAGCACATAAATAGAGAAGTTTCCTAATTCTTCGCTTATTTTTGGAACATAGAGGACAATGTTCGATTAAAGTGTGGGAGAGTCTAGTCAATTTAGTTTGCATGAATTTTGCATATTTTATTTCCTCGATTTTTACATGATGCATGCAATTTGCATGAAATCTTAACTCAATGAGATACTGATTTTTTTTTATATGCCTTTGAGATTTTTAAATTTGTCGCAATGAATATTTTTAAACTTAAATGTTGACTTTGTATAGAATTTGCAACATTGATTTATGTTTTTAGAATGTTTGTTAGATAAATAGATGCTTTATATGGTCTTAATTCATTGTTTTTTTCAATTAACATGCTTTTTATAATCAATTTTAGAATTTTCGAGAGAATTATATGGATTAAAACATGCTTACAAAGAACTATCTAGGTGAAATTTTTTGATATGTTTCGAGCTTGAGCATTGGATTGAATATTGGTGAACGTGCTTAATTGGATAATCTTGATAATAAGCATGAGAATTGATTACTTTGTTATCTATTTCATAAGCTTAAAAAAGAACTAGTGGCCCAACTAAATAACCAAAGATAGGTGCTTGATTATCGTTTACCTTTGTGTCAAAAGGTTCAGTGTTTCCTAGTATACTTCGTTAATGTAAATTAAAGCTGAAGACTATTTAGGTTCGATTAATCGGGTAATTCAGGTTAAGTGCTTGAGTTGTCATCTACACTCGCATTTAAAGGCAATCATCTTAAATTCAAAAAAAAAGAAAAAAAAAGAAAGAAATTTGAGCTTAATTATATCATTACTTGAATTATTCTTCTATCTCATACTAATCAAGAAATTTCTATGATGAAGTTGAAGGAAAAGAAATTCGATACTTTATGCTCAATTGAAATTGTGGATTTTGGAAACCTAATGACTTTTGAAAGCATGATGAAGTTTGAAAATATTTTCTTGATTTTTCTAATATCTCTTATACATTGCATATTATTAGGGAAGATAATCACACACGAGCAGAAAAACTATTTTTTTTAATTCTTCCTAATTGTATAAACTACTGTTATTGCTATATTTTATTTAGCATATAGAATTTCAAATGTGCTAATGAAAGCATGTTTGATTGTTCCTTTAGAATATAACAATATTTTCAATTGTCAATTTAAGTTAATTATTTTCTTAGGTCGCATTTTCATTCGCATTAGTTTTATGCTTGAGGATAAACATGATTCAAGTGTGAGGGAATTTGATAAATGCGTAATTTCCTAATTATTTTTTATATTTCTCTCATTGAATTGTGCTATTTATGTTCTTAATTATATTATTTATATTATATTTATTATCGATTTAGGGAATAATTGGAGAAAAATAAGCTTAAAGTTTATTTTTGGCAAATTTTTGCAGTTTTGATTTTCAACATCGTGCAGGTTTAGTATTTTGGTCATAACTTGAGCTACAGACCTCCGTTTTTTGGGTCCATAATATAATGGTTAGAATGAAATTGAAACATTTATCTAAAGTTATTTCACGACTCTAACAAAAAAAATGTCAAGACGGCACTTAAAAACAGTCTGAAAGTTTGACGCAAAGAAAAAATCCACTTTATGTAATCAATGACACTTTTGTATTTTCTCGAACATATTTTTTTCTCTATAAATAGGTATTATTATGTTAAAAGAGGGGATAGTCGTTCTTAGTTTTTATTTTGGTTTTGTGTTTTCTTTTATTTATGAGTTTCTAAACCTTCTTTTTTAGTCAAAGGTTAATCAAATCTTGATTCTAAAGTTTGAGATCTAATTATACATCTTTTCTTTTTTATTTAGTATTTACATGTTTTCTGGAGTAATTACAATTGTTTCGGTTTGTTAAAGATTCAGTCGATATTTGATAGCTTAAAATAATTGCTTTGTTAATTAGATACTTAGTCGATCGATTGATTTGTATTATTTATGAGGATTGCATGATTATTGGTGTAGTGTGGGCTTGCGATCTAACTTAAATAAATTTGGATTGTGCATTTGTTAGTTAGAATTAAGTTTCTTTCATTCTTAAAGCTATTGATAAATTAAATTCTTAAGCCCAAAAATCAATAATAAACATTAAAAAACTAATGACAATTTAAATAATAGATGGATAAGAACCCAATAAGTGGCTCTAGTGGAAAAAAAAGATATTGTTCATCTTAGGAGTTTCGAGTTCGAGCACCTATGTGTGCAATGTGTGTGTGCGTTGTCAAATGGTTAAGAAAATATGAATAGATACTACCATGTAATCAGACTAGTATATTAAAAAAAAATAATGGGTGGATAAAAAGTTGTGAAATATATTTTTATTAAAGTAATTAAATTAAAAGTTTTTCTATTCTCTTTCTTTTTCTTTGTTTTTTTTCCTCTTATTTCTTTCACGAGGAACCTTATCCTTCACTGTCATTCAACCGATGTATAGCCTTCGATAAGTCTTATTGTTATGTGACAAAAAAAATGAAATAAGAAAAAGATGAGTCATGAACAAAACAGTGCGCTTAGTATTATTACTTTAGTTAAACGGTGTGCAACAGCATTAATGAAAACGTTGCGTTTTGGTGCAACATTGGTCAAGTCTGCTGGTAACAAACCCTTGAAACCATTTTCCCTTTCTCACCTTTATATTTTGGCATTTTTGTAAACATATGGTTATGAAAATGAATATATTTGGTTTGCTTCTTTCCTCTCGATTTCTATCCTTTTCTTCATCTATCTAATTTCTCTCATCTCTTTCCTTTCTATTATTCTTCTTCTCTTTCTATTTCTTGTTTTCTGTTTCTGTTCAATAACAAAGGTATCAGTGCTCCACCAGGTTTTCTCACCTCATGGATTTGTAGAGAAGATCGTCACATTTCAAAAGTCAACTGACTTTCAGGCCCTGATTCAATTTGAAGGACGCCTGAATGCTATCTTTACTAGAATTTCTCTACAGGGCTGTAATATTTATGATGACTGTTGTTAACTTGATATACAGTTTTATGGTGTTGGTACAGTGATCCAAGGGTCATTTGCGAGTGAGAATGTGATTGGTATGTCTTTAGCCGTACCTCAAACACCGATTTCCAAATCTGAAAATGGTGACGGGGATGATGGTGCGTTGGAGGTAAAAAGACCTCGTAATCGTAATTTCTTGCCGTCTGATTCGACATCGACAGTACCAATTAACACGGATGAGTACCACACGATCCTTAAGAACAAGCTCCATCAAGCCTGCGTTGTCGTTGCTCTTTCTTGTGTATCAGCTGTGAAGGTAGAAGGTTTATCTGTGTAAGTTGAAAATCAAGCGTTTCAATTGGATCCAGTTGATGATTTCAATGAGATTTCAGGTGATTCTGTTTATGGGAATTTAATAGCTTCTACTTTATATTTTGTTTAGTGGTATTCGGTTAGTTTTGATAACTCTAGCAAAACCCCTACTTTGGAATACTTAGGGAGTGAACTTAGAGTTTTATGGGATGATTCGAGTGGTGTAGAGAATTATAAATGGTTAGGTATTGAGTTTAATTGGCATCTTAGGATTTTAATTATTGCTCAATCAAATGCTATTATGTTACTTGATTTTAGGCATGATGAGTGTAATGTAATTTGTTTACCTCGCAGATTTCGAGATGTAAATGAATCTAGTGAAGTTGCTTATTTAAGAGAACTTTACCATAGAAATGGTCCTGAAACAGTGATAGGACTATTTAAAAGTCAACCAACATTACATTCTAACTGTTCTGCAGCTGGATGAAAGTGAGTTGCTTAAGACATTACAAAAATGTATATCTCGTTCAGCAAGAGAGCAAGAGAGTAAAGGGGGACTTTCAGCTTTGCAAAATGTAGGACAACCTGTAAAAAATGGTTACTTAGGAACTGCTAGTGCTCTTCTCCACATGGGGTCTTCAGAATCAAGGAATTTTAAAAATTAATTGTGTCGTATTTTTCGCAGTCTTGCACTTGGCTTCTTGTTTATTTTTGGTATTGGTGCACTTATTAAAGATAGATGGATTAGTAAAGGACTTTGTTTACACGAAGAGGTGCAAGTGGTGGAATCTAATACAAAATTGAATGATGTCCAAGGTGTTGATAAGGTGAAGGTAAAGTTAAAAGAAATTGTTCACAGCCTTAAAGATCCTAATCATTTTACTCATCTTGGAGGTAAACTTCCAAAAGGAGTCTTGCTTGTCAGTCCACCTGGCATAGGAAAAACTATGTTAGTAAGAGCTATTGTTGGCGTGGATGGGGTACCTTTCTTCTACTGCAGTGGCAGTGAGTTTGAAGAGATGTTCGTTGGTGTTGGAGCTCGAAAAGTGAGAGATCTTTCTTCTACTATGAAGAAGCGATCACCTTGTATTATATTTATTGACGAGATAGATACCATAGGTGGAAGAAGTAATCCAAAGGACCAACAATATATGAGGATGACATTGAATCAATCGTTTGTTAAATTGGATGGGTTTCAACAAAATGAAGGAGTTATTGTGATAGCAGCAACTAATTTTCCAGAATTATTACATAATGCATTGGTAAGACCCAGACGATTTGATAGTCACATTATTGTTCCTTATCTAGATGTTGAAGAGCGAAGGCAAATTATGGAATTCCACACGTCAAAGGTCTTGAAGGCTGAGGATGTTGATTTAATATCATTGCTAGAGGTGCTCCTGGATTCTCTAGTGTTAATCTAACAGATTTGATCAATGTTGTTACTGTAAAGGCTGCAATGGATGGTGCCAAAGCAGTTACCATGGTTGATCTAGAATATGCAAAATATAAGACCATATTGGGAAGTGAACGCAAGTCAGTTGTGATTTCTAAGGAGTCACAAAAATTGATAGCTTTCCATAAAGTTGGCCATACAATAGTCCCTTGAGGAATGACTCTTGGCATGATGTCTCAGTTGCTTAACAAGGATCACACAAGCTCTTCTCGAAAGCATATGCTTGCAAGGCATGATGTCACTATGGGAGGATAAGTTGTAGAAGAGGTTACCTTTGGGGAAAATGAAGTTACTTCTGGTGCAAAGTTTGATCTTAAGAATGTGACTAATCTAGCTCAAAGAATGGTTACAAGGTATGGCATGAGTAAATAAGTGGGGCTTGTTACTCATCTTTCTGATGACTACAGTAGGAGCATGAGCATTGAGACTAGACTTCTTATCGAGAAAGAAGTGAGGGAGTTACTGAAGAGGGCTTATGACAGTGCAAAAACCATTCTCATCACCCACAGGAAAGAACATTATGCATTTTCTAATGCATTGCTTGAGCATGAAGCACTCACATGAAGCCAGATTAAGGCTATGCTTACCCAGGTCAATTTTCAACAGCAACAAGAACAGAGGGAACAAAGGATTGAACCACTGCAACAATTGTGTGCTACCTATTCTCACTTTGATCCTTAAGGACAAGGTCTTCTTCTGGAGAGAAGTATTTGTTATGTGACAAAAAATGAAATAAGAAAAAAGATGAGTCATGAACAAAACAGTGCGCTGAGTATTATTATTTTAGTTAAACGGTATGCAACAACATTAATGAAAACGTTGCATTTTGGTGCAACATTGGTCAAGTCTGCTAGTAACAAACCCTTGAAACCATTTTCCCTTTATCTCCTTTATATTTTGGCATTTTTGTAAACAGACGATTATGAAATTAATATGTTCGGTTTGCTTCTTTCCTCTCGATTTCTATCTTCTTCTTCATCTCTCTGATTTCTCTCCTCTCTTTCCTTTCTATTATTCTTCTTCTCTTTCTATTTCCTATTTTCTATTTCTATTCATAACACTCATCTACCTGGTTTGATCAAGATAAATAGTTGTCCCATCAAGTTTGTCGAGCTACGGTCCTGCATTTCAAGATCGTCGAGTCAATCCTTCTCCTTGATCGTCATCGTTTCTCTAGTGTTGACATTTCTTAAAATTGAAGAGGTGCAACCCTAAGAAGTTCGATGGAAAAAGTGTTAGGTCAATGTTTCAAAATAACCCATACACTTTCCTTATTTCCTTAACTTGAAAACTTTGTACTATGGTTCAAGAAATTTTCCCTTTTTATGTGTGAAATTTCCTGACACATGCATCTTTACTTAGAGCTTGAGTAGTTGTAATCCTTTTCTTAGGATTCTTGATGAGGTCTTTCTAACCATCAAATATAGATGGTGTTTGTTTGTTTATGTTTGTTAGGGTTTTGAAATTTTTTTGAGTTTAGTGTTCTATGAAAATTTTTTGAGCTTAATGTTTTATGGAACTTTTGTTTTGGTTTTGATAGTTTTATGAATAAATGATTAATAAATGATCTCCTGAAAAATAATTTTTCATTTGAAATTTATTCTCATTGCTTACAAATCTCAATGGAAAAATGAAAGGTTCCAACTTCAACATAAAATTTTGGATTTTTCTTCCTTGTTTAAGGATGAACATGAAGAACAATGAGGAGACAATACAGAGAAATTAACACCACGTTTGGTTGGTTGTAATGGAATAGAGCTGTAATGTAATAAAACTGTAATGGAATAGGGCTGTAATCAATATTTCAATTGTTTTGTTGAATGGAATGGAATAGAACTGTAATAGTATTTTTGTGTTTGATTGAATGGAATGATATTGTAATAGCATAAGGAAAAAAGCTTAAATGATTAGAATATCCTTAGCAGAATTTTTTTAGATAGATGATTATTGTTATTGTTGTTAAATTTTAATAAGATTATTATTAAATATAATTTAATAAAAAACAAATAATTTAATCATATCTTAACATGATTATTATTAAATATAATTTAATAAAATAGTATATAATTTAATAACATTCTTAATATATTTATTATTAAAATATGAATTAATAAAAATAATAATTTATAATATTAGAAAAATAATATATAATCTATTTTATTAATTTTAAACTGCAATGCATATTTAATGTGCTTAAATATCATTAGCGAAATAAATAATTTAATTATCTTCTAAACTAAAAAGTAAAAGATTAGAAGTATAAATAGCTTGAGAATTATATTTTACATTCAAACAAAATTTATATGTCATAATCTATATGTTAAATTTTATAACATTAAAGTTACAGTAGTTTGTGACATTCAATTAATGACATCTTCCCATCCAAATATTACATATACAAGTTGCCCAATCCCTTTTCAGTATCCTAATCCTTGATTCAAAATTAGGTTTAGCCTTCAACATAGCATGAGGTAAAACTTTTTCTATCATTCTTTTCAACTCATTTAAATAACTAGCCTTAAATCCCGTATCTGCATTAAAAGTGCCAACATTATGCAAGTCGACCATACAGGCAACCAACGCAGCATCTTCTTTAGGAACCCATTTCCTTTTGACTCCTCGAGAATTTTGAGAAGAAGCAATTGATTGTGAAACACCAGACATAACTATCTTAAAGAAAACAAATTAAAATTAAGTTAGATATCTTCAAATCACATTATAAATTAATTTTAAAACAGAATTGGTTTTGCCAATAAAAGACAACACCATTCGAGCAATTGGAAATGAACTTTACATGCAAGAGCATAGTCCACTGAGATTGGAAATGTATTTACTAGACAAATTGGATAATAATGTAGGGTATTGTAAATCATAAAGATATAAGTCTACAAAACATGCGCTCCTGGTTCTCACAAGAATCCACAATGACAATTGCTCCATTTTTGAGTCCACAAAGAACATTATTTCCCTAAAATAAGTCACATCCAAGATCAATTTCAAGATATAAGTATGCTATAAGCTTTCATGCTTCCTTTCCAAGCTCATAGCATATATCATACGAGACCAATGCTTAGAAATACAATGTAACAGACAGTGAATGGAAATATGGAAGTGAGAAAGAACAAGTGCATCTGCATGTATGTTACAGTAGTAAGAGAATACACCATGCATCAGAACATGTAAAAGCTCCAATACGACAATAGGAAAAAGAGACCTAATTCTTATCGCAATTGATAGCAAGTTGCAAGAAGTACGACATGTTTAAGTCACCCAACCGTGATGCCATCAACACCGGAAGAACTTACACAACCATTTCAAATTAGAGGTCATTACTCAAAATAGAGTAACAAATGACACACTTCAGCATATTGTATTTTGACACCAGTAAATGTGATAAACGCAAAGAAATGCCAACAACTAATGCCCCACGTTAATAAATTGTAGATCCACCTAAAGTAGTAGAATTTACAGTATAGCAATAGGAAATTGTAGGAAATCGTATCAACCCGTCTAACACTTTGTATAGTCCCTCTGTTTCAGGGTGAGATCTATCATCAGCCTTGAAGCAGTGAATGACTCCTCCTAACTCAATCCAACTCCTTCCTCTAATTTTTCGAATACCAATTTTATTCATCAATTCTCTGACTCCTTTAGCGCTTTCCCATCTCTTCATCGAGCAAGACGTAATCACCACTCTTAAGACATGACATATTCGCAATGGCAACTTCACCCAGCTTTGGTTTTCAATAAATTCTATAAGCACTTAAAACTGCCCTCCAAATGAAAACGTCTGGCTTCAATGGAATTGCTTCAATAATAGCATAAGCCTCTTCTAGCAGGCCAGCTCGACCAAAGAGGTCAACCATCGCCCCATAATGCTCAATTGATTAGTGGCTACTCATCAAATTAAAATATTTCCCACCCTCATTAAATTCTATTACACTTTGAGTACATACATGTCTATTAATGCCAAACTAAGTATGGCATTAACTTCATTTTCTTTCTCGGTTATCAAACGATGCACCCATAAAGCATGATTAATAGCTCCAAGTAGTGCACACCCTGTCATAACCGAAGCAAAAGTAAACTTATCTAGCTCCACATTTGATTCAAGCATCTCACAAAAGAAGTTTATTTCTAACATATCCTCCCATCATTAAGTTCCATTTGATTCAAAGCACTTCTTTGCAAAACCATATTCTCCAAGTCTCATTAGATGTTCAATAACTAAGTTTACAATGACCACATTAAAATCCGAACAAAAAACTTGATCGAGAAGTTTCCAAGCTAGAAGAAGGTGATCAGATTGCAAATAAGTTGATACCAAGAAGGTAAACCTCAGCAGGTAAAACCTGTGTAAAATGCCAGGTTAATCACTAAAAATGACAGGTTCTCGAGAGGAAAAGATGTAAACCTCAGTAGGAAAACAAGAAGTATCAGTAATATTTCCAACAATTTATTTACTATAATAGCTGCTAAAGCCTATTAACAAGAAGTATCTGTAAACTGTCTGGATATAATGGATCATTTGATCTTGAACATAAATCTTGAAGATAAAGATAAAACTCAAAGAAACAAAGTGTAATGTTGTAGAAAATAAAATGCTAAATAGGGATGGAAAACTTTATATATTACAAGACCTAACCTTCTACACTACAATATACCAACATCAGCAAGCTGATAAGAAAATGAATACAAAAAAAAGGTTTTGGAATTAAGCATATAGTAAAAATTATACATATATTACACCAATATAAAATGTGTACATTTGAAAGCAACAAATGCCATTTTTCAACTGTTTTCTATCAACAAAACATAAAGTTCAAAATTTCACTTACGAACCAAAAAAATGTAAGAACTTATTACCTTTTCCTTTACAACTTCTTCCCTTCTGGAAATTTGTTGCTGCTTCGGAGTAACACTAGATGTCATGTCGAAGTCGACAATTTGATTTCTCCACTCAAACTAGGAGGTCATTATGAGTATAAGCAATAGGAAAACAAGTAACATGGGTCTTGAAATCCCCATGTAACTCCCTACAAAACCTGGAACAATTATAGGATGGAATTCAATTTTAATGATTCAAATTCATCATTTCATGTATTTTAACATTCAAATCAATAGATAGCAAAAGAGCGAAAATGGAGGATAAAAAAGAAAGAAAGTGAAATGGGTACCTCTAGAATAATGGAGGAAATCAAAAGCTAGAAGAATTGAACTGAAAATAATAAAACAAGGATTAAGAGAGAGGAGATAGATATGGTGGTTACAATTGACTCTCTGCAATTCAATTCTAGTCAGTAGGTTTCTCATAAGAGAAAACAAAACATCATCTCCCCCAAAATGATAGAGATTTGGGAATTGAGTTGTAGCTTATTGTCGAAACGTTTATTTTTGGGGAAAAACAAACAAGTCTCGAACAATATTTGAAAATAAAAAACTAGGTATGATAAAAAAAAAATGGGAGTCGCCACCAATCTTTTTTACGGTGTGATTGGATTACCACAAAACATTTAAAATTCGTTTTGAAAAAATATTTTGGTCTCCGAAATCCAGAAAACAGGTTCGGGAGTCGGTTACGCATAAGGAAGGATTATCACCCTCATACGCCCAAAATTGGTATCACATTGATTATTTTTGGGTCTTAGTTTGTTAAAACTTTGAAATCTCGAGTAATACTTAAAATACGATCTTTGTTTTTAGAAAACTTTGCATGATTGTCAAAATCCTATTTGGGGAAAATCGTCCACGTGTTTCGAATTCCTAAGAGAATCGGAAGTCGTGTCTAACACATTAGGACACTACGTTCTCGGACTTTCGAAATTGAAGGATATTTTGAAAGACTTTAAAGAGGATATTCGATTGTGTAAATTATACGAAAATCACACCCAACATGTTAGGGCACGGTTTTTCGAAGTCTTCACACAAAAGAATATTACCTCGCTTTGTTTTCAAATCATTTGTATATATATATTTTTTGATAACTTGAAATTTCACATCAAGTTTAAAATACAGTCCTCAGACACATGACTTAAAAGATTTGAAGATAGAATGCTCATTTACTTTGATTTTCGCGAAGAATTAAAGCCATGACCAACACATTAGCGCACGCCTTCTCAGAATCTCGAAGTTAAAAGGCATTAAAAAAACTTGGAAAAGGATATTCGATTCGTGTGAGTTATACAAAAAATCACACTCGACATGTTAGCGCATGATTTCTCGAAGTTTCTCACGAAAAGGACATTGCCTTGATTTTAAAATAATTTTAAAAACAAATGTGTAATTTTAAATATGAATGAATAGTTAATAACGAAGATTAAATAACACGAAACGAAAATGATTAGGTAGATAAATGATATACAAAAATAAAAAATACGAAATACGAAAGCATATAATCAAAAACTAAATATAAACATTGAAGAGAAAGAAAAGCAAAATAAACAGAGTAAAAAATGTGATTTTTGGATGCCCGAGGGTAAAACAATAATTTTTAGAAGGTTCGGGGTCAAAAATAGAATTTTTAGACATTTGGGGGTAAAATGGCAATTTTTGGAAGGTTCGGGGTTAAACATGGAATTTTTAGACATTTAGGGGTAAAATAGTAATTTTTGGAAGGTTTGGGGTTAAAAATGGAATTTTGACATTTGGGGGTAAATGGTAATTTTGGAAAGTTTAGGGTTAAAAAATGGAATTTTATAAAGTTTAGGGGTAAAAAATGTAATTTACAAAAAGTTTGGGATCAAAAATGAAATTTTAGAAAGTTTGAGGGTAAAAATGTAATTTTTAGAAAGTTTGTGGTCAAAAATGGAATTTTTGAAAGTTTGAGGGTAAAAATGTAATTTTCAAAAAATTTGGGGCCAAAAATGAAATTTTGGAAACTTCGGGGTAAAAATGTAATTTTTGAAATGTCAAGGTCAAAATGGAATTTTGGAAAGTTCAGGGGTAAAAATATAATTTTTGGATAGTTCATGGACCTTCTGGGCAATAAACCAAAAAGGGATGACACATGGCAATTTCTCAGGCATTTTGAAGTCAAAGGACTGATTTGAAAACCATGTAAAATTTTTGGGTTAATTTTGTAATTAAATAAAACTTGATTTTGGGATGAAATTAAAACAAATTAAAAATAAGAAGGACCATTTGCATAAATAAACCAAAATATTGACACGTGATAGCTTCTGGTATTCAAAAAGGTTAAAGGACTAAATTGATTAAAAAATTAAATTATTGGGCAAATTTAAAATTAATTATATGTGTGAAAAAGACCTGATTGAAAATTTAGAAAAAAGCAGAAGGACCAATTGCAGGAATGTACCATTTTCAAAAACACACGGATCCTAGGGACGGTTTGGGTCAAGCTCAAAACAACATTATTTTAAGCATTCTAAACCCATGCCAAAACGATGTCGTTTTGGAAGGTTATATATATCCTTTTAAAAACCCAAAAACTCACTTTCTTACTTCTTTTTTAAAAAAAAAATCTGAAAAACTCTCTCCTTTCCTCTCTTCAAGCCCTCATGGTCGGTCCAACTCCGATCACCGACCGATCCTTGCTCTGCCGTCGCTCCGCCGTTCTCCATCAACGTTAGCCCTCGTGCACGCGCAGTCATCAAAAGGTAACGCGCGTCTCTTTAGGGAAATTTTTTCATCTTTTTCATTATTTCCTTATAGAAAACACGGATCTATTCATAGATCCATCAAGAACTAAATATATTTTTGAAAAAGCTTTGATTTTTACAGCGTTTCTTACACGCACTTTTGAAGATCTGTTTTTCTTGCATTTTATAAAGAATTTGCAACCTGTTTTCCTCTTTATTTCTTTCTTATTATTTAGAATCCGTCCTTTCCTTTTTACAAAATCTTGTTTTGATTTTAAAATGAAACCTATTCTTATCTCTTTTTGTTCTCTCTTTTTTTTTGTAGATCTTCCCTCGGTGTGATAGAAACAGAGCTCGGAGACTATCTCGGCATGATTTTCGGCGACGACGACGTCAATCAAAGGGCGTGACTTCTGACTTCTCACTTTCTTTTTTTTATTTAATATTTATTAGTATATTTTATTATTATTATTATTATTATTAATGCTATTAAAATATTTAATATATATATATATATATTTACACTTTTTGAAACAAATAAAAATAATAAATGGTGACAGTAGAGGCTTTTAATATACGCATTAATGGATATTTTAGAAACTGATGGGTTTAGTATTGTAAATCATAAATAGTAATAAACATATATTGAAGCTGTACCTGAACTCTTTAATGCACAATAGCTTTGAATTCTGACTTGAATCTATGTTTGTTGTCTTGTGTCTGTTCGAATATCTCTATTTTCTATTAACTGCTCCTATTTTGATTTGTAAAAGCTTCGAAAATCTCTTTTCTTATATTGATTTGTAATGTTTAAACCAAAAACAAAGTCTTTACCCGTTATTACAAGGGTTTGAACTTGGTTTTATAACTAGAACTATAATCATTTCCTTTTGTTTTTTTTTTCCATTAAACTACTATCATTTCTTTCTTTTGCAAGAGCGGCAATAGAGGCTGTAGCAGTGATGGTGGCAATGGTGCAGGGCAAGTTGCTGGACGGTGTTGCTGGTGCTGACGTGGCAACCTCTGGTTGAAAGGGTGGACGGCAGCAGGTGCAAGTTGAGGGTAGCCATTTCTTAGGGTTTGACTTTAGGTGGTTTAGGGTTTGGGCCAATGTAAATGTAATTTGAGCTTAGGTTTTTGGTCTTTTAAAAATGGTCCAAGTTGAGCTTGTATTTGGACATCTTGTTTGGGCTTGGATTTGGACTTTTAATATTAATTTTTTTAATTTAAATTAAATTCAAATTTAAAGTAAATTTAAACTCAAAATAAATTTAAATTTAAAAATAAATTTAAATTTAAAATAAATTCAAATTTAAAAATTAAAAGTTGGACTCAGTGTTGGGCCCGATTAAAATTGAGCTCCAACACTTATTTTTGAGAAAAAAAAAAAATCTAAAACAAAATATGATTATTGTAAGAAAAGAAACTAAAAGAAATTAAACTTGAAAAGAAAAATATGCTAACCTGAAAGTGTATTGTTGTGATAAAAGAAGAAACTTTGAACGCCTTTACAGAGAAAGTGTGAAGGAGTTTTTGGGAAGAATTTCTTTTATTTCTATTCCACGATAGACGAAATGGCTATTCAAAGCTCTCACCACGGAATGGTTATTACGCATTTAACAGAATAGAAGCGCTTTTAGTAATTCGATCGAATAAAGAAACGGTGAACCAAACAAAGATATTACTGTTGATCACAGAATAAAAAGGGAATGACTATTACATTCCTCCCAACCAAATGCGCTGTAAAGGAAATTAAAGGGAAAAAAGAAAAGAAAATTGGATTTTTATTTTTTTAATTATGTTTTTTTAAAGAATTATTATTATGAATTATGTTAAATTTTATATAATTTATATGATATTTAAAGGTTTATTATTATTATTTTTTATTTTTTACCTTTAAAATAAAAATGGTATAATTAATTTTAGGTCCCTTGACTTGACTTTTTTTACAAACACTGCCACATGGCATCTTACTATTAGTTCGTGTGTTCTGACAAGTCATAAATTAACACTATTAGCCATAGGTACCAAATTGATAAATGGTAAAAAGTATAGGTACTAAAATAGACATTTTAAAAGTAAAAGTATCACATTAGAAGATTCGATAATGTTTAGGTCCCAAATGACATTAAGCGTACCAACACCCAATACATCTGACCGCGCTGAATCACACTATAAACAAAGAATAACTCTTCTTACTAATAAACCCTAGCAAATTTGTTGTGATTGGTTTGTAAGTCATCTTTCTTCTTCACTTAGCGGCTCTTTCCGAGAGAGAAGGGAAGCACGTTTAAGGTAAAGACGATGGTGTCGGGATCAGGGATATGCGCAAAGAAAGTGGTGGTGGATGCCCGCCACCACATGCTGGGACGGTTGGCTTCGATCGTGGCCAAGGAGCTCCTCAACGGCCAAAAGGTTGTCGTTGTCAGATGCGAGGAAATCTGCATGTCGGGCGGACTCGTTCGCCAGAAGATGAAGTACATGCGGTTCCTCCGTAAACGCATGAACACCAAGCCTTCTCATGGTCCCATTCATTTCCGTGCCCCCGCCAAGATCTTCTGGCGCACCGTTCGTGGGTCAGTCTTTAATTTTCTTAGTCTAATCTACATTGTATTTATTATTATTATTTTGGGTCTGATTTTGTAAAATGAGGAGCTCAAGTGAAATGGGTTTGTCGAAATTTATGTTTTGTTTACATCTTCGAATCAGTGAAGCTAAGCCCAAATAGTACATTGCTTGCATTGTGATCATTAGTTAGAAGAATGTTTGAGTTTGATGAGATTTAAGGTTAATGAATTTTGTAGAATGATACCCCATAAGACTAAGCGTGGAGCGGCTGCTCTCGCTCGTTTGAAGGCTTATGAGGGTATTCCTGCCCCATTTGATAAGATTAAGAGGATGGTCATCCCTGATGCACTTAAGTAAGTTTATATTTTACACTCTCTTTGATTTTTATTGCTATTGCAATTCCCGTGATTCTTTCTTGTAACTCTTGATTAGGGTCTCGAGGCTTCAGAAAGGGCACAAGTACTGCTTGTTGGGCTGCTTGTCATCGGAGGTTGGATGGAACCATTACGACACCATCAGGGTGAGTTTATCTTATCCTTCACTGCTTTGCTCTTGACTGTCCTTTAATCAATCTATGCCCTTATTTTTTGTGTTAAGCATCTTTTGGAACTAGGGGGGGGGGATTTAAACTATGATTTAAATTGTTGATTTAACTTTATATTTGCTTGTTCGCATCTGCTAATTGCTTGTTTAGTTGTTGAGGAAAACCATCCATCAACTTGGGAATGAGTGTTTTTTTTTTCTTAGTGCTTTTAGGAACTACGATTATGTGAAACAACTGCAGAGAGGAATTAGTACCGTCTTAAGATAGGCTGTATGAATTTTCTTAGGAAACAAGGAAAAAGATCTGGAATTCTACCGCATGCGCATGTTCTTATACATTTTGTCATATTAGTGTGTTTAATTGGGCTTTGGTTTATCATCCTTCTGATATGTAAGTCTTGCGAGTACTGGTATCAATGGACAAACAACACAAGGCTATCTTATGCATAATGGATTGTCAATATATATGGAATGGGAAATGCCCCCAGTATTATACTAGGGGTTATTTCTTGAAATTACAAAATTGTGTTTAGATTATGTTTCTACTTTCTAATAATAAGATTGACTTCAGGAGCTGGAGAAGAAGAGGAAGGAGAGGGCTCAGGTTGCATATGAGAGGAAGAAGCAGCTGAACAAGCTTAGGGTAAAGGCTGAGAAGACGGCTGAGGAGAAACTTGGTTCACAACTAGACGTGCTTGAGCCCGTTAAGTATTGAATTTGTAGTGGATAGCTAGTTTTTTTCTTACAATTTTGTTCAAGTTCTCTCTGTATGGGATTTGGTTTCACTGTTTTATTCTGTACGGGATTGTTGAATCTTGACAGTTATCCTTTCAATAAATTTCACATATGTTCTATCTTCAATGAGTGCATGAAAGAGGAGATTCGACAGCGGCCCGAAGTTGAAGTTTGTGATTGTTTTATTAGAAAGACTCAATCTTCTGGGTTCGATTTAGACATATCCTTGTACTTGGACTAGGTTTGGTTGGACGGTAGCTGATCAACGTTGTTGATATAAATACGCCAGTTTTTGTCTGTTCTGAGGGATAAAATGCACCTCCTTTGAATACAAGCTCCGGCCTACACTCCTCTTCCCAAACCTTGATTACGGTCTGGAAATTATTATACTTTCTCAACCTCCACAAATCCCTCGGCTGATGATATGTTAGCTTAGCTTTACGAAAAAAAATAAAAAGTTGGTCACTCAATTTTCATTTTGGGCACCTAAAAATAAAAGAAAATACAAATTAGGTATTACCATTAATCAAAATTTTTTTTCATTTTAATTACCCAACTTTAATTAGTTTTCATTTCAGTCACCCTCGTTAATTCAATATTGTTGTACATTCATTTTAGTCACCTTAATTTTAATAAATTTTTATTTTAGTCACTCATTTACATTTTAAAATTTTATTTATTTCTTCAAAAAAAACCTAAATTTTATAAGAAATTTGAGCTATTTAGTTGTGGAGACTGAACACATGTTTTCGTTGTAACTCAATTCATCGTAAAGACTCAACTTTTTTTTCATGATTTTTACTAAAAAGAAAATTCAAAAATTAATTCTAAAAATTTAAAGAAAATTAAAAAGATAAATGTTTCCATTTTACCAAATAATTCAATATAAAATATATTTTCCTTTTTATTGGAAAAAAACTAAAATTAATTCTAAAAATTAAAAAGATAAAATAGTTTTGGGTAATTATTCGGTCCAGTGGAGTAAAAAAACTTCACAAATAGGTATAAGATGATACAAAGTGTCTTTTTTAATTATTTAATTATTATTTTATTATGAGAAAATATTTGGTATATAACCAATCAAGTTTTTAGACTTCACAAGCAATTTTAGAGAATGACAAGTGTCCTATAAGAACATAGTAAAATATTAAAAAAATAAATATTTTAAAAAAATGACACGTGGCAATTTTTTAAAGTTGCTTATGAAATAAAAAAAGTACATTGCCAGTGTACTAAATACTAACTCTTTTATTATACCTAAAAACAAATGGCATCAACCTAAACCTGCTTGTAGAGTTTTTTTTTTACTCCACTGGCAATCTGTAGGATAATATTCCGTAGTTTTTTTTCCGTTTAAAATCTAAATTTTCCTATAAAAACTCAAAAAATCCCAAGTTTTCCCTTCTATTGGAAAATAACTAAAATTAATTCTAAAATAAAAAATAAAATGAATTTTAAAAAGATAAAATGAATGACCAAAATAAAAAATTACTAAAATTGGGTGACTAAAATGAGTATACAATAACATTGAATTAACGATGAGCAACTTAAATGAAAATTTATTAAAGTTGAGTGACTAAAATGAAAATGACTGTTAATAGCAGTGCCCAGTTTACAAATTTTAAATTTTTGTGCCCAAAATGAAAATTTATGAAAGTTGAATGACCAACAATGTAATTTACCAGACAAAAGAAAAAGAAAAACGTCGACAGCAGGGTTCGAACCTGCGCGGGCAGTGCCCAACAGATTTCAAGTCTGTCTCCTTAACCACTCGGACATATCGACCTTGATTGATGGTTACGTCCTTAAAAGTTTAATTTATCAAGTCTCTACTCTACATAATAAAATTTCTGTTTTCAAGTATTGTGTTCACCAGTTGAGCTTCTTGGGCAGAGCAGAAAGGGTTTCATAGGGTATCCAGCTTGATTTACATACATATTTGTGAGCTGGCCTACAAGCAAAACTTAATTTGAATGAACGATGCATTTATTTTCTGTGAAGTTAAAATCATGTTTCTAAATGCATGGCATTGGTGGATTTTGGTTTAGGTTATGAAAGTAAAAAAGCAGGTTGGTTTTCTTTAAGAAGAAGATACATTTGTGGGAGTGGGAAATTAATTTGCAAGCAAGCGTGATAATTGCACTTATGCGGGTCCGCTAACCATCCTTTGCATTACATATCCACCTATTCCACATTAACTACACACTACGAAAGCATAGTTAAATAATATGAATGTGGCATCTTCTGTAACTCTATATGCCCTTTTCTTGCCCCTCTCTTGAAACCATGCAATGCCCAAAACGAAATTACGTAAGGGGCAGACATAGAAATGTAACATGATTCATGGTTTCCACTTCCAGTAGAAAATTTAACGACTTTGGTCCACAAGGAAAAGAGAGAGAGGACGCAGCTGCCATTTGTTTCCCTTGCTCTTTCAGCTGCTTTACTTTCAACTACTGCTATAGTCAGTGGCTTGGAGTGCCTATATATTACATACCATAGCAAGAAATCATCACCAAACCAGAACCATAATAATCAATGCCAGTGTTGGTGTTGCCACCCCCTTTATCATTATCACCTGTCTCTTTAATCCCCTCCATTACTTGCATGCCTTAACTTTCTTTCTGACACAAAATTCAATCATTACCCTTTAATCCCATCCCATTAACCTTCCATTAAGGGTTTAAGGGACTCTAAGAAATTTCCTTCGTTTTAGGATGCTAGTGGACTCTATGGCCTTCAAGCTCTTCTGGGTCTGCTTCAACTTGTTCTTCTGCTTTTGGGTTGTTGCTTTCTGTGATCAAGATGGTATGCATAATTTGTTTCGATTTTTGGATTCCTGTTTTTGCTACATTTGCTTTATTTCTTAATTTACAAAATCATTTTCTTGTTGCTTGTAAAGCTTTGATCTTAAAATCACTATGGAAGAGCATGATCTAACAAAATGTCAGAAACAGAATGCTGAAGCTTTGAATTTGTTGGATTTACATTTGATTTTCTGTGAGACAGGTTTCTTGAGCTTATCTTGCGGTGGAGCAAAGAGTTATGTTGATTCATCTAAGATAAAATGGGTGTCAGATGATACATTCATAACCACAGGCAACACAACTACCGTTGAGTATGCTGAAGGTACCTCCTCCTCATCCAGCATTTCACTTCGATTTTTCCCGGAATCTCAAGGCCGCAATTGCTACAAGTTACCAGTAGAGAATATGTCATCCATTGTTCTTGTGAGGGCTCAATTTGTGTATAAGAACTATGATGGACTTGAGAAACCTCCAGCTTTCTCGGTGTCTATTGGTAGAGCTATAGTTGGCACAGTGAACCTAACCCACAAAGATCCATGGATCGACGAGTTCTTATGGCCAGTGAGTAAGGATACACTCTCATTTTGCTTCCAAGCTATTCCAGATGGTGGAGCTCCTGTTATTTCATCACTCGAAGTTCGACCACTTCCTCAAGGCGCTTACCAAAGTGGCATGGAAGATATTCCCAACAAGTCACTTTGTAAATGTTATCGAATCAATAGTGGTTACACCAATGGATCCTTGAGGTAAAAACATTTCATTATTCGTTTTCCATATAAGGCTTCTGTTTTGTATATCAGGATATCTGTAATTTAACTTGAATTAAACAGGTACCCTGTAGACCCATTTGACCGCATTTGGGATGCTGATCAAAGTTATACACCCTTCCATGCCTCGCCTGGATTCAACATTCCTCTTAGCTTCAATTTGTCAAGTCTAAAAGAGAGCCCTCCTTTGGATGTGTTGCAGACTGCTCGAGTTCTCGCACGACAGGATGTGTTACATTATAACTTACCCCTAGATAAGTTGGGGGACTACTACATTGTACTCTACTTTGCTAGCATCCTTCCCGTGTCTGCTTCTTTCGATATATTAATCAACGGGGACGTTGAGCTATCAGAATTCACTATAAGAACCTCAGAAGCCAGTACTCTATATTTTAAGCAGAAGGGAATCATAAATCTGGATATTGCACTTAGGAGCATCATATTCTACCCTCAAATTAATGCGCTTGAGGTTTACGAAATTGTCGATATCCCACCTGAGACTTCCTCAACTACAGGTAACATTTTCTTTTGTAAATCTGATGAGTTTTTTCCGCTGTCTAATGCTGATTCCATTTTTCCTGAACTTACAGTTTCAGCACTTCAAGTTGTTGAGCAGGCTACCGGTTTTGATCTCGGGTGGCAAGATGATCCATGCTTCCCAACCCCATGGGATCATATTGAATGTGAAGGAAGTACGGTAACATCATTGTATGTACCTATTAAACTGGTACTTTGTAATTTTCTTAGTCTTACCATAGAGAACTACTCATACTGCGTTATCATCCTAGGGACCTTTCGGACATCAACTTGAGGTCAATTAGTCCAACGTTTGGCGACTTGTTGGATCTTAAAATACTGTAATGCCTTTTGCTTTACAACAAGTTTCTTTTACAATTAATATCGCTGGTATTCTCAAAATAAACACTTGCTAAATGTTGTGATTTGGTTTTCAGGAATTTGCATAACACATCACTTTCAGGAGCAATACAAAATCTGGGCAGCCTACAGCACCTTGAGAAACTGTAATGTCCCTCAAAAAGTATTCACCTGTTACCGTATCTTCTAGCAGGACTAATAATATAATCTTAACTAAATTCTCAGGAATCTGAGTTTCAATCAGCTTACATCCTTTGGTCCTGATATAAACAGCTTGGTTAACCTTCGAGTTCTGTAAGCTGTTTTCCTATATTGTGATTTCTTTATATGATAAATAATAATTGAACTAATGCTGCATTATTGTTATTGTTATTATTTTCTACATGTAAGGGACTTGCATAATAACAGTTTACAAGGAATTGTTCCAGACAGCTTGGGAGAGTTAAAGAATCTACATCTACTGTAAGTGACTTTGATAAATACGCGGTTTGTATGTCGTAGCGCAGCCCTGTGTTTCACCCGATGAAAAACTGCATTCTCTGTTCTCCAGGAATCTGGAGAACAACAAACTTCAAGGTATCCTCCCCCTATTTTTGAATCGAGAAAGTTTGGAAGTTAGGTACGGCACTCATTTAATATTCTCCTTTTATTTTCTAGGCTCTAGCTATTTATTCATGTATCGTTCGTGATAGATAAACTTCCATGCAGAACATCAGGAAACTTGTGTCTTTCCTTCTCAACAATGGCATGCAATGATGTCTCGTCAAATCCTTCAATCGAGACACCGCAAGTTACTATTGTTACCAATAGGAAGCACAAGGGGCATAGGCATTTTGCAATTATACTTGGTGCAGCTGGGGGAACCTTATTTGCTGTACTCCTTACTTCTCTTTTAGTATTATTGTACATAAATAAGAGGAAAACTGAAGCCACATATACCACAAGTATGTACTAGTTATTCACATTGTTGTTACCGTGAAATCAGCAACATGATTCTTATATGCGCATTGTTTTTATATTCAGATGCAGCAATTGATATGCGAAACTGGAATGCAGCAAGAATCTTCTCCTACAAAGAAATAAAAGCAGCTACAAATAACTTTAAGGAAGTTATAGGCCATGGTAGCTTTGGATCTGTCTACCTTGGAAAGCTATCAGATGGCAAACCGGTAGCTGTAAAAGTGCGGTTTGATAAAACTCCATTGGGAGCTGATTCTTTTGTTAACGAGGTTTATCATAAAAAATTCTCTATGATTTTCTTCTTTAACCATAAAGCAGTAGGAGCTCATTAATTTTCTTACTATTCTATTCGTGATCTTATTGGAGGACTCTATGCAGTCTATTATATCTAATGTTTGGAGCTTGATTCTTTAGTTTATGTATGATGTTTGGCCTCTTGCTACATCTAATCTTCAGTCACATTGGTCCTGCAAAAGTTGCCTCATTGTTCGTAGGGTTCCATGCAGGTTCATCTCTTATCACAAATTCACCATCAAAATCTTGTGAGCTTGGAAGGATTTTGTCATGAATTGAAGCATCAGATACTTGTCTATGAGTATCTACCAGGTGGATCACTGGCAGATCACCTCTATGGTATGTTTTCCTGAATAAAAGATTTCAACATTTTCATTTTGCAATTTTAGCTACATGTCCTTTAAACCGTTATAGCTTGTTCTTGATGTTTGTTTCAGGTCCGAATAGTCAAAAAGTTTCTTTAAGCTGGGTTCGGAGACTGAAAATAGTTGTTGATGCTGCAAAAGGTATGTCTAATTTTCTAGTATTAAAGGAAAACCTTGAGGGAATGTGTAGAGTTTATGCCATATTTGTCTGTGGAAATGGTATAGTTTCACTTTCACATATAAGTGGAAACAGCAGGAGGTCCAATGTTTTTGTCATAATAAATGCTATTACCGTTTTATTGCCTCTGATCATTGAGCCTTGATTGTTTGGAAGGGCTGGACTATTTGCATAATGGGAGCGATCCAAGAATCATACACCGTGATGTTAAGTGCAGTAACATCCTTTTGGATTGTGAGATGAACGCCAAGGTCTGCGATTTCGGCCTCTCTAAGCAAGTAACTCTGGAAGATGCAACTCATGTGACCACTATTGTCAAGGGCACTGCTGGCTATCTAGATCCTGAGTATGTCTTCCTTAAACTGTGCCTTCACTGCACCGCACACCATCATTGATGTCGTTTATTTACTGCAGGTATTATTCCACCCAACAGCTGACTGAGAAAAGTGATGTCTATAGTTTTGGGGTTGTTCTTTTAGAGCTTATATGTGGAAGAGAACCGCTGACTCATTCCGGAACTCCGGATTCCTTCAATTTAGTGCTATGGGTAACCAAGATTTCCTTTTCCTTTTAATTTCTTATTCTTGTGTATGGAAAGGTCTGATGTTTTTGCATTTGTCAACAAACTGGAGAATCATGGATTTAAGAAGGCTAATTAGTTTAAGCATGTTAGTACAAAATCCTGAAACATAGCTCTAAGCAACTGGTTCATATTCGAGTTAAACGCAGGCAAAGCCGTACTTGCAGGCAGGTGCGTTCGAGATAGTGGATGACAACTTAAAGGGAAGCTTCAATGTCGAAAGCATGAGAAAGGCCGCCTTAGTCACCGTGCGGTGTGTGGAAAGAGATGCATCACGGAGACCCAGTATTGCACAATTGTTGGGTGAGCTGAAAGAAGCCTACAGTCTTCAGCTTGCATATCTTGCATCTTTGGGACACTCAGGTTAACCAACATCAACCCCATTCCAACTTTGAAAACTTTTCCTGCCCACTATTTAAAACGAGATGAGGTATATATAAGACTGCTTATGTATCTATTCTGTGAATGGCAAGCAATAATAGTGTAGTGTATTTGAGTAAACTTGCCAAACCATCAACATGTTGGGACATAATTTGGCAGGGGATACCAAAACACAAAGTTTCTGTCCCCGCAACATGTGCAAATCAATTGAAAGCAGTGAGTGAGTGGGGCTTGATATTCAACTAAATACTGGATTTTGGAGCAACCATCCAATAATAAAATATTACTGCTATATTATCTCTCCTGTGGAAAAAGGATATTGTTCATGCAAAAAGAAAAAATAATTATGTATTTGCTTTCAAATGACATTATTATAGTAATAGACTTAATATTCATTCAACAGAAGAAATTTTGACTATTCAATAGTTAATTTCGAACAAAGAAAGAAAGAAGGGGACTATTCAATAGCACGGCCGCATACGCACAGCCGACAAAGAAGATTATCAATTTTCTACACCTCATCGTTTCTAAAACAGAATGATGGTTGTTGGTTGGTTAGTCCAGCTTTTGAATTTTTTTAATTATATTTTTTAAATTTTATGTAATAAACATATATATAATATTATATCAATTTTTTCAAATTTTTTAAAAAATAAGAATTAAAAATAATGAAATTAATGTTTTTAAAAAATATATCAAATTAAATGTATAATACAAAATTAATAGCATAATTACAATTATAATTTAAATTAAAAATTAATATTATACATTCAAATTATATCTGAATTTTACATATAATATTTAAAATTATTCATAATTTTTTTTTCTTTTGAATAATATATTTTAATATATTCAAATCTATATCTTATTGTATAGACAACTATATCAATACTAATCATTCACAAAATATAACCTTTAACAGTAGTCCGAAACTTAACAAAAAGAAAATGTTCATATCGTCTCAACACACACCGTTAGTCACATAACGCCTCAAAAAAACACAGCAGTAATCTTTGTCCGAAACATCAGACAAGAAGTGAAATGCGGCGATGGTTTCCACTTTTTCAAGGCAGTCAACCACTTTCCCATTCCAGGAAAACCCAGGGCCGAGAAAAATCCTCCGGCCTTTGTTTCTTCCTTAACGCCTTAGTACCCAGTAAAATTCCAGGTGGAAATTTTCATTGAGTTTGAACTTCACTATTATCTTTCATGATGTTTGATCAATTCCGTGTTGTTTTTGTATTTCTCTGCCTTTCTTGAGCTCTTCATGTTGTAATGGTTTCACCTACAGTTACTTCGTGGACCTTAATTGGTCTTATAAGAACCTTTCTCGGCCTTGCTCTAGCTTTTGTCCTTCTATGTGGATCAACCTTGGGGTTTTTCGCTTGGAAACTTTATCATGTTTTTGGACTTTACTTGCCTTGTCCTTGTTCTGGGTTTCTTGGGTACCAAAATAGCAACCTCTGCTGGCATAAGCTTCTCATTCAATTCCCACTAACAAACATTCATTCTGCTCTTAAACTGTCTTTGAATAGGTTCCCTTTTAACTTACTTTGCTTCAACGATCAAGAATCGGATTCGGATGCCAAGTCCATTGAATTGCTGGGTGAAGCATGTCCTACTTCACCTTCAGGTTTAAGATTGCAAACTATGGTGAATAAAAAAAAGAAAGTTATATATCTGAAGCATAAATCTAAAGTTCAACGAGGTAGGATAGCTGCTTTTGGCTATCGAAAGTCTGCTAATTTCTCAGTTGCAGATGCCTCATCTGTTGATGGAGGAGAAACAATGATTGAAAATTGGGGTCTAGTTAGTGAAATAGAAGATTGTTTTCCTGGTAAGTAAAACGTATCTAATGTGATATCTTTGCATTATGGGAATTTTAACTGCTGCTTCTGAAACTGGTTGAGGTTCTAAGATTTTTTTTAACCATTTTAGTAAGTTAAGGAATCATTCATTGACATGAAGTTTTCATTGAATATTGAACTATTAAATGATGCTCTTCTCTTATTAGCATTACATTTGTATTGACCTATGTGAAGCCTGCCATTTTAGATGACAAAAACACTCAATCTGGCAATGATTTGAGTGAGGCAACCTGGCATGGTTTTGAACTGACAAACGGAGAGGGAAAAGGTAACACTAATGAAAAATTTGAGGTTACTGGACATGAGGCAAATCGGATCAAAATATTGGAACAAGCTATAAAAGAAGAAAAAGCTGCATGTGCTGCTCTATATTTGGAGTTGGAGAAAGAAAGGGCTGCTGCTGCTTCTGCTGCTGCTGAAGCTATGGCAATGATTTTGCGTCTACAAGAGGATAAGGCATCGATAGAAATGGAAGCAATGCAATCCCAAAGGATAATAGAAGAAAAATTTGCATATGATGAAGAAGAGATGAACGTTCTAAAAGAGATCCTTGTCGGGAGGGAGAAGGAGAATCACCTTTTGGAGAAAGAAGTTGAGGCTTACAGGCAGATGGATACACGTAGAGATGAGCCAGAGGAGTGTGATTTTTTTCGACACAGTGCAAATAAAGGGGGATAAATTCCTTCAGTTTCACTTGGATTAGGTGAAGATCTGTTGCTGATGGGAAATCGTGGATCCACCAGGAAGAATGAAGTGGGAAAAGGTTCTAGTTGGCCTTCGGAATTTGAGACTCCGTCTTCTGAGAAATTATGTCATACTGTGGTTGTTAATTTAACTGGGAAAGGAAAGGGACAAGATGGTGATGATGATGATGCCATAGTATGCCAAGCAATAACTAGAAAAACTGCCCCAAGTTTCGGTGGCACTTCTTTAAGTGTAGATGAGCTTGAGAGAAATTCGGACTTTGGTGAGCCACTAGGCAGAAATCTACACAATTCCACATTTGATATGGAACCAAGTATTTATGATGTCCGTGTTATTGATGATAACAAAGACAGTCCTAAGGAGGAGAATAAAAAAAGTAAACTGCCAATTGGTTATGCATCGGACCACAAAACCTTTCTATATGACTTAGAGAGGAGTTCTTCTGCAGTCAGTAATGAAAGGATGGAGATTGATGCTGAAATTGAACACCTTACAGAGAGGCTACATATAGTTGGAGAAGAAAAAGAGAAGCTGACTGCCTCTGCAGATCAGAGGGAAAGTATAGATATCCTATTGAAACTCATCAAGGAGCAGGTGAAGCAGCTTCGGGAATTTCAGCAGCTAAAGGAGCCTGCAACAGACTTCTTTACCTTCTTTATCTCCATCCTCTAAGGTAGTGTTACATTTCAATTTGACAATTTATCATTTTATAAACCAAGGGCAACTTTTGTTTGCATGCTTGTTAGCTATCTGCTGTTATGCTTGCGTCAAATTTCCATTTTTGAGCTCCTGACAGGGAGAAATCAAGAATCCAGTTTTTCTTCTATAAAATCAACAAAAACATGATAATTTGTGTCGATACAGAATATTTGTAAAATCATTGTGCCATATCAGCATGAAAAGTGCACAACTCAAGTGAATGTCAACTGAGTAAACGTAGTGTTTGCGTAAGACAAAACTGACCATAGTTTTCAGATGTAACCCTGCTTATTAAGCATAAAAATATTGAGAAATGACTGTTGCAATTTTCCGTAACATCAGTTGTATGATATTGCCATAATTATTATTACTTCCTTAGTAGTATATCTGTGAACGCATTTCTAGAGTTTTTTTTATGCTTTCATGGGGTTGGAGTGAAAAAAGTACTCTTTGAAAATCAATATTGTGTAATACCAAAGAGTCATTTCTTCCTTCAAGTATAATTCTGTTGGTCAATTGCATGATGATGATGATCGGAAAATATATCTTGAAGAATGTTGTTTTCCATTTTTCCACTACTATTTTCTCACAGAACTTATTGACAACTTAGAGGTCTATACATCATTCCTTGCTTAGGACTTACTTCAGTTGCTGCTGTTTAGGTAGTATGGATGTGTTTTGAGGTCTAATGCCAATATCATTAAGTGTAGGGTCCTTCTCTATAGGGAACTTCTTATGTGAATATTTTAACATTCCATTTTGCAGGTTTTTTTCGAGATAATATCTGGTTTTTATTGTCAAAACACCTCCGAAGTCAACTAAATTGTGTGCTGTTAGGATGATGTTAAGACTGTTTTTTTTTCATTTAAAAATCATCCATAAGAAAGCAGTTGCTTTGGTGAATTAAAAGGGACCAACCATATGAAGTTAATCCAACGGGAGTAATATAATAACAAGTTTGGTGATAATTTTAATCTTACAACTGGAAGATGATTAGATATTTGGATTCTAGATGGATTCATGTAGCTTACCTATTTAATATGCTCAAATTGAGATTTTTCTTGTTATTTATATGTGAACTTCCAGCTAAGGGGAAAGAGCTTTAAATGATTTTGTTGCCTTGAATGTTGATGGAAAATAGGTCATTAGAACCGGGTTTAATTAGCATTCAATCTTCTGCAGAAACTGAGAACAACTGTAATCCTTGCATGAACCTTGTTGTCAGAATTGTCATGTTTTTTCAGCCATTTCTTTCATAGTTGCTAACAACCATCCGTGTACTTTCAGCTCTCAGCTCAACTAGAAGCCGCAGCTGAAATGCATTGGTTGAAATCGATGATAGTGCCTAAGCCAGGTACAGTTGTTATCACAACTAGGAAAAATCATCCCAATTGCTCCAAGGTTTGCCTCCAGTCCCTTTCAAGTTAGTTTGTAAGTTGTCGGTAAAATCTGTAAAAAGTCCATAGAAGTTAGCTAGTGGAAGTTAGATGATGTAGTTGGTATTTGTTGCCTTGCCTGCTGGAAAAAAAAATGTATGTAAACCTTTAAATATATATATATTACTTTCAATTGAATTAGAGTAGCTTCAAAGTTGTCTCTGGTTGACCCCTCAAATGTTGGTCCCACCTATAAATAAATAATCAAAGGCCAACTTTGATCACTGGTTTGTCATCTTTCTTGGCTTCGATTCGAGTACAACGGGATGTAATTATTATTTGAAAATGAACATGTACAAACAGAAAAGGACAAGAAAAGTTGACATCATGTGTTCACCATCTTCTTGATGCAATCTTTATGATTAGAAGAATGTACTTGGGAGCTAGGACCAGGTTTCTGATATATTCCATGGTTGACTTTGTTTATTTGCCTGAACACCGGATCACGTCGACTTAAGCTTTTATCCTATAATTTCGGGACTAGAAGTGAAGTCTTCCACCATAGGTGAAGATGTGTAGTTCATTGATTCTGACACTATAGCAGTCATAATGATTAAATTTTGTGACTTTGAATCCTAAACTGTAATGATAAATGTTAAAATTATAACTTATTTATTTATTAGTCGAAAGTAAGGGAATTGGATGCATGTGTGCCCAAGTTTAGGTAATTATTATGGTTGAATGGCTCTTCTTGACCCATATCTTTCATCATTCATGTGCCTGAAAACCAACACATGATTCAATGTCCTTTGCTTGCCCCGCACCCAACCGCGCACCAGGATGTCTTAGCTTTTTGCTTTCGGCCTTTACCAACAATGATTCGAACTAAGGCTATTGGGATAGATGAACACCCGGCCAATATATCAAAATTTGGGAAAGACATATTTTACATTTAAAAAGGGTAAATTACTTAGTTGGTCATCCAACTTTTTGAGCGCTTTCATTTTGGTCACCTAAATAAGTTTACTTGCAATTTAATTACTGTCGTTGCAATAACTAAACATTTTAGTTACCCAACCGTTAACCCACTAATATAGTTTGATGTGGAGTTTCATATTATCATTTTTTACTTTTTTTACCGTCAATTCACATCGAAGACATGCCCTCATCAATCTCCAACACTTTTCGGAGCGTCTACGATTACAGTGTTAACATGACGGTCAATCAGTTGGAAATCTCGAAGCAAACACTATCGTGCTTCGCGAATGAGACTGATTCGGTCGGAACTCGCTTTTTGCACTCCTATCCAACCTCTACGATTCTCGACACTTCTTATCCGATCGCCTCGAACCATCAGCCTATTCAAAAGCCCTCTTTTCGAATCACAATATCTCAAATATACACATACATATTCCCAATGTAACCAATAGACTCAAATGATCAGATATATATGTATCTCGAATCATGTTTGACATCAATGTTATTTGATTATATTAAACTAACTATTAAAGCATAAATTGGAGTCAAGACATGAGAGCACAAACCAAAAATGCTACTCGATGATGACCTTCATTTTTCTTTAGTCTTTTGATGTCCCGACATCTTCTTTAGCTATGTGTGTTAGTACAACTATGAAAACAACATCAAATACACAATCAAACACATATGCTATCAAGAATCAAACACGAAAATGCATTTTCTCAATTTAATCCGCTAGAGCTTTAATATTTGGTTTTCCTGTAACTCTCGATTTTCTTGTTTAATTATAATTTCAATTTCATAAATAAACTACAAGGACTTGAAACTATCAAAAATCACAATTATTTTCAAAAATTCTCATCACCTTTCTCTTTACTCTCCAACTTTCAACAATACCAACTATCCAAATTCTTAAAAAAAAAAATCATGATCTAAATGTTGGGCTACCTAAATCTATTATGCTAAATTTAAAATCTAACAAAGGTTACAATAAATCATCACTAACCTTCAAGCATTCATCAATGTTTACTTAATAAAACTAAACAATCTCCCCGTCCAGTGGTTTAGCCAAACTAGCTTTGGTTAAAAAAGAAGATTTACAAATTTTCAATCTACCCCTCCGGTGGTATTAGATTTTCTTAAAACAGATAAAATAAAAGGAGTTTTTCCTTTCAAAATATTCTTATATAATTAGTTAGGATATTTTAACACTATATATATATATATTATCTGTAAATCTTTTATATATGCATTAAATTATATTATATATATATATATATATATATAAATATGAATTAATTAAATGTATTTTTTGAAACAAAATGTATCTTTTGATTTAAATACAATAGACATGTACATCTATAATTATAATTAAAGACACATTGATTATTTTATTATTAAATTCAAATTTTGATAGATTTTTATCATAATCAATTAATTTATTATTAGATTCAAAATTTGATAAATCTTTATCATAACTGATTACTAGATTCAAAATTTGAAAGATTTTTATCATTATTAGGATTATAAGTAATTTTTGTGATTGATGGGTCTCACTGAATTTAGTTTAATTGGACCACTCAAATTAAAATTTTCAATACTTAGGGGAGGGTGAGGATTAGTGTAATTGAGCATGTAATTATACTCAAATATAATTTAAAAAAAATTATTTTTATACAAGTTATAAAAATTGTATTATAAGAATGAACATGTATGACTGTTTGGGATGGTTATGACCAAAAAATTTTTATATAATAGATCCTAAAAAATTATATTCTAAAAATAAATGTGCATTTTATAAACTTATAACAAAAATTATATAATTTAAATTTTAAAAAATATAAAATTATGGTAAAAAAATTTATTATAAAAAATAGTTTGCATATTATACAAATTTTATAATGTATTTATTTATAAAAAAATTATGGCTAAGAAGTATGTACATAACTTAATTATGTGTACTATATATTATAAAAATAATATGCTTATTCATAAAAAAATATTATAGTTTTTATCATAATTTGTTTATAAAAAATAACTTTTATGACAAAAATTAACAATTTAATTTTTTTTTTGTAAAGGTTATATATTATAAAATTTATATTATTTTTTATTTAATTTACATATAATAATAATGAATATAACCTGATATAGGTTTTTCTTCAAAAGATAGAATCAGTAAGAGCGATTCTTGGCATATTTAAAGTAGCTGATTTGATTGATGAAAGTAGTAGGAGATGGAAGGAGGAAGTTATTTACTATTGGTTTTCTGAGGAAGAAGCTAACAGAATCATGAGCATCCCACTAGCCTAGAAAAGCCACGATGATTTGCGAATCTGGAAAGTCGAGTCCTCGGGTGTTAAAAAGGAAGTTGATTGTTAGTTGTGTAGTTAGTTTTTTGTTATTAGTTCAGTTAGTGTGCAGTTAGATAGTTAGCAGGTTAGCAGCTCAACTATAAGAAGGACAGTATGTTTGTAATTATGGGTTGAGAAAGTTCACTTGAATGAAGCTGATTTCTTCTCATTCTTAACATTGTGATCAGTATTTTAAGATGGTATCAGAGTTATGGCAATCGATTTTTTTCGATGATTCAGTTCCGATCAGCTGATTGGTTGCATTATTGGCTTGCATTGCTGGTTCGATGGTTTGCTAGTTGTAGATTTTCTATAGTTTCTGATTTTTTATTTTCCTAGATTGGGTTGTGAAGCCTCTTTTCTTGTTAATTGTTGGTGACCCATTATTGTTTTTTGGCTTATTGTTTGTTGTTGGGCAAAAATCAATTGACAGATTAATGTTCAGTTTAGGGGCGCCTTTTTTTGTTGTTTCTACCTGATTGTTTGGTGTCAATATGGTGACTCTTTCGATCCGGATTCCGTTATTGATTTTAATTATCCCCTGTATTTGCATCCGTCTGATACTCCAGGAACGCTTTTAGTTTCTCAGTTGCTTGGGGTGGAGAACTACAATGTTTGAAGTAGATCCATGAAAATCGCGGTGTTAGCCAAGAATAAGCTGGGTTTGGTGGATGGAACTTGTTCTAAAGAATCATTGCTGGACAAGTTGGGATATCAATGGGAGTGATGTAATGAAACTACTGTTCTATCTTGGATTTTGAACAGCGTCAGTAGAGAACTTTCAGCAGGAATTGTATTTGCTTTTAATGCGGCGGCAGTATGGAAGGATCTTGGTGAACGTTTCCATAAGGTAGATGGTTCTCGAATTTACTTCTTGCATCGTGAACTCACTTCACACGTTCAAGGTACTAATACTGTTTCTGTGTATTTCACTAAGCTGCGATTGTTTTGGGATGAATATGATGTGCTTGAACCTTTTGCGTCATGTGGTTGTAAGAAGTCAAGATAGAATAAGGAGCATTTGTTGCAACAACGTTTGTTCCAGTTTTTAATGGGGTTGAACGAGCCATATAATGCGGTGCGTAGTTAGATTCTGTTGATGAATCCATTACCGACCGTCAACCAAGCTTATTCCTTGCTTGTGCAATAGGAGTCTCAAAGGCAACATAATCCAAGTGTTGTTGGATCTGATCCGATTTCCTTCCACTCTGCTAATGTGGTTCAGAAACAGAGATTTATTGGAATTTGTGACCATTGTAAAATCAAAGGGCACAAGAAGGAGAATTGCTATAGGCTTATTGGTTATCCAGCAGATTTTAAGTTCAAGAAGAAGAAGGTTACTGTTGCTCCGAGTCATGTGGTGAACAATGCTTCGATTAGTGCTAGTAATGGAGTTGATGTGGCTCATGAGGTTAATGTTGTATCTAGTCCATCCAATCCGCAAGCACCTATGTTTACTCAAGCACACTATTAGCAGATTTTCAACTTGTTGAACAAAGAGCCTACTGTTAAGACATTTACAAGTTTGGCAGGTATGATTGATGACTCAAACCATTGGGTTGTCGATACAGGGCCGACTGACCATATATCATGTGATTTCCAATCCTTAGAATCTCTTGTTGCATGTACATGGAACCCTCTTTGGGTTCAATTACCAAATGGTTCCTCGATTTCAGTTACACATATTGGCACTTGCACTATTCAACCTAACCTTCAGCTTACTAAAGTTCTTTATGTTCCAAATTTCCATTACAATCTTCTTTTTGTTTCAAAGCTTACTAATTATCTTCAATGTTCTATTGCCTTTTATCCTATTTTTTGTCTCATACAGGACCTCTCAGGTGGAAGGATGAGGGGGATTAGTAAGGAACAAGGTGGTCTCTACATCTTGCAACCTGTTCAACAGACCGAAGTGGATGCAGTCACATCATCTCTTCCTTGTATGTCATGTTTAGTAAAGGTTGAACCATCTTACCTTTGGCATGCTAGACTTGATCACACCTCGGTTTCAAGATTGAATAAGGTGCCTAATCTTCCTTGTACAGTTTCGAATAGTGATAGAATACAACAATGTCCAATATGTCCTCTTGCTAAACAAACTAGAATGTCGTTTCCTATGAGTACGTCTCGTGCCAATGATTTTTTCCCCTTATTCATATAGATTTGTGGGGCCATATCAGGTTTCTACTCAAAGTGGTCATAGGTTTTTTTAACCATTGTTGATGATCACTCAAGATGACATGGGTGTATTTGTTGCGTAATAAAGGTGATGCTTTTTTATATCTTAAACATTTTGTTGCTTTGGTCAATAATCAATTTTCAGCAAGTATTAAACATGTGCGTAGTGATAATGGCTATTTTTTTAAGAAAGAGTGTAACGATTTTTTTAGTTCGCTAGGCATTGTGCATCAAAGGTCGTGTGCGTATACTTCTCAGCAAAATGAGATTGCTGAGCGTAAACATCGTCATTTGCTTAATGTAGCTAGGTCTCTTAAATTTTAATCTCATATGCCTAGTAAGTTTTGAGGTGAGTGTGTGTTAGCTGCCTGTTTTTTAATCAATAAATTACCTACTTCTCTTTTACATTGAAAGTGTCTTTTTGAGGTGTTATATGGTAACCCTCTGATCTTTTTCGTTTACGGGTATTTTGGGTGTCTTTGTTGTGCCACTACACCTAACTATCATGATAAGTTTGCACCTAAGGCTATACCTTCTGTGTTAATGGGCTATTCTACTGTTTAGAAAGGTTACTTGTTATTAAATCTTAAAACTAAATTTTTTTTGTCAATCGGGATGTTGTTTTTCATGAAACCATATTTCCTTTTACATTTCCCATCAAGAATTTTGTGTTGTTTCCTACAAATGATAGCTCTACTTTTCTTGAACTCGAGCCTATGCCTTCTACTCATCCCACGTCTTTTGAACCTGAACCTATAACTTCTATTCCTCCCACGTCCTCTTCATTACTAGTCGAATCTGCTTCTATGACCTTACCACTTGTTGACTGTTCTTCAACTCATTCTTCTCTTGAGCATTCGACTGTTTTCCTACCAATTTCTTCTCCATCCAATGTTCGATGCACCACACGATCTGTCAAGCAGCCTGTATGAATGAGAGATTATGTTTGTTCTAATAAATCTTCCACTTCCCTTGCTAAAGGTATGCATCATATTTCCTATATTTGTTCTACTTTACACTTACCAATACATACATAGCATTTTATTGCCCATATTTCTACCATGACCGAACCTAAAACATACACTGAGGCCATCTTGGATCCACGTTGGGTTGATGTTATGCAACAAGATATTCGAGCTTGGGAAGACAATGGTACGTGGGAAGTTATTTCGTTACCATATGGGGTGGTTCCTATTAGCTGCAAGAGGGTCTACAAGATCAAGTATAATTCTGACGGGTCCGTAGAATGCTTCAAGGCTCGATTAGTTGGGAAAGGGTATAATCAGCAGACTGGTATCGATTTTCAGGAGACTTTTTCTACTGTGGTCAAACATGCCACTATTCAAACAGTTGTTAGTATGGCTGCTATGAATGATTGGCCTCCCTTCCAAATGGATATTTACAATGCGTTCTTGCAAGGTGATTTGAAGGAGGAAGTTTTTATGGATATTCCTAAAGGATTTCACAAACAGGGGGAGTAAAAGGTGTGTCGTTTGCTAAAATCCTTGTTGGCTTGAAGCAATCTTCTCGATAGTGGAATTTGAAGCACACTGAGGCTTTGTTGCAAGGGGGATACACACAAAGCAAGTATGATTATTCTTTGTTCACAAAAAGGCATGGAGGTAACATAGTGGTGCTTCTTGTATATGTGGATGACTTGTTGATTACGGGAAGTGATATGGGTATGATCAGTGAGTTGAAAGCAGTTCTTCATCAGAATTTTAAGATGAAGGACTTGGGGGAATTGAAGTTTTTCCTTGGCATAAAAGTTATGAGATCAAGTGAAGGAATTGTGTTAAGCCAAAGGAAGTATGCATTAGAATTGATAGCTGATATTAGACTAGGAGAAGCTAAACCAGCAAGTACGCCTTTTGAACAAAATCAGAAGCTTACTTCAAGTGAGTATGATAGCTCTATACAATTGGAATCTAATGGAGATGAGCCGCTTGCTGATATTACAGTATACCAACGACTTCTTGGAAGGTTGTTGTATCTGACAAATACACATCCTGATATTTCTTTTGCTGTCGAGCAGCTAAGCCAATTCATGCATCAACCGAAGAAGTCTTATTTGGAGGCTGCTTTTCGAGTAGTCCGATATATGAAAAAAATCCTGGTCAAGATACATTATTGGCTTCTTCTAACAAACCGCAGATTATTGCATTTTGTGATTCAGATTGGGCTTCATGTCCCATGTCCAGACGATCTGTTACTGGTTTTTGTGTTAAGTTTGGAGATTCAATTGTTTCATGGAAGTCAAAGAAACAGAGTATTGTGTCTCGTTTATCAGCAGAAGCTGAATATAGAAGTATGGAAGAAGCAGTAACAGAGGTTGTCTGGTTGAATGGTTTGTTGAAAGAAATCAATCTTGGTTCCTATGACATTTCTTTGCTGTATTTAGATAGTAGAGCAGCATTGCAGATTGCAGCGAATTCTGTGTTCCATGAGCTCACTAAGCATATAGAGATTGACTGCCACTTTGTGAGGGATAAGATTCGGGAAGGCTTGATTCAAATGCAACATATAGGGACAACTGAACAAATTGTAGATTTGTTAACAAAAGCATTTGGAGTAAAGCAACATAAGTACTTGGTATCCAAGTTGGGGGTTAAAGATATCTTTCACCCCTCAACTTGAGGGGGAGTGTTAAGAAGGAAGCTGATTGTTAGTTGTACAGTTAGTTTTTTGTTATTAGATCAGTTAGTGTGCATTTAGATAGTTAGTAGGTTAGCAACTAAGCTATAAGAAGGACATTATGTTTGTAATTATGGTTTGAGAAAGTTCAATTGAATGAAGTTGATTTCATCTCATTCTTAACATCGTGATCAGTGTTTTAACATCGGGGTTGTTTACGGTAAGAAGTGCCTATCAACTATTACAAAACTCCTATCCTAATTATTTACAAACCGATTTTAAGAATTCTTTTAAAAAAATGTGGGCCCTAAATTTGCCTTCGAAACTGAAAATTTTGGTTTGAAAGGTAGCTTGCAACTATCTCCCTCACTCTGCAAATTTGTTCATGAAGAAGCTGCGAACAAATACAATTTGCCCTCGATGCGGTGGATCTCTCGAGAACAGTGACCACGTCTTTCGGTTCTGTCTAACCACACAGGAAGTTTGGAAACAGTTACAGATGGAGTGGGTGTTATCAAACCAAGACAGTACGATATGGGAATGGCTTCCTGATCCTTGGAATCAAGAAATTAAATGGGCAAGAAACCCTCCAACTTAATGAGGTAAGGTAGTGTCCAGTCTTATCGGCTTGAAAATCTCAGTCTTTAGTCTTTTCAGTTTTCAATTGTTTTTTAATTTTTAAACTTTCATCTGGTTTGTCCATCCTTATCTAATCTTAGTTGATTTGGGCCAAGAGTTGGATCCAGAAGGTTTGGATAGGTATTCTAGTTTTTTACTTTGGGCTTTGGATTCTTATTTTCTTGAGATGTTTTTGTTCGTTTTACTGTTTAATTAATGATATTTTAGTCCGATGTTTATTTTAAAAATTTTTTATATAAATTTTTATAATTAAAGTTATAGAATAATTGGACCGTGGATCCAAATATTATAAAGTCGATGCTAAATATGTAAATACAAAAAGATTTTTTTACATCATATTATGTGGTACGATACCATTTAAGAAAATGATATTAGACACAAACACAATAGAGCATTTGCTAACTCTTTAATTTGAGACATTAAAGTTTCGAAATGTATTTGATTATTATTTGAATCATAGGTGAAATTGTGATGATTCATACTTCAAATAGTAGATGAAAGAAGGAGTTCTTGATAATTTCAATGCTACATACTCAAATTCAGATGATAATAAACTTGGTCAATAACCAAAAAATGATGATAATAACATATGTTAAATATTAAAAAAAGAATAATTTAACAAATATGTACTAGAACAATTAGATAAAATTGAATAAAATGTTTATTTTTTATTAATAATCATATTATCAATTTTTTAGACTAATATAATACATATGATCATTTGATTGTAATTTTTGTTATTTGTTTAAAAATTATTTTTTATTATATTAATAGTTTTAAAAATATAATTTATGTAATCGTATAATAATAATAATTTATATTACTAAACATGACAAAAAATTACGATATACCTACATTTTGTAAATAAAACATATCTAAGAAATTATAATTTAACAACGAGAATTAAGTGATATAACAAACATCTTTCCTATTTTAATCAATAATTAATGGTTTGATCCTCGTTTTAAATATGAAATAATTTTAAAATTCATGCTTAGTATCTATCCCTTCAATAAACCTATCGAACACAAAAAATTAATTATTAAACTCATTTCAATGAATATATTAAATTAAAAAAATTATAATTTTTTGTAACTACGATAGTATATAAACGATGAGATTTCAAATCTTAACTTTATGGTACTCTTATTGTAAGCGCACGAGGTTGGCCTCTCCACTTTGTGTTGCTTCTTTGGTCCCGCGTGCCAACCACTCTCCATGTGGCCGAACCTTAATGGTATCTGACGTGGTACATTACCAAACATTTCTTCTAGACAAAATAAAAAACCAATTTGTCATTGGCTTGTAGCTTTATAGGTACCCAACACTCCACCGTACCTAATAGTATATAACGGCGGTAAACGTCGAAACCCACGCTCCCGCCCCGGCCTTAGAAAGCAAAACTAAAACAGAAACAAATCGTTAACCGTTGACGGGAACCACCGTCACTTGATGAGCATTAAGTAGCAGAAGCGGCGGTTTCACGCTACGTTTTTTTGATTTCGATCTCTGAAAGCGAATTTTTCCTTTTTGTAAATAAATAAATAAATAAACAATATTAGTCACTTTTATTATTTTTAATTTTTATTCTAGAAACAATAGTGTGAGAAATTTTTTTCCTTTTCAGTTTGGAGAGAGAGAAAAGCCCGCCTCGCAACCTAAAGTGACAGCTTTTTTCTCATTTCTTAGCTCTGGCTTTGATTATTATATTTATTCATTTATTTATATATAAGGAAATAAGGAGAGAAACCGGAAATTCAACCATTTGTTTTAATGTGAATTTCAATCTGCTTCTATTCTGTGTGGAATGAATGCGTTTTTTTATTCTTTTCAAGGTATATCTGAATACGTTTCCTATGTTAGTTTTTTTTATTGTTTTTTATTGATGCATTAATAATGTCATTGAAGGTTTTTAATTTTTTATCTTTTAATTGTGTTTGGTTGATCTTCATTTTGGATCTAACGCAATTTTCATTTCGTTTTTTGTAAAACCTTCTGTTGACTGATGCTATATTTTTTGTGCTTATGCCGATCCAATCTTTTTTTTTTGTCCATTTTTGATAAATTCGTATTTGTTTTCTACAGGAACGAGTTGTAATAGAGAATCGCACAGATCTGGAAGATTTGGTAATATATAAAAGTGACAGCATCTCATTATTTCTGAGATTTTCTGTGTCCGTTTGGTTGCAGAGTGAAGTGTGATCACGATTTCGGATACAAAGTACAATGCCTGGTAAATTTTGCCTACTTTTACTGAATTTTGATCGAAGTCGAGATTAAAATTGTGTTTCGTGGATTTTTCTTTTTGGATCTGATTTTCAAATTATCAGGGGAGTTAATAGCATTTCAAGAAAACGAAAGGTTTAGAAAGGAAGGGAATTTGGATTTTGAGACGTCTGAGGACGAGAAAAGAAGACCGACGCGAGGGAGATCTCTGAAGAAGAAAGCGATGACTGCTTCAACGAAGCTAACACATGGTATAAGGAAGCGTGGCAAACGCGTGGCTGATTGCAAATTCGCGGCAATTTCTATCGAGGATGTAAGGGATGCGGAGGAGGAAAAGGCAGTCCAAGCTTTTCGCGAGGCATTGCTTGCGAAAGATCAGCTTCCCTTACGCCATGATGATTACCACACTTTGTTAAGGTAATTTAGCCAACCGGTTTACTTATATTGCATGTTTTTGGACAAAGTTATGCTATTTATTTGCGTGGCTAGCTAATATTAAACTATAAGACAATGGGACCATTCCATGGACACAAATCTGTTCCGTTTTAGCTTTCCACAAATCTCAAGCTTTGAATTGTTTACAGTTGAGTATTTGACTTAGGAATAATTACCTCATGCTTGTTACTAAAATGAAGATCTCCTATTTGTTCTATAATTTTCAAAATTTTCTCGTCTTTTCTTAGAAATGTGTAAATAATCTCTAATCTAGAGGACAACTTTTGGATTCTTTAATTTAGCATGACATGTGTAGGATGTGTAAGTTTCCAGAAAATAAATTCTTTGGAATGTTAGAAGAGCAATATAAGAAATGTTTCTTGATTCTTAAGACAAGTCTATCTCTAAAGTGAACTATTTAAAAAAAAATTCTACTGTCTAACTCAAATGCTTGCATGGTGTACTAGATCAAATCATCTATGGTTTAGTTAATTCATGAACTGTAACTGCCTCCTTAACTGAGTTTTGGGCATTATACTAGCTTTCACTTTTCATCATCGTATCTTTAGCCTCAAAAATTTGACAAGTATATCTCTAGGTTGAACTATTTAAAAAAAATTCTAATCTGTAACTCAAATGTTTGAATAGTAGCCTCTTATTCTAACAAAACAAAATTGACTTGAAATTTTGTGCATCTTGAAAAACATAATGCAAATTCCTTTGCTGGAACTGTACTTAGGCATGAGATACTGAGTTTGCTTTTGCCTAGAAGTGATTGAGCAGTGGACATCCCTACTTAATCTTTGATTTTACTCTAGGTTACACTTTCAGAACAATTAGGCATGCAAGTAGAAGCTGAGCTTCATATTAAGTTAGATTTTTAAAAATACTTATGCTAGCTTACCCAAATGAAAAGGACACCACTGCTTAATCTTTGATTTCACTCTAAGGTAGACTTTCAGAACCATTTGACATGAAAGCAGAAGCTGAGCTTCAGATTAAGTTATTTTTTAGAAAAACTCATGCCACCTTATCCAAATAAAAAATAATATTTGCCCCCCCCCACCCGGTTCTTTTCCCTTACCACCGACAAAAGAAAAATGGATCCTTCCATTCAACTATATTCTTTCATTTTTAAAAAAAGCTGCAATGTCATTGCAGATTTCTGAAAGCAAGGAAATTTGACCTTGATAAAACTGTCCAGATGTGGGAGGATATGCTGAACTGGAGGAAAGAGAATGGAGTAGATACTATTTTACAGGTAAAATGTGCTCCTCTTACTATCTATAAACTTAGCTTAGTCAGATATCTGCCATACTACTTATGATAAGACGATGTAGATAAGCAGCTTGTTTCTATTGTTGTTTACTGGAAGATGTGTTTTGCTGTCATTCTGTTAAGAACCTTGGCGTAGGATCTAGTCACAGGTCTAGACAAGGAAGAAGCCTTGCTTCGACCTATGGTTACTCAAAAGGCAGATTTGTCCTTGACTAAACCCCCTCTAAAAATAACGTTTCTTAATAGAAAAATTGCTTAATCTGTATTTCCTAATGGCAGCCTTTTTATAGGCTTAATAACAGAAGAGAAGTCCTAATAGAATTCCTAATTTAGAGTTTATAAGGGAAATAAAAACCTAATATAATTAGGAGAATAATTAAAACTAAAACTCTTAATAAACCTAATATAATAAAGAAATTTAAATTAATCTAAAACTCTAATTTCTGTTGTTTCTATTTCCTATTCCTTCTCTGATATTGTTGTCCAATAAAAACATTCACATCATTACTCCCCCTCTCGGAGTTGAGCTTGTCCCCAAGCTCAAATTCAGGATAAGGTTCTTGAAAACAATCAGATGGCTCCCAGGTGGCATCTTCTTGAGGACAACCTTTCCATTGCACTAATAGTTCCCGTCGACCTCGATTTATCCTGCTATGAATAATGGCTTGTGGAGTACGCATGGCCTTGCCATCATACACTAGGGGCAAGTTTCCCACAGTATCTGGTTGAGGTCCCTTGTATTCTTTGAGGAAAGAAACATGAAAAACATAATGTATTCTGCTGCCTGTAGGTAGTTCAAGCTGGTAGGCCACTGTTCCTATTTTGTTCAAGACTTTAAAAGGACCAAAATACTTTGGCAGCAGCTTGTGATGCTTCTGTTTAGTTATTGTCAATTGTCAATATTGCTGAAGCCGTAACCAAACCCAATCCCCGACTTTAAAGTTCAACTCTCTGTGTCCCAAATCGTAGGTGTTCTTCATTCGTTGCTGAGCTTGCAAGAGTCATTCTCGGGCATTTTGTAAAAGTGCATCTCTCTCTTGTAAGGTCTTATCTATAGCTTCAATCCTTGTAGAACCAGCTGAATAGGAGAGAAGTCGAGGTGGATCCCTACCATCTACTAATTGGAAAGGGGTGGCCTTTAAGGCGGTGTGATAGGAGGTATTGTAGCAATATTCAGCCCATGGAACCCAATCGACCCACTGTCGTGGACGATCACTAGAGAGACATCGCAAGTACATTTCTATTGTCCGATTAACTACCTCTGTTTGATCATCAGATTGAGGGTGGTATGCTGAAGAAAAAGCGAGCTTAGAACCACTTTGACGAAATAATTCCTTCCAAAACAAGCTAAGGAAAACTTTATCACGATCCGGAACTATGGAATCTGGCAAGCCATGAAGTCGGAAGACCTCTGCAAAGAAGACGGTAGCAACAGATATAGCAGTAAATGGATGGGCCAAGGGTAAAAAATTTGCATATTTTGATAGTCTGTCCACAACCACCATAAGTACTGATTTCCCTTTAACTTTGGGTAAACCCTCGACGAAATCCATAGAAATATCAGCCCAAACTTGTTGTGGAATTGGAAGAGGTTGAAGTAAACCTGCTGGCTGTAAATTTTGCCATTTGTGGCGTTGGCATACTAAACAATTTTGCACAAACTCTGAGGTTACGAGCTTTATTCCTTTCCAAAAAAAATCTTGACGAAAACGATGCAATGTTTTCAGTCCTCCTTCATGTGCCATAGCATGTATAGAGGAAATAATAGTGGGAATAAGTGGAGAGTTAGGTGGAAGGTACAACCTCCCTTTGAAGAAAAGCAGCCCGTCTTGTGCAATCCAATTAGACGCCGATTCTCCTTGTAGAATTCTTTGCTGGAGTTGTAATAATTCTGGAGAAGCTTTTGTTTCTTGTCTAATGGCCTCAAGAATTTCAGCTTGAGGGAAGGAAACAGTCATGAGGTGTGGTGAGTCGTCGTCTTTTCTAGATAAAGCATCTGCAGCTCTATTCAACTTTCCTGCTTTATACTCCACTCAAAAATCAAACCCCATTACTTTGCTGATCCAATGCTGTTGTGGGGATGTCGTAAGTCGCTGGTCTAACAAGAACTTAAGACTGAAGTGATCAGTACGGATGAGGAAGTGCCTTCCTCAAAGATAAGGTCTCCAATGAGTCACTGCCTTTGCCAGACCTATTAGTTCTTGCTCGTAGCCAGCCAACTTAAGCTGTCGCTCTGCAATCTTGCAACTGAAAAAGGCAATGGGGTGTCCCTTTTGTTGCAGTACGGCTCCAAACCCACTCTCAGAAGCATCACATTCAACCACAAATTCCTCCTCAAAGTTGGGTAATTGCAAAACTGGGGCTGCTGAAAGAGAAGTTTTTAATTGGGTGAAGGCAACATCAGCTTCCTTAGTCCAGTTGAAGGTATTTTTCTTTAGAAGAGATGTTAAGGGTGCAGCCACTTGTCCATAATTCTTGATGAATTTTCTGTAATACCCTGCCAGCCCAAGAAAGCCTCGTGGAGCTTTGGTAGATTTAGGAGTTGGCCAATCGATGACAGATTTAATTTTAGTCTGATCAGCTCGACTCCTTCACCATGGATGAAATGATCAAGGTAGATTACCTGAGACTCTCCGAAGAAACACTTGGATTTTTTTAAGAACAACATATTATCGCGCAAGAGTTCAAAAATTAGTCTTACATGATGCATATGTTCAGTCCATGTTTTGCTGTAAATTAACATGTCATCAAAGAAGACCAAAACAAACTTACGCAAGTAGGGGCGAAAAATGTCATTCATTAAACTCTGAAATGTTGAAGGGGCATTGGTTAGCCCGAATGGCATGACAAGAAATTCAAAGTGTCCATGGTGGGTTCAAAAAGCTGTCTTTTCCACATCTTTAGTTGCCATTATAATTTGGAAATATCCCGATCGTAAATCCAACTTTGTAAAATGTTTTGCCCCATGAAGTTCATCTAATAATTCATCCACGACAGGAATCGGATATTTGTCTTTAACAGTGCAGGCATTAAGCTCTCGGTAATCAACACAAAAGCGCCATGATCCATCATGCTTTTTTACCAAGAGTACCGGAGAAGAGAATGGTGATCTGCTGGGACGAATGATTCCTTGTTGTAACATTTGATCACACTGCTTCTCAATCTCATCTTTTTGAAAATGTGGGTATCGATAAGGACTGACTACAATTGGTCCAGATCCTGGTTTAAGAGTTATACGATGGTTACATTTGCGGTTAGGAGGTAACCCAGACGGCTCTTGGAACAAATGCGAACAAATGCGCAAAGTCTACCAGTAGTTTATCCAAGACAATAGTAGTTAAATCCTGTCTTTGCATTAGACTAAGTCGTGGGACTTCCTCTGGGTGTTGCCCTTGCCATAGTATCTTCTTTTTGTTGACTGAAAATTGCATAGTCAAAGAGCTGAAGTCCCATAAAATTGGACCAAGGGTACACAACCATTTAACCCCCAAAATCACGTCAAATCCTTCTAATGGTATTGTATAAAAATCAGCTTGAAAGCTATCATTTTCCACCACGAACTGTACTGATTTACAAATGCCTATGCTAGGAACATGTTCACCATTTGCCACACATACTTGCAGCCCAAATTTTTTTTTGCATTTTTAGCCCCAATTTTGGCACTAAGCTTTCACGTAGAAAGTTATGCATAATGCCTGAATCAACAAGGATTAATACTGTTTTTCCTGACACTTGTGCTGTTAGTTGCATAGTAGATGAATTGCAAGTCCCTCTGATCGCATGTAAAGAAATCTCAAGATCATCTATTGTATCGTCATCTTGTTCATCTTCAATATCTGGTACTTCGATCCAAAATAATCGTTTACACTTGTGTCCCATAGAATAAGACTCGTCACAATTATAACATAATCGCTTAGCTCGTCTTTCCGCCATTTTTGCCCTTGTCAATCTCTTGATAAATGGTGCGGAAGAACCTATTTTGCTGTTATTTCCCATTGGTTTCATTGGTTGTTCCCCTCCCTTTGCAGAGCTCGTAGTTGTTAGCCAGTTTAGATTGGATCGAGATAACATTTTGGAAGAGTCTTTTTGTTTATGTTCCAAAGCTCGAGCCATATTCATTGCAACTCCAAGGTTTCCCAGTTGTTGCATCTCAATATCAATTCGTAGTTCCTCTACCAACTCGGCAGTAAAAAGGTCTACCTATTGTCGAGGTCTAAGATCAGTAATCTTGGCTAGTAGTGATTGGAATTGGCGTTGATATTCTTCGAAAGTCCCCGTTTGTCTCAAGTTTGCAAGTTCCTCCAATGGATTATTACTCATAGGTGGCACGAACTGTACATGACAACACTCCTTGAAGCGCCCCCAATTAAGATTGTCTTCCTCTTCTTCCATTTGATCGAACCACAGCTGTGCCTCTCCTAATCCTAAGAGATGGAATGAAACAAAGCTGACTTTATCTTCTTCATTAGTTCTTTGATTGTCGAAAAATTTTTCGTATCTTTTTAGCCACCCTAAAGGATCTCCAACACTGTCATAAGTGGGAAATTCCATTTTAGAGTATCGAGGCACCATGTACCCACCGTGTTGCGAATCTAATTTTCGTTTCCTGCCTCCGCTACTGCCCTATTCTTCATTTTTTTCTGAATATCTTTTCGTTGTCTTTTGGACCGAAAGAGATAGCATTGCCACCTGCTCCTCTAATGCTTGCTGCCTTGTAGCCATTTGTTCCATGAAAGCCTCGAGCTTGGCTGTCAAAGTCTTTTCGTCACCCATGACAGCTGGCTCTGATACCAAGTTGTTAAGAACTTTGGTGTAGGATCTAGTCACAGGTCTAGACGAGGAAGAAGCCAGACCTATGGTTACTCAAAAGGCAGATTCATCCTTGATTGAACCCCCTCTAAAAATAACGTTTCTTAATAGAAAAATTGCTTAATTTGTATTTCCTAATGACTGCCTTTTTATAGGCTTAATAACAGAAGAGAAGTCCTAATAGAATTCCTAATTTAGAGTTTATAAGGGAAATAAAAACCTAATATAATAAGGAGAATAATCAAAACTAAAACTCTTAATAAACCTAATATAATAAAGAAATTTAAATTAATCTAAAACTCTAATTTCTGTTGTTCCTATTTCCTATTCCTTCTCTGATATTGTTGTCCAATAAAAACATCCACATCACATTCTTTTCCTTTTGGAATGGTTTTAGTTTTCACAGTTTTAACAGATGCTTTGATGCATACACAGGATTTTGTGTATGATGAGTATGAAGAAGTTCAGCGCTGTTACCCCCATGGTTACCATGGTGTAGATAAACAGGGTCGCCCAGTTTATATTGAAAGACTTGGTAAAATTGACCCTACCAAGCTGATGAAGGTTACTACAGTGGACAGATTTTTGAAATATCATGTGCAGGGCTTTGAGAAGGCTTTCATGGAGAAGTTTCCTGCTTGTTCTATTGCTGCCAAGAGGCATATAGATTCTACAACCACAATATTAGATGTGCAGGGGTTGGTCAGTGTTCATATATTAACAGAATATATGCAATTCATGCAATATAATTTTTCTCAGTATTATCTTCTTTATGCAGAACTGGATGAGCTTTGGCAAGGTTGCACATGATCTTGTAATGCGAATGCAGAAAATTGATGGAGACAACTATCCCGAGGTGGCTTCATTGTTTCATTAAGCTGAGTGAATATATATAATATCTGAATTATTCATGCATAATGTCATCAACTGTTGCTAATATTGGCATTCTCTCTACAGACTTTACATCAAATGTACATAGTTAATGCTGGAAATGGATTCAAACTACTATGGAACACAGCAAAAGGCTTTCTTGATCCAAGGACTACAGCAAAGATTCATGTACAAGAATTTTGGAACATGTGATCATGAAGAATATTATATATACATATATGCTTTCTTTGACTTTTGAGGGTTGTTTTAAACTAATCAACAAGTATTCTTTAATCATACAGGTTCTTGGGAACAAATTTCATAATAAATTATTGGAGAGTATTGATCCAAGGTTGTGATTGCTTCTGTATTGTTACTGAAATGTCTTACTGTCTTTTGTTTTTGAACTTTCTTACTAAACTTGTTTGTGGAAAATCTCCCAAGCAGCCAATTGCCTGAGTTTCTTGGTGGAACATGCTCATGCCTTAATGATGGCGGGTGTCTTAGATCTGACAAAGGACCCTGGAATAACTCAGAAATAATGAAGGTGGGATCCTTGTCTGTTTGCAAAAGCAAACTGAATTTATAATTTTAGCCTTTAACAGCACTCCTCTCTGTTCACACATTGATGTCTGACAAAAGCCCTAAATATTATTTTATGCCCAGAACTAAAAGTCATCGCATGTATTTTATTTGCAGTTGGTGCACTCGGGAGATGCCTTGTACTTGAGGAAAACAGAAAGTTCTTCTGATAATGACAATTTGGAGGCCAAATTTTTATCTACTAAGGTTTCTCCAACTTCCTTTTTCGTTGGTCAAGTTCCCTTGTCTACTGTCAATTTATCGTTATTTAGCTGTGCATCTAGTTTCATTTTAATTGGTTCTTTGGCAGGTTGCAAGTAGTGAAATATCTTATGCTTCCAATGTGAGACCATATACATCAGATTTCATGCAGTTAGTGTCACTTCCTGACAATGTAAGTTTTTAAAAGTAATTGGCTCTGCTTCACCACCATTCTGGCTTCTCTTTTAACTTGGGTTATGAATTTATTCCTCCTAAGATTTTAGTCATTAGACTTTGTAATTGTTTCTCTTGTGGTACTATGAAAAATAACATTATTTCATCAATATTAATCCTTTTGTTAGGGACGGATGAGTGCTCTTAAATCAATGCATGACATTGTTGAACCAGAAAGTGCTGCAATAACTGAAGAAGCTAATTCAACAAGTGAGTGATCACTCAGTGATAATGAACATCATATTTGTGTTTATACTCTCACTTTAAGTCAGATCAGTCTATTCATTATTAGTGCATGTTGTGGTAGTTGGTAGTTCTCTGTTGTTCTCTGGCCATGCTAGGCTTGAACTTATATGCCCAATCAAATTTTGAAGTGTGATTCTTACTCTTCTAGCAGATGTAGTTGGTCCTACATCATAGTAAATAACTAACTATAGTCCAATAAGGGCAGCATTAAAGCAAAACTAGTAGCCCTTGTGTTCACTGCCATCTCTGGGACAGACTATGCTTAATCAGCCATGCTTGATTAAGATATGGAAGCCTGTTGTTATCTATCTGATTTCATTGCCATTCTGGGTTTGAACCATTCACGATCAAAACTTCAAGTTTTGGCTCTTACTCTTTTAAGAAGCTGACTGGTCATTAACACATTGCAAATGAACATTATCTCCTTTTTCTCAGCACTAGAACTTCCTATTGGCTACGCTAATTTTACTCTCATAATAAAGCTTTTACATTATTTGTTGCTGTTGGCAGATGATGTAAGTAGCATTGATACTCCAAGAAATCCAAGAAAGAAGTTTGTTAACCAAGTAATAGATTTTGTGGTTTACTTCTTTCTCAAATTGTTGGCATGTATATTTTTCTTTGCCCCTGGGCTGGGAAGATTTTCTGAAGCACAAGATTCAAATCCACAAGTAGGAAACCTGTCTAATCGCGAGATGGCAGGTTCAGGGTCTCTAGAAAATGGTACTTTGACAGAAGCAAAAGAGGAGACACTCCATCCATGTTGGCAGAGGCTACAAAATTTAGAAAGCTTGGTAACTGACCTTTGTAACAAACCCACGAACATTCCTCCTGAAAAAGAAGACATGCTTCTTGAATCATTAAGTCGTATTAAATCTATTGAACAGGATTTACAGAGAACAAAGAAAGTAAGACTTCTTTCTGCAATTAATGTTTATTGCAACCAGTTTTTGTATCGTTGTATGTTTTTGTTGTCAGTAAACTGGATTTAATTTTTGCAGGCATTGTTTGCAACTGCATCAAAGCAAGTGGAACTCGCTGAGTCATTGGAACATTTAAAAGAGACCAGCTTAGCTGTAAGTTCCTATCTTTTCAGAGAAGAAAATACAAAACTGGCAGTGGTTCATTAGGGAGATAAGAATGGATTTAAACTGTTAATTGCAGGAAAACTAAATTGGTGACACTAGTCTGTTCTGGTTGCTTGCCTAAGTGCTGCCAGTCCATTATGGCAAGGTGTAAAACCTATCTGATGGACCTATGGACCCACATATAATAATAAATTGGTTGGGAAATAAAGTTTCACCAAACTACCTTAGATTATGATCAATCTATGTGATATTAATAGGTTAGGCATATGCCTTAACAATTAAACTTCTTGATTTATCCATTTGTTATATCTGAAAGAATGTGGGATATAAGCATAGGTGCTTCACAACAAAAAGGCTGTTGGAAAAATAACCTACTCACAAAACTGGTGTGTTTAAAGGCATGGTTTGGAATCAAAATATCCTCGTGCTTTGGTATAGAAAAACTAAGCGTGCTTTTTGAACTCCCCTAACAAAACTCTTCTAGGTTCATGATTTTTTATTCAGAGTTTCCAGGAATTTAAGGTGAATTTCTGGTTGTATAACCATTATGTTTAGAATATGTATTCGCATTCATGGTTAATACGGTGGTTCAAATGCTTTGTGTATTACTGAAAAATGTGGAAGTTATCCTGAAATTTAGTGCTTTTGGATATGTACGAATAAGGTGCATTTGCTGATGGTATCGGGTATGGCATTAGCAGGGGACATACACATGTTGGCGAAGAAACTACAAACCTTTGAACCCGGGAAGATGAATTTGGTTGTTTGATGGATTGTGGTGAGGTGTCCAATTTTTCAATTTCTGTTGTCACATCAACAATGCTATAATGGCAAGATATGCAAATATCTGGCGTGATTTGAGGAGCAGCAGCAGGTTGTCAAACTCGTTTACATTACTAGTCTCAGGTCAATTTTAATCTGAATAATCATATCTCATTGTTTTTGTTATGGGATTGACAGTCAAGGTGACGTGATGGAGTTTTCAGGTGAATACGAAAATAAATCTTTCTGACAGCCACACAGTAGCAGCTATGGCCAGTTGTGCACATGGATTTGAAGTTTCTGTACATAGTATAATTTTCCCCTACAATTCTTTTTCCCCTTGTTTTCTCAGGCTGTTATAGAAGAACAACAATGTTTGAGCTCACATACATTCATAACAGTAAAGATGTATACAGAGAGGAGGTTATCATAATTGAAGAACTTCACATGCTAATGTTGATTTAACCTTTTTTTCTTGGAGAGATTATTATTATTATTATTATTATTATTATTGTACAAAGATAAAAATAACACCCGATCAAAGGTTATAATTTAGGGTTCAATAAAAAAAAATTACGGTATTAAAATTTCAGTTTTAAAATTATCTTCAAAAATAATTATATAAATGAATTAACTCTAGTTTCAATCAACTTCTTTATTTTTTATTAAACAAAATGAAAAGAAAATAGAAGCTAAGCTCTTAAAAGGTTAGAAAGGATTGAGTCAATGAATAGAGACAAGTACATAGGCGTGCAAATTGGGTCTCACTGTTAACTAAACAAACTCTCTAATATAAAGGTTAGGTTGGCCTAGGACCAGATTTGCTGCTCCAAATCCATAAAATAAAAATAAAAGAAATTGAAAAACCCACACAAAAAGTCACCCACAGCACAGCACAGAATCCCCTTAAACCCATACAACAATCGAAATTGGGAGACCCTAACACCGTAAATGTCATATCCATGTTCAGCAGCCGAAAAACCCCAATCCCGTGGTTAAAGCACACACAACCATTCAAAAATTAAAATGATTAAATTGGACTTATTTAACTTATTTGAATTAATTTGATTTGTAGAACATAAGGTGAAGTTAATCTACTTAAAAGTTTGATGGTTTAATGAAACATTTTAGCAATTTAGATTTAGTATGATAAATATTGTAAGTTAAAATTATATAGTGCTTAAATTTCTTAGGACTCATCTTATAGATAGATTTTAATTTCAAATATTAATGCAATTAAAATTGTACCGTTGGATCCAAAATAGTTCAACTATAAATAGAGGTCTTCCCCTTCATTTGTATTCACTCAAAGTTGTAATCATTCAATCTTAGTGTTAATTGAGAGCATTTATTCAAACACTTGGTGTGCATACTTTCTTATGCCTTTTTACTTTTTGTATGTTGCTTCTTTCGCTTGCTTGCTTTTGTGAAGCTTTGATGCCTTAGAGAATTTCATTAAGATTTTCACGTTTCGAGAGTTAAGGCTAAGTCAGACAGATTTGAAGCGAAGTTTTTACCTAAGGTCGCGTAGTTTTCTAGGCTAAAGTTCTAGCTCTGTGACAATTGGTATTCGACCAAGGTTTGTTAAGTTGTTGAGTTTGAGATGATGAGTAACACCTTAGACCTGGTCCAATCACTGGACCAAAGCTATAAGGTGTTACAACTATAAATATTAACATTGTTTATTATCCTGTTGTAAATAACCAAATAATTCATTTCATAATTCATTTCATAATTCAATTACAAACATTTCTATGTTTATCAATCATATTCGGACCTAAATCGGATGTACGAAGCATTTAAAACAAATTGAGAACAATTTTAGACTAAATTGAAACCTTTACATAAAATAATTTAGGTAAAAAGTGAAAATAGAGGTCACACGATCATGTGGCCAGGCGGTTTGACAGAGCTCAACCTGTGTGGCTCCAAAACATGATTGTGTGGCCAAACTGTGTAACAATCTGTGCCTGTGTAACTCAGGATCACACGGTCGTGTTGCTAAGCCGTGTAACTCACTATGACCATGTGGACAATCCTACACCACAAATTATTAGGCCACATGGTCGTGTCATGCAATCGTGTGAGGCCATGTCACAAGTCGTGCGTGCCTAAAAACACCTTCAAACACAAGCCAACTCACATACCAATTTTTAGGTTCCAAGCCATGCATTATCCAACATTCAAACCTATTCAAAATGTGCCAAAATATACCAACTCACAATCAACCTATGTGCCTAACCAATATGCTCTTATTGGCACCACAATTCAAACATAAACAACAACTATCCAAAGCAAAACAAACTTAACATGTCAACCTTATTCAATCATCAAATAAGTCCCAAATAACATATGCCATAACCATTTGTACCAAACCTTTCAATGACAATATATCCTAACCAAATAACTACCAAAAGAGTTGACAGATAGTGTGATCTTCAAAAGCAATCCAATCAACAGCTCGAATTCAGTGATCTACAAGGAAGAAAAACCAAAACGAGGTAAGCTTGTGTAAAGCATAGTAAGTTTGTAATAAACTTTAACTATAACTTACCGTAAAAAGATGTATTTAAACATTTTAAAGATAATTCAATATCATGATCATGAGTTCATTAATTACCTATACACATCACAAGTCTCATAAGATTAGTGAGTTCATATATGAAACATGTAACTTTATCATGTCATCAAATATATACACGAAAACACATTTGGTACATAAACCAACCATCACATATTCATTTAACATTTAACATTTCCATTTCAAGTAACCATTTTCATTTACTCATTTCTAATGAACCATAATGAACTAGTGTTGGATACATGAGAATAATGCTCACACAAGTTGTGAAATGGGCCTACTCACATGAGTTGTGGGTCGGGATGTTAGGCTATACGATGCTGCTCAAATGAGATGTGAACAATCTGCAACAAATGCAGGATCTTAGCCATCAGTAGAAAATCTAATACCAACACCCGAAATGATAATAACCTTAATGACATGTCATTTTCATCCTAAGAATTCATGAGGTTCATGCGGGTTACGTTTCATATCCATATCATTTAATTATATATACATTATTTCATCACAAGAACTTATCCATATAATTTACATTTTCAAACATAACTTTCAACTTAGCTAACACTACAAATTAGTTGAATTCATCACTTACCATAAATCAAGAAATTAAACTCAATCGCAACATACATAATAGTTAATAAATAAATAAAAACAACGACTAACTAGTTTAACCAATGTACGAACTTACCAAAACATAGGAGCTATTAACACCTAGACGATGAGTACTCGACAACTTTTCATTTCCCGTGATTTTCAACTAATAGATCCTTTTCTTGATCTAAATATAATAATTTAATTCAGTTATCTAATTCAAATACTTTAATATACTTAAACTCATGTAATTGACCCTTTAATGATACTTTACATTATTACCCTGAACTTTTACCTTTTATTCAATTTAATCTCTAAACTCGAAACTTTTAAGCCTATCACAATTTAACCAAATCAATGCTAGCCAAATTTTATATAATCCCTATACAGCCCATATTTCTCAATTTTCACAAAAATTCATGAAACTTTACTATTTTAACAATTTAGTCCTTAAACTTTAAAATCAACCAAAATCACATTACAAAATAAACTTATCTAACTATCAAGCTTATAAATATATCATCAAACTTCAAAAACATCACAAATTAATCAATGGCATAATTCAAAACATTTAACAGTTTTACGAATTAGTCCTTGGATTAACTAGAATAAGCTACAATGATATAAAAAACATAAAAATAATTAAAAACGGGTTAAAAATGCTTACCATGCTAGGAAGAACAGCTTTGGCTGAAGCTTTGGTTCTATGCTAACGGAGGAAACGACTTTGGGAAGAAAGTTGACGAAGATGACAATGTTTCGTTTTCTTTTTATTATTATTACTTATCATATAATTATTATAAATTAAACATAATTTAACACATAAAAATATTTAATTCCACCCACTAACCAGCCATTAGTATTGTCATAGCATTGCCTACATAAGAGTACGAGTGCCTAGTAAGCAAAGCTAGACACGGAGGGCCTAAATTAACGTAGAATCGCCACTAACCAATTAGGGTTTGGTTGGTTAGTCATCTATCGTCTAAAAGTCTAGAATTAATGCTACAGAAAAATCCTAGAAGTCTAGACTCGATCTCATCACCAAATTTCGAGTTTGGGAGTACGGTTACGAGTGGGGAAGATTATAGCACCCCTACAACGCCTATCCGGGGATAGTTCTACGGGGTCTTGGGAGCTATTCTTTTTTATTTAAGCATATTAATGTCCTAGTCTATGCCAAAATCTTATGGAAGTCTTAAATAAAAATTCTAAGAAAATGTCTCCAGTTTACTTGTAACTCGATTAAGACGTGTTCACCAAACCTATATAATTTAAAACTTAAATTAGAGATTTTTACTTTTAACGGGAACCCTAAAAGATACCTAAATAATTCTAGTAAAATACCTTCAATTCCTAAAATTAATTCTATTTTAGAATTCAAAAAAAAAAAACTAGAAATTACCATTGAATTAAGAGAAATATTAAAATTCATCTACAACTTATTCGATCTTTTATTATTATTATTATTATTTAAAATATTTAATTAATAATGTTGAACCTATCAAGATCTTACGAAAATATCCTATGTCGAATTTATAATTTACATATTAATTATCCAATACGATATTTAAAATTAGTTTAAAACCTTAATAAAAAATTCCTACATATTGTTTATAATTTTTCTAGGGTAGATGGTAGATAAGATATTAAAGACTAAACTAAATTCAAATGTAAAAACTTTATGGTTTCATTGAAATATGTAATTAACTCAATGTCAACATTTATAGGATGGAAAAATGACCCAAAGTTCCCTCTTTTAAAATGAATAGTAATAAAATAGGAAAATTAATTAAATTGACTAAAGTTAATGAAAAGCTAAAACTCTTTAAAAAATGACAATAATAAAAAGAAAACTTAAATAAATGAAAGGAAAAAAGACCTTGACATGATGATGATAATAATAACAATAATACACCATATTCATAATACAATAAAAGAATCAAAGTAACACAAACAAATAATATTAAAATATATATAAGGGAATGTGTAAAAAAAATAAATATAAATAGACATGAAAATAAATAAAGATGAAATAAGAATAAATAAAAATTATACAAGTATGAATAAATATAAAAATATTAAAATAAAATGCATAATTGACATCAAATATATAAAGTATAAATGCAAATGAAAGGAAAAATATAAGTATAAATAATTTATTAAAGATGGAAACAAAATGACATAACTTGATTTTAGGACTAAAAGATAAAAAATATGAAAGACAGAGGACTAATGTAGCAATTAATTTAATTTTAATTTTGAAATTTCATATTAAATCGAAGGTTTTAATAAATAAAAGGGTTACGGATAGGCCGAAGAGTATGGGTGACTTTGCAAAAAAGGGGGTATTTTTTTATAAATTTAAAAAGTAAGGGATGGTAATAAATTACCCATTTTGACATTTATAAATAAGAAAAATCTATCAATTCCTTCATTTTTAACCTCATTTTAAAAAAAAATTCTTCCTCCTTTTATGTTGGTCATGGCTCCACCATCGGAGAGCCAATGATTCTCGGGTTCCGGTGGTGAAGTCACCGCATGCGATGGTCGGAAATTTTTTTTGGCGAAATTAAATATTTTTATAAACAAAATCACCACTTTTCTTAAAAATCAAAACTTTTATTTCGAAATGGTTAAAAATTCAAAACTTGTTTAAAATTTTAAATTTTTTCTTTAAAATGACTAAAAACATATTTTTATTTTTAAAAAATCTAAACTTTTTTTTTTAAATCATTATTTTTTTTTAAATCAAAATTTTTATTTTGAAATAATTAAAAAATCAAAAATTTGTTTAAAAATTTAAATTTTTTCTTTAAAATAACTAAAAAACAAGTTTTTATTTTTAAAAATCTTAATTTTTTTTTTATAAAAAAATCAAAATTTTTCCCAAGATCAAGCTATGTTTCTTTAAAAAAACCTTTATTTTAGAAAGGGAAAGGGGGAAAATGAGATTTTTGGGGCTCCTAAGGGCGGAGGACTAACGGTCCAATATCGTCCCCTTCATCGAAATCCAAACTCGATCCTTCATAACATGTCCATGGTAAAAAAAAAAAAAAAAAAAAAAAGAAATAACATGCTTGTTGCTTTTTCTTACATTTTTTTATAAAAAAAATCAGAATATGAAAAGCCTCCTTTTTTTTTTTGTTTCATTTCATGCATAAATAATGTTTTTTAATCTTGTTTATTTGTAATTTTTTATTATGTTTTCATAATATTTAATAATAATAGTAGTAATGATAATAATAATTTGGACCCTTAACAAACCCAAAAAGGAAAGAAAAAAGAAAAAGAAAAATAAAGACACTCTATTTGACCAAAATTGGGTGGGCTTCGAACAGGCCCAAAAGAGAACAAATATTTAGAGGGAACAAATGAACCTCAAATTGAGCTCAGACAAAATTGAGTGTCTACAAACATTAATCAAGGTCTAATTGCATTATAAAACCCTCAATTCATGTTTTTATAATTGTTTAATGCCTATAAACTAATAACGATTAACTTTTGTAGCTTTTATAATTTAGTCATTTTCCTTAATTAATTATCTTAACGTTAAAATTTTTTACCAAATTTCAATACACCTATATAGCAAATCATATTTAATAAAAATATTTACGAGCTCGATTTACAGAAATGAGGTCTCGATACCATATTTTCTAAAACCGCTTGACTTTAAGGACAAACCACTTGTACTTAACTATTCGTTCAATTAACGAAAAATATCAAATCAAAATTCAATATAATACTATATTTGACTCGTAAATATTAAATAATAATATTTATGGACTCAATCGTCGGATTTATGGTCTTGAAACCACTATTTTCAACACCATTAAAAAATGAGCTGTTATAACGAGAGAAACAAATGATCAGAATGTCCCACTAGAGACCTATGGGAGAGCTAGGAAGGCGAGTAGATCAAGAGATATGATGTTAGCATTGGAAGGCAGGGTTGTCAAACTTGAGGATTTTATGGGTGATGTGAAGGAAAGGCTCGAGGTAGTTGAGGGTCACATTGTAGAGCTAGACTTAGGGAGAGATGAGCTCAAGGGATAGGTGTTGGATGCTCTTAATGCCAATGTAGAGGAGATGCAAGGGACTCTCAATTCCACTAAGGATAAACTGACTAATAGGGATAATGCTCTCAAACCCATGGTGATGACTTTGAAGGAGGAAATTGAGGAGCTCAAGGGAGAATTCACTATTTGCAGAGTTGTCATGTAATGACTCGAATTCCAGTTGTGTCAGAAAATGTGGTTTTGGAACCTCATTTCCATAAATCGAGTCTGTAAATATAAAAAAAAATATTTAAGGAGTTAAAATGAAAATATAATAAAGATCGATTAAGTAATTTAGCCAAAAAATAGTTAATTAAATCTTAGAGGCTAAAGTATAAAAATCCAACTACTATTGAGTTTTAATTAAAAATTGACTTGGGGACCTTGATAGCAATTATTCAACGAACTAAACTGGTTATCTAACCATTATTTAACTTGTCTTAGTGGATGATGATGATTTTCATTAAGTTAATATTATAATTTAATATATATATATATATATATATAATTGTCTTAATTAAGTTAATTAGACATGATTAGTTAATTAATTAAACCTTAATTAAGGTATATATAGCCAAGTTAGTGGATGAAAGATGAAACTTCATCTTCTCCACGATCCACCAAGGCGTAGCTAGGGGGTTGACAGAGGCCCCGATCCCCCTTAAAACGAAAATGTTTTCATTTAGGCCTTTTAAAATTTTTAAAATTTTAAATTAGTAAATGTAAAATTACAATTTACCCCTAAAAATGATAAAAAATTGATTTAATCCTTTAAAAATTATAAAGATATAGGTTACTCAAAAGGTGAAATTTCATTTTTATTATCGTAAAAATTACAATTTAATTTCAGCCCCCTAAAAAAATTTTCTAGCTTCGCCCTTGCCGTCCACTATTTGAAACAAAAGGAGAAAAACTCCATTTTTACAAGTTACATTCAACCATCAATTTATTTAAGGTAATTGTGTCTTTTTCATGTAATTTTTATATATTTATGATCATGAGAGCTTGATTTAGCTAGCTCATGTATCAATTTTTGAATTTTTAGCAGGTTGCCATTGTTGAGAAATTGATGAATTAGGCTTGAAATTGATAGAAATTAAATTTAAATCATGATAAGGACTAAATTGTAAAGATCAATAAGCTTGATAGTTAACTTTGTGGTATTAGGGACTAAATTGAATAAAGTAAAAATATGTCATGAAATTATATTCTAAATAGAAAGTATAGAGTCCTTAATGAAAGAATGTGAAGTCGCATTTTGATTCGAAGCTAAATATTGAAAGATATGCATATCTCGAGTATAGGGACTAAATTGAATAAATGCAAAACATGTTTAGCTTTTGTATTTGAATGTGAATTGGAATAAATTTGAAATTGTTTATTTGTCGAATTATCATACGTAGCTAAAGACAACGTTGGGACGTTGAAAGGAAAAGAAAAAACGAGAGTAGTCAACGAGTGACGCGAGGATTAGGTTTGTACTTTTCTTGTTCGAGATCAATTTATTTGTTTGCATATTCATATTAATTGCATGATTGAGTATCAAGGTGTGTATATAATTTTTTTATGAATTGATCCGCTGTGATTGATATTGAAAATTGAGATAATATACTGAATTGAATAAAATAAAAAGTAGAATAATTTAATTGATACATGATATATGATATGAAAATTGATTGAAACATCTTATATGATATGATAAAATTTTGAATTGATGATGAATTGAGAGTAATGATATGTGAATTGAATTATATAATATAATTGAAATGTTGGTTACCCTATTAGCTATTCGGATAAGGTCGGATATAGTTGGATTGCCATAGGGTCAAGTATAATGATTAGAAACCATCATTGTCGGACAACCTAGGGTGGTAGAATGTTATTTTGATAGTCATCAATTCCAGGCAACCCAGAATGACAAAATAATCAGATTATGAAAATCATTATTATCGGGCAACCCAGGTTGGTATTATACATGTTCTAGTAGTCATCATTGTCGGACAACCCAGGATGACAAAGAATTAGATTCGTGTATCCTTTCTAAGTTTGTGTCTGATTAATAGGGTTATAAAAATATGAATTGGTTATATGATAATTGAGTGGGAATACTTTTATCCTATATGAAATATGGAAAACTGCAACATGTGAAAGATCATTCGAATCGGTTAAAACGAGTCGAGGGCGTCGAATCGAATTTGAATGAGTCAATAGAATCGAGAAAGAGAACTGAATCGTAAAATAATGATCAAATTGCCTTGAATGGAAATGAGTTTGAATTTCATATTAGTACATAAATGTATATGTATGAAATTGAAATTGATATGTTTACATCTTTGTTAATAGATATGATGACAAAAAATGTTAATTTGATTATTAAAGGAAATGATGTATGAGAATGAAATTTGAGTATTGAATATGTAATTTGATTCGGTTGGTTTATAGCATATATTGATCAAATTCTTGTAATGAGTATGCTATTTTTTTACTTAAATCATTAAAGTACCACTAAGGTTTATGTCGGTGTACAATTTGTTTATTCCGTGCATAGTTTTAGGTGGATCTTGAAGTCTTGAGATGTGATACAACATCTAGTTAGCAATCCTAGACTTAGAAATGTTTGTATTGCCCCTTTTGTTTTGATATATGACATGTACCTAGGTTTAGAGTTGTTTTGTATTATCAATAGTTAAGTTGAAAGTTTGAGTAGTTATGTTACTTGAATTATGTATATAAGGTTGGTCATTGTGGATGAACTAGGCATATTAGTTAAATGGTAGTGATTTAGGAATGGAATATATGCTGAATTGCGAATTGAATGTTTTGAATAGAAATGTTATTGAAATGGATAGATGGTTGAAATGATGAAAGTTTCATTTGTTGAATGTGTAATGTATAGGTAATTTTGATGCAAAAGGATGAAATTTAGCAAATGGAAATGGTTAGAAGGGTGATTTGGTTGATTTCGTATGCATATTCAATTGAATGAATGTTTTAATTTGGTACCATTCGGACCATTTGCAAACAGACGATCACATCGCAACGTCGAGCCCTTAACATCGCAACAAGATCAAGTCAATGAGTTACGTTACGATGAGGAACCCCTAAAGTCATGACGTTGACCCGATAATTTACAAATTTATAGTTTGGTCCTAACTCAACCTCGGGTTAACAAAATAGCTTTTGTAAGCTCGTATAAAACTAAAAAATGATTGTATAATGTAATTTAAAGGACAAATTTTAGCATGTATTCATGATTGTATTGAATTGTATTTAATCATAGTTGCTCTAACAACAAATGTGACATCTCATAACTCGAACCTTATGATTGGGTCGGGTATGGGGTGTTACATGTCGTGGGTAAAGGGGTGTAGTCTATGACATCCAAGCGTAAGATGGATGTCCCCAAATTGAAAGAGTTCAAGAGGTCTAGGTTCGCAAGGGATGTGGAGAACTTTTTATGGTAGATAGAGTAGTATTTTCGTGGAAAATAAAAAGAAGCCCATCTACTTGAACTTTGGTGGTCCAATGAAACACTTCAATAATTTAGAGTTACTAGGGTAAATATTGTAATCCTAAGGATAATATTGTATAATGTTTAAATTCCTTCGGACTTTCATCTTGTAGATAGACTTTAATCACAATTGTCGATGTAATTCAAAATGTAACAGTCCATTTTTCAGTGGAGTCAAAAAATGTGGTTTTAAAATCCCGTTCTCCGATGATTGAGTCTGTAAATATTATTAAATAATATTTACGAGTAAATTATAATGTTATATCGAATTTTGGTGTGACAAAATTGTTAATTAGATAATTAGTTAACATACAAGTGTTTATATCCTAAAGTCAATGGTATTGAAAAATGAGGTATCGAGACCTCGCTGCATGGTAAGGTTGTTAAGCTCATTTTTCGTAAATTTTATGTTTTTATGATCGTTGAAGCCCGATTTAGATAACCCATGTGTCAATTTTTTAAACTGTTAAATTTTATAAATGATGCCATTAGTGAATTCTTGAAATTTTAAGGTTAAATTTTTAGTTTGTAAGTTTAGAAGTGAAAAGGGACTAATTTGTAATGTGAAAATTGATAGTTTTGAACTTAGGGACTAAAGTATAAATATTTATAAATTTGTAGAGGGTTACAGAAGGATGAAATTGAAATTGGATTGAAAAATGAAGTTTAAATTTAAAAGATATAGTTATTTCGATTTTAGGGAGTAAATTAAATAAAATGCAAAAACTTTAGGGAACTTTCGAAAAATAAATTGAACCGACTTATGCTTATAATAGGATGATATTAGGTAATTAGAATTGATAAATTGTAATGATTTATTATTGATCAAAAATTGAATCAATCATAAGATAATTTTTTAAAAAGAAAAAATTACAAATTAGTCCTTAATGTCGTTTCGTCATTGTTTTGTTAGGTAAGTTCATATGGAACTTACTGTGTTTTCTTATATTATGCTTGAATTTTGTGAACGTATTTATTAATTTATATGCATGTGTAATTTCAGTAAATTTGATATCTAAATGACTAAACTTTAAGTATGAAATACACTACAACTATGAATAGATACATGATATTGAATGGATGTGAGATTTTTATATGATTGGATATTACGTATATGATGATGATACAAGATTTAAAATGTATATGTAATGCTATCAAAAATTGAAAATGCATATACACCTACAAGGTTTGAAATGATATTAAAAAGGAATATAGGTGTTTGATCAGAGATTAATATAATGGCTTGAGATCCAAAATTTATTGTGGATTCTCTGAAGTTAGTGTTAGCAGCATCGTACCAAGCTAGTGTTAGAAACTCTTATTTGAAGCTAGTGTTAGCAACCCAAATATGTTAGCTTATGAGAGCAAATTAGTCCAGTGTATCCAATTTCAAAATACCAAGGTTCTCCAAGAGTTAAATAAAAACGAAAACAGTAATTAAAATGGAAATGGAATGACTGAATTGTTTGAACATGAATTGAGGTGTTAATTTGCAAATTGAACATGGTTTGAATGATTGTATATGCATATGATTTAAGTAACATGGTTTGGTATGCAATAAAACTAACCTATTGGTTGTATTGTTGATTTGTACATGAAAGCATAAGGTGCCAAAAGATGTCATGTGTTATACCATTGAATTTCAATAGCTTAAATTTATTGTAATGTTAAGGTAAGTTAAGTAAATTTCATATGGATTTACTAAGCATTCAATATGCTTACTCTATTTCGTTTTTTGTTTCTGTAATGGTCATTTTGTGAAATGCATTGATTGGATCGCCTTGGAGCTCACACTATCCAACTTTCAATTCGGTAGACTTTTAAAAGATATAAACTTGGTTATATGGCATGTATATAGGAGTTGTTTTGTGTATGTGCTTATTTTGAATGTTCATGAGTTTGAACATTGAGTGATGCTTGATTTTGGATTGTAAACAATGTTTGAATGTGAATGGTTATAGGTTATGTATATAAATGTGCATATTAGTAACATGTTTAGTTATAGTTGAAGTATATGAATAACCAAATTGAGAATGAAATGGTTGAGTTAAATGATGAAATTGAGTGGTATCAAATGTTTAAATAGTTGATGATTTCATAGGTTGTTAAGCTTTAGCAAAGTGTTCAATCAATGTGTAATGGCTTGAATGATCTTGTGAAAGGTTAAATGGATGCTTTAATACATGTTTTGATTGGTCTTATACACTTTTTGGTGTGCAATTACGTAGTAAGTGAGTAAAAGCTTTGGTTTAGCATGAAATTGGTACCTAATGGAAAAAATTTACCAAAAATAGGTTCCTCATCCTAACGTCGATCTTCCCTCATCACAATGTCGACCAACAGTTTGTGACATCCCAACATTAAGTGGTTCGACTTCTTGACATGACATACTATTTGGCGTGGAGAGAGTCTCGTCACGACGTCGACCTTATACTTTTCAAACTGTGCAAGTTGATCTTTGTTTGATCCTAGGTCGACTTAAGAGATTTCATAAGCTCGATTAAGACTCGATTTTGATGGTTTATCATATTATGCACAGATCTTTGATGGGAAATTAGTGACTAAACAAGTTTTGAACTATGTATTGTATGTGATTGCTCCGGTAAGCCAATTGAGGGGTGTTATATAAACTGTACTGTTAAATTTTGGGGAGCTCAACTATAAATTGAGGTATTTCCCCTCATTTTTAGTCACTCAAAGTTGTAATCACTCAATATTGGTGTTAATCGAGAGTATTTGCTGAAACACTTGGTGTGAATATTTTCTTGTGCCTTTTTCTTCATTTGTTGGTTGTTTCGCTTGTTTGCTTTTCTGAAGCTTCAATTCCTTAGAGAACTTCTTCGAGATTCTCACTTTTCAAGATTTAAGGTTGACTTAGGCGAATTTGAAGCAAAGTTTTTGCCTAAGGGCGAACATTTTGCTAGACTAAAGTTCCAACCCCGTGACACTTGTAATCACTAAGAAACCCTCAACCTAATCTAAGCCTACCAAGAAAAATGATATTCTCTGTGATGTGGCCAACGTAATGCCAATCAATGGGTAAACATGGTTGCTTGCTCTCGCCTCTTCAATGACACCACTGCAAAAACTTCCCTCTAGTACCGTCACAAGATGGAAAAGCTTTGTCATTGTTATTGCTCCAAACACCAAGGCATTTCTTTCAGCTTCATGGATGCTCTTGAGCACGAACTTATGCCTCTCTAGGCTTGATTGTTAACTTTCTTAGCTTTACGTTATTTTTTCATCCGTAAATTTAATTTATCTATACATTTAATCAAATTTTATTATTTTATTAGTACAGAGTTAAAATAACTTGCAAACATATATAATTCTAGTTTAAATAATTTTGATTAAATTTCGGCTCATCTATTAAGTACAAAGTTATTTAGTAACGGAGTATGACTGATTTCTCCATTATATATTAGTTATTGTTATGAATATTTTATTAAGTGGATGTCCATCAAGATCAAGATAAGTTTGGATGAACTTTAAATTCTAGTAGTCATTAGAATTAGAGTTCTATTTCATTTATACTTCATATGTCTATAAATATAGACCTTGGTGAAGCATTGTAACTTACTTCTATTGATCAATAAAATATGCTCTCTCTTTTTCTCTCCCATTCTCTTTGTTCTTTACTCTCTGCTCTTTTACTTTATAACACGTTATCAACACAATTCTCTTTTAATTATTTTTCTTTCAATCATCAATTGAGGCCGACGCACTATGGGTAATCATTAGAGCCTTTAACCACTCGTGCTCATGATAATAGTCAGGGTGATAACGATGATATTAAAGATCTTCAGATAGATTTTGATTTGAAATCCATGTATGTTTGCAATGGTGATTATGAAATAAATAATCTAGTGGGACATTTATAAGTTCGTCCTACTAAATTTGTCGCATTCCCAGAAGTGAATGCAAACATAAAGAAAATAAAATATATAATCATGAGCTACTAAAAGTGGGAACATAGTTATGAATAAGAGAACAATGAGAGTTCTCAAGATAACTCTTCAAAGGGTAAAGATAACTTATGTTATCAATGTGATATGGAAGGTTATTGGCTGCATATGTGCCCAAATATTTTGTTTTTGTTAATATTCTTTGAGGAAGGATATTAGAATGTAGTAATGAATTCTATTATTACAGATAAAAAATATTTATCTTATTTGGTACTGAAATAAACCAATATTTTTCCAATATTTGGTAGTACAGAAAAAGTCAAAAGCTCCAGAAGAGCTAATATATTAATATCTTGCATTGGGATTGTGAATGAGGAAAACATTAAATTCCATATGAATAAAAAAAAGAATTGAGTTATTGATTTATATTTATTATAAATTGGATTGATTGTGACTATCTTTGTGATCTTCTTTTGTCATCATCCTCATTAAGTGGTTGAAAGTCAAAATATTTAACTGTGAAAGATCTACTTAAATTGTGGAAGAAAAATATGAGCAATAGAATATGATAATTCTATCTAAAGCTCGTTATAGTTGGATGCACCTGTAGTTGCAAATTTTTAAAAAAAAAACTATGAGTACCCAAAGCGAGAGTCGTACAACTAAACCAAATGCCCTGCATTTGAAGATTTTGACATATTTCCTGAAGTGAATATTGCATATAATTTAGATATTTCCAGTAGTAAATGTCACAATGGTACTTATATGTAGATACAAAGTAAAAGGAATGATAGTAAAATTATCAATTTGTTACAATTTAGTACAATTGAAACACATGTTAAAGTAAACTAGTAGTTTACTGGTACAAATATATGTACTACTTGGCCTGACTAGTTAGACCATCCTGAATCATATATGATACAAAAATTAATTGAGAATTCATATGAATATTTATTAAAGAACCAGAAGATTCTTTACTTTAAATAATTCTCATTTGTTGATTGTTCTCAATGAAAATTGGTTGTTAAAAACTCTCTAGCTAAAGTTGAGATTTAATGTCTTGCATGAATATAGTCCAATTTATCCACCATGTGGATGGTTTTGATATTATATGATTCCGGTAGATGCATCTACAAAATAATCACATATGTGTTATCAACTTGCAACCTGTCATTTGCAAGATTGTTTGAATAATTAATTTCAGATCATGCAATTGAGACAATTCATCTTACTAATACTGATGAGTTTATATCTCAGTCTTTTATTGATTGAGTTTGAAAAACTTTGGTAAAAGTTTGTTATTTATGCGTATAATGGTTTTGAGAAATTATTGATTGAATGCCACTGATTAATGGCTAAACCATTACTTATGAGAACTAAACTTCCTCTTTCAACATAGGATTATGTTGATTTACATGTTGTACGCATCAAGCCAATAAGTGTTATATGTGTGTATATGTTCCAATTGCTCCACCACAATGCACAAATATGAGTGAATCCTCAAAGAAAGTTGGAAATATATATTAATTATGGGCCTCCTTTTATTATGATATATTAAATGTATTGGAAATTCAATTATGACATTATTGTTATTACTATTTTGATTTGATAGTTTTCTAAATATTAGGGGGAGAGAACTAATAACTTGTAATGAGTTAAGGGGGAGAGTAATTTGAACCAGAAGTTCAACAAGGATAACTCTTTAAAGATCTAAATATGAAAATTTTCATAAAAGAAAAAAATATTGATGGTCATATAGTAAAGACGGGTGCTCCAGAAGAGACCTAAGAATAACTAATAAGTAAAACTTTAGAAGAGACTCAGGTACCTGAAATTGAAGATTAAAATAGTGAAAATAAGATATCTCAATAAGCTATGTCAATTTGAGAAAATGTCAAACCAATTATAAAAGTGGTCGACAATAGTTTTGCATGCAATATTATTTTTGAAATAATGAAATAAAAGGAGGATCTTGAATAAATCTATTGAGAAATATAGATATAGAATAGATTGATCAAAATAGAAAGACACAACTCAAATACAATTAAATTTGTGGAGCTTTTGGACCAACAGTCCAAATATCTAAAGGTATAAAACCAGTTAGGGTACAAATGAAGTAGTTTTGCAAAGGTGAAATAAAAATGTGAAGATTTTTGCTGAGTCCTAGCATTGATTATGAGAAGAAATAATATTCATTTGTGATGGATGCAGTAACCTTTAGATATATTATTAAACTGACAGTTCATACTTGCGTCTCATGGTTGTTGTTACAACCTTTTGTGAATCACAATATAGTAAAGTTTATATTAAAATCCTTGAAGGATTTGGAATGCCAGAAGTATATTGAAATTATTGGGAAATTGTTCATTTATATGAATTAAAATAATTGAACATGTGGTAAATTTGACTTAGCCTATAGTAGTTGAAAGAGGATTATAAAATGATCCAAACCTATTTGTGTTTTTATAGAAGAATCATGATTAAAGTTTGTTGAAACTCCTGAAGAGATTAAAATATATTTCTCCCAAATTTTCCCTCACTCATGACTTTCAAAAGAATTGTGATATAAATGCTTAGCAGATACATTCAAATAATCATCTGAAAGACTAGTATTCAAGATTGAATACGGAGAATGTGAGCTATTATGTGATGTTTTTATGAGGGGGAGTAAATACGCATTGTACTCTTTTTCCCTTAATCAAGGTTTTGTCCTATTGGGTTTTCTGGTAAGGTTTTAATGAGGCAACATGTTATGCGTATTATAGATATGTGTACTCTTTTTCTTTCACTAGGATCTTTTTTTCTCACAGGGTTTTTATCTTAGTAAAGGTTTTAACGAGGCATATTATCTAACAATGGACATCTAGGGGGAGTGTTATGAATATTTTATTAAGTGGATGTCCATCAAGATCAAGATAAATTTGGACAAACTTTAAATTCTAGTAGTCATTAGAATTAGAGTTCTATATCATTTATACTTTCTATGTCTATAAATATAGACATTGGAGAAGCATTGTAACTTACTTCTATTGATCAATAAAATACGCTCTCTCTTTCGCTCTCCCATTCTCTTTGTTCTTTACTCTCTATTCTTTTATTTTATAACAGTTTATATTACTTGTCATATGGTACCATATCTTCTTTTTATGAATTACAAGAGGAGGGCAAAACCCTAACAACAAAGTGACTGGCGCAAATCGAACCTAGGTCACACTTGGGGCAATGAACACCCTTGACTATCAGGTCAACACACGAGGTTCTATGGTACCATATCTTTGACCCCTTTAGGTTAATCTATTCACCTAATTCATTTTATATTACACGATGAAAATGGTCATTACATACAAACACTAATAAATGCATTTTATTTAATGATCACTATCGTATCTTTTGTGATAAAAATTATTATTACTTACAAACAATAATAATTGGTCATTCGTCCTAGACAAATGACCCAAATGATCATTACTTAGAAACATTAATGATCAGTCTCTCGTTCCAAACAAATGACTAATGATCACTTTTCGTATAAGATATCATTTATTCTTTTCAAAATATGATTCCACTATTGTGAGTGAAGTTATGTCATGTATAAGTGATGTACCCAACATATTAATTTTCAACCCAATACCATAAAGGAATATGTTTTCAATATATCAAAGCACAAGTCACACACACAGTGATTCCCTCATTCAAAATTAAGGTAAATCGCAACATAAAAGTCGAAATTGAATAAATCTATAAACAAGTTTAAGATAAATTCAACTTGAGTTTTAGCCTAACGTATTATTAATCCATACAATCACATCTATATCTCTTTTTCTTGTGACAATCCTACTTTGATAGCCAAGATAAGTTATCTATCCAATTAGACATATAGACAACATAATGACTCTTTATTATTTGAATCATTTGCTCAATTTGATTATGTAGACTATATGCAAATTAAATTACCTACTAAAATATCTTCTCACATACAATCCAACATATAATAGAACTTCATATTAGTAGAGCCTTAAGCAATCAAAGAGCTTATACTTGTTTATACATTTTTTTTTCTTAAATTAAGGACAAACATATAAAAATAAATTAAACGAACACATGGTAATTTTACGTATTCAACTAATCTAAAAAATTGTGAATAGTTACGACGAAACCACTACACTAAAGGTTTAAATCCTAACATAAACTTAATCATTTTATCATCCAACATCTATTCGTGACCTTAAAAAATCTATTACGATACTTACAAGTACATCTAAGTTTTTTCATTTATCATTTTTGTATTGTTCTCAATATTGTATACCTGCTGTACCAATTTATCCTATAACAAAAAAATGCTAAAATCATGTACAATATTTAATTTTCCTACAATAAAATAATAATGCCTTGAATAACAGAACTTTATATCTGGATTATTTTGAAAGATGAGCAAAATGTATCTAATTTTGATGTACTTTTCTTCATTCTCTTTATTGCACATCTTTGTTTCGCAAATCATGCCCCTTTTGTTACCCATTCTTGATAAATGAATGTTTGTATGATTCAAAGGCACAAGAGTAAACTATGCATTCAACTTTGATATCCTCCTAAAAGTTAAAATGAAAGAGAAAAAAAAAGGCATAATGATAAAATTAGCCCCTAACATTTGAGTGTTTGGTCATTTTGGCCCTTATAGTTTTTTTGGCTCACTTTGGCCCCTAACCTTTGTTTTTTTGGTCAAATTGATCTTAACGGTCTTACTGATATGGCCGTTAGTTGACTAACGATGCTGACATGGCAATTTTTTTCCACGTGGATATTGTCACGCATGTAGCTACTGATGTGACTCTATTTTGTCTTATATGCCACGCCAGCAAATGATTTTAAAATTATTAAAATTATTTTTAAAATATAAAATTATTAAAATTATTTTTTTTGAAATAATAAAATTATTAAATAATTTTAATTTTCAATTTCATCATCTTCTTCTTCAACAACAAAAAATTATAGGTTTTCTCACATTTTCCCATCAACCAAAGACCCAAAAAATTTTGTTTTTCTTAGATAATCCCATGCTTTCTCATTTTCTTTCCCAAAAACCCCCCAAATTCCTCCATTTTTGTCTTCTATTTCAAAATCCTTACTCTTTTCATCCTCGCAGCTTGTTCACCCTTCAAACTCAGTTAAGGCATATTCTTATAATGTGAGTCATATTCTGTTGTTGTTGTTTTTAATGAATCAGAACTGAACAAGTGTTGCTATTGTCTGTTTCGGCTAATCTTTGAATCTGATTAGAATATCAAAAGCATGTAAGAAAATCATCTCATGAGAAATATTTTAGTACTGGTAGATTTGATATTTTAGTATTTGTAAGCATCTAACTCACATTATAAAATGCTTTGGATATAAAACAGAATATGCCTCAAGACAACCTAAGATCAATTGTTTACAGATCATTTGTTGTGCGTGATGATCTGAAGGGAGTCATAGAGTTCAGAATAATTCGAAGGTTTGAAAGTGGTTCAAGGAAGATGGAGGAATTTGGAAGGGTGAACAAGTTGCGAGGATGAAAAGAGTAAGGGATTTTGAAATAGAAGACAAAAATGGAGGAATTTGGGGGGTTTTCAGGAAAGAAAATGACAAAGCATGGGATTATGTAAGAAAAACAAAATTTTTTGGGTGTTTGGTTGATGGGAAAATCTGAAATTTTTTGTTGTTGAAGAAGAAGATGAAGAAATTGAAAATTAAAATTATTTAATAATTTTATTATTTCAAAAAATAATTTTAATAATTTTAAATTTATTTGCTGACATGGCATATAAGACAAAATAGTGCCACATCAGCAGCTACATGCGTGGCAGTGTCCACATGAAAAAAATTTACCACGTCAACACCGTTAGTCAACTAACGGCCACGTCAACAAGACCGTTAAAAAATGATCAATTTGACCAAAAAAACAAAGATTAAGGGCTAAAGTGAGCCAAAAAAAAAATCATAAGAACCAAAATGACCAAACACCCAAAAGTTAAAGGCTAATTTTATCATTATGCCAAAAAAATATATTTTTTTTCAGAAAACAAATAAATGCTAAAATAAAATAGATTGAAAGATATATAAGTCTCTAAAATTTGGCGAAAAAATTAATTAAGTCTCTTTATGAAAAAAATCGTTTAATTAAGTCATTGACTTCTCAAATTGCATCAATTAAGTTTTTTAATCAACATTTTTTGTGTTGGACCACTACAACACTGATATCGTCATTAATGATGCTAACATGGTGCTCCACATTAGCAACAATTGCTAATGTGACAAATTCATTTATTTTAAATAAAAAATAAAAAATATTAAATTTTTTTTTACTAGAATGTACCTAAATAAATGGTTGTTCAAGTTAGATTCATTTCAAACTTAAAATTTTTAAAATTATACGAAAAATAATAATTTTTCAAAAATTTATAAAAATATTAAAAAAATTCAAAAAATATAAAAAATAATAAAAATCATTTAAAAGTTTTGGTTCTAGATAATCATATATCCAGAGTCATTCAAGAGTATTTTTTTAAATTATATAAAGTTTAAAAAAGGCTTAATAGTATTATAAGCTTTTGAATTTTTTTAAAAATATTAATTTAAGCCCTTCCAAACTTTTTGCACCCAATTGAGCCACTGAATTAACAAAATCGACCAAATAGGCCCTTTACCTAATGTTGACCGTTAATATTTAATGACATCAATGACATGAGTGTTAAGAAAAATCATGTTAGTATCGTCTGCTGACGTGGTAGTGTCACATCATCATCATATGCTCACATGGTAGTGCTATGTTAGTAGAAAAACAAAAAATAAATATTTTAAAATTATTTTTGAAATAGGTATACAATGAAGACACCTAATTGTCTAGATTAATTCTATAATTATAAAAACATAGAAAAATTTATAAAAATTATACTAAAACATTAAAATTAATTAAAAGCCATAAAAATTAGAAAAAAAACATTTAAAATTATTAGAAATTAATTAAAACCTTAAAATTTTATAAAAAAATAATTTTTTTTTCCAAAATTTTATAAAAATTATATTTCTCATTTTTATTAAATTATTTGACTAATATAAATTGCCCTTGTAAAAAAATATTTTAATAAAATTGTATGGTTTTTAATTAATTTCTAACCACTTTTATAAATTATTGTTCAATTTTTTATGTTTTTTAATAAAATATTTTTAAATAAATTTTATTTTTTAATTAAATTTAATGACTTTTTATAATTATTATAAACTTTGTTGGGAATAAAACCGATTTAGTAACGAACAAGTAAAATAACAAAGAAATTAAAAAGATCAAACACAAATATTTTACGTGAAAAAATCTGTCCGAAGGAGATAAAAAATCACGGACAAAGATAATTTTACTATAACGGTAAAATAAAGAGTACAAAAAATGAATATAAAACTAAACCCCAAAACTCGAAATAAAAACCCTTAAAATGTAAACACAAAATTCTCTAGAAGCTTGTACAAGCTAATACCTAAATATGTTATGGGTTATTTTTCTAGGGTGAAAAAGGACATATTTATAGGCTAAATTCGCAGGTCAAATAATATTAAAATAATCTACACCAATCAAAGCTTAAGTGTGAAACTAAAAATAGTGTTTAACTGGGAGAGAAAAAAAGCCGAAAAATACTAACCATAACTCCACAAATCTCCACATTGACTCGTATTTTCACAATGCCTTCTTTGCCAAAACCCGTCATGGGCATATATTAAACTATGCAGGGAATTAACTGAGTCAAATTTGTGCTTGAAAGCTAGAAGACTTCTATCCTTCGACTTGTGCACTACCAAATCAAACTTAACTCGAGTTGGATTTCCACGAACACACTGCCCTAACTTTTCAAATCTCGCATCCAAAAAAGAACATCTCTTCAATGAAATGGTCATACATTTTCCCTCCCATGACCAAGTTGTCTTTACTCCAAATGAGTTGACTTCGACTCTATAACGGACGAGGGACGTTCGATTTCACTGGTCACTATAGAACCTTCCAGAATATAAAGACTATTGGTACTTTTATCTTTTAACAAAACAAGAGCCCCACAATATACCTTAATGCTACTAGACTCAATGTTGATATTGCAACCTTTCGAGCCTAAAATACTCAAGGAGATGAAATTCTTTCGTAAATCAAGTACATACCTCACATTTGAGAGTGTCTTAATCGTCTCACCGTGCATCCTGATTTTAACAATACCAATATCGATTACCTTACTGGATGAATTGTTTCTCATGCGCACAACTCAACCTTCAACTGAACTGTATGTGGAAAACCATTCTATGTTCGGACACATGCAGAAAGAACATCTCAAATTTAGGATCCACTCGGACATAAGCTCGGAGCTTTCGCTCATTGACACTGACAATAAATCATCACCCCTTTCATCGGCTAAATTAGCACAAGGTAAATCTTCCTCGTTGCTATAACATCCTTTCTATTTCGTAGTTTGTAACAATTTGCCTTATCGTGACCTAATGTAACACCCATATATTTGATCTGACCTTCAAAACCCGATATAGAAATATTACATTTAGTGTCAAAGCGATTTTGGCTAATCACTAGGTATTTTGAACATTTAATAATGTTTTTCATTTTAACAATCTGATAATATTATATTAGAAGTTGAAGGGCTTTACTGGTTAATCGAGTAGGTTTAGAAATGATTAAAATATGATTTCCAATCAATACAAAGGATAAGTATCGATACTAAAACATGAGGTATTGATAACTATATAAAAGTATCTATACCTCAGATGAGTATCGATACCAAAATAGCATTCTGGAACTCCAAAGTTTCAAAATTTTTATGAAAGTATTGATACATTAGGCCTAGATATTGATACCTAGCCTTCAATATCAATACCAAAATTGCTTTTTGTTTTGAAAATTTTTTATTTTATGTCTAAGGTATCGATACCTTACCTTAAGGTATCGATACTATGGTTGCAAAAATTACTAAAAACCCCCTACATTGATTCAAAACAGTCAAACAGTTCGAAACCCATTCAATTAACCTCAAACTCATTAAAATTCATCACAAAAGCCATATAATAACATCATCTATGCATGCATATGTTAAAATCTTATAAATTCATTTCAAAAGCTAACAAAATAAGCCATTAGATCACCAAAATAACAAGGTTTTGAAAGTTTACATTTTATCCATCTAACATTCACTTATACCAAGAACCTATGTACATGCCAAACTAACGCCAAAATTCATACATGCAATCTTTCCTCTTGGAGTGGTGATGAGATGGGATGCACTTGACCTCGATATTAGCTCGACGGGATCTACTGTACCTACGCATTAGAGAATTAACGCGGTAAGTCTGTGAAGACTTAGTAAGTATTGCAAGATTTTTTAAAAATCTACTACTAATAAAATTAAATTTTATTCATTATATAGACATATAATTCATATCAAATTTGTCCCTAAAGTTTAACATTTTTCTAAAATTGTACTTACCATTACTTATCGTAACCCATTAATTGATAGTAGTTGAATTATGAATCTGTACCCAATGTAGACTAGTTGAACACTTAGGATATACAAAAATGAATCGATAATGCATATCATATATCACTAAGAAAAAAGTACAAATAACGATAAACATCGAAGTGCGAAATAATACGATAAGCGCACTAATTTTCCTTAATAGTATGCCATCAATATCCTAATAGTTTGGGACTTGTCTACATGAGCTTTTCTTATTATTAAACCTTTATATTCATTCACTTGACAAAAAATAATACAACTTTGTATTTTTCACAATTTAGTCCTTATCATAATAATAGCACTAAAACTTGTAAATTCTCTTCACTTTTATCACATACAACACTATAATTTTTACATTTCTTCATCTAAACCCACTTTCCACCTATTCACAATATCCTAACATATTTTAATTTAAATTTTTGATTTAGTCCCTTTTTCACTGTCATCACAATTCATCATATAATGGTACCCAAAACCATAATTTATAACATTTACATTATTACCTCTACTAAATACTTTTCATAACATATAATATAATAATGAAACTACTAAATCAACATAATTATGTTAATTGTCTAATTAACATAACTTAAACAAAATTAACTACTTGAAGTACTTATAACCAAAATTTGAAGGATGAGTTTTTCTTCTCTTCTATTCCCTAGCCACTTCTTTTCCTTTTCCTTCAATTTGGTCCCCTATCTTCTTATTTTTTTTTTTCAATGACATATCAAATATATTATATTCACATGTTAAACTCTAATCAAATAACATCTCTACACTACTTTGTTGAAGTAAACATGTATGTAATGAAAGTTTTCATCATTTCTTACCTCACTACTTGATATTACCACTAAATCCCTAACTTTCTCTTTCATCTATATAGTTATGGGAACTCTTCTCATGAAATTTAGATGATTACTAGCTTTATCAATGGTTTTTATTTAGCAAGAGAACACAAAATGGAAGAAGATGAGCTTGGAATGGCTAAAAATGGAGAAAAGACCTAAATGGAATAAAAAAAAGTTTGGTAAATATGAGAAGGGGGTGACGGTTAGCTTGCTCTAGAAAGGGATGAATGTTTTTTTTGTCTCCATCTTTCTAGACATTTCTTAAGAAAAATCCAAGATTTTTATTTTAAAAATGTTAAATTTGCTAGCTAGTCCTTTGGCCTATCATCTCTACACTTTGACCCTAATGATTACACCTATAAATATCTCATTTTAACTATTACTATTTTACCCTTAAGCATCTTTGCAAATTTCATGTATGATTAATGTTTTAGTTTGGCAAAATTTCCTATTAGCCCTTATTTTTCCACTACTTACACAAATCTTATAACTTTCTAAATTCTTACTTCCACCACAACAGTTTCATACTCTTTCAATTTAGTCTAAGCTACTATTTAAATTTTTACTATCTCAAAAATATTTTCTAATCTCCTATCGGGTCTAAATACTTTCTAATTTAATACTCAACATACCTATCTAGTATTTAAAAAAATTCTCTACTATTTTCTGACTCGGTCCATCACTATACCTAACTCCAAGTCAAAACGTAGACATTACACCTAACTTCTTACAATAACGACATCTCTTGTCTCGCTTCCTTAATGCTACCAAAATCAAGGCTTGCCTATCTGACTTGCTATCCGAACCAAATTCATTGTCGAGTTTTTTTTCTCAATATCACATCCTCGAATGAGAGATTATTTTTGCTATAAATCAAGGTCTCCCTGAAAGACTTGTATAAATGGGGTAAAGAGCACAATAATAATATAACATGATCTTCATCGTCAATGTTAACCTTAATATTCTTTAAATCATTCAAAAGAGTAATGAATTGATTGATGTGATCTCTAAGGTGCTCACCTTTGTTGATACGGAACGTGTATAACAGTTGTTTCAACACTAATCAATTAGACATAATTGAATCGTGGATAAAGCCTTTTTATCTAACCTATCTCATTCTGATTTATCCATGTTTGCAGGCTTCTTCTCTGTAAGGACCTTCTCAAGATTAGCCAAAGACTTTGTCACATTAAGGGTTTCTAACCTTTTTTATAAGGCAAATGTCGTTTCTCTATCAAAACCTCCTGCAACACTATTTGTTAGACATAATTGAATCGTGAATAAAGCCTTTTTATCAAACCTATCTCATTCTGATTTATCCATGTTTGTAGGCTTCTTCTCTGTAAGGACCTTCTCAAGATTGCCTTGAACCAAAATTGTCGTAATTCGAACTTGTCACATATTGAAATTTGTAATGACATCAAACTTATCAGTATCAAACCTTCTTGTTCTCATCTCTGAACAGGTTGATTGCGGAAATCAAACTAGCTCTTCATACTAGTTTGTTGGGGATAAACCTGATTTAGCAACGAACAAGTAAAATAGCAAAGAAATTGAAAAGATCGAACGTAAATATTTTACGTGAAAAAACCCCCTCTGAAGAAGATAAAAAATCACAGGCAAAGATAGTTTTACTATAATGGTAAAATGAATAGTACAAAAGATGGAGATAAAACTAAATCTCGAAACCCGAAATAAGAACCTTCAAAATGTAAACACAAAATTCTTTGAAAGCTTGTAAAAGCTAATACCTAAATGTGTTGTATGTTATTTTTTAGGGGTGGAAAAAAGTCTATTTATAGACTAAATTTTTCGGTCAAATAATAGTAAAATAACCTACACTAATCAGAGTTTGAGTGCGAAACTAAAAACAATATTTAACTAGGAGAAAAAAAAAAGTCAAAAAAGTATGAGGCATAACTCCACAAATTTTCAATGTTTTTATAATTCTAGACCGAATCTAGATCATCCAAACTCATTTTGTTGAAGTGGCTGATGTGTCACTATCACGTCAACTAATGATGCTAACGTGGCGCCATTAATGACTGCGTCAGCATTGTTAAATATTAACAATGTTAGTCAGATATCCTATTTGGTCAGTTTTGTTAGTTTAGAGGTTCAATTAGGTACAAAAAGTTTGGAGGGACTTAAATTTTTTTTTTGAAAAAGTTTAAGGACTTAAAATACTATTAAACCTTTAAGAAATATTAAAAATTATGTTTTTTTTAAAATATGATGTGTATCAATGTTTTAATTCTATTGATAATTTTTAGAATATATAAAAAATAAAAAATTATTTTAGAAAATAAATAAGTATAAATAAAACTTAATTTTATTAATTGTACGTGTAAAAATTTCTTTTCAATATGAATATATCTAATTAAAAAATGTGTATAAATTATTGTTTTTTACTTGTGTAGCCTAAAAGGTTCAAATAATTGGATATATTCATATTTTTTTTTAAAAAATTACATGTACAATTAATAAAATTAAAATTTATTTTTTTATGTTATTTATTTATTTTCTAAATTAATTTTTTATTTTTATATAGCTTAAAAGGTATCAATTTAATTAAAACATTGATAAGCATCTCATATTGATAAAGAAAGATATTTTTTAGTATTTTTTTAAATTTTATATAATTTAGAAAAATCTTCTTGAATGAATTTTAACACTAATGAGTGTCCAAATTTATTTTGTAGAATGAACTTTTAAATAATTTTTATTAATTTTTATATTTTGAACCTTTTGAATTTTATTTAATAATGTTTTACAAATTTATAGATTTTAAAAAAATATATTTTTGAACTCAAGTAACTCCAGTAGAAAAGATGTTCATTCTAACGATCTCGTGTTCGAACATCTATATGTGCAAGATATGTGTACGTTGTCGAATGGTTAAAAAAATATGAACAAATACTACAATATAATCACACCAGTATATTCAAAATATATAATTTTTTAAAAAAAATCAAGCCTGAAATGAACTTGAACAACCATTTATTTAAATTCTTCCAATCAAATTATATATATATATATATGTAAAAATACTTTATTTTTTTTTGCTGACATGAAGCATCACATTAGCACCGTTAATGAAAGCTATAATAGTTAAAAACGAAAAACGTTAATTAAAGGGCTTATTGCAATCAAAATATTTGAGAGTTAGAGGGACATAATTAATTTTTTTTCGCTGAAGTTCAAGGGCATATATACCCCTTTAGCCAATACATTACATTTATTCACCTTCTGTTTAAGAAAAATGCAAAAACAAATATTAAAAAAAAAAAAACAAATAATTACCTCAGAAATTTCTTCTCATTCTCCCTCATCAGCTAATAACAAGCAAAATGGAAATGAGTAGGATGAAATGTATCATTTCCTTCGCCCTCAGTGATTAGTTTCTTCTAGGATCAAAACACAATTCTTCCGTGTCTATCTCTATTACATCCTCATGATCTTATAACCATTACTTGGAACTGCCTTTATATACATACACTCTCACATGATACGGGACAGGGGCCCTCCTTCCTCCAACCAAGCTCTCATGGAGCATTTTATAAACTTCCAACATGTCTATTTCATCTTTCTCTTTATTTATTGACAGCATACCTTTTTCTTCATATCTCAAAATTCGTATCAGAAAGAGAAACATAAACCATTTCTCTACGTGAAAGAAAATGAAACTCCGTCTTTACTACCATTTTAACAATTATAAGTGCTAACTGATTCAAACGAGTTCCCCAAATGACATCAGCCATGATGAAACTTTGTTTTCTGAGTGTTTATGTCTGCACCATCCGCACAAGAAACATTGGCACCTTCCTTCCACACCATATAAATTTATGTTCTTTAGAGGAAGTCAGCTGCTCAGGCAGTTTCCTGCCCTTCTCTTTCATCAAAAGGATCAGAGATTTGGAAATACAGCATTAAAAAGGATTCTCCCTCCCAGTTTAATTTGGAAACATATCAAACAATCATTCATCAACATAGCAGGAAATGGAAAGGGATCAGTTTGAATTTATGAAAAATCTGACTGTAAAAATATAATTACTACAATGAATTCATTGCGTGCTCTAACCTGGGCAGTGGCAGCGCAGTCTCGTTCTAATATTCACAAAATTAAATTTCCTAAGCCTTTTTTGCCCATAAGAATCATTGCTATCTGGTTTCATCTGTAAGCCCTATAGAATACATGCACTTTTTTATCTACTGCCAACAAATAAAATAAAAAAGAAAGAAAAAGAAATAGCCCCCCTAGCCACATCAGCAGATAGACCATGGAAAAGACGGGGGAAGAAAGAAATGGGAGATAAGACCTATCTACAAATGCCTCTATAACTATCTGTCTCCATCTTCCTAACTCTCTGTTCTAGACCAGCTGTAATATACACAATCCCCCCCCCCTACCCTCCAAAAAATTAAATAAAATAAGGGTAGGAACAAACCAAAAAGGTCCATTATTTTCCTGTGAATTTCAAACCTGCTGCAAATAGCAACTTCCGGTTTCAGACACGGCAACGCCCAAATGGATGGAATAACCAACATCATCTGCATTTAAGCCAAAAGAGAAAAACCTAACTCAATTAGTGTCCACTCTCCGTTCAAGTTAAGTCTAGATACCAAAGAAACAAACTGATATGTATAGATATAGAGGATGAAGCAACAACTAAAACAGGTGGCACTAAAAAGTAGCCATCCATAAAATAAGTTCGAGATTTAGGCCTTCCATCAAGAGAATGCATGTGAGAGGGAAATAGTTAGAGAAAATCTTTAACAAACCAATTAAGCAAAGATGGGCTACCATTTATTATCATTATAATTTACAAAAACATGATAATTCTACATGTTCATATTTTTGCCTAAAGTATGCCAATCTAACATATAATAACACCATATGGCATCTGCTTAAATCTGTAAATTGGAATTTACCTGTACACTGTGGTTACAAGAGCTTCCATGCCAATCATAGCAAGACCCATTGCTATTGGAACTGCATCATTACTAGATTGCTTCATTCCATCTTAAAATTAAAAGGCTTGTGATACAAGCTGCCCTGCACTGCTTGCAGAATCAGGCTTTGCTGTTGTTATTAGTGACTACTGCTGCGATGACAGCTGTTGGGAAGAACTATGCTGATCTTGTTGTGACTGCTCTTGTGATTGGAAGTGTTGTTGAGTACGTGGTGGTATATGAGATCGTTGTGGCTGTGGCTGTTGCGTCCACCGTTCCCCAACATTATTCTTGTCAGGGGATAAGCAACCCGATAATTGTCTCTGCCCTAACCCTTGGCTGACAGAAGGTACAGGATCACTACCCACTGAATCTGTAAGTGGGTTTCCTATGCATCCAACTTCAGTGGCCACATTTGGCATAGCAGGATCATACTCTGGTTCTGGTGATTTCCACTGAATTCCAGCAAGAGAAACAACTGAGACTGCATTGTTAGCTGAATCAATGGCAGCCTGGGGTATTTCCATGGTTGTGGTTGTACCCATCAGTGGAGCAATGTTCAAGGTCTGTTTGTCAGCATGGGCTAGCTCAGCTTGAGATTTGTTGGGAGGCTCAAAATTTACTTGTTGACTCTGTTGAAGCATCCTTTGAACAGCAGGTCTGTTTTGATTAACTTGCTTTTGGTGTGTCTGTGATTGTAGCAGTGAATGCTGGTGGTTTGGACCCGTGGCTGCTGGCAGGACAGATTGATGCACAGCTGATGGCGTATGATCAGAAGGCACCATTTGAGAAATATTATCAGAATGGGGAGCCACTTGTTGCAGTTTCTTTGTAGAAGGGGCTGCAGCCCCAGAAAACATCTTTTGCTGCGGCTCAGAACAATTTGAAGATTGAGAAGAAACAAGGGCTTTAGATTGTTGGACAGGACTCAAACCAGACCTAGGACACAAGCCTTTACCTTGAATCAAGTGCATCATCTGCTCTCTGTTCTTGGCAGCTTGGTTGCCAGGGACCACGCCAAGGCTATTAAGATGAGCAGGATCAACAGAAAGATTCTGATGCACCAGCATGTTCCCTCTTCCCACCCCCTTCGAAAGTTTGGCTTGCTGTTGAGACTGTGTTTGTTGACGTTGCTGAGGGTGGTGCCTGCCAGATTGTTGAAATTGCTGCTGCTGCTGCTGCTGGGGCTGCCGTTGCTTGCCTATCTGTTTGTTCAACCCACTAGCACCAGGTTGGGGGTTCCTACCAAGCCCATGAGGTGCCAATTGGTGTTTATGTTGTTGCGGCAATGACATAGGAGTCGTTGGTGAAGACGGTGTTAGAGGGGATAGCGAACCTGGCTGAGTAGAAGCCTGAGATTGAATCTGGGAACCATTCTGCAGAGAAGATATGGGAAGTTGGGTCTGAGGTTGGACATTTGGCATCAATGCACTAGATACAGCAAACTGTTGCTGTGGCTGTTGCTGATGCATAAGCTGCTGCTGCTGCTGCACTTGCCTTTCTTTAGTGAGGCACATGGCATATGCTTGTTGCTGTGACCCAGAAACATGATTGTAACCCTGATGATGAGCATGATGAGAGTTGTTCAGCGCATGGGACTGCTGTGGAGGCATTTGCTGCTGCTGCTGCTGGGGTTGAACTAGATATGAAGAAACACGTGGTGCAGTTGATTGATTAGTGTAAGCAGAACTCAATCCATTGAATGCAGGAATTCCCTGGCTTTTCCCTTGTTCCTGGATACAATGTCGTTGATTATTTATCATAACTTCAATGTAAAGTTAAATATGTACAAAAAAACCCAAATCAAATGCTTTTCTGTACCCCATACTTTTAAAGCTTAAGATATGAGAATAATAGTTTATCAAAATCAATACTAAGGAAAGGTTTATTCATATCAACAACTGATTGCAAAATGAATTTTGCTCAGAGATCAGCCAGAACACCACCCAGCCTATTTTAAATTCTTGAACTGGAAATCGTTACATCTAAACAATGCAATTATTAGATACCCAGTGTTCAATTTCATTCTGATTGTTAGCCAAAGAACTTTCGAAAAAGGTATATTTTAGGTTTACAGTTGCAAAGAATTCACTATGATGGGATTGTTTGCAGCAAGCAATCCTCAGTCATTTGAAGTTGCAATTACCAAAAGAGATTAATAAACTATCAAAAAGCATTTGATCAACATCTATCGTCCATAATTGACACAAAATATCAAATATGATTAAGACATGTAGGATTGAGATCACCACACTATGGAAATGGCCTAACTAAATTATAATATACAATAATCATTTAGGGAAATATCAATTCGATTATTGGTTTGTAACAATTAACCATTTGAATAAAAGAAGCGCATACTGCAATAATATGTTGAAGCATAGACTTAATCATATTGCTCTTTGAAAAGTAAATTACTTACTCGCATCATGTGCATGGTGTCACGAGGCCTCAACATCGAGTTTCCATGACCAGAACCAGGTCCAGAGTGCATATTTACAGGGCTTGGCATTCCCACCAAATTGGAGAGCATGCAGCCGGAATTCAGCATTGTTGATGATGCCATTCCTCGTAAGCCTGGCCTTGACAAAGACATGCTTCTACTTATCCCACATGTCATGCCCACACCATTTCTATTGGGTACCATGCGAACCCCACGATCTGATCCAGAAACAGATCCAGGTAGAGATAAGTTGGACTGCTGCATATTCCTGCCAGAATCCAGGAAAATTTTGACTAAGCTGTTCATCAACTGGAAAACATGCTCTAGGCACACCATATCTACCATCCCTAAGAGTAAATATGATCGGAAATTTATGCCATTTGTATGTGAAGTGCATGCATTGATAAGCAAGCTGCACATTAGAATACCTCACGGATCCATTAAGTGGGGCAGACGCTGATGATATATTACTGCCATGAACCACTCCAGAAGATCCCTGCAGTGATGAATTTGCTCCAGAGGCAGGAGGCATTGATCCCACAACTCCTTGATTTGATATTGCTAAACCGCCAGCATGAGAAGCTTGATATCCAAGGGGTACGACATCTTGGCTTGATGCAATGACATCACAAAGATCGAGAGGCCTTTATCCAGACAAAGAAGATTAAAAATGATAAAGCAACAGCATAACAGCAAGAACAATGAATAACATGAAAATGTAAAACAAATCAAGATGAATGAATCAAAAAGCCAAAAAATTAATAAAAATGGGACAGCAAAGCTTACGTTAGAACTCCTCCATTTAGGTTATTCGGGCAGATTTTAGAAAGAGCAATACCATGAGAATTGTGGACTGGCACTATCTGCTTTGGATCCTGGTTATCATGTTTCACAATACACAAAAAGATAGAAAGGCCGAGTCAGGAAAGTTAGGAAGAATCAAGGAGAGATGTTTCAAGTATTAAGACTGTAGATTTTGATAAACTCCATACGTTTAGCCACACCACTGAATGCTAAAACAATTTTGAACAGAATGTGAAATTTCTCTTACGGTACAACAAATTTAGGTTGAAATTTTGTTTAAGAGTACAACCTCCATGTTGAACAAAATGCAGCGTACAGTGGGGAACATGTCAAGTTTAAAGACAGCTAAATCTAAAATTCATAATCTCCAATGTAGCAAAAAATACCATGGATGCTGATTAAACCTCTATTCTATGACTGGAAGCAGAGAAGAGGTCACCTTTAAGCAACAGAGCACTTCTTTTATTGCTCTTCCACTTATCCAAGGAGCATTAATAGAAACTTTTTTAAGAAGTTAGACGTAGAGGACAATGAGACTACTGGTCTGCTTTTATCATCTTATCATTATTTTCATATTCAGCACTTTCATTTCAGTTTTGGAGCACCGACAACCCTGACTACAACATGTGCAACATCACCCACATATTTTATTACTAAAAAGGATGACATCACACTGCTGTTGATCAAGTAGCCCAAATAGAATGTAAATGTTGTTAGTTCACCTAGTTCCTTGAAGCATAGATTCGTATGTTTCAAGAGAACAGGAGTAGATCAAATCTAGTATATTTTAAGGCCCACAAACCTTCAGAAATTAAATTAACACTGCAAAAAATTCTTCCAAAAGCCAATAGTCAGAATTTGCATCAAACTCATAAGAAACTACAAAGTTGAAATTGCTGAAGATAAAGACTAGACTTCAACTAGTTGATTAAATCATATTGATTTGTTCTTAAAACTACCTACATTGCATGTCTCTAGAGATTAGAGAAATGCATTCTAAAATTCAAATATGTACCTGACTCCGCCGGTATGGTTGTTTCTTGCCAATAAGCATAATTTTTTCAAAATGCGACTTAAGAATATCCTCTTCCATCGGTCCTTGTAAATGTTGAAACAACTGTCTGGCACTTCCCTGCAAGAAACACAGAAGTACAAGTCCATCATAGAAGAAACTAGCTTCATGGAATATGTACCCTATTACTAGATTAACAAAAAATATAAATCTACTAGCTTTTCAAAGAGAGAGGACCTTTGGAATGCCAGGCAATGTATATGACAGAGAACCAGAATCATCAGCACCGTCAGCTCCATCTCCATTCCTATCCATTAAAATCTTGTGGCGTTCCTTACATTCTTTAGGCTTGCGGAATATGCACTGGATGCATTGGGAAGTTCAGGAGATTGTTGCCCAATGGGGATTGAAGAAAGTGGAAGGGACGAGCAAGGTGAGGGTAAAAAGGAAAAAATAGAAGTAGTAAGGTTGCTCTAGATATAGAAAGAAATAGACAAATCATTTTGTTCAAAAAGATCAATGTAAGAACAAGTTGCACTTTTAGAGCAATAGACACATCATTGGTTGCATTTTAGAATTATTTCAGACACATAGGAGTAACAGAATATAATTTTAAAGACATTTTGCTCAAGCACTAACCTTAAATTGAAGGGTATTGTTGATGGCATCACTTACAAGCTCCCAATTTGGACCCATGTCATGTACAAGGACAACAAGTACCTGAACATTATCCAGTAACAACAAAAAACCTGGTTGAAATGCTAACGGTGATTTGAAGAATAATTTAAAGAAAATATTTAAAAAATATTAACCTGATCTTCAAATAGCGACCATGAACCACCAGAACCAGGCAGATCAACAGACATCTAGAAGAAGTTTACATGGTTTCAATAATTAGACCAGAGCTACGACAAATATGAAGCAAATTATCAACCAGACCATAAAAAATGGGCGAAGACAAGATACCTTGTGAGTTTTGCCTTTTCTACTTTTGTCACAACCATGAATTAATCTAATGATTTTGCTGGGGTTGGACATATTACTCATTTGGGACCCTACTGGAAAAGGGATGGTTCCACTAGGAGGGAAGTCAAAAGCATTGTCAGGTTGTTGCTTCATTATCTTCAGCTTCTTGGCATTATGTTGCCCATATAAATCTAATAAAAAGACATTTGGAAATGTTAAGGGTGTAGAACAGAACACCAGCAGATATATCCCACCATGTAACCAACAATTAAATCAGATATGAGAAAAAAGAGCTTTACCACTGGCCTCATTAGAATCGAAATGATGACTCTCAAGTCTCTTTTTGGAATAATCCCTCTGCGAAAGAAAAAGCAGCATCACATGTGATTATCAATTAGAAAGGAGCACATAAAACGAAAATTTGGTGAACAAAGGGGAAGAGCAGAAGAACATGCAGATAAAGTTCCATGCTGCATAAAAAGATTTAACAGTTATGACACCCTCATATCGATCATGGGAAGTAGGATGTCAACTTGATCTGCATACTCTTGTTCTGATGTAAAATTGAAGATGACCTTAAAAACCCAGCAATACCTTTGAAAAATGACTCATGCTAGGTAAAATTACACTTGAAGATCCATAAAAACCTTAACATGGTAATAACACATTCAGACATGTAAAAAAATAGATTTTAAATTCTTAAACAATAAAATTAATATAGTATTCCTTTTAACAGAAAGAAAATGATGAAGCAAAGAGAATAAATTTATTTATATCAAGATGGGCAAGTTGGCATGATAAAAATAACAAAATTCACCTTCTCATTGTGAACAGTAGATTCCAGCTGCCAATTTTGATTGTATGCAGAACCCTACCAGACACAAAATTCAGGCACCTTTAAAAACTATGAAGGCTAATAACAAAACCATCCATGTCGGTTAAAGTAGAAGAACTACATACAAGATTCTTGGCCTTTTTCTTCTTTGTAGGTTTTACTGGTGTTTCCACATGGTCATATGGAAGCTGCCTTTCAAGGTCCAAAATTGATTCAACCTCCATGCTTTTCTGGATCTGGAATCCTTCATGCAAAGTATTCTGATCATCCTGAAAAGAATTAGTATCCCCACTAGAAGCATCTGTTTTTATCGGACCTTGTAAACCCCCAGCAGCAGGTGCACTGCTAAATGGACTTAAAACCCTCTGCCTGGAACCAGTACGCACACGTTTCATTGGAATTGGATTGACATTTAGACTGCTAGCAGGCCTTTTCCTTATCAACATGGACTGTTGGGCATAGTGTCTATGTGGAAAATCAGCACCTATTGCATGAGGTCTTGCAAGATATGATTTTACTTTCTTCCACTTTTTCTGGTTTATTTTCGATGATTTGCTATCTTCAAAGGCTCCAGGTAAATAGTAAGTACTTGTTTCTCCTTCTTCCTCGTCACACACAAAGTCGTCATATCCAAACTCTGAATTTAAAGAAGAAGTAAGAACAGAAGACCATTGAATGACTAAGAAAGCGAAAATACAAATTATTACCAGCCCCAGCATCATAAACAGATATTTCAACCTCCTCTTGCATACTACTGCCAGTTTTCTAGGGGTAAAAAGACAAAAAAGAAAAGAAAGAAAGAGGGTTAGTAAGCAAGATAGATCAGAAGTTCTAACAGCTGCTCTCTGGTAAATTAGCATAGATGTATAGCATTCCAAGATAACTTTGATGTGTTTCCAGATGAACATCAGTAGTTCAGTCAAGAAGTACGTGCCCTTAATTATATTGGGGAAACAAAACAAAGGGCATGTATAAACTCATTAAAAGGACCTATATTTACCTCAGTCTGTATCAAATAAGATTCAATAGATCTTCGGTAGGTTTCCATGGCAACTAAAGGAACTGCATAGAAGAGGCTTTCCTGAACATGAAGTACATAAAAAAGTAAGAGCAAAGAACGTAAAAATAAGAAAACATTTCCACAAGATAAGAACAGCAGAACTGAGTGTGCAGATTTAAACATTTACATCCGATCAAAAGAGGAATCAAAAAGCAATATTTGAAAGGCAACAATAATGAGTAAATAAACATGAAAAGCTAAGAAAAATTAAACCATACTTCAGTTAGGTTTTCATCCCAAGAAATGTCCATAATGCCCAAGTCAGATATCCTGTCAGGAGGTGCTGGAGCTTCAGCTTGAGGTGAGGAAACAGAGGAGCTGCTATATTTCAAAAATCTAAGAGCATATGCCTGAATAGCAAGTTTCCTGTTTTTTCCAAAGTGCTGCCGATCCTCATTCATATCCTGCTCCATAATGTGTTGCACCGAAAGATGAGAAAGAAAGTACAATATTTCAAGGATCTGATACAATATAGAACATTAATATGACAGAACTATTTGGCAATTTTTACAGGATAACAGAACCGAAGGTATGGAGAAGAGCCCAAACAGCACAGACATATAACCCAATTCCAAATATTTAAGTATATACTTGGATTGCAGTTCCGGAAGTCAAAGGCCTTTACACATTTTCATTTGAATTTAACTTATAATCCAGAGCCTGTGAACTCAATCATCAAATAATCCACCAACCTCAGAAAGCCAATACACTTAAAAAGCCATGGTGAATGTATTTACTAGAAATCACAATTAAGGTTCATACAGGTTACAATTAAAAGAAGAGTAAAATCCACAACACCCATGTTTAAAATAAGTCACTTCCTGCCCAAATCAAGTGAAATTACCTTCATATCAAGTAAGAGATTCCATGTATTGAAGAATAGAACTTATAAGCAGACAACTGATATGAATGATCACAAAAAACCAATTATTGAAACTGAAGATTTTAAAAGAAACTAGCACAAAGTTTTACAGAAAATTAAATGTGAAAAATTATAAGCATTACTATCATCACAAGAAAGATATGCACAGACTGATTAAAATTAAAGACCAATTGAAGCCAACACTATAATCGGTACCATATCAAGTTCTGCAGTCATGTTCTTAGGAACTTCATTGGCCAGTAAGTGCACTAAATCATGGCCACTTTTCTTTGGACCAAGACTTGAGTCCTTCCTATATAGAAGCACCTCTGCTGTATGCCAAAAATCCATGACGGCATTAGCAAGGCTTAATGCTACTTTTTTTAGTTCCGAATATTGATGTTGTTCTTCAAATTTCAATCGCGAAGTGAAAGCAACACGTCGAGATATTTGAGCAGCAACCGTCATCTTCCAAAGACGCTCCTATAAGCACATAAAGAACAAAAAGGGGAAGATTAGATGCAAATTTTGTCAATACGTTATCAAGTCAACTGAATACAGGTACATTGATTAGTAAAGACAATAAATTAAAAAGCTCTTAATAAGAAAGAAAAAAGGAACAAGAAGGATGCATAAATAAATCGAACTTATATTCTATACTAAAATAATACCTGAGCAAAATCATTTGCCATCCATGCCATTTCTTCAAGGACAAAGTCCCAGTGAGATTTTTGGTGATTCTTCCAGGGTGAAGTACCAACAGATAGCTCTGCAATCCTTCTCCGCTTAGCCTGTTTACCATAGTTCCACACCTTTTAAGCTTCTTTAAATTAGAAGGAAAAAAAAAAGGAGCTTAATCAACTATAACAAAACACCTCTATAATCTGTGCCTCTTCCAAGATGGAATCTTCATGTGCCTTGTCCACCACTTTCACATGATTATCCAAACAAGATTGAGTTTCAGCAATAGGAGTTGAGGTTCTTCCAGACAAAGTCACCTCAGGAACCTCACAAATAGCATTGTCCATTGAGCCTAGAGGCTTACTAGAAGGAAAATTTTCCTTGTTGGAATTAGAATTATCAGCAGGCACAGTACTAATTTTCCTATCAGCTTCTGATACAGCATGACTGCTTCGTTGCACCTCATTGTTGGAAGGGCAAGTCAGCTCATTTTGCAATTCAGATCTAATTTCTTCCTCCACTTTGACAATAGAAACAGTAAGAGTGTGCTTTTGATTCACGGATGTTGTAGTAACAGGAACAACAGCTGCATTATCAACAGCCTTGATCTCATTGTTTTCTTTTGCCAATTCACCAATAGATGAGTTTAGTGTATCCTCTTTTCCTGATGTTTGTTCCACAGGCTTTCCATTAGAGTCGATGTTTTCTGGATTAATACACACATCATTATCATTATTTACATAAGCGTTTAAGTTGTTCTGAGTGCAAGAGGACTCTGAATCTAATCCCTTTGTCTCTATAGCTGCACTGTAATTTTTCCTTTCATTTGGTATGTTTTTCATATCTCTATTTGGATCAATAAACTCACATAGCTGATTAGAATTTGTTTCATTGTCAGCATTTGCTGCATCTGCACCAGTACCAGGTGAAGATTCAAGACCAGTTGGAACTACCTGCTCCTTCCTTCCAACAAGATCAGGTTCCTCAGAAGCCATTTTAACTGTAGATCTATTAGCCACTAATTGGGCAGGTTCATTAGGCAAGTCATCTGTGAAGCTTTTGGAAGTTGTAACATCAACCTTGCTTTCAGATAGATAACATTTTGACTGGTCAGTAGTTTCTTCCACAGCCTGCCCACACTCCATATTTGACAGATTATCAGAACTTATCATCCTTGAAGCCAAATCACTGTTTGAAATAGCAGATTTTGGAGTATCTGCATAAGGTATGTTCTTGTCCTTCTGGTCATTTTTTTCACATGTTGAAGCCTTCAAGTCCTTTGATGCTATACAGGCAGATACAGAACCATGACCAACTTGACTCTGAACCATATCTGTTGAACATGATCGAACTCCATCTCGATTTTTTTTGGACCTGTTCCTTCGAGCATATGGGCGAAAAATAGCCGAATCTTCTGATTCCTTAGCATTTCGAGTCCCATTTATCTGAGAAGATTGCTCTGATGGAAGAACATTATTCCTCTTATGAGGATGCATAGACTTCCTTTCACCTCCAGGTAACTCATTTTCACCATCAAAAAGCAAGAGATTATCAGCACTATTAGGTTCAAAAATTGCAGGAACCCGTGGTCTACCACTACTCTCTATGGAATCACCGTGAGGTGAAATAGTTGGTGCGAAACTACCTTTTGCTTCACTGTAAAAATTATGCATAGAGGAAGCATAAGTTATTTACTACAATACAATTTAGAACCATAGTTCTGTAGTACACAGCAGTATAAAGAACATACCAGTTAAAAACTTCTGCTTGTTGATCAGTGAAAGAAATAGACTGCACACTAACTGAAGCTACATTGCCAAATTTAAAATCCAAGGGATTGCCACCCTGACAGCAACATGATTTATGGTGAATATAAATCTATAAGAAATCAGAAGCAGCAGAAGATAAAAACGCATACTTTCTCAAGAAACTCTAGCTCCCTTCTCCTTTCCTCTCGAACATCATACTCCTGCCTGTTATAGACAAGCAAAAAACGAAAGAAAATAAGGTGCCTGTACATAGGGATGTGAACCAAGTGCACCTTTCTGTAAAATTAATAGGGTATGAGTAAACAAAAGTGGAACATAAATATCACCTAAGCTCTGCTTGAGCTTTCTCAATAGCTGCTCTGCATGGAGAAGTTTTGACATCAATCCCAAGTCCACCATCAACCACCCGTCCCATGGAACCAATCTCAGCAATTATTAAGAGAGCAGGTCCTGAATTACATCCATGCATCCCTACCTAAATATCTACAGGCTGGCCCTTCCCATCAATGCAAAAAAAGAAGAGCGCTGGTAATACCTACAAAAGATGGTAAAAATAATTTTCTTCACTCAACAAAAGACTCAAGCTTGAAACAATTAGAAAATGTACAAACTGAAATCATCAAAGTCACTCAACATAATCAAAAAAATAGGAAGTTCATACATTCTCATGTATAAAACTGATGTCATCAAACTGATATGTATAAAATCACCAGCAAAAAACAAAAATAGAACACCCAACAAATAGACACGAATAGATGGAAGAGAAGAATTATGCATGCAGTTTATACACTGTCTACTATAAGAAGTATCATTGTACAAAGATTTTCAAGGAAAAGAACAAAGTGCAAAACAAACTGACTTGAACTAGATTGAGGCAATATTATTCTAAATTAACACTTCTCAGGGAAATAAAGGTAATTCCTACTTGTTTTTTTAATTTTCTCCGCAGTGAGTTGTTAAATAAATAGATCATCAAAAGAATATTGATTGCAAATCTTTTAACTTTCAATTTCCCACTCCAGCATAGTAGTTCACAGCAACTGAACATAACAAAATTATCTCAAAAGGTTATCAAAGTTCACTCACCACCTTATATTAATTGAAAAAACAGAAAACAAACTTGTACTAGTATAGGAGAGGTTGCCACTAAATTTTGGATAGTTAAAACGCAACATAAAGGAAATGCAAAGTCTGCCATTGATTGGAATGCCAAAAGCAAAGCTAAATTACAGAAAATTTGCAATTCTATCACTGCCACCTGATGATCACAATTCATACATACATAAGCATACACATAGAGACAGATGATAGCATGTACCAAAAAAGCTAATACCCCTAGGATTTTCAAATTGGATGGCATGTTCAAAATCTTGGACAATTTGCAATCCAATTTGTGAAAATCTACAATCCTGTTAAAAAATAGAAAAGCATGAACTTGAAAATAGAAACGGGTAATATCACCTGTAAGTAAAACAATACAGTTCAAAAGTCAGTGGGTGAGCAAACCTGTTTCTTGCTTTCTCTTACCCTTGCAAGTGATTTAATGTAAGAGAGATTGAGAGAGTTTTGCAGAGAATTATTCTTTTCCCGGCAATTGATAGCTAAAAGGGCAAAAGCTGAACTTAAATTATAAGATTTAAAAAATAATTATTGAAATATAATTATTAAGGTTAAAATATGTCATAAATCCCTGTACTCTTCGTAAATTTGAAATTTAATCATTGTACCTTTATTTCCAGGAATTTAGTCCCTCTACTTTTCAAATTTAAAAATTTAAGTTCAATTGTTAAATTATTTTTTTATTAATTAAATGGTTACCAAGCGAGTATTTTTTTTAATTTCAAAATGTCACACCAATAACTTTAACAAAATAATTTTAACAATGTTAACAATTGAACCTAAATTTTTAAATTTGAAAAGTACAGGGACTAAATTTCTGGAAATAAAAGTACAAAGACTAAGTTCCAAATTTACAAAGAATACATGTACTTATGGCACATTTTAACCTATTATATTTAATAATAGGATTTTAATTAAACAAAAAATGCTTTTTTTTCCTTGACATCATTTGTAAACATTATAATGATTGGTTAACATTAATTTTTTAAAAACTAATTAATTTTATTAATAATTTATACATATTTATACTATTATTTAATTAAGTATATTTTTGTAAAATTTGTCTTATGTTCCAATTAATTGTATTTTGTCCTAGATAGAAAAGACTACCATATCAAATTAGATTTTAGGGAAGTAGCGATTTATGTGCTGATTTCTGTTCTTCGTACCGGATTTAATGACATTCCAAATAACAACGCAAAGAGCTTTGGCACCAGCAAGTTTCTTCAAATTCCAGTGAACACAACCACTAGAAGTGGAAAATCAGTAGCTAAATAAAACAACAAAGAGCCTAAAGAACTTCGCCAGCATTTAACTTCCATGTAATGTTAATAAACATATAAGAAGACTACTTGCCCCGTAAATTCACAAGCATTCAATTCTAATGTGTGTATAAACCACGAGATAAACACTAAACGCATTGAATCAATGGAATTGTGCCCTAATTTCAAACACTAACCAAATTCTAGGGTTTCCAAAACAAAAGACAAAAAAAATTAGGCGCGAAAATAACCTGAATGAGGAAACTGAGTCAAACAATTGAGAGATAGGGCACAGCAAAACGTTTCCGCTATTTTTAATACTCTCGTTTCTTCTCCTTATCTCTGTCCAAGGTTTTCTTTTTTCTTTTTTTAAGCTTCGAACTCTCCTTCAACGTCCTGCCCTCAATCAAAACGACATGAAATGACCCTAAAATACGACACCTCCCTGCAAATGCAAGCCATGGGCACGTTGTCGAGTCCCTCTATTAAAAGTCCTTCATGTAAATTTTGTTCGTTTTGGCACTCAAAAAAAGGGAAAATGCATTTATTTTTATATTTTTTCGGGTTTTTTTTTCCTGTGTAGGTTTTGTTCGTTTAAGCTGATTTTCGGGGTTACTATGCGAGTCGTTTCAGTGAGTAGTGGGCCTGGGTTTTTAACTTGAGGAAGACGATGATACAAAAGGGCTTCTTCCGGTTAAGTTTGGGCTTTTTTATTACGGGTAAATATAATTTTGGTACTTGAACTTGGTTTCAAAGTTCAAATTGGTACCTTAGGTTTTTCTGTCCAATTAGTTACCTAAACTTGGCCTCAAAGTTTAATTTGATAAGTTTCTGGTCTAGTTAGATATTGAATTTGACCTTATGGTTCAAATTAGTACCTTAACTTCATAGTTCAAATGAATTCAAATAAATAAGTACCAATATGGATCAAAAGCCAAGTTCAAGTACTAATTTGAACCAAGAATTGCTAAGGCCCTTTCAGCAATAGGAACCTTTCCTTTAGAAAAGGGTGCCAGTTGCAATGGCAACTATTCCCTTATTGCATCTGGAACATTGAGCACAGAAGATTCCGAGTTCAAAAGAATACTATCATTTGATTGACCTACTTCAGTAGATTGAACACCTTTTCAAGATAATCAATCGAATTGCTCCTAAGATGTAACTTTAACATAAGCCATTGTAAAAAAGAAAAGAAGCATTTTTTGTTGAAGCAACTAAGAAAGGATTTTGGAACAAAGATAGTTTAAGATCATAAGGGATTTCTTGAGAGTCTAAGTTTCTATTAAAATGAAAAGTAGTGATAGAAACCAATTGTAACTCTAATAGGGTATTAAATACCCAAATCACCATTAACCACTATCTTTATGAACTTCCCCTAAAATTTGGAAAGTAAAAATTACAAAATATTTCACCCACCAATAATAAAAGATTTCGAACCAAAACTCACCAAAAATAACCACTTGCTAAAACAACATCAAGAATTAACATTTGGATGCCTTCATTCAACTACTAAATTTTAAAATCCTTACACACCAACATAACTTCTCAAGGCTTCAAACCTGGATAAACCAACTTCCTTTGTAAAAAGATCATCTAGTTGATTTTTAGTAGGCATATATTTTAATTCTACAATGCCATTTTCTACTAATTCTCTAATGAAATGATGGCAGATATCTATGTCCTTTGTCCTATAATGCATCATTGGTTCTTCGATATGTTGATAGAATTTAAATTGTCACAATATGAAATTATAACTGGTAGTGTCACTCCAAAATCTTCTATCACATGTTTCATCCAAATGAGCTAAGCATAACAACTACCTACTACAATGTACTTTGCCTTAGTCGTTGACAATATGAAATTATAACTGGTAGTGTCACTCCAAAATCTTCTATAACATGTTTCATCCAAACGAGCTAAGCATAACAACTACCTACTACAATGTCCTTTGCCTTAGTCGTTGACAATGTTATTGATTCTTGTTTCTTTTTTTACCATGATACAAGATCGAATGTCAAATAGAAACAACCTCTAGAGGTGTTATTTCTATCATCCACATTGCCAACCTAATCAACATCACTATATCCCCACAAGCTTATTATGCTATCTTTTGAAAGCTAGACTCCGAAATCTAATGTTCCATTAACATATCTTGTAATTCTTCTACCTATCTTGACATAATATTCTTTAGGATTTGATTGGTATCTAATACATACTCCAACACTAAAACATAGACCCAATCCACTTATAGTCAAATGCAATAAGCTTCCAACCATTGCTCCTATAAGTGGTAAGAGCTATAACACCCCTTGCCCGACTTGATTACTGGGTCCAAGCTACAAGGTGCTACCGAAGTAACTACATCAAATTTCAATACATTTTAATCATTTCAACATGCTTTCAAGTATAAAACACATTTTAATAATATGTAAAATCATTTTCAAGTCTTATACGAGCTTATGAAAGCTCTTTTACAGACATAAGGTCAATTAAGGACTTAATTGAAAAGTTTTCAAAGCGTACGAGTTAATGTCGCAACATCATGACATCCTCATCACGACATCATCAATCACTAAGTTGCGTCACAACTTCAAGAATTTTGATTTCATGACATCACTCACTGTCGATCTATGTCGTGATGTTGGGGACTTGAGGTCGTGAAGTTGCCCCTGCTTTGACAAAATCAATTTGGTACATCTTACATGTTTTCAACAAAAAATCTATAGACTTTCATAACATCTTTCCACAACACAAACAACATCATTCCATACCAATCTATGCCGATTCAATCATATGAACATTTGAAACCAAGCATGTAATATGACGGGATCACATGATCATCATTTAAGCTCATCCAAGCCATTTATCCATCTAGTCATACCAATTACCTCATCCAAGTTCAAATACATTTTCACCTATGCAATTTGAGAATCAAGAACTTAAATGGCCTTAACATGAACCAAACAAAGCATAAGCTAAACTATAATTCATGCTTAACATTTAAACATACCATTTTCAAACCATTCATCAACTTATCTTGCCTAACTACTTCACTTTGCAACCTTTAACATACCAAATTTATGCAAGTTTATGATCATCACTCCTAATAGCATCAAACATAACCAAAGCCATGCATCAAATATGTCATATTTTAAGCTTAACATACAAGTCCAACCATAACCACAATTACCACGAAATAATACACTCAAAATGACCATTTGCACAATAAGATGCCCTTATATACATGCCAAAATATTTAGACTCAAAAATTCTATCGTATTGATGATAATGTGTGCTTCGCACTGATCCGGCTTGGCAAGTTTCGCAAGTTAACGATCTACAAGTAGGAGAAACAATTAGAGTAAGCATATAAATGCTTAGTAAGTTCAAATGAAAAATACTATGCTTACCTTGAACTTACATAAGCATGTTAGCTACTTTAATTTGGCATAAATTTGGTTAGGAGATGAAACTTAAAATAATAATAAGGAGAGCATAAGTAAGCAAAACTCAAAACATACCAATTTATATAACTTTCACATTACTCATCTCAATGTCATATTCTACCATCAATCCATAAGAACTTACCAATTCCACATAGTTCATTTCAGCATCATAATCCATTATCAATCTATAAGATTTTACCAATTTCACACACTTCACTTCAATGTTATATCAAATTAATTTATCAGATCCATTTCATTACATTTTCAAGTTTCAAATTTCAAATATAATGTTTCACCCGATGGAACTCTAGTAAAATGAAGTTAGATGCACAGGTGAACTACACCACATCAGGTAGCTTGTAAGAGCTTAAACTACACCACACAAGGGCATCGAAGTGCAAAGCCCATAGGCATCAAATGTATAATATTTCAAAATACATATTTCCACCACACCAAAGCCTTCATAGAAACATATAATACTCATTTTCACATAATTATACCTTGTAATTGTCCACATTTACAAATACTAACCTATGATCATTCTCATTTTCATTTTCAGACTCTGTACCATTTCATATCAACCAACAAATCTTAATCATTTCAATTCAATCCAAGTCCATTTCATTTTCTAACCATACACGCCAACATAATCACTATTCAAAACCATGTCCAAGCTTAATTATAATGAAACAAATACAAGCACACACATATAACACAAAGAAGGCTAATAAGTTTCATATAAACTTACCTTTTCAAAATACAAAACAATTGAATCTTGTCACACCCCAGAATTTACGAATCCAATTAAGAGTGAAATAATGTATGTTAATTCAATTTTGGGTGCACCAAGACAGTTTGATCTGCCTTTCGACTGGTTGGTTGACGAGTTAGAGTATTGGTGCATACTAGCGTTAAAGCATCCTCTCGTTGGCAGTATCTAAGGTATTGATCGCAGGATGTTTCTAGGAGAAGAAAGAGTGCGCCGATGAAGGGATACGCCCCAAAGTTTTGTATATTAAGAGCCTGTCAAGTGTATGAAGAAATTGTAGGAGACTTATGCCAAACATATATACTAGCATTATATTGAAGAAAACACCAAATTAATAAGTCTAGAGGTAATTATAAATGTTAATCAAAAAAATATTTTGAATGCCATCTTTGAAGAAACCAAATATAGAATATTAGCCTCAATGCAATCAAAGTAGAAGCCACATGTATTTGTTGCAAATAAAATTTATCAATTTACTGAATACACACAAATGAATAGATATATGTGAAAAATTAAGTAAAGTTTACGAGCATACCATAAATATACAACAATTATAAATGTAAATGTAGGATGAAACTACTAATTTAAATTACAATATTGAGTTTGACTAATAAACTTCCTTGATGTAATTGTTACAAGTAAGATATCCAAGAATCAAATGATTAGTGACAATCTATAAAAGGACGCAATTCATACTTCTTGAATTTCATCCTAACAAAATAGATACAATCCTAAAAGATATGATCATATGATTGCATACAAATATCAAAATCAAATCATGAAATTAAAGTTTAGTAATGAACAACACTAATAATATATTATAGCAATAAATTCCTCAATATAGATAATAAAAATCCTAATTGACATGCTAGCATTTAAATGATCAACATAATAAAAATAATGTTAGTACCCTTTACTATTTAGATTTGTCACGATCACTAATTTGATATGTTAAATTTGATTAAACATTAATATTATTTGTTGTCTTCACATTCTCTTTTTTTTTCCACTTCCGTGATGAAAAAAATTATTATAATCACAATTTTTTATGATTAAAAGTCACTTACCATGTCCACGTTCACTATTATGTCCTCAGTAATATTCTCTCCATATAATTTTAATTAAGAACTTATATTAAATACTATATATTTATACTCACTTTTCAATTTTAAAATTTTACAACCTCAAGTGTATCTAATCACAACAAATTTTATGTAGAAAAATATGTATTTTAGTCATCAATAAAAACATTTACAATATTTTTTTCTAAATTTATATTTATAAAAATAAGAAGTATAAATTATATAAAATTTTACTCTCAATGGACACTAAAACCTTAAAAGTACATCAATTTCTTTAATTTCTTTTTTTTTTTTACCTTTTTAGAATTAATTTTTTTTATTTTTTTAGTAAAAAAGGAAAATCCTGAGTTCTTTACAGAAAAACCTTGGTTTTTATAGTAAAAACCTGAGTTTTTACAAGAAATTGAGTTATAGGGAAAAACTTGGGTTTCATCTCCACAACTAATTAACTAAATTTCTTGTAAAATCTTAGTTTAAGAATATTAAAATTAATTCTAAAAAAGGTAATGAGTGATCAAATTGAAAATTTACTAAAGTTTAGTGACTAAATGAGTGCCTAACCCCAAACTAACAACAGATGACCAAAGTGAAAACGGTATGTAACAACAATGTCTTTTTTACAATTTTTTTTATTTTCGATGCGTAAAATGAAAAATTATGAAAATTGGATAACCAACTGTGTAGTTACTCAAAAAATTATTTTTAAAAAATCAAATATGAAAAATTTCAAAAGAATAAAAAATAAAAAAAATGTGCATTTTGAATATACCTAAACAAACAGTTATTCAAATTTATTTCAATACGGACAACCATTTGTTAAAATTTATTTTTAACGAATGCAAAATTATATAAAAAAATTATAAAATATATTTATAATTACTAAAAGATTTATTTCTTCAAACCGTTGCATTGTGCACCTCTCCTCCAACTCAAGCAACAAATGGTCAGTACCTTCTAATGTTTCATTATTTTTGAATTTCTTCCCATTTGAATTGTATATATTTATAATTTTTTTAACAATTATTACTATTTTTGTTTAACTTTTAAATTTATCCAGGTACATTCTAAATGCACATTTCATTATCTTTTAAATATTTTTAAATTCGTCTATACTTTTTCATAGTTAAATTTTTTTTATATTTTTATATTTATTACATTTTTTTATAGTTTCTAAATTTTTTATAGGTTTACACTCATTTAGAATGAATATGAAGAGATGATTGTTTATGTTTAGTTGAATCTGGACAATTATTTGTCTAGATTCATTTCGTATTTACATTTTTTTGTGGCTTCCGTTAGCCATGTTAGCATCATTAACGGTCAAACCAGTCAATTGACAGTTTCCACGAATGAAATGGGGCAATTGATTTTTTGAAGGCACTAAGGGCTCAATTGAGTGTACTTTTTTCGTAATAGCTTAATTGATTTTCTAAATTTTCAGTGAGACGATTCTGGATTTAAATTTTAAGGTTTGATATATCTAAGCTAAAAATTTATTATAAAGCATAGTAGACAAATAACTGGAAATAAACTGACAAAGCCTATCCATATCATTCATACATGTTGAACTAGAAATTAAAGTAATTAGTATCGTACAGATGGATGTACCGTTTTTCTACGAACATTGAGAAGTAACAACATCAATTTGTTTTAGCATATTGTTTTCAAATTTATCTCTATTTTAAAAAATAATATTTAACACATATAAAATTTGCAATTATCAAATAAATGAGATTAATAAAAATACTCATATATAAACTTATCAAATATAATCCATCGTTCAATAAATCTACAAATTCAAAATATAATAAAATAAGCAAATCCATCATCCCATAATTCAACAAAATCATAACAACTCATCAGTTATATAAAAATATAATCTCACAAATTCCATAAAATCATACTTACAAACTCATTCATCACCATCATTTACATTGCATATTTAGAGATTGCGGCGGGTTAGGTATCCATTTTTTAAAAAAAATTATTTGTAGTTAAATCCACAAATCAATCTAAAATTTAAACTATTTATTATTAAGAAATTATCTTGGTATTACTATCCAAATTCTAATCCAAGTTAAATACTATTATCCACAGAATATCAGAATTGAAAAAAAAAATTTCAAAAATTCCTTTCATTTTTAGATATCTAAACCTACAAAAAAAAGTTGAATTTGAATATGTTAAAAAGATTTATAGATAAAATTGAAATTTTAATGAATTCAAATATTTAAATCAAATTTTGCATTCATTATACAAATATGGAATGCGGATTTGGATAATAAATATCCAGAATATTTATCTGCATCCACAGAAGATAATGATTGAATATAATTTGGATCCAAAAAAAAGAATAAAATATACGTTGGTATTTGAATTTACAATCTAAATTGTCATTCTTGTGCATAGTTCGTAAATATTAACGATTCATCATAACTACCATAAAACTTGTTAATTTAAATTTATTTTTATGCAGCAAACAAAACATGAAATTTTGGGTGAAACAGATGAAATGCTTCGAAACAAATCAATAGAGACAAAATCTAAATCTAAACAGAATTTAAAGATTTTTGTCCCGATTTACTACCGAAATGGCGTGTTTTGGGCATTACAATCAGTATTGTTATGAAATTGACCACTATATTAGAGATTCACATATTGCAATTGTGCATGATAAAACTCAAACTTAAATATTTAAAAACTCAAAATCTTCGCCATAACCTAACGTTGGTCAACATGTCGCATCATCGATTAACATACTATGTCATCAATGGCACATTCCCAATGGTCATCCTTTTTCAACGCCGGTAGCCTTTCGGTACCAAAATGAGCAACGAAATAGAGCTCAAGAATCGAAATGTAAAAAAATAGAAACAAAGTGAAAAAGCGAATATAGTTCAAAGGCTAAATCATAAATAAAGCCTAGAAAAACAAATCTTACAAAATAAACATGAGAAATGTTCAAAAAACAAACAATAAAACAATGTTTTTGGAGCCAACATTCGAAACGAGCTGGTGATTAAGAGATTAAAATCTATGTTAACATTCAAAATCTAAGGTTACAATTGAAGGCACCAGACCAGAGCAACAATTATATTTTTTTCTACATATTTTTAGTATTTTTTGTTAGAATTTCATAAAATCATGACCACGTTATTTGCATATTAGTAATTAAAATATTTTATAATCGGTTGAATAATTAATTGATGCATGATTTTAATCATGCTTGATGGATGGATATGATAATGGAATGCTTATGAATATGAATGATGGAAAGGGGAGGGGGTAATGTAGGAATTGGACAAATTTTTAAAATGGAATGAAATGGAAATAGAGGTGACAGGTTAATCTGATCCAAAAAGACAAGAAAAATAGGAAAGGGATAATTGCTCAATTGCTTCCAAAGATATTTAAGTACATTCCCATTGAATCTTAAGTAATCTTATTTATATATAATTGGATTACTAAATATAACCTAAATCCTATTAAACTAAATTACCCATTTGCTAAAAATAAATAATTTAGTCAAAAGAAAATAACAACTTATAAAAATAAAAACAAAAATAAGAAAATAACAATTTTGACTAAGTCTTATTTGACCATTTCCACTAAAAGTTTCTTTCTTGCAATTCAGTCCTCAATGTCCCTCAAATTCGAATCTAGCCAATCTCTTCACACATGTCTTCAATTTAATCCTTCTTTTGCTTGCTTTTAAGTAGAGAAGCATCAATTTGTGTACCTGATAAGAAATGTAAGAAATTAGAAGTATTTTTCCCTCAAAATTAATCAAAATACACAAATAAATTGTTTAAATAATTCACTTATCAAAATCCCCCCTACTTAGCCAATGCTTGTCCTCAAGCACAATGTTTAGTCTATATTAATGTTATTCGATAATTTTATTTCAAAATCGAACTACATTCCTAAACCAAGTTTCATGCAAACAATTAGAAGATCAAAAATAGATAATCGCTCATGTTTAATCAACACACATTTTATAGACTTTCAACTATTATGAACAAAATCATCCACTTTACAAAAATTTAAGCTTAATTAAACTTTCTAATTGTACCCAAATTTACATACGTATATATATATTTTTTTTTTTCTTTTTTGAATTTTTTTAAGACACAAGGCAACTTGATTAACGGAGTGTTACAAGCTTCGGTTTGTCACTCGAATTTTTTTACGCGAATTGAGATGACAAGCCAAGTACCTCAACCCGGTTACTCAATTCGATCACATTTCCGAATCTCCATTCATAACCAAGGCACAATATATTTATTCACATCCACACTTTATTTATTTACAAAATTGAGTACTTATTAAGCAAGTCTAAAAAAAATTCTAATTTAATAAAGTGTTCGACTTTTCTCATAATAATTTCAACTCTACAAAATGTGTATTGACAAAAAAAAACAAGCAATTATTATTCATGAGCTTCTAATTATCCAAATGAACCAAGCATAAGAAAGAATTCAATTGTGAAAATAATTATCAAATAATATTAATATCATAAGCAGTATGCAAAGAGAAAAAAAAAATCATGGCATGCATAATGAATCCCCCCTACTTAATCTTACATTGCCCTCAATGTATAATTGTAAATAATGGAAAAAGATTGGGCAAAGTGTACTCCCTGTGTTTTTTATGAGACAAAGGATGATTTAGGCAGTTAGGGTTGGTTCTGACTGATTCAATTTTGGGTGTATGTTTCAACACATGGCAACACTGAAATTTGACAAGATGTGCTCACGCCATGACTGATACTGGATTTTCGTAAAATGTCACGATGCACCCTAAAAATGACACATGAAATGGACTAAAAGACAATCATTATTCAATTGAAATTAAACTTGAAAATTGAAAATTAAAAATAAAAATGAATTTGGGTTATAGTGTTGGTTAAGGGTTGGTTTTTTTTGGATGGTAAGGTTACAGGTCTTCTTGTAGGAGTTGGGTTAATTTAGAAAAATGGGTTTGGCAATTTGGGTGTTTTAATTTAAGGTTTTTTATTTGGTTTAGGTGTTTTATTTTGGGTTGAATTTTTAGGAAATGGATATTTGGAAATTTGGGTATTTTTGAACTGGGTATTTGGGTATTTGTTTTCGTTGCCCACCATATGCCCATACCACGACTCGTACAATATTCTCGAAAATAAAATAGCAGCTTCCACAAATAGACTTGAAAATAACAAGTGAAAATTGGATCAAACAGCTTTTATTAAAAATTAAAATACGAAATTAAATTCAACAAATTTGGGTTGCCTCCCAAAAAGCGCTTTTGTTTAACGTTGTTAGCTCGACGACCTGAGAATTTATTCAACTGGTTCTTCAAGCACTAGCTCCTCAACCACATGAACTTGGAAGTTTTCGTAAAACGGCTTTAGGCGTTGACCATTTACTTTAAGAATTTTCCCGGATTCTTCGCTTCTAACCTCTACTGCACCATGTGGAAAAATGTGAGTAACAATAAAAGGTCCTAACCACTTGGTTCGAAGCTTACCTGCAAAAATTCTTAGTGTTGAGTCATAAAGTAGTACTTTTTGACCAACTTAAAATTGTTTCCGAGAAATTTTCTGCTCATGGAACAACTTGGTTTTTTCCTTATAAATTTAGGCGTTCTCGTACGCGTCTTGCCGAATTTCTTCCAACTCCTGAATACTTAGTTTTTGAAAATCACCTGCAATGTCTAACTCCATATTGCACCGTTTCACCGCCCAAAATGCCTTGTGCTCTGATTCCACTAGGAGGTGACACAGTTTACCAAAAATGAGTCGGTAATGAGACATACCTAATGTGCTCTTAAATGCCGTGCGATATGCCCATAATGCGTCATTCAAGCGTAGGCTCCAATCTTTACGGTCTGGTTTCACCCAAAATTAACTTTATTTCACGATTCGAAATCTTCGCTTGACCGTTTGTTTGCGGGTATATGCCGTGGCCACGCACTGTGTCACCCTATATTTTTTCAACTATGCATTGATCACTTTATCGCAAAAATGCGTTCCTCGATCACTAATCAGTACTCGTGGTGTACCGAACCTGAAAAAAATAAAATTCTTTAAAAAGTCCACAACGGTTTTAGCATCATCGCGACGGGTAGCTTCAGCTTCTACCCATTTAGAAACGTAATCAACAGCAAGTATTATATAGATATTACCAAATGATGACACAAACGGGCCCATAAAATCAATGCCCCATAAATCAAAGATTTCGCATACATGTACAGGATTTAAAGGCATTTCATTTCGTCTATTTAGATTTCCTACCTTCTGGCATCTCTCGCAAGTCTTACAAAACAAGTAAGCATCACGAAAAATGTGTGGCCAAAATAATCCGCATTCTAATACTTTATGTGCAGTGCGCTTAAGACCAAAATGACCACCACAAGCATAAGTATAACAGAAAGTTAAGATAGACTATACCTCAGTTTCAGCAATACATCGTCTAATTACCTGATCCGAGCAATGCTTCCAAAGGTATGGATCGTCCTAAATGTAGTACCTAGAATCTCGCTTAAGTTTGTCTTTTTCAAAACGAGTAAAGTCAGAAGGAATTTTACCTGTTGCGAGATAATTTACCATGTTCATGTACCATGGATAGGCTGATTGGGCTGCAAGTAGATATTCACCCGAAAAATCATCTTTAAGGGGCGTGCCTTCTTTCGAAATCGTTAATCGACTTAAATGATCCATTACTAAATTTTCACACCCCATTTTTATCTTTAATTTCAAGGTCAAATTCCTGTAGAAGCAAAATCCACCTGATCAGCCTCGGCTTCGCCTATTTCTTTTCGATTAAGTATTTTAATGTTGCATGATCAGAATAAACGATTATTTTAGTTCCTAACAGATAAGATCTAAATTTTTCCAAAGCAAAAACAATAGCCAAAAGCTCTTTCTTAGTTGTTGAATAATTGCTTTGGGAAGCATCCAAGGTTTTAGAGGCATAAGCAATGACGTGCGACTCCTTCTCTATTTTCTGTCCAAGAACAGCTCCGACACTATGATCGCTTGCATCGCACATAAGCTCGAAAGGGTAGTCCCAATTTGGCGGCTGCACTATTGAAGCTGAGACTAGCTTGTGTTTAAGAGTGTCGAATGCGTCTTTACATGCTTTATCAAACTCAAACTCTTTTTCTTTCTGGAGTAGGTTACAAAGCGGTTGAGAATTTTTTGAGAAATCCTTTATAAAGCGCATGTAGAAACTTGCATGACCAAGGAAAGAGCGAACTTCCCTCATAGTGTGGGGTATGGGAGTGAGTTAATAATATCGATTTTAGCTTTATCAACTGCAATCACTTCAACTGAAATGATATGACCTAGAGTTAATCCATTATAAACCATGAAATAACATTTTTCATAATTTAACACAAGATTAAATTCTAAACATCTTTCTAAATTTTTGTAAGGTTTGACAAGCATTCATTGAAGGAATTTCTGTAAACCGTAAAGTCATCAATGAATACCTCTATTATTTTCTCGACATAATCGGAAAATGTGCTTACCATGCACCTTTGGAACGTGACCAGTGAGTTGCATAGTCCGAACGGCATTCTTCGGTAGGCAAACGTACTAAAGGGGCACGTAAACGTCGTCTTTTCTTGGTCCTCCGGTGCCACTGATATTTGGAAGAAACCTGAGTAACTATCGAGACAATAATAGTCAGATTTTCCTGCTAATCGTTCTAACATCTGATCTATAAAAGGAAGTGAAAAATGATCTTTTTGAGTTAAAGAGTTCAACTTCCTGTAGTCTATATAAACCTTCCATCCGTTTTGGACTCGAGTGGGAACCATCTCACCTATCGAATTTTTTATTACGATAACCCCAGTTTTCTTAGGTACCACGTGAACCGGGCTGACCTAGTTACTATCAGATATAGAGTAGATCATCCCAGCATCAAGCAGCTTCTGAATTTCCTTCTTCACGACCTCCATCATTGGTGAATTGAGGCGTCTTTGTGCTTCCTTCTTCGGGCTTGCATTTACTTCAATTGGTATTCTGTGCATGCAAGTTGAGGGACTTAATCCTTTAATATTAACAATCGACCACCCGATTGCTTCCTTATAATCCCTCAACACTCAGACTAGATTTTTCTCCTCTAACTTTGAAAGTTTACTCGAAACAATCACTGGTAAAGTGTTTTCGTCTCCTAAAAAGGCATACTTAAAGTGCTTAGGTAGCGGCTTGAGTTCTAAATTTGGAGCTTATAAAATTGACGCAACAATTTAGTTTCAGAAGAAGTTAGCTCGAAATTCTTACCTTAACTTCGAGAAAACTTCGGAGCTTCCATAAGAAAAACGGCTTCACAAACTTGATCCTCGGTTGTAATTATTTCTTCTAATTCTTCTATATTTTCAAGATCTAAACTCCTGGACAGAACGGTTTGTAATCCGTCTACCTTAGAATATTCAAAATGAAAATTCTTTAGAGGTTCAATAATATCAACACAAGAAACATTCGACATTGCATTAGGTCGGCCCATGGGTTCATAGACATTAAATTTAACAATCTCACCGTCAAATTCCATAGTGAGTGTCCTACTACGAACATCAATCTTTGTACTCACATTACTTAGGAAAGGTCTCCCAAGTAAAATATCAGAAGAGCTCTTCGAGTTATCATCCTCCATGTCAATGATATAGAAATCTGCAGGAAAGTTTAACTCATTTACCTTAATGAGGACATCTTCCAACACTCCTTCTGGATATACGCATGACCTGTCTGCCAATTGAATTATCACCCCTGTTTCTTTCAAAGGACCAGCATTTAGTGATTTAAAAATATATAATGGCATGACATTGATGGATGCTCCTAAGTCGCACATGGCTTTCTTAATGCCAACATTACCTATTTTACAAGAAATCGAGAACATACCTAGATCCTTACACTTTGGCGAAATTTTTCTCTGTAACACGGCGGATACGTTTTCTCCCATATTCACCCACTCGTTTCCTAGAAGGTTCCTCTTCTCGGTACATAGTTCTTTCAAGAACTTTGCATAGCGAGGAACTTGTTTGATTTCATCGAGTAAAGGAATATTGATTTTCACCTTCCGGAATGTCTCTACAATTTATTTATCCTCTCGCTCCTTCTTGCCTTGGGCAAGCTTTCCTGAAAATGGGGGTTGCACAACAAGTGATTTCGGTGGCGACGACTCTGTTGGAGTTTCTGAATCTAATTTATGTTCTTTAAGTTCAACGTCATAGGCACGACTCATGCCAGTCGCGGGTTCTAAGACCTTACCGGTCTTTAACGTCATAACGCTTGCATTATGTCGAGGGTTGGGTTCCGTTTGGGATGAAAGCCTTCCTTGAGACTCCAAACGGCTAACCGTGAGTGCTAGCTTGCTTATCTGCTTGTCTAACTCTTGAAAATGCATGTTAGTCTTTTCTTGAAATTTTTCAGTGCTAAAGGCTAACCTTTCAACAATAGCTTCTAACGACGTCTTTGGAGGAGGTTGTTGTTGATTTAGAGACGATCTTTGCTGATATGGCTGATTGAACCGAAAATTCGATCTATAACTTAAATTCTGATGGACCCTCTATCCCGCATTTTATGTGTTCGAATAAGGATCGTACCGTCTCTAAGGTGGACCTGGAAAATTTTCGACAGCATCTGCTTGCTCTGCTGATTCCTCGTGTAAGATTGGACATGAGTCTGTCGAATGATCTAACATAGTACAGATTCTGCATAGCTTCGCTAGGCCTGACTTATCTACAAGCAAATTTTGCACAATATTAGTGAGCTTATCTATTTTATTTTTCCAAAGTCAGAGTACTTATACCATGAACCTGTCTTGTAGGTTTTGTAGCCGGTCGAAATTGTTGAGAGTTCGCAGCCATCGTTGAAATCAACTCTCTTACTCTTTGGGGAGTCATATTGACAAGTGCTCCACCACTAGCTGCATCGATCATCTTCATCTCAATGGGGAGTAGTCTTTAGTAGAAATACTGCAACAGTGACTGCTTGGAAAGTCCGTGTTGTGGGCAGCTTGCGCACAACTTTTTATATCGACCCCAGTAGTCGTAGAGCGTTTCGATTTCCTTCTGCCGAATACCCATTATGTCTCCTCTCAACTCAGTTACTCGTGCTGCTGGAAAGAACCTGTCAAGAAATAAACGAGACATATCAGCCCATGTATTAACAGATTCTGGAGGTAAATAAAACAACCATTCTCTAGCAGAGTCGGCTAATGAAAAAGGAAATGCACGAAGTTTAATTTGATCTTCTGTTACTCCCTAAGGTTTCATGTTCGTGCACACCATGTGGAATTCCTTCAAGTGCTTGTGCGGATTCTTGTTTTGAATCCCATGAAAAGTGGACAATAGATGGATCAAGCCCGACTTTAACTCGAACGGTGTTCTTCCCGTTGGTTATGTTATACACAACGGTTGTTATTCGTCCGGTGCTGCTGCAAGTTATCGAATAGTCTGATTCTGATCTTTCATTATGTTTGCTTCCTCGTCACTGAATATTTCTCTAATGAAAGCTTCTTCTTCAAACTCTGTCTGTAGACGTTTACCGTGAGCTTTCTTCCTCAACCTTCGGGTTAATTTCTCTATCTCCGATTCAAAGTCGTTGAGAGGTGTCTGCTCAGATCTTTTCATAAAGAAAACAACCGAAAGTTAGAAAAATGTTACTGTTCCCGGTAACGACACCAAAATTTGATAGGTGTCGAATCCACCAAATATAAATATTCCTACGACAAATAATACAAAACAATAGTATAAAGCAGTAGGGTCGATTCCACAAGGACTGGTTGCTGTAATTTACTTTCGTGTCTTCCTCTTAAACATCGTGTCAAAAGGTGTGAACACGACTCATGACAGTCTCTTAAAAAAATAAAATAAAAGAGTGGGGGTTAAAGATGAAATGTCAAACTAAGATAAAGCAAAAATAAAATAAGTAGTGAAATAAATATTGCTGTTAATTAATTAATCGAGATAAATAAATGAGAGAATTGATATTTAATAAGCTTAGTCTTAGCCTCGATTTCCTCCGATATTGAATCGATTATTGAAAATTAATCTTCCTTTTCTAATTGATAAGCTGGTTATAACGGTCGAGAACGTCCTAACCCCCAACTTTTTCTCCAGTAACCGGTTTTGAATACGACCTGCAAATCGACCCTTGCCAAATGTCTAATCACGTCGCACGTGCTCGCGATTTAAGATTTCTATTGCTTTACGTTCTGAAAAGCCCAACTCGAATTGACAATCTCAACCACGTGGATCATTTAAATCCGGTATCTACCACCCTTGACGGAATCCAACTAGCTTTTCTCACTTGGACACGCCAATTTGTTCGCGAGAACTCGAACACAGCACGACCGATTAGATTTCCCAACTATACGCCAACCTATCTCGATCCAACGTGCACTTTTGGAATCGAAAGTAAAATTAACTTTAAGAAGCGAATTTGTACTACCCCATAAACCGGAGTGATAGCGAGTACTGATAAAAATTTTTTTAACATGATTCCGTAACTCACGATTATTTCTTGACGAAGTGATAACCGGACTAAGATTAAAAAGAATTTAGTGACGCATGATTTTAATCATACTTGATGGATGGATATGGTAATGAAATGCTTATGAATATGAATGGTGAAAAAAGGAAAAGGTAATGTAAGAATTGGACAAATTTATAAAATGAAATGAAATGGAAATAGAGATGACAGGTTAATCTGACGTAAAAAGACAAGAAAAATAGGAAAGTAATAATTGCTCAATTGCTTTCAAAGATATTTAAGTACATTCCCCTTGAATCTTAAGTAATCCCTATTTATATATAATTGAATTACTAAATATAGCCTAAATCCTATTAAACTAAATTATAACATTTGCTAAAAATAAATAATTTAGTCAAAAGAAAATAACAACTTATAAAAATATAAACAAAAATTTTTTTTTTTTGACTAAGTCTTATTTGACCATTTCCACTAAAAGTTTCTTTCTTACAATTCAATCCTCAATGTCCCTCAAATTCGAATCTAGCCAATCTCTTCACACATGTTTTCAATTTAATCCTTCTTTTGCTTGCTTTTAAGTAAAGAAGCATTAATTTGTGTACTTGATAAGAAATGTAAGAAACTAGAAGTATTTTTCCCTCAAAATTAATCAAAATACACGAATAAATTGTTTAAATAATTCACTTATCATCAATTAACAATAAATAAAATGTAAAACGAAAATTGGTATCATTATTAGAAATGATAAACATTTTTCTCAAAAAAGTAGGAAATGAATACAAAATAGTACAGATTTGTCATACCAAAATGAAGGCTACATGCAAGCAAACTGTATCCACCAAAAAGCAGATTAAGGTGATACTCTGGATTTCGACCTGCAACAACTGCTTAAAGTTCTATCTCATCGTTATAAAATTAAGGTTTTGTTTAGCATTGCTTCTCAAAAGCACTTTTGGGATAAAAAATACTTTTGAGATAAAAGCATTACTAAACAAAGTGCTTTTGAGTTTTTTAAAAGTGCTTTTGGCACAAAAAATGCTTTGACAAAGCACTTTTTTCGCTAAAAAGAGATGAAGAAAATTTTATTTTTTTCTCAAAAATGCTTTTTGGTTCAAAAGTACTTTAAAAAAGCATTGCTAAACTAGCCCTAAGTACCAGAAAGTCTGCAAGTATATGATCCCGACCCCTAGATGGAGGGACTTGGATGAAGTACAACCGATGAAACAAACACAAGATGACTCAAACCAAGCACATCCAACATCATGCTTGGACAGTCATCATTGTTTCCTGATAGCAGCTCAAGCTTATAACACGGAAAACCACAAACATAGCAATAACAGAATGAATACAGCTCCAAATAGCAAATATATAGATATATAAATTAAAGCAGGACCATGATAATCTTGAGAAAACACCAGCTACTATGGTTATCAATCCTCATTTATTGCAAGAAACCATTTTAAAACTAAAATTGAGACAATAAAACTACAATGCTGTCCACAAATGAATAGCAGCAACACAGATATCTAATTCTCACCGAATTCGCAGTTTACGAACAATGCTCAAACTCAGCTGACTCTGGAATACTGTGATGCTTAATATACCAATCAAGCCATCATGATCATAACAAGAAAAGTTGTCGTTACGGTTATATCAAATCGTAGATAAATAACACGGAATACATTTCAACTTATGCAGTCTAGCATGGAAATTGAAGGCAGCCATAGATAACTAGATTCTTACAGAATTTGGTTTACAACTTTTTGAAATTATATCACGGATAAATCATTCCCAAGGAGAAAAGAAAATGCAACAAACATATTAGTTCTACTCTCCACACCAGCGTCTAAATAGTTCACTATCACCAAAAACAGTTAATGAATCATAATCCTTTGGAAATTACAAATGGTTTAACCATAGTTTCACCATAAGTAAAGCTATTTACACAAACAACTGTAACAGTAAACCTACCTTCAAAACCATAAACATCCCAAAAGAAATATGTACAAACCACAAATGCAATAGAAGGGAAAACAATCAAACCAGCAAGATAATTACAATCGATACCGGGTTTTATCTATTGGAATTGATAACTGCAGATAATCATAGAAACGCAAAATTCCATAATGCTATATAGGAAATCAATTCCATTAACAGTCAACATCAATGCCAAATATATAAGCAAGCCAAGGGTTTGTTGAACTTAAAAAACACGAAACAAAGATTGGAAACCAAAGATCCAATTCCCCGATCAACATAATAACAATATCTTTAACCTCCACGGTAAGTCATCTCACCGTCTTTATTTTATTATTTCTTGCTATTACTTCCACCAGCACCGCCGACAGTGTTACCTCCACCCGCCGCCTGCGCTGCCTTCTTTGCCATCTTTTCTTGTAAGGCCTTTGCATCTCTGCAAATTGAAAATGGACCCCATTATCACAATCAGAAGGCTAAGAGGGAGAAAAAAAAGGTAATTTAGATTTCTTAAAGAAATTAAGAGAAAAAATAAAGGAAACCTTTCACGGCGTTGTTCAGGGGTCAATCCATCGTCCTTGGTACCAGCTTTCCCTTTGCCGCCTGTCCTGGATTGAGCCCTTTCTCTATCTTTTTCTCTCTGGTTGCCGCGTTAGCTTAGGTTAACGAATTAACATAAAAAAAAAATCTATTTACAAATTAAGTTTTCGATTTCACGAAATATTAGTTTAATCAAAAGGATATGAGTCATTGTTGATATTCTCGGGAACCAAACACAGATTAAGCCCTGTAAAATTCAAACTACATATAAGCAGATCAAACAGTTAAAAGGAAAACAAAGGTAAAACATGTAAATAATCGGAAGAATGATAAAGAAAAATACCGTTGACGGAAGGAAAAGAGGAATTTTTTCTCGACGAGTCTTCGTTTGGCTTGCTGAAATTTGGATTTATATTTCCCCAAAGGAATTACAATTAAAAGAAAAGTCTAACTATATAGTTAGTAATCCATGCGGATTCATTTTGGTCAATTTCATCCTCCATTTTTTAAGGCATTTTTATTTTAGTTATTCACATAATAAATCTTGGCTTAATAGTGTTAAAAGCCTTTGACATTAAAAAAAAATAAATTAAATCCTTACTTTTTTTTTTTCATACACTTAGAAACTTAAACTTTTAAAATGTATTAAAAAGGTCCTTAAACTTTAAAAAAAAAAGCAATTAAGCCCTTATTTTTATTTTACACTTAATTGAGTACTTAAATTTTTAAAATGCATAAAAAATCCCTCAAACTTAAAAAAAAAACAATTAAACCCTTATTTTTTTACACTCAATTAGGTACTTGAACTGTCAAATACATTAAAAAGACCCTTTGACCGTTAACTTTAACAGTTGACGTTTATAGTTAACTGTCCCTAATTTTTTCAATTAAAACCACCCCATGTCACAACCATGGCATGGCATGTGGCAAAAAAAATCAATAAAAATTAAAAAAATTATTAAATTTTAATAAAAATATTAAAAAAATTAAAATTAGAAAAAATTGGACATATTGCGTAGCTGGACAAGATCTGAGAAAATGATCAATCTACTCAATACATGATTGGCACAGTGGGCAAGAGTCTGGTGCATGTAATTGTCTTTTCGGTAGGTTGTCATATGTAAGCATGTTATTATTATTTTTTTTCCACATATGATTTTAATCTTTTCCGTAATCTGTATCCCTCATAGAGATGTGTAGAAATTCTTCATAGTTATGTCTATAGGAGTTACCTGATCTCGATGTGAAATGGAGGCTTCCTTGATAAGGACCCTGTAATCGCTCTTCACTGTATAAAGCCCTGAACTCTCTATACCTAGCTAGCAGGATGGATAATATATCCTGCACTTGATCTTCATCAGTTATCGATTTGAACACATCCCTCTTCCAAGTACCAGTTTCATGATTTATCAAATGCGAAACTAGTGTATACCTTATATCAATTGACTGACATCTTATACGCCCATCAGTAGATCCCAAGATCCAAGGGTCATTCCAAATATTCATGGACCTCTCGTCACCAACACGCCAACCCATCCTCTTTTCAAACAAACCTCGAGCACTCACAATACTTCACCAGGAAAAGGAAGGGAAGGGTAAGATCTTAAACCCGTAGTTAGGAAGCTTAAATGAGGAAAATACCTTGACTTTAAAATTCTTGCTAACAAACAATCCGACTGCCACCATATACGCCAACATTATTTTGCTAATAATGTAACATTAAAAGAAGCTAAGTCTCTAAAACCTAATCCCCCAATGATTATGGGTAGGCAAAGATTTTTCTAACAACTTCAATTTATCCCTTTTAATGACTTGGAATTTCGCCATCAGAAGTTATTAAGCAGACCTTCAATTTTCGAACACAAAGTTTTTGGAAATAAAAACCATTGCATTGCGTAAATTGGAAGAGATTGTAACACCACCTTAATAAGAGTTTCTAGCTTTCCACCCTTTTTTCGAATTTGATCAATATAGTGTGATAGGGCCCGTTTCTTATTACTCTTAACCATCATAGGCAACCTGAGATAATTCTTCGGGTTTGAGGCAATCCTCACCTTTAAAACATCTTTAACTGTGGCTTTCATTTTCTCATCCACATTGGCTTCAAAATAGATCAAAGACTCTTCATAATTCACCAATTGACCTGATGCCTGCTCATATGCAGTTAGGAGATTCCTTATATTTTCAGCCCCCTTTTTCGTAGCTTCATCGAAAATGATGTCATCTGTAAAAAGCAAATGATTAACAAACATATAGCCCCTGCCCATATTGACCCTTTTGATCAGATTTTGTTGCTATGCATTAACAAGGATTGTCGATAGACCCTCTGCACAGATAAGGAATAGATATGGACTCAACGGATCCCCTTGTCTCAAGCCCCTCGATGGCATAAAAGATTCACTACAAACTGCATTAATTCCCACTATATAAGTAAACGAATCAATGCACCTAATGACCAGGGTTACCCAATTTAAATTAAAACCCAATTTCACTATCTTACCAGCCATAAAATCCCACTCAACCCTATCGTAAGCCTTGCTCATATCGAGCTTTAAGGCAAAATTACCCAACTTACCCCACTTCTTATTTTTCAGTGTATGTAACACCTCATATGCCACCAATACATTATCAGAAATCTGTCTACTCGGTATGAAAGCTCCTTAATTCTCATGAATACAACTATCCAAGATGACACTCATTCTATTAACAATAACTTTAGCAATAATTTTATAAATTAAGTTCCACAAGCTAATCGGTCTAAATTATTTAATAGAATGAGCTCTACTAACCTTGGGAATAAGAACGATGTGAGTGTCATTGATTTCCTCTAAAGCAACTTCCCCATGCAACGCTTAGAGACAGTATATCGAGACTTTAGGTCCCATTATGTACCAGTATTTCTGGAAAAATAAAGCGGAGAAGCCATTCAGCCCCAAAGCCTTAAGAGTCCCTATGTCTTTCACTGCCCTCTACACTTCTTCCTCAGAAAACTGCTGAAGTAACTACGTATTCATATTCTCAGAAATTTTGTTTTGTACCCTCTCAAGTATGTTATCATCACTTTCACCTTCCGATGTAGAAAATAATTTTTTTAAAAAATCTCGAGGTGATGTCCATAACCCATTCCTGATCGAAAAACCACTGACCTGACTCATCTTCCAAACCCTTGACGGTATTCGTTTTTCCTTCCCGATGCCATCTTGTGAAAATAAGTAGTATTACGGTTACCATGTTTGAGCCAATTTGTATGGGCTCTTTACTCTCAGTACAATTCTTCTTTGTTTGCCTCAAGGTTTAGTCCCAAATGTATCTATAATAATTCCAAAATATTATCATCCGTGGGATCCTGATTTTGAAGCACTCTTAGCTTTTCAGAAAGCTTTTTCTTTTTAAGTTTCTACAACTTTTGAATAGACAAGTTCCAGGTCGCAAGTCTTTCCCTTAGTCTTTCAAGCTTCGATGGAAGGCCATTTGGATTGTGTTCCCTAAAATCTCATATAACCTCTTCACAATCTTCCTTCAAACACAATTCCGCATTAAAGCAAAATTTCCTTTTTCCTACCCCATTGCACTTCGAGCTATTCCCTTTACTGTCTATTAGTATCGGATAATTGTTCGATATAAAATGGGAAAGGTGAGTTACCGTAAAATACGGGAAGTACTCTTACCAATTTTGGTTCACTACCCTTCGATCAAGTCTTTCTCGGATATTATTGTTAGTAAATCTGCCCTTTTCCCAAGTATACCACCTTCCCGTGAAGCCCAAATCCATAAGGTCACAATCCGCTAAAGTATTTCTAAAAGCGGACATGTTTTTCTTAAAAAGAAGTCTACCTTTTTTCTTCTCAAAAGAGAAGGCAATCTCGTTGAAATCGTCTATAGCCAGCCAAGGGAGATTTAGATCTCCCAAATGTCATAATTGATCCTAAGATTGACCTCTCAATTATTCCTCCAGGTGCCTATAAAAACCCGTAAGTCGCCATTCAAAACTATCTAATTCTTCCTGAATAACAACATATATATGATATTTAGAAAAGCTTCAGAGAGTAACTGATATTTGAGAAGATCGTCCCAAGCACAAACCCCCTTTCGAACCGTCTGCACTTACACCGATACTGTGAATAAAGCCACATCTTCTCCTAACTTTTTCCATTTTGTGAGCACTGATCTTTGTTTCCATGAGAAATAAGATCTGGGGATGAATATCTCTCAAGTTATTCCTGAGTCTTTGAATTGTTCGCGGGTTCCCTAAACCTCGATGTTCCAACTGAGCGTTTTCATAGCGCCCAACTGCTCTGCCTTGCAAAGCCAATCGATATATCATTTGAATCATGAACTGCTGATGAACCACCTTCGTTGTTTGTTTCATATGGTTTAGTACGCTGTCTTTTTTTCCCATCTTCCGTATGTATTGGGCTATTCTCCCCGTTTGAGCCAATATCCATTAATCCATTCTGGTTTGCACCCAACCTATCCAGCCCAAGCCCAATATGATTGACAATAAAGTTTACTAAAGGAAACCTATTAAACCTATCATTTAATTGAGGCCTCAATTCGCGTGCCTTATCCTTAGAAAACTTTACATTTGAAAAACCTACCATATTTTGAAAGTAAAAAATCCCCCTATCCGACTGGCGTAACCATCTGTTCATCGGAGCTTACCTTCCTCTCGTCGAAGCTTTGAGCGATATATCCCATTCAAAAACAATGTTCTCCGGCATAACACAGACCCTTAGAGGACAAAAGCTCTCTCCATGGTCGAGCTTACCACAAATAAAATAAAAAGACTCAATTTTTCATACTTGAAAGAGGAATAGTATATTTCATTCCAAAACTAGACCTTCTTCCTCTGTTTAAGGGGAAGATTAATATTCAATCGGATTTGGAATCGTATAAAACATTGAAAGCCCCATGAAAAGGACTTTGTATCATATTCCAAGAACTTACCCAGAAAAGATCCAAACCTCCTTACCATGATCTTCAACATCAATCCCGATGGCAAGTCATGGATTTGAATCCAGAAAATAATATGATTATTAACAGTTGTAAGAGGATCATCAAATGGGTTTACCTCTTCTAGAAAAAGGAGATGATTGTTAAATAACCACGACATACCATCCATTACCCTCTTGATATCAACCGCAAGAAAAAACTTGAAAATAAATCTTCTTTCACCCAAGTCTGAGATCATAATTCCTCTTATTGGGTGCCAAAGATCAGGCATTGTATTTCTGAGTGAAGGGAAATAGACAGTACTTTTCATTAAATAGGTTCCCTCAAGATAAAACTGTAAATCAATGTCCTTTGGATCCTCCCTAAACGCTTCTTCCTCCTCATCCTCATGATTCAAGTTTGCCAAGTCATCTTCCATTGTGTTGACCAGAGATCTCTCAAAAAAACCAAGATAAAAACAAGATAAAAAACTGGAAAAGTAGCGTGTCACCTATGATAGGCGAAAAAACGTGCTAATAGTAGCAGATTAAATCTACTATGTTAAGTTAAAAGCAAAGAATAAACATTACAATTAATTAATTTATCATCCATGCAAAACAAAAATCATAATTTTTTTATCACTTTTTTACCCAAACAAAGATCAAGCACTTAATTTAATTAATTGCGATGATTTTTTTCCTTTACTTTTAGTTTTGCATAAAATATTCGAGATTATATAATCAAAGGAAATTTAAGTATAGTAGACAATTATTAGATATGAAACATTTGAGTTGATTTCAATAAGGATAATATAAACGTATTGATAAATGCTAAAAGTAACATATTTTAACCTCATTTTTAATGCGTTTTTGGGTGATTATTTGATGTTAATTGTGAATTATATGCTCCTAATACTTTAAATTCATGATTTAATGCTTAATACAACACTTGAGAGTAAAAGGAATGAAAAATGAATGAAAATCGAAAAATCTAAGCAAGCTACAGGAGTCACACAGGCTGGACCATTCCACAAGATCGTGTGACCCACACGAGCATGAGGTAGGTCATGTCGATTTAATGGGATTTCATACAAAACTTAAAAAAATCACAATTTTTTAGGTTTTTAGGCGTTCTGAGATGTATATATGACGAAAATAAGAAGATAGTAGGGAGCTGTCATAAAATACTCAAGAAAACAAGTTGAAAACACCATTGAAGTTGAAGCAGATTTCTATCAAGACTGAAGATTCTAGTTGATTTCTTAGGAGATTATCATGAGTTTCTTTATTTCTTTCGGTTATATTGTATCTTGAATGTTTTTATTTTTAAGTATGAACTAATTTTCTAAATACTTAGAGAGCTATATCCTATGATGGATTCTATCGTTTGATTTTATTTTACGCGATAAACATTTAGTTTCTTGTTCTCAATTATGTGTGCTTATTTATTGGTTTGATATTTCTAGATTATTAATCCATGTTTGATGTGCTTAAGTAAGATGTCAAATAAACCCTATTTAAGAATAGATCTTACGTAATTGAGTGGAGTTAAATGCAATCCTAGAAATAAGACGACATAAATCTATTGAAATAGAGTCAAATCTAATAGGGGAATTCATAGCACAAGTTAATGTGATAGTAAAGGTTTTAATTAGAAAGAAATTTCATTTAATCAACCTAGAATTAGTTGCTCTTATACTTGAAAGAGATATTAGCATAATTTAAGAATTTCTAAAGACTAATATAGTAAGTAAATTGCGTAATTTTGATTGATAGTAAAAAATGAAATCTAAAATTCTTTCTTGGGTATATTGTTTCGCTTCTTGGTTGTTACTTGATTATTTTCGTGTTTTGTTCTTTATCATGTTCGTTAGTTAATTAATTTAGTTAATTTTAATTTTAATCAATCACTCGAATTATTAAATAATAGAAAGACGATAATTACTAGTACTTTTATCTTTGTGGGAATGATATCTTTGCTTACCGTAACTATACTATTAATTGAGAGGTGCATTTGCTTTAGTCAAATTTTTAGTTAGTTCCATGGATATCAAGTTTTTTGCTGCCATTGTCGAGGACTAAATATTAGAAAAACTTTTTTCTATTAATTTAGTCATTTTTATTTTTATTTTATTATTTTTGTTTTTAATTTGATTGTTACATTCTAATTTTTTTTCTTTTGTTTGATTCTTACAAGTTCCCTTGGTTTATGATTAGAGGCAACCTGTTGGAAGCATTAATTTTTTTACAATGAAATCGAAAAAAATGTTCACAGAAATCGTAGAAAAGTTAGAGAAGCAAGGCAAGGTCAACAAATCTTAATAGATGAATAAGAGCAAAAGGACATTACTGTGGAGATGGATAATAATCATGTTAATCTGGAACTTCCTGCACGTCCTGCTCCTCGAACTATGTATGACTATGCTAAGCCTACTTTAGTTGGGGATGAATCGAATATTGTCAGACCGACTATTACTGCAAACAGTTTTGAGATTCAGCCGAACACAATTCAAATGATGTAACAATATATTTAGTTTGATGGGTTGCAAGATGAAGATCCAAATTCTCATTTAGCTAACTTTCTGGAGATTTACAACATATTTAAGATCAATGTTGTTATTGATGATGTCATACGTTTATGGTTGTTCCCATTATGAGGAACAAGGTGAAACAATGGTTGAATTCACTTTCACGTGGTTCCATCATGACTTGGACTCAAATGATTGAAAAGTTTTCGTTGAAGTACTTTCCACTAGCCAAAACAACTAAGTTGATGAACAACATCTCTTCTTCTATTCAATTTGAGCTTGAGACATTATATGATGCATGAGAAAGATTTAAGGATCTTTTGAGAAAGCATACTCATCATGGGTTACCTTTTCGGTTACAAGTGCAAATGTTTTACAATGGTTAGAATCCCTCGACTAGACAAATAATTGATGTAGCGACTAGTGGAAAACTGAAAAATAAGACACCTGAGGTAGCCCGAGAATTTATTGAGGAGATGATACTTAATAACTATTAGTAGAAATTTATTAGAAACAAAGCCTACTAAGGCAATCAATGTTTTTAATATAGATGCAATTGCTATGTTAGTGAGTTAGGTGGAAGCTCTGAAAAAGAAAATTGATGATTTGAGTATGGCTAAGTAGATGATTCTGGTAATACAATATGATGTGAATGGAGTAGGGATGATCAATCCAGAATGTTTCCCCTTCAGTTCTAACATGAATCATGAGCAAGTAAACTTTATGAAAAATAATTATATATATATCAAAATAACCCCTATAACAATAATTATAATTCAAGATGGAGGAATCATCCAAATTTTACTTGGGGTGGTCAAGGAAATCAAAGGTCACAACCCCTTTTGGGTTTTCAACAACCTTATCAACAAGAAAAGAAGCTGAATCTATAAGATATGTTAACTGTAACACCCTTTACCTGGCCCAATCACTGGACCCAAGCAAATGGTCGTTACAACATACATTATACATTTCAGAGACAATTTAAGATCTTTAAAATCATATTTATTCTTTTTCTATAAAACGTTGGGCAAAAACAACTTTGAAAAATACTTTTAATTATCTCGATTTAAAAATGAGTTTTTGAAGTTTGAGGGAATTCTACTGATACTTAGTTGAGCAAATATCGGTAGAACTCGAGATGGGAAAACCCTAAAAGAAATGCTACAGAATACTACTGATACAATTAGGAGTTCTATTGGTACAAGTCTACTTCTACCGATACACGCAAGACTTCTACCAACACCAATACCCTAGTAAGCAAAGTAGTTTTAGCTTGGGACTTCTATTGATACTGGGTCCAAACTACCGATTCAAGTCAGAGTACTATCAATACTCTTATGACTACTATCGAAACAATTCAAGTCAGTAGTCAAGGTCCCTTATTACCTGTACTTCTACTGACACTCTATTGAGTTTTACTGAAACAACTCAAGTCAAAGGCAAAAATCAACCAAAATTTCCCATGGCATCGTAGTTCAAAACATATACACATAAACATAAGACTTAACTTATTATTTTAGGCCTATCACTTATATAAAGTAGAGGTTTCATACAAAATAAGTGCTAAGCCTTAACCACCAAATCACATTGTAACATCCTATTTACATGTCACTTATAACCGGATCAAAATAAATGATTAGTTACTAGATAGTGTGACCTCCAAGAGTAATCTAATCGACAGCTCGTATCTAACGGTTTGCAAGGAAGAAAAGCCAAATGAGGTAAGCTTACTTAAAGCTTAGTAAGTTCGTGATAAACTTTAACTTTAAGTTACCTAAAAGAATGTAATATACATTTTTCAAGATAATTTAATATCTTGATAATGAATTCGTTAATTTCCTATACACCACAAATTTCACAAGGTTAGTGAGTTCGTATGTAAAACATATAACTTTATCAAAGTATCATATTTATACATGCAAAACACATTTGACGTAAAAACCAATCATCATATTTGCATTTAAGACTAACTTTTCATTCAAAATATCTATAACCAATGTCTCACTTCATACATGTATTTTTAACATAACCATTCTTTATAACTAGTTTATATAACTGTTTCATTTTGCCATTTCATTTACATATATATACATAATCATTCAGTACAAAACATTTTGTTTCAATAAATCATATAAATTTCTCCATTAACTATCTAATTCCATATATCTGTTTTATATGTTCCATTTCATATTATACATTTAACGTATAAAAATTTATTAAATCTTGTACTTACATTTCTTTTCTATACAACACCACCTCACAAGATTGGTGAGTATCACCAAGAAACATATAATTACAATCAATGTAACTAATAATAATAACACATTAAGTATATATTTCATCCATCATATGCACAGTAATCATACTTTCTCATTTCAAAAATTTGTATAAAAAATTTTCAATTCACATGTCTTGACCATATACATTTCATATATATACATATTCGTTTAACTCTTTAACACCCGTTGAACCAATTGAAATATAACCGGACACTCAGGAAATGCTCACACGAGCTGTGACTGTAATATATAACCATGTATGCTCACACGAGCTATGAAATGGGCCTGTTCACACGAGTTGTGGGTCGGGATGTTAGGCTACAAGATGCTCCTCACACGAGCTGTGGAGAATCCGCAACAAATGCAGGGCCTCAACCATTGGTAGGACATCCAAGACCAGCACCCAAAACTATAAATACTCCCAAATGACATGTCATTTGTATTCTAAGTATTCACAAGGTACAAACGGGATACTTTTCAAACTTATATCCATATATTTCATATTTTTCCAAACATAGTAATCAACTTAAATATCATCATTTTATAATCCAACTCATATTATACTAATCTCAAGTAGTTAGAATCGATTACATCATAAATAGATATGCATTTGACCACAAAAATTTAAATAAATAATAAATTTAATAAATTTACATTTTCGACCTTTTCATTTAGTATCCTTTCGGATGACATCCTTTTCAACCTTTTCATTGATTATCCTTCCGGATAATATCCTTTTCAATAATATCCTTTCGGATATACCTCTTCAATAATATCCTTTCGAATATACCCTTTTCAAATATCTTTTCGGATATAACCTTTTCAAAATATTCTTTCGGATAGAACTTTTTCAAATATTTTAAAGAATATCTCGTCAAACATAAATGAATATATACAAAGGAGCCAATAAATAATTTTATATATTTGAATGTAACAAAATGAACGAGGTGTACGAACTTACCTCAACAAAAACAATTGCAAAAATAGAGTCGATAACTAATTCGAGACTTTAGTTTTTCCTCGCTTAAAGTTCGCTTCTCTCGTTGCTTGATCTAAATAATAATTTTACTTAATTAAATAATTCAAATAGCTTAAAATAGTTAATCTAAGCCTAGGACCCATTTTATTGTGAATTTATGAAATTACCCCAATATTTTAACTTTTGTGCAATTTATTCCCTAAACCCAAAACTCACAAATTAAGCCCAGTTAAAGAAAACTCATGCAAACTGATTTTTACCTAGTCCATACTCAACCCACTTTTATCAAAATTTCACAAGAAATTATGAAATTACACTATTTTAACACTTAATCCCTAATTACAAAATTTACTAAATCAAATAGTCCCTAAACATTTCATAACTTCAAAATCTAACAATTTCTATCAAAACTCAAACAATTTCACTCTAATTTAAATCTTACTCCTTATTTCTCATTTTTTTACTTTAATTTACCAAATTACAAAATTTGGTTATTACTACTTGAAATCAACAATTTAGTTCACAATTTAGTTCTTTTCATTTCTGACTTAAAATATATCAAATTAGTCCTTAAAGCTTTAACTATTCAACAATAGTAGTATTTAATATCTTTGACGGTATCGAAAAATAAGACATTGGTCAACTAAATCGAAGTACTGAGATTCTAAAAACATAAAAATTACGAAAAAAATGACTAGTTTAAGCTTACCAATTGAAAGCTTGTACCTTGCAAAACTCTAAGCTTTTATCCCAAATTTTTCTTTTTCTCCCCCTTTGTTTCGATGACTTCAGGATGAAAGAAACGAATTGTTTCTTCTCACCCACTCCCACCAATTTAACTAAAATTATCACTTTCTTCTCTTATTTATTTATTTATTTAATTAAAACATGATTTAATCATGGTTTTGGTCTCCTAACGACACAATCAAATTTAAATGAGGAATTTGCCCCATGGTCCCTCCTATTTAATTCAAATTATAATCTTTTTGTAAATTACACTTTTACCCCTTTTACAATTTAATCCCCGCACCTAAATTAAGCCTATACAATTGAAATTACCTATTCGAAAAAAAATCAATTAGCCTACAGATCAACTTTGTAAATATTTCATAAAAATATTTATGGGATTGGTTTACAGAAATGAGGTCTCAAACCCTCGTTTTTCCAAAGCCACTTGAATTTAGCCATATAATTCAAATAATATAAATTATTACATTCATATTTATTATTATACTAGATTTTACTCGTAAATATTAAATAATAATATTTATGGACTCACTCGTCAGATTCGTGACCCCAAAATTATTGTTTTCAACATTATCGAAAAACGAGCTATTACATTGACTAAATTCATTTCAATGTAAGAAACTAGATTCTAGAACACTGAAACGACTTTGAGGAATTAGCAAACATCTATTCAGGGACTCAAGAATCAGATTAGCCAACATGCTAAATTGGTTTTGGAAAGGCAACAAGGAAGTTTATCTAGTAACACTGAAACCTACCCAAAGGAGAAAGTCCACGCAATCACTATACCAAATGGAAAGCTATTAGTCGAGCCTGAAAAGAAGCTGAAACTAGAAGTTGTTGGGAAAAATGATGGGGTTGAGGAAAGTAAGAAAGAGCATAAGCTGGTGTCAGAGAATACAAACCACCAATTCCATAAACAACAAAAGTGAAGAAAGACTACATGAATGAACAATATGGTAAATTTCTTGAACTTTAAAAAAAATGCATATTAACTTACCTTTTGTTGAAACCTTTTCGCAGATGCCCAAGTATACAAAATTTTTAATGGAGCTGTTAACAAATAAAAGGAAGTTAGGCGAACTATCCACTATGGAGCTCAACGAGGAGTGCTCGACCATTCTCCAAAACAAACTACCTACCAAGCTTAAAATGTAGGGAGTTTTACTATTCCTTGTTTTATTGGTAGTTTAAATGTAGATAAAACTTTGGCTGATTTGGGTGCTACCATAAATATAATGTCTTATAAAATGTTAAAACAACTTGGTCTTGGGAACCAAAACCCACTAGGATGAGTATTCAATTAGCTGACAGATCAATTAAGTATCCTAAGGGTATTATTGGGAATGTATTTGTTAAAGTTGATCTATTTATATTCCCTATTGATTTCATTTTATCATACATAAATGAGGATGTTGAGGTACCCATGATTTTATGACCCTTTTTAGCCATTATTAGAATTGTTATTAAAGTGGGTAATGGTGAACTTATGCTCAGTGTAGGTGATGAAGAGGTTACTCTTCAAGCATTTGATGTTGTGAGAGTTTCTAGTGAGTGAGATGATACTAGTTATTCTATTGACGTTAGTAATCATGCGGTTTAACGTTCTTTATTAAATATAATCAAAAGAAATTTAACTATTGCAACATACAGTGATAAAATAGAATTGAGAATTAGAAATGTTTAGTTGAAGTGATGAAAGTTAGAAAAATTTAAGGATTAAATAGTAAAGGAGATAAAATATGGGGGACTAAATAGCGAATTATCCAAATTAAATTATGAGTCATCATGAGAATTAGATTGACTAAGGAGGGGCAAAAGAGTAATTTGGTGGAAGATATTTTTGGGGGCAAAGATTTGGGCCAAAGTGTAAAGTTGGAAGGCCTAGGGACTAAAAGTGCAATTTTACCATCTTTATTAAGTGAGATATTTTTGAAGAAAAGTCTAGATAAATTGAGAGATGAAAAAAATATTTTCTTCTCATAACCAACCGTCCATGCCTATATCCTCCATTTCCAACTTTTGCTTTTATTCCAATTTAGTCCCTTCACCATTGTTAAGCCCTCCAAGCTTCAAAATCCTCCATTTTCTTTAAAATTTCCTTAAGAAATGCATAGATGGAAGCTAGTAGACACCTTAATTTCCTTATAGAGTCCACTTTGAAGTGTTAAAGTGGATAGAGATTGAATTAGAATTTTGGAAATTCAAGAATAAAGGTAAGAGATGGTTCAATTTTCATGACATACATGTATATTTGCATAATCTAGCATGAAAAGTATTGAATTCTAGTCTTAAGCTTATATGTGTTTGTATGAAATTGAAGAAAGAGAGAAGGAGAAGGACCAAATTGAAGAAAAAGGAAAAGAGAAAGCTAAGGTGTGAGAAGAAATTATCTACAAGTGAGGCAAGTACTACAAGTATTAAAAGACTTAGTAAAAATTAAGTTAAAGTGTTTATAATTTTAATATGTATGATTAATCATGATGAAAATGAGATGTTTAATTATTAGTATGATAATTATGTGTGATTGAATGAAATTTAGTATAAAGAAGCATGAGAAGGGAATTAATCTCATTGAAACAGTTTGGATAGAACAGAGGACTAACTTCAAAAATTCACCAAAAATTGTATAAAAAGAGTTAAGAGTTGATTTAAATATTTAATTAAAGCTTATTGAGTGAAGTTTCATATGGAAGAAACAGTGAAATAAAAGGAATTGTATATTTCGAGATATACTAGTTTTTGTGTAATAAGGTCAGAATAGATTCGAGTTCTCCTGTTCTGACTTTGAAAAATCATAGAAAAATGTAGAAAAATTATTATAGACTGAAATTTATATGGTTGAATCCTTAATGAGTCGATTTTCAAAATTAACCAACGGGAAAACATTTGATCTCTGTACAAAAAGATAAATAATTTTTAGTGAAGAAAGGTCGAAACTATTAGGTAGCAGAGAAAGGATAAATTGAAAGAATTTACTGTACAAATTGGCTAAGGTAAAAATTCTGAAATTTTTATGGTAAAAATATATTTGAGTCTAATTTCAGAAACATCAAGCAGATTTTAATTTTGAATTCTGTAGCTCAAGATATAAATAATTTAGTGACAGTGATGCAAGAGGACAACTTTGAAAATTAATGTGAAAATAAAAGTAAGAGGTATATGATGATGAATATGTGAGAAAAATATGTGTGAAATATTATGTGGTTAATTATAAAGATTGATTGTGTGATTAATTGGTGAAATTGTGGATTATTTGAGAAAATAAAGGTGGGAAATACATGATTATGTATATGTGATGAAAAATGTTTATATGATGTATAAGTTGTGAATGATTTGTGATCAAAATTGAAAGTGAAAGTGAAAGTGAAAGTGAAATTGGAATTGAAAGTGATATGAATTGTAAATTGAAAATCCCTATTAACTAGTTGGGTTGAGTCGGATATAGTTGGCATGCCATAGGATTGGAAGAGTTCAGGGATACTTCGACCTTGAGTCGATGAGACACTAGGTATCATTATTTTACTTCGGATAGATTCGATGAGGTACTAAGTACCACTTTACTTTAGCTAGGCCGATAAGACACTAGGTGTCACTTTATTGCTTCGAACTATTCGATGAGGCACTGGGTGCCATTCTAGTGTGTTTGGTTGGATCCGTGTATCCGTCAAGGTCCGAGTCTTGTTAATAGGGTAAACAATGTGAAAAAGAAAGAATGTGCAAATTGTGACATTGAGGTAAGTGAAATGATAATCACATGAAAGGTAAGTACAATATATGTATAAGAAATCAAAGAATGATAAAACTAAGTACAATATATGAATAAAAAGTCAAAGAATGATAAAACTAAGTAAGCTAAGAGATTGGAATGACTAAAATGTGAAATGAGGAAGAATATGTGAATTCATAATACTACTGTAAGTTAAATGTTATACACATAAAGATATGTATTTTAAATGAATAAATAAATATATGAATGAGTTTGAAATGTGTGATTAAAAGATGAATGATTAATGACTCTTGTAGTACTTACTAAGCCTTCACCAGCTTAACGCGTTTATTTCAACTCGTAGGTATAAGACCTTCGAGAAGTTAAGGTTGGATTAGGTGCCTCTCATCAAATCACATCAACATCGGAAGATTGCAAGATAAGGTATATTTATTTTGTGTGAAATAACATGTACAAATGGTATACCTATGTGTCTCTAATGAATGTGTTATCAATGTTGCTTTGAAAATTTACATGAATTGAATGAAATGGTTAAAATTGTGTTTTAGACTGATTTGAAATATTGGAGAAGTTTTTAAGTTGTTTCAGGGGGTTATTACTAAGTTTTCGGCTATATTTACTGATTTTGAGATAGATGTATCGATATTTTAAGGTGGTAACGATACCAAAATTCTAGAATGCCCCATTGGTTTCGTTTTTAAGCAAAAGTATCAATATTTGCCCTATTTTGAGTAAAAATACATTTTCATTATTTTCAAACTGGTTTTAAGTCTCGATTTTGATTATACTTGATTATTTTGTGATATTTTGAGTAAAACGATTCAATTACACAATATTTGAAAGAAAACTTTATTATACTCGTTTTTAATTCTCTGACACGGTATGTAATACTCTTATACCGCGGTTTTATAATGTAAACCGGGTGTAGGGGTGTTACAACTATCGTAGACAATTATTAAATTTGAGACATTTGAGTTGATTTCATGAAGGATAATATAGAAACACAAATAAGTGTTAAAAGTAACATGTTTTAACCTCATTCTTAATGCGTTTTTGGGTGATTATTCGATGTTAATTGATAGATGCAATTGTCTTACTCAAATTTTTAGTTAGTTTTATGGATATCAAACATAAAATAAATTTTAAATTTTAGAAAGAGATTAAATTAAAAAATTAATTTCAATATTATTGTAACAAATTAGTTGGCATTATCAAAGGATAAAAGTTTTTCAACAATTTATTTAATTTATTTTGATGTTTGAAATTTAAATTTTCAATATTAAAAAAGAAATTTAGAATTTTTATAATGAGATAAACAAGTACAAATTGATAATTTATGTGTATTATTTTAGTTTCTACCCTTTTTTCACTTAAAAAGATATTTTTTTTGGAGTGACCAAAATGAAAGCGGCCTAAAAGTTGGGCAGTCTCGTTCTTGATATTTTTGGGACCGTAGGCTAAAAAAAATAATTGGGCCCCTTTTAAAAAAATTCGGCATTTTCAAAACCGTATTTACATGCTGAAATCATAAGTTTACAAACATTAAATTTGGCATAAGATATTAAAATAAATATTATTTTAACAACATTAAATCCCCAATAATACAAATATTTAATTCAACATAACATATTAAAAAGTCAAATTTTGGACAGCTTTAAATCATCAACAATGTACTTATTAAATCAGCTGAAAATAGAAAATTGAATGTTAAATTCCTAAATTTTGGACATCTAATGTTTTCCACCATGGACAGCAACAAAATTTTCATTTGATTCCTAATATTTTTTCTCATATACAATTCGATCATTATTCAAGCCTTAATTATTTAACCCCCTTAAATTTATTTTTCAACTAACTGAATTTATGCTGCACATTAACAATCCATTTTTCCATTAAATTTACAGCTTTTACTCTTTCAATTTATTCTTCTTACTTCTAACTCCTTAAAGATGAATATTTAACAAAAAATCTCTCACAAAAGAGTTCAATCACAACCCAAAACTCATCAATACTTCCAGCATTTTTAATAACATTAACAGTATAAAAATCAGTCCCTAACATGTCAACATTTATCTTAATTTGACCCCTTATTAAGCTTAATTTAGCTTCAAGGGTCCCAAAATATAAAAAATTAACAAGAAATTCAAGCTAAAACACTTATATGCAAAGGGTTTTCTTTTCCAACCGAACCTTCCTTTCTCTTCAATAGTGTTTTTCTTTTCTTTTCTTTTCATTCAACTCAAGGAAGAAGACAAATGCTAGTGGGTTTTTCCATCAAATTGTTTATTCACAAATAGATTGTTATATTACTAGTTTACCTTTATTGAAATAGTTTGACTAATAATTATTCATAGGCTTAATTGTCCACTAAATAAAATAAAGATATTTCTCTTTTTAATCCCCAAAATGACTAATTCCAGTATTCACCGCCAACCAAAAATTGCTTAATATAGTAAAAATTCATTGAAATGGAAAATTACAAATATTTTTATTTTATTAATTTCTCAACTTAATCCCACAATTCTTTGTTTTATTCTACGCTACAATCAAATAGAAAAAGGAAGTCCAAAGTTCATATTTTCTTTTTCTTTTTTAAATAATAAAATTGAATATTTAATTTAAATAAATAGGAAGCTCAAAGGCAAATAAATATCAATAACTCAAAGTAAAAAAAGAAAAAGAAGGAAAAAAATTTCAAAAGAAAGTTTCATAATAAAGTAAAATAAAGTAACAAAACCAATAAAATAAATAGAAAAATGTCATGTCCAATCAAATTAAAACCTGTAATTTTTTTCCCCATTACAAATAAATCTGATGTATGAATCATAATGGATTTACTGTTTAAAAAAATTGAAAAAATTTTCAAAAAAAATGGGCCCCTCTTTACTTTGGGCCCTGGGTGGTAGCACTCCTGGACTACCCCCAGGGCCGAGCCTGAAGTTGGGTGACCAAAATGAAAGTGTAAACATAATGTGACGTGTATAGTTAACCGTTGTTAAATATTTAACACTTGAATGACTAAAATAAAAATGCCTTAAAGGTTAAGTGACGAAATCGCAAAGATTTAATTTTGGGTGACAAAAATAAAAACACCCTAAAAGTTGGGTGACCAACTAAATAATTTACTCTAAAAATCAAATTACAAATTACATCTTTGAAAATTGATAGAATTTTAGCTTTTTCCAAATTTGATTTTCATTTTTTTTTTTTTTTGTAAATAGAGAGGCTCTTTATAGCCTTAGATACTAATTATTCAAACATAATGAGTACAAAGTTATATCTTCCATTAGCAATGACATAATATATGGACTAAGGACATCCATAATGCGAAGATTGGTCGCATCAGCAGCACATGTCTTTGCTAACCAGTCAGCAGGTTGGTTGCCTTCCCTTCTTATAAACTGAAACTTGACCTTCACAAAGCTTACAATCACTCTCCAGTATTACTTTATCAATCTCTCGATCATGTGCTACCTGAAGACCAATGAGTATTGCCCAGAGTTCTGAATTCAAGGACGACCCTCTGCCCACAAATTTTCGGAAGACAGTGATCCAATTGTCATTTGAATCCTTTAAAACATCGCCAGAAGCATTCCAGTCTTCCTCCTTCCCATACTAACTGAAATTTATGAATTTACAAATAGTTAGACTAACTTTTTAATTCTTATAAAATATGAATACTAGATTTTAACAAATAGATTAACTTCCCATACTTCGATAGAGAAATGAAAAATAAAAATAGACTAAAGCTCCGTTTGTTTACTTGTAAAATATTTTACAGAAAACATTTTTATTGTTTTCCACTGTTTGTTTGGTGGAAAATGAAATAAAAAGTAAAATCACTTTCAAAACATGGGAAAAGCACCTTCAATTTTAGGAAAATGTCTTACCTTTTCATTTTGGTAAGGCATTTTCTGAAACTCTTTCTCCCGAAGCCTCTCCCCTATTTCCCTTTTCCCTTCCCCCTTTCTCCTTTCCCTTTCCTCGCCACACCATCAATTTCCATGGCGGAGCATGTTAAACATGTTCATGCTGATCATGTGGTTCATGGTTGCTTCTCTAAGGTTGATGTTGGATGCCTCAAGGGATTCGTCTCTACAACTACCGTCTTCTTCTTCTTCTTCTTCCTTACTATTGATGCTCTGCTTAATTGGATGAATTTTGTAAGTCTCCCCCAAAATTGTTGTGTAATCCATTATAATTCTTTTACTTTAATCATTTCTAATGAATATAATCCTAGGAAAAATAATCAAGCATTATTATAAATATAAATTTTTAGATTTGCTCATACAATTTCCATTTTCAATTTACTGTTTTCTTGCTTTCATCTAAGGCAATCTACAATGGGTTTTTTTTATTTGGTAAAGTATGTTTAAGACTTATATTCTCCTATCTGTCTGGTGGGGAACCCTTACAAACTCCATGGTTATGTTATATTGTGTTGTTTTGGAATATGAAATTTGAACTGCTTTGGTATAATTTTGATGTTTGTTATATCTAAACATTTAAATGTTGTTTATCATGTGTTTTAATTGACCATATTGTGACCATGTTGGATGACAAAATGGTCATCACCATGGATGACAACAAGGTTATGATTAGTGTGGTAGCATTAATTAGTCAAAACAAAAGGGGGGATAAAATCAAAGGAATTTAGTTTGGGTTTGATAATCTTTGTGCATGTTTATAGCAAGTGGTACAAAAAAAGTCATTGGAAATGATCGATTTGAATTGAATCAAAGGGTTGATGTTAAGTTGGGGGAGGGTATAGGTGTAGACAGTGCAAAAAGGTTTGACAAATGGCTTAATATATATTTGTCGTTTGAGATTTTGATAATTATTATCACAAGGAAATGAAGAAAATGACTTCCCTAAATATATTATATTTTTTTGGTAGAAAAAATCAGCATAAAGTGAAAAATAAATTACATCATGTCCTCAAACTTGTAAAGTAATCCGCAATGACTAGCTCCTTTACTGCTTGTGGTGGTTCTTCAAACCACTGAATCTTTGTGATGTCTATTACCATCATTTAGCCAAATGATCAGCAATTGTATTTTGATCTCTCAGAATATGAAGAAGGAGAACCTTCCAATTGCGCTTTAAAAGAAAATGAATAAGTCTTAACTCTACAATGTTGCTATCAGCAACTCCACCAGCTAATATTGTGTCAACCAACAGAGCATTATCACACTCCACTTCAAGCTGTCGATAGCCATTCTCCCACGTAATTCTGAATCCCTCAAGCTTGGCTCTTACCTCAACCTTAAAAATAGATTCCTTCCCTAGCCCCATCGAAAAGCATCCTAGCCACTTAGCATCATTATCCTGCAAGACACAGCTTATTCCCATAAAAGATCTTGTGTATGACATAGCTCCATCCATATTTTGTTTGACCCAACCACTGTTCGGCCCTGTCCAATGTTTAGTAGTGACCATTAGATTCTTTTTTATACTCTCACTGGACTATATCTTTGAATACCTCACCTAACTTATACATGTAGCCACAATTTCTTGAATACAACTATGGCCTATAGCAAACATATACATGTTCCTATTTTTCCATAACAATTAGCAAACTACTGGAAATAACAATTGCTTTAAAAGTATAAGGATGAATCATTCATGGTTCATGCTGCTACGTGATACCTATATTTAGGAACTAATAATTTCAAACACAAATACCTTAAGGTTACTGGATACACACACCCACGATGTAATAGGTGAAAATTTGTGCTAGTTAAGGTAACTGAGATAGGAACATCCTATTATTATGGAAGTAAACTAAATTTGTGCTTATTTAGTAACCAAGTTGACAATTGAACCTAAAGTAATGTGCCTTTCCTGATTTACAAGTTAACCATATGTTAATGTCCAAGTCGATAGAGATTCAAATGGATATGTCATTACTGAAGAGTCATGGCTAGACCAAACATCAAAGAACATTAGGTTATATGTATTATGTCTGCTCATTAGTCTTAATTCTGTTGAACTGCAATGCCATAGTCCTAGGTTATATCACTAGCTTCCCGTTTTTACATGTGACACACTGTCCCCGAGTATCTTCTATTTCCATCATTACAAACAAACAAATTTGCACGTTTCATTATACCATAATTGATGGCTAATCCGTCAATAACCAATCAGAGAAGCTTATAGCACTAGATGCTCTGGTATGATACCTTTTTGACAAGTATTATTGGTAGTTGAGATTATGCTTGCACTAGTACCATTAATCTTCTAACACTTAGATCATTAGTTGTTGCATCTGTACAAGTTCAATATCGAATAATTTGAATGACCTACCATTTGGAGTTGATCAAAGTACTTGATACTCAGTTTTATGTTCTGCTAATTGTAATTATAGATATAAGCAGAGTTTGTTTAGCTTTAAATCATTGACATTTTTACTAATATGACTTGTAACAATCTCTTTGATATTCTTTAACTTTGTAACAATCTCTTTCATATGAAGCCTCTCATTTGGTAAATCTACAGAACATTCTAAGCCAACTTCCAAAATAGATAAGGCACAATTCTCAACAGCATAATGTTCCTTACCAAGAGTTTGATACAACCCCTTATTCATTCCTTACCTAACTTCTCATACACAAACTGACAATTAGGAATCCTTACCTAACTTCTCATACACAAACTGACAATTAGGAAAACGATCAAATGCTTAATTATTATTAAATATTCCTACCCTATCTTTTGGAAGAAATAGTATTATTTAGGGCCACCTATTTTGGCTGCACCATTATTCCATGGTATAGTGTGTAAAATTCATCATATATTCACATTGGATAGTCACATTATTTAATTAATTCTTTTTTGATTTTCATATATATATATGTTAGGCATCAACCCGATTAAGCAACGAACAAGTAAAAATAGCGAAATAAATTAAGAAATTGAACACACAAGTTTAACGTGGAAAATCCCCTTCGAAGAGGATAAAAACCATGGGCAAATATAATTTTACTATAATGGAAAAAGAATGGAGAGTATAATAGATTGAGATAAAAAACTAAACCCCGAAAATCCGAAAACAAAGAACCCATAAAACGTAAACACAAAATTCTCCAAAAGTGTTAGGAGTTCTAATCTCTAATGGGTATGTTTCTAAGGTTGTAAAAGAGCCTATTTATAGGCTTAATTCCCAGGTCAAATAATAATAAAATAAGCTAGAGTAATAAGAGTTTGACTCAAATAAAAAAACAAAGTTTAACTAAAAGATTATTTCTTAAATTTGACTTGAAATAGGAGTCATAATTCAACAAATCTCCACCTTGACTTGTATTTCCACAATTTCATCTTTGCCAAAGCCCACTACGGGTCTATCTTGAACTATGCAGGGAATTAATTGAGTCGAATCTGTGCTTAGAAACTGGAAGACTTATATCCTTCGACTTGTGCTCTGCTAAATCAAAACTAACTCGGGTTCGGTTTTCACAAACACAATGCCCTAACTTCTCAAAACCAGAATCCAAAAGAGAACCTCTCTTCAACGAAGTAGTCATACCAAGTTACCTCCGCTCCAAACGAGTTGACTTTAACTCCGTACCGGACGAGGGACGTCCGATTTCACCGATCATTCTAGAACCTTCCAGAATATAAAGATTAGCGATCTTTTTACCTTCGAACAAAACGAGAGCTCCACGAGACACCTTGATGTCGCTCGACTCGATGTTGATTTTATAGCCTTTTGAGTCTAAAATACTTAAGGAGATGAGATTTTTTCGTAAATCAGGTACATACCTGACATCTGATAGTATCCTAATGGTACCATCGTGCATCCTAATTTTAACTATACCAATATAGATTACCTTACTAGATGAATTCTTTCTGATATGCACAACTCCACCTTCAACTAAATTGTATGTGAAGAACCATTCTCTGTTAGGACACCTGTGGAAAGAACATCCTAAATCTAGGATCCACTCGGACGTAAGATCGGAGCTTTCGCTCGTTGACACTAACAAGAAATCATCACCACTTTCATCAGCCAAATTAGCACTAGTTAAATCTTCCTTGTTCCTTTCAATAGCCCTTTTATTTTGCAGTTTGTAACAATTTGCTTTGACTTGACCTAATTTCTTACAATAGTGACGCCTTTTGTATCACTTCTTTGATGCTACCAAAACAAAAACTTGCTTATCTGCTTTACTATCTGAACCAAACTCATTGTCGAGTTTGTATTTTCTTAACAAATGACCCTTCACATCTTCAAACGAGAGTTTGTCTCTACCATAAATCAAGGTCTCCTTAAAAGACTTGTATGAAGGGGGTAAAGAGCATAACAATAGCATAGCCTGATCCTCATCGTCAATTTGAACCTTACATTATTTAAATCATTCAAAAGAGTAATGAATTGACTGATGTTATTTCTAAGAAGCTCACATTCGTTCATGCAAAATGTATATAGACGTTATTTCAATACTAAACGATTAACCAGAGACTTAATCGCATAAAGAGTTTCTAGCCTTTTTCACAAGGCAGATGAGGTCTTTCCCATCAATACCTCCTACAATACCCTATTCACGAGGCACAACTAGATTGCAAACAGAGCCTTTTCATTAAGCTCTTACCATTTTAACTTATCTAGATTCTCGGGCTTTTTCCCAATAACGACCTTTTTTAAATAGGTTTGAACTAGAATTACCATCATACGAACTTTTCACAGATTAAAATTTGTAACACCATCGAACTTCTCAATGTCAAATTTTGTTGTTACCATCTCTGAATGGGCTGATCTACGAAAATCGAAATAGCTCTGATATCACTTGTTGGGAATCAATCCGATTAAGTAATGAACAAGTAAAAATAGCGGAAGAAATTGAGAAATTGAACACACAAATTTAACGTGGAAAAACCCCTCCGAAGAGGATAAAAAACCACTGGCAAAGATAATTTTACTATAATGGCAAAAGAATGAAGAGTACAAAAGATGGAGATAAAAAACTAAACCTCGAAAACCCGAAAACAAATAACCCACAAAATGTAAACACAAAATTCTCCAAAAGTGTTAGGATTTCTAATCTCTAATGGGTATGTTTCTAAGGTTGTAAAAGAGCCTATTTATAAGCTAAATTCCTAGGTCAAATAATAATAAAATAATCTAGACTAATAAGAGTTTGACTTTAACAAATAAATAGAGTTTAATTGAAACAAATAAACAGAGTTTAATTGAAAGATTATTTCTCAAATTTGACTTAAAATAAGAGTCATAATTCAACAATATATATATATATTGGCATACATTGTTTCTGGTTTGAAGGGTTGAAGATAATGATGGGATGCAGAAGGAATTTCTGGAGGCAAAGTGAAGTTTCAATGATTTGAGAGCTAAAATGAAATCAATCAAATTAATCATCAGCAACTGTTGTCTTTGTTGAAGAGCATCGCTTCACTGTTATGTCAATCTAAAGGTAAACTGATCGAAAGAAGAAGGAAGAAGCTGCTATTGCTGAAAGGAAACATGAAGAGGAAACTAAACCATATTCAACAAAATTGAAGGCAGTCAAACAAGAATTTAAGAACAAAGACACAATAGCTCAAGATTTGAAGCTAAAAGTTGAGGTAATGGAGAAATCTGTTGTGGAAGCACAAAGGAAAAAGAGTTTTTGGACTTTGGTCTCCTCTACAACAACTCTTTTCGCTGCAGTAACCTTTTCATATGTTGCAAGATGATTTTGAGTGATTTGGTCAATTTATTAACTTTGTGTTAAGCATAATGTGACAAGTAACAGATATTTGCTTAGTGATAAATAATATGGTTTTTTGAAGTAATCTCAGAGAATGAGAATGATTTCTATATGTTAATGCTTCATATTTTTGGATTATCTCGGTATGCGCTTGATCTTTACCAAGTTGTTTATACTCTATATAACATCAACTCAATAAATTGAAGCAAAAGTTTCTTGTTTCTGAAAATAGAGCCTTGATTTGAATATGATAGTTGTTTGAAGTACTAGACATCAATTGACTAGATATGATTATTATATTTAATTTGATGTATTTATTTATAAATAAATTGTTGTAATATATGTAAAAACAATGTAAAATATAAATTTAATAGATACAAAATAAACTCAATTAAACAATGAAAAAATAATAAATTCTCAAATGTATGTTTGTTTTATTTAAAACAGTTTTCAGGAAATCCGTCAAATAACAGAAAATATTTTATACAAATTCATCCAAACACCAAAAAATATTAAGTTTTCAAGAAAAATAATTTATTTTTCAAAAGTCATTTTTCGAAAGTCGTTTTCAATCAAACAAACGGAGCCTAAGGCTTCCTTCGGTTTCGCAATTAACACCGATGTGGTGCAATTGGGGTAAAAAAAACTTCTTATCAATCTCATTGATACAATATTTGAATGAAAATCAACAGTGTGGTTAAATTGGTTTTAATCACATTGGAAGCCTTTAAATTGACTAGAGATTTTACCTTCAGTCCAGCACAATAAAGCAAAAAATATTTTTAATTGACAAAAACACCAATAATTAAAAATAATTATCATTTTATCTAATAAGTAATTTAAACAATTTAAATTGATTGAATAATTAATTAAAATATTTATAATTATATATCAGAAGATACATTTCAATATTTTATCAAATGAATTTATAAATTCACATATTTTTAATAATTTCATAAAAGTAAAATAATTAAAAAAATTTCTATTATATATAATTTTTAATCTAATATCCTTAATAGTCATTTTCTATTCTCACTTTACCGCTACAGCTACGTTTGAATACAAATACACACCCCATCACTATTTCTAATCTCACTGTTACAGTATTCAATCTCACTACTGTAATAACTAATCTCATTGCCACTATTGTTTGTAACCTCACTGAAAATAAACATACCGTTCATCCAAACTAAACTTAAATTTATGTGAGTTGAAAGTGCAAAGGAGAAATAAAAGAAAATTAAGAGAAAAAATTATAATTAGATGAGAAAAAGTTAAGTTGAGTATCTCTTACTTTATTTTAAAAGTTAAATATTTTATTTACCTCCAATTTGGGGGAAAAGCTAAGGAAATGAAAGCAAAATAAAGTAGATGCAAAATAAATTTTAAGATGTAAAAAATATATATATATTTGTCATTTCTTTCATTTAAAAATGGTTTGATGAAAAATTTTATGTTATGATTTAATGGTTAAGTGTGTTTATCGCCTCAAGTGTGACCTATGTTTGAGTCGCGTTAATCGCGTTTGTTGTTTGAGTTTTATCTTGTTATTGCAATTCACCAAAAAAATATTTAATTAAATTTTTTTATAAAAATTCATTATAATTAATCTTTTCCTCTCCACTTTATATCCAAACAAAAACATTAAAATTACTTGACTTTTTTTTCCCTTCGTTAATTTTAATTATCCTAACAAGATAATAAGTAATTTTGTTGCTTTCTTTAACTTTCCACTCTTTGACTTACTTTTTCTTTTTACTACTTTCAATCCAAACTTAGGTATGATGGAAAGTGATTACTTTCTTAAGAATTTAATCAGTTGGAAAGTAATTCTTACAATTGATATGTCAAAATTTATTTACTTTCTTTCAAATTTAATTTTATTTTGAGGGTTACTTTTCGATGAACATATCAATATGATTCATATGATAAAATGTGGAAAAGTTACTTTCCTATTTAGATTAAAAAGTTAAAAAATATTAAGATAAAATTAACCCTGTCTTATATTGGTTTAGAGTATTAAGTAGTATTTGGTATGAAAGAAATTAATAACTTTGATAATTTAATCAGCTAGAAAGTTATTCCAACAATTAGCATGTCAAAATTATTTATTTTCCTTGGAATCTAACTTCCTCTTGGAGATACTTTTTTATGAACATGTCAACCTAATTCTTATGGCAAAAGGTGGGAAAGTTATTTTCTCATGTAGATTAGAAAGTTATAAAAATATTAAGATAAAACTAAAATTATTTTATATTGATTTAGGGTAGCTATTACCTTTTTCTTACTACTTGGTTTTCCCTATTACTTCAACAAATTTTTCACAAGTAAATTTTTTTTTCTGTGATTTCACTTTTTTCCCAACCACAAATTTGCCTAAACACTTGTATTTGTATGAAATACTTATTATTATTATTATTATTATTATTATTTTTGTAGAATATGGGTAGAATTGTTTCATTTAAGTTGTGTAGGAATTGTGAATTAGTTTTCCTATGAGTTAGCCTTTACCTAAAAAAAGACGTGATTTCAATTTTTTTTTTTAATTTATTCCAAAACAAATGTTATATATTCATGATTTTATATGTGCATTATTATGTTTAGAAAATACATGGAAGACAAATTTAAAACAATTTTACTTTCAATTAAAATTATAAATTAAAAATAATTTAAAAGGCATCAATTAATTTTATTATTAAATATTTAATACAAATTTTTGTTAAGAATAATTTTTATTATAAAAATTAAATACATTAAAATTATTTTTATTTAATAAGAGTAAATTCGTAAATTATCATCACATTCTTAGGAAAGTATTTAGTGAACTAAACGATATAATGTAATTTTCTTGATATTTTAATCAATACATTCCAATGAATATCAAACGTTGTAAAGTAAGTTTTCTAACAATCAAATTCTCAACAATCACATTCCAATAAATCACATTCTATTGGAATCAAAACATGAGAAAACACTAAATGCTACCTTAGTCTATTAATAAATGTAAAAATAAAGCTATCGCCTCATTCCTTCTTGATTTTTTCTATTACTTCAGCGGATTCTTTGTAAATTTTTTTTTTTTTTTTTAATTTTTTTCATCTATATAGTATATGGTTTACATATTAGATTTGTTTTTTTTTTTTATTGTTTTCTTTCCTTTCTTTTTGATATATTAATTGAAAATTTAATTTTATTAAAGTATTTATGAATATTTACGAGCAATAGGAAAAAATATTAAGGCTTAGATTTAGTTTTAAAATTGAATTGATCATAACATTTTTATTTATAACATCATAAGTTTATTATATTCTTGTTTCTTTTTGAAAAATCACTTTTTTGATATCTACTTAAACCAAAACAACATTTCTTTTATGAGAACTAGATCATAGGTTAGGTTTAATTCATTACAAAATTGAGACTTCTTTGGAACATCTTCATTCTTTTTGAGATCTAACTACCCTCAATCTTGGAAGAAAGAACAATAAAGAACCAAAAGAGGGTAACCAACTCTTCTCAGCTACAAATTTGATTAAGCATTTGTATTTATATGAAATACTTATTTTTTTCGTAGAATATGGGCAAAATTGTCCCATTTAAGCTATGTAGGAATTCTGACTTAGACTCCCTATGATTTTATATTTTTATGATTTGATTATTTGTAGTTTTACTTAGAGCAATACTTGGAATCAACTTTTTTTTACATATATTCTTGTGGGTTAACCTTTAACTATACAAATGTGATTTCAAATATTCTTTTAAATCTATTTTGAAACAAATTTTATATATGCTTAATTTTTTTTTTACAGAAATCAGATGCTTTTATTAAAAATCAAGAGGCGGTATAAGGTTTTGAAAATAAACAAAAAGCCTACTAGTTTTATGCCATCTATCTAATGACTACTGGCTTAACTAGTCGGTGCCATAAAGGCTTCTGTAATTACCCAGGAAAAGAAAACCTATAAGATTGAAACGCCACCATAAAATGCAGTGTGCCTGCAGAAAAGAGTAACATCCCCAAAACAACTTCATAGAAAGAAAAACTAAAAAGTTCTTGCAAATGAAAAAACCTTAAAGACCCGTTTTCTACTACCTGTGAAAAAAATGCTTCAATATTTAAAACACCTAGATTTCCATGGACAAAATCACATAATCCTGATTCTTCTCCAATATTCTCTTCTATTATCTTGATTTTGTTCCATCTCTAAAAACTGAGGATCATCGGAGACAAGCACATCTCAACACGACCTATCACTCTTCGGACTCAGAAATGCTCTACTTCGCTCCTCTGAGATGATCATTTCCATCTCTTGAAGGGCTTTTTCTACCCAGTATCTTTCTTGGTTGCACTTCTTACCCCATTTTGCCATCGTATGTGCTCCATTGTTCGCCAATCTTGGGACAAAACTAAGGGTATATTTCTGAAACCTTTTAATCTATTTTTTTATCTCTTTTAAAATATCACCGACTACTGATCTGACTTCAACTTCCTTTTGTAACCCGTTTATGATCATCGGAGCACCACCTTTTACACAGACATCGTCAAATCTCAGATCTGCTGCAAACATGATCGCCATTAGGCACGCCTGTGCTTCTGCCGTTTGTGGATCTTGGATTCTCCAAAGCGGACAAACACACGCTCCCATGGTAAGTCCATCTTTGTCTCTTATGACTACCCCTACTATGGCTCTTGGTGGATCTTTTTTGTAGAGAAGCATAGAAGTTTAGCTTAACTTGATTCTCTTTTGGGGGTTCCCATCTATACACTCTCAACGTAGGATGTATAACATAGTTCTTATGCAGACTTTCTAGTTCCACTACGTATGCTTTCACAAAACTAATAATATGCCCTATCCCCTCTTTTTTGCCCTCGTGGAATACCTTGTTTCTATTGTACTAGACTGCCTAGTATAAAATTGCTAGACATCTGTTCTGCGTATTACTGCTGGTTGTGATAATCTTTGCTAACCAACTCTTCCATTCTTGATTTTTATTTGCATGCAAGATATCCACTCCTAGTAGCTGTAGAGCCTGTACTATGGACGAACAATCTCTGAAAATATACGGAGTTGTCTTTGCCTCTACGCCATAGACCACACAAGTTACATCATCTCTTATTTTCCCCTTTGCTGTAGTTGAAACGTGGGCAGATGGTTGTGTAAAATCCTCCAAAGTTGTATCTTGGAACTTACAGGTTCCACAACTTTTTGTAAGTTGTCTGTAATTGTTGTTCATGTAAATTCTCACTTGATTGTAATTCTTTGTAATTGTTTGTAATCTACCACTGATATTCGTTCTTAAAGGAATACTCTCTTGAGTTATCACCCTTCCACACCAAAGTATTTGGGAACTCACTGTTTACCAACGGGATTGCCAGAATTCGGTCAGCTTGCTCTTTGGGGAAAATTGCTTCTACTGTATCAACCTTCCAAGTATTAGATTCTTCATTAATTAAATCTGTTACTTTAGTGTACCTTATGTTTATATTCTGAACTTACACTCTATCATTTTCAGGTCCTGGGATCCAGTAATCCTTCCACACATTTACTGTTTTCCTATTGCCTAATCTCCAGCAAAGGCCTTCCTGTAGTATACTTTATGCCTTCCAAACGCTTCTCCAGGTAAAAGAAGGTTGTGTTCTTAACTTTACGCTCATAAAATCACCTTTAGGGTAATATTTAATTTTCATCACTCGTGCAAAAAGGCTTTTCGGATTAAGAATAAGTTTACACCCCTGTTTTGCTAACAGAGTTTTATTAAAACTTGATAAATCCCTAAAACCAATCCCCCACTCGCTTTTGATGCACACAAAGTTTTCCACGAAGTCCAATGAATGCCTTTGTTAGATTTTGTATTACGCCACTAGAATTTGCACATTAATCCCTCTAATTCTTGGCAAAAGGAAACTGGTAAAAGGAAACACTGCATTGCATAAATTAGGATGGCTTGTGTAACAACCTGTTTTTCAGTGATGTCAGAAATAGTGATTTCGAGATCACAAATCCGAAAATAATTTTTTTTATACTGAGTGTTTAAATTAAATAAGTTAATAATAATTTTATATGGAATTTTGAATTGAAAAATTTTAAATATTGAATTAAAAGTTAGTATAGGTAGTTTGGTTCAAAAGTTAAGTGGTTTTAGAAAATGAGGTATCGAGATCTCGTTTCTGAAATTAAGAGCCATAAATATTTTTATTAAATATTTATAGAGTTTTATTATATGTGAATTGAGGTTTGGTTGGGTAATTTTGATGATTAATTGCTTAATTAAGGGAAAAGGAGTAAATTGTAAAAGAGGTAAAAGTTAATTGCTATTGATTAAAAATAGTAAAGGCACCAAAATGGTAATTAAATTATGGTCAAAAAAATCCAAGAGTTGGTGGATATGATTGATTCCATTAACTTTTGGGTTATTTATTCATTTAGTACTAACTTTTGTTTAATCAAAATTTATTATAATTGAAGGATCAATTTTGAAATTGGACCCTCATTAAATGGCCTAATAATAGAAATGATGTGAAACTCTTTATATTTTGGTAAATTGCAATTAAATCCTAATAAAATGAGGATTTACTAATTAGTTTATTTTTCACAATTTCGATGTGTCATACTGTGAATATTAATTAATTAATATTTACGAGGTCATTATTGTCTTATTAAATTTTGGTTAAGGAATTTTATCGTTTGGGTAGTTAATTAAATAGAAAGGATTAAATCGTAAAATATGTAAAAGTTGGATTTCAATGATTAAAGGTATTTTATAACAATTGGGAGATAGGTCAATGTACTTAAATGGTAATATAACCATTAGTAACTTGAGTGAACAAACTTGGCTTAAATTTTGGTTGAAATTTGGTGTGAACAAATGGTAAATTGGTAAATTTATAAATAAATGAATTTAATCTAAAATTAAAAGAATGAAAAGTCATCTTCTTCCTTTCTTTTAGCTTGTAAAATTGAAACCCTAAGTTGGAGAAGAGAAAACCATCATCCAAACTTTGTGTCTTCGATTAAGTGAGTAAATTTGGTTCGTTTTTAGTAATTTTTATGTTTTTGAGTTCGTATTAGCTTAATCTAGCTAATCTAAGGACTAACTTGTAAATCTGTCAAATGTTATAAATTGTCATTGATGAATAAGCTTGTTCTTGAAAGTTTATGTAAGATTTATAAGCATGGTTGTTAGATTTGATTATTTTGTAAAGTAATTTTTAGTAATTTTTATGTTCAAGAACCAAAATGTTAAAGGAATAAATTTGTAAGGACTTGAGGTGAAATATTGCAAAAAGTGGGCTTTAGAAATACTTATAAACATTCAGCAAGGTGGAAATTAAAAAAATGGTTAATTTGTAAGTTTCAGCTAAAGGATTAAATTGAATAAAAGTAAAAAGTTAAGTAATTTTGTAAAAATACCAAAAATGCTTAATTGCATTAAATGATTAAAAATTCATGTTGATTTAAATAATTAAGTGAAATTATTATAATAGATCAAGATTGTGTCAACGATCGTGAATGGATTTATCTCTGAAGATCACTTTAACTGTAATTTTGTCCGGTAAGTTCATATTGTTAAATTCCAATTTAAATTGCATATTATTGTATTGTAAACAATTGCTATGAGTTGGAACGATGATCAGAAGTGTGGAAGACAGAAACAAAGGAAAGGCTAACTGGCTTTGAGCCGTAAATGAAAAAGGTTCGATGATTATGTGTCATCGTGAGTATATGAATCCTTTACGGATTATGAGGTCCGATGATTATGTGTCATCGTGAGTATATGAATCCTTTAAGGATTATGAGGTCCGACGATTATGTGTCATCGTGAGTATATAAATCCTTTACAGATTATGAGGTCCGATGACTATGTGTTATCATGAGTATATGAATCCTTTACAGATTATGAGGTCCGATGACTGTGTCATCGTGAGTATATGAATCCTTTATTGATTATGAGGTCCGATGATTATGTGTCATCGTGAGTATATGAATATTTTACGAATTATGATGTTCGACGACTATGTGTCATCGTGAGTATTAAATGAGAAATGGATGCTATTACGGATTAAAGGTCCGATGACTTTGTGTAATCATGAGTATTAAATGATAAATGAATCCTATTACGGATTTAAGGTTCGATGACTCTGTGTCATCGTGAGTTATCAGATGTGAATTGAAACCAACCACGGATGTATACAGCTTACACGGTTTGGTTGATCTTAGATTGTACAACTCTTGAAGTTTGGTAATCTATTTAACTCTATGAACTTGCTAAGCTATGAAAAGCTTACCTGTGTAATTGTTGTTGTTTTGTAGATTCTATTTTATTGCTTGAAGATCGGATTGTCTTAAAGAAATCACACTATCTCGGGAGCTTGTTCGGTAAACTTTAAATCGCTAGGTTATATGGCATGTACTAGGATGATAAACTATATATTTGCTTGAGTTTGACTAAATCATGGGAATGAAGGTAGTTTAGAAGAATAAATTATGATGATGTTGAATGTTTGATGTGTATTTTGAATTGGTAATAAGTTTGTTCAGATGAATTGGTGAATGTGAATAGTATGAAAATTATAGGATTATATTGTTAGAAATATTATGCATATTTATAGGAAATTGAATCGTGATAAGCTAAGTACATGTTCAATTAATCGTATGAAATTTTACGTGTTAAACTAGAAATTTCGAAGGTACACACGGTCTGAAACACGAGTCACTACACAGGCGTGTGCCCTGAATAGAATAGGTGCAAGTTTCACACGGGCTACACGGACTGGGACACGATCGTGTGGCCCAATTTCGAAATCACACAGCTCAACATACGGTATCGTACACGGGTGTGGGGTAATTTCGCATGCTCACACGGCCTAGTACACGGTTTATGACACGACTGTGTGAAGGTGGTTCAAGTGTGCCCACGGTTTATGAGACGGGCGTATATGATAGGGCACATAGGCGTGTATTTTAGACACACGGTTGTGTGACCCTTGTTGTTGGAAATTTGATGTTAATCACAGTTCAATCAGGTCCTTATTAAATTGAAATGTTCTAAAAGAGAATAAAATATTTAGTTGAATTGTAAACTAGTTTTAATGAGTGAAACTATTTGAAATGATGTTTTGAATTGTAATGGTTCCGGTTGTAAATGAATTGAAAGGCTTCGTGGTAAGAATAATTGATATAGTTTGGTTGATAGATGTGGTATTATGGTTTGGTGTGGATGTGGTAAGAGTATTGATTCTTTCTTGACAAATGTGATTGATTTGTGTGTAATGAAAAAAAATTGTCAAGTTCTATGAACCCTTGGGACTCTAAATTGGTGATAGTTACGGGTTTTAGGTGTTACAACTTGCAAAATTGATTTTATAAAAACTTATTTGCCTCCAATCGAAAGGCTTCTCACACTCCAATCCTGTAATCGCTTTTTAAATCTTTCCTTTATCCTTACAAAAGCATCATTTTTCCTTTTACCAACCATAATTGGTAGTCCCAAATATTTCTTCGTATTATTAGCAATTCTAACCCTTAAAACGTCTCCAATCCTTATTCTATCAGCTTCTTTAACGTTGTTGCCGAAGTAAATCAATGACTTTTAAAAGTTTATTAATTGGCCTGACATGTTTTCGCAATCCTTAATCACTGATTTCATTGTCTGGTCTCCTTCATTTGATGCTTTACTAAAAAGAATACTGTCATATGCAAAAAAATAAGTGTGTTAGAGCCAAATCTCCTCTCCTTACCTTTACACCTTCTAATCTCTTCCTTTTCCTCGCAAGATGATTGTCCTTAAAAAACCTTCGACACATAGAATAAATAAATATGGGCTTAACGGATCCCCTTGCTGTAGTCCCCTCGAAAGATTAAAATTCATCCCTAAGTTTCCATTAAGTAGGACTGAGTAAGATACACTCTTAACACACCTCATTACCAAATCGACCTAATCCGTACAGAAGCCTAGGCTTAGCATCAATTTTTCCACAAAAATCCATTCACCTTGTCATATGCTTTGCTCATGTTTAATTTGAGAGCAAAATTTCCCACCCCTTTTCTCTTCTTCTTGAACGAATGGAGTAATTCATATGCAACCAGAATATTATTCGTAATTTGGCGATCCGGTACAAAAGCCCCTTGTGTTTCATCTATGCAGCTATGTAATATTGCCTTAATATATTTGCCATAAGTTTCAGGATAACATTACACAAACTGATAGGATGAAACTGTCCCATATCATTCAGACTTTATACTTTAGGAATCAATACTATCGTTGTATTATTAATCGCACGCATCCCTTTTTACTATTCATCACATCTAGACAATATATAGTTACATCTTCCCCAATAACATGCCAAAATTTTTATAAAAGAGGGTTGGAAAACCATCTTTACCTGAGGCTTTGAGTGGAGCCATTGACTTCAATGCCTTCACTATTTCCTCTTCTGTAAAATTCTTCATTGGTGGAACGCATAATACAAGGTTGAATACTATATAAAAGGTCATCACTGCTCCTTACTGGCTTTGTTTCAAACAGGTCTTTAAAATACACTGTAGCCAGATTAAGCAATGCATCATCCCCTCTACTCGGTTCCCATCTAGCTTAACCAGACTTTTAATCTTATTTTTCTTTTTTCGGTATGACGTAAATTTATGAAAAAATGACGTATTTCTATCGCCCATTTTTAGCCAATTGGCTCAAGCACGTTGTTCCCAGTAAACCTCTTCCTTGTCAGCTTCCATACTCAATGCTAGCTTGACATTAATTAGTTCCTCAATATTATCATCATTCGGTTCATCTAACATGAGATCACTAATTCTATTGTTTAAATGTTTCTTCCTCTTTCGACATCTCTTTCTACACATATTACTCCATTCACTTAAGAATACTCTTAACCTTTCTAGTTTTGTTGGAAGATCAATTTCCTCCTTCAGTCACTCTTCTTTAATTTGGGTTTCAAAATCCTCTTCATAGATCCAATTAGCATTAAACCGAAACGGGAACTGTCCTTTGCCAAAATAAACTGGCTTTTTTTTTATTGTTTCCACATGTACAGGGCAATGATCCGAAAAAAACCATGAGGAAGGTGCGCCACTATATAGTTAGGAAAATGATCCCACCATTTAGGATTGGCTACACCTCTGTTGAGCCTTTCCCTAATATTGTTGGATGTCAATCCCCCTCTTTCCCATGTGTACCAAGCACTTTGAAACCCTAAGTTATTCAACTCACATTCTTCCAGTGTTTCCCGAAAGGCCTTCATTTGTCGTTCTTCCCTAATTCTCCCTCTTCGTTTCTAAAAAGTAAACATAATTTCATTGAAATCACCCACCATTAGCCAAGGGTCATCGAATTCCCTTTTAACTTTCTTAATAAGCTCCATGATTCTCTTCTCAGCTGTTCAACTGGAGACCCATAAAACCCAGTTAACCTCTAACTTTCTTTTTGATTTTCCTCATTTATATTAACATCAATATGATAATACGAGAAACTTCTCAAAGAAACATTCACATCGTCCGTCTAACCAAGTGAGAGTCCCCTTTAGACCTATCCGCGCCTATATCAATCTCATTATTAAAGCCACAAAACCTGTGAATTATTTCCATCTTCCTTTGATTAACCTTTGTTTTCATAAGAAATAGAATCCGGGGCTTCACTTGTCTTAAGAAATTCTTGAGACATCCTACTGTCCATGGTTGCCCCGAACTACGGACATTCTAGCTAAGGACAGTCTTAGGAACGATTTGCCGGCTCATAATCGATCAACAATGTGGTGTTGTTCAGATCTGTCTCCATTGGGTTACTACTATCATGTTTTGTTCTAAAAAGTCTTTGTCTCTTCTTTCCTTCCATCATCCCAACTAGACAATCTTCTTTATCATCTCCTTCCTCCTCTTCCCCGATACGAGTCATAAGATGGTCTCGTATCCACAATGCGCTCTTTTCCAGTCTCAATTTTGTTCGTCCTACCATCGAATTTGCCCGTTTAATTTCTTCTTTACCATGATTTAGAGTGTGCCCTCTATATCTATCTTGAGGCCTCAGATCTCCATGATCGTTTTGACTAGAATCTACCCTGACCAAATCTTTGGATGCATCACATAACCATCTATTGGTATTTTGAAAGTTTCTGTTAAGAGCTGCTCTTAGTGAAATATCCTACCCAAAGGAATGCTCTTGGGATCCCATTACTAATCGGATAGGGCAAAAACTTTCCCCATTCCATAACTTTCCACACATGTAATGAAAAAGGGATAGCTTCTCATATTGGAAATTCGCATAAGTCGATCTGTCTTGACTGAATACTATTCGCTTTTTCCTTTTCAATGGCTTTCTCACATCCAATTCTACTTTTATTCGCATATATTTTTTGACCCCTTGTGTGATAATGGATGCATCATATTAAACAAAATTTCCTATAAAATTATCTAGTTGCCAGATCATGATCTTAGACATACATCTAGTAGAGAAATTATGGATCTGAACCCAAAACCTTGTAAAAAGCAGTGGAACTTGGATTGGATCTTCCCTTGATAATAACCTATGAAAAAAAAATTAAATGACGATTAAAGAACCAAGGGATACCATTAATTACCCTCCCTGTATTTAACTCATTATAGAAATAGAAAAAAATCCGCTTATCTTCTAATTCAGTAATTATGACACCCTCGATAGGATGCCAGATCTCAACTAAAATATTTTTTAATGATGGAAAGTGCACTGCTCCGTTCGTAAAAACCTTCCCACCAAACAAAAGGAGAAATCATCCTCGTTGTTATCTTCGATTAATTATTCCACCATCGGCCCATCTTCTTCATCGTCGATGCTCAAATTAGCGAGATCTTCTTCCATTGTAGATTGATATATAGCGGGCATTGTAACGTAAGAAAAATTATTTTAATCTCTACTGCGAATTAGCAGACCCAAAAAACAAGAAAAAAAAACTTTAGAACTAGAAAAAAATCCTAACTTAGCGAAAGTGCCGACTATAGTAGCACTTAATTTTATATATGCATTAATATATTTAGAAAATATATGCATGATCAATTTGAAACAATTTTACTTTCAATTAAAATTATAAATTTAAAATAATATAAAAACTATCAATTAAATTGTATTATTAAATATTTAATCCAAATATTTTTCAAGAATAAAGTTTATTATAAAAATTAGGGATAAATCTCAAAATTATACATGAAATATAGTTTAATGTGCAATTGTATACATGAATTTTGATTTTGTGTAATTATATACAGAACATTTTGATTTGATCAAATTCTTGTAAATTATTAATACACTTACTGATATAACATTATTTTATGTTTATATATTGCATACATAAATAATTATATTTAAAAAATATAAAAATAAATTAATGTATTTATTTCTTTAAATGTGTATGATTAAAACAAAATTAAAGTTACAAGTATACATATGAACTACAATTAGAGTTTCACGTGTATAATTGCACTAAATTGAAGTTCATGTATTCAATTACATATTAAATTAAAATTTATGTGTAATTTTAAAATTTATCCCTAAAAATTAAATGCACAAATATTATCTTTTAATTAAATTTTTTAAAAAATATTAAATACACGCCACGTTAACATAACCGTATCAGTATTTTACCATGTAATAGCTTTTAATGGTTTTCGTCGATCATATCAACACGGTTAATGGTTAAACTAGTAAATTAACAGTTTTCCTTAACATAAAAACCTTAATTGATTTTTGTTGGGCTCAATTGGATAATTTTTTTGTAAGGGTTGAATTGATTATTTTAATTTTTATATTTTTTTTAGCCGACTACATAGAGAAATAAAACGAAAGAGGGTTTGGTTTTGGGAAGATAGAAGGAAAGAGGTTAAATCTTAGAGAGTTGGGTTTATTTCCATTTAATTTCCGTGAAGCAAGGAAATTAAAAAAGAAAAAAACAGGCAAGGCCCCTCCCTTAATTTCCCCCATAAGACTCGCTCCATTTTCACCATCTCTGTCTTTATCTCCCTCTCCAAACCCTAACATTGAAAAGAAATTTCAAATACCCTAACACAGACACAGACAAACAAAAGACCAGCCCAGACAAAGGAACTCCTTTTCAGTGCATCTTCTTCTACTTCAAATGAAAAGCTGAGAAAATATGATATATGAATAATTAGCTATAATTGTATTGTTTCCTTTTACAGATGAATGATTGAAGGCTGTGAATGTATTTTTCTTCAGACTTGGTCTGTTTCTGTAGATGTAAATCCCGATAAACTGCCACACCAATCTTAAGGTATCCGATCTTGGTTTAATTTCTATAGATGCAAATATCTTTATTATTATTATTATTATTATGATGGTGATGATGATGATTTCATATTACTAATCATAAACAATATATGTTAACTGTAATGATATGGAAAGTGGTAACCGGAGGCTTACGCTGTTGGAGCAGATATCAGCGGTTGAGAACGGCTGGAATAGTATGGCTGGTTTAAATAATGATGGAAAATCGTCGCTTCCGCAACGTACGCTTCTGGATATTATACGGGACGATAGGAGCCTCAAAGACAAGAAGAGTTGGAAAACGTTTCGGGATAAGTTACGGCTGAAGCGAGCAGGCTCGGCCTGGACCTCCTCCGTCCGTGTTCCGGCTTCCGATGTTAATGTTCAAGTTAGTAGATCACGGTCCTCGAGCCACGGTTCGCCTCGTTCTAACTCCTCTGACACCATCCATGCCGAGGATGGAGGCGAACGTGTCCCGGTTTCTGAGCCGCCAGTTGTGAACTCAAAGATGCAATTGGCGCGGAGGGATTCTTTTCGGTTTGGCAACAATTCCACTCACGCAGATCACAATGATTCTGTTGATGCCACCGTGCACCACGATGCTCCACGCTCGAGAAACTCCAAGCTACAAATGTCCCGCCACCCATCGATTCGTTTATCTTCCGCGAGCCACCCCCAGGATGACGACGAAGACGAAGACGACGTTGCTGAGGGCAGCGAAGACGAAGAATACGATTCTCCTGAGGAAGAATTAGGATCGCGACCTCTGTCGGGCGAGAGATCAATGTCGGCGAGGGAGGCGGTGGCGGCACAGGAAGCGGCGGAAGCAGCGGCGGGGAAGGGTGCGGTGGAGGAGCCAGTGAAGATGTCATTAATGGACTTGTTGGGGGAAACGGGATACGGGATGGGCGAAGATGATGAGGACTACGAGGAGGAAGAAGATGAAGAGGAAGATGAAGTAGCGGTGTCGTCGAGCGGAGGGATGGAGTTCACGTGTTGCGTGTGCATGGTTAGGCATAAAGGGTCGGTGTTTATCCCATGCGCCCACACCTTTTGCCGGCTTTGTTCGAGGGAGCTAATGGTTCAGAGAGGAAACTGCCCGCTTTGCAATGGCTACATCCTGGAAATTCTTGGTATCTTTTGATATTAGTAAGTCAGAATGAATAGCACTTGGGAATCCTCTTCAAAATTTTAATTAGGTTTTGTTTAATATGATTTTTAAGTAAGCAAACATATGATATAATCCCAAATGCAATGAAAGCGGTTGACAGTTTGAGGGAATTTTGTATACTGAGAAAGGGAATTTGGTTGATGTTAGTAATATTATTATCTATCTTCCTACAATGAATAACATAATGTAGCAAGGTATTGTTTGGAGGGGGAAATTTATCCAATGAAAAAAATTCCAATCATTTACTCCTTTCAATTTAAAATAAATATAAAGTATAATAAATAAGTTTTATAAAATTTTAGGTCACTTGAGAATCCATCTAAAATCACGGGAAAGAATTGTATGAAATTGTGATTTTACGTGCTAAAAATCAGGTGAAAAAATCTGATTTGTCATTCTTCTATTGAAAAAATACAGGGATGGAATCACAGTTTCATACACTCCATTCCCATAAAATCACACATCACTAGTAGCATAAAAAACCATAATTTTTAGTGAAAATTTGAGATTTCATTTGAAAAATGTTACCGTAATCAAGAAAAGGTTAAAAAGTTTTCAATTTTTTTGGTTAAGTTATAGATCGAAAAGTTATGTTGGTTATATGATTAATCCGACCTTTCAAAACTTGCTTGTAACAGCCTACATTCAACTTGGATGATGATTGGATGCAAGATACTACATTCATTGTCCAAGCAATTTAAAATTAATTTACATACAAACAAAATTTATGAAATTTAAGAGCAAAATATACAAATGTGGCAATTAATACATGTTATGCGTGTTAAATGAACTCAAGCAAGCCCTCATACATTAAATCAAGATCAAGGATGCTTAGAAATGGAGTCATGTTACGAATCTTAGGTTAAAGTAGAAAAATATAGGGTAATGTCTCGAGACAATAAAGTCATGTTTTGAGACGTATCTCCCTTATTTCATGATTTTTAGTTTTGAAGTTTGAACAACCATGTCTCGAGACCTTGACACGTATGTTTGTTGTGATTTTTGTGCCTTTAGTGTAATTATTTCATACTTCAAAGAGATTGATTAATAAAGTTCCATATAGTTAAATTATTATCTTTCATACTTTGTGTAATACCTCTTGCTTGACTCGATTTCCAAGTCCAAGCTACGGAATGTTGCATTGTTGCTGGAGCAGCTACGAAGAATAAACATTCACATTAAAATATAAATCATGCAAACACAATTATTACAGATCATAAATTCATCGTACGATCTTTCTCGGGTCTTATACGAACTACAAATGCTCTGAAGTTAACCCGGAATCGCATTAGGATCAAATTGCAACATTTCCAAATTTTCAAAACGATGTCGCGACATGAAGAGTTCCTCATCACAACATGACCATTTGTTTTGCCTCATTGTGACGACGGGTTCCTCATCACGCCGTGGTCCAAAATCACAATCTCGTCATGACGATCATCGCTTGACGTCACAATGTGAACTCTATTTTTAACACAAACTAAGTCTTTTGATGCCTATTTCAACCAAATAAACCATTATTCATATTTGGTGCATTTAGCATCACAATTAAATGTATAAAAAAGTGTCAAAACATATGCCAAACAATCATTTAACCATTTTCTCAGTCAATTAAACTATATGTCACAATTTGGCACCAAATCAATTCAATTCAACTTATACCAATTCTACCATTTTGACTCAAATATATATATATATATATATATCATATCAAGTATCATGCTTTTAATTTAAAATGTTACAAAACAAACATATTCAAATAGGCTTTACCTTACCAAATGTTCAAACATTAGAATAGGTTCAACAATGCTAACATTTATGTTACCAAAAGCATAACTCTTATTTACATATCATAAAATCGAGATTCAAAATTATTAAAAGACTACCAAGTCAATAACAGAATAGTGTAAACTTTTCATAGATCCGACCAACACGTTTCGTAAGATAGTAATCTACAATGAAAAGAAAAATAACGGGATAAGCATTTTAAATACTTAGTAAATTCATATATATTTAAATGATAAATTTACCTCAACTTATAATTTAACAACTCAAATTAAATAACTTGATAAAAATTGTCTAACGTAACAAATCACGACAGCAAGGTGAGTGTTAATCACAAAACCAATAATGTAATGTATAAAATTTATAATATATCAATACATAACATTTGAGTACTCATAATTTATACCAAAACTTTAGATTCAATTAATTCCTTAATATCACATTTGATCATCAATATATTTTGGATCACTTCTATTTCTCATTTCATATTATCTGTATCAGTCAATGAAACTCAATAAATGAACTCGAATACACTAGTACTAGTACTATCATATCTGTTACTCATTCAAACTGAACATATAATGGTGTTAGGTTACGATTTTGCGTGGAAAGAAAGTAGACTTCATGTAGTTCAGGATTACAATGCTGCTTGATCCTTTGAGGGGGAGGGGGGGGTGTTTTACTAGCAAGGTCTTTTTGTTATTTTTTCTCGCCATTGCAAAGATGGCTTATCTGGAACCTTGAAAATGCTGATGGGATCAGAGGCGTATTTAACGGGGTTAGCAAGCCCCAATTCCACTAAAATGGTTATTTTATCATTTTGGTCCTTTAAATTTTAAAAAAATTTAAATTAGTAAAGGGAAAATTACACTTTAACCCCCTAAAAATGATAAAAAGTTGATTTAATCTTTTAAAAATTATAGAGATGTAGATAATTTAATTTTGCCCCACTAAATTGTTTTCTGACTTTGACCCTGGATGGGATACGGGCTGGAGAGGACAGGATCTTTTATTCAGCATTGGTTGCTGGCTTCTCTGGAGAGCTGGAATGTGTTCCATTTTTGTAATGGGAATATTTGTGTTGAAAGGAACCTAGCAACAGCTCGGCCTCGACGAGGAATATTATGGAGGGTAAGTTGCATGGTGTTAGTACGATGAATGGTGGGTGGAAAGCGCCACCGGAAGGTTAGGTGAAGCTGAATACAAATGGCACGGCGATCAAGCTGAATACAATTGAAGTGAAGATTAACAGATATGAGGATCTATATAGGATTTAGAAGTTGAAGTTCAGGCCACTAGTCTTTTCTTTTCTTTTTGGGTAAATTGCACTAGTAGTCATCCAATTATTAGTAAATTTTCTTTTGATCATTTAACTATGAAAAGTTACAAAATTATCGCTCAATTATTAATTAATTTCTTTTTTTATCATCCAACTATAAAAAATTATAAAATGATCACTCAACTATTAGACTTTTTATTTTTTATAACCAATTGACTAACGATGACAACTTTTAAAATTGACGTAATAACAACTTTAACTCTTAATATTTATAAATTATGTCAATTTAATCTTAATTCTAAAAAAATTTAACCCTCAACATTTATACATTTTGTAATTTGGCTTTTTTTTTCTTTTTGCAATTTTACTTTTTTTATGGCATCAATATACGTTTAGTAGGAGTATTATTTTTTACACATGTTTTAGTATATTACTTAACAATAACTAACTTAATTAGTAATATTTAGTCACTCTCATGACTTTTTTAGCAAAAGGAAAGAATTTGTTTTGCTTATTTTGAAAATGTCTTTTTTTTTTTTGAAAAAAAATAGCACTAGACGATTACATGAATAAAACTAAATCGAAACAATACTATCATCATGTTATCTTTATGGAGAATATCTTTACCTGCATCAGGCGAACTTATTTTTTACAAAAGATATTACTCATATTTTCAATTTCAAGTTTAAATTTGTAATAACTATTCTTTATTTTATGTCTAATTATTGTAATACATATGTAATAAATAAACTTTTTTTCTTGTGTTATTACAATAGTAATCAATTGAGACGTCTAAAAGAATGAGACAATATGAAAATTATTTCCATGGATTTTTGGGTGTTTTCATTTTTTTTATATTTTCATCAAAATTTTGCTAATACATTTGATTTTTAACTTTTTAGGTGAAAAGGCTATCAAAAAAAAAAAAAAAAACTAAAAAAAAAATCAAATTATACCATGTGTAAATGTTGAGGATTAGATTTGCTATCATGTAAAGTTTAAAACCTACCACTGTTAGCTAACTGGTGACCAAAATAGATAAAATTGAATAATTTGGTGATCATTTTATAATTTTTTATAGTTAAGTGATTAAAAAAATTATTAATAGTTGGGTGACTACAAATACAATTTACCCTTTCCTTTTCTAATTAATGATTTATTAAATATAAATTAATAACTATTGTAAAAAGGCACTTAGAGTTGCACAATCTGATTTGTTACATTCTTTCATTAATACTTGCATATGAATCAATGTAAATGTCGAATATCAATATGGATGAATGATAATATGATGTTGAATTAATCCTTTTTAAATTTATGTATAAAAAAAATTTGTAAATTTTTCTATTTACAAGTTTTAACAATTTTTTTTTTAATTTTTAAAATTATTCCATATTTTTTTCTACATTTTATTTATTTTAAATATTTTTAAGATTTTTTAAATTTTTATAATTTTTTTTATTTTTTATAATTTCTAAAATTTTTTGAATTTTTGAATTTTTTAATCTATCTAGTTTTTTATAATTTAAAAAAAAAAATTATTGCTTTTGCAATTTTAACCGAAAAAAAAAGTGACATCAACCGAAATGTGATTTTGTCATATAAAATAGTCACCGTTAGTTGATTGATTGACTTTTCACCTTCTATAAAAAATTTTGTAAGTGAAAATGAGAAAAGCAAAAGTCAAAGGTAAAATGAAAAAAATATTTAAGGATGTAAAAAATTTTCAAATTAAAAAAAAAAAAGTAATTAAGTTTTTTTCCACTCAATTAGATATTTGGACTTTCAAAATGCATAAAAAAAAATCCTCAAATTAAAAAAAAAATTGAATCCTCTTTTTTACTTAATTGAGTAGTTAAATTGTCAAAATACATAAATAAATAATAATAATAATAATAAAACCCTCAATTTTTTTCAAAAATCAATTAAATCTTTGTTTTTTTTTTCACTTAATTGGATATTTAAACTACCAAAATGTATCAAAAAAGCTAGGGGCAAATTTAGAGAGATTGACAAGGATCCCGACTTTCTTAAAATGAAATTTTTTTCATTTAAACTCTTTATAGTATAAAATTTTAAATTAATAATTATAAAATTACATTTTGACTCTCTCAAGAATAGTAAAAATTTGATTTAATTCTCTAAAAATTTTAAAAATATAAACTATTAAAATAACGAAATTATATTTTTACTATAATTTAATTATGATGTTAACACCATTTTGAGATTTTCATTCTTAACGTGATGATTATTCTTTTTTAGTGCTCTAATACTTGTGTGTTTGTTTTACTTGGCTCCCAAATGCTCAAAAAATCATGAAGAACGGAGATGATGATACTCCAATTCCAACCACATCCTATGCTTTTGAACTCTTTTTGATTTGTTGTTTTGCTGCTTCTTTATTTTTGCCATGTTCGACTCATCATCCTTATTTGCCCTTAATACCACTGTAAATGAACAAAGACAAGGATGAAAGCACTGTTTACTTGAATTTTTCCTCATCAGAACTCCTATCTGATCCATTCAGGCTGAGAATTTCCAACCAAAGAAATGCTTTAACACTGTTGATGCTGATGAACCATTTACACGGCAATATATTGACGTTGTCATCCACAACCATACGACCTTACCCTTTCACTACATATACCCATATGAATACACAACTGCTGCTTACCAAAAGCTTTCATTACGTCTTTCCCGAAACATCATGACTTCCATATATATGCTACGGTCACATGTATATAAAACAACTATTTCACGCATACAATACACTGAAAACATGAACACTTTGATGTGTATTATGAATCCAACACATCCCACAAAAGAAGGCAGTATCGGATTATATATACCAGTCAGACCCGAGCTCAACCACTAACAGGGAGATCGAAGGGCCAAAGAAAGGAAGCTCAGAACAACACTTATCTATTCAGCCTTTGGTTCTCATAATAGTGATGCTGCCTTTTCCTCCTTCAGTACGAATTGTGGTTTTGCCAACAACAGGCTTCCCGGAAAAAGCAGAAGTGGGGAAAGCAGCAGCAAGATCTTCATTGCTTTGTTTTGATTTTGATGGTGGTGGGGTTAGGATTCGCTGGTTTATATCCTTCAGGGTAACATCTCCATGGAAACCACAGGGTTTAATGAAAGCAAATGGGTAGGCAACAGAAGATGCTAGCTTCAGGGCTGCATGTATGATAGATTTCCTACCTAAATGAGCAACATCCAATCTGACAGTGTTAATCTTACTTGGTGTAATAAAATTTAATTTAAAATATGATAGAAAAGGCAAAGGCATAACAAGCAGAAGGAAAGCGAGAATGAATGTGACTACCTTTGAAGACAATATTTCGAGGAGTTCGAATTGCCTGCTTTTGAACAGCATCAACCTCAGACTGAGGTCAGGAATTGCACAACTCCATGAACAGAGAATAAAGTTTTGTCATAAAGTCAAGATAAAAAACAACAAAAGAAGTACTTATTCAGAAGAAAAGGATTTGTGTACCTGAAATAACAATTTGAACATCAGGTGTGCCCATAAGATTCCTGAAGCTCACATTATAAAGCAATCAGAATAGATTGGTATCATGATGAAACAAAAAACGCTGCAAGTCAATAGAAGCATACAATAAATAAAACATCTCTGCATCGTTAAAATATTCAGCAAGCCACTCTTCACGCGACTGATCTAGACCCTCGTAACTGGAAGATGATGCATCCTCTGCAATATTTAGTTATGATTAAAAACTCAAGTACACATTTGATTCAATTTTATTATTATTGTATGAAAATGGACTTGCAAGAGAAACCTGAAAATCCAGCAGTCCACTGAGCTGAACCAGGTAAAACCTCTTCAATTGAATCATCCCTCTCCTAAGCATGGAAAGAAGAAAAAAAAAAAAGAGCAAGAACCCAGTATAAGCATAGTACACTTAAACCAATACTTGAAGCTTTTAATTGCATAACATTAGTAAGAAACCAGACATAGATGCAATATGTAAACTTTTAAAAGGCCACCAGAATAGGTAGAAGTCCAGAACTCGTTATGGATGATGAATGAATTATAAAAAATGATCAAATTTGAAAGAAAAAAAAAACCAAGCTCTAGCCATTAGATATGCTATACAAGGTTGTCTAGTCCAAACAAGTTATAGATAAGATAGATGCATAAATAGCATAGATGATGGACTTTTCCTTCTCAATAATACAGTCCAAGTCAATTTTTCAAAACCTAGTTTAGAGATAGAAGGTCGAAAAATATGATATAATGAGATGCTTTGGTTCATTTCTCAGCAACAAACATGTTATCTAGCACTCACCCTTGGTTTTAGGAGTGAAGATGGCATCTCATTGCAGATGAGGGAAGAATCTACTACATGACTGTCAAACTGAAGCATTCTTCACCTTTTAACTTGTGCTGACTTCTCTTCCAGTTCCTTGGTTATATTATGTGAAGTTGATGGTCATATTACGTTACAGGAAAGAGAAGATACTATTATAAAGACAAGAAAGCTTCAATGAACATAATTTACCGTTATGTGTAACATAATACGGCAGCTTCCCACAATCTTTAACAGGGGTTGTTTCATGAAACATGTAGGAAAGGTCTTCCTCATTCAAGGTCACTTGAGTCCATGCACCTAGGGAGGGATCTGCTCCGATGTTATTCAGATCAATAATCAATTTTTTTTTTTTTTTGAATCTCTTTATCACTTGGCTACTTCAAACATATTGACTTGAAATAAGTCATCATCTGAGGTAATAACTTACCCAAATTGTAGTTCTTTTGAACACCAGATTCTCCCCATGCCGATTCCAAGGCTCCCTGCCACCAATCAAACAATGAACATAGAAAATAAAGTATTCAGGCCAAAGAAAGGGGCAATGCAGATGGACCTCACAACCAATGCTTTACTGAAAAAGGAATCCGTGGTAAAGAATACCATGTTAAGCAAAATCTTAAACAGGGTTTCAACAAATAAGAATCAAATTACCAGCACAGTCCATAAAAGAAGGGAAAAACAAGGAAAGGGAACCATCGTTAGTCTACATGTCTTTCAGTACTAATGTGTATGGTAACAGAAAAGAACTAAAACACAGCGAGACACACTTTCATTACAGTAAAAAGTACAACCCCCAACATATCCCCACTTCAAAAGTTAAAGGAAATAACCAAAAAAAAAAAAACCAAAAAATCCAGCAGAAACCCTTTTCAGAAATAAATTGTGATTAAAAAAGCAATAAAAACCCAGAAACAAACATCAGAAAGCAAGCATTTTAAAATCAAAAGACAGAAAAAAGGGAATTTACTGATCATTGCTGTAATTCATTTCTTCTGGTTCCCTTCAAAACTGAACCAAATCTACCCTTCAGTTTATCTTAATTTCTTGGTCTTTAATACTTCAACAACACAATCAAAAGTAGCCGTTACACAGGAATCATTGCCACCAACACCAATGCGTTACATATTTATAAAGCAGTGGAAGCAGCAGCAACTTCACTGGCCTTGCCCTTTTGGCCTTTTATCTCTGCTTCAAACCAGAAAGAAAGTGTTTTTAAGGGTTAATATACCATTTGGTACCCGAGTTTTTCTTCAATATTCAATTTATCACCCGAATTTTTTTATTTGATAAATTTTTTATATTCCAGATAAGTACCGTAATTGACTTTCAAAACAAACATGTCTAATGTTCATTGGATCATATGATGGCATTTGCTATAGGAACCGAATTGAACATGAAAACTAAATTTAGATGCTAAATTGGGAAAAAGTTTGAGTGTCAAATTGAATATTAGATTCAAAACTTAGGTGCCAAATAGTTATTAACCTTTTATTTAATTAGGATAAACTTTGCTATATATATCACGAACACTCTAATTTTGTTTATTTTGAAGTTTCAATATTGAGCCAAATAATAATATCTTGAGTTAAATTCTGTATTTAGTCGAATCCAACAAGTGACTCCAGTAGAAAAGAGGATATTGTTCATCTTAAGAGTCTCGGATTCAAGTAATTGTGTGTGCATTGTCAAAAGGTTAAAAAAATATGAACAGATATTATCATGTAATCACATCAGTTTATTCAAAAAAAGGTCATATTTATATATCAAATATAACTTTACGTATCCCTTAAAATGACTCAATTTTTTCAAAAACACCAAAAATTCGTTCAATCACTATGTAATGATGAATGTAAATGATTGAATATATCTTTTTTATAAGATATAGATCTACCTCTACAAAAGCCTGATAAATGATATCGTTGTCTTCTATATGACCTAAGATAACTTTTCATTTGAGGGTATTTAGAATCAACAAGATAATATTTTCTTACATGTTATAATATGATAAACAATTAATTTAAGAGTTGCATATATTTTTTTAAATTATCAATTAAAAAACTTATATTTTATTATTTAAAAAAGAAATAAATGAAATATCTACCATTTGGTGGGTGCGAAAATTTGTATTTTAAATCTCGAATTTCATCAAAAAATATTTTAGTGTCATGCGTCAATCTTTCCCATCCAGCCATAAGGTAAAATACATATTAAAATCACATACTGTCATAACATTCTGAGATAGTGACAACATGAGTATCATCAATTACACCTATAAAATCTTGAACAAATAATCATATTAATCTCATGCATATTTTTAATCAACAAAAAAATTAAAATATAATAATATAATACTAAATTTTAACTTAAAATGCGACATATTTAAAATCATTATGTATTTGTTCGGGTATCGAGCTAAAAAATGATTATCCAGTGTAATTAGATCCATAGCAATTCTTAAAACTTTCTCAAGCACAATTGTAAAGTATTAAGTTATTGTTGCTCTAGACCTTTGAAATCTTTCTCGACATTAAAAAACTTTTGCACCGATGTCCAAGATGCACAAAAAATTTCCAAATAAAGAAATGTATCTTGAGGTTTGCAAATTATATCTTCTCTCCAAAACTCTCAACAAACTTATGAATACAATTTTTGACATCTTAAAATTAATATACAACATAATCCATGAGCTTCAAAGATTTCTTAAATCTATGTCTCACCTAACTGTTTTGAATCTATACATGGTTGCTTCAATATATACTTCTCATAACATAATTGCACAAAAGAAGATGCAACAACAAACATATAACTGATTAAAAAATTTTATGCGTTATAAAATCTTTTTCTTCCCCCTTTCATCACCGTTCGAATTGTCAACCATACTCATCATCTGTGAACAAATTTTATATCCAAAATCAAACATAAACAACTATTGATAAAACTATATACACATAAATAGGTAAAACATAAATTCAAAATCCAAAACCAAACATAAACTACTGTTGTTTAGTTATATAGTAAATCTCTCTAAACCATAGAAAACTAAAAATATTTCAACTCTCCTCCATCTCCGTCTTAAGCCACAAAGCTCTAATCTTGGGATTAATTGATAAAAACATAATTCGTTTGTCCTTATTGAGTAATAATTTTAGTGAGAATAAATATAACGGACTAGCTTCTGAAATTTCTTTCGACATGCTATCAAGCACTTTAACTGCTTGTGGAATACCATATGGATCCATAGCAGGAATCAAACTACATGTGGCTTGACTCATATTGTCAGCTGCATTACATAATTTTTCAATTTGATCGAACAACCTTGCAACCCCTCCAATTTGCTTTGAGGATTTCTTCCTTTCAGTTTTAAAATGTGAAGTAGACATCTCAGGTGGTTTTCTTTTTTGACCATTTCCATCAATGTGAATATAATTTGAAATGTGAATATGATTTAAAATGTGAACATTATTTCTCACATTTTCTTCCTCATTTTTTTCATTTCTCATATTTTCTTCCTCATTTTCTTCATTTCTCACATTTTCTTCTTCATTTTTTTCAGGTATATTATTGTCAACATCCTCAAAAAATTCACTACGAAGTGTACCAGAAGAAGGTGCCCATACTTTATCACAAATTGCAACTACTCCCATGAACATCTGGTCCAACTTCCCTTCGAACTCAGGATCAATGCCTGATGTTCTAAATTTTTGAGCTTCAGGCACAACCTACATATAAATTGATAGTTTAATAAGAAATAATCAAAAACCTCATATATAAGAAAAAAATGTTAAGAATTATTAATGTACCTTTAGCCTACTCTCCCACCAATCATCCGATGCATCAACGGTTCTTTTTATAGGATTCCACCCTAAACCAATATCTCCGCCTTTAAGTTCCTTCCAAGCCTTCCATTCTTTCTTCAAGGCATCCCACCTATTTTTAAGTTGTTTTTGTGAATAAGCCTTGTTTGTTTCTTTCTCGAAGTTGGTTATTATTTTCAGCCATCCATCTTTTGTGAAATGAGTGCCAGGTCTATTGCCTTTCAATATCTCTTTAATACAAATATCACAGAATATTTCTGTCAATCTTTTATCCCACATTGCTTTAACCTTTTCACCACTAACTTCGACCGCCAAAGTATTCATCTATTGTGTATATGAACATATTCGTTTCAACCAATAAAGCAAATAAGAAAACCATATATGGAGACCAAAGCCATTTATTTCCCAAGGAGAAAGTAGAAAAGAAAAAAGAAAATAAAAAAAGCATACCTTCAAGGAACAAAGATCAAAAAGATGTATCTTTGGATAAAAAAGGCAAGTCCTCTTCCAATTTGCACTGGTTACAATGAACATGAATAAGATAAGAAAGATATTCTCACCAAAAATTTATGTGCAGAATTTAAATAAATATTTATCTTCTTCCTGCCCTTTGGACACAGCAGATCAAATATTTATGTGCAGAATTTATATAAAAATTTACATAATGTCAGTAAAGGCTGCAGGAAGAGAATGGCAGAGCAGGAATTGGTGAGTTCAAAATTAAATTCTTTCACAGAACAAACATCATATTACATAAATAAAAAACGCAAATATAGGAAGCTAAATAGGGTATCAAGGGAATGGAATGGAACTTTCGACATGGTGGTTTTGAATAAAGCAGACACTAAAAAAAAAGTTGTATAAGAGTTGGAAAGTGAAGAAGCTTCTTTCTTTTTTCAATGGATCCAAGCAGTCTTATATATAAAATTATTACTACATCTCTCTCAACTATCATTTCATTACATGTAAACTTTTTGTGTTCTGTCAAATAAGAAGAAATCTTTAGTGTCAATTGTTTTGTTTTTCCCCTTCTATTCGATGGCTAAATAGAGCATTGAAGACGAGAACAAATATATGAAAAACTCATCATGATTGAGCAAATCTAAATTTTGAAAGCAGGAAGTACCTTGATATAAAGAAGCAACCTGCAGAAGTAGGAAAAACAATGAAAATGAACTAGGGATTTAAATTTAGGCTAATGTGAGTTGTGCTGCCTTGCTGTACTGTTAATTAAATCTGCCACTGCAGTTTAAACCTTGAAACAAGGAGTATGTTTATTTTTTTACTTATGGCTTTGGAAAAAATAAGTTTGGTTGGGAAGTATATGGACTTTAAGCAAATGGGTAATTAAGAAAAGAACAAGTTTTTAACAAAAGTTTGGATGAAAAACAAACCAAAATCACAAAAAAAAAAGGGGGGGGAAATGGGATTTTAATGATCAGCAGCTGTGATAGTAAAAATAAATTATTAATTTCATTTTATAATCACATGAAATTGGGGTTTGTTTCTTTGATGATCCTTCGATCAAACTCTCTCTTTTTTCTTTAAGTTTCATCTTTTCCTTCTTGGAATAAAATCATTTTTCGGAGTTACATGCGTGTCTTCTGCATCTTGGATGTAATGTAAATGCTATCGAAATTCCAAAAGCATACCATAAATCAAAGGTTTTAAAGGCAATTAAAGGCAAGAATGAGCAGGAAAAAAAAGAGTGGTCCATTGAGTCTAAACAAGCACTTTTAAAGGCAATTAAAAGCAAGGATAAGCAGATTCGAGTGAAACAAGACTGAAAAAGAGTAACTTTTAATCGCTCATGTTCTTAAGAAGTTTCAGCGTAACATCAAACAAAACTCTAGGAGGTATTGATTGGATAAAATCCAACAAATCGAAGGAGAAAAAACCAGCAAAAAAGAATCAAACTCAGCAAACAAATAGAAAACCCAAGAAAATCAAAGGTGAAACGAGAAAGTTACCTGAAATGGGGAGCAACCAAACTCAGCAGCAATAAAAAAAAAGCTTAACCTGAAATGGGAACAAAAGGAGAAAGTTAAATGGGGAGTTGAAATGAGAAGATAAGATTAGGGGTAGAAAGAAAGAGAGGGAGAGAGCAGCAAATACCTCGGAGAAAATGGAAAAAGAAAGAAAATGAAAGGGAAAGGGGGAATCAGAGAAAGGAAAGTATCGTGTCTTTGATGGGGGTGGAAACGTATTAAGTTTTGGAAAAATGCTTTGGGCAGACAAAAGCTAACAATTTTAATTTTTTTGGAAAAATGTTTTTGAAAAATAATAAATTTTCTTTTAAAATTACTTGTTTAACTTTTTTTTTTTTCAAAATTATTTTTTTATGGCAAAAGTATTTCTAAAAAAATATTACTAAACACAATCTAAGCTAAATTTATTGCCAAAATGGAAATTTAAGAAGTTCATGAATTTTTTCCCCTTTTTCCAAGTGAGTGGATGTGAATCGCGCGCTTAAATTTTATTATTAGTCCTTGTATTTTATAAAAATTGTGTATTTAATTCTTGTATTTTTTTAGTTTTTGTACTTTTCAAAAATTAAAATTTCAATTCTCATCAAACGATAATTTTTAAATTCATTAAATTAAATTCTATTATTTCTAAAATTTGATGCAGCAAACAGTGGGGAGCCAAAAAAATTTTAGGAGGGCCGAAATTAAATTGTATATTTTTACAATTGTAAAAATACAATTTTATCATTTTAATAGCCTATATATTTATAATTTTTAAAGGATTAAATCAAATTTTATTATTTTTAGAGTGCAAAATACAATTTTACCATTACTAATTTAAAGTTTTATAAATTATAAGGGTCTAAATTGAAATTTTATCATTTTAGGGGGCATGGCCCCTCGAATCTCTTAGTGCCTTCACTACTGGTGGCAAATATATTATCATATTGTAATGCCATATCAACTTGTGGTTTTCACATATTACTCACTAAAGATCCGATTAATGGATTAATAACTGTTATTTGTCTCAACACTGAAATTTCAAAATTCGAAAAGTATAAGGACTTATAGTGATTCAATTAGATAATATGGACTAAAACTATAATTATATGCATAGTATAGGACTAGTAATTGAATTTAACTAAACGAACTTAGCTACTACTATTTGGGTTAGAATTAAAATTCCAAACTTTGAAAAGCATAAGGATTAAAATTGACTTATTCAAAAAGTACAATGACTAAAATCGATCAAATTAAAGTATAATGACTAAACTGTCAACTTTCACAAAGTATAAAGACTAATGCAAAACTTAATTGAATCACACTATTGGCTGGAGGAGTGGGTCAACTATCCAACTGGTAAAGAAATAGTTATATTTACATTACGTTTTAATCATTAAAGTTTTAAAAAATATTGTTCGATTACTAATGTTATCAATTTGTCACATTATAATCACTAAATTGTTAATCATTGTGATGCAAAGTTGACATAACAAGATAATATTATAATTTCAAGCGAAAATTTTAACTTAAATTATGCTATTAGTCACTATATTTTTTAAGAGAGTTATGCTCAATTAGGTCACTTAAGAGAGTGTGAGACTGACAATATTCACTTACCAAAATCATGGTGAAAACCACTTGATAACTCTTTTACTCATTTATTTAGCATTCACTTCTTTCATGATACATTTATAAAGAAAAATTATATTGATTTAAGCCTAGTTCTACTAAACCCGTTTTTGAGGTATTAGTTGAGCCAAATTGAATTTTGAATTAGGGTGGTTTGTCTACAATTTACATTATGGAGTTTTAAGGTGGGCTAAGCCCATCTTTTGTTTGGGTCAACTTTAGAATATATAAATCTAATATCATGTGTAATTTGTTTATTTTACTTTCTTTTTAGGCTTCTTAATTTTGTTCAGATCTTAGGTTATTATCTATATTTGGGCTTAAAAGGACCACTACCTTCAATTTTATTTATTTTATTTTATTTTATATATAATTTTTTGTCAAAAAAATAAACTATCTGGGTAAGATAAACAACCTAAAACTTATAAGTAATCTATCCTATTAAGCTAGGATTTCTTAGAGGAATTTCGGAATCTGTAGCTTCCTCCCTATGCAAAACTCGACTCTGTGACAAACTATATTGATCTGCCCAAGTGGTAGCCACTTTAATGGTCTCCATTTGACTCCAAGATAAGCCTTAAAACACAAATAGGTTCCTATTTTTCCATAACCTCCAAGCCAGAATACCAAAGAGAGTTGCCCACGGAGTTCCACTATTTTCCATTCTCCCGATGCTTGCTAAATTGGTTTTTATCCAGTCGTCAAGACTGTCGGGGAAGAATTGCGCCGATCGATTCCCCAGAATGAAGAATTTCCAAACGTTTGCAGCTTCTTTGCAGTTCTTGAGGACATGCAGGGTGTCTTCTGTGATATTTTGGCATATTGTGCACATGGGGTTGTGGCCAAAGTGTCTCCTAACTCGCTCCTGGTTTGTGAGCAACTTTTTTTGTACGACAAGCCATAAAAAAAATCGCACCTAGTGGGGGCCCTGATATTTCCAAAATTTCCCCCATTTCTCGCTACAATCATGCCATGTGTTCTTCTTTAGAAGTAGGTAAGCACTTTTGATCGAGAAGTGTCCACTAGGGGAACAAGACCAGCCGATGCTATTAGGCCCGACGCATGGGTGTGACGAGGGAATGTTCACGATTTTGTTAATGACTTCCTCTGGCACTAACTCTCGAAAGGCTCGTAGGTTCCAAGCACCATCCTTTGTAACCATATCTTTTAAAGAGCAATTTATGAGAGGGCGCTCTAGAGAAGAAATAATTGATTTTAAAGGTCATATATGTGGGATCCAAGAATCTTCCCAACACCGGATCGAGGACTTTGTTCAATTGACCAACTTATATTTTCCTTTAGTATAGGCCAAACCTTTGTGATCCCACGCCAAATAATTGAGCAATTTTCTTTTGCAATGCTATCAGGAATTCGTTCATTCAGCTTATACTTAGACCTCAGTACCTTGACTCATAGGGCATCCTCTTTACTAATAAGATTGAAATCTAGTTTTAGTAAAAATGAGGTGTTTTGATCTTCTAAACAATAGATTCCAAGACCTCCATTTAAGAGTGGTTGACACATGAAATTCCAATCGACCAAGGCCAACTTCTTTTTCCCTGAACTAAAGCCCCAAATAAATTATCTTACCAAACGTTTGATTTCTTCGCAAACCCCTTTCGGTATACGCATAATCTACATAAAGTAATTTGGTATGGTAAGGAGCACTGATTGTGCCAAAGTAAATCGCCTTGCTATGGAGAGTTTTCTAGCATCACAACTGCACAACTTTGCTCTGGCTTTTTCAACTATGAACCCCATGGTAGCATTAGTGACTCTTTTATGAAATAAAAGGGTCCCCATATATGTACCTAAATCTTGAACTTTTTGGAAACCTAAGAGCCTACTTATTTGATTACACAAGTTATCCTCCACTCCACGAGAGAAGAACATATTGGCTTTCCTTGCGTTGATCTTATGACCTGAAATGCTACAAAAGTGATCCAAGATGTTCTTTATTAAAGAGTTATGCTTCATATCTGCCTTGGGGAAAATCATGAGGTCATTGGCAAAAAAAAGGTGGGACAAAGGCGGGCTGGATCTTGCAAGTCTGATGGTCGGATCTATATATATTTAAAAAAAATTTGAAACATCAAGTCCCATTTATGTTCACCAACCCGTGCCGGCCATCCCTACTGCTACAACCCTGTAGGTCTGTTCTTGACATTTTTAGGGCCTTAGGCAAAACAATAAAATGGAGTTTTAATTTCTTTAAAAGTTGGAGAAATTTTTTTTTAGGTCCATTAAAAGTTGGTAAAAAAATTGGCCCTTAAAATGTAAAAAAAAAAAGTTTTCTTGGGCCTTTTAAAAGTTGGTAAAACAATTTTGGGCTTTAAAAGTTTTAAAAAAAAATTGGCACCTTAAGAACTAGAAAACAATAATTTGGACTCATTTCAGCCCTGAGCTCTGGGCAATCGTGTAACACCATAAAACCCGAAATCGTCACTGGTTAGGGTTCCGATATCCGTCCGATCTTATATAGCATTTATTTTCCACGTGTAACTTCTATCGATACAAATGTAACTTCTACCGAAATAATTCATCCTTCTATCAATACTAAAAACTCCAGAGAGCTAAGAAGTCCTACCATGCAACTTCTATCGATACGAGCATCCTATCTACCGATCCTGGTATACACAGAACTACCAAAACTTACTATGCAACTACCGATACAACCCAAGTCAGTAAACAACTTCTCTCCTACCCTATACTTCTACCGATACATGCAATAATTCTACCGAAACAAGTATAAAAAAAATCAATAAATCAATCATAAACTACAAATTTATCAAACATTCATTACTTCATAACTTCAAAGAAGTATACCAATACATTATACATGATTTCCAAGACCTTGCAAATAACACATATAGTATGTTTATCACATTTAACTAACATGCCAACTTGTTCAACATTTATCTAGAATTCACAACAAAGATTCATTCATTCATACAAGTAGTACAAGTCAATTCATCCTAGTACATGTCATATGAGCGATGTAAATACTACCAAACAAGCTCCCAAGATAGTGTGATGTCTTCAAGATGATCCAATCTTTAAGTCGCAAAATGAAATCTACAAAACAACAGCAATTTCACTGGTAAGCGTCATAGCTTAATAAGTTCGCAAAGTTTATCAATTTACCAAGTAACATGTGGTAAATAACTCTGTAAATCTAACGAGCCAAAACATAACTGAACTTCAGTGATCATTATTCGTTTTACTCCTTGTTGACTCGAAGGTCTTGATGCTCATTTTACTTCCTCTTAACCCAAAGGTCATGCTTGTTACCAGTAAATGATGCTATTCTTAGCCATCGATATGGTATATGTAACACCTAAAAATCGTAATCGTCTTCAATTTAAGGTCTCATGGTTTACAGAACTTTATGAGTCTCTTCTTTTTTTTTTATACATACAAATCAATCACAGATAAAGTATACTCATACGAAAAAATTAGGATCACATAATCCTTGTGTCTCAAACACAACCTTCATTACTAACTAAACAAGAAAGAGACAATATTCATATAAATTATCATGACATATGTATTCTATATCAAATCACAATACCATAACTATCAACTAAGCTACACCAATCATTCCTACTATCACCATGTAATTATTAACACCCAAAACTCGAAATCGTCATCGATTAGGGTTTCGTTATCTTTCCGATCATCCATCATAATTTATCACCTAATACCTTTTCATTTATTCATAATTTAATAAAGAAATATGTTTAACATATTATAAATCATTAATGAAATAAAAGCACAATTCATTAAGGGCCAAAAATGTCATTTCCATGATTTTTGGAGACTTCTACTGATACCTGTTGGACATGTATCGGTAGTAGTCAAGTCAGTGAGCAGTTCAGAAACAATGCAGATTTCTACAGATACAAGTGATAAATCTACCGATACAAGTGTCTCTTCTACCGAAACAGGTCATGCTTCTTTCAATAATAAAAACTCCAAAGAGCTATGAAGTCTTACCTTGCAACTTCTACCAATATAAGTATCCAAACTACCGGTACTACTATGAACTAAACTACCAATACTTCTATTAGTATTACCGATACAATGCAAGTTAGAATGCAACCTCTCTCATACTCTGTACTTCTACCGATACATGCCGGAGTTCTACCGAAACAAGTATGCAGAATTCATATTTTCACATAAGTTCAACAACCAAACATTAATTTCATGAACTTATGATTTAAGTAGACAATATAAGCGATCAAGATCAACATAACATCCTTTTCTAGTACTAAATGTCTACTTTCAAGATTAAACAAGCATACAAAAGGGTTAAACATCCTACAATTCTTACACGGTACTAATTATCCCGAATCAAATGTTTACAAAATAATATCATCCTAGTACATGCCATATAACCAAGTGATTTAAAGTTTATCGAACAAGCTCTTGAGATAGTATGATTCCTTGAGGTGATCCGATCATCTAATAGCAAAATAGAATATACAAAACAACAACAATTTCATAGGTAAGCATTTCTTAGCTTAGCAAGTTCAAAAGGTTAAATAAATTTACCAAACTTTAATAGTTGAAAAATCTTGAATCAATCGAACCGAGTAAGCTGTGTTCATCTGTTATTAGATTCAAACCACATTTGATAACTCACGATGTCGAAAGAATCCGTAACAAGCAGAATTTTCGACATCAGACATTTTTGTCTTAACCATCTTAAGCCCGATTCAGTAACTTACGATGCTATTGAAAATTCACAACAAATGCAAGATTTCCGACATCGGACCTTAAATCCGTAATAGGATTCATTTCTCATGTAATACTCACGATATCACGAAGACATCAGACCTTTAATCTGTAATAGGATTGATTTCTCATGTAATACTCACGATATCACAAAGACATCGGACCTTTAATCCGTATTAGGATTCATTTCTCGTGTAATACTCATGATATCACAAAGACATCGGACCTTTAATCTGTAATAGGATTCATTTCTCATGTAATACTCACGATATCACAAAGACATCGGACCTTTAATCCGTAATAAGATTCATTTTTCATGTAATACTCACGATATCACAAAGGAATCGGACCTTTAATCCGTAATAGGATTTATTTCTCATGTAATACTCACGATATCACAAAGACATCGGACCTTTAATCCGTAATAGGATTCATTTCTCATGTAATACTCACGATATCACGAAGACATCGAACCTTTTCATTTTCCAGCTCAAACCTAATATCTCTTTCATTCATTTCTTTTTCATCTTTCTCAGTTTCACGTGCCATATCTTGTTATGTAACAATTATAAAGAATACAAATAATGTACATTTAAATGCAAAATTTAGAGTTACAAACTTACTGGACGAATTTGTAGTTAAAGTGAACTCTAGGGACTAATCCGTAATTTTTTCTTTTTCACGATCGATGACACCTTGATTTATTACAATAATTTCATTCAATTATTTAAATCAACATGAATTTTTAATCATTTTATGCAAATAAACCTTAAAAACTGCCCTTAACTTTTCACTTTTATTTAATTTAGTCTTCAAGCCCCAAACATGCAAATTAACCATTTTTATTTAGAAATTGGTTCAGCTGAATTGTTTTGGGTCACTCCAAAGCCCATATTTGATTTTATTTAACATCAAGTCCTTATACTTTTATTATTTTCACATTTTAATCTTTAAACCTTAAATTCATCAAAAACTACTTTACAAAATTATCCTATTTAACAACCTAAATTAATAATCCATCATAAAATTCCAAGAATATACAAAAATCATCAATGGAAAAATCCACAACATATGATAGATTCACAAATTAGTCCTCGAACTAGCTAGATTAAGCTAATACAGACTCAAAAACATAAAAATTACTAAAAATAGGCGAAGTTTGCCCACCCAATCAAAGACACAAGCTTGGACGATTGTTTTCTTCCTCCTTCTCTAGGGTTTCAGCTCTTAGCAAGAAAAATAAAAGGAAGAAGATGAACATGTCTTCTTTTAATTAACTTAAATTTCATTAATTTACTTATTTACCCTTTGTTCACACTTGATTTTTGCCAAATTTAAGTCAAAATTGTCCACTCAAGTTACTAATGGTTATATTACCATTTTCGGAGCTTAACTTGTCCTCCAATTAGCATTTAATGCCTTTAATTAATAGGATTAAACTTTTGTACCTTTTACGATTTAATCCTTTTTACTTAATTAACTATCCAAACATTAAAATTTCATAACCAAATTTTAATACAATACTAATAACCTCATAAATATTATTAAATAATTAATATTTACGGTCCAACACATCGGATTTGTGGCCTCAAAACCACCGTTTCTGATCATACCGAAAAATAGACTAATTAGTAAATCCTCATTTAATTTTGGATTTAATTGCAATTTACCAGAATCTAAAGAATTTACACATCATTTCATATTAGGCCATTTAAGGAGAGTCCAATTACACACTTAGTCCTTCGATTATATTAAATTCCAGCTAAATAAACTTTATTTCAATTTAACCTTAAACTACTTTGGACTAAATGAATAAATATCCCAAAAGTTAGTGGAAGGTAATCATATCCTCCACCGCTTGGACTTTTTGACCATGTACCACTTAGGTCCCTTTTACTTAATCAATAGCAATTAACTTTTACCTCTTTTACAATTTACTCCTTTTTCATTAATTAAACAATTAATTATCAAAATTAACCAACTAAGCTTCAATTCACATATAATAAGACTTTATAAATATTTAATAAAAATATTTATGACCCTAAATTTCTAAAACAAGGTCCCGATACCTCATTTTCTAAAACCACTTGACTTTTAAACCACACCACTTATATTAACTTTTAATTCAATAATCAAAATTCACCAATTAAAAATTCCATATAAATTTGTTATTGACTCATATAATTTAAATACTCATTATATGAAATTATTCATCGAATTTGTGGTCCCGAAACCACTGTTTTTAACACCACTGAAAAGCAGACTGTTACAGTATATCTGTTCCCTATGATACTACTCACACTAAGCTGACGAGAATATACGATCAGGCATAAATCTCATCCATCGTAGGGCCTGTAATCCATTCTTGAATTCTATACACTTTACAGTGACTCACGATGCCGTAGAGAATCCGCAACAAATGCAAGAATCTCGGTCATCGGACCTTTAACTTTGGTACAAAACTGGGAAATTATTCTTTTATCGTTCTATCTTTCACATCTTCAATTTGTCGTACTAAGCTGACGAGAATATGCGATCAGGCATAAATCTCATCCATCGTAGGGCCTGTAATCCATTCTTGAATTCTATACAGTTTACAGTGACTCACGATGCCGTAGAGAATCCGCAACAAATGCAAGAATCTCGGTCATCGGACCTTTAACTTTGGTACAAAACTAGGAAATTATTCTTTTGTCGTTCTATCTTTCACATCTTCAATTTGTCGTACTAATCATTAACAACCATAAAGAAGGCAGTTATAAGCAATTACAAGTAAGAATTTAACATTATGAACTTATAGTACTGAATTACAGTTGTGGTTAAACTCCAGGGACTATTCTACTAATTTTCCTTTCCCATGATCTATGGCACGATCATAGTCTACATCCACAAATCATCCAATTCTCACATTAAATCACTCTAAGAACATTTAACATAATTTGGTCCTTTTGGAAAATTACGATTTTACCCCTAATATTTTCCTTTTATTCAATCTAGTTCTTTCAACACAAAACATGTAAAATACTCATTGTTCTCTAAACACTCTCTAACCAAATGTTCATAGTTATCATACAAGTCTCTACAAGAAATTTATTTCCACTAAAGTCACACAATCTTAACACTTTTACATTTTAGTCCTTAAATCCTAATTTCATAAAAAAATACTTTACAAAAAGATCTAACCTAAGCATCAAACATTCAAATGTATCAAAAGATTTCAAGAGCAAGCATTTCAAACAATGACAAGTTTTATAACATTTGACAGATTCAAAAATTGGTCCCTATATTAGCTAGATTAGCTAATACGAACTCGAAAATATAAAAATTACTAAAAACGATCAAGGTTTGCTTACCCAAATCAAGCACACAAGTTCAATAATGGAAACCCTAATTCCTCTCTTGTTTTTCTATGAAGAAGATGAAGTTTGGGTGAAAATACCCTTTTTTCTTCTTAAATTTTATATTTATACTAAATGGCATAATTGTAAATTTAACAACTTCAATGATTAACTTACTTAATCATCTTTAACTCTAATTAATCCTATTTATAATTTAATATTAGTTATAAAAATCCACTCACTAAAGTTTCTTTGGTTAATTTACTCATTTAGTCCTTCAAATCTCTTAACTCAAACTTTACACTTTTTACAATTTAATTCTTTCTACTCAATTAACTATCTAAAAGATAAAATTTCTCAAACCAAATTTAACACAAGCATATTGGAACCATAAATGTTAAATAAATAATATTTACGACTCGACTCATCAGAGTAGTGGTCCTAAAACCACTATTTTTGACACCACTAAAAATCGGGTTATTACAACTCTCATCCCTTAAGGAAATTTTGTCCTGAAATTTTTTATCAGTGTACAGGTTAGGGTACTATAATTTCATCGAAGCCCCTATCTCCCACGTGGCTTCCTCTAACCCGAGACGATTCCACAATATTTTCACCAACAATATTCTTTTGTTCCGTAGCTCTTTTATCTCGCGAGCCAGTATTCTAACCGATTCTATGAAAAATTTGGTTGAATCTCAACCTCAGTGGGTGCAATCACATGAAAAGGATTTGATCTGTACCGTCTTAGCATCGAAACGTGAAATACATTGTGAATCTTCTCAAGTTTCGGTGGTAAAGCTAGCTTATAAGCTACATGACCAACCCTCTCAAAGATCTCATATGGCCCAATAAACCGGGGACTCAACTTAACCTTTTTACCAAACCGTAACACCTTCTTCCAAGGTGAAACTCGTAAGAAAACTTGATCTCCGACTGTAGACTCTATATCAATCCTCTTTAGATCTGCATAGGACTTCTGCCGATCCGATGCTGCTTTTATACAGTTACAGATTATCCGAACCTTCTCTTCAGTTTTAAGTATTAACTCAGCTCCAACCAGCTTAAGATTGCTCAACCCTGACCAATACAAAAGGGTTCTACATTTTCTATCGTATAGTGCCTCAAACAGTACCATTTTAATACTGGACCGATAGTTGTTATAAGAAAACTCAACCAACGGTAGGTATTTCTCACAGCTACCTTCGAACTTGAGTATATAACATCGTAACATATCTTCCAAAATCTGTGTCACTCGCTCAAACTGACAATTTTTCTATGGATGATATGCTATACTGAAATTCAACCTGGTTCCCAAAGCTTCATGTAGCTTACCCTAAAACCTCGAGGTGAAACATGGATCTCTATCAGAGATGATAGATACCGGTACCCCGTGTAATCGCACGATCTCAGATACATACAACTCAGCAAACTTCTTTAATGGATAATCCACTTGAATCGGAATGAAATGAGCCGACTTAGTCAATCTGTCAACTATAACCCAGATAGAATTTTTTTCCTCGGTGTCACCGGTAATCCCGTAACAAAATCCATCGTAACTCGCTGTCATTTCCACTCAAGAATAGTGATAGGCTGTAACAATTCAGAAGGTACTTGATGCTCAGCTTTTACTTGCTGACATACCAAACATCTAGTCATAAATTTAGAGATTTCTCATTTCATACCTGACCACCAATACATTTTCTTCAAGTTATTATACATTTTCACACTTCCCGGGTGAATGGAATAAGTGTTGCTGTAAGCTTCTGTTAGAATGTCTCGTCTCAGGTCTGATTCATTAGTAACACACACTTTGCCTTTCAAATACAACATTTCATCAGTATCAACTGTGAATCCCGTGGTGGCGTCACTCTACATCTGCTCTTTTTTAGCCACAAGCTTCGGATCATTTTCCTGCAACTCTTGAATCCGCTGTAGAAATAACAGTCTTGTCCTGAGTTCAGCAGTGACAAAACCAACACTCTCCAATGACAAGTGAGCATTTATTGCTTTCAAGGCGAATAATGACTCCCGACTCAAGGCATCTGCAGTAATATTGGCTTTCCGTAGATGATAGTCAATCACAAGATCATAGTCTTTTAACAGCTCTAACCATCGGCGCTGTCGCAAATTCAACTCCCTCTGCCTCATCAAGTACTTCAAGCTCTTATGATCAGTGTATTCATGGCATCTCTCACCATATAGATAGTGACGCCAGATCTTTAGTGCAAAGACAATGACAGCTAACTCTAAATCATGAGTCAGATAGTTCTTTTCATGTTGCTTTAATTGTCGGGAGACATAAGCTATTACTTTTCCAGCTTGCATAAACACACAACCCAAACCATTCAAAGACGCGTGGTTGTACACCACGAATTCCTTTCCCGATTCAGGCTGGGTTAGTACCGGGGCTGCTGTTAACATTTTCTTAAGTTGATCAAAACTCTGTTGAGACTTTTCTAACCAAACAAACTGTATGTTCTTCTGTAGCAACTTCCTTAACAGTAAAGCTATGATAAAGAAATCATTCACAAACTAGCGGTAGTAACTTGCCAATCCCAAAAAGCTACGTACTTCAGTAATGTTCTTCAGAAACTTCCAATCGAGGATAGTTGAAATTTTGTTCGGATCAACCCGTATCCCTTCTGTGGATCCCACATGACCCAAAAATCCATCTTCTCAAAGCCAGAATTCACATTTACTGAATTTCACATACAATTATTTTTCTCACAAAATTTGTAATACCTCCCTCAAATACTGAGTATGCTTTGACTCTGTTCTAGAATAAATCAGTATGTCATCGATAAATACAATCACAAATCTATCCAACTGAGGCTGGAACTCTCGGTTCATCAAATCCATAAATGCTGTTGGGGCATTGATTAATCCAAATGGCATTACCAGAAATTCATAATGTCCAAACTTGGTTCTGAATGCTATTTTCATCACGTCGTAATCTTTTACTCGCATATGATAATACCCTGACCGAAGATCTATATTAGAAAATATTGTTGCACCTTTCAACTGATTAAATAACTCGTCAATATGAGGCAACGAGTACTTATTCTTGATTGTTATCTTATTCAACTATCTATAATCTATGCACATTCTCATCGAGCCATCCTTTTTTTCAAAAACAACACTAGTGTACCCCAAGGTGACACACTCGATCGTATAAAACCCCTATCTAATAATTCTTATAATTAAGCCTTTAATTCCTTTAACTCTGCTGGTGCCATTCTGTATGGTGGAATTGAGATCGGTGCGGTGCCCGATAACAAATGAATACCAAACTCTACCTCTCTGATCGGTGGCAAACTCGACAATTCTTCTAGAAATACATCTGTAAACTCATTGATCACCGGTACTTATTTCAATTCTGTCCCTAAAACTCGTGAGTTGAGAATATATGCCAAAACTGACTCGCAACCTTTGTAGACCATTTTCTGAGCTGAGATAACTGAGATCATTCAGGTTCCACCGTTTAATCTGTCGGACTCAATTGTAATCACCTCACCTGTCGGGCTTTTCAAATAAATCTTTCTTCGTTTGCAGTTTACTACTGCATCACGTTCAGATAACCAATCCATACCCAAGATCACATTGAACTTGGTAAAAGGTAACAACATTAGGTCATCAGGAAATTCACAACCCTAGACTTTTAGTGGACATTTACGACATAGCAAATTAATAATGACACTATGACCCAACGGGTTTGTGACTTGAACATCAAATCTAGTCGACTCTACTGACAATTTCTTATCAATTGCTAATGCAATGCATATATATGAATGAGTCGATCTTGGATTAATCAAAGCTCACAATATCATTAAAAAGGTAAAATATGTCAGTCACAACATCGAGAGCGGTAGCCTCTTCTCTAGCTCTGATGGCACATGTCTGTGTAGGTGCTCGAGCCTCAGATCGGGTTACATTACTCCTGTTGTCACCTCAGTTTTCGCTTGTACTACTGCTCTATCCTGAGCATTTACCTTTTGACGGAGTAATAAGAGGTTTCACACTCTGATCCTCTTTTACTTCCAAAGTAATCGAGCAGTTTTACATGAAATGATCTGTACCCCCACATCGATAACAAGATCGTTTTATCTTTCGGCATTCACCCGCATGGTATCTTCCGCAATGATCACATGATGGGTTAGACGCATTTCAGATACTAGTTACACTGGTTGTAGGACGATTTTGAAATTTAGACTATGGTGGTCTTGATCTACTCCTGCTCAGAAGTCTAAAAGGGACTGCCCCACGAGTTTCATTTTCTCTGAATTTCTTCGATGGTGGCATAGAAAAAATTTTAGTGATACTCTTCTTTCCAAACTCTCAAAATCTCTTCTCTCTCTGCCTCTTGTTGTTGTAAATTTGTTCCATCTTTTGAGCTCTATCTGTAAGAACCACAAACAGTCGCAGCTCAGATCCTCCTACCATCATCTTGATCTCGTCATTCAGCCATCTTTGAAACGAACATACTTACTAAGTTGAACAAATTCTTGCTCATATTCTGCCACTATTCTGTTTCGCTGTCTCAATTCTAAAAATTCTTTCTTTTTCTTATCTAAATACCTTTTGCTGACAATTTTTTTTGAACTCTGCTTGGAAAAATTCCCAAGTAACCTCATTCTCAAGCATCATTGCTAAAATTATCGTCCACCAACCGTAAGCCTCGTCTTTTAGTAACGAAGCCATACATCTCAAATAGTCTTTTGGAAGACAAGCTATCTTGTTTAGAACTCTTAGTGTGTTTTCCAACCAGTATTCAGCTCTAGAAGAATCATCTTCTATACTTCCTTGAAATTCTTCTGCATCATATTTTATAACCCTATTCGTCGAAATACGACATCTCTGTTCCATCACTGGAGGAGGTGGAGGCATAGTTAGAGGTACTATCGGTCAAGCAACAAGGGGTGGAGGGAGAACCACTGTCCCATTAACCCGAAGAACATGTTCTTTATTTCGCTTTTCATTATCAGTAATATCGGTACACCGTGACTAGCCCCGAAATCATTAGTCGAAACGTTACTGTTTACTTCATTAGTTTCCTCTCTTTTTGAGTCAGACATTCTATGATTATCTGCAAAAACTATGATTAGATCGGACCCATCTATATCACACTATCACAGGTTCATGTGACATGTACTTCTAAAATAAAAAACACAGTCTATATAGTCCAAGAAATAACAAAATCGAAAGCTTTAATACCACTAAATATAACACCCTAAAACTTGAAATTATCATCGGTTAGGGTTTCGATTTTCATCCGATCTTATATAGCATTTATTTTCCACGTTTATATTTTGTTTAATCATAATTTAATAGAGAAATACAAAGTACACAACATAAATCATTAATTGAATGTCAGCATAACTCGAAAAGGGTAAAAATGTCATTTCTACAATTTTTGAAGACATTACCGATACTTATTAGACAAGTACCGGTAGTAGTCAAGTCAGTAAGTAATTTAGAAACAATTTAGACTTCTACCGATACTTGGGAAAGTTCAACCTATACAAGTGTAACTTCTACAGAAACAAGTCATACTTCTACCGATACTAAAAACTCTAGAGAGCTAAGAAGTCCTACCCTGCAACTTCTATCGATACAAGCATCCTATCTACCGATACTAGTATACATAGAACTACCAAAACTTACTATGCAACTACCGATACAACCTAGGTCAGTAAACAATCTCTCTCTTACCTGTACTTCTACCGATACATGTGAGAGTTTTATTGAAACAAGTATACAGAAATCAATAAATCAAGCATAAACTACAAGTTTATCAAACATTCATTACTTCATAACTTCAAAGAAATATACCAATACATTATACATGGTTTCCAAGACCTTGCATACAACACATATAGTATGTTTATCACATTTAACTAACATACCAACTTGTTCAAATTATCTAGAATTCACAACAAAGATTCATTCATTCATACAAGTAGTACAAGTTAATTAATCCTAGTACATGCCATATAACCGAGTGACGTAAATACTACCGAACGAGCTCCCAAGATAGTGTGATGTCTTCAAGATGATCCGATCTTCAAGTCGTAAAATGAAATCTACAAAACAACAACAATTTCACTGGTAAGCGTCATAGCTTAACAAGTTTGCAAAGTTTATCAATTTACCGAATAACATGTGGTAAACAACACTATAAATCTGACGAGCCAGAACAAGACTGAACTTCAGTGATCATTATTCGTTTTACTCCCTATTGACTTAAAGGCCATGATGCTCATTTTACTCCTTATTAACCCAAATGTCATGCCCGTTCCCAGTATATGATGTTATTCTTAGCCATTGATACGGTATATTTGTTCCCTATGATGCTGCTCACACTAAGCTGATGAGAATATGCGATCAGGCATAAATCTCAGCCATCATAGGGACTGTAATCGATTCTTGGATTCTATACGCTTTACAGTGACTCACGATGCCATAGAGAATCCGCAACAAATGCAAGAATCTCGGTCATCGGACCATTAACTTTGGTACAAAACCGGGAAATTCTACTTCTATCGTTCTATCTTTCACATCTTCAATTTGTCGTACTAATCATCAACAACCATAAAGAAGACAGTTATAAGTAGTTACAAGTAAGAATTTAACATTACGAACTTACAGTACTGAATTGTAATTGTGGTTAAACTCTAAGGACTATTCCGCTAATTTCCTTTTCTAGTGATTTGTGGCACGATCGTAGTCTACATCCACAAATCATCCAATTCTTGCATTAAATCACTCAATAAGATCATTTAACATAATTTGGTCTTTTTTGGAAAAATTATGATTTTACCCCTAATACTTTCCTTTTATTCAATCTAGTCCTTTCAACATAAAACATGTAAAATACTCATTGTTCTTTAGACACTCTCTAACTGAATGTTCATAGTTTTCATACAAGTCTCTACAAGCAATTTATTTCCACTAAAGTCACACAAGCTCATCATTTTTACATTTTAGTCCTTAAATCCTAATTTCATAAAAAAATTACTTTACAAAAAGATCTAACCTAAGCATAAGCATTCAAATCTATCAAAAGCTTTCAAAAGCAAGCATTTCAAACAATGGCAAGTTTTATAACATTTGACAGATTCAAAAATTGGTCCCTAGATTAGCTAGATTAAGCTAATACGAACTCGAAATCATAAAAATTACTAAAAACAATCAAGGTTTGCTTACCCAAATCAAGCACACAAGTTCAACAATGGAAACCTTAATTCCTCTCTTGTTTTTCTGTGAAGAAGATGAAGTTTAGGTGAAAATACCTTTTTTTCTTCTTAAATTTTATATTTATACGAGCTTAACATCCGCTAACTCAGCGAACAACTCAACTGGTTCAACGTTCACGTTCCAATCAAGCAATAAAGTGTGATCATAGTTTCCACGTATTCATCATCTACAAATTCCATCTCTGTATATTTGCATGGATTTGACGAAACTGAAAATTTGTGGAATAGTATGGACATCCCCCTCCCACAACGTCGAACAATTTTCGCACTAATCTTTTGTTTTATATCATTGACTTTTACATCCTTATTAAACATTATTCCCATTTGCTAATGTGATTCAAATATACAACCAACTGTTGTTTGTGAAATTATCCCCTCGAAATGAATGTATATGAGGAATTGGTTATTCATCTTCGATATTAAATTTTTTAAATAAATTAAAAATATATAAATATATTAGCTACAATTAAAAAATATAAGCTCCTATTAAAAAAAATATAGTGACAAAAAATACTTTCTATCAAAAAATATAACTTGCATCTTACATTACTAATTATCAATATATAATATAATATAATTACATACAAACAATTATAAACTAATCTTATAATTTCGAACTTGATTTTTGAAGTCTAAAATAAAAAAAATAAAAATGTTAATAATCAAATGTTGATTTCTAAACAGCTCTTTTTTCTTGGATTCTTAAACCAATTTTTTTCTCTCATATTATTAAACAATTTTCTTTTAGCTTTTTCGTTTGTTTTCTCCCCTTATACTAAACATAATTTTTTTTTCTTCTCTTTAGTATAAACAAATATTTGATCAGGGATGGGTATATATACCAGGTGGTGTCGCCTGAAAATATCGCGAGATCAAGATTTTCAAACCAATGCCACCAACATGAACTTTTTTTTGATTTCGCTAATTTTTTTTAAAAATAAAGCGATTTCGCCTGATAGATTGACTGTATAAATACAAAATATATTTTTTATCTTAATTTTTTTTTACATGCAATTTTTTTAAAAAATTAATTAGTGTTGCCAAATGATTGTGAGGTGATGCTGTTAGTGTGTTAAGCGACACCGATGATTACTGTAGCAAATATCTCATTTTCATAAATAATTTTTTAAATCTCGTAATTAATTAATAAAAAAATCCAAAATGTTATCATTTAACATCCGATCATTTTTTAAGAAAAAAAAACTATTTTGGTTTCTAAATAATAAAAAATAACCTCACCTTATTTTTCAAAATGATTATTTAATTTATTAAAATTGCTTTTGAGCTCATTAGACCCTTTTTTTTTTTTCGTTTCCACCTCTTATTTTCTTTATCCATTTCAGAGTGGTCCATCTGGTCCTATCGGGCTTGGCTCTTTGTAACTGTTTTCCTTACTTTACTTCAACCCCTAAACCCTAAATTATACTCTTCACAAATTCTGCTTTGCACCTAACTTCCTACTGAGTATTCCAGGAATCATTCCAATGTTTTAGTCTGATCAATTGCTTTGGGGTTTCCTTTCTCCCACGATGATTATTCCAGGTATTCTCTTCAAATCCCAAACCACTTTTTCTTCCATTTCCAACCTTAAGCTTCACTTCAAATCTTTCTTAAACCCTAAGTTCACCCTCCAATTCAATCCCGTTTCAAGCCTCAAAGTTGATTGGAAAAAAGATTGGAAATTAGATAAAGCCATTGAAAACGATAAACGATACAAGCGCTGTGCCCGGGTCATCAAGGAAGTCCTAAACGAACCGGGTCAAGCCATCCCACTCCGCTACTTAGACAAAAGGCGGGAGAAGTTACGCCTTAATGTCGGAGTTAAAACCTTCATTAACAATAACCCGGGACTTTTCGATACATACTATGATCGGATTAGACCGAAATCCGATCTTGTCCCCTTTTTGCGGCCTAGTAAGAGGCTGAGGAATTTCCTAGAAGAAGAAAAACGGATTTATGATGAAAACGAGGAGTTGGTTGTTTCTAAGCTTTGTAAATTGTTGATGATGTCTAGATATAAGGTGATTAGTGTGGATAAATTGGTTCATGTGAAGAGGGAATTTGGTTTGCCAAATGATTTTTTGGTTAACTTAGTGCGTAAGTATTCGAATTACTTTAGGTTGACAGGGTCCCCTGGAGAGGGGCAATCGTTTCTGGAATTGGTTGAGTGGAATCCTGAGTTCGCTAAATCTGTTATCGAGCAAAGAGCAGAAGAGGATTCCCAGTTAACAGGGATTCGAGTTAGGCCGAATTTTAACTATAAGTTACCACCGGGGTTTTCTCTTAGGAAAGAAATGAGAGAATGGGTTAGGGATTGGTTGGAGTTAGATTATATTTCTCCATATGAGGATGTGTCACATTTGGAACAAGCCTCACGAGAAATGGAGAAGAGGATGGTGGCGGTTTTGCATGAGCTGCTTTCCCTGTCATTGTTGAAGCGGGTTCCGGTGCCGATATTGGGGAAGTTTACCAATGACTACAGGTTTTCAAATGCTTTTTCGAGTGCATTCACGAGGCATTCAGGGATATTCTATGTGTCACTGAAAGGTGGGATTAAGACTGCAGTGCTTAGAGAGGCATATAAGAGTGATGAGCTGATTGATAAGGATCCGTTACTTGGGATAAAGGATAAGTTTGTTGAGTTGCTGGAGGAAGGATGGCGGGAGAGAGCCGAGATGTTGAGGGTGCAAAGAGAACAAGTTAAGAAGGATATGGAAATGATGGCAACAAGGAATGGGGAATTGAGTGAACAAAGTTGTGAAGGGGAAGAGCTCTGAGTTTGAACAGGTAAAAAAAAAGTTTGACTTGGAGTTTCGAGTTATTGATGATTCTGAGCTCTATATTTGGTTTGAGAGGATTTCACTTATCTGATAGTACACAGTGGTTTAGAGAGGAACTACAATGCAGGCACCTTACACTTTTGTCTGGGATAACTTCAGATTGTTGCTTTACTTTTTCGAGAACAATGAGCATGAATTGGTTTTCTTATCCAAAGTAGTGGGTCTTTGGTACTCTTTGTGTCTATTTTGTAAAGCTGTTTCACTTGTTCACGACTGATTAGAATCCATGCTTTGTAGCTTTTCTTTGAGAAGTTAGCCCCCATTCTAGCTTTCAACATTTTTTATGGATTAGCACTTTTACGGTACTTGTTGCAACTTCCTTATTTGTGCGGCCATGAAAAGAACTTGGAAAGGGTCCTTTGAAAGGGAAAACCCAATTCTTGTATAATGAATTTCTTAGAAACCAAGCATCGAACTTTTTTTTGGTTGAAGTTGCATGAGAAAATCACACCTATTTAGGCATGTTGTATTTATGAGTTTGGTCATGATTTGCATCAGGTGGCTGCCACCTTGTTGACTCAATTTCCTCAGGTTCCTCTATGACTTTGTTTCTTGAGTTTGCGGGAACTCAGTTTTGGTTGAGTGTCCATTTTATTTATTGATTCAGATCAGAGATGTGTCCACTGTCACAGAAGTAAAGATTTTCATAGACTCACTGCATCAAAGTGTATACTTATCTCGATGGCTAAGAGGGTTGAGAGGACTGAAATGGTCGTGTGATTATATGGGGGTTTCTCTTTGCTTCCATTCTAATGACAGGACCTGATTCAAGCAATGGAGGCTTGTTTCTCCTCGATAAAGTGTTAGGTTTGACATATTTCAGAATTTTGTTTTGTACGGGGTTGAGGTCCTCAATTGCTTTCCCTCGTTCTGTATGGCTGGGTTTGTGGCTTTGTCGACCTTTGTTTTTATGGGATATTGGTCCTCATTTGATGTAATACTCTCTTTCTTTAGGAAATAGATGTCTAAACAAAAAAAAAAGTTTAAATATGATTTAAATCCCAATACCTTTTGTATATTTGGAATTAGATTTTTAATTTAGAAATTTAATTATTTTATTTTTTGAATTTAAAATGCAAGTCGAATTGTTATTTTTTTTATTAAATTCATGTTTATTTTATCTCTTTCTTTATTACTTGCTACAAATTGTGTCAATTTTTTTTTATTTCAAAATTTCTTACCAACAATTTTAATTAATCGTATTTACAATTGAATTTGAGGGAAGAAATTAAATCCAAATTAAGTTTCTTAAAAAGTAAATTTTTGGATTGCAATTGAATTCGAGTTCTTTAAATATTCAAATTATCATAAAATCTGTGTATTGTCTATCAAGAAAAAAAGATTGCAAAATACGGTTTACAAGACCTTGACTCCCATGGATGTCGAGTTTCAATTCATGAATATGAGTAGGTTTTTTACTTGTCTAATGTGACAATAATTCATTTAGGCTTTGTTTAGTATTGTTTTTCAAAAATACTTTAGACACAAAAAGTACTTTTGAGATAAAAACATTATTAAAAAAAATGTTTTTGAATTTTTTAAAAGTGCTTTGGGCACCAAAAATATTTTTAAAAAACATTTTTTTGACAAAAAACAGAAGAAGAAAATTTTAATTTTTTCTCAAAAATATTTTTTAACTCAAAAGCATTTTTAAAAAGTACTGTTAAACTACAATAAATTTAATACGCATTTATGTTAAGATTCTCTTCTATAAATATTTCACTCCATCTTCCATTTCAACAAAAAAATCTTCTCAACATCCAACTCTAAAACTTAAAAACAAAAAAAAAATAACTTTGCATTTTTTACAACAATTCCAAAAGAAAATGGTTACTTTAAGGTTTTAAGAAGAATGCATAGCTTACCATTCCATCAAAATGGTAAAATTTTTGTGTCCCTCTTCAAATAATCAGATATATATTACCATTTAGGTTTTAAAATTTTTTACGAACACCTCAACACTTACAGATGTTGAGTTCTATTTAGATATTATTCACATTTGATACAAAATTAAATTGCATTATTATAGTTTAGAAATTAATTATTTTACAAGGAACTCGACATCTATCAGTACCAATGTACTTTTAATCATTCTATAATCGTTGCCCTGATTCTAATGGAACGGGAAAAACTTGGTGGCACATTATATACTATGAAACTAGCCCTCCAAAAAATGTATTTTGGGAATTAACTTTCGAAGAAAATATTAGTTTTGATGTTTCAAGCTTTTGATATAATTGTTGGTGTATGTCCAAAGACCAATCATATAATTATTGTAATAACATATTTGCTTACTTATTTTATTAATAAAAGTATTGTCACTATTAATTTTAGTACTTATTCCTGTGTTAAAATAAATTGTACAACGTTAAGTCTTAAGAATGATATGATCTTTCTTCAATATCCTTAGTCAAGTATTAAGATAGGCTTGGACAACAATAATGAAAAAGAATGAGTGTGTAGAAAATGATCGTAAGTTTGTTTAAGTCGCGAATTTGACTTAGGGCTCTAGATGATCGGAAAAAAATTTGGATTTTGACACAACTTGAAACGCAAATAAATCCAAGTTAGATCTATGAATAAAAAAACAACAATTAAAATAAACAATTAAGATGTAAAAAAAACTTAAATAAATCAAATATTTGAACAATTAAACAAAGACAAGATAGAAGAAAGAAGAAAATAAAGAAAATGGATGGAAAAAAAAGAAAGTGACGTGTAGAAGTCTTAAGGAACTTTGGAAACCAGATGAAATTCACAATCCCCTTCAAATGGCTTTAGTTTTCCCTATAAGAAAGAAAACTTGACAAAAAAAAGTTTAAAAATAAACCCCACAATCTGAAAAGATTGATAAAATTATTCTAAAAAAAACTTAAGAAATTCTTAAAAAAAAAATCTCAAAGAGAATTTTATTAACTCAAAGTAAATAATGAATGAATTTATTGAATTGTGTACAATGACGAGGATTTTATAAACTCTAGTTAATCTAAACAAGTAGTTTAAACTAAACTTTCGCGTTGATATAATTCCTAAATAACTTACAATACTTAAAAATTATCCAAAATTTGAAATAAATAAATAATAAAATAACCAAACTTAATAAATACAATATTGGACTTATATATAATAAAAATTAAGTCTAAAAAACAAACTTAATATGCTCGAATAAAAAGCTCGAAACTCTTAATTTCCATAATAATTATGTTAAAAAATTCTACTTGTGCAGTCATCACTAAAATGGTCATAACCAGAGTTCCCAAACTCAAAATCGAGTGATTCAAAGTGCATTGCATAGTTAAGAGACAGATCTTTGATCGATAATAATACATATTGACCTAGAAATGCCTAGATCCCTTCCAAAAATGCACCACAAGTCAACTAATTATAACATGACTAGGCGCGTGGGCTTGATTGGGGTCCTTGAAGAGTAACGACTAAGCTTGCTAACATCTTCCACATGGACTTGTCATCATGGATTGAGATCTTAAGTCCGTAGACAAAATTGGTCCCTTCTAATTCATCCTCGCTTCGTATTGACTAATTATAAAATGGTTGTACTATAAAGACTGATGTTGGGTATACCATCATTCTGTCATTAACTTCATTCTCGTCAAAACTCTATTTAAACTCATCTTGTTATTGGTTCCTTACCAGTATTCTTTGCAAACCAATGCGTTTAGAATTTCTTTTCATACCAATATTTAACTTAGAAAAAACTTCTCATTATTGTTTACAAACAAATGTCCTTCTTCTAATTACCATACACAACCTTTATTCAGAAATGTTCTTTCAATGAAGACCCATCCGTTTCATTATCTCTTTTATATATCTTCAATTGTTCCTTAACTTTATTTGGTCCTAATCTTGGTTCCACTAAATATTCTGACTCAATTTAGTTTTTCTGATCATGGTTAAGGACTATACAGAGTACGCCATGTAGCTTCATATGGAACCCGTCATGAGGGAAGTCCATTAAAATACTTCAAGAAAGGTCTTAACATGGTATGCCACAAGGACAATACACTCAAAGGTCGCCACAAAGGTTATTCTTTCATAATTTTCCACGGAGGCTATTCCTTCAAAGTTCACCATAAAGACTATTCTTTCAGAGTTCGCCACAAAGGCATTTTCTTTCCTGACTTGTTTACGATATGAATTTGCCTAAATGCACATTTTGTGTGGTTTACCCATCATCATCTTAGGACACGCATAGAACCCCATTGGGTAATCACCATCCTTTAGTTCCTTTTAAAGGGTGTCATGACCATGAACTTTTCCTTTTAAAGTTTCCATTTTAAAGTTCGTGTTTAAAGTCCCGACGAATCCATTTAGACAACCCCACAAAAAATAGACACAGACTCGCTTTACAGACTCTTCATGCACTGACAACACGGACTCACTTAATAGACTTTTCATACATTGACACAATCTAAGCTCATTATTCTAATCCACCATTGTACACCCAAACAAACTCAAGTCTCATAATATACACTCAAAACATACATTACAACCATGCTTCAACATTTCACTACTCATTCCCTGATCATTACATACTTGGACTTATCAAATTCCGTACCAGATCTACATACTAAACTCAGCATACATTCAAACAATCATAGATATCCTTTAATAATCACTCATGTAACACATACACAACATACTATACCTTTCATGATTCTGACTTCATATATCAATCAGTTTCTTTCAAATCTCCTGGTATGAATAGTACACATGTAAAAGTCAACATAAAGACTCGCCTGACACCCACGAACAGTAGCTTGAACTCTAAATTCAAACACCCAACATGAAACTACAACAATCACTGCTTACAAAACATAATAACACTATTAAGACTCATTCATATAACCTTTACCATCATCTTAAACCCAAATAACCCCATGCAAAACCTTACCTCTTCATCTTACTGTTCATACACTCTTACAGATTCAATCTTTCATAACTTAACATGCAGAGTCATAATACTTACCTTGACATGAACTAGTCACTGATAAAATCCCAAATTACATCTTTAGCTTAAAGGAGAAAGAAATACTTTTGGTTCCATAATATTCAGATAGTAGTAATTTAGAAGAAGGAAGAAGAAAACTCCCCCTTTTCTCAAACCTGTATATATATATAAAACTTAAGTCCTCATTGGAATTTGACAAGTGTCACATTCTTTTAGAATTGCCCATATAATGTTCTACAGTCTCTGAGAGGAACATAAATGGTCATCCAATAAATTTATATATACTTGGTTCATCTGTTTGTTTAATTCCTAACCAAATCATTTATAACGTAACTAGTACAGTAACTCAATAATCTCAGCATACAATACCTTTGACGATAACCAAACTTACAAAATCCTCCATACTCTTACCAAACTCTTCTTATTTACAACCCAATACATTCTGAGATCAATCCTTGCATAATATCCTAACGTCTGTTATACGCCTAATCTATACGCCAAAAGTAATAATTGGGCGGATAATAACTACGCCACACAGATTACTTTCAGACTACTCACCAAAATTTAGGACCCACAAAAATAGGGTGTTACATAAAACCTTAAAATTATTAGTGTGTTGGGATAAAATAAACTTATGAGAAATTAGCGAAGGCTTCAAGGCGTGTATCAATGTCACTTTCTTTAAGGTTCTACTCGCCTCCACCTATACTATAGTATGCAAAAGAATTACTAACAAATGAACCTCGAGGAGACAATGAAGCCCAATGACTGTTTATGTTTTGTACTGACGAAAACAATCTATTGAGCACTAAATGGAACATAGTAAGGATATCAATTTCTATAAAGAATTTCTACAGTAATTCTTCATAGAACAATCTAGGAATATAAAAGATAGTGGGAGGATAAAAAGAAACTTCTAATGTGTTTTTCTAGTGTGTTAGACAAATGAAATTTGGATTCATTTGTCTCCTATTTATAAGAGTTTACATGTCTTTTCATAGGAACACAACTATCTAAATGAATAGTCACATCTTTTAACAATAAACATAATTATTTAATAGGTGTATCCTTGAATAATCATGATTCATTGTTAATAATAAAATGATATAATGTTTGAATTTAAGAGACATAACTCATCAATATGAAATGTGATTACTCTTGGTTAATAACCAAGTGGTATAATTTTTGATTACTTATAACTTTTCACTTGCAACTATTGAAATACTATATATATTTTGAAAATGTTCCAAATTATAGAGAGTCGTTGTTGGAGATGAACAAATCAGCTCTGTTCATTGTCCTCAACTGATTGGTGGGCGATTAATTTGCTCGCTTAGGGATCATGAGGTAGGTGATTGGCGATGGTCCATTGTCTTTCCAGTGATGTGCTGACGGCTTTGGAAGTGGCATAATGAGTATACGATTATAGATAGAGAGTGGCCGATTGATATTAAATTGCAGGTGCTTTGTGTTTGATTGAATGAAATTAACAGCATGGTTGCAGGCAATCAGTTGAGGGAGACATTTAGCCATCAGGTTCTGCTTGCTTGGGAAAAACCTGGTACAGGATGGTCTAAATTGAATGTTGATGGCAGCTGGGATCAAATCAAAGGAGTTGCGGATTCGACTAGTGTTGTGTTTAGGGTTTAACCCTCCTGTATCTACAAAAGAGAAAAAAATAAAACATTTAAATCCAATATTTTAAGGAAAATGAATTTATTTAAAATAGAAAATTTTGATTTACTTAATTTTCCAAAAATATTTTTTAAACAAAAATTATGATTTTCTTTTTTCTTTTTTATAAAAAACCCTTCATGCTAAATATTCAAAAATTAAATTAAATTGAGTTAGAAATAATTTAAGATTAGTTTGAAATTAATTGAAACAAAAACATAAATAAAATCTTAACTTAATTCAATTAAAAACACTTAAAATTTGTGAGAGAAATTCAATCCAATCATTATTTTAAATTTGAAAATTTGATTTCAAATTCAAAATTAAATTAATATTAATTTAGCTTAAAAATTGAAAGCTTGGAAAAAAATTCTTAACCCTTCAATGATTTTGAATAAAATTAGGTGTTTTCAATCATAAACTTATTCATTAATATAAATACATTTCAAGAACTCTAAGAAATGAGATATCAATATGATATCAAAAGAAAATTTATTACAACTTTTTGTTTTTCTCTTGTAGATAATTTTTTAAGTTCCTTTGTTGCAAGTATTTGTAAGAGTATAACTCTATTCAGTGGCATAGCCAAGGGAGCTAGCAGGGGTCTCGATCCCCTTAAAATGAAAAGAAAAAAAATTTATTTAGTCCCCTTTAAAATTCATAATGCAATACCCTAAATCTTTTTAGGGATTAAATTGGTAAATTTTGGAAATTTGAGGGCTTATTTGTGTAAATTTTGTAAGATGAGGGGCCTAATTGAATTAGAATAAAATCTGTGGGTTGAATTGAGAATTTTAAGACTTGATTGTAAAAATATGTAAAGTTCTAGGCCATTTCGTAAACCCTAGAACTCTTCGAGGGCTTTTGAGAAATTCTCCCTTTTTATTGAGTATTTAAACACCTTTTCTCCTTTGGGTTGAACCTTCCTCTCCCATTTATGCATTTTAAATTTGCCAAAAATCACCAAACCCTCTCCTTGTGCTTCTTTTCTGATCACCCTCCGACGAGCTAGTCGCCACCGTTCGTGCACGTCACTGCCCACACCTTCATTCTCCTCGTTTCATCGTGATCCCAACCACACCCTTAAATCTCCCTTTATCACTACCGTTATGAAGAACGACCCTTGAATGTTTCGGGTTCTCTTTCACGACGCCCTCCTCCGTCGTAATTCTTGCGCTTTGTTCATCATTTTGGTCATGGTAAGTTGTTATGGAAGCCTTTGAGATGTTTATTTAGGTTCTTTAGGCGTCGTGGTCGATGTTTTGGTGTTGTTTCGGGGGGTAGCCGTCGAGTGTGATGGCCTGCTTAGGTGCCACCGACGAGAGGGTGGAAACCCTAGTTTTGGGCATGTGTTAAGCTTCAAAATTGGGCCCTATGTTGACTCAAACTAAGACAAGCCCAAGTGTGACCTAAGATTAACCTAAAACCCTTAAACCCATGCCAAACCCTAACTTAACTCTTTTCAACTCAAACCCAACACTTAACCAAACCTTTTGACCCAAACTAAACACCTAATCGGTTTGACCTAATAACCCGACTCGACCCATTGATCGAACCCAACCTGAACTGTTAACTTTGACTGAATCAAACCTTTAACTTTGACAGAATCAAACCGTTGAATTTAACTCAGAGTTGAATTTTTTGTTAACTAGTTGACTTTTTTCGACAAACCTTACTTATCGTTTTTCGACGTCTTGAGTCTGTTTTCACTGTCTGTTTTGTCAAATTCAAACCTGAAAGCCTTGTTTTAGCTATTTTACTCTTAATTTTGTACTTAGAGTTATTTAGAGATTTAATTTGGGAAATCTAATGTGAGATATTTGTGTTTAGGTGATCGCGACTCCGAGGCCGACGATTTACCACCTCATCTACTTGTGCAACCTACTCTTACACCAGTTCCGAGAGCTACACGTGAGCTATTTCGGTTTAGTGTTTTATTTAGTTGGTGGCTTAAGTATAGTGTTTGATGTAGAATTTGTGTTTGTAGGTTCTAATCCTGTTAGACCCGATGCTAGATCAGTACGTGGTAGACGACCTTCTCGTCATTAGAGTTTCAACTTCATAGAGGTGTGTTTCTAACTACATATCCTGTTACATGTGATGTTTGCGTTGTGTTATTTATGATGATTTTGAGTTATGATATCAATGTAAAGATTGATACTGTATCGTGTAAATGGTATGATTGTGTTTTGAGTGGTATTAAAGCATGATGATAGTGTCATGCATGCCTATTACGATGTGATTAATTAATATACATTGTGATAGAAATATTGTGAATTTTGATATATGTGTAATATCATGAGATTGAGATTTTGAGATTGAGATATACATGTTGTAACACCCCCTTACCCGGTCTAATCATTGGACACGTGTAAGAAGATGCCACGGCTTTACTAATATAATAAGAAACTAATTAAAACCTTACTTCCCTGTTATTAATGGAGTTATATTTTATTTGGAAATCAATAATGGAATTTGAATTAGAAGATGAGTGAATTTATTTCTATTTTTAATTAATATTTGATTTTTAAAGGACTTCTACCGATACTTACATAAATAGGTATCGGTAGTTCTAAAGGCAGTGAGCACTCAGAATTACCTGTAGAATTCTATCGGTACTTAAATCAGTTTTACTGATACAATCCAGTGTACTACCGATAAAACAAAAGCAACTACCGATACTAAAAGTTCCAGAGGCTAAATTAAATTTTTGCTTAAGACTTCTATCAAACCTTTAAATTTCAACTACTGCAACAACTATTATACTACCAAAACTTCTGAACCGACACTAAATAAATCAGTAACTAATTTACTTATTCCCCAGCACATCTACCGAAACTTTGAGAAGTTCTACCGAAACCTTGAAATTCAGCAAAGTTCTACAAGTAGATGATTTACAACTACCAAAACAAAATACCAGTTTTTATATTATAACCATAAACCACAAGCCGATTTCAACAATTACCTCAGCCAACATTCCTCCTAATAATACAATAAATATCCATTACACTTCCAAAACGCAAAATACATGACATTCTATACACCAATTCTAATTGGGTACACCTGACTCTACTTAAGTACATGCCACTTCAAAATAAAGCAAACTCACAGAAGCTTGAGTACGGGATTTGTCTTTGGATGGTAAGCGGTGTGATTATCAAAAGGTTCCTAATTCTAACTTAATATCCATACAACTCTACCAATATTTTTTTATATCATGCTCATGATATGTTATTTATATTTCTCATTTTCATTAACAATGATATATATATTCACTGAAATAACATTATTCCTATTCTAATCCAACTTGTCTCTCGAATCGTATTTTACTTCATTTATGAATTATTTCCATCATTTGCATTTCCATTTGGTATACACCACATATATATCATATATCATTTTCTTTAACATTCAACATGTCTCATAGCTTTTTCACTTCATTTAAACATAACATTTGTTATTTAAATTCCCTATTAACACGACTCGGACACTGACCGATACACGGATCCAACCAACACACCGGTTTGGCACCTAGTGCCTCATCTGATAAATTGAAAGTAATAACACGCGCCCAGTGCTATAATAAAATTGACACCAGTGTTTCATTGGTTAAACAGAAGTAAGTTGGCACCCAGTGCCTCATCGACTTGTAGTCGAAGTAACCCTGAACTCTTCCTATTGGCATGCCATCTATATCCGACTCGACCCGAACAGTTAATAGGGTAATCATCTCGAATTTAAATACCAACCAATATTTCCATATAATCACATTTAAAGTTCAAGATAGCAATAATATTCTTATATTTTTCTCCATATCACTAAAATCATCTCATAACAATATACATTTGATCCTCATATACATATACATTTATAAATACTACATTAAATTTAACCAAATCAATTGGGTAGAGAAATTCTTACCTCAAATCCTTGCTTTGAATAATTAGTTAATTATATGACAATTTATAATTAGTTTAGGTTATAGAAATACCAACCGTAGATTCCGAGCTATTCGTCGACGAAATTGTCTTTGCCCTTCCTTTTTGAAGAGTTCGGGTTAATGTTAGCTATGGAAGTAAAATTACACATATTCAATAACTTACAAACAATTTAACTCTAATTAAATTTAACCTTCTATTTCTCATTTTTACTGTAATTCCATAAATTTCTCAATTTAATCCTCACTACTTAAACTAATGACCAATTTCATCCTTTAGTCTCTTTTCTCTTCTAACCCAAGACAAGCATGTCTAAATAATCCTCAAAAGCTCTATTTACTCAACAAAGGTATCATTTAAATATCTTCACGAATTTGATAATTATAACATGGGTTTGATAGCTTAAGGTGTTAGGATTCTAGAAACATATAAATTATAAGGAAAGGATTTGATTTCACTTACCAATTCAAAGCTTATCTTGACAAAAACTCAAGCTTTTCTCCCTAATTCCCCCATTTTCCTTCCTTCTGCCGAAATCTCAAGACTAAGAGAAAAAGAAGATATGTTTTTCTTCTCTTTCATCTAAAATAATGCCTAAAATAATCATTACCTCTATTTCCTTATAATTAAAAACTCAAACAATAATTTTGAGCCTTACATTCCCACCTAACGACATTATAGGTTTTTGAAGGAATATTTGCCCCTTTGATTCCTTCCATTTTATTGCATGGCACTTTTACCTTATATGCAATTTAGTCTTCATACTCAATTAAAACACTACTCACTTAAATTTACTTGTCCAAAATTAGTTATTCCTATGTTTTATTTTCGTAATTATTTTCATTAAACATTTTGGGATTCGATTTCAAAACTTAAAGTCTCGAAAATACGCTTTTCTCGTTAACCTCAATTTCGGATCGTTACAACTCTTCCCCCTAAAGAAATTTTATCATTGAAATTTACCTGAAAAGAGATGGGGATATTGAGATCTCATCGCCTTTTCTGGTTCCCAAGTCGCTTCCTCAACTTTATGGCTACGCCATAGTACTTTCACAAGTGAAATACGTTTATTACGTAACTCCTTCACCTCTCGAGCTAAGATTTCTACCGGTTCCTCTTCATAAGACAAGTTGGGTTGAATCTCAACTTCCCCAGTCGTAATGACATGCGGTGGATCAGAACGATATCTTCTGAGCATGGAAACATGAAAAACATTATGTATCTTTTTAACTCCGCCAGCAAGACCAAACGATAAGTATTGGTCTCACTATTTCTGTGATTTCATATGGTCCAATAAAATGTGGGCTAAGTTTCCTTTTCGTTCAAACCTGAGAACTTTCTTCCATGGTGAAACCTTTAGAAACACTTTATCCCCAATTGCATACTCGATGTCTCGACGCTTCAAGTCCGCATACTATTTCTATCTATCAAATGTTGTCTTCAATCTTTCTCAAATTAACTTGACTGTACCCTCTGTTTTTTAAATCAACTCAGGGCCAACAATTTTTCTTTCGCTTAATTCAGTCCAACAAATAGGTGTTCGGCATCTGCTACCATATAAGGCTTTATATGGAGCCATTTAAATATTCGACTGAAAACTATTATTATAAACAAACCCAGCTAAAGGTAAATAGCGATCCCATCCAGTCTTGGAATCAATCACGCAACCTCGTAACATGTCTTCTAAAATCTGAATAACACATTGGGACTGTCCATCGGTTTGAGGATGAAAAGTTGTACTGAAGTTGAGCTTCGTACCAAGGGACTCATACAATCTTTTCCAAAATCTTGAGATATACCATGCAATCTTATGATTTCTTGAAAATAAACTTCGGTAAGCTTCGATAGTGACCAATCAGTTCTAATGACTATAAAATGAGCCGACTTTGTAAGTCAATCAACTATTACCCATATTGCGTTCATCTTGCTTGGCGATAAAGGTAATCTCGTTACAAAATCCATATTATATGCTTCCATTTCCATTCTGGAATTGAAATAATCTTAAGTAGTCCCGTGGGAACTTGATGCTCTACCTTAACTAGTTGGCATGTTAAACACTTAGCTACGAATTCAACTATTTCTCTTTTCATATCGGGCCACCAATACAACTCTCGAAGATCGCGGTACATTTTTGTTCCACCAGGATGTAAGGCAAAAGGTTTATTGTGAGTTTCTTGAAGTATCAATCCTTTCAACTCTGCAACATTAGATACACAAATTCAATTACAAAATCTCAAGCAATTTTGATCATCAATGTTGAAATTTTCTACCAAACCATTTTGAACCATTTCTCTTTTTTTCAATAGTTTTACATCTGAAAGTTGTGCTTCTCTGAGTTGATCAGCCAATACTGGTCTAACTTTTAGCTCAGCCATCAAATTTTCGTCATCACAAATACTGAGTTGAGCAAACATTGCTCGAAACTCAACTGCTACCTTTCTTCTCAGTGTATCGACTATAATGTTAGCTTTTCCCAGATGATAATCGATAACATAATCATAATCCTTGAGAAGTTCCACCCATCGTCATTGTCTCAAATTTAGCTACTTCTGGGTTAGAAGGTATTAAAGACTTTTGTGGTCGGTAAAAATGTGGCACTTTTCACCATATAAATAGGGTATCCAAATCTTCAAAGCAAACACTACTGTAGCAAGCTCTAAATCATGTGTTGGGTAATTATGCTCATGAATTTTCAGCTGGCGCGATGCATATGCAACCACCTTTCCGTCTTGCATCAAGAAACACCCTAAACCGTTTAAAGAAGCATCACTATATACCACAAAATCCTTTCTCGATTCAGGTAAGGTTAGTATAGGTGCCTCGATTAACATTTGTTTTAATTACTTGAAACTTTCTTGAAAACGGTTACTCCAATCGAATGGGACATCCTTTTGTAATAGCTTCGTCAAAGGTGTAGCTATTTTCAAAAATCCATTTACAAGTATTTGGTAATAACCAGCTAAACCAAGGAAACTACGAACCTCTGATACAGTTCTTAGAGCTTTTCATTGAACAACTGCCTCAATCTTCTTTGGATCTACTCTAATCCCATCAGTTGAGATAACATGTCCTAAAAACACAACTTCTAACAACCAAAATTCAAACTTGTTCAGCTTCCCATATAATTGTTTCTCTCGCAAAACTTGAAGAACAATTCGCAGATGCTGTTCATGCTCTACTTTAGTCCTTGAGTATATCAAAATGTCATCGATGAAGACTACTTCAAATTGATCCAAATAAGGTTGGAAAATGCGGTTCATTAAGTCCATGAATGTTGCCGGAGCATTAGTCAGACAAAATGGCATTACTAAAAATTCATAATGGTCATAACACGTACGAAAAGCTATTTTGGGAACGTCACATTCCTTGACTTTCAGTTGATAATAACATGATATCAAGTCAATCTTGGAGAAAATGGAAACTCCTTTCTATTGGTCAAACAAATCGCCGATTCTTGGAAGTGGATACTTATTCTCAATAGTTAACTTATTTAATTACTGATAATCTATGTACAAACGCATCGATCCATCTTTCTTCTAGATGAATAAATTTGGGGCTCCCCATGGCTACATACTAGGACGTATAAATCCTCGATCCAATAAGTCTTACAATTGAATTTTAAACTCTTTGAGTTTTGTTGGTGCCATATGATAAGGAGATATGGACACTGGAGTCGTATTAGGTATCCCTTCAATTGAAAACTCTACTTCCCTATCGGGTGGCAATCTCGGTAACTCGTCTGGAAACACATCAAGAAATTCGTAGACAACTTGAATCTTGCTAATCTGTCAATCAACCGAATCTGAGTTTATTACTTAAAACAAAAAGGCTTTACAACCCTGAGTAAGCAACTTATTAGCTTGAACTGCTGAAATGGTCCGATTTAAACTATTTGATTGAACCCCATTTATATCAATTAAACCTCCATCAGCACTCTGAATTGTAAACTTTTTCCTACAATAATCCAAAATCACTCCGTACTCAGTGAGCCAATCCATACCAAAAATTACATCAAATTCACCAAATGGTTTGATTAATAAATCAACAGGAAATGACAAATTCTAAATCTCTAATGGACATTGTCTACGCACTCGGTCTACCAGCACTGACTATCCTAAGGGGCTTGACACAACCATGGACACCTTAGATATTTTGGATTCTAAACTCCTCAACTTCGCCAACTCAGAATTAATGTAAGAATGAGATGATCCGGGGTCTATCAAAGCATAAACTAGTGTAGAACATAATAAAAAGATACATGTAACTACATCAGTAGCATCACCCTCCTCCCGAGTACATACGACGTAAGCACGCACTGGTATTCTGACCTCTAACTGACGAGTAGCCGTATCACTACCTCTTCTTACACCATCTCTAGAGATAGAACCACTACGACTCTCCCATGACCTCTGAATACAGGTGCAAATCTCTGAGCAGAAACAGGAGTAGTGAAATCACCCCTCGGGCAATCTCAAGCAATATGATTCAACGATCTACAACGAAAGCAAGTCGAGTCAATTTACAACATTTACCTCATTGCTTTTTCCTACAATGTTTACAGGTTGGAATCTCTACGTCACGAGACGGACCTCGTACACTACCCACAGACACAGTAGGTTGTCGATCTCTATTTCCCTCAAACTTAAATGTTGATTTCCAAGTACCACGAAAATCCCTAGTTCGTTTCGAGTAAAGATGAGAACTAGCTGCTTTAGTTCGCTTCCCGATAGAACGTGTAGTCTCAATCTTCTTATCAAGGCCCAAAGCTTGTTCTACCATTTTTGCTCATTAAACTAGATCGGTAAATTCGAATATCTTATGGGATACAAACTACACCCGAAGCTCATCACCTTATCCTTATAAAAATCGCTTGCAATTCTTTGCCTTGGAAGGAAAAAATTCAGTGGCGTATTTACTAAGTCTTAAAAACTCCTGTTCATAATCGACCATTGACATTTCATTCTGCTTTAACAAAAAAACTCTTGCTTTCTCTCTTTAAGGTATAATTCCCCCACATATTTCTTCTAAAACTCCCAATAAAAGAAATCCCAATTCACTCGCTTAATGGGTACGTGTCGTATAGTGGTCTGCCACCAAGTATATGCTTCTCCTTGCAGTAGAGAAGCAACGCAAATTAAACTCTCACGAGGTGTACACTCCAATTGCTGTAATATCCTTTTAGTGGACTCATCCACATCTCAGCGGTTGAAGGATCAACCCCTTTCGAACCCAAGAATTCAATTGCTCCGTATCTTCTTAATTCCTTGATCGGAGCCCGTCGAACTGTAGATTCAGGTGTTACAGTAGAAGTGGCTCTTGCGACTCGTTAAAGAGCTTCAGCAATAGCTTGAAGTAAGTTCGTGTCACTTTGACCTCTGATATTATTCTGATTCTCATCAAGTTATTGAACACCAGTTCGATTTACACTTGGTGTCAACGATTCCAACACATCTACATCCTCTGTATACTCATCGCTAGAGTATATTTCTTGAAAATTCTCGTCATTTAACCCTTCTGACATCTCTTAAGAACTATAAGAAGAGAACAATTATAATTAGCATCCAAATCCCAACTCAAAATTGACTCGACTTGGCATGTACCTCTAGACTTAATTTTGAACTCGACTTTATCCGAGAATTGACTAAATCAAAGGCTCTGATACCACTAAATGTAACACCCCTTTACCCGATTCGATCATCGGACACGTGTAAGGAGATGCCATGGCTTTACTAATATAATAAGAAAGTAATTAAAACCTTACTTCCTTGTTATTATTAATGGAGTTATATTTTATTTAGAAATCAATAATGGAATTTGAATTACAAGATGAGTGAATTTATTTTTATTTTTAATTAATATTTGATTTTTAAAGACTTCTATCGATACTTACATAAATAGGTATCGGTAGTTCTAAAGGTATTGAGCACTCAAAATTACCTGTAGAATTCTATCGGTACTTGAATGAGTTCTACCGATACAACATAAGCAACTATCGATACTAAAAGTTCCAGAGGCTAAATTAAAATTTTGCCTAAGACTTCTATCGAACCTTCAAATTTCAACTACCGCAACAACTACTATAGTACCGAAACTTGTGAAACTTCTACCGACACTAAATAATTAAATAACTAATTTACCTATTCCCCTGCACTTATACCGAAACTTCGAGAAGTTCTATTGAATCCCTAAAATTCAATAGAGTTCTATCGACAGATGATTTACAACTACCGAAACAAAATAACAGTTTTTATATCACAACCATACCCACAAGCCGATTTCAATAATCACCTCAAACAACATTCCTCCTAATAATTAAAAAAAAATCCATTACACTTTCAAAACAAAAAATACATGACATTCTATACACCAATTCTAAATGGGTACACCTGACTCAACTTAGGCACATGCCACTTCAAAATAAAGTAAACTCACAGAAGCTTGAGTACAGGATTTGTCTTTGGATGCTGAGCGGTGTGATTATAAAAAGGTTCCTATCCTGCGCATGTAACATAATCATACGTTTAGTATAATACGATGGTATATTAATAACCTAAACATATTAAACAATGCATCATTTTTAGAATTCTAACTTAATATCCATACAACACTACCAATATTTTTTTATATCATGTTCATGATATGTTATTTATATTTCACATTTTCATATATATATATATATATATTCACTGAAATACCATTATTCCTATTCTAATCCAACTTTTCCCTCGAATTGTATTTAAATCTCTTCACCAATTTGACAAATATAACATGGGTTTGATAGCTTAAGGTGTTAGGATTTTAGAAACATAAAAATTATAAGGAAAGGATTTGATTTCACTTACCAATTCGAAGCTTATCTTGACAAAACTCAAGCTTTTCTCCCTAATTCCTCCATTTACTTCCTTCTACCAAAATCTCAAGACTAAGGGAAAGAGAACATATGTTCTTCTTTTCTTCCATCTAAAATCCATACCTAAAATAACCATTACCTCTATTTCCTTATAATTAAAAATTCAAACCATAATTTGGAGCCTTACATTCCCACCTAACGGCACTATAGGTTTTTGAGGGAATATTTTCCCCTTTGATCCCTTCCATTTTATTACATGGCACTTTTACCTTATATGCAATTTAGTCTTCATACTCAATTAAAGCACTACACACTTAAATTTACTTGTCCAAAATTAGTTATTCCTATGATTTATTCCCGTAATTATTTTCATCAAACATTATAGGATTCGATTTCCAAACATAAAGTCTCGAAGATACACTTTTCTCGTTAACCTCAAATCCGAGTCGTTACAACTCTTCCCCTTAAAGAAATTTTATCCTCGAAATTTACCTGAAAAGAGGTGGGGATATTAAGATCTCATCGCCTCTTCTGGTTCCCAAGTCGCTTCCTCAACTTTATGGCTACGTCATAGTACTTTCACAAGTGAAATACGTTTACGTAACTCCTTCACCTCTCGAGCTAAGATTTCTATCGGTTCCTCTTCATAAGACAAGTTGGGTTGAATCTCAACTTCTCCAATCGTAATGACATGAGACGGATCAAAACGATATCTTCTAAGCATGGAAACATTAAAAGCATTATGTATCTTTTCTAACTCCGCCAGCAAGGCCAAATGATAAGCCACTGGTCCCACTCTTTCTGTGATTTCATACGATCCAATAAAATGCAGGCTAAGTTTTCCTTTTCCTTTAAACCTAAGAACTTTCTTCCATGGTGAAATCTTTATAAACAATTTATCTCCAATTGCATACTCGATGTCTCGACACTTCAAGTCCGCATATGATTTCTGTCTATTAAACGCTATCTTCAATCTTTCTCGAATTAACTTGACTGTACCCTCTGTTTCTTGAATCAACTCAGGGCCAACAGTTTTTTTTTCTCTTAGTTCAATCCAACAAATAGGTGTTCGGCATCTGCGACCATATAAGGCTTCGTATGGAGCCATCTGAATACTCGACTAAAAATTATTATTATAAACAAACTCGACCAAAGGTAAATTGCGATCCCATCCAGTCTCGAAATCAATCACGCAAGCTCGTAACATGTTTTCTAAAATCTGAATAACACGTTCAGACTGCCTATCGGTTTAAGGATGAAAAGTTGTACTGAAGTTGAGCTTCGTACCAAGGGACTCATGTAATTTTTCTAAAATCTTGAAGTAAACCGAGAATCTCGATTAGAGATAATCGACACAAGTATACCATGCAATCTTATGATTTCTTGAATATAAACTTTGGCAAGCTTCGATAGTGACCAATCAGTTCTAATGGCTATAAAATGAGCCGACTTTGTAAGTCGATCAACTATTACCCATATTGTGTTCTCCTTGCTTAGCGATAAAGGAAAAAATCCATTGTTATACGCTTCCATTTCCATTCAGGAATTGAAATAGGCTTAAGTAGTCTTGTGGGAACTTGATGCTCTGCCTTAATTAGTTGACATGTTAAATACTTGGCTACGAATTCAAATATTTCTCTTTTCATACCGGGCCACCAATATAACTCCTGAAGATCGTGGTACATTTTCGTTCCAACAGGATGTAAGGCAAAAGGACTATTGTGAGCTTCTTGACGTATCAATCCTTTCAACTCTACAACATTAGGTACACAAATTCGTTTACAAAATCTCAAGCAATTTTGATCAATAATGCTGAAATTTTCTACTGAACCATTTCTCTTTTCTTCAACAGTTTTACATCTGAAAGTTGTGCTTCTCTGAGTTGATCAGCCAATACTGGTCTAACTCTTAGCTCAGCCATCAAATTATCGTCATCAACAATACTGAGTTGAGCAAACATTGCTCGAAACTCAACTACTACCTTTCTACTCAGTGCATCGACTACAACGTTAGCTTTTCTTGGATGATAATTGATAACACAATCATAATCCTTGAGAAGTTCTACCTATCATCGTTGTCTCAAATTCAGCTCTTTCTAGGTTAGGAGGTATTTCAGACTTTTGTGATTGGTAAAAATGTGGCACTTTTCACCATATAAATAGTGTCTTCAAATCTTTAAAGCAAACACTACTACAGCAAGCTGTAAATCATGTGTTGGGTAATTACGCTCATGAATTTTCAGCTGGCACGACGCATATGCAATCACCTTCCCATTATGTATCAAGACACACCCTAAATTACTTAAGGAAGCATCACTATATACCATGAAATCCTTTCTCGATTCAGGTAAGGTTAATACAGATGCCTCGTTTAACATTTATTTTAATTGCTCAAAACTTTCTTGACAATGATTACTCCAATCGAATGAGACATCCTTTTGTAATAGCTTCGTCAAAGGTGTAGCTATTTTCGAAAATCGATTTGCAAATCTTCGGTAATAATTAGCTAAACCAAGGAAACTATGAACCTTTGATATAGTTCTTGGATCTTTCCATTGAACAACTGCCTCAATCTTCTTTGGATCTACTCTAATCCCATCAGTTGAGATAACATGTCCTAAAAACACAACTTCTGACAACCAAAATTCACACTTGCTCAGCTTCCCATATAACTGTTTCTCTCGAAAAACTTGAAGAACAATTCACAGATGCCGTTCATGCTTTGCTTCAGTCCTTGAGTATATCAAAATGTCATCGATGAAGATTACTACAAATCGATCCAAATAAGGTTGGAAAATGTGGTACATTAAGTCCATGAATGCTACTGGAGCATTAGTCAAACCAAATGGCATTACTAAATATTCATAATGGCCATAACGCGTACGAAAAGTTGTTTTGGAACGTCACATTGCTTCACTTTCAGTTGATAATAACCCAATCTCAAGTCCATCTTGGAGAAAAGGGAATCTCCTTTTTGTTGGTCAAACAAGTTATCGATTCGTGAAAGTAGATACTTATTCTTAATAGTCAACTTATTAATTACCAATAATCTATGCACAAATGTATCGATCCATCTTTCTTCTTGACGAATAAAATTGGGGCACCCCATGGCAACACACTAGGACGTATAAATCCTCGATCCAATATGTCTTGCAATTGAATTTTCAACTCTTTGAGTTATGTTAGTCCCATACAATAAAGAGATATTGACACCGGAGCCTTACCAGGTAACACTTCAATTGCAAACTCTACTTCTCTATCAAGTGGCAATCTTGGTAACTCATCGAAAAACAAGTCAGAAAATTCGTAAACAACTTGAATCTTGTTAATCTATCTATCAACCGAATCTGAGTTTATTACATAAGCCAAAAAGGCTTCACAACCTCGAATAAGCAACTTATTAGCTTGAACCGCTGAAATGGTCCAATTTGAACTATTTGGTCGAACTCTATTTACATCAATCAAACCTTTATCAGCACTCTAAATCGTAAACTTTTTCTTATGACAATCCAAAATCACTTCGTACTCAGTGAGGCAGTCCATACCCAAAATTACATCAAATTCACCAAATGGCATGATTAATAAATCAATAGGGAATGACAAATTTTGAATCTCTAATGGAAATCATTTACACACTCGATCTACCAACACTAACTATCCTAAGGGGCTTGACACAACCGTGGACACCTTAGATATTTTGGATTCTAAACTCCTCAACTTCGCTAACTCAGAATTAATGTAAGAATAAGATGATCTGAGGTCTATCAAAGCATAAATTGGTGTAGAACATAATAAAAAGATACATGTAACTACATCAGTAGCATCACCCTCCTCCCGAGTACGTACGACATAAGCACGAGCTGGTATTCTGACCTCTGACTGATGAGTAGTCGTATCACTACCTCTTCTTGCACCACCTCTAGAGATAGAACCACTACGACTCATCCCACGATCTCTGAATTTAGGTACAGATCTCTAAGCATAAAGAGGAGTAGTGACATCACCCCTCGGGCAATCTCGAGCAATATGATCCAATGATCCATAATGGAAGCAAGCTCGAGTCAATTTCCAGCATTCACCTCGATGCTTTTTCCCATAATGTTCGCAGGCTGAAATCTTTACGTCACGAGACGGACTTTATACACCACACACAGACACAGTAGGTTGTCGATCTCTATTTTCCTCAGACTTAAATGTTAATTTCCAAGTACCACGAAAATCTCTAGTTCACTTCGAGTGAGGATAAGAACTAGCTTCTCCAGTTCGCTTCTCGATAGAACGTGTAGTCTCAATCTTCTTGTCAAAGCCCCAAGCTTGTTCTACCATTTTTACTTTTTCAACTAGATCGATAAATTCAGATATCTTATGGGATACTAACTGCACCTGAAGCTCGTCAAGTAATCCTCGTAAAAATTGCTTGCAATTCTCTGCGTCGGAAGGAAGAAATTCAGTGACATATTTACTGAGTCTTAAAAACTTCCGTCCATAATTGACCATTGACATTTCATTCTACTTTAACAGTAAAAACTATTGCTTTCTCTCTTCAAGGTATAATTCCCCCATATATTTCTTCTGAAGCACCCTTTGAAAGAAATCCCAATTCACTCGCGCAACGGGTACGTGTCGTGTAATGGTTTGCCACCAAGTATATGCTTCTCCTTGCAGTAGAGAAACAGCGCAAATTAAACTCTCACGGGGTGTACACTCCAATTGCTGTAATATCCTCTTAGTACTCCATCCATATCTTAATGATTGAAGGATCAACCCTTTTCGAACCCAAGGATTCAACTGATCCGTATCTTCGTAATTCCTTGATCAGAGCCCTTCGAGCTGTAGATTCAGGTGTTACAGTAGAAGTGGCTCCTACGACTCGTTGAAGGGCTTCAACAATAGCTTGAAGTAAGTTCGTGACACTTTGACCTCTGATATTATTTCGATTTTCATCAGGTTGTTGAGCACCAGTTCGGTTTAACTTGGTGTCAACGATTTCGACACATCTACATCCTTTGTATACTCATCCCTAGAGTATATTTCTTGAAAATTCTCATCATTTGACTCTTATGACATCTCTTTAGAACTATAAGATAAGAACAATTATAATCAGCATCCAAATCCCGACTCAAAATTGACTCAACTTGGCATGTACCTCTAGACTCAATTTTGAACTCGACTTAATCCGAGAATCGACTAAATTGAATGCTCTGATACCATTAAATGTAACACCCCCTTACCCGGTCTGATCATCAGACACGTGTAAGGAGATGCCACGACTTTACTATTATAATAAGAAACTAATTAAAACCTTACTTCCCTGTTATTAATGGAGTTATATTTTATTTAGAAATTAATAATGGAATTTGAATTAGAAGATGAGTGAAATCATTTTTATTTTTAATTAATATTTGATCTTTAAAGGATTTCTACCGATACTTACATAAATAGGTATCGGTAGTTCTAAAGGTAGTGAGCACTTAGAATTACCTGTAGAATTCTAGTGGTACTTGAATGAGTTCTACCGATACAACCTTGTGTACTACCGATACAACATAAGCAATTGTCGATACTAAAAGTTCCAAAGGCTAAATTAAATTTTTGCCTAAGACTTCTATCGAACCTTCAAATTTCAACTATCGCAACAACTACTATACTACCGAAACTTGTGAAACTTCTACTGACACTAAATAAATCAATAACTAATTTACCTATTCCCTTACAATTCTACCGAAACTTTGAGAAGTTTTATCGAAACCCTAAAACTCAGTAGAGTTCTACCGATAGATGATTTACAACTACCGAAATAAAATACTAGTTTTTCAATTATAACCATATCTACAAGTCGGTTTCAATAATCACCTTAGCCAGCATTCCTCCTAATAATACAATAAATATCCGTTACACTTCCAAAACGCAAAATACATGACATTCTATACACCAATTCTAATTGGATACACCCGACTCTACTTAGGTACATGCCACTTCAAAATAAAGTAAACTCACAGAAGCTTGAGTACGGGATTTGTCTTTGGATGCTAAGTGGTGTGATTATCAAAAGGTTCCTATCCTGCGCATGTAACATAATCATACGCTTAGTATAATACGATGGTATATTAATAACCTAAACATATTAAACAGTGTATCATTTTTAAGATTCTAACTTAATATCCATACAACTCAACCAATATTTTTTTATATCATGTTCATGATATGTTATTTATGTTTCACATTTTCATTAACAATTATATATATATTCACTGAAATACTATTATTCCTATTCTAATCGAACTTATCTCTCGAATTGTATTTTACTTCATTTATGAATTATTTCCATCATTTGCATTTCCATCTGGTATACACCACATATCTATCATATATCATTTTCTTTAACAGTCAACATATATCTCATAGCATTTTCACTTCATTTAAACATAACATTTGTTATTTAAATTCCCTATTAGCACGACTCGGACACTGACGGATACACGGATCCAACCAACACATCGGTTTGGCACCTAGTGCCTCATCGAAAAAATCCGAAGTAATAACACGTGCCCAGCATTATAACAAAATTGACACCTAGTGTCTCATCGGTTAAACCGAAGTAAGTTGGCACTCAGTGCCTCATCAACTCGTAGTCGAAATAACCCTGAACTCTTCTTATCCTATGGCATGTCATCTATATCCAACTCGTCTCGAACAATTAATAGGGTAATAATCTCAAATTTAAATACCAACCAATATTTCCATATAATCACATTTAAAGTTCAAGGTAACAATAATATTCTTATATTTTTCTCCATATCACTAAATCATCTCGTAACAATATACATTTGATCCTCATATACATATACATTTATAAATACCACATTAAATTTAACCAACTCAATTGGGTAAAGAAATTCTTACCTCAAATCCTTGCTTTGTATAATTAGTTAAGTATATGACAATTTATAATTAGTTTAGGTTATAGAAATACCAACCGTAAATTTCGAACTATTCGTCGACGACTTTGTCTTTGCCCTTCCTTTTTGAAGAGTCCGGGTCAACGTTAGCTACGGAAGTAAACATACAAATATTCAATAACTTACAAACAATTTAACTCTAACTAAATTTAACCTTCTATTTCTCATTCTTACTCTAATTCCACTAATTTCTCAATTTAATCCTCACTACTTAAACTAATGACCAATTTCATCCTTTAGTCTCTTTTCTCTTTTAAACTAAGTCATGCATGTCCAAATAATCCTCAAAAGCTCTATTTACTCAACAATGGTAACATTTAAATCTCTTCACCAATTTGACAAATATAACATGGGTTTGATAGCTTAAGGTGTTAGGATTCTAGAAACATAAAAATTATAAGGAAAGGATTTGATATCAATTAGCAATTCAAAGCTTATCTTGACAAAAACTCAAGCTTTTCTCCCTAATTCCCTCATTTTCCTTCCTTCTACCAAAATCTCAAGACTAAGGGAAAGAGAAGATATGTTTTTCTTCTCTTCCATCTAAAATCCATGCCTAAAATAATCATTACCTCTATTTCCTTGTAATTAAAAATTCAAACCATAATTTGGAGCCTTACATTCCCACCTAACGGCACTATGGGTTTTTGAGGGAATATTTGCCCCTTTGATCCCTTCCATTTTATTACATGGCACTTTTACCTTATATGTAATTTACTCTTCATACTCAATTAAAGCACTACTCACTTAAATTTACTTGTCCAAAATTAGTTATTCCTATGATTTATTTTCGTAATTATTTTCATTAAACATTTTGGGATTCGATTTCCAAACATAAATTCTCGAAAATACGCTTTTCTCGTTAACCTCAAATCTAGGTCGTTACACATGTGATCATACCATTGTGTGCTCATGGGTTGAGATTGTACGGTGGAAGACATGGTTATCACCCTTTCAAATAGCTGATAGTAAAACCACACTGCGATTGGTTGGGAAAGGGTTCTGGGGAACCTCTTCACTGTGTTGGTATGTTGAAGTAACGGTGCATTGCATTATGCTTGTGATTGTATCATGATTTGTGGTTACATTATGTGTTATAATATTATTGTGATATTGTAATAGGATGTATGATCTTTAGAGACACATTAGGCTTTTTAGCTCATTTCCTTACAGTCTTCTTTACAAATACTTGAGACATAGGTGACTTGGTACTCGGAGGCACATCGTTCATTTTCTTTACTTATCTATTATTATTTTATATAAGATATTTTGGGGATTTTAGTTAATTTTATTATTTATTATTTTATTGAGATTGTAAGTTGTTTTAAACTTGAGATTTTGGTATTTGATTCAGAATTTATTTATTATTTAATTTAAATTATAAACTACATATATATGTGTGTGGATGAATGTGGATTATTAATTTGAGTGAGGGTAGAATTACAATAGTGATATTCTAGATCCGATCATATCTTCTAGGCCAGGTAAAAGGGGTTATATATAAAGATTTAAATTAGTAAAGATAAAATTACACTTTGACCCCTTTAAAATGATAAAAAATTTATTTAATCCTTTAAAAATTATAAAGATATAGATATTAAATTGATGAAAATATATTTTTACTATCGTAAAAATATATAATTTAATTTCTGCCCCTAAAATTTTTTTTAACTTCACCCCCAATTCTATTTATTTTTATTGAAGCTTAACCTAGTAGAAACTTAACTATTAAATGTTTCTTTTTATTTACTCATTTCATGCCTTGGCAAAAAGTAGGGTTCTAGTTTAACATTGAAAACTAAATGATATCTTAAACTAAGTAAAAGATAGAAATTGCAAAACCTATATTTTATCCTAAAAACTATCAATTCAAAGTTTGCCAACTATAAAATTCTTTATTAAGTGAAGTTAACACTTAAATTTTAAGACCTAATCACTACAACACAATTGTGTTAATTTTTTTTACTCTTTTCATCTCTTACCAAAAATTTTAAAATCATTGATTCATTCCTCTTTACAAATTTGATCTATCAAATTTAAAATCGGATCAATTTGATCGGTTTAATTGAATAAATTAATTAAAAAAATATATATTAAAAAATAAAAAAATTTGATTCAAATAGTTCAACCGATTCGACGGTAAATTAATCTGACCTCTTATTTTGGACCGATATCTCAATTGATTTCAATCAAATTATAGATTCAATCTAGTTCAAAAAAGAGTTAAACTCATTCTAAAATTTTTCCATTTATATTGTAAATTACTTTTGGCCAATACTTTTTAAAATGATTCAATAGTAAAATCGATCAAACTATTAATTTATCGGTTCAATTGATTTAATTAAAAAATTATTAAAAATTAAAAAAAATCGATTGAATCAATACATATTGATTTTTGATTTAATCTATTCAAAATAATTTTTCAAATCGACATTTCAACCGATTCTCGATTGTACGGTCAGGTCCGGTTTGGTTTAGACATATTTTCTTTTTGCTGTGAACTTGTAATTGACTTTCACGATTGGAAAGACTTGGGGTCAATAGTCACACCATTGACGTGGCTATATCTTATTGGTGAAGGATCGTTATATCTAGCTCCACCGTTAAATGTTCGATTTTAAAAAATAATAATTTTGTATAAAAAAAACAGCATAAAAAGCAAAACTTAAAGACTACCAGATCTAAAGCCTAAACCACTCTGAAAAAGGAAAAAAAGGCCGTTTGAAAACATTTCGGCAATTTTTATTTAGAAGCTAAAAGGAATTTAGGGTTTTGGATCTGGAATAGCGAAAATGAATATATTCAGATTAGCAGGTGATATGACTCACCTGGCCAGCGTTCTCGTCTTGCTCCTCAAGATCCACACCATCAAATCTTGCGCCGGTAACCCTTGTTTTCTCCCCCCCTTTTTTTTCTTTGATACTGGTCTTGTTAGGTTTCGAATTTTTTTTACAACACTTGTGAATTGGCACAGGTATTTCTTTGAAGACGCAAGAACTTTACGCCATCGTTTTTGCTAGCCGTTACTTGGACATTTTCACTGATTTTATCTCTCTTTACAACACTTTGATGAAATTAATATTTTTGGGAAGCTCCTTTTCGATTGTTTGGTACATGCGTAGCCATAACGTTGTTCGAAGGTCTTACGATAAAGCCCAAGACACTTTCCGCCATTATTTTATTCTATTGCCTTGCCTACTCTTGGCCCTTTTCATTCATGAGAAATTCACCTTCAAGGAGGTCTCTTATTATTATTATTTTTTAAGAAAAATATGGTTCATTTTTTTAAAAAGATTTATTGGACTTATGGAAAATGGGGTTCCAGGTAATGTGGACCTTTTCGTTGTATCTAGAAGCTGTTGCCATACTTCCTCAGCTTGTACTCCTGCAAAGGACTAGAAACATTGACAATCTGACCGGCCAATATGTGTTTCTTCTTGGGTATGCTTTAGTCCAATGTTCTTAAACTAATAATTATTTTATGCGTTGATGATATCTTAGATCTTCTGCAATGTTTTGATCATTTTAGGTCAGTGCATTTGTTGTTTGAATTGGTTCTGCCTATTGTTTTAACATTTAATCATATATTAAGCTTCACTTAACAATCTTAGTTTGAACCAGGGGCTTTTGAGTTCATGGTCTCAGTATCAAAATTTTGGGCTTTCCTTTGCATTGCATTTTGGATTCTTAAGTACTTTTCCTGTTCTTTAGGACTCAATGAAGTGTATGATCTTTGTGAGTTCAAAATCTCCCAACCTTATGAAGGTTTAGATTTGAAATTTTAAGAGATAATGACTTGGGATTTTTGCTGGTCATGATATGATACGTTTCCTCTTCTTTACGATTAGATATCCTTTTTGCCGTAGCCTCTAATCAAGCAAAAAGAACAATAGACTTGAATCAGAGAGTTATAGCCTACATTGAAGAAAGCTAGAAAAGAAATTTTGGTAAACTAAGAATAAAAACTTGAGGCTGTTATTCTGCATACGATTCTAAATGCACTGGTAGTATAATATGCAGTATGGTTTTAGAAAAAAATCCATCATTAGCCTTAATATGAAATTTTGAATTAAAAATTGAAGCATTTTTTTTAGAATATTTACTTGATGATGTCTTAGGTGTGTAAAGGACTGATTTTTCCTTTTGGTAATCAGATAAGGTGTAAATGATTTTTGTGTTATGGGCAGATTTGCTTATTGGTCTTTCCCTTATATTGCAGTGCATATCGAGGATTATACATTCTTAATTGGGTTTATCGATACTTAACTGAATCACACTATGTCCACCGGATACGTAAGTTTTTCTCTCTTTCTCTTTTTGAGCATGCACTCTTTGAATGTTCTACATTCGTCATAGCATACGAATTTGTTTATGTCTTAGTTTATATTGTTGGGATTTCTTGGACCTCTTTGTCTACCGATAGTGGTTTTTACATCATTCAAAACTTAAAATTTAGTTGCTATGATTTGAATTGTTGTCTACAACATATTTCATATGTTGATTTGGTGATCTTGTTACCATAAAATAATAATTTTACTCTTGGTATCTAGTGTGAAAAATAATTGTAATTGTAATTCAAAAAGCAATTAGGGTTGTATTGTTATTAATTGCTTCAGTTGGTTCTGAAGTCTGGACTTAGCTTTTTCTCCTTGCCTTGCACAAGTAGACAAATTGGTGCTTGTGGAGTTACTTTGGCAAAAATCTTTAGCATCCTCCCGGTGATATTTGATTAGCATCAAGTTGGTTTCGAAGTCTGGACTTAGCCTTTTCTTCTTGCCTTGCACAATTAAACAAGTTGGTGATTGTGGAGTTACCTTAGCAAAAACCTTTAGCACCCTCCTGGTGATATTTGATTAGCTACAAGCAACACATGTTTTAATAGTACTATTAGCTTTGAAATTCTGAAGAGGGTACCATGTTCTTTTGTCACCCTAGTTTTTAGGGTTATGTGGTGTAAACATTCTGGCTTTGAAGATTTGTTTGCAACCCTTAAGTTTTCCCTTGGTTTAGGAATGGTTCAAATTGGTGACCAACTTTATCATACTTAATGAAGCTAATTCTAGAAAATTTAACTCCTTTCCTCAAAACCGGCATATCGGGTATATGCCCAAAGACCTTTTGTCTTGCAATGTGCGATTGAATCACCCTGCTTACTTGGAGTACTTTATTTGATTTCTCGCACCTAGACTTGTTACAAGCTAGCTCGCCTTCTATATTGGGTTGAATTATATGTGTTTTCTAAACTTTTAACCCAGCACTTTATAATTTAAACCAACTTAATACATGTTTTTTTTTTATTTCCCAAAATATATATTATTTATTAAATTAATTTTCTAATTTAGATAATTTTCTAAACTTAATTTTAATTTTGTTAAAATCATTGCAGTTTTACTGGAAAAAAATTTATGAGAAAAATATATTTAATTTTTTCATTCAACGGATTTTATAATAATCAATTAATTTTATTTCATTTTCAAACTTCAATTATTTTATTAAATAATAATTCAAAAAATTTAAATTAATTCTTAAGTCATTTTTATACTAAGTGAGAAATCATATTTATTATCAAATATAACTCATTTATCTAATTTTATCCATTTCTATTTATTTGATTCAACATGCAATTCTGGTTTCAGCAAGTTAGCAAAGGGATCAATTGAACATATGTGATTTGGCTCAAATGATTTATAATTAAGTTTTAGTTTTTCGCCTATTATTTATACTTATTTACTCTCGAAATCATTCCACTATAGTATCGTGACCGAACTCTCCCTAATGACATACTATTACGAAAGTTAGTCGATCAGTGTTTGTTTAATGATTTTATCATAAGTGTGTTTCATTAATTTCTTTAAGATAAATTTGTTCTTTCAATTTGATTTTATTTTATCTAATGGTAATTATTACATCTTCTTTCATTAAAAATTAATTGCTATCAAATAGTAATTAAGTCATTTATCACAAAGACAAACGATCTGTGGTGACAAATGATTTGTGGTTATCTTTATTTTTCATCTACCATGTAATGTTAATGAGAAGATATCATTTATCCATTTTTGTGGATGATGCTATATCCTGTAGAAATCGTATACTAACACAATATTTTTCGATTTATTATATATTTGAATTCAGATTTTTACTTACATCAAAACATACGAGTCATGCATGCATAGTCTATTATCTATTCTGGATTAAGGTATGTTACATTATGATTGTTAAAAGTGAATAAATTCACAAACGGAATTCAGGATTTATTTTGTGTGGGTCCAATTCGATGTACTATTAGTTCAGTCAGTCACATTTATATTTCTATATTTTGAGAGTCATTCGCTCTGACGTCTAAGACTAAATATCTCTCTAATTGGACTTGATAAATGACGTATTAATCTTTCAATCAGTTTGTTTATTTTCAATTAGATTAAAAACATGTTTAGATTCATTTACTAATATAAATTATATTTTTGTATTACGATTTGATCATGCAATACTGTTTAATATTAATTAAACATTAGATGACCGGTGAACTAATATTAATTACTTTTATTTTGCATGAAAAAATTATGTGAAAATATACAAAGGGTATTAATGTAATTATGAATAATTTTATTAAATCAATATGATAGAAAAATATATAAATGTAGATAGATGAAAATAGAGGATCAGATCCAACAATTCTGTGTTTGCTTCTTACTTTCATTTCATTTTAATTGATTGTTTTATGGCTCTCACTTTCAGCTTGGATATCTGGGATCGTTCAGACACTCCTTTACGCAGACTTTTTCTACTATTACTTTGAAAGGTAAAAGAAGTGTAAATTTTTACATACACAAATGCTTGTTCTTCTAGTTGATATTGAAATGCTTGATGATGGTTGCAGCTGGAAGAACAACAAAAAGCTCCAGTTGCCGGCTTGATTCCCCATGCAAAGGATTGCGAGTATCTGAACTTTTGTTGAATTTTGGTTTTGATGAACTCTCATCCCATATCACATGTCATTTAGAGATATATACCTTTCCAGATAAACACACAAACAACAATTGTTTTTCTAAAAAACGTTTAAATCCAGTTAGTTTATGCAATTAACAGTAAGAGATGGTATGGCACCTGCTAAATCTTTTCCTTTTTTTTTTTGTTCAAAGGAAAGCTAAGGGTAAATGAATATATCTTATTTGAATAGTTGAAGGAGAGAGGAATTGATGGTATTACAATGTTTAATTGATTGAATAGAATAAATTAGTTAGGAAGATAAGGAAGTGATTTTAGTCATTGAAAGTATTAATCACATTTTTATTTATTATTAATATTACAATCTTTTACCTAAATTTATTTTTTCAATAAATCTACTAATTACAAATATAATCTTGAAAATATTGTACTGAATATTTAATTTGAAATTTATATTTAGAATATAATAAAAATAATACACAATATAATTAACAAAATAATAATTACTAATTTATATATAGTATTAATTATTACTTATTTTTAATATTAATAAAGAAATTTATCATTAGATATTAAATATAAAAAATTAATATTTATTAAATATTAATTACATTTATTATTTATTAATAATTGCCTTATTTATAACCTTTTTTCATTTTTCATAATTAAATATTAAATATAACAATTTCAATTTCTCTCTCTTCATTATCTTTTTTTATTTTTTATTTTGACTTAAATACTCATTTAAAATTTGAATTTGTCACTTTCTTCCAAATTGGTACTTTTAATTTTTTTTTAAATTTTTTTATAAATGTATTAAGTGACACACTTTTAGACAATGACAAGTGGCAATGTTAATCTCGTTATAATGTCATAATTTGATTTTAAAAAAATAAAAAAATATTTTTTAAAAAATCATAAAAAATTAGAAAACTCTAATATATATATATATATATACACGTACAAACATAAAAATGGATAAAACTTTTGCAATCAAATTTTGCAATCAACGCTAAAGACAAGAAAAATTGCATTGAAAAACACCCAAATTTTGCAGAGCTTGTTAAGCACCATAACTGTTGGTATCAAAACTTTGCTGCAAATGCCTTTACATATCATACGCCCGAGACGAAGCTCGCCGGAAGTAGATGGAATCGTACCATCCAAACGAAGCGCCCCTTCAACCTCTTCTTTCTCACCATCATCAACACCATAATCATCTTCTTCTTCTCTTCTCTCATCCCCACCGTTGAATTTACAGTTAAACAACTCCACTCAATCTCCCTTAAGAAAGATGACAAGCAGGAAGTCGAGTATTGGTGGCAAACGAATATTTTATGTATTTTTATATTTTTAGGGTGTTCTATTTTTTCTATTTATCTATTATGATTTTTAATTTTTTATATATTTTAAAAAAATCTAGTTATGAAAGCATAAGTTAGCAATGTCACGTGTCACTGTCCAAAAGTGCAAAGTCTGCTAGATTTAACATCGTTAAAAAAATACTAAAAACGTTGATAGAATGAAAATTTGAGGACTAACATAAATACCAATTTGAGAGAAAATGATAAATTTAAGGGGCTTAATGAGCATTAAAGTCTTATTTTTTCCACCAACCCTTTTTTCTTATCCCTTTCCACATCTTTTTCTTTCTCTTTCCAAAAACTTTTACAAATCCAATTTTCCGACGAATTCACCATTATTTGTTGTCGCCGACCAACTTCTTTCACTCTTCAAAAACTATCACAGATGGATCTTCATTTCTCTCCTTGATGCTCTAATTATTTTCTCCTAAATTAACCTCTAAAATGATAAATCTAATTTTAAAGAGAAAAAAAAATAAAAATCTCAAGTTTTTACTTTTATGTCTCAACTGAAGATCATCAACTGTTTTTAGATGATGGAATGTTTGTGTTTGAGTATTGAGGAAGATGCTGATTTTATGGTCTTTTTAAGTTTCTCTTCTAAGTCTCTTCTTATTTTTTTTAGATGATTGCATGTTTGTGTTTGAATATTGAAGAAGATGTTCATTTTATGGTTTTTTTAAGTTTTATTTTGTTGTGGTATTCACTATTATATACCCACTATTTGATTATTCGATTGGGTCTTAATTCGTCGATCCACTTTGCTCACATATGAGATGTTCACACCTTTTTATGAGTTTGTATGATATGAATTTATATCATGATGTACGATATAAATTCTCATAATCATGTAAATAAATTCATATATAAAAAACATGTGTTAATCTTAAAATAAATACGTGTTGGTATGCATAAAAACTTACCTACAATCTTACGTTCATGACTAGTAATCATATTATATCAATATAAAAATTAACCTTTTAAAAAAAAAACACACTCTAAAGCACTCAACATACTTCTATGTTTTATCTCATCTTTTTAAATGATTGCATGTTTGTGTTCGAGAAAGATGTTGATTTTTATGGTCTTTTAAAGTTTTTTTTTTTTTTTGAGCGAGTAGTTCTCCGGCACTACCATTTCCACTGTTAGAGTTAGTTCCCTCTCCTTTGCCCTTTCTTTTCTTTCTAATTTTTTCTGATAGGTTTGACCATTGTTTCAAGTGGGGATAAAATTGTACATAGCTTTTCTTTTGTTATTCCGTGACACTTATATTTAGGGGTAAATATTCGATCGAATTGAGTGAAAAAATTTTGAGTTAATTAAGTTGATGAATCTTATTTTATCATTCTAATTTGATTTGAAATTTTTTCGAATAAAATTGAGTCGAATCAAGTGAAATTGTTCTAATGAAATTGAAAAAAAAAATTAAACATGTCAAATTAAAATCTTGTTAGAATATAATTGATTCCATGTTAAAGCACATAATTTTGAAATCATATATAAGCAAAATAATTCAAAAAAGTAAGATACTTTAGTATGATAAAACTTGATTTATTAATTAACTTATTTAAGTTTCAAAAGTATTATTTTACAAAAAAAATTAAATTTTCTTTATATATTTTTTAGAAATTACAAAAAAAATTATAGTTTTTGTAAAAAATATAAATATTGTAAATTGTATAGATATTTTGAATTTTTGAAAATTATTTAATTTTTTTGTAATTTTTGTTGAGAGAGACTAATTTGTTCATTTTCAAAATTGAAAGGGACTAAATGGGAATTTACAGCAATCTATTATTCGAATTGTAAATTTCAACTCAACTCGAACTTGAAACTTGAATTACTTATTCGAGTTGACTTGAATAACTCGATTGATTAACTCGAAATTTGAATTTTTTCTATTTTTTAAATCAAAACAAACTTTGCCCATCCCTACTTATAATAGTCATTCTTAGATCCCTAAAAAAATGACTATTACATAAGGGAGAAATAGCTCATTATATAGAATGAGATTCCTTCCAACCACCAAACCTTTGCTTCACTCTAGAGTAGAGTTGTCCAAGAGTCGAGTCACTTAGTCTGGTCTAAAAGTCCGCACGAAAAGTGAGAGGGTTTGGGCAAAAATATATATTTGAAAAAAAAGTTTGGGCAAAAAAAAGGCCCGTTTAGAAAAAGAGTTGGGCCTCGAATAAGGCATTTTTTGCCCGACCTCAACTCGAATTTGCAAAAAGAAAAGAAAATGATTGTTTTCTTGCTAAGTTCTTGTTGTTTTATTACTGTTTTGTTGCCATTTCACTATTATACTACTATTATTTTGTTGTTATTATTTGAATATTGTTTAACTCTTATTTTATTATTAATTTTACTACTATTTTAGAAGTATTTGCTTGTTAAGTTGCACCTATGTTAGTGTTATTTAAGTATAATTTTTAACTTATTATTTTATTTGTTGGAAACATTTATTTTGATTTTTTAGTGTTTTTGATGTATTATATTTTTGAAAAAAAAATTTATATAAAAAATTTAATACGATCGAGCTTGAGTTTTAGCATTTTGATTCAGGTTAGGCTTGAGCAAAATTTTAAACCCATTTTTCGAGTCGGACCAAGCTCGAGCATATCAAACGGACATAAAATTTTGTTAAGATCCAACCTGAATCCAGCTTAACCCTACCCATGATCAAGTCTACTATAGAGCATGAAATGAGGCCTGAATAGAAATCCTATTTAGATGAACCAAACACGTCGTTATTATAATAAAAAATTACAATTATGATTTTTTTATGAAATTATTTTAAAAAGAGAGGGTAAAAATTTATTTTATATTTGGGGTAAATTAAAAATTGAGTTTTCAAATGAAAGTAAATGATATTCAATTTTTTTTTTTTTTGGCTTTGCTTAAATTAAATTTTCAATCCAAATAAAGAAGAGGGTAAACGTTTCCCTTCCTTTCCTCTCGTTCAATCCGAATATAGGATAAGTTGCGTCTCTTCATATCTAACTTTATGAGCTCACTTAATTTGTTGAATTGGAAATCTGCATTGGAGCGATTTTATTTTAATTAGAAATCATATCATATGAATATGTGTGTGGAAATCAAAATTTAGAACAGAAATATCTGTTTAAAAATTACATATAATAAATAATAAAATGTATGATTTTGTAACACTCTTCACCCGTCCTGACGTATGGTATGAATAAGAGGTGCTACCAGAGTACTTTCTAAACCATAGTCAAAATTTTCTTTTAATAAAACATTATTTGACAACCTTATAAAACTTATTTAAAACAATTCTCAATGTTTAAGAAAAACTAGTATACAATTTTGAAATCATTTTGGGTCATTGAAAACATGTTAACACCCTTATAAACCAAATGTTTGAAACTTATCGGCTTAAAGTGGAGTCATTTTGGTTGAGGGAAATAAGAGTTTTACTAAACTTGAAACTTTAAAAATATTTTCATAAAATAATTGATCCAAGTTTTGACCAATTAAAAGACTATAGAAATAATTTAAAATCATTTGAAGATGCTTGGGAGTGGTCAGAGGTGCTCGAGACCCAAAACAAACTCAAATAGTCAAAACGACTCAAAATAGTGCAATTTCTAGAGTAGGGCACTTTGTAACAATCCAGTTTTCAGTGGTGTCGGAAACAATGATTTCGGGATCACAATTTCGACGATTCGAGTTGTAAAATTTATCATTTTAATATTTATGAAGTTATTAACGTTGTATTAAGATTTGGTTATGAAATTTTTATCATTAGGATAGTTAATTAGGAGAAAAGAGCTAATTTGTAAAAGATACAAAAGTGGGATTGTTTAGTTAGAAGGGTTTTAACAGCTCGTTTTTCAATGGTGTCGAAAACAGTGGTTTTGGGACCACAAACCCGACGAGAAATTTTTTATATTGAGTGATTAAATTAAATAAGTCAATATTAATTTTATATGAAATTTTGAATTGAGGAATTTTAATTATTGAATTAAAAGTTAGTATACGAGGTTTGGTTCAAAAGTCAAGTGGTTTCAGAAAACAAGGTATCGAGACATTGTTTATGAAATTTATAGTCGTAAATATTTTTATTAAATATTTACAGAGTCTTATTATATGTGAATTGAAGTTTGGTTGGGTAATTTTGATAATTAATTGCTTAATTAAGGAAAAAATGAGTAAATTGTAAAAGAGGTAAAAGTTAATTGTTATAGATTAAAAATAGTAAAGGGGTCAAAATGGTAATTAAACCATGGTAAAAAAGTCCAAGCGGTGGTGGATAATATTGATTCCATTAAATTTTGGGTTATTTCTTCATTTAGTCCTAATTAGTTTAGGACTAAATTGAAGACAAATTTGTTTAATCAAAATTTAATATAATTGAAGGACCAATTATGAAATTGGACCCTTTTTAAATGGCCTAATAATATAAATGATTTGAAATTATTTAGATTTTTATAAATTGCAATTAAATCTTAATAAAATGAGGTTTTACTAATTAGTTTAATTTAATGTGATCGGGAATGGTGGTTTTGAGGCCACAAATTCGATGTGTAAGATCGTAAATATTGAATAATTAATATTTACAAGGTCATTAGTATTGTATTAAAATTTGGTTATGAAATTTTATTGTTTAGATAGTTAATTAAGCAAAAAGGACTAAATCGTAAAAGCTACAAAATGTAGAAATCATTGATTAAATATGTTAAATTGTAATGGGATGACCTAGAAAAGCCCTTAAAGGGTAATTATACCCTTAAGGGGTGTAGTGGACGGTTTTGGGCACTTATTAAGCCAAATTGAAAGTGAAATTTAAAGGATAAAATTGTAATTCCTTTAAAAGGTTATATTAAATTAAAACAAATATGAAATAAAATCTTCTTCTTCTTCCTTTCTTCATAGCTGAATCCTAGGAGGTAGAGAAAAACATTCGGCCAACTTTGGCTTGGAGATTAGGTGAGCAAACCTCGTCCGTTTTTGGTAATTTTTATGTTTATGAGTCCATATAAGCTTGATCTAGCTAACCCAAGGACTAATTTTTGAATTTTTTCAAATGTTATAAAAATTTTCATTGATGAATAAGCTTGTTCTTGAAAGTTTATGTAAGATATATAAGCTTAGTTGTTAGATTTGATTATTTTGTAAAGTAGTTTTTGATAATTTTAAAGTTTAAGGACTAAAATGTTAAAGTGATAAATTTGCAAGGACTTAAGGTGAAATAATTGCAAAAGTGGCTGTATTGAAGTACTATAGTATTCGGCTGAACTTGATGTTGTTTAAAAATGGTTAAATTTGCAAGTTTGAGCTAAAAAAAAAAAAAAAAGGGTTTGTAAAAATAAAAATGCTTAATTGCATCAAATGATTAAAAATTCATGTTGATTTAAATAATTTAATGAAATTATTGTAATAGATCAAGATCGTGTCTTGATAGTGAAAAAGAAAAATTACGGATTTGCCCTTTGAGTTCACTTTAACTGCAATTTCGTCCAGTAAGTTCGTAATGTTAAATTTTAAATTATTATTAATAACTGCTTATAACTACCTTTCTAATGATTGTTGGAAATGAGAAATGATGATTGAAAATGTGAAAAGTAGAAACGACGAGATGAGAATTTCCTAACCTTGTGCCAAAGATGAAAAATGGTCCGATGGCTGAGATCCTGCATTTATTACTGATTCTTTACAGCATCGTGAGTCACTGTAAGGTGAATAGAATCCAAGAAAGGATTACAGGCCATACGATGGTTGAGATTTATGCCTGTTTGCATATTCTCATCAGCTTAGTGTGAGCAACATCGTAGGGAACATATATACTGTATCGATGGCTAAGACTAGCATCATATACTGGTAAAAGGCATGACCTTTGGGTCAACAAGGAGTAAAATGAGCATCATGACCTTTGGGTCAACAGGGAGTAAAATGAGCATAATGACCTTTGGGTCAACAAGGAGTAAAATGAGCATCATGACCTTTGGGTCAATAGGGAGTAAAATGAGCATCATGACCTTTGGGTCAACATGGAGTAAGCATGACATTTGGGTTAACAGGGAGTAAATCAGATATCGATCACCGAAGTATAGTTCTGATCTGGCTCGATTGATCTACGAATTTGTTAAACACATGTTATTTGATAAATTGATAAACCTTGCGAACTTATTAAGCTATGAAAGTTTACCAGTGAATTGTTGCTATTTTGTAGATTCTATTTTGCTGCTTGAAGATTGGATCACCTCGAAAAAATCACATTATCTCAGGAGCTCGTTCGGTACTATTTACATCACTTGGTTATATGGCATGTACTAGGACGATGTTACCCTTAAAATGCTTGATTTTGGATTGTTGGTTTCTTTGTTGAACTAAACTTGCTTGCTTGTTTGATTTTAAAATTACGCAAATATGATTGCTAATGAATTGACATGTGAATTTAAGAATCATTGTGATGATTGGTTGTAGTCATATATGATGAAACAAGTATTGTCATGTATATTGCAGGATGAGAATTTGAATAAGAGTATTGTGTTGAATGATGGTTGATAAACTTGAGGACTTGTGTGAATAATCGAATTTTGTATACTTGTTTTGGTAGAATTCTTGCATGTATCGATAAAAGTACAGAGTAGAGGAGAGGTTGGTTACTGACTTACATTGTATCGGTAGTAACATAAGAATTATCGGTAGTTCTTTTCATAGTAGTATCAGTAGTCTAAATACTTGTATCGGTAGAAGTTATAGGGAAAAACTTCTTAGCTCTTTGGAGTTTTTAGTATCGGTAGAAGCATGACATGTTTCGGTAGAAGTCATACTTGTATCAATAGTATTGTCTCAAGTATCGGTAGAAGTCTACACTATTCTTGAACTATTTACTGACTTGACAACTACCGATACTTATTGGACAAGTATCGGTAGAAGTATCCAAAAATCATGGATATGACCTTTTTACCCTTATTGAGTTATGATTATATTTAATTGATTGTTTATAACATGAGACTAAAAGATGAACAGTGATAAATGAATAGAAAGACATCAGGACCCTAACTGACGATGGTTTTCGGGTCCTGGGTGTTACAAATATGAAAAATGGATGTTATGATATGTGATATGAATATTGATTCTTGATTGATTGAAATGTTGTAAATGAATATGTAAGATTAAATGGAGTTAGTATTCTGAGTTGCAAGTTTGTTATTAAATAAATTGTGATTGATTTGTATGTAAAAAGAAACTTGAAAAGTTTTGTGAACCCCTAAGACCTTAAACTAGCAATGGTTACGGGTTTTGAGTGTTACAAGGGTCAAATCGATAAATTAACCAATAGAAATTAAGAAAGTGGGATTACATGGTATCAAATGATTAAGGGTAAGGTTAATTAGAGTTAAAAAGGATTTATTAAGCTTGATGATGAAAGTCTCAAAAATTACAAAATTGTCATTTAGTATATAAGTTAAATTAATGAATTAAAATAAAAATTTTCACCAAATTTCAACCCATCTTCTTCATCCTTACAAAAAAACACAAGAGAAAGCTAAGATTTTCTTTGCTAACTTGAGCTTTGATTTGGGTAAGCAAACCTTGATCGTTTTTAGTAATTTTTGTGTTTTTAAGTTTGTATCAGCTTAATCTAGCTTATATAAGGACTAATTTGTGAATTCGTCAAATGCTATAAAACTTTTCATTGTTGAAAAATCTTGTTCTTGAAAGCTTCTGATAGATTTGGATGTTTGATGCTTTGGTTAGATCTATTTGTAAAGTAATTTTGAATGAAATTAGAGTTTAAGGACTAAAATGTAAAAAAGGAAGAAGTTGTGTGTATTTGGTTGAAATAAATGGTTTGTAAGGATGAGTAGTTGAACCATGAATGTTCGGTTGGGATATACTTTAAAGAAAATGAGGGCTTTGGATGCTTTAAGTGAAAAAGGACTAGATTGAATAAATGGAAAATAATAGAGGTAAAATTGTAATTTTCCCAAAAGGACTAAATTTTTTGGAACTTGATTGTGTGATTTAATGTGAGAATTGGATGATTTGTGAATGTAGACTACGACCATGTCTCAGATTGCGGAAAAGGGAAATTAGCAGAGTAGTCTTAGAAGTCTAATCGTAATTGCAAATTGGTCCAGTAAGTTCATAATGTAAATTTTTACTTAACATTTCTTCTTTTTACATTATCATTGTTCAACAATTGGAAACACTTGGAGTTGAAGAGATAAAAGAAAGAAATGAAAGAGATAGTAAGCTTTAAGCCATTGAAAAGGAATCGACGAGATGGTTAGGGACCGCATATGTTGCAAGTCCTCGATAGCTTGTGTGAGCAGTATCGTGATTCGAAAAAGTGATATAAATCCTAAATGGATTATACGCCCTTTGATGGTTAGGACTTATGCTGTATGCATACTCCCTACAGCTCGTGTGAGTAGTGTCGTTAGGGAATAATTTACAGACAGATACCATACCGATGGTTAGGGTACTGCATACTTTATGAGTCCTCGACAGCTCGTGTGAGCAACATCGAGTACTGGTAATAGAAAACTTACAATTGACTCGAGGAAGTAATGGAATTATCCTGGCTCGGTTGAGTTATAACTGCTTTATACAAATGTTTGGTAATTCTTAAAAACTATCGAACTTACTAAGCTATGAAGCTTACCAAAGATGTTGTTGTTGTTTGTAGATTGTTTGCTGATTGAAGATCGGATCATCACTTCTCAGAAGTCACACTATCGCGGAGCTCGTTGGTAGTTTTTACATCACTCAGTCTTATGGCATGTACTAGGATGATGTTATCTTTTGCTTTATGTAATTAGGATTGTGAAAACCTTGTTATGTTGATGAAATGATGAATGTAGTAATGCATGTTGTGCAAGTTGGAGTATAGACTTAAAAGTACTATGTAATCACTTGGAATCTATGTATTTTGTGTTGACTTAATGCATATTGAGGTCATGAATGTTTTGTGTTGATCAACTTGTGTTTTGGCATGATTCTTGTGATTTTGCATACTTGTTTCGGTAGAACACCTGCATGTATCGGTAGAAGTACAGGGTAAGAGAGAGGTTGCTCACTGACTTGGGTTGTATCGGTAGTTGAATAGCAAGTATCGATAGTTATGTGTTTAGAAGTATCAGTAGTTTGTATACTTGTATCGATAAAAGTAGCAGGGTAAGACTTTTAGCTCTCTGGAGTTTTTAGTATCGGTAGAAGTAAGACTTTTTTCGGTACAAGAGTCACTTGTATCGGTAAAAGTTTGCACTATTCTTGAACTGTTTACTGACTTGACAACTACCGATACTCGTTCAACAAGTACCGGTAGATGTCTCTAAAAATGTAAGAAATGACCTTTTTGTCCTTGTTGAATTGTGTTTATAATCAAATGATGATATATGATGTGTGGAGTGAAATTCTTTAATAAAATAAGACTGAATAACATGATGTTAAAGATGAATAGTAAGACATCGAAACCCTAATCAATGACAGTTTACAGGTTTTGGGTGTAACATTTAGTGGTATCAAAGCTTAAGGTTTAGTCGTTTCTTGGACTATTATGATTGTATTAAATGATTTAGTAGTACATGCCATATGAACCTATGATAGTGTGATACAGATGAATCCGATCTAACCATAGTTTTTGCAGATAAAAGTAAAAATGCTTGATTCTGAAAGAGATGAGACCAAAAAAGTAAACAACAATGACCTGACGAGTGATTCCGAGGCTAGCCATAGGGCACCTATCTTGTCAACGATAGAAAGTGAAGCCAAAAACATGTTATTCGAATTAATGGGATAGTGGTTTTTAGAATTCATGCAAAATAATCCTTTGACGTCACCTCCTCCACCCCAAGCTACACAGCCTGCTGCCCGACTTATGGTAGCTCCCGTAAGGCCTCCACCTCCTTCTATAGTAGAACATAGGCGTCGTATCCCGACAGATAGGGTAAGAAAGTATAAGGTGGAAGAATTTTGCAGAAATGTAGAGGATGATCCATCTAGGGCTGAGTATTGGTTGGAAAATACCCTGAGGGTACTGAATGAAATGACTTGTTCGCTTGAAGACTGTAACACCCATATCCCGAGTACCGTCGTCGATTAGGAATCCGGTGTCTATTATTCATTTTATACTGTTCACCTTTTTATATATATCTGACTGTCTGCATCTTTATTCAACACAAAATCATTTCTCATAATTTAAAACAATATCAAAACATAACACAATTTTATTAAGGGTAAAATTGGTATTTCTAACATTTTATGGGACTTCTACCGATAACTGATGGTCAAGTATCGGTAGTAGTCAATTAATGAACAATTTGGAAACTGTGCAGATTTCTACCAGTATTTGCACTTGTTCGACCGATACAAGTAAGATTTCTACCGATACAAGTTAAACATCTACCGATACCAAAAACTCCAGAGAGCAAAAATTCACACCCTGCAACTTCTACCGATATATGTATACCAACTACCGATACAACAATGCTAGAAACTACCGATACAACTCAAGTCAGAGGACAATCTCTCTCCTACCCTGTATTTCTACCGATACCTGTATAAGTTCAACCGAAACAAGTATGCAACATTTCAAGAATTGTACCAAAACACAAGTTAACATGTCAACACATGTTTATGCATTTAGATATCACACTTTATACACAACTTCTAGGTTTTACAAGCATCATATACTTAAATATATACGTTATACCTCATGCTTATACACAACCAAAATAGCAAGATTTCAACATCTTTAGTTCAACATCAAGGTTAATAACATCCTAGTACATGCCATAAGACCAAGTGATGCAAAATCTACCGACAACTCTACGATAGTGTGACTTCAGGTGAGGTGGATGATCCGATCTTCAGTCAGCAAAACAATTTACAAAATAACAATAACTATGGTAAGCTTTATAGTTTAATAAGTTCGATAGTTAAGAAATACCAACATGGTAATAGCAATAATGACTCATTCGAGCCAATGTAGTTTCCATTGCTCTTGAGTATTTACAGCTTCTCTTTCTGTTCATCTCTTTTTGTTCATATCTTTCTGTTACCAGTACCCGATGCTGCTCACACGAGCTGTAGAGGACTCGCAACGTATGTAGTATCCAAACCATCAGTACGGTGTCTATCTGTACTGTAAACTGTTTCCTAATGATGCTGCTCACACGAGTTGTCAAGAGTATGCATAAAGCATAAGTCCCAACCATCGTAGGACCTGTAATCCATATAGGATCTATATCTCTTTTTTCGAGTCACGATGTTGCTCACACGAGCTGTCAAGGACTCGCAACACATGCGGTACCCCAGCCATGTGTCAGTACTATTTTAGCGGCATAAAGCCTACTATCTCTTGCGTTTCATTTCTTCGATCATCTTCAATACCGAATGCTTTCAATTTGCTGTACATTGACAACATATATACATATACAAGGAAATTAAGTAAGATTTACACTACGAACTTACCAGACTCGATTGTAGTTTAGGAAAACTTTAGTGACTAATCCACCAATTTTCCTTTTCCTCAATCTGTAGCACGATCGTAGTCTACATCCACAAATTATTCAATTTCTCACATTAAATCACAAAATCAATTCATTTAACACAATTTAGTCTCTTTTGGTAAAAATATGATTTTACCCCTAATACTTTCTTTTTATTTAATCTAGTCCTTTTAATACAAACACACAAAATACCATTCTCTCCTCAAACCATACCAGCCAAACATTTATAGTCCTCAAACAAATCCATACAAACCAATTTATTTGACACCAAGTACAACAATTTCACCATTTTAACATTTTAATCCTTAAACCCTAATTTCATCAAAAATCACTTTACAAAGAGGTTTAACCCAAGTATCAAACATTCAAATACATAAAAAATGTAATAGCCCGTTTTTCAATTGTTTCGAAAACAATAATTACAGGATCACAAACCCGACGAGAAATTTTTATAAATGAGTGATTAAATTAAATTAGTCAGTAATAATTTTATGTGGAATTTTGAATTGAATTTAATTATTCAATTAAAATTTAGTATAAGTGGTTTGGTTCAAAAGTCAAGTGGCTTTAGAAAATGAGGTAACGAGACCTCGTTTCTAAAATTTAGTGTCGTAAACATTTTTATTAAATATTTACAGAATCCTATTATATGTGAATTGAAGTTCAGTTGGGTAATTTTGTTAATTAATTGTTTAATTAAGGAAAAAGGAGTAAATTGTAAAAGAAGTAAGTTAATTGTTATGGATTAAAAATAGAAAGGACCAAAGTGGTAATTAAACCATGGTCAAAAAGTCCAATCGATGGTGACATGATTATCTTCCACATACTTTTGGGTTATTTATTCATTTAGTCCTTTTTAGTTTAAGGCTAAATTGTAAATAAATGAATTTAATATAATTGAAGGATCAAATAGGTAAATTAACCTATGGCATTTTAGTGGGTGAACTATTATAAGTTAAATTGATTATAATTAGGATTAATTAAGGTTTAAAAAGGGATTAATTAAGTCTAATTATGAAAGTCATAAAATTACAATTTTTGCCATTAAGTATAAAAGTGAATTTAAGAAGAAATAACCTATTTTTCTTCTTCTAATTTCTTCATCTTCTTCGTCAAGCACAAGAAGAAAGATAGGGTTTCATTCTTAAGCTTTGAGCTTTGATTTGAGTAAGCTATTGTTACCCGTTTTTAGTAATTTTCATGTTTTTGAGTTCGTGTTAGCTTGATCTAGTTAATCTAGGGACTAATTTGTGAATCTGTCAAATGTTGTGAATCTTACCATTTTTGAATATGCTTATCTTTGAAAGTTCTTGATGGTTTTGGATGCTTGATGATTAGGTTGGACCTTTTTGTAAAGTGATTTTGATGAAATTAAGGTTTAAGGACTAAATGCTAAAAGATGAATTTAAGTGTACTTTTGGTGAAATAAATAGATTGTGGGGACTTGTATGGGAATCATGGTAAGTTTGGATGCTATGAGTTGAGGAGGAAATGAATATTTTGCATGTTTGTGTTGAAAGGACTAGATTGAATAAAAGGAAAGTATTAGGGGTAAAATAGTAATTTTCCAAAAGGACTAAATTATGTTAATTCATTTAATCATGTGTTTTAATGTGAAATTTGGATGAATTGTTGATTTAGATTACAATCGTGCCACGGATCGCAAAAAAGGGAAATTAGTAGAATAATCCCTAAAGTTGAACCAAACTGCAATTTCATCTGGTAAGTTCGGAGTGATAGTTTATATACATTGGTTATTTCTTGTGTTTCACTATTGTCATAGAAAATGGAGAAAGGTTAAACATTTGTGATAATGGAAAGGAAAAGAAAGAAACGAAATGTCCGGCTTCGGACTGGTTATCTGATTTGAAGCGATGGCTCGGATCCTGCATATGTTGCAGTATCCTAACAACTTGTGTGAGCAGCATCGCAAGTTAATAGATTCTGAATAACAATGAATTATGGATTCCTCTAATGGATGAGTCTTCGCATATGTTACGGATTCTCATCAGCTTGTGTGAGAAGCATCGTACACTGGTTAAACTCTGTCTGGGCTCGTAAGAGCTAACCATTCTAGGTTCGTAAGAGCTAACCATTTTGGGCTCGTAAGTGCTAATCATTCTAGGCTCGTGTGAGCTAAATGTGGTATGTGCTCGTAATGAGTTAAAGTCTGGAGAACAGAAGAGACTTAGTTCGTTATTATACACATGAATACGAATACATACTCGTTATCATCTTTTAACTGATCTGTTTATTCTATGAGAAAATGATAATCGCGAACTTACTAAGCTTAATAAGTTTACGCGTGAATCTGTTATTGTTTTGTAGATACGTTTTGCTGTTTGGAGATTGGGTCATCTCGAGGAAATCACACTATTGCAGAGCTTGTATGGTAGATTTTACATCACTTGGTCTTATGGAATGTACTAGGATGATATTAACTTGAGATTGAACTAAAAGATGTTGAAATCCTTCATTTTGATTTTGTAAATTGCATGAAGTATGACTTAGATGCTCAAGCTTATAATGCTTGTAAGACTTAGAAGTTATGTATGTTATGTGAAGTTTTAATGCATAACTTATACTGGTTGTGTATGAGATATTAAACTTGTATTTTGGCGTTACTCTTAAGATCCTGTATACTTGTTTCGATAGTACTTATGCATGTATCGGTAGAAATGCAGGGTAGGAGAGAGGTTGTTCTCTAACTTGGGTTGTATCGGTAGTTAAGATACATTTATTGGTAGTTTATGGTATTGATGTATCGGTTATAAAAATGATTGTATCGGTAGAAGTTACAGGATAAGGATTTTTGCTCTCACGAGTTTTTGGTATCGATAGTTACATGAATTGTTTTGGTAGTTGTGTCACATGTATCGGTATAATCATCTCGAGTATCGTAGAACTCTGCATTATTTCTGAACTATTTTTTGACTTGACAACTATTGGTGCATGTTCATCAGATACCGGTAGATGTGTTCAAAAATCATGGAAATGACCTTTTTGCCGTTGTTGAGTTGTGATTTTTAATCGATCGATGATTTCATATCTTTATTAAAATAAGATTGATTGAAATGAAAATAAAAGACGAACAATGATAGATGAACAGTAGGACACCAAGACCCTAATCAGCGACGATTTCGAGTTTTGGGTGTTACAAAAAACTTTCAAGAACAAACAATTTCAACAATGGCAAGTTTTCTAACATTTGACAGATTCACAAACTAGTCCTTGCATAAGCTAGCTTAAGCTGATATGGACTTAAAAACATAAAAATTATTAAAAATGATCAAGATTTGCTTACCTAAATCACAGCTCAAAGTTTGAACAATGAAACCCTAAATTTCCTTAGTCTTGCTGTGGAAGAGATGAAGAAATTAGGTGAAAATCTCATTTTTCTCTTGTAATTACATATATATAGTAAATGACAATTTTGTAAATATTTAAACTTTCATTATTAAGGTTTAATTAACCCTTTTTTTTAATCTTAATCAACCTATTTACCATTAATACTAATCATGATATACCTCTCACTAATAGTTCTTTGGCTAATTTATTCATTTAGTCCTTCTAATCAATTATCTCTACTTTTACACCTATTACAATTTAATCCTTTCTACTCAATTGACTATTTAAACATTAAAATTTTATTTTCACATTTTAATACGATGCTAACTAAGTCGTAAATATTTACAATAAATAAATTAATAACTCGACTCATCAAAATTTTAATCCCAAAATCACTGATTCAGACACCACTGAAAATCGAGCTATTACAAAGACTATGTAAGGTGTCCCGTTTTGTTGCTGAAAGACAAAGCTTACAATTGGTGGGAGATGATTGTAGTAGTAATGTTGGAAAACGAGTTTACTTGGGAATTTTTCCAAATAGAGTTTAAAAAGAAATACGTTAGCAAGCGGTATTTGGATAAAAAGAAGATAGAATTCCTAGAGTTGAGACAAGGAAACAAGATTGTGGTAGAGTACGAACGGGAGTTTGTATTTCTCAAAAAATATGCACGGGAGATTGTACCTACAAATGAGGCTATGTGTGTTTGATTTGAGGATGGTCTGAACGATGAGATAAAGATGATTGTAGGTGGTTCAAAAATACGACCATTTGTCATTTTGGAAAACAAAGCACAGAAAATGGAGGAAGTATACAACCAGAAGAAATAGAGAGACAAGAGATTTCAAGATTTTGGGAAGAAGAATCCTACTAGAACCTTCTCAATGTCACCAACGAAGAAATTCAAAAAGAGTGAAGTCTGAGGAGCAGTCTCTTTCGGCTTTCTGAGTAGGAGTCGATCAGGACCACTAGAATCTAGATTTTAGAATGGGCCAGCTGACAGTGTGGCTAGTGTTTGTAACGTACAAAAACCAGTATGTGAGTACTGTAAAAGAATTCATTCATGTGAATGTCGATGGATTAAGGGAGCTTATTTTCGATGTAGTGATACCGATCACTTCATGCGAAATTACTCGATAAATTTTGAAGCAAAGGAAGACCGGAGTGTGAATCCTCCAATTACTCCACAGAAAGGTAAACACCCGGGGCAAAGTAATAGTGCAGGTGGAAATCAAAATTAAAATAGAGATAATGTAAACAGGTTAGAAGCTCGGGCACTTGCACGAACTTATGCCATCAGAGCAGAGAAGAGGCTACTGCTTTTGATGTTGTGACTGATATATTCTATCTTTTTAATGATATTATGTGTGGTTTGATTGACCCGTGATCAACTTATTCATATATTTGCACTTCCTTAGCTACTGATAAGAAATTGTTTGTTGAGTCGACTGAATTTAATGTGCAAGTCACAAACTCTTTGGGTCATAGAATCATTGTTAACCTGGTATGTTGTAAATGTCCACTTGAAGTCCAGAGCTATGAATTTCCTACTGATATAATGTTATTGCCATTCACCGAGTTTGACGTGATATTGGGTATGGACTGGTTATCTGAGCACGATGCAGTAGTAAATTGCAAGCAAAGACATATTAGTTTGAAATGTCCGATAGGTGAAGTGATTACAGTTGAGTTCGATAGATTGAACAGTGAAACCAGGGTGATTTAAGCTATTTCAGCACAAAAAATGGTTCGTAGAGGCTATAAAGCATTTCTGGCATACATACTTGATACTCGAAGCTAGGGATGGAGTTGCAATAGGTACTGGTTGCTAGTGAGTTTACAGATGTGTTTCCAAAGGAACTACTCGATTTGCCATCGATTAGAGAGGTAGAGTTTAGTATTGGTTTGTTCCTTGGTACCGCCCCGATCTTAATTCCACCGAATAGAATGGCACCGACCGAGATGAATGAGTTGAAGACTCAGTTGCAAGAATTGTTAAACAGAGGGTTCATACGACCTAGTGTGTCGCCTTAAGGTGCGCCCATGTTAATCGTGAAAAAATAGTATGGCTCGATACAGATGTGTATAGATTACAAGCAGCTGAATAAGGTGACAATCAAGAATAAGTACCCTTTGCTTCGGATTGATGAGTTATTTGATTAGTTAAAGGGTGCAACCGTATTCTCTAAGATAGATCTCCGGTCAGGTTACTACCTGATGCGAGTGAAAGACTGCGATGTGTTGAAAACAACATTTAGAACCCGATATGGACATTATGAGTTTTTGGTTATGCCGTTTGGGTTGACTAACGCTCTAGCAACATTTATAGATTTGATGAACAGAGTATTTCAAACTCAGTTGGACAGATTTATAGTTGTGTTTATTAATGATATACTAATCTATTCCAAGACAGAGTCAGAGCATACACAACATTTGAGGGAAGTGCTACAAATCTTGCGAGAAAAATAGTTGTATGCAAAATTCAATAAATGTGAATTCTGACTTCGAAAGGTTGGATTTTTGAGGCATGTAATATCCTCAAAAGGTATACGGGTTTATCCGAGCAAGGTCTTAGATATTCTCAATTGGGAATTATCAAAGAATGTCTCTAAGGTATGCAATTTCCTGGGATTAGCAGGTTATTATCGTCGGTTTGTGAAAGATATCTCTATCATAGTTTTACCGATGATGAAGTTGCTACAAAAATATCCAGTTCATTTGGTCTAATAAGTGCCAATAAAGTTTTGATAAGTTGAAAAAGTTGTTAACTGAAGCTTCGGTCCCGACACAACCAGAGTCAGGAAAAGAGTTTATTGTTTACAGCGACGTGTCTTTGAGCAGATTAGGATGTGTTTTGATGCAAGATGGGAAAGTGATAGCTTATGCCTCCAGTCAGTTAAAGCCGTATGAGAAGAATTATCCGACTCATGATGTGGTGTTAGCTGCCATAGTTTTTGCACTAAAGATTTGGTGTCACTATCTATATGGGGAGAGATGTCATGTGTTTACTAATCATAAGAGTTTGAGGTACCTGATGACACAAAAAGAGCTAAATTTACGGTAACGCAGATGGTTAGTGTTGTTAAAGGATTATGATTTTGTGATTGATTATCACCCGGGAATGCCAATGTCATTGTCGATGCCCTGAGCCGAAAATCGTTGTTTGCACTGAGAGCAATGAATGCTCGATTGTCTTTGGAGAATGATGGTTCTATCACTACTGAACTCAAGACGAGACCGTTATTTCTACAGCGAATTTGAGAATTTTAAGGAAATGATCCAAAGCTTATAGCTAAAAAGGGGTAGATATTGAGCGATGCCACTATAAATTTTATAGTGGATACAGATGATATGTTGTATTACAGAGACAGAGTGTGTATTTCGAATGATCCAGATTTGAGACGGGACATTTTGATGGAAGCTCACATCAGCATTTATTCCATATACCTAAGAAGTTTGAAGATGTACAATGATATGAAGAAGCAAGAGATTTCAGAGTTTGTGACTAGATGTCTTATATGTCAGCAAGTGAAAAGAGAGCACCAGGTACTGTCTGGATTACTACAATCGATTTCCATCCCGAAATGGAAGTGAGAGCGGGTTACTATGGATTTTGTTACAAGACTTTTAATAATGCCGAGAAAGAAAGATTTGATCTGGGTAATTGTAGATAGATTGACTAAGTTAGCTCACTTCATTCCTATCCAGGTATATTATCCACTTGAGAGGTTGGCTGAGTTATATGTGTTCGAGATCGTACGATTATACGAAGTGCTTGCGTCTATTATCTCTGACAAGGATTTACATTTTACCTCAAGGTTCTGGGGTAAGTTGCATGAAGCTTTAGGAACCAGATTGAATTTCAGTATTGCATATCATCCGCAGACAGATGGTCAGTCAGAGCGGGTAATACAGATTCTTGAAGATATGCTACGATTCTGTATACTTGAGTTTGAGGGAAGCTGGGAGAAATATCCGTCATTGGTAGAGTTGGCATATAATAACAACTATCAATCCAATATTAAAATGACACCGTTTGAGGCATTATACGGTAGAAAATATAAAATGCCTTTGTATTGGTTAGCATTGATTGAGCCTAAGTTGGTTGGAATCGACTTGATTCGTGAGATCGAGGGAAAAGTGCGGGTAATTCGTGATTTCTTGAAAGCAGCATCTGACTGGTAGAAGTCGTATGCAAATCTTAAAAGGAAATATATAGAATTTACAGTGGGAGATCGAGTTTTCTTAAGAGTTTCACTTTAGAAGAAGGTGCTGCGGTTTGGCAAAAAGGGAAAGCTGAGTCCACGATTTATCAGACCGTATGAGATAGTCGAGCAGGTTGGTCCTATAGCTTATAACTGGCCTTACCTCTGGAACTTTAAAAGATCCACAACATGTTTTATGTTTCGATGCTGAGACGGTACAGATCAGATCATTCTCATGTGATTACATCTTGTGAGGTTGAGATACAGCCGGATTTTGTCTTACTTAGTAGATTCAGTTAAGATTCTGGCTCTCGAGGTAAAAGAGCTACGAAACAAAAGAGTACCGTTGGTGAAAGTGTTGTGGAACCATCACGGGTTAGAGGAAGCCACATTGGAGACAGAGGCTTCGATAAGGTCATAACACCCTAATCTGTTCACTAGTAAGAAATTTCGGGACAAAATTTCTTTAAGAGGGGAGAGTTGTAACAGTTCGGTTTTCAGTGGTGTCAAAAATAGTGATTTCGGGATCACAACTTCGACGAGTCGAGTCGTAAAATTTATCATTTTATATTTATGACGTTATTAACATTTTATTAAGATTTGGTTATGAAATTTTATCGTTAGGATAGTTAATTAGGAGAAAAGGGCTAAATTGTAAAAGGTACAAAAGTGGAATTGTTTAGTTAGAAGGGTGAAATCGATAGAAATTAAGTAAGTGAGATTACATGGTATCAAATGATTAAGAGTAAGGTTAATTAGAGTTAAAAAGGATTTATTAAGCTTAATGATGAAAGACTCAAAAATTACAAAATTGTCATTTAGTATATAAGTTAAATTAATGAATTAAAATGAAAATTTTCACCAAATTTCAACCCATCTTCTTCATCCTCACGGAAAAGCACAAGAGAAAGCTAGGGTTTTCTTTGCTAACTTTGAGCTTTGATTTGGGTAAGCAAACCTTGATCGTTTTTAGTAATTTTTGTGTTTTTGAGTTTGTATCAGCTTAATCTAGATTATATAAGGACTAATTCGTGAATCTATCAAATACTGTAAAGCTTTTCATTGTTGAAAATTCTTGTTCTTAAAAGCTTATGATAGATTTGGATGTTTGATGCTTTGGTTAAATCTATTTGTAAAGTAATTTTGAATGAAATTAGAGTTTAAGGACTAAAATGCAAAAAAGGAAGAAGTTTTGTGTATTTGGTTGAAATAAATGGCTTCTAGGGATGAGTAGTTGAACCATGAATGTTCGGTTGGGATATACTTAAAAGAAAATGAAGGCTTTGCATGCTTTGAGTGAAAAAGGACTAGATTGAATAAATGAAAAATAATAAAGGTAAAATTGTAATTTTCCCAAAAGGACTAAATTGTTTGGAATGACCTAATTTTGTGATTTAATGTGAGAATTGGATGATTTTTGGATGTAAACTACGATCGTGTCTCATATCGTGGAAAAGAAAAATTAGCGAAGTAGTCCTTAAAGTCTAACTGTAACTGCAAATTGGTCCGATAAGTTCGTAATGTAAATTTTTACTTAGCATTTCTTGTTTGTACATTATCATTGCTCAACACTTGGAAACACTTGGAGTTGAAGAGATCGAAGAAAGAAACGAAAGAGATAGTAAGCTTTAAGCCGTTGAAAGGTACCGACACGATGGTTGAGGTACCGCATATGTTGCGAGATCTCGACAGCTCGTGTGAGCAGCATCGTGATTCATAAAAGAGATATTAATCCTAAATGGATTACAGACCCTTCAATGGTTAGGACTTATGCTATATGCATACTCCCGACATCTCGTTTGAGCAGCATCATTAGGGAATAGTTTACAGACAAACACTATATTGATGGTTGGGGTACCGCATACGTTGTGAGTCCTCGATAGCTCATGTGAGCAGCACCGGGTACTGGTAATAGAAAAGTTATAGACAGGAAAGTGAAAGATTATAATTGACTCGAGGAAGCAATGGAACTATCCTGGCTCGGTTGAGTTATAGCTGCTTTATACAAAAGTTTGGTAATTCTTTAAAACTATCTAACTTACTAAGCTATGAAGCTTACCAAAGATGTTGTTGTTTTGTAGATTGTTTGCTGATTGAAGATTGGATTATCACTTCTCAGAAGTCACACTATCGCGGAGCTTATTGGTAGTTTTTACAACACTCGGTCTTATGGCATGTACTAGGATGATGTTATCTTTTGCTTTATGTAATTGGGATTATGGAAACCTTGTTATGTTAACGAAATGATGAATGTAGTAATGCATGTTGTGCAAGTTGGAGTATAGACTTAAAAGTACTATGTAATCACTTGGAATCTATGTATTTTGTGTTGACTTAATGCATATTGAGGTCGTGAATGTTTTGTGTTGATCAACTTGTGTTTTGGCATGATTCTTGTGATTCTGCATACTTATTTTTGTAGAACACTTGCATGTATCGGTAGAAGTATAGGGTAGGAGAGAGGTTGCTCATTGACTTGGGTTGTATCAGTAGTTGAATAGCAAGTATCAATAGTTATGTGTTTAAAAGTATCAGTAGTTTGTATACTTGTATCGATAGAAGTAGCAGGGTAAGACTTTTAGCTCTCTGGAGTTCTAGTATAGGTAGAAGTAAGACTTGTTTCGGTAGAAGAGTCACTTGTATCGATAAAATTCTGCACTATTCTTGAACTATTTACTGACTTGACAGCTACACATACTTGTCCAATAGGTGCCGATAGAAGTCTCCAAAAATGTGAGAAATGACCTTTTTGCCCTTGTTGAATTGTGTTTATAATCAAATGACGATATATGACGTGTGGAGTGGAATTCTTTAATAACATAAGACTGAATAACATTATGCTAAAGATGAACAATGATAAATGAATAGTTAGACATCGAAACCCTAACCGGTGACGATTTACGGGTTTTGGGTGTTACACACTTGTTGCAGAAGAAGTGCCTAAATGTACCGATACAAATGCTCTAGGCAACCCATTGAGGCATTCTGACACTCTTGTGTCAATACGTTTGAGCCATTTTATCGATACTTCAATCTCTGAAGCCAAAAATTGTCTTCAAACAACCTTTTTTCATCCTCAAATTTCACCATAATAAAAACCAAAACTTTGGGATCTTAAAAATCACATTTTATTAGCTGAGAAAAAAAACTGAAACACCTCCAAACTAGAATTTTACAAACCATGTTAAATATATAGATTAAAAATCACAATCTATGCTCATGTAACATGTTCAAAATGAGGTATAACATGTCATAACAACCAAGATATTAAGTTAGCCTAGTAAGCCTATATAAAATTACCAAAAAACCAATCTAAAGCATCGAAAACCAAAGCTTGTATGCATACATTTAAAAGATATAGAATTTGGCTCCAGGTGAATAAAAAACAAAATAGAAGTAGATATCATCACCATTACAACTAATAGTTATATGAAACATTTATATATGTATCCCGAAATGACTTTTCTAGTACATGCTAGTAGGTATCAATTGCAAGTAAAAATATTTCATACTCTTCAATGTTGACAATGGTGTTTGTTTATGATCCTCAAGATGCACTGAGCCTTAATATAGAAGACCTAAGCGCAAAACAATGACGCATTAAGCTTAAAATTTAGTAAGATAGCATGGATAATACCTTTTATACTTACCTTTAGAATTGAGATTTAGGTCATATATAAGATTATATAATATGCTTTGAACTAATGTGAATGACTACTACATGAAAATTCAGAGAAATAAAGAACAATGAGAACACATGCAATAATTTACATTGAACAATTCAAGTATTTGTATTTATCATGCTAAAATCAAGTTATTCTCGGAAATCAAAGCCAATTAACTTTAGTCCTTAGCATGCCTAGAAAACAAAGATAGGATAATAAGGACAAATTATTCGAAATTATATTAACAAGAGCGTTGAAGCATAAGTGTACGAAGACCATATTAGGATTACACTGAAGTGCCAGGAATAAGAACACCAAAGTGCAAGTAACAGGAGTTCCGAAGTACAAAACATGAGTCTCTTATTGGCATGTCAATCGTATCCTAACCACTTAACTAAGCTACTAAGGCCTTATTTCAATATTTCTAGAATATCAATATTTGCCTTTACAAACTAGTTTACAAATTTAAAATAATGTCCGGGACAATAGTCATTACAATACAAAACAATGATTCCATTCATAACTTCAACCCACCAAATCAAGATTCATGCTCCAATAAATGTCTCCACAAGGAGACTTACCTTCAAAAGCACTCATAAACTTATTATCTTGCCATCAACCACACTTTCATAATCATTAATATTTATAAACTATAATATATTCAATTCAATAATAATAAATCAAGTATAAACAATATTAATTTTTAATAAAATATTTTATAAGTTTTCATCTTACCACACAAGATACTCAAAAGTTATTGGAGGAGTTTAGTTCCAGCTCAATCCACTAGGTTTTCCTTTGGTTTGCTAGTGTTAGTGTTTTCTTCTTGAATTCCTTCATAATTGACAAAAATATAAAAAATACTAAAACATTAAATAGTAATAAAAATGGCTCAATAACACCCAAACTTAAAATAAACATGATTTTTTGATGAATTACAAGGGGGGCAAAGCCTTAACAACAACACGACTGGCACAATTCGAACCCAAATCACAACTGGAACAATCAACATCCTTGACCATCAAGCCAACACATGGGGTTCAAAAAATAAACATGATTTTGTGCATAAATGAAATGTAAATTATAAAACCCATACCTTAATCACATCCTTTCATCCTCTTAATACACTTTCTCACATTAGAGGTCTAACCTTAACCCCTAACTTCTTGGATGATGGAGATGATGAGGAATATGACTCAAGAAGGGTTTAATAGTAAAGGTTTTACAATAAATTGTTGAAAAATGATGAGTATATGGAAGAGAAATAGGTAAGTAGTGTGGAAAATAAAAGAAAAATGAAGAATTATGAAAAATGTTCTTCTCCTCTAAGGTGGTTAGCTTGTGTGGAGAAAAGATAATATTGTCATATTTCAAAAGTAAACAATTTTTAATAATTCAAACATGTTATTAAATGGCTATTTTAACACATAAAAGATCAATTTAAAAATCTCTATCATCATCATCATCATCATCATCATCATTCTCTCACCACAAGTCCAAAATTATTTTAATATTTAATCTCATGTATGGTCTAATTATTTAAAATATCCCGGTGCAAAAATTATCTTTTTGCTATTAGGCTCGTTTTCTTATTCGATTGGGCCATTAATAGTCCAGTTAACTAAAATTGCCTTCTATGGGCTCATCAATGTTAAAATAAATTTTATCCATAAAAAATCTAAATTTTTCATATAATAATTCTACTAAACTCCTCAATATATCTATATACGATAAATTAGAAATTTTGGATTGCTATAGGTTTGAAACTAATTAATAATAACACATGAAATATGTACATCATTAAAATGAAAAAAAAAAGATTAAATTGTTTATCATTGTGTTTTCATCAATCTTGAGTTAGTGTCGAGTTAACTTGTGACTCCAACTCAATTAAATACATTATTAATACTAGAAATCTTATCACACACATATGCGTGTGGAAACCAAAAACTTTAACATAAATGTCTATTTAAAAATCACATGCAATAAATAATGAAACGTGTGGTTTAAAACTAATTATTAATAACATATGAAATATGTACTCTATTAAAATGAAAAAAAGTAAATTAAATTGTTTATCATGGTGTAGTCATCAGTCTTGAGATGGTGCCGAGTTAATTTGCGACACCAACTCAATCAAATACATTATTAATACTAAAAATCCTATCGCACACGCATACGTGTGGAAACCACAAATTTAGAACACAAATATTTATTTTAGAAATCACATGCAATAAATAATGAAATGTATGGTTTGAAACTATTTAATAATAATATATAAAATATATACATTATTAAAATGAAAAAAATTAAATTAAATTGTTTATCATGGTGTTGTCATCAATCTTGAGTTCGTGCTGAGTTAACTTATGATATCAACTCAATCAAATACATTATTCATATATACAATTAATAAAGACAATAAAGTGTGCATAATAAAATTAAAATGTATAAAATATTTAAAAAAAGCTATAGCTAAATGGTAGATTAAAAGTTTTATTAATGCAATTGGCGTGTGTTCAAATTCTATGATATGCATATTTTTATTGGCGTTTTAAAGTAAAAAGACTAAAATGCCCTTAGATAATATTATTTATTTTAATTATGGAAGGGCATTTCTATAATTTTCTAACTGAGTTGGTGGTCCGATTGAGTGTGACACAATTTGGAGCTTAAATAATAGTAAGTATAGATAAATAATCGATGAAGGTAATAAAAGTGTACATAATAAAATTAAAATGTATAATAATACCATAAAAATAGTTAAATGGTAAATTAAAGATTTTATTAATGCAATTGGTGTGGGTGGAACGATGAAAATATATAGATCTTTTCATACCCTTTTTGACCTAATTTCATGTAAATTCTGAGTAATTAATGTCGAAAAATATAATTTATTTATAAAATAATTAATTTCCAACATATTTAATTTTAATTATTTTTATAAATATTGAGCATAAATTTGATGATTTTTTGACAGTTTTACACAATTGGTGAAAATCGACCCGTAGACACTGCTGACAGCTTACACCGTTGAGGGAATTTTTACACCGAATTAATGATGAGCTAAGAGGAATATTTTTCAAGTCAAGGATCGGTCCAATATGAAGCTAAATTATGGTTTATAATTATATTTTTAATTCAAATTAAATTGGATTAAAAATTAATTATAAAGGCTAAGCTGAAGTAGCTCGATGTGCATGCAACGCAACCGAGGGTCAAACCACCTCCAAATGGGCTAGCCATGTGCCGTCCACATGATGAAATAATCAGCTGAAATGTTGACCAATTCAACCTGGCAAAACAACCCTCAAATTTTCCCAAATTTCCATTCCAATCCCTCTTGTTTTCATAGATTCAAAATCTCACCCCTAGCTTGTTTTTAGCAAACTTTGAACAAGTCAAAGCTTGTGTGTGGTGGCCGGCCATGGGGGAGTGTGTGACTGATATTTATTTGCTAAATATAGCCACACAACCTCTCTTCAACTCCACCTATAAATACACCCCCATTCACCTCATTTCAACACACCAAAAAAAACCATTCTCTCTTCTTTCTCTCTAGCTTTTCCATTCCATTTTCCCTCATTCCTTTGCCGATTTCTCCTCTTGAGAAAGGCTGGTTCTTCAGCCTTTCATAGCCTTTGTTGAGTGTTCATCAGAGACCTTGATCTAAGAAGAATCGAGCAAGAACGATGAAGAACGCGAGAGTTGTTCTTAGAAATTGACATATTTAATCCTAGTCTTTTTCTTTATTTTTAGATTCTTGTTTGTTGTTATGATGAATGCTATTATGAATACTATTAATTCTTTAATTGAAATGGCTTAAATTCTTTAAGTGTTGGGTTGATTGTATCTAGTTGCTTGTTTATATTTGATTCATGTTTATGTTGTTATAGGCCTTGAATATTTTGTTTAATTAAATATTATCATACCTAAGTTATTATTGCATTACCCTTGTGATATAACTATTGAATTAATCATTTAAGTGCATTGAAATTTTTATTAATAGATACACTATTTAATTTGTGCATGCCTAATCTTCTAAGGGATCTGAAGGTTAGAATTATGATGGTATTAAACAATACATAGTCTTGCATAACTTGCAGGATTTTTGTGATTAAATTGTTTCAACATAGAGATATGATTGTTACTTCACTTGATCCTTTACATGCTTTTGGTTGTTAATTAGTCGGTTGAATTGGCATAGAGATATGTTTAAGAGATTCTTTAGCTTTCATATAGTATGTATGTGGAATAACACATTTACTTATTATAATTGATTTAGTCAGTTGAATTGGCATAGTGATATGTTAAAGAGATGAGTGAATTTTAGTAAGTAATGTTGTTCATAAGTTAGCAGAGTATCGGGTTGCCGTGATTATTATTTCATAACAAGCCTGAACATGAGTTAGATGTAATTGAGTAGTTAAAGCAATTAACTTGACACATTTATGTCATATTGATTAAAATCCTTTGAAATCATGCATAGAAATATAATTTAGTCTTAGCTTAACTTAGTTTAATTTAATTTAGATACTTTAGAGTAATCTTGTTCTTAACCAAATTATTAATTAAATATTTCATAAATACTTTTCATAGCACAGTCCCTATGGGTACGATACTCGACATTATTTGTCACTTTATTACTTGAATATGATTGTGTACACTTGCACATTTTCATCATTCCAGTGGGCTCATATCCTACCATATGTATATTTTTATTGGCGTGGGCTTTCTAACCAAGTTGGTGACTCGATTGAGCGTGACACAAACTCAAACAAGAATTTAAATAAAAGTATATATGTAAATCAATGTACATGATGAAACCAAAGTTCTTTGATTTTTTTATTTGGTACAATCAATGTATCTTTCATGTCTTTTTAATCATTTCGAAGTTTTATGATTATCCTTTTCAATAATGTTGACTCTAAAGTTTAAACATGCATTCTCTTTTTTATTTGATTATGATCATATATGCTCTTTTTGACATAATACTTAAAACTACCCCAAGCTCATTCTTGACATTTTTAGGATCCTTTTAAAAAATATAAAATATAATACAATAAAATAAAAATATATACTAGTAATTTCATTAAAATAATATGTTTTATGACATTAAGCAAATAAGATATTTTCTATCAAAATTAAAAAAAAAAAACATTTTTGATTCAATCTAGTCCAATGTCATCAACTACAAAAAACACAAAAAATCATAAAAAAAAATGGGTTGTACGAGCATTTCGAGATGCAAAATCATTAATAATAACATCAACATCAATGTTTTCCAAAAAAATCCTTCTCGGATGATAAATTGTCAGACCATTCAACTGTTCTTATGACATTGACGACCTCAAGTAGGTCTTAATTAACTTTAGCTTTGGAAAACTTCTTTCAGCTGATGCCACTGTCACATGGATCGTTAAAAAAAAAATCTATAAGCGAGTCAAACATTCGAATAGCAACTTGCAAATTTGACAAACTCAAGAATTTCAGTGGCTGATATTAATTCATTCGGTAAAGTAAATTGCAACACTTTCAATTTAGAGAAAAGATTATTTAAATCAACATCTGATTAATCACCATGAGAAATGGTAGAGTGAAAAGTAGCACAACATTCTCTCAATTCCTTTTCATCCAATGACTTTAACTTGTTTGAATCAAACAAAAACCCAAAAATCCTTTCAAATATTTTTAGTTGCTCAAATATACTCTTCAAAGAAGTAATTGTCATGTCTACAATAACTAAAAAATAATCAGCTCTAAATAATTCATCAGCCGATCAAATTTCTTTATCCTCTTGGTTATTCTCATCAAAATTTTTTTTCTAATAACACGACGCTTTGTTAGAAGGGTAGACTCTACATTCATATTAAGTGTAATACTTTTAGCAATATTCATACTAGAAGTAAAACCTTCATCTCTATACTTTTCAAAATATGACAATACATCTTCTAATTGATTTATGGTGGTGTCGATGCACATAGACTTAGATTGTAATTTCTTGCTCACCATATTTATAGCAAATAAAATTTCATATCAAATTACCTGACCAAGGAAAAACTCAAAACTCTCAAATGCATTAACCAAACTCTCCGTTTCACTCTTTTACTTTGCATCATCACAAGATTCGTATAATTCCTACAAAGTCAATCTTATTTGGGGAGTTTGAAATCTAATAGCTTTAACACTTTTAATTTGACTCTCCCAACGAGTATTAGATAAAAATTTCACAGTTAATTTGGGACATTGTCAAGCAAAATTTTCCATCTTTTTGTAGAACTCAAAAATAATGAATTTATGCGTTGAAGAATTCCAAAAAATAAAATAGTTCTAATGCAAGAATGTGTCATATCACTAAGAGTAAGATTCAAACTATGACAAGCACAAGGCATATATAATGCTCTCGGGTTTATTTCAAGAAATCACTTTTGAACACCTTAGTGCTTCCCTTTCATATTGGAACTATTATCATAACCCCAACCCATTACATCATCAACACTACGATCAAGAAACTTCAAAACATCTTGTAATTCATTAAAAAGTCTCAATCCAAATGTATTATCCACCTTCAAAAACTCTAAAAAGTACTTCTCAATTTGTATTTTATTAGTTGACATATTCACACATTGTACGATTAGAGTCATTTGTTCTTGATGACCAATATCAAGGGTACAATCAAGAATTATAGAAAAATATTTCACCTCTTTGATGGTCTTAATTATATAACTTTTAACATCATCGGCTAAAAGGGAAACCAATTCATTTTGAATTTTATGCCCAAGATAAAGATATGAATTTCATAGTTTTGAATGCATCTAACGTGATCTTGCATTATCACATTGAATTTCTCAATCATTTCAATCAATCCTAGGAAATTACCATTGTTATCTTGGTAGAGTTTTTCATTGGATCCTTGAAAAGCCAAATTATGAGTAGCAAGACATTTCACAGCTGAAAATATTCTAAGTAAAACTTGCCTTCATCGCTCTTTCTCTTTCATAATCTGTTCTTGCAAGCTTGTATTAATTGTTTCATTTTTTTTCCAACCTTACTCTCATTTCATTCCAAGTATTTATATTAATCATATGCTCAGCACAATTTTCATGTTGTTTGAGCCTCTCACTAATATGCCTCCAATCACTTAAACTCTCATTTGCTAACAAACTTTTGTTACTAATAGATTTGAACAACTTACAACAAAAACAAAACACTTTGTCAACATGTTTGGAATAAACCAACCATTTCTATTGCTAATCTCACCATTGCTCAACTTCCTAAAAAAATAAGAACATGAAAAATGTCTATTATTATTATCGAGAGGAAATCAAGTTCTATTTCTGTTATAGGCCCCTTTTCAACTAAAATGTCCCTTGTTTTATTATCAAGAATAGCCCAATTTCTAGGATCATAAATATCTAATGAATAAATTATTTGTTCTTCATTAATGCCAATATCAGGAGGAATTGTTTGTTCTTCATTAAGACCAAGATTTTCAATATTGGATACATTTGGCACATCATTAGTCTCATTTAGATCATTGATTTCATCATTCTTAAGGACATCATTATGCAAACTTCCATTTGATTGATCCAAATTTTCATTAAAAGCTACTTTTTAAAAATAAATTTATCAATAGCACCTTACTGTGATTTTTTTTAACTCTTCAGCATGTTTTTTCTTTTTTCACTTCAGATAAATGTTTCTTAGACAACATTATATATAAAATATAAATCAAATACTCAAGCAACACAAGAAAATAAAACAATAACACTGGATAAAAGAATTTCAAGTTGAATATTTGCTTTCACATTTGCTAATTCTAAAATTCAAATCGAGTTATTAGAATTCTATAAATATAATTATAATAAACAATTACAAATAGACATTGTAATTAACTAAAAAATTATAAGTAAAAAATTAAATGAAACATAGTATCAAGGAAACTTTTTTAATAAGACAATGGCATAAACTATATTGACTTAATTCAGACCTAATACAAAGTCCCTAAACTCTTAAATTAGTTATTGCATACTTCACAGGATTCAACTCCACAAAGTTCTTTCTCAGGATTTCGAAGATTGCACCTAACCTCTTCAAAGCAAAACTGACAGGTTAAATGGAGGCTTGTATATAAGGTTTATAACCATGGCAAATTTACATCTTTGATAGATTTCTTTTGATACAGTCATTCAGGAGAAGTCGGACTCGTAATGCACTATCCTAATGCCCAAGAAAATTCCATATATATTTGTAAAAACCTATTGTATAATGCATACACAAATATAAACCTAAAGTAACCATGATTTTCAATTGTAGCAACCCCAAAAGTTCAAGACAAAAGGAGCTCTATCTTTTCTTGAATATGCACCATCAAATTGATGATATGTCTGTTGATGATGATAATGAATTAATGATAGATAAAAGTCCAAGACAAAATGAGCTCCATCTTCAAAGTAACCTATTGTTTAATATTACTGTTGATGATGATGATAATGAATTAATGATATATCATTCAATCTCGTACCTTATATATCAAACATGAAATTGTTGATAAAAAAATAAAACATGAAATTGAAAACTATATAGTTGTTCCTCACTTCCCCTTGTTATAATATCAGAAAAAGTAAAAAAAAAAAACATTAACAAAACCCAACTCAAAAGCAAAAAGTTGTTTCCTTCTCGAAAAATACGAAAAGCTTAAAATATAAAACAACACAAAGTCAAAATTTGTATAACATTAGGAAGAAAAAGACAAAAACAAAAGACTATTTATCGTACTATTATTTCATTTATAGGAAACAAAACTCACATTACAAGATTTTCTCTAGTTGAACCAGATTAAAATCAACCAAATAGCATATAGTTCCCCAAGAATACTAAAAGTTTAAAGTAAAAACACAATCCAAAATCCATTACCTCTTTATTTGCCGATTCTTTCTTACCTTGTTTCTAATGCAAAAATAGAACCGTAGGGGTTGAATTTTGGGAATGGGGTGTAGAGGAGGGTTGGAGAAGTAAAAAAGTTGGAGATGAAAAGGAAAGAAATGAAAGCATTTTTTTTTTCTACTTTTTCTTCTTTCCCATTATGAAACTTCCAGTAAAAAACATATGCAAATATATTGGTATTCCTATTTTCAACGAAGGCATAATTGTACTGATTCTCAAAATTGTTCAGCCCAAATACTAGTATGGACATGGTTCTGCTAAGTTGAACAGTTGGGCCCAGTAATGAGTTATGTTGGATGGTTGTCTTCCAAATAGAGTTGATCGTGGGTTGGGTCGAGTTGGGTTCGGGTCAGTATTCAACACACTTTTAAGCCCAATTGCTAGGTCCAGGCCTGGTCGGCCCGACCCAAAAAATGGGCTTAAAATTTGTCCAAACCTGACTCGAATTATAGAAGTCAAGCCCGAGCTTGACCCAACCCACCCATATTAATTTTTAGATTATTTTATTATGTACAACAAATTTAAAAAATATATAATATATCAAATAAGCTTAAAAACTTTATAACAAATATTAAAAAATAAACAAATTAAAAATACATTAAAAATTCTTTATATTAAGATAGTTACAAATAAAGTAGTAGAAAAATTAACAACAAAACATAAGTTCTACAATATTCAAATAATATTAAAAAAGACAGCGAAACAATAATAAAAACGCATAAAAATAATATCCAAACAACCAAAATAACAATCAAAACAGCAGCAAAAATAATAGAAAAAATAACAACAAAAATAACAATAAAAACAGCACCAAAATAGTAAAAAAATAGCACAAAAACAACAACAAAAACAATAAAAATACAACATCAAAACAGTAAAAAATAGCAATCAAAACAGCAAAAAAACAACACCAAAATAACAATATAATTTTTTTATTAAAAATGGTTAATTTATTCGAGTCGGGCTGGGCTCGGGCCAAAAAACTTACTTGAGGCTCGGCCCATTTAGAAAATGGGCCTCATTTTTTTATCCATACCTATTTTTCGAGCCTATATTTTTGTCCAAACCCTCCCATTTTTTGAGCAGGCCTTCGGATCGGGTCGGATGGCCCGGCCCATGATCAGGTCTACTTTCAGAAATAATGAGAAAAGTTGAATTTTTTTTAAAAAATAATGGGCCCCTTCCAATTTTAGGCCCTAAGTGGTTGTACTTTTGGACTACCCCAGGGTCGGGCTTGAACTACCCATAGTCCCTCTTAACCTATAAATAGGAGGATAATGCATTTCAACGCACTCGAATCTACGTCCTCCTATATTGACAACAATTTTCATACCAATAAAATTAAAGACTCGTTCGACACAAATTTCATCTTTAAAATATGTACAATTTAATATGAAAAAATAAAAGTAGTAAAATCATAAATTTTGGAAATATTTATATATTTCGGTGGATTTTTTTTATTTGAAAATGATTATTATCTCTCAATAATAATCGAATGGGCTTATAAAGCCCATTATACGATCCAAAAACACCTAATATGATCGGCCAGCGAAGGGAGAAAAGAAGAAACAGAAAAGAAGGAAATGCTCTTCACTGATCAGGTTTTTTTTTAGGAAAAAAAATCTTTTACAGCTCCGTGGACTGGGTGCTTCCATGGCGGATTCTCTATGCCTAGTAGCGTAGTTTCAATTTGCTAAGAAAACCCAGTAATGGCCCTTCTTCGAAGACCACTTTTCCTGCTCCTTCTTATAGTAACTCATCAATTCCTGCAATTTTGGATTGCTTTTGGATCGGTCAATGAAGAAGGCCAGAAACAAGAAGAATTCTACGAGGAACTTCTCTTGAAGCCATTGCCAGATCGTAAATTGTTGACCCATTTCCATTTTCAAAGCTCTGCCCCTCCTTGTACATCGAATGGCCGCCACCACCATTTATTCCCAAAAGCCATTTCTCAGTTGGTACTTTCTGTTTTGTTATTCATTTTATATTTCTTCTGGGTTACTAGGAAATCCTGTGGTTTAGAGAACATAAAGTATTTCGGTATTTATGATTTTTCGTGTTGCTTTTTTTTTAATGGAGTTGGAGGAGTTAGCTTAACTTAGTCTAGTGGATATTTTGGTTTCTGAATCTATTGTTGGTTTAAAAAAAGGGAAAATACCCTAAGGCTTGAATATTGAACCATTGTGTGCTGTAAGGAGGGTTTTGGGTTTGCTTGCTTGCTTTTGCTCTGCTTTTCCCTGGATCTTGAAATTTATGTTTAAGGTTCAAGGGTCAGGTTAAGTAGGTACTATGGAGTTGTCAGCTCAAGCTGAGTTACTCTAAATAGTTATTGGACTCCATCTAGTTACTGGAATAACTAGGATTTGAAAGTTTGATTTAATAGCTTTTGTTTGATGATGAAAAATGGATGCAATACATTTTGGGGTTAAAAATAATTACTATCTCTGGAGCACTCAGCTTGGCCTAATCAATTAAGGAAGTTCTTGTCTTTTTGTTTTTAAGACCTTCTTTTAGCTTGTACTGTTGAAAATACCATTCAACCCATCTCTGCTATTTTCTTGCTCAAGATATGGTTAGTTCAATATTCTCTGGATTCATAAATTCTCATGAGAATAAAATGTTCTCACTCACCCAATGTTTTCTGCAATGTTATGTCAGTTGTAGCATAAACTCGGCTATAAGTTTACCTGAAAAACATTTTGCACTGATTGTTTATGTGCTACTGTAGTTTGCATTTCTCTTTGCATTAGGAAAAGATAAAGTCGATGTAGATATTAAAAGTTCAACAATTAGTGTAGTTGCTTTCTGATAGGGTCACTGGCCCTCCCTTGTACCAAAAGAAAAAGAAAAATGAATAGTTAAGATAAGCCTTTGCAGTATTTGAAAATAGTGGATAATTTTGAACTTCTTTGAACAGGTTCTGAAATTTCAAGTTAAGGAAATGGAACTATCTTTCACACAAGGGCGCTGGAACTATGAAAGCTGGGGCGGATTTGATCCGATACCAAGCAGCAATGCAAAGCCCCCTGGGGTAGAGTTATGGGCTGTCTTTGATGCTCCACAACACCTAATTGATGCTTTGTGGAAGAATTTAACACACACACTTTCTGGTCTTTTCTGTGCCTCAATCAACTTCCTAGAGTCTAGTACAGCTTATTCTGCCCCAGAATGGAGTTTTCCACCTGCTTCAGGCAAGCTGAGGTATGGTACATTGCCCCGTGAAGCTGTTTGCACAGAGAATCTAACTCCATGGCTGAAATTGCTTCCTTGTCGGGACAAAGCTGGGATTTCCATGTTACTAGATAGGCCATCAATTTACAGAGGTTTTTATCATTCTCAGAGGTTGCATCTTACCTCAACTGGATCTGGTTCTGAGGGGATGGATCCAGGTATCATATTAGAACAGACACTTACAGTTGTCCTCCAGCCTGATAGTCAAAGGGCCAGTCTGGCCCATGCTAGTGAAAAACATATTCAACCGAGCTGGTCTCTTAGTTCAATTTTTGGGAAACAAATTAGTGGAAGATGTATTCTTGCAGAGACTAGTAATGTGTACTTTCTACTTGACAGGGGCTTAGTTGCTGAACTAGAATATCTACATAAAGAAAATGTTTTGATATCTGAGAAATTTTGGACCAATCCCAGCTTTGAGTTGTCTGCTAAACCAGACAGGATATTCATAGAAGAAAGCAGTTTGCTTAGCAAGAATGCTTCAGTTTTGTACAAGTTCGAAGTTGAGAAATACAGTGAATCTGAGCCATTTGATTTTGGCCTTTTCTGGAAGACTCCTGTAGTTTGGTTGTGTCAACAAGCACCATTACATGCTAGTAGATTCTTGATGGGAAGTGGGAATGAGAGGGGTGCCATTGCGATTTCCTTAAAATCTACACAATCACGTGAAAGCTTCATGGGTTCTAATTCCATTGATGAAAGGTGTGAACTGCGAGTTGATGTTTTTCAAGTTGTGCCTTGGTATGTTAAGGTATATTTCCATTCTCTGCAAGTGTTTGTTGATCAACAACCTAAGGCTGTTTCAGATATTATTGAGAAGATACATGTTTCACCTTCCAAAGACAAAGTGTCTCCAGGTGTGATGGAGCTGGTTCTAACACTTCCTTGTAGCGTGAGCTCAGCTGTTTTAACAATAGAGTTTGATAAGGTATGCTTATCTTTATCTTTATTTAGCTATTAGTTGATCTAGTTCTATAAATTAACACAAGTTATTTATTTTTACCTGAGAAGTGCATTTGTTATTAAGGATTAAACTTCAAATGTGGTAGCAGCACTTAAAGGTATATTAGACCAAGCAATGTCAACATCAAGTAATTTTATAGCTTAAGAAAAATTTGTTTCTGTTAAAGCTACTTCTGGTAAAAGCTTCCATATAAGAAGATTGCAAATTGAATGCTGTGAGTATACCTAATATTGACATTAAAATATATCTGAACTCAGACTTTGTCCCAAAATGTTACAAGTTTGAACAAAAATGTTCAATGAATTCCTTTTGACATAGATAATGTTTTAAGCATGGCTCTATCCCAGTCTCTAGATTCTAATGCCACTGTTTACTCCTTCAGCTGCAGGCATATGATGAAACCTAAAATGCCTTAAATTCAGATAATCTTTTTGCCTAAAAAGGGGATAAATTTGGATAGGCTGCACCGAGCATCCTCACACAAGAATAATATTTCATCTTATTAGCTGTCTTATAATATATATTTCATTGCAATGTTAGAAGACCTTTTATTGCAGAAACTGGTGCTCCATTAGAAAATGGATTAGTAGCTGCTGACCTTATATACCACTATCAATCTAAGACATTCTCTGTTTTTGGATGATGACTATCTGTTTTGATGAAGCTAATAAATTTCGAACAGAAAGAAAAACAGCATGCTTCTTGCTTGATGAGAAGAACTTTATCATGATTTTTGCTTCTTGGTGTATTGTTTGATCCTTTGTTTTGATATGCCCGAATAGGGGTTTTTACATATTGATGAGTACCCCCCTGATGCTAATCAAGGATTTGACATACCATCAGCTATTGTAAGCTTTCCCAACTTCCATGCACGTATGGTTTTCCTTGAAAATGACTCTTTGAACAAATCACCCTTGTTGTCAAAGTTTCAGGTATTAAGCCTCTCAAGATTTCTGGTCTTAAATCTGATCAATTTTTATTCTTCTTCTCATTTGGAATTTGCTTGATCTGTCATGCAGGAAAAGAGTCCTGTCATGTCCTACACAGAAGTATTACTGGTACCTTTGACAACTCCTGATTTTAGCATGCCTTACAATGTTATCACAATCACATGCACAGTGTTTGCATTGTATTTCGGATCATTGCTCAATGCACTAAGACGGCGTGTTGCTGAGGAGGAGAGATTTCTTAAAGACAAAGGTAAGTTTACCTCATGGTGCAGGTCATTATCAGTTCTCTTTAGAATGTGGTTTTCTTAAATTATTGTTTTAAATTGTAATATTAATCTCCTATATTATCATGGCAATAGCCCTTTATATGTAGTTGGTCAACACCACAAAAGTCCATTTTTTCAAGTTCATTGCAAACTTTTATTACATCCAGTGTGATCATGTCTATCTACATATCTAAGTAACTTAGCCATGTGGTCAGATGAGTAATTTTGGAGATGAGACTGAAATGAAAGGGTGTTAACTTCACTCGTAGCTAATCATTCTTAAATTTTGTGGTCCATTTAAGTCATTTGACACTGTAATAATAATAGCTTCTTGTTTCTTGTTCTGGATGGGTCTCTCTCTGTTTGTAGTTGGGAAATTGGGATGCTGTCTCTGATTATTCTTTAACATGCTTTCAGAACTTCAATTTCTTTGGAGAATGCATATTTCTTATATAATCTACAGTTGTAAAAGGTCTGAAGGGCTGCATACATGGTGGTGTATGAAGATCGAACTTAATAAAAACAATACAGAATAAAAAAGAGAAAACAACAATTTCTTTTATTGTTGTAGCCGAGTTCATGTCTATACTGCAGGCCGTTGCTTTGCATTAAGATAAAATGGGTAGTTGAATGGTCAGATATCTTTTAATCACCCATCATCTTCATTATTTCCATCTCCCCATCATATATGAAGAATTTTGGTTTGTTGAACCAGTATTGATGTTGTGATTGTTGGATGATCTCATAATCCATTTTCTGATATTTGCCTTTTAATTCTTGGCTTGCAGCTGGCAAGAAAATGGGTAGGATACCTCTGCTGCTATCAAAGTTGTCGGCCAAGCTTAGAGGTAGAGATTTGGAAGGTCCTCAAGCACCCCCAGCTTCATCATCCTTCATCAACCCTAAATTCGTATTCAAAGTCATACTCATAGCTGGACTCGCGGCGGGTTGGCAATACTATTTTTCATGATGATATAATAGAAGTTTTCAGTGTACAATACGAGCAAAAGGAAAGCATAGTGTAGCTGAGGTTAGGGAAAAAGGACTTTGTGTATCATTTTGAGCTATTGTTCATTTTGTTTTAGTTTTTAAAACTTTGAACCATTTTTATAATTTTCCTGAAAATGTGAAGATTTTAACAGACCTTTTGTTCTGCAAAATTATTCTCCTTTGGGTTTCCAGCTCTGTTGGTGTAATGGCTTAAGCAAGGGTTTGATAAGAGTCTCGAATTCCCCATCTATGCTATGATTTTTTTTTTGTTCATTATGCTACTCATGCTGCTAAATCTATGGTGCTTGGATTTGAGATCAATATAGAATATCCGGACTTTTTTAAATTTTTTTCCTGTTTGAATGTGTCGAACCCAAATATTTCAAAGAATAAATAAATAAATTGTGGTAAGCATTTTCATGTTTCGTTAGAGCTAGTTAGTGCTGAAAAATTGAATTAATTTGATTGAATTGAAAATTAATGATATATCCGGTTTGATATATACTATTTAATTTGAAAATCTTTTTAACCAATCAAGCATCAATTAAATCGATTATCTTCAATCTTTTTTTTTTTCACAATGAAAGTAGTGGTTAGTATTGTATGAATAAATGTGTCATTTTCCTCTTACAACTGATACAAACTGATAGTCAATTGTTATATACCGTTTTGTGTTAATTGATATTTTAAAAAATACATTTAATATATGTATATAAAAATATTTACTAATATCAAATGAATGAGATTAAATAAAATTTCAAATATGAAAATTTTATCAATTATAAAAAAATTGTCAAATAAAAATTCATCATTCAACCACTCTAAAATAATAAAAAATCTCATACATTAAACAATAAGATTATTGTAACATCCGCGTTTTTGAACCGGAGTTGGAACAGTAATAATGTCGAGTTAAGAGTTAGAATATGTGGTTAAAATAAGAAGATTAGGAAAAATTAAGGATTAATTAGAAATTGTGAGAAAGCATGAGGGACTAAATAGCAATTTAGCCAAAATGAAATATAAGTCATTATGGGAATTATAGTGATTAAGGAGGGACAAAAGAGTAATTTGGTGGAAGATATTTTTGGAGACAATGTTTTGGGCCAAAGTGTAAAGTTGAAAGGCCCAAGGGCTAAAAGTGCAATTTTACCATTATTAAAGAAATATATTTTCATAAAGAGAAATTGATAGAAAAATCTAGAGAAATGAAGAAAAGAAATGATGAAAAAGCTATAAAAGCCATCAGCCATTGTGCTTCACGTTAGCCTCCATTTTTCCACTATTTCAACTTTTACTTTTCTTACAAATTAGTCCTTTTTCACCAAATACAAACCAATTAAGCTAGTTTCTTCCAAATTTCTTCAAGATTAGTGAATAAAATTAATAGAGAAGTGTAGTAGCTATCCAATTGTTAAAAGAAATGCATCCATACTTGTCTTGGAGGAGAAAGAAAATGGGAATTAGTGTTGAATACAAGTGATTAAGGTAAGAAAGCTAAACTCCTCTTTAAATACATGTTAGTTTTGGTTTTGAAACATAGATTATGATATGTTAGAATGATTTTAATATGAATATATGTGTTTTGTATGAAATTGAAGAGAAAGAAAAGAAGGAGAATGACTCAATTGAAGAGAAAGGAAAAGAGAAGATCAAAGTGGAAAAGGAAGCTTTCTACAAGAGTTGTAAGTACTACAAGTATTAAAAGGTTTAGAATTAATTAAATTAAAGTGTTTATAATTTTAACATAAATGATTAATTATGATAAAAATGATATGTTTAATTATAAATGTTGATTATGTGTGATTAAATGAAATTTAGTGTAAAGAGACATGAAAAAGGAAGCATGTCCATTAAAACAGTTTGGACAGAACAGAATATTAACTTCAAAAATTCACCAAAAATTGTACAAAAAGAGTTATAGGTTGAATTAAATATTTAATTAAATCTTATTGAGTGTAGTTTCATGTGGAAGAAACAGTGAAAGAAAAGGAATTGTACATTCTGAGATATATCTTATTTAGTGTAACAAGGTCAGAGTAGGTTCGAGTTCCCCTATTCTAAATTTGAAAAATCATAGAAAAATATAGAAAAATTATTAGAGACTGAAATTTATATGGATAATTCCTTAATGAGTCAATTTTCAAAAGAAATAGACGGGAATATTATTGGATTCCTGTACTAAAAGATAAATAATTTTTAGTAAAGAAAGGTTGAAACTGTTAGGCAGAAGAGAAGGGGTAAATTGAAAGAATTTACTGTACAAATTGGATAAAGTAAAAATTCTGAAATTTTTATGGTAAAAATATATTTGAGTCTAATTTAAGAATCATCAAACGGATTATAATTTCAAATTTTGTATCTCAAGATATAAATAATTTAGTGATTGTGACTCAAATGTACAGCTTTAAAAATTAATGTAAAAAGAAAAAGAAAAATTGCATTGAAATGAAAAATTGATGCATATAAAGTGATATGCGATGAAATTGAGAAATGAAAATGAAATGGATAAATCAAAGGTTTCCAAAGTTATTAGTACCTAATTGTTTATGATATTTGGTTGTTATTTGGTTAAATTGATTTGTTATTGATTTGTATTACTATAATCTGAATTATTCATTATTAATGTTTATTTCGATATTTATATTTAATAAGTGAATATAATGTAACCGTTAATATTGAGATGAATGAAAATTTATATTGAATTAATAGTATATCTGAATTGAATTTGAATGATTTGTGATCAAAATTGAAAGTGAAAGTGAAAATGAAATTGGAATTGAAAGTGATATGAATTGTAAATTGAAAATCCCTATTAACTAGTCGGGCTGAGTCAGATATAGTTGGCATGCCATAGGATTGGAAGAGTTCAGGGATACTTCGACCTTTAGTCGATGGGACACTGAGTGTCATTATTTTACTTCGGATAGATTCGATGAGGTACTGGGTACCACTTTACTTTGGCTAGGCCGATGAGACACTGGGTGTCACTTTATTGCTTCGAACTATCCGATGAGGCACTGAGTGGCATTCTGGTGTGTTTGGTTGGATCCGTGTATCCACTAAGGTCCGAGTCTTGTTAATAGGGTAAACAATGTGAAAAAGAAAGAATGTGCAAATTGTGACATTAAGTGAAAGGATAATCACATGAAAGGTAAGTACAATATATGTATAAGAAATCGAAGAATGATAAAACTAAGTAAGCTAAGAGATTGAAATGGCTAAAATGTAATATGAGGAAGAATATGTGAAATTCATAACACTACTGTAAGTTAAATGTTATATACATAAAAGGTATGTATTTTACATGAATAAACAATTATATGAATGAGTGTGAAATGAGTGATTAAAAGATGAATGATTAGTGACACTTGTAGTACTTACTAAGCCTTCATCGGCTTAATGCGTTTATTTCAACGCGTAGGTATAAGACCTCCGAGAAGCTAAGGTTGGATTAGGTGTCTCTCATCAAATCACATTAACATTGGAAGATTGCAAGACAAGGTGTATTTATTTTGTGTGAAATGACATGTACAAATGGTACTTATATGTCCTCAATGAATGGGTTATAAATGTTAGTTTGGAATGGAATTGTGTTTTAGACTGAATTGATTTATTGGTAAAGTTTTTATATAATTTCAGGGGTTTAGTTTGAAGTTTCTAGCTATATTTCTTGATTTTAGAACAGAGGTATCAATATTTTTATGGTGGTATCGATATTTGCCCTGTTTTGAGTAAAAATTTCATTTTCATTATTTTCAAACTGATTTTAAGTCTCGATTTTGATTATACTTGACTATTTTGTGATATTTTGAGTAAAACGATTCAATTACACAGTATTTGAAAGAAAATTTTGTTATACTCATTTTTAATTCTCTGACATTGTATGTAATACTCTTATATCGGGTTTATACGTGTGAACCAAGTGTAGGGGTGTTACAATTATAATATATTACGTAAATTTACAATTTTTTTCAACTTTATTTGTGTACCAAAAGATGCAAAATAATTTTAGTCAATATGATCAAAATTGAGCGAAATGAGTAGGTGCAATCAAATTTTCACCAATAGAAAAGAGAGTTGAATATTCTAATTTACCACTGAAACAGTGTGTACCAACCAATACAATTAGAACAGATGCAAGATTGATTACCTCACTTTATATCCAATTAAAGCTAGGTATTCTATCTATACTAGCTTAGTTTATATAGTCAACTATCTCCATAATAATCTCATTTGTCTACTATTATTTTGCTTGTTATAGAGAGGTGACTCGTATACACCTACAACAGTAAATCGTTATAAAGAGATAATTATTGTAAATCTATAATATAATTCATATATTGAATTGCTATTAAATAAATAAAATAAAAAGACGGTGAATGCTTTATTAACTATATCCATCTTTTATTTTATTTCTTTGAAATGATTAATTATGAAGTTCATAAAGTTAGCAAGTTCAATTAATCAATGTGAGTTATCAAATTAAATTAATTAATTTATGATGAGTTATTAAATTCAAGTAAATACTTCATAAATTTAGGATGTTTAAAATTCATAATAAGATATGTAATTAGGGAACCTAATAGTTTATTAAATTGATAAATTTAATTTCACTTATTGATTATTTTCATTTAGGGTCTCTTTGGATAGTACAAAATACTTAGATGAAAGTGTAAATATTGGATAGTAATTATATTCTCTTTTAATTTCAAAGAATTGTAATTTTCTAGACGTGTTTGGCTGATAGAGTATAATTACATCGTAATTTTCTATCATGTTTGATAGTACAAATTATAATTACATAGTTATATTAATAATTTTAAAAATATTAATTGTTGTAAAAAGTTATTAGTACAATAAAAGAATTTCTAAACGAGTAACAAAAATTAAAATAAAATCATTATATGCAATATGTTAGTCATGAAAGTGGTTGATAATACGATCACTAATAAAAATAATAAGAAAAATAAATATATTGTGCAATTTTATTTAATTGTTGTTATAATAAACATCGATAATGACAGTAGAATAACCGCAAAGCAATAAGAAAGAAAAATAAGAACACACGAATTTTACGTGAAAAACCCTTATAGGGAAAAATCATTGGCAAGGGAGGAGAAATTCACTATGTTGAAAAACACATGATACGAGAGAAGTTCGTCTACGTCTATTTAAGGGTTAAACAACCCTTTTATAATCAATGTCTAGTAGAAGAAGTATGGTCCTATACGAATTCAACTTGTGCGACCTTCGGCCCTCAATCCTTCGCCCCCACAGATCCCCCTATTTTGCCTCTTTATTTTATTTCTTTAACAAAGGATGAGATTTGGGTAACACAACTCTAACAATTGCTCTGGCGTACCATATTTGTTAGGTTATTACATCTTTAACACTTAACATATACTCATTATCATCATTTGTTGGTCCTTGATCGAGATCTTTGTTATCTGAATATGAATATGTATTATTAAGATTATCAATATCTCTTTCTTCCAAGTACTCTTCAAAATATGGATTATCTCCATTCCACCTATGAATGAAGTTATGAAGTATGCAATATACAAGTATGTTCAACCTTTTTTTTATGCTATAATGACATGATGTAGTTAATGTTAGAATTAGGTGACTAGAATTCTTGTTAAGGTGGAAATTGTTAGAATTGAGTGATTAGAATTCTTGTTAAGGTGGAAATTGTTAGAATTGGGTGACTAGAATTCTTGTTAAAATAAAATTCAGTAGTAAAATAAAATAAAAATAAAGTCCAAATAAACTAGACTTCTTTTATTTTATTTTAATTAGAATAGGTCATCTATTTTATTTTAATTAGAATAAGGTGTTTCAACCTTACTACGTTACTTCTATTAGTTGTTGATTAGAATAAGGTTTTTCAACCTATAAATAAGCATAGTCATCTCCTCTTGTAATCATTCAATTTTTGACATTAGTGAATCTTCTTCTCTTCTGCCCGTGGTTTTTTCCCGAAAGGGTTTCCACGTAAAATCTGTGTGTTTGCGTTTTCTTTGCAATATTTCTTCATTGTCGATATTTAATTTATCAAATTGATATCAGAGTTTTTCGGGTTACTAGTCTCGATCACGATAATGGCGACATTGAAGTATGATATTCCGCTGTTGGATCGTAACACCAGATTCGCATTGTGGCAGGTAAAGATACAAGTAATTCTTGCACAAATGGATTTGGAGGATGCCCTGTTAGGGTTAGATAAGATGCCTTCGAATTTGACAGATGAAGAGAAGAAGCGTAAAGATCGGAAGACTTTGACACAATTACAGCTGCATCTGTCGAATAAAATTCTACAAGATGTGTTAAAGGAGAAGATTGTTGCTGCATTATGAGCAAAATTACAGTAGTTATGTAAGTCGAAAACTCTAACCAGTAAATTGCATATGAAGCAGCGTCTGTATTCTCATCGTTTGGAAGAAGTGCGTATGTACACGAACACTTGAATGTGTTTAAAGAAATTGTCTCGGATTTGGAGGCCATGGAGGTTCAATATGATAAAGAGGATTTAGGGTTAATTCTCCTTTGTTCTTTACTACTGTCGTATTCAACTTTCAGAGATACAATTTTGTATAGCCATGAATCTCTTACAGTTGATAAAGTTTATGCTTAGCCTCGTATTACAAGATGAAGCATCTTGTGGTTGGATCTGACTCTCAGGGAGAGGGTCTCATTGTTCGTGGAAGACAAGATTGAAATAGTGATGATAATCGTGGGAGGGCACAGGAATGAAATCCTGCCAATAAATCTAAAAGTAGATCGAGATCTTCAAATAGAGGTAAAACTTGTAACTTCTACAAGAAGAAAGGGCACATTAAGAAATAGTGCTACAAGTTACAAAATAAGATCAAAAGCGAGGCAGAGAATCAAAAGGCAAAACAACAAGAACAATCCGGTGAAGCTAATGTAGTAGAAGACTACAGTGATGGTGAACTCTTAGTTGCTTCTGTCGACAATTTTAAAGTGAGCGAGGAGTGAATCCTCGATTCTGGTTGCACCTTCCATATGAGTCCCAATAGAGATTGGTTTATAACATATGAAGTTGTGTCTGAAGGTGTTGTTTTGATGGGAAATAATGTTTCATGTAAAATCGCAGGTGTTGGCACAATCAAAATAAAGATGTTTGATGGGGTCGTTAGAACTCTTAGTGGCGTGCGACATGTACCAGAATTGAAAAGGAATTTGATTTCGTTGAGTACTCTTGATTCAAAAGGACACAGATACACAATTGAAAGTAGGGTTTTAAATATTAGCAAGGGTTCTCTCGTTGTGATAAAAGGGCAGAGAAAGACTGCCAAATTATATGTTTTGCAAGGTTCAACTATTACTGGTGATGCTGTAGTCAGTTCCTCATCCTTGTCAGATGATGATATTACTAGACTTTGGCATATGCGTCTAGGGCATATGAGTGAAAATGGCTAGGCATAATTAAGTAAAAGAAGACTTCTTGATGGGCAAGGCATTAGCAAACTGAAGTTCTGTGAGCATTACGTTTTTGGGAAGCAAAAGAGAATTCGATTCACCAAAGGAATCCATAACACGAAGAGAACATTGGATTATATTCATTCTGATCTTTGGGGACTATCTAGAGTGCCTTCAAGAGGTGGAGCTAATTATATGCTAACTCTTATTGATGATTTTTCCAAAAAAGTTTGGACATTCTTTCTGAAGTAGAAAATCGATGTGTTTTTCGCATTCAACTCTTGGAAAACTATGGTTGAAAAACAGACAAGAAAACAAATAAAACACCTCCGCATAGATAATAGCTTGGAGTTTTGTTATGATGAGTTTAATGAATTGTACAAATCAGAAGGGATCGTGAGACATTTGATAGTTCATCATACTCCACAAAAAAACGGCATTGCAGAACGAATGAACAGAACGATCATGGAGAAAATTCGATGTATGTTATCGAATGCTAATTTACCGAAGTCGTTTTGGGCTGAAGCAGCCTCTACTGCATGTTTTTTGATCAACCGGTCTCCATCCGTTGCCATTGAGAAAAAGACTCCACAAGAGATATGGTCTGGTAAGCCTGCTGATTATTCTGATATAAAGATTTTTGGGTGTCCTACATATGTTCATGTTGATAATGGAAAATTGGAACCAAGATCCATTAAATGTGTTTTTCTTGGTTTTAAGGCTGGTGTAAAGGGGTATAGTTATGGTGTCTTGAAAATAGAAAAGTTGTGATTAGCAAAGATGTTTTTGATGAAACTGCTATGTTACCTAATTTATCTCTTATAAATTCTTCCAGTAAAGAATAACAAAAACAAGTGGAGTTTTAGATTGATACAGTATCTACAACAGACTCAACTTCTCAAGTTAGTATAGAAGTTCATAATAGAGTCACTTCACCACAATATTCTATTGCCAAGAATAGACCTAGAAGAGAAATTAAACCTCTGAAGAGGTATGCCGAGGCTGATCTAGTGGCTTATGCTTTAAATGTGGCTGAAGATATTAATTTAAATCAAGAGCCATCTATTTATTTCGAGGCAGTAAGAAGAGATGAAATCACTCCATAAGAATAAAATGTGGGATTTAGTAAAGCTTCCAAAGGGTAAAAAGGTTGTTCGTTGTAAATGAGTATTTAAGAGGAAAGAAGGGATTCTAGGAATTGAAGAACCCAGATATAAAGCAAGACTTGTTACAAAAGGTTATAGTCAGATTCCCGGTGTAGACTTCACAGACGTGTTTTCTCCAATTGTGAAACACAGTTCGATTCAAGCCTTACTTGGTATTGTGGCCATGTATGATTTGGAGCTTGATCAGTTAGATGTAAAAACAACGTTCTTGCATAGGGAACTTGAGGGCTTTATAGTCTCAGAAAAGGAGGACTATGTTTGCTTGTTGAAAAAGTCCCTTTATGGTTTGAAACAATCACTAAGGCAGTGGTACAAGAGGTTTGATTCTTTTATGACTACCCATGATTTCAAAAGAAGTAGTTTCGATAGTTGTGTTTATTTTAAGAAAAACGGTGATGGTTTTTTTGTATATCTACTCCTTTATGTTGATGACATGTTAATAGCAGCGAAAGATAAAGAAGAGATAAGAAAGGTTAAAGCCCAACTTAGTGAAGAATTTGAGATGAAAGATTTGGGAGCAGCAAGGAAGATGTTTAGGATATAGATTCTTAGAGATAGAAAGGCATGTAAGTTGTATCTAATTCAAAAAGGGTACATTGAGAAAGTTCTTTGCAGGTTCAATATGCATAGTGCCAAACCTGTTAGTACTCCATTAGCAGCCCACTTTAGACTTCCATCGGCTTTGTCTCTACAATCAAATGATGAGATTGATTATGTCACGTGTTCCATATTTTAATGCAGTGAGTTCTCTAATGTATGCTATGGTTTGCTGACGTCTAGATTTATCATATGCAGTCAGTGCAGTTAGTAGATACATGGCGAATCCCTATAAAGAACACTATAAAGCAGTTCAGTGGATTTTGAGATACTTACGAGGTACTACTTATGTTTGCTTACAGTTTGAAAGAACTAGAATGGAGTCATTGGGTATGTTGATGTTGATTTTTCTGGAGACCTAGATAGAAGAAGATCTCTTACAGGGTATGTCTTTACAATTGAGGGTTGTGCAATTAGTTGGAAAGCTACTTTGCAAACTATAGTTGCTTTGTCTACCACTGAAGCTGAGTATATGGCGATTATCGAGGCTTCTAAAGAAGCTAATTGGTTAAAATGACTCTTTGGTGAACTCAATAAAGATCTTCAGATTGGTATAATATTTTGTGACAGTCAAAGTGTCATTTTTCTTACAAAAGATCAAATGTTTCATGATAGAACAAAGCACATTGATGTTCGGTATCATTTTGTGCGTGATATTATTGCTCGTGGGGATATTGTTGTGAGCAAAGTTAGTACTCATGAAAATCCTACAGATATGATGACTAAGTCACTTCCCATAACCAAGTTTGAGTATTGCTTGGACTTGGTTGGTGTTCATTGTTGAAGAATACCCCTCAAGGAGTTTTGTGGAAGAGGTGGAGAACTTGTTTGTTGAGAGTACTTGTTCGTAGAGAATTCTTGTCAAGGTGGAGATTGTTAGAATTAGGTGACTAGAATTCTTGTTAAGGTGGAAATTATTAAAATTGGGTGACTAGAATTCTTGTTAAAACAAAATTAGTGGTAAAATAAAATAAAAGTAAAGTCCAAATAAACTAGACTTCTTTTATTTTATTTTAATTAGAATAGGTCATCTATTTTATTTTAATTAGAATAAGATGTTTCAACCTTACTACGTTACTTCTATTAGTTGTTGATTGAAATAATATTTTTCAACCTATAAATAGGCATAGTCATCTCCTCTTGTAATCATTCAATTTTTGACATTAGTGAATCTTCTTCTCCTTTGCCCGTGGTTTTTCCTGAAAGGGTTTCCACGTAAAATTTGTGTATGCGTTTTCTTTGCGATATTTCTTCATTGTTGACTTTTATTTATCAGTTAATATGAGAAATTTTTTTCTAGAACAACAAATGTCCTCTCAACCATATTTTGAAGCTTTGAATGTCTCAAGTTAAACAGTTTGTGTGTAGTCTTTAGTGCTTTTGTCTCTCTCCATTCTCTTAAATGGTATCAAACCCTATAATATGGTGTAAGAAAACATTTGGTATTTGCATAATTAGAATCTACAGCGTAATACTTGGGTTCCCGATGCAAACAATATGTAGATTTGATTATATAAAGTTAATTTGGAGAAGATTTATAGTAGATTATAACCCTTTTTATAATACGTAAATTAGATAAAAAAATAATATAAAATTTATAATATATATAATCTTTATAAAAAAATTATTACGTGTAATAACTTTTATAACATTTCTTATAAAAATATATGATATTGTCATAATTTTTTAAAGTTATTTTTTTTATAAATAAGTTAATGGCAAAAGTTATAACATTTTTATAGCATGAGAAAGTTCAATTCTCATGGACGGGTATTTTTATATCATTTCGTTTTTAAAATGATTTTAAATTATTCTTTAATTCTATATGATGGCCTAATGATTTGGGTGTTCACTGTTTCAGGTATGGCCTGAATTTGAGTCGCGTTAATTGTGTTTATATTTTGAGCTTTGCCCTATTCTTGTATTTCACCCAAAAAAGTATACTTTAATTCTCAAAATAAAGTTTTAAATCTTTTTATAAAAAAATATTAATTTGATCTCATTAAAATATTATATCTGATTCAATTAAAAATATACTATATATCATAAGGCTGATATCACTTTCGAAGGTAAACAGAATTTGATAATTTAAAATTTCTTTTTGACAAAAGTATAATTTATAAACTAGAAATTTTGTTTTATTACATGCGTATATGTACAGAAACCACGAATTTAAAATATAAATATGTGATTAAAATAATATATAATAAATAATGAAATATGCAAATCTTATTATATATAGTGTCCTTGATGCAAATCTCATTATGTATAATTTTTTAATTTTTATTAAAATATAAAAAATTCAAAAACACTAATAAAATCATATATCTTATTTTGCAAATAAAAAAGTTTTTTTTAGTAATTTCCTAATTGAGTTGGGACCCGATTGATGGTGACACCAATTCAATAAATGGCTTTATAAATAACATAAACAAACAAATATATAACAATTTTATATAACAAATATATTTATTAAAATTTCTTATAAAAACTAAAAATTGCTTTAGTTCAATTGAGAAAAGAAAATAAAAAGTTTAAAATGCATAGTGTGTATGGTTCAAACTTCAACATACAAATATTTATTTTTTTATAAAAATATAGAAGGTAAAAAGAACTCACAAAATCATTTCTTACTTTGTAAATGAGAGGAATTTTTTGTAATTCTTTAATTTAATTGAAACTCGATTGATGGTTGATACCAACTCAATAAAATTTTTTATAAATAATAAGTATAAATAAATAAATATATAACAAATTTATGAAACAAATATATTTTTTAAAAATTCATATAAATGATCAAAAAACGCTTTAATTCTAATGGTAAAAGAAATTTTTGGTATATGTATAGAGTTATTGGTTCAAATGTCATTATGTATAAAATTTTGGCTAAATAGGCTATATATGCCCCCCAAAAAAAAGTTAATTGATTAAATAAGTCGATTTTTTGAAATTAAAAAAAAATAGACTATTTTTGGAGAGAGTGTGTGAAAGCATGTCTAACGAGATGCTCTTTATACACAGTTGGTAGGAAAGCGTATCCAATTGGACGCGTTTTCCCTTTAAGCTGCATTTTTTTACTTTATTAATATAATTAGTTTCTAGTTAGATGATTAAATGTTAATAATTTTACCCTTGAGTTTATGATTTGATTCCTCTTTCACTCATATTTGTGTTTTTTATTTCATGTTGTTTTAAGCTTTTTTTAATTAATATTTTTAACATATTAACTCTCATGGTTAAATAATATTAATTTTATCCTTAAGTCCCAAGTTCAATTCATCTTTTAAACATAGTTGTAATTTTTATTTCAGTTGTTTCAAGTTTTTTATTTTTAATTAATAAATATATTATTTGTAAATATTTTGTTTTTAATTCATTTTGTTAATTAATAACTATTTTATTTATAAAATTAGATAATTAATACAAATATCATTATTTTTAGTAAATATAATTTTTATGTGTAATATTTATTTTTAACACATATCATGAGTGTAGTAAATTTTAGTATTATATATTTTTGTATATGTATTTGAAATATTTTACGTAAACATAATAATATTTGAAATAATTAATTGAAATATTTCATATATAAAAATATTTGAAATATCATACCCACAATGTAGATGAAAAACAATGATATTTAAAATATTTTACATATAAAAAATAATAATTATATTTGAAATAACTGTTTCATTTTATAATATTAAAAATCACCATACCCACAATATACGTGGAGAAAATAAATATTTGACATATAAATATTATATATAAAAAAATATATCAAAAAAATTAGATGATGTTTATATTATATATAAAGGAGTTATTAATTTCAAATAATTTTAACATAATGATATATGTAAAATATATATTTTTATTATATAATTACATATTTATTATTTGATTTTATGAATAAAAAGTTTTTTAATTAAAATAAAAAATTTAAAAAAATATATTTATGTTATAAAATAAAAAGATAGAGAGTAAATAACAAAGAGAATGAGAGAACAAAAGAGAGCGTATTTTATTGATCAATAAAAATGAGTTACAATACTTCTCCAAGATCTATATTTATAGACATAGAAAATATAAATAAAATGGAACTCTAATTCTAATAACTATTAGAATTTAAACTTCATCCGAACTTATCTTAATTTTGATGGACATCCACTTAATAAAATATTCATAACACTCTCCATTGGATGTCCATTGGTAAATATTGTGCCTCGTTAAAACATTTACTAAGATAAAAACTCTATGGGAAAAAAATTCTTAGTGAAAGAAAAAGAGTACATATATCTATAATACACATAACATGTTGCCTCATTAAAAACCTTACCAAGAAAACCCAATGAGACAAAACTTTTGTTAAGGAAAAAAGAGTACAACGCATATTTATTTCCTCTCATAAAAACATCACATAAAATCTCATATTTATGTATTCAATCTTGAATACTAGTATTTCAAATGATTATTTGAATGTATTTGTTAAGTATTTATATTATCATTCTTTTGAAAGAGACTATTTGAATGTATTTGCTAAGCATTTATATCACCATTCTTTTGAAAATCGTGAGTGAGAGAAATTTTGGGGAAAATATATTTTGATATCTTCAGGAGTTTCAACAATAATCATAACAAAGTTTAATCACGATTCTTTTATAAAAACACAAATAGATATTTTGGATCATTTTATGAACATCCTTCAACTACTATTGACTAAGTCAAATTTACCACATGTTCAATTATTTCAATTCATATAAATGAACAATTTCTCGATAATTTCAATATGTTTCTGGCATTCCAAGTCCTTTAAGGATTTTAATATAAATTTTATTATATAGTGATTCACAAAAAGTTGTAACAACAACCATGAAACGTAAGTATGAACTGCCTGTTTAATAATATATCTAAAGGTTATTGTATCCACCATAAAAGAATATTATATCTTCTCATAATTAATGCCAAAACTTAGCGAAAAACTTCATATTTTTATTTCACCTTTGCAAAACTACATTATTTGTATCTCACTAGCTTTATATCTTTAGATATTTGGATTGCTAGTCCAAAAACTTCACGAATTTAATTATATTTGAGTTGCGTCTTTTTATTTTGACCAATTTATTCCATATCTATGTTTCTCGAGAAATTTATTCAATATCCTCTTTTTATTTTATTATTTCAAAAATAATATTGCATGCAAAACCATTGTTGACCACTTTTATTATTAGTTCGACATTTTCTCAAATTGACATAACTTTATCAAGATATCTTATTTTCACTATTTTAATCTTCAGTTTCAGGTACATGAATCTTTTTTGAAGTTTTACTTATTAGTTATGTCTTAAGTCTCTTTTAGAACACCCGCATTCATTATATGACCATCTAATTTTTTCCTTTTATGAAACTTTTCATATTTGAAATTTTAATGAGTTATTCTTGTTAAACTTCTAGTTCATATTACTCTATGCCGTAACTCATTACAAGTTATTAGTTCTCTCCCCCTAATGTCAAAAAAATTATCAAATTAAAATAATAATCACAATCATGTCATAATTAAATCTCCAATACATTTAATATATCATAATAAAAGAAGGCCCATAATTAATATATATTTTCAACTTTTTTTGAGAATTCACTCATCTTTGTGCGTTGTGGTGGAGCAACTGGAATATATACGCACATACAAAAATTCAAAGATGAGAAATATTTAGCTATTGACCAAAAATCAATCGTAATGGAGAGTATTTAAAATTTATTGGTTTGATGCTTAAAACACGTAAATCAACATAATCCCATGTTGAAAGAGGAAGTTTTGTTCTCATAAGTAGTGGTTTAACCATTAATCAAAGGTATTCGATCAAAAATTTCTCAAAACCATTATACGCATAAAAAACAAACTTTTATCAAAATTTTTCAAACTCAATCAATAAAAGACTAAGATATAAACTCATCAGTATTAGCAAGATGAATTATCTTAATTGCATGATCTGAAATTAATTATTCAAACAATCTTGCAAACAATAAGTTGCAAGTTGATAACACATATGTGATTATTTTGTAGAGATGCATATACCAAAATCATATAATAACAAAATCATCCACATGGTGAATTAATGGGCCCGTATTCATGCAAGACATTAAATCTCAACTTTAGCTGGTAAGTTTTTAACAATCAATTTTCATTAAAAACAATCAACAAATGAGAATTCTTTAAATTAAATAATCTTCTGGTTCTTTAATAAATGCTCATATGAATTCTAAATTAATTTTCGCATCATATATGATCTAAGATGATCTAACTGGTCATGCCAAGTAGTAAATATATTTGTACCAGTAAACTTCTAGTTTCTTTAACATGCGTTTCAATTTGAACTAAATTGTAGCAAATTGATAATTTTACTATCATTCCTTTCACTTTGTATCCACATATAAGAACCATTGTGATATTTACTTCTGAAAATGTCTAAATCAATGTGAAGTTTATAATCACATTAAGTTATATAATATAATTTCCAAATAATTTTATGTTATATTCGCTTCAGGAAATATGTCAAAATATTTACATATCCAAAATCTTTATAATTGTTATATATTGCTACATTCACTTCAGGGAATGGACCAGAACTGACGGAACGAATAACTCGTTGGTTTGTATAGCCATAAGGAGATATGAGATCAATTCAAAATACTTTTAAAACCCTTTTAACAAAAGTTTTGCATAATCAATTTAACTACCAAGAATAACTGTCTAGGTCATGTACAGAAACAAGCTTATATTAAATATATCAATAAAAGTCAGATATCAAATATAAAAATATGACATAATAAAAAACTAGCAATTTCTTCATAACCATCATCATAAACATGCATGCAATTTAATTCAAAATTTAATCATTCAACCTGATAGAACTTTTCATTTACAATTGCTCATGTCATTTCTCTAAATAATTAACACATGGAATAGTATAAAATGTATGAACTGCTACATTTAACAATTCTTTGAATTAAACCAAATTTGAATAACCATAAAATTTATTGGTTTATTAACATAAATTTGCATATTAGATATGTTTTAGTCAAATATATTATTTAATTATAAAACATACTATATTGACATAAATAAATCAACTAATATTCATTTTTATGAACAATGAGATGCTTAAAACAATATGTAACTCATGGAATCAAAACTTAAAAAAAAAAAAAAAGATCATCTCAAATATTTAAACCATATATCAAGTAGATTTTACCTTTTTCGTTCTGCGTTGAGTCTTGATGATAAGAAGTAAGCAAATTAAACTTCTTGTAATAGACTTTGAATCCAATCAAAATAATATAAAAATCTTTGAGAGATCTTATTTTTTAAGTGAACAATAGATACATAATCAATAACTTTTCATGCATAAGTTGTCTCTTTTCTTAAAGAGTTCTTGAAAATTTTGTCTTTTCTTACTTTCTTCATTTTTCTACTTTTGGTGGTCAGAAAAATTATCACGACCATCCCTAATGACTATTATTATAGTCTAATTTACTACATCCATGTCAAAGATTATGTCATTCGAATTTATCACATAATGATATATTCTCTTCAGGGAATGGTTAGGTTTCATGGTAAAAACTTTTGTTCAGCCATAAGTAAATTTTTTTCATTATATTGCTATTGTAGGAGCAATTTTGAATCATGAAAAGTTGAATAAGTTCTCTCTTGCAAGATTATCATTAGTACTATTTTTCCACGTAATTTTAATTGAAAAATTATTTTGAATACTGTAAAGTTATACTCACAATTTTAGAAACTTGCAATTTCAGGTACATTTAATCATTAAGAGCTTTAGATAGAAATACCATATTCTATTGCTCATGTTTTTCAATTTAAGTAGATATTTTACAGTCAAATACTTTAACTTCAACCCCTTAATGTATAATGATAAAAAAAATATCACAAAGATAGTCACAATCAATTCAATTTATAATAAATATAAATTAATAACTTAAATAATCTTTTAATTCATACGAAATATAATATTTTCCTCATTCACAATCTCAATATGAGATTCATTATGAATATCTTTTAAAACCAATGGATTAACCATCATAAGATATTAATATAGTAGCTCTTCTAGAGCTTTTGACTAATTTTGTACTATCAAATATTGGAATAATATTGATTTGTTTCAATACTAAATAAAATAAATATTTTTTATCTATAATGATAGAATTCATTACTACATTCTAATATCCTTCCTAAAAAAATATTAACAAAAACAAAATATTTGGGCATACCCCACACATGTGACTAATAATATTTCATATCACATTTATAACATAAGTTATCTTTACCCTTTGAATAGTTATCTTGAGAACTCTCATTGTTCTCTTATTCATCACTATGTTCTCACTTTTAGTGTCCCATGATTGTATATTTTATTTTCTTTATGTTTGCATTTACTTTTAAGAATGAAACAAATTTAGCAGGACAAACTTATAAATGTCCCACTAGATTATTTATTCCATAATCACTATCGCAAACATGTGTGGATTTCAAATCAAAATCTATCATCATGAGCGCTGAGTGATTAAAGGTTCTCCATAATGCGTCAACCTCAACTGATGATTGAAAGAAAAATAATTAAAAGAAAATCGTACTAATAATGTGTTATAAAATAAAGAGACAGAAAATAAATAATAAAAAGAATGAGAGAACAAAAGAGAGGATATTTTATTGATCAATAGAAGTGAGTTACAATGCTTCTCTAAGGTCTATATTTATAGACATAAAAAATATAAATGAAATATAACTTTAATTCTAATAACTACTAGAATTTAAACTTCATCCAAACTTATCTTGATCTTGATGGATATCTACTTAATAAAATACTCATAATAATTTATTAATTAAAAAAATTGAAACAATCTGAAATAAAAATTACAAATGTGTTTAGAAAAAAAATTAAACTTGGGACTAAAGATGAAATCATTTTTATTTAATCATTTAACCAAGAGAGCTAATATGTTAAAAATATTAATTAAAAAAAAAAAAACTTAAAACAACATGAAATAAAAAAATACAAATGTGAGTGAAAAAGGAATCGAATCTAAGGCTGAAAAACAAAACCATTAACATTTAATCATCTAACGAGAAACTAATTATATTAAAAAAGTCAAAAAATACGACTTAAAAAGCTGGATGTGCTTTCCTGTCAATTGTGTAAAAAGCATGCTCAATTAGACACACTTTCTCCAAAAATGACTTGTTTCTCTAAATTTCAAAGAAAAAAAATTGACCTATTTCGTCAATTAACTTCTTTATTTTGGCATATATAGCCTATTTAGCCTAATTTTTTTTTATAAAAATATAAAAAGTAAAAAACACTCACATAATCATATATCTTACTTAGCAAATAAAAGGATTTTTGGTAATTCCCTAACTAAGTTGGAACCGGTTAATGGATGACACCAACTTAGTAAATAGCTTTATAAAATAGTAAGGGTATTCAAACGGTTAACCGAATTGAACTAGTATTAACCGAATTTTTTAATCCTTTAACTGTTAATCGAATCGAAATTAAAAAAAATTAATCGAACCAAAATATTTCAATTAATTCGATCGGTTACCCGAAATTTATATGTTTTTGTTAAAACAAGTATAAAATATTAAACTACATATAATTTGTATTATTAACTATTAAGTTTGGTTAATTAGATTAATTTGGTTAATTATTCGATTTTAAATCGATTTAATCGTTAACCAAACTTAAAAAAATTATTAACCCACCTCTAACCGAATTAGTTGGGTTAACCAACCGATTAATCGAATTAGATCGATTCGACCGATTAATTCGATTTTAACCGAAATATGAACACTACTAATTAAAAGTATAAATATAAACTGAAAGTCTAAATGACCTTCTTTCTATTGACACATGACACATCATGGTACTCTCAAACCTTTTTTACATCATAGATTAGTGGTTAAAATTTTAGTTTTTGTCCATTTATTATGCTTAAATTTGTGATTTAATATTTATAATTTAATTCTAATGTAATTTGATCCTTATATTTTTATGATATTATTAATTAATTCAAATAGTTAATATTGTTTTATGGAATGATTCGGTTGGAAATGTTTCGAAAAGGTTACGGGCTATCGATATGGGGTTGAATAGGTGGTATGAGAAATTGAGGAAGGAAAAACGTATAGTGAAAAAAGGGTCTTGAAAGGCGACTTGTTCATCTTAGTGAACAGTACTAATCAGATGACGTTTTGGGGGATATGGTAGAAACAAAGTTATTTCTTAACCGTGAGATGGATTGTGAGGAACTCTATTGGGAACAGCGTACCTGCGCAAACTGGTTGAAAAACGGAGATCTTAACACGCCATTCTTCCATAAGTTTGCCACTGAACATCGAGGAAAAAATAAATTGAGTGCCTTTTGAATGAAGTTGGGGATAGTTTTGACCGAAACGAAGACATGTTGAGTTTGGCTACTAATTATTTCTCGTCATTGATCACATCAAATGGGGTTGCTGATCTTCAATTTATTTTAGACGGGGTGGATACTTGTATTTACGAATCCATGAATGAGGAGCTTGATCGCACATTCACTTATGAAGAGGTATGTCTTGCCTTCAAATCTATGCAACCTTTAAAAGCCTCGAGTGAAGACGGTCTTGGTGCTATATTCTACCAACGATTTTGGTACATTGTCAGCCAGGAGGTGACAGATTTTTGTATTGAATGCTTGCAAGGAATGCACAGTTTGGCAGAGACCAATCAGACGTGAATAGTCCTTATTTCTAAGGTTAGTGATCCGACTTTGATGTCTCAATTCCGCCTTATCAGTCTGTATAATATATTATACAAGAGTATATCCAAGATGCTTGTAATTAGATTCCAAAAGGTTCTACATCTTTGCATCGATGAGGCACAGAATGCTTTTGTCTCAGGACACCTCATCTCTAATAATATTATAGCTGTTTATGAGATTTTGCAATCTATGAGGAAGAAAAATTTTAGTAGATTTGGTTCTTTTGCGCTCAAACTCGATACGAGTAAAGTGTATGACAAAGTAGAGTGGGAATTTGTTTTGGTGTTGCTTCGACGAATGGGATTTAGGGAGCCTTGGGTCCAGAAAATTTGTATGTGTCTTGAAACGGTTTCTTACTCTGTGGTGCTTAATGTTGAAGTCGGGGAACTTTTTCGGCCTTCTCGGGGTCTTCGACAAGGAGATCCCCTCAACCTTTACTTGTTTTTAGTATGTGGAGAAGGGTTTTCTGCTCTTTTACGATCAGCTGTGACAAGTAAAAGTTTGAGAGGATATCGGATTAACAGATATGCGCCTCTTATGACACATCTTTTCTTTACGAATAATAGCCTTATTTTCGGAGAAGCCACTGGTGAAGGGGCAACTAGTCTTAAAAAGTATCTTAATTCTTATGTGAGTTGCTCAAGCCAAGTTGTCAATTTCGACAAATCGAGGATATTTTTTAGTGCTAATGTCCGCTCTTCAGATAAGAATGATGTGTGTGCTATTTTGGGTGTAAATCCGGATGTGAATAAGGAATGGTACTTAAGCTTTCCATCTGTTGTTGGTCGTAACAAGCAACATGCATTCCGAGATCTGAAGGAGAAGGTTTTGAAGAGGGTGTCAGGTTGGAGTTTTAGGATGTTACCTGTAGGTGGCCGTGAGGTGCTGATAAAAGTCGTTCTCCAAGCTATCCCATTCTATGCTATGTCTTGCTTCCTACTCCCAAGTTCTTTTTGCAAGGAATTGAAGAGTGTCATTGCTCGTTTTTTATGGCAAAAGAGTGCGAAGAGGAAAAGGCTTCATTGGTGTTCATGAGATTCTTTGAGTGTGCCTAAAGAGGAAGGTGCTACGGGTTTTCGGGATTTGGGAAAATTTAATATTGCTTTCCTCGCTAAGCGAGGATGGAGATTGATGGATAACCCAGATTCACTCTCGACTAGAATTCTTCTAGCTAAGTATTTTCAAAATTCTACTTTTTTGGAATCATCTTTGGGTTCTGGCTCTTCCTTGATTTGGAGAAGCATTTGGTCCTCTAAGGCTTTATTGCATTCGGGTTTAGGGTGGCGAATTGGCAAAGGGTAATCAATCTCTATATAGGCAGACTATTGGTTACTAAGGAAGAATAGAGAACTGATTCGTACACCTAGGATTGATGGCTTATAACGGGTTAGTGATTTGATTAGCCCGAGTTCAAATTGCTGGAACAAAAGTCTTATTGAACGAAATTTCTTACTAGATGATGTGAATAAGATTTTGAGTATCCCCCTCCCTACTGATGACTTCCATCATAAGGTGGTTTGGTTTAAGGAGAATTCTGGTACTTATACTGTTAAAAGTGGTTATGCTAGTCTATTGTCGCACTTAGAGGTGGTTGAGGAGCAGTCGTCGGTGTTTAAATTTACTTGGGCTCTTTCTTGCCTTGCGAAGATTAAAATTTTTATGTGGCAATTTATGAAAAATTATGTGCCTTGTTACCAAAATTTACATTTTAGACGCATAATGCAGGAATGTTCATGCCCTCGCTGTCACGTGGAAGGTGAGTCCGTTTTGCATACAACCCGAGATTGTCACTTTGCCAAGCAGATTTGGGATCGTCTAAACTATCAATGGTCGAGGCAAGTTATTGATTGGGGTTTTATGGAATGGATGCATTGGCTTTTCACAAATTACAATAACAAGAAAGAGGAAATCGCGATTACAATATGGGCGATATGGTATGCCCGTAATAAATTGATACATGAACATCAATCTCAGAGTGTGGAGACTATTGTTACCTTTATTCGAGGTTTTGGTCTGGAGCTCAAATCGATGTTGGTGCCCCTTCAACATTCCAAACCCCGTGCTATTGTTCGTTGGAATCCACCACCTGCTTATTGGGTCAAACTTAATGTGGATGCGAGTGTCTCTATAACAAATCATATGGCAGCAACTGGGTTTCTAATAAGAAATGAAAGAAGACAAATCATGGATTCAGGTCATAGAATACATCACCTGGTTTCTTCTGTTGTGATGGCGGAGGCTTTAGCAGCTCGCGATGGTCTGTTGTTTGCCAAAGACCTAGGCTTCACCAAGGTAGCCCTTGAAAGTGATTCCAGATTAGTTATTAAGAACATCAATGGAGGGGAGAAGGATTATTCTGAAACGCGGCCTCTTACCCGGGATGTGAATCAGTTGCGAAGATGTTTTGCTGCCTGCCGCGTGGAGTTTATCGCTAGAGAGGGGAACGGTGCCGCACATGCCATGGCTACGGTGGGAATGGAGAACCAATTTGATGCGTTTTGGGTAGAAGAAGGACCAAGGCGCGTTCTGGAGATGGTAGATGCTGAGATTCGTTGCATCTACCCACCATAGTAACTCCTGGATCTTTTCTGATTGTAGGTTGAGAATTCTTTAACATGCATGCTCTTTCTCAACTATTTCTCTCTGATCGGTATTGCTGTTCGCTGATTGGAAGTTTGTGGCCGCTTCGTGGTTTCTTGCTCTTGTTCAGGGTTGGGGATTTTTGCTTTTCAGTTGCTTTTCTTTTCACCTGAATTTGTCGTCTTTTGGGTTTGTTTTGCTGTTTAGACCTTTGGTTTGTGTACTCAATCCATTAATACGAAAGTGGCCTTTTTCCTCAAAAAAAAAAAGTTAATATGTTAATTTTTTTATTAAAATATTACGTTGCTATATATGATTTGAATGTCTAAATACTTCTATGGACTGATACAGTGGCTTCTCTATTTTATATTGAAATTCGTGATTTAACACATACATGCTTTAATTTTGTATACAATTTAAATTTTCTATTTTATAATTTCATTAGTTAAGTTAAACAGTTAATATGGTTAATTATGTCAATCAAATGTTAATGTCAAATTTTTTTATGAACACAGTAAAAAAAAATTATCATGATGAGCTCGAACAAATAATTTTAATGAAGATTTTAATCAGTATTTTTAATTTTATATTTATTATTGCATGATTATTAAGTTAATATACATTTTTAATTTTAAGATTTTACTTTAATAAATTTAATAAAAAATATAAAAAGTAAATTCCAAAAAATTAAAATAAAAATTAAATTACAAATGTATAAATATATAAATATTTTTAAATTTTTATTTCATAATTTTATATCAGCATAAAAGCCCCCTGCTAAGAATGAGAATCTAGGATGAATCTATAACTTTTAAAAATAAACTACATTTTTAAAAGAGCCACATGGTGCATATCTTAGTCACCACGTGACAGATATTAGAATCAGATAGATCAGGCCACGTGGAGACCAAAATTTCCTGGTTTTTGACTAGTAGTTCCTTTCCATTTCCTCACACTAAAACTTTTGCCTGTTTAAAAACCCTAAATTCACCAGATTTTCATAAGGTTTTCCGCCTTCGCTCACCTCCCTCCCTTCCTTCCAATTGCCAATTTTCTTTTTCCTTCCAATTTTGTTTTTCTTTTCTTTTGGGAATTTATTAAACTCGAAAATTGATTCCATTTTCTCATGATTTCAAGGTACTTTTTTAATATCTCATACTTTTTCTTATTATTTTATTTTATTTTTTTTTCAATTTGTTGCTGAGATTTGAGATTTTTTTTATTACAATTTTTTCTAATCTTGATGTGTTGTTAAATTAAAATTGATTAAATTTCTTTAAAGTTCATGTTTTTGTTTGATTATGGGTTTATTATAATTGATTGGTTCGGAGTTTTTATCTGCCGATCGGTTCTAGTTGGAATGTTGATTAATTTAAAAAAAAAAAGATTTTATGTCGAGTGGTTGTTCATTATCCCAAACTTTTTTAAATAAATTAATTTAATCTACAATATCGAACTGGAAATATGGAAATCAGTTGTTCACTCATTTGTTGCTGTTTGGATGATTATGGAAGAAAAAAAAAATACCTTTTTTGCTAAAATATTATTCAAATTACTCTTTGCATATTACTCTTTCATTTTTTCTTTCAAATTAAGAATTTAGAAGAATAAAGTGTCTGTCTGCTCATTTTCGGGATCTTTTTGAGTTATAAATCATGAGTTTTTTTCTGTAACTGTCGAGATTGAACTAAGTATTTGTGCGTTTCTTATACTTTTCTAGTGTTATTTTTCTCGTGCTTTAATCAGGTGAAAGAATTGATTGGTTTTAGTGAAAACTTGATGTTGAAGTTCAAGGTGATTGTTTTTAGGTATTGTTGAGGGTGCATAACATGAGCACAATAGAAGTGAGGGGGCCTTCTCTTAGAGGGTACCGACGAAGGAAGGCACTCCTGGATCTCAATGTTCCTCCCACTGAAACCAGGGAACAGGAGGGTACTTCGCAGCAGGCTGGATCTGAGCAACTGACTGCTCAACCCGTACAGCCTCCACCACCTGCAACTATTGATGTTGAAGCTATTGATGATGATGTAATTGAATCTTCTGCTATAGCATTCGCAGCGGTACGCAGTTCTTGTTCAATAGTATTTTGTTTTCACATTAACTTGTCTTTATGGATTCATTTGCATTATGTTGACTGTTATTAATTTTCTTGGGGTTTTATGTCAGGCTAAAAACAATTCTAGGAGAAGCCGTGGAAGGACTGTTGTTGACGTAGACTCAGGTAGCTCAATTTATTAGGGAAGGGTGTGTCTAATATTTTCCTTTTCATCATATGCTACCTGCATTGCCGTAAGCATATTGCATAAAAGAACCTTATTCTATATCTGCTCGAGGTCAACATGATTTAGGTGATTAATTATTTTAATGGGTTAAGAGGGTCCTTAGGGAAACTTAAGACTACCCTTAAACTTGTTGATCATAAGTGGAAATCTAGTTGACATCATGTCCTCGAGTTCTCGGAACATATTTTTGGTGTGATTTCTTTAGATTTAGAATTATATTGTACTAATTTTTGATAACTCTATAGTCTATATTAGTTTGTTAAGGGGATTGTAGAATACACACACGTCTCTGAGCTGTTTGCCCTTATTCGGAGCCTGTGAAGTGAGGTAAATGTTATTTCGCAGCGAACTGATCTACTTCAATTCTATGTTTCTTGTGTTACTGGATAGGTCAATCAACTTAGAGACTGGTGGTTCTTTATTTTATTTATTTATTCTTTTGTAGTTGAAGTGTTAGACCCTAGATTACTAGGTATTTGAAGTTGTTGCAGCTCACATCTCTCTCCTTCCAGGGCGGCCAGCTCGGTCAACTAATAATAACCTGAACAGGTGCAGGAGACTTCCTCCGACCCCAGTAGTTATCAATTGTGATCGATATATCAATTTGGAGAGTTCACCGCAGTCTATGGTAAGAACTCATTTCTTAGTGCTTACAAAAGATGCAAGGCAGATATTTTCAAGGATAGGGTGTACATATGTTTCTGGTCATCAGATCTAAGACATTTTGACTGGACATCTCCCAACTTTTTGTCCATTCACATGCTGTCATGCAGTGGCACCTCTGGCTTTTTTTTGAAGTTATGACTAAAAGTCACTAACTAATTGATTGGCAGGTCAAGGAAATTACAAAGCCCCAGCCACCTCCCAAGGAACCAACCTTCAATTGTCCAATTTGTATGGGTTCATTAACTGAGGAGATGTCAACAAGATGTGGACACATTTTCTGCAAGGCATGCATCAAAGCTGCAATAGCAACCCAGGGAAAATGCCCAACTTGCAGGAAAAGAGTGACTGTAAAGGAACTAATTAGGGTCTTCCTTCCATCAGCCAGCTGAAAATGAGCTTCATGCCCAATTAGTGATGTAAACTTGCTGTTCTGTGTGTGTGTGTGTGTGATGTCTTTTTGGAAGGAAAATGAATCAAAGGTTGTGAAAGGGAATTATATATGTACTGTTACTCTGCCATTTTTCTAAAGCATTCTGTTTCTGTCATGATACTGGGCGTCAAGATGTTCTTTCCATTATGTAGCCAGCTTTCTGAATGATACTATTCATTCTTTCTAATCAACTTCTGATGATAGTTGCTATTCTATTTCAGGGATAATTCAAACTGCAATTGAAAAGAGAAAGAAGCAATGTATTCTGTGCATCAGCGGAGCTAATTTTTGGATTTTGGAATCTACAAGATGTCCAAGCTTTAAACTATATTTCTGCAAACAATCTTTTTGACAAGTTATCTGAGCATGCTTTTCATTGCTTTCTTAGATGCACGTGAATCTGCCAGTTTATAACCTCAGCTTCATTATTATTTGAATTAAATCTAGACTTGACAAACAACTTTTTTATGTACTGTATAGTAAAAGAAATTGACTTTAGGTTGCTTCTGGTTGTGGACTCCCCTTATATTGCACTTCTGCTAAGGTTTATGAGCCGATTGGTCTCGGTTGTCTGCCTTTTGCTGGTTAAGGTGAATTGCAATTAGGCAAGTTTGGTTGGTTTGAAAGGTGGTAGTCTAAGTTCCCTATGTTGAACTTATATGACCCCATTGTACCTTCAAAACCAAGCAATTCATCAGCCTCAAGCATAAGTTAGGTTGAATTACCTTTGTTAGCTTTTTCTTTTCCTTTTAAACATGAGGTGGAGGTGGTGGGGCTGCTTGTTTGAAATCTATTGCATATTTAGAGAACTTTTTAATTGTTCGTCGACGGATGATCATAAGGAAAAGAACATTAGAAGCTTGTGAACTTTCCATTAATTCAAGTACAGCAAAAGGCACAAAACATAGGCGGTACGATCTTCATTAACATGACTAGAGTGAAACCATCGGTGGTTGTGAACGCCCGTACCAGGTGAGGTCATGGGGACGGGTCAATGACATTGCCATTGACATCAGCTTTAGTGGAATTGTTGTGGGGCACCCCATCTTTAGGTGTTTCGAGGAATGGAAACAGACCTCCGCAGCATGGTCCTCCATGGCCTAGCCATGGGGTTGGTTTAAGGAAGGGAAGTGGCAAATCAAATAAAGGAAGGCCCCAAAGACCAAGGAGGCCTTGGGGACTGTACACTTGGTCTTTCAGTGGCATATTCCTTGCTCCTTCAGTCAGAATAATGGCCATAAGAAAGAGGAGTGTTGTCTTGGCCATTTTCCTCGTCATATTACTCACTATTCTTCCATTCCGAACCCGTTTTATAGTGGAATTCTGACGTTCTGCTTACTCTTTTTGAGAGGTATATTTGCTGCATTATGCAACGGAAAGGTTGGTTTTTATAGAAATCCTCAAAATGGGTTAAATCCATTGTTCAATAAGGTGGAGCCATCTGATGTCTAGAATTCGTATAATAATAAAGTTTTGGACAGAGCTGGTAGAATGTCTAGCTCATCTCTCCCATTCTCTGCTGGCTGCTGCCTCGGACGACGCTTCGAACCCTTTTTATAAATGTAGCACTTATCCAAATATGATTTGGAATTTGGGCTTTGAAATTCAAGGATTGCTCCTTTAAAATCACCATTGAAAAGCTTATTCACTGTTCACATCAAATTTGTTGAAAATTCATGTTATGTTCGTCTTCCTTACAATCATAGAGAAATAAAGCCCTTTTCTACCAAGTCTTTTCTCTTCTATTTTCAGAAATACGAATCTAAGCTAAAAAAATTTGAAAACCCATTATTTTTCCTGCCTTTCAAAATTAAAATAAGTCTTTACCAAACCAACCTTTTTTTTTCGAAATTTTCAAATCTAAAACCCAATAAACCTTTAAATCAAAATCTTGTATGCTTTCGACAGCCTCCATAAACCTAAAATCAAAACTTTTATTTTTCCTTTATTTCTTGTTAGAAATATTGGATTAAGTCCGTCCATAATGGATTAGAACTCGACCCAATTTATATTAGATTTAATGACAAATTTGGTAATTAATGTTTATATATGTTATCAAAATGATCCTATTATATTTTTGAACTTTTTTTTATTCATCAACTTTTATTTTTTTTCAATTTGTTATTTTTAATAGATTTAATAAAAATATTGTTAAAAAAATTGACGGGGATAATGTGAAATTTTATATGTGGAATATTTTTAATGAAATGTAATTTATTACTTAGATAACCCAATAAGATAATTACATATGGAAAATAACAAAACAAATAATACATTAAATTAAAAATAACTCTTAATTTAAAAAAATTAAGGTAATTATCTAAAAAAATTAACTCAGTAGAAAACTTTTCGGTAAACAAATGTATGAAAGACTGAAACTTTTTGAAATAAAATAAGGATTAAAACCTTGAATTTATTCGTTAAATCTGTTAGAAAAACAAAAAAGAACAAACATTGATGGTCAAAAAAATTCAAAAATACAATTAGAATCATTTTGACAAAATATATAAACTCAGTAGCTAAATTTATCATTAAACTTTTATATTATTAGTATGCTTTGGAGAAAACTACCAACGTAGAAAAAAGGAAGTTTTCTTCCATAATAAATAACGGACGATTTTGACATAATGTCAAAATCAAAAATTAATTTTGATTTTGGCTTGATTTGTGGGATATAAAAGTGTTCATGGATAGAGTTGGGTTGCATTTGGGTTAGGTTTAAGCATGATATTACATATTGTATGTTTGTCCAAGCTCGATCAGACCCGAAATTTGGGTCTAGAATTTTTTCAAACTCGTCCATATTTGCAAAAGACTAATCTAAATCCATTTTAAGCCCGCTCATATTAATTTTTTAATTTTTTTAAAAAAATGTTTATATTATATTATTTTAATATTTAATAATTTTATACTTTTTTTTATTTATTGAAATTTTTTATATAGTCATCTAAAGATTATTTTAATGTGTTCTAAATTACATAATACATATAAATAAAATAATATAAAATATTATAAACTTAAAACGGTCAGGCCGAGCTCAAACCTTGAATGTTCAAGCCCGACCTCGACCCATATTTTGAACGAGCCTAATTTGTTTGCCCAAACCCTCCCAAATTTCGAGCGGGCCTTCGGGCCTAGGTGGGTAGCCCAACCTATGAACAGGTCTAATGGGATACTTAAGGGAATAGGTCGATTTTGAAGAGAGAAGTGAGAATGCATCCTACTGGACACACATTCACTTTCTCTCTTCTTGGTCATTTTTAGGGTTTTTGTTTTTTGTATAGGGTTTAGGGTTGAAAACTTGTGGGGGATACATTTATTTGTGTTTGAGATAGACATTGTGAAAGCTTAAATGTAAATTTGAGTTGACGGTGATGCGATGATGCTCAGAGACCCATACATTTCATTTGTTGGGTCGAGATGGAACCATTGTCTTAGAAGCCTGTCACATTGTAACTCAAGCTCTAAGTTCACAATGCTTATACAGTTACGTGTTGAAGTATAACTAGGGCTCATACTTGACAAATGTTATTGTGCGGTTATGGGTTAGAGTATAATAGGTGAGCCCAATTGGTAGTGGTTATGTAATCACAGGTTCGAGTTTCAACTTATCAAAAGAGAATGGTTTGTAAACTCGATACATAAATTTAAGATCATAATCATAGGGAAAAGCTTAGAGCTTTTTGGTATAATCAAATTAATCTTTTTCTCCATCTCCACCAAAAGCAGTATCATTAACCTCCCTTTTTGAAACTTGTGACATAGTTGGATGTAAGAGGACTCACAAGGGGGAGTGACTATGTCGTTGCAGAGAAGATAAAACTTAAGTCGGGGTTGCAGTAGTTATAGTTACTAGTTGTTTAATCACAGAAACAATTGTTGGCTCAAAAGGACTTTCACCTTTTCTCCACTGTTATAGTCACTTCCCCTTGAGAGTCCTCTTTCCCTCAACTTCGTCACAAGTTTCGGAGAATATGGAGGTTAATGATGCTGCATTTGGTGAAGATGAACAAATAGATTAAGGTGATTATATTGGAAAGCCATTGAGTTTGTCTCTATAATTATAGTGTCAAACTTACGTATCAGGTTTACAAACCATATTCTTCTAATGTGAATAAGTGTCAAGTAGAGTTACACTGTTAAATAAATTATGAAGGGTCGAATATGAGGTATGAAAAAGCTACGACACTATAACAGTACGAATATAGCTAAGGCTCAAAGAAACCACATAAGGACAAACATATTGATACAAAGTATCATAAGGGAGACAATAGTATTTGACGGAATAGTAGATGTAGTCAAAGATTGCATATGAGGAAAAACCCTAGGGATTTGTTTTGCCAACACTCTACTAGCTAAAGAGCTCGTTAAGAAACATATGGAAGGGCACAAGAATGCGAGACATGACTAATCTACTTCACTAGGGAAAGTGTGAGACTGTTTGATCTGGTGCCTTAAGTGTAGTATTTTTGTTTATGTACACTTGTAATTTTTCGAACAAATTGGTTAATAAAACTATTCATGAATTACAATAATACTTTGTATATTATCCTCACATGGGTTTTGCATGCAAAACAAAATGAAAACAAATGTTGCTCACTGATTGTCTATTGTTTAACTAATATTTATCGGTATTACGTGATCGGATTGTAATATAGAAAGACAACTTGTATTAGAAATGAACCTAAACATGTACTTAGTCTAATCGATAGTAAACCGATTGAAAGACTAATATGTCATCTATCAAGTCCAATTGGGAAGATGCTTTATCATGAGCATCAGAATTATCTTGAGCATCAGAACGGGTGACTCCCGGAAGATAGAGAGATAGATACATCGAACTAGACCAAAGTATAATAGATCTTGAATTCGTTTATGGATCTATTCCTTTGTGACGTTCATAGTGTGGCATACCTAAATCACGAGTGGATGACAGACTATGTATCCGTGACTCGTACACTTTGATGTAAGTAAAATCCTAAGTTCTAATAGCTAAGGAATCGAAAGTTGGTACATTGGGTGTACGACTTCTGTAGTATGTATCGTCATTCACAACAGTGAAATTCATAGCCCGAGACATGGGTAAATGATATCCTCTCATAGGCATTACATAGTTGATGAAAAGTAAATGTGACCACAGGTCGTTCGTATTTGTGATGGATGCTTGATCATTATTTGATAGTGAATGACTTTTTATGAAGGAAGATATAATAATTACAATGAGATAAAATAGGATCATATTGGAGGAACGGATATTATCCCAAAGAGATCAAAGATATACTATGAGGATAACATAGTTATGATAAGGTCATTGTACGAGCACTTAATAGTTTGCTTTTGTAATGGTATATCTTTAGGGAGAGCTCAGTCACGATACTATAGTGGAATGACTTCATGACTAGATGAGTTTATAATTATTAGGCAAAAATTTGGAACTTAATTGTAAATCATTTTAGCCCTAATTATATATGTTCAATCAGTCTCTTCTCTAGCTCGTTGAAACTAGAAATGAATTGCGTGTTTGAATCAAAATAAATGAAATGAATAGAAATAGAGAAATGAAAAAATTTAGAAATTATTATGGTTTTCTCCGTAATGGAGAAATTGAATCATTTGAAAATGAATATGGATTTCTCAAAATCTGGAAAAAATGAATGAAAATAAGAAATGATCGATTTGAAAATATATATGGATTACTAAAAATGATCAGAAGAATAAATTTATGTTTTTTAGCAGTTTTAAAGCCTAAAAATGAAATTAAACCGTTCAATCATAATGAACAAGTTGAGTTGTGAAATATTGAATATATTTTTTTAGAAATTTTAGTAGAGGTAAAATCATAATAATTTTACTCCGGGCAAAGAGTAAAATTGGGATGAGAAAATTATTTAATTGTAAAATTAATGTTTATTTTGGAAAAAAAATATGTATTGGGTTGAATTAATTTATAAAGTGTTTGGTTAAAAATCCAAAAAGCACATATAATTGGGCTCAATATAATGAGAGGGCCAAATCCCCATCATAATACATATGAGGAGAAACACACCTTATTAGCCACTCTCCCTCTCTTAGTTGAACTTGGAAGTTGTTTTTCTATTTGAAATAAACTTCTACAATTCAAAAAGGGTTATACCTTCTCTCCCTATTGATAGATGCAATCGGTAGAACTATTTACATAACTTGGTGAGATTGTTACTCTACTAAAAAATAGAGATAATTTATTCTCAACTATTAAATATATTTTTCCAAAATAATAATTATACTAGTTTCTATTAAAGAAGAGAGAATTTTCGTTTTCATCCCAAAGATAATTCTAGCTCTGTGTTTTGATTCAATTGGTTTGAGCTCACACTCGAAATAGTTCGTGGAACGAGAATAGCAGAGAAGATATGGTTGAAAGTTGGAAAACGTCAAGTATCCGCTTGTTCGAAAACATAGGTATGATTTTGGTTCAATGTTTATTGCTATAAATATCACAAACTGGGTCTGTTTTCAAAACTTTAATTTTTGGCTGTGCAAGAAAATTATTTTCAAATCAGATTTTTTCCAACACCCATAACGTGAGTATGAATGTTATGAAATATTGTTGACATTTTAGGATGTCGTAGGGAATGACCCACAAATACCAGTATGAATTAATTCGAAGACATTTGAAGATCTGTTGACACCTAATCTCTTGGTTTTGATTTGTTTTCACTTGATGCAATTGACACAGACATCAAGGTCTGTGAAGTCAAGGGACTCTAAAATGCCATCAGACACAAGGTGCTCAACTCTACCTTTTGATATATGGACCTAAGCGCTTGTGCCATAATGATACTAAATTTTCCTTATTCAATTTGTGTTTAATACCACGTATTCCACATGCAAGGTTTCATTATAGGATGCAATTGTTTTTAGCAAATAAAGGTTGTCATAAGTATTTAAATAACCAGTTCTAACAACATTCAAATATAAAGACAAACTAAACTGATTGTTTCCAAATGAACAACACTATCCAAATTTGTCCAACAAAGTAACATAAGCTAAATTTCGTTTAAAAGATGATACAACAAAAATGTATTTTAAATCCAAATAAAAACTAGGTCCTAATAACAACCTAAAATGCCCAATTGCCCACTTCTACCGATTTTCCATCACCCACGAAGATATGTCTTTCACCATCACTTGACTTTCGGTAGCTCAGACAACCTTAAATAGAAACACTTATATGAGAAATAGCACCAGAATCTATCCACCAAAGTAAGAATTATACCTTTCTTTGCATGCCAAGCATGATATTTGGCACATTCTTTCTTCACGTGTACAAGTTTTAAAAAAATCTCTCTATAACATGTTGTTGTTTCTTTTGAGCTGGACCCTAAGTAGCTTCATTATGATATTTTCTTTTCTTGGCCTTGTCTTTAGAGGCATTGGCCGAATGAGCACTTTCAAACTTATCATGCTTTAACCTTTCTTCCTTTTGCACGCAATGATAAATAAGTTCATTTAGAGTCCATTTCTCCTTTTGACAATTGTAACTAATTTTAAATTGGTTAAATTGTGCAGGAAGCGATACCAAAACCATATGAACAAACAATTCCTCCGAAAGCTCGATCTTAATTGCCTTAAGTTTCAAAGCAACATGAAACATCTCCATAATATACTCCTTCATGTTTTCTTGACCCTTATACTTCAGACATCAAAGAAGTCAGAAGTGAAGTCATCTCAACCTTATCGTTTTTGGCAAAATGTTTCTCAATTTCGTCAAGGAAACTCTTGGACTGAGTAATCTCTTCATATTCTATGCCCCTAAAGGCTTCTGGAATGCTGTGTTTCATGACCAATAAACTCAAGGTTTGAATGATCCTACCTCTCAAAATCCCTTTTAGTTTCAAAGGTTTTTGCTGCAGTGAGAGGTGCAGGTTCTTCTTCCCTTAGTGTAATGTCTATGTCTATATAGCCAAGCACTATAAGTAAGTGTCTTTTCCATTCTTTGAAATTGGTCCCATTAAGCATGGGTATAGAATTAATATTAGCGGATATTGTGGTCGCAGAAGATAAACTAAGTGAATATAGAATAAAATTAAATAAAAATAAGCTCACATCAATATTCATAAGTAAACAATAAATTTAAAATAATATTTTATTTCATCTCAAGATACCAAACACAACATTAATATCAAGTCTTTGGACAACAATATTAATAGTAAGCGATACTCTTATTGTAACAATCAAACATTGACAATAAATTATGCCACAATAAATCAATCTTTGGATTAACATATTACTCATAATGAGTATCTTGTAATTGTCACACATTTATCACAACAAATGTCGTTGAAATTCTGTCAAATATTAACTTACCTTTGATTCAATTAATAAACACATGAATTACAAATTCATATAATCATCTTGATATTTTAAATAAACTAATTTACGCAAAAGAAGTCACTTTGGTGATGTTTTGTTTCAACTAATCTATTTAAATTATTAGACATCCTTAATTAAAACCCAAAGCCAATATCTGAATTTATTTATTTCAAAATATTTCAATCATAAGATGCTAAAACGAAGTATTATAGAACTAAAAATTAAATTCCTTAAAGATACATCAATTTAGTATGAATTTACATCAAAACGCCCATAAAATTAAAAATAAAGCTATAATAAAAAATTAACAACTTCAACAAATATTCATCCAATCTAATTTCACCAATTAAACCATAAAAGATATCGACTAATGGTTATGAACACTCATTCATGCATCATGTTATATAAATCTAAAATCGTATTTATTACTAATGAAATTCGTATAAAATCCCTTACACAAATACTTGGAAAAAATCTATTACCAATATTAGAGCATGTATAGCAAGTGTGAGTGGTTAGGATCGGTTGGTTGTGTAACACCCAAATCCCGAATACCATCACCGATTAGGATTCCAGTGTTGCTATTAATTTAATACTGTTCATCTTAAAGAAAAATCCAAATATTTTTATCTTTATTTAATATGAAATTCACCTTTTAGATTTTCAATCATTACTCAATCATATCACAATCACATCAAGGGTAAAAATGGTACTTTAACATTTTAGGGGACTTCTATCGGTACTTGATGGTCAAGTATCGGTAGTAGTCAATTCAATGAAAAATTTTAGAACTGTGCAGATTTCTACCGGTACCTGTGCTAGTTCCACCGATACAAGTATGATTTCTACCGCTACAAGTCATGCAACTACCGATACCAAAAACTCCAGAGAGCAAAAATTCATACCTTGCAACTTCTACCGATATAAGCTTACCTACTACCGATACATCAGTACTATGAACTGCCGATACCTGCAATTAAACTACCGATGCAATACAAGTCAGAGAACAACCTCTCTCTTACCCTATACTTCTAACGATACATGCAATAATTCTACCAAAACTAGTATGTAGAATTTCATTAATGACATCAAGACACAAGTGTAATACCTCAAACACAACCAATATAAGTTATGCATTAAAATATCACAATACACACATAACTTCTAAGTCTTTACAAACAGTATGAGCCTACGGATCAAAGTTATACAACATGCATTTACAAAATCAAGATAGTAAGTTTTCAACATCTTTGGTTCCATATCCAAGGTTAACAACATCATAGTACATGCCATAAGACCAAGTGATGCAAAAATCTACCGACGATTCCTTGATAGCGTGATTTCATGTGAGGTCAATGATCCGATCCTCAGTCAGCAAAACGATCTACAAACAACAACAATAACTGTGGTAAGTTTTATAACTTAGTAAGTTCAATATTTATGGAATACCAACATGGTGTTGGCAACAATGATTCATTCGACCATGTAGTTTCCATTTCTTTGGAGTAGTTACAACTTCTCTTCCTGCACATATCTTTCTGTTACCAGTACCTGATATTACTCACACGAGCTGTCGAGGACTCGCAACTTATGCAGTACCCTAGCCATCAGTACGGTGTCTATCTGTTCTGTAAACTGTTTCCTAACGATACTGCTCACACGAGCTGTTAGGAGTATGCATAAAGCATAAGTCCTAGCCATCGTAGGACCTGTAATCCATATAGGATCCATATCTCTTTTTTCGAGTCATGATGCTGCTCACACAAGCTGTCGAGGACTCGTAACACATGCGATACCTCAACCATCGTGTCGGTACTATTTCAATGGCATAAAGCCTACTATCTTTTACGTTTCATTTCTTCGATTATCTTCAATAACGGATACTTTCAATTTGCTGTACATTGACAACATATATACATAAACAAGAAATATTAAGTAAGATTTACACTACAAACTTACCGGACTGGATTATAGTTTAGGAAAAACTTCAAGGACTAATCTGCTCATTTCTCTTTTCCCTGGTCAGTAGCATGATCGTAGTCTACATTCACAAATCATTCAATTCTCACATTAAATTACATAATTTAGTAATTCCAAACAATTTAGTCTTTTTTAGAGAAATTATAGTTTTACCCCTAATAGTTTCCTTTTATTCAATCTAATCCTTCCAACACAAGTCATGTAAATTAACCATTCTCTCACCCAACTAACCATAGCCAAATCTTCTTGGGCACCTATCCAGCCCATTCACATCTATATTTCCACATCAATCTATATAATTTCATCAATTTCACATTTTAGTCCTTTAACCCTAATTCATCAAAAATCACTTTGCACAAAAATTTAACCTAAGTATCAAACATTCAAATACATCTAAAGCTTTCAAGAACAAGCAATTTCAAAAATGGAAAGTTTTCTAACATTTGACAGATTCACTAATTAGTCCTCGCATAAGTTAGTTTAAGCTGATACTGACTCAAAAACATAAAAATTACTAAAAACAATCTAAGTTTTCTTACCCAAATCAAAGCTCAAAGTTTGAGTTTCAAAACCCTAGTTTCTTCCTCTCCTAGCCGAATGAAGAAGATGGTGAGATGAAAATGATGAAATCTCACTTAAAAATTCCTTTAATTAATATATATACCAATGACAATTTTGTAATTTTTAAAACTTTCATCATTAAGCTTAATTAGCCACTTTTTAGTTTTAATTAAACCTATTTAAAATTAATATAACTCATGTCAATCCACTAACTAACATTCATTTGGTTATTTTACTCATTTGATCCTTCTAAGTTAACATCTATACTTTTATGTTTTTTTTTATAAATTAGTCCTTTCTATTCAATTAACTATCTAATCAAGGCTATTTTTCGAATCATGATTTATACAATACATATATCACTAGAAATATTTAAATAACTAAATTTACAACTTAACTCATCATAGTTGTGGTCTCAAAATCATTGTTTTCGACACCATTGAAAAATCGGGCTATTACAACTCTCCCCCTTAAAGAAATTTCGTCTCGAAATTTCTTACCAGTAAACAAGTTAGGGTATTGCAATCTCATTGAAGCCTCTGTCTCCCAAGTAGCTTCCTCTATCCCATGGCGATTCCACAATACTTTCTCTAATAGTACTTTCTTGTTTCTTAATTCTTTTACTTCGCTAGTCAGTGTTCTAACTGGTTCCTCTGAATATAACAAGTCCGGCTGAATCTCAACTTCTATGGGTGTAATCACATGCGAGGGATGTGATCTGTACCGTCTCAACATTAAAACATGAAAAACATTATGAATCTTCTCTAGTTCTGGTGGTAAAGCCAACTTATATGTCACAGGACCAACTCGTTCAATAACTTCATACGGCCCGATAATCCGTGGACTCAACTTTCCTTGTCTACCAAACCGTAGCATTTTTTCCAAGGTAAAACTTACAGGAAAACTCTATCTCCTATTGGAAATTCTATATCTTTCCTTTTAAGATCTGCATATGATTTCTGTCGATCAGACGCTGCTTTCAAACAATCACGAATTACCCACACTTTGTCTTCAGTCTCAAGAACTAAATCAGTTCCAATCAACTTAGCTTACTTAGTTCGGACCAGTACAAAGGTGTCTTGCACTTTCGACCATATAATGCTTCAAATGGTACCATATTAATACTGATTGGTAGCTGTTATTATAAGAAAATTCTATCAACGGTAGGTACCTTTCCCAACTCCCTTCAAACTCAAGTATACAGCACCGTAGCATATCCTCAAGAATCTGTATCACTCGTTCTGACTCACCATCTGTTTGCAGATGATATGCAGTACTAAAGTTCAACCTAGTCCCTAAAGCTTCATGTAATTGACCCTAAAATCTTAAGGTAAAACGTGGATCCCTATCAGAGATGATAGAGGCTGATACTCCGTGTAATCAAACTATCTCAGACTCGTACAACTCAGCCAATCTCTCAAGTGGGTAATCTACCCGAATGGGAATAAAATGAGCAGACTTTGTTAATCTGTCTACAATTACCCAGATTGAATCTTTCTTTTTTAGTGTTACCGGAAGTCCTGTGACAAAATCTATTGTAACTCGTTCTAATTTCCACTCTGGAATGGTAATCGGTTATAATAACCTGGATGGCACTTGATGTTCAACTTTCACTTGCTAACATATAAGGCATCTAGTCACAAATTCTAAAATTTCTCGTTTCATACCTGACCACCAATAAAAATTCTTCAGGTAGTTATACATTTTCACACTCCCCGGGTGTATGGAATAAGTACTACTATGGGCCTCTGTCAGAATATCTCGTTTCAAATCTGAATTGTTCGAAACGCATACCCTGCCTTTGTAATACAACATACCGTCTGTATCTACTGTAAACTCTGTGGTGACATCACCCTGTATACGTTCTCTTTTAGCTAAAAGCTTTGGATCCTTTCTCTGTAATTCTTGAATCCGCTGTAGAAATAACGGTCTCGCCCTAAGCTCTGCAATGATAGGACCATCGTCTTCTAATGATAGATGGGCATTCATTGCTCTCAATGCAAACATTGATTTTCGACTTAGGGCATCGACTACAACATTTGCCTTACTTGGATAATGATAAATTATAAGGTCATAGTCTTTTAACAGCTTTAACCATCGACACTGTCGCAAATTCAACTCCTTCTATGTCATAAAATATCTCAAACTTTTGTGGTCTGTAAATATGTGGCATCTTTCCCCATAGAGGTAGTGTCGTCAAATCTTCAATGCAAAAACTACAACAGCTAACTTTAGATCATGAGTCGGATAATTCTTTTGATGTGATTTCAACTGTCGAGAAGTATAAGCTATCACTTTACCATCTTACATCAAAACACAACCCAATCCACTTAAAGATGTGTCACTATAAATAACAAACTCTTTTCCAGTCTCTGATTGCGTCAAGACCGGAGCTTCAGTTAACAACTTTTTCAACTGGTCGAAACTTTATTGACACTTTTCAGACCACACGAATTGAATATTTTTCTATAGCAATCTCATCATCGGTAAGGCTATGATGGAAAAGTCTTTTACAAATTGACGGTAATAACCTGTTAATCCCAAGAAGCTGCGTACTTCTGAAACATTCTTTGGTACCCTCCAATCTAGAATAGTTAAAATTTTAAAGATACTACGTGACCCAAGAACCCAACTTCTCGAAGCCAGAATTCACATTTACTGAATTTTGCATACAACTGCTTTTCTCGTAAAATCTGTAACACCTCATTCAAATGCTGAGTATGCTCTGACTTTCTCTTCGAGTAAATCAATATGCCATCAATAAACACAATCACAAACTTGTCCAATTGAGGTTTAAATATTCTGTTCATTAGGTCCATAAATGCTGCGGGGATGTTAGTCAACCCAAAAGGCATAATTAAAAACTCATAATGTCCGTACCAAGTTCTGAATGTCATCTTTAATATATCACAATCTTTGACTCTCATCTGATAATAACCTGACCGAAGGTCTATTTTAGAGAACATGGTTGCTCCTTTTAACTAATCAAATAACTCATTAATCCGAGACAAAGGATACTTGTTCTTGATCGTTACCTTATTTAACTGCCTGTAGTCTATACACATCCGCATCAATCCATCCTTCTTTTTCACAAATAACATGGGCGCACCTCACGGTGATATATTGGGTCGTATGAATCCTCTGTCTAATAATTCTTGTAGTTGAGCTTTCAATTCTTTCAATTCGATCGGTGTCATTCTATACGGTGGAATAGATATCGGAGCATTACTAGGTAATAGGTCAATACCGAACTCCACTTCTCTAACTAGTGGCAAACTTGGTAGTTTTTCTGAAAATACATCTGTATACTCTTGAACAATTGGTACCTGATCCAATTCTATTCTCGAGCCCCGAGTATGAAGTATCTATGCCAAGAATGCTTTACAACCTCATGTATCATCTTCTATGCTGAAATAGTCGAAATCACTCTAGTTTTACTATTCAATCTGTCGGATTCCACTATAATTACTTTTTCCATCAGACGTTTCAAACTAATTTATCTTTGCTTGAAATTTACTATCGCATCATGCTCGGATAACCAATCCATACCCAAAATCACGGTAAACTCAATGAATGGCAATAGCATTAAATCGGTAAGAAATTTACAGCCATAAACTTTCAGTGGATATTTACGACATATCAAATTAACAATAACACTATGACCCAAAGGATTTGTAACTTGCACATCAAATTCAGTTGATTCAACGACAAATTTCTTATCAGTGGCTAGAGTAGTGCAAATATATGAATGAGTTGACCTTGGGTCAATCAAAGCACATATAATATCATTAAAAAGATAGAATATACCAGTCACCATATCAGGAGCGATAGCCTCTTCTCTAGCTCGAATGCCATAAGTCTGTGCAGGTGCTCGAGCTTCTGACCTACTCCCACTGTCTCTATGTTCATTTCGATTTCCACCTGCACCGCTACTCTACCCTAGGTGTCTTCTTTTTTGCGGTGTGACCGGAGGGTTAACGCTCCGATCATCTTTTGCTTCCGAATTCTTCGGACAATATCGCATGAAATGACAAGTATTTCCACATCTAAAGCAAGCTCCTTTAACTAACCGACATTCACCCGAATGGATTCTTTTGCAATGCTCGCACACTGGTGTTGGCATGTTATGAACATTTGCCACACTGTCAGCAAGTCGATTTTGAAATCTGGGTACTGGTGGTCCTGATCGACTCCTGCTCAGAAAACTAGAAGAGACTACTTCGCGGGCTCCACTATCTCTAAATTTCTTTGGTGGTGGCATTGAAAAAGTTCGAGTGGGATTTTTCTTCTCGAAATCCCAAAGTCTTTTCTCTCTATCTTTTTTGATTGTATACTTTCTCCATTTTCTATGCTTGATCGGTTAGTACGACAAATGGTCGAATTTTTGAACCATCCACCATCATCTTTATCTCACACTCAACTCGTCTTCAAAACGAACACACATGGCCTCATCAGTGGGTACAATCTCTTGGGCATACTTATTAAGAAATACAAACTCTCATTCGTATTCTGCCACTGTCTTGTTTCCCTGTTTCAGCTCCAAGAACTCTTTCTTCTTCTTATCCAGATATCTTTTATTAACATATTTCTTCTTAAACTCTATCTGAAGGAATTCCCAAGTAACTTCATTTTTTGGTATCACTGTTATAATCATTGCCCACCAGTTGTAAGCTTCGTCCTTTAGTAATGAAACAACACATCTCACGAAATCCTCAGGTGGACAAGTCATCTCATTCAACACTCTCAAGGTGTTTTCTAACCAATACTCAGCCTTGGATGGATCATCCTCAACATTTCCACGAAATTCTTTTGCCTCGAACTTCTTGACCCTATCTGTTAGAATACGATGTCTTTGTTCAATTACCGAAAAAGATGGAGACATTATAGGAGGTGTCGTGGGTTGAACTGTGGGCTGTGTAACTGGAGGTGAAAGAGGTGGAAACACTTGATTATTCTACATAAACTCCGAGAACCACTGTCCCATTAAGCTGAAGAACATGTTTTTAGCTTCACTTTCCATCATTGGTATAATAGGGACCCCATGACTCGCCCCAGAATCATTTGTTGGGTCATTGCTTTCACTTCGTTAGTCTCTTCTCTTTCTTAATCAGACATATTTACTTTATCTGTAAAAACTATAGTTAAATCGGATTCATCTGTATCACACTATCACAGGTTCATACAACATGTACTATGAAATTATTCAGTATAACACTGTCCAAGGAACAGCTAAATCGAAAGCTCTGATACCACTAAATGTAACACCCAAATCTCAAATACTATCGCCAGTTAGGATTCCGGTGTTGCTATTAATCTAATACTGTTCATCTTTAAAAAATCTAAATATTTTTATCTTTATTTAATACGAAATTCACTTTTTAGATTTTAAATAATTATTCAATCATATCACAATCACATCAAGGGTAAAAATGGTACTTTTAACATTTTAGGGGACTTCTATCGGTACTTGATGGTCAAGTATCGGTAGTAGTCAATTCAATGAAAAATTTTAGAACTGTGCAGATTTCTACCAGTACCTGTGTTAGTTCAACCGATACAAGTATGATTTCTACTGCTACAAGTCATACAACTATTGATACTAAAAACTCCAGAGAGCAAAAATTCATACCCTACAACTTTTACCGATATAAGCCTACCTACTACCGATACATCAGTACTATGAACTACTGATACCTGCAATTAAACTATCGATACAATACAAGTCAGAGAACAACCTCTCTCCTACCCTATGCTTCTACCGATACATGCAATAATTCTACCAAAACTAGTATGTAGAATTTCATTAATGACACCAAGACACAAGTGTAATACCTCAAACACAACCAATATAAGTTATGCATTAAAACATCACAATACAGACATAACTTCTAAGTCTTTACAAACATTATAAGCCTACGGATCAAAGTCATACAACATGCATTTACAAAATCAAGATAGTAAGTTTTCAACATCTGTGGTTCCATATCTAAGGTTAACAACATCCTAATACATGCCATAAGACCAAGTGATGCAAAAATCTACCGACGATTCCGTGATAGCGTGATTTCAGGTGAGGTCGATGATCCGATCTTCAGTCAGCAAAACGATCTACAAACAACAACAATAACTGTGGTAAGTTTTATAACTTAGTAAGTTCAATAGTTATGGAATACCAACATGGTGTTGGCAACAATGATTCATTCGACCATGTAGTTTCCATTTCTTTGGAGTAGTTACAACTTCTCTTCCTGCACATATCTTTCTGTTACCAGTACCCGATGCTGCTCACACGAGCTGTCGAGGACTCGCAACTTATGCGGTACCCTAGCCATCAGTACGGTGTCTATCTGTTCTGTAAACTGTTTCCTAACGATGTTGCTCACACGAGCTATCAGGAGTATGCATAAAGCATAAGTCCTAGCCATCGTAGGACCTGTAATCCATATAGAATCCATATCTCTTTTTTCGAGTCACGATGCTGCTCACACAAGCTGTCGAGGACTCGCAACACATGCAGTACCCAATCATCGTGTCGGTACTATTTCAATGGCATAAAGCCTACTATCTTTTGCGTTTCATTTCTTCGATTGTCTTCAATACCAAATACTTCCAATTTGTTGTACAGTGACAACATATATACATAAACAATAAATATTACAAAGAAAGAATTCTGGATTTTAAATCAAAAATCAAATATATTTTCCAAATTCAATTTCTCAGTTCTTTGTTCATTCATTAGCCATTATTTCATAGTTATTTGCAACCAATAAATATCAAAATAATTTTAAATTGGAGTGTTGTTTCCCAAGCTTGATAGAAAGGCAATGTGTAATTTTTTTTTTTTTAATAGAACTTTATCTTTCAGGATAATCTAATCCTTGTTTCCAAGTCAATAAAAGCTTTTATCTTTTTCTAAAGGACACCAAAGCACTGATCAATTTCTATTGATAAACTTTAATTGCTCAATTCTGCCAGAATTTGCAAAGAAATTGTGCGAAAAGAAAGGGAAAACAAATCGCACAAATCAACTTTTATCAATCGATTAAAGATATATATACAACAATGTATTGGATGAAGTGAAACTTTAATAGTAGTAGAGTTCGAATTATAAAACCACAATATATACTCATACTGATTAAAAATAATAAAAAATTTTGAATCGAAAAAATTTAATAAATTTACGATCGAAACATCAAATTAAAATATCAAATTTATGAAATTTCATGAATGAATCATTTCAAAAAGAAAAAAAATCTAATCAATTCCTAATGGTTCGACATTAGGTTCGGATGCCACTTGTTTAAGACCAAAAGAATATGATATAAACTAAAAACTGTCATGTCAAATCATTAAGAACAAAAATATATGCGGAAGCATACCTGAATCCATTATTAGAGATTGCTTAAAAAATTTTGATCTTCCAAGAAAATAATTTTTTCTTTGCATAACTCTATAATGGGATGGAAAATATATATGAGATAACGTATTGCTTGGGGACCATTACCAACCTATTGCTTGGGGACCATTACCTCTCTAAATAATTGATTATTAAATTAATTTTGAGTATTTATAATTTGACCCCTCATCAAATTATAAATACAACTTATGGCATCTACACATTATTTCCATTACATTTTAATACCTATGACATTTATAACATAATTGGTCATTTAATTTTGTATCACACTTTATAATAGCATTATACATTATTTTAATCCAACACATGTGGGGATGTGGATTAGAACATGGCGTTTCTTCTTCAGCAATGTTCATTGCAGTAGAAGAGCTTAGAGCTGGTAGATCTTTAATTTTTGAGATCACATTTGAAGAGGATGGAGTTCTATAGTCATCGGCTTCCGTTGACTTAAAAACCTGGCGCATCGTGACGGAGATAGAAGAATGCTCACTCTTCTGGCCAGAGAACATCGATCTACTAATTGGCAGCTTGGGTTTCGAAACTTCATCAACACTGCCTTCCCAATGCTGGTGTAACCAATCACAAATGATGGGAATGGGAATACCAAATTGCATACGCGTATCCTTCATCCAAGACGACGAGGAAGAAGACGACTTGGTATTAGTAGATGTAGGTAGCCTCATAGGACCACAGATCATAAATGCAAGGTTACCATGTGAATCAAATCCAGCTGATCCAGGGTTCCATATGATTCCATCTGTCGAGAGTCTTATGATATTGATCCGTAGGAAATTGGATTAACCAATTCACTTTTATTTAATTATTTCGGGTTTTCCAGTTCATTTTGAGTTGAGTTGAATTTATGCTACATACATGCCTTTATATTACCAGGTCTAGCAAATGGAAAGATAGAGACAAAAGATGGAACTTGGCATAACTACGACTAATAAAGATTTTTAATGCTTCCTAGAACGTAAACATGTTATTTTTCCCAGATTTCTGCAATTTGCAGATACATGGGGGACAGCAACAATGGTGATTTCGTGAGGGTGATATAATGGTGAAACTAATTTTATACCAGAAAAATACCCAAAAATGGAGAGACCCTGCAACTCTGAATTTAACTGCTAAAACTATTGGTTTAGCCTCACTAACAATCTCGAATCGTTTATGAGGCTGAAGAGTCTGGCCCCAACTCTTCTGAAGCTGAGAAACTATTCACTCCTTGTTTGTTGTCCCACTCGCTGTTGTCCATTGCAGGTTCAGACCTTTTCTGCGGTTCCACCTTCCGGAGCCTTCGCTTGTATTCTGTAATCCAATCGTTACAAAAAAACCCCAATGAATATTTGAACAGAAGCTCAGGAGATCATAGAAAATTCATAAACAAAAGGGTTACTTTTATTTGTAATTGATCGCCGAGTATATGCCAAAAACTCATCCCACTTGAATTTCCTAAGCTCTTGCTTTTCTTCCTCTGAGAGTTCAAAGTTCGGCTCCCTTCCACACATGAATGCCGCTCTAAAGATAGAAACGTGTTCCAAAATCCGTTAGTCTATCAATCAAAGAAAATAAATCAATACTAAGAAACCATCTTTAGTACATTAAGAAGCCGTAGAAACCAGCATTAGCCTATCTACCAAGCAACAAATAGCTATCGGAGTTTTGGAACAAAATTGTAGTAGGCAATCATTACAAGCAAAGATAAAAGTCGATATTTTACCTGTCATATAAATGGGCAGCTTCTTCTTGCGAACCAACTGTTCCCAAGTGAATTTGTTTCTTGTCAACTTTTATTGCGGCCTGCCATTTCATATTTTTGAAGTATACACCCCTCATTAGACATGGTTCTTGGTTTTGAACATGCTTTCTCCTGTGTCGCTTCCTGCGTTTGATCAGTTGCCCTACACAGATAATAACATTGTGCTTGGGCATCAGTTAAAATGTAGAAAAGTAAATGGCTCCCTGTATCGGGTTTTAATCCTAATGACATAGCCCCAAAATGAGAGAACAAATTCCAAAACTCACAACAGGATTCTAATATACATAATATAAAACCATCCTATTTTGAACATTTACCAACTGCAGATCAAATCATTTTCATAACATCATTTCACAGTGTTGATGACAGTAGCTTCCCCAGACCGACAAACACAAACTAAAGATGTCAATACATGAAACTTTGATGAACAAACTATGCAATGCTAGCCTTGAATATTAGATACATGGACCAAAATCATTTTACTTTTCAAAAGAACAGTATGCAAGCGAGTAGAGTCCAAGGGAAAAGATGTAAGCTTCGTAACGTTTTAGCATATTCTGCAGAATATAAACCATATCATATTAATCCATGCAGCTTTACCATCACAAAATTCAAGCATGGATGCATGTCTTTCTAACCATTTAAATTTTGAAAAATAAGAAAAATCAAATGCAGTTCTTTCAAGCCATTAAAGCTGAATATGGAGCAAAGGTAAGCAACCAAGACATAAAACCCGTTCATTAGTAAATGCTTACGTGCAAAGATAGAGCGAACAAAATTTTAAGAGTGGAAGGGGATGGAGTATGGAAGGAAAGACCAACAGCAAGCAAGACTTGGAAAAGTTTCAGCTTTAACAATAGCAACAAATATATAGAACATGTGATTCCAGGGAAACAAACCTGGAAAAGGTTGATTCTGATGCTCTTTTGATGAACCGGAGCCGGAGACATTCGGTGATCCAAAGGCAACCTTAGGAATGCTTTTCTGAGAAACATCAAAAGTTATATGTAACTGTTAATTAGTAAAACAAGAGAAAGAGATGGTAGTAATAGTACATGCTAATCACAGGATACAATGGAATGAGCAAGCAAGACATAATGCATAAGGAGTCAAACAAGCAGTGCATTTAACTTTTTCTAAAGATCCACCTTTCACTTCTTTCCTATATAACATAATCACACTTCCCATCGCTATTCATATAACTATAACAGCTACACCAACCACGAACATGCTAATCACATAAAAAGATGTAGTTCATGAGTAGCTACCACACAAATATAGATAGCAAAACAATGTTTAAGATAAAAATATGTAATCTCTGTCAGTAATCATCAACCGGCACATTCTATCGTATATTCAGAATTTCATATTACCAATACTACATAACATACTAAAACAAAGAAAATCTGTCACAAGGGAATAGAAAAGTCTTCAATAATGACAAATGGTCATTTTCCCCCTTATTGTGGAAAAAGAGGAATGAAATGAAATGATTGACTCCTAGAATTATTATGTAGGAGAAAACACACCAGTAAATATACAACTACAGACCAAGCTAAGTTACAAGACAAAACTAGAGAGGCATTATTAAGGTAAAGCATCCCTAGCTCATGGGAAAAATAAAAATAAAAATAAAAAGAGTGTCCGAGAGCTGCTAAGTTTATAAATGGTAAAAGAAAAACAATGGAAAATGAACTTGTATCAACCCTACATCTAATCAATTGATTAATAATGCATTCGTACCCCATTCATGTGGACGGGATCTGAGGGCATGGGATGCACACTGACCAATTTTGCACTCTGACTTGAATTTCCAGGGGCATTACCATTATCGAAAAATCTAGAAAGTGGAGTAAAAAAGGAACTTGTCCCTGCAAAAAGTCACCAGATTTGGTGAATGAAATTATTCAGGCATAATCTAGAACTTGTTTGATTACATTCACTATACAAGTAACTCATAGTTTTCTTAGACAGACTCAGTTTAAGTAACAGAAGGGCAAAGAAATGAAGAGAAGGGCACACTTCACATACATAGTAATTTAGTAAATGTTCCTCTTCATAGATACCAATAGAAGCAACTAATTATGCAATATAAAAAGTACATTTCAACTAAAGTTTACCAGAGCAGAGTCCCAGGAGCTTGCGTCTGCGTAAGCTCACCATTTGGCAATGCTTCAATCAGTGACCAATGGTTTAGCTTTGCATTTATCCCTTTATCTGTGCTCCTAAGATTTACCAAAGATGGGCGAGTTATAGGTAGATTAAGCAATCACAAAATGACGAACAGTAAACCAGATATGATCCATGGTGATTATATAGCAAAAGAAGAAAAAATGTTAAAAAAACACAAAGGCCATCAAAACTGAGGCAATGCAAGTAATCTGATTTACCTAAGCAATTAAACTTAGACAAAGAACAAAGAAATTTCCCAGATGTTAATAAACTTTTGCTATCATTTATAACTGTCAACCAAAAGTACTTGATCCGGAATTTGGTTGGCTGAAATAGAAACAGCTGGTATCTCATCACCTAGTACGTTTGATTTCAATAATGCTACAAGATAATAAGGGATTCAGGGGCTGAATATCTTGTACGGATTAGATTTCTGAAAACAGACGACAGATTTGATGCTGGTCAAACAGACATCAATCATGGATGGAATTGGAAAATAATATGAACAAACCAATGCAAATACCATGAAACGTGGTTTTCACTTCTAAAAGCTAGCTAGGCTCCGGATAAGGGGGCAATGTGACATAAAAGTCGGCCATAATTTTCCATTTTTAGGTGAAGAAAAGAGATGAATTCGTCATAATTTGCATTAAGTAAAAGGTAAGACTTTCATCATGTGAAACTAACAGAGCTGTCCAGTAAGTCTGGCTGATAGAAAACCCAATTATCACTCCGTGGAAAAACAAGTCAACCCCACCAACCTACCACCTTTCATGGAAGCAGAGGGAGTAAAAATACAAGACAAAACACAAAACACAAAACCCAAACTCCAAAACACACAAAAATTCAAAGAAGAAAAAGGCAAAAAGCTACAGTCTTTACGATCATCAAGCCAAAAATGGCGACAACCCCATAGCCAGGAAACGCAGAAAACCTACCCATTACAAGGAAGAAGATAAATAAACCACAGAACAAAAAGTCATTTATTTGGTACCTGAGAAAGGAGAAAGAAAAGGTGGTAGTCGGACAGCGTAGAAACCAAGGAAAACAGAGAGAGAAAGACTGTTTTATTAAGGTTGAACCTAAAATCTGGTAAAAGAAAACAAAAACAAAAACAAAGATTAAAATGAAAAAAAACTCAGGATCCTTTGGTGTTATGAGAAGGATCAAGGAAAGGAGATGGTGGTGAAATAAGAGAAAGAGTGAGAAAAGAAGGGAATGGAGAAATAAGAAAGATGAGAATTTTCAACAAGTTTGTGTTGGTGTGGTGGTGGCTCATGCATCTACCACTACTCCCTTTTGTTTGTTTCTTTTTTCTTTTTTATTTATTTATTTATTTTAGTTTGTGAGGTGAAAACTCATTTTGTTTCTATGGAAGGGTGGTGAAGCTGCCTGCTGTTGAATGCTGAATATCAATCAACAACAAAAAAACAAAACAAATCAAAGCAAGGCCAAGACTTGGGGAGAGAGAGAGAGAAAGAGAGGAGGGGGCTTGCATATGTGGAGGCCTACGTATGCTCTGTATTGGCTGTACCTTTTGAAGAGTTTTTAGTCATTACTCGGCTATGGTTCCAATATTAACCCCTCTCATTTAAGCTTGGTATAGATGAATGGTGGGGTGCAGAATAGTACGTTTAATTTATTTTTTATTTTTTATCGTCCATTTAAATTTACTTTAAATTTCTTTGATTCTTTTTATATTTTAGAATTATATTTCTTTTTTAAAAATGGAATTATGTTTTTTCACTTTCATATTGTATGTTTTTGTTATAAGTACATTATTATTATAAATTGTATGTTCATCAACATAAAAAGTTTGATATTGGTTAAAATTTTTATATTCATGAATTCAACAAGTAGTTTCAACAGAAAAAAGGATATTGTTTATCTTAGAGATCTCGAGTTCGAGCGTTTATGTGTGTAAGATATGTATGCTTTGTCAAAGAGTTTCATTATGAGTTAAATTTTATATAATTGATAAAATTATGTTATTAAATATTGTATTTTATATAAATTGTGAGTTGAATATTTTTTTTGAATATACTGGTGTGATTACATGGTAATATATATTCATACTTTCTTAATCCTTTCACAATGCACATACACTTTGCACACATAGATACTCAAATTCGAATCCGAATCTTTTAAGATGAATAACATCCTTTTTACCACTGAAATTACTCGTTGAGTTTTTATCTAAACTAAGATAACTGAATAAACCAATTTTTTAAAACATTAAAACATAATTTTATAATAATATTTATACCCAAGCATCCATGCACAACCCAAAAATAAAAAATCAAACCCATCCGAACCCAAATAAAAATCTAACCCAAAAAATAAATATAAATTAAAAAAAATTCAAACCCAAACCCAATTTAATATTAATTTTAATTATATTATTTACATAAATAATTTTTTTTAGAAAACAAATATCTAAGACTAAACAAAACGAGGTTCGGTTTTTACATTTCTTTTCATTTCTCCATACCCAATTTAATATTAATTTTAATTATATTATTTACATAAATAATTTTTTTTAGAAAACAAATATCTAAGACTAAACAAAACGAGGTTCGGTTTTTACATTTCTTTTCATTTCTCCATTTCCTCTCGTACCAAATCTGAAAAAAAAAAAAGAGCCACCACCAGCCCCTCCTCAACTCTGCAGACCGAAGGTCGACGCTGGAGCTTGACGTCTCACATACGCGCACCAGTTACCATCATCGTTGGCAGATTCATTCATCTCATTGCATGTTAAGATAGTTTGAGATTTAACTTTATTTTCTTTTATTTCTCTAAATACTTTCTCTGCTGCAAATTTTGATGGTTGTCGACAAGAGAGATACCGTTTTCGCCGGTTGTAGCTTAGTTGCGTCATAACTCATTGACTTTTTGTGCTTAGTGCTCTCTTTTTTTCTACCATCCATTCCACTTTGTTTCCCTTTAACTTAAACGCGAATTACTTATTCTAGTGAACCCCAATGCTCGAATCTGCTAGTAAAAGTGGGAAAACAAACTAGGTTAATTAAAAAATAACTATAGATACTGATAAACCGTACCGATTCTATTGATTCCGTAATTTCGATTTTACACATGAATTCATTTTGATTAATTCAGTTACAACAAAAATTTCGATTTATTCGATTATTACCATAAAATAATTGAATCGATTGCATACATCCTCTTAAATTTATGATTAAAGTTATAGATTTAGTTTATGTTCTTCATCTGGATTATTCTTAATCGTTATATTTTTTAATTTCGAAATTTCAGTCTTAATGTAAACAACCATCGTTAAATCTATTAACTAATTTTTTTTAGTAATATACGGAAATAACAAGATGATATAGAATTACACATTTGATAATATATTTAATGTATCAAATTTTGAAAATAATAAACTTAACTTAATGAATTTAATAGTTACCATTAGATCAGACTAAACTTTTCAAATTTTAAAAATAAAAAGACTAAAAATAATCAAATTAAAGTACGGGTACTAAATCCACAACTTATGTAAAATACAAATCTAATAGCGGAATTTTACCTATATAATTTATACTTCTTATATATATATATATAGAATTTAAAAAAACATTATATATATCCCTATTGATCAATAAAAGGATTACGTGTTATCTGCTCTTTTATTTTTATTGTTTTTTTTTCCTTCTCTCTTTATTTTATAACAATTTTTATATTATTTATCTATAATTTATAATATATAAAAATATCAATTTGGTTAAAACTTTTGAATTTATTAATATAATTGTTTTTTCATTATATTACTGAATTTATTATTTTAAATAAGTTTATTCTTTGTTTTATTACATTAAATAAGAGTTTTCTTTAAAAAAAAACATTAAATAAGAGTTTTAATTTTACTATAATAATTTATTAAATAAACTCTTAATAAGAAAAGTTATCATATTTATAAATAAGAATTGTAATGCTATTAAAGGACTTTTATTAAACCAATTTATATTTCATATATAAAAACTTAAAAATTATACATTTTTATAGTCTAATCTAATCTAATATATTTATATTAATTAATTATATCATCTTTTGACAATTTATTGACTGTTAAGAAAAAAAATTAAATAGAGAAAATTTGAATTTATAATATATCAAGTTTTTATACATTTTTTACAAATGTTTTAATAATGATCAAAAATTATTTTATTATATTATATTTAAATTATCAAAAAAAATTATATATTCTAATTATGTTAATTACTTATTATTTTAAATAATGTTACTTTGCATTAATTACATGAACTAAAATTATATAGTACATCGAATATTTTAAAAATGCTCTAATTATAAATTCAATTATTATTATCATTATTATTATTATATTAAAAATTTTAATTAATTTAATATATTTAATTATATTCAACAAGTCAAATAAAGAATATTATTTTACACTAATAACATAATTAAGAATACAATATTTAAAGCCGATTGAGTCTTAGCTTGATTAGCATCAATATTGTTGTCAGTGCAGGAGGACATGGGTTTGAGTGCGCTGAAGCGTATTATTCTCCTATTTAAGGGTTGGGAGGGGCTATGAGTAGTTCTAGGTATTATATCAAAAAGAGTAGATATGATAAGAAGTTATAATGAGATAAATGTTTATTTAAAAAGCTAATTAAAAATTAAATGCGTAAAATTACATACGTCACATGTGACTTTAGAGACTAGTTAATATAAGTGGATGAAGAAGTTATTTCTCACAATATATTTTTTTAGTAATACGAGTTTAAGGTGCATGTAACACCACATACCCAAGTCGATCGTTGGGTTCGAGCTATAAGATGTCACATTAGTTGCCAGAGCAACTATAATAAATTATATCCAATTAGTCACACTTCCATACCAATTACACGTAAGCCATACTTTATACACAATAAATAACCACTTTCGAGTCAAATACGACCTTACAAAAACTTAGTACCATCCCGTGATTGAATGAGGACAAAAATGTAAGATTTTCAAAACATCTTAGGTGAATGTCGTGACTGCTAGAGTTTGGTGTTGCGACATTGAAGGCAGTAGCCAAACTTCTCAACTTGAGGACCATTTTGTAAAGTTTTAAAAACAATATAGGGTCGATGTCGCGACCTCAAGCACGTGATGTCGTGATGAGCAAAGCAATGTTGCAACATTGAATACAGAACTCTAATTCCATATTTCCAATCGATATAATAATCATACTTGGTTGCAAGGCCACATGCTAATCATTCCTTACACTTAAATATGCTCAAACATAACTCTTAAACCAATAGTTTCACGTACAAAACATATTGTAACCAAACTCAATTGACCACAATATATACACAAGCCATTTTAGGCCATTTCACTCTTTAACAACATTCCTAGGTACATGCCATTTGCAAAATAGAAATAAAAGGCTATACAATTTTGGTTGAGTCGATTGTTACTATCTGGATGTCTATACCTACATATGGAACAATAAATGATACGCTGAGCAATAAAGCTCAATGGTACCTTCATAAATCAATGTAATATAACATAACATCCTAATTTGTTATATTACATGCACAAAACTATCCAAATTATGTTCTATAATGCCATACACTTCTAACAACACATACACATGAGAGTATACATCATTAATTGGTAAAACCAATTTATTCAGCATAATAGGAGGGTTAATCCAAACAAGTTATTTGTCGAACACCAAACTTTAGGTCATACATAATATTTCATATTATACCATATATAATTTAAACTCGTTCAACAACAATGACCAACTATTTTATCATTCGAGTTTATTTTTAGAGTCTATTGACTCATTCATATTTATATCGACCCTATGGCTCATATCTAACCAAATCATATAGTAGATCACAAGCTTTCTTTGTTATAATTCACAAATGCACAATATGTCAATTTCATCATCATTCGTAACTCTTACTCTACTCTAGTCATCTTGGGTGGTCCGACAATGATGATTCTTACAATTCAATATATTACCATCCCAGATAGCCCTACTATGATGGTTTATACCATTTAATAAATTACCATCCCGAATGACCCGACAACGATGGTTCATACCATTCACTATATTACCATCTCGAATGGCCGACAACGATGATTCACACGATTCAATACATTGTTTGATCTGGTGCCTTAAGTGTAGTATTTTCGTTTAAGTACACTTGTATTTTTTTTTTCAAATAGATTGAATAATAAAATTATTAATGAATTACATTAATATACTTTGTATGATTATCCTCATGTGGTTTTTGCATGCAAAGCAAAATAAAAGCAAATGTTGCTCATTGGTTCTCTAATGTTTAAACTAATACTAAATGGTATTACGTGGTTAGATTGTAATTCAGAAAGAGAGCTTATATTAATAGACGAACCTAAACATGTCCTTAGTTTAATTAGAAATTAGAAAATCGATTAAAAGACTAATATGTCGTCTATCAAGTCCAAATAAGGAGATGCTTTATCTTGCGCATTGAAGTAGATGACTCCAAGAAGATAGAGAAATAGATGTGATTGATTGGACTAATAATTCATTATATTATACACAAGAAGAATAGATTTTGGATTTGTTTATGGATTTATTCACTTGTGACATTCATAGTGTGGCATACTTAAATTCTGAGTGGATGATAGACTATGTATTCATGACTCGTACACTTTGATGTAAGTAAAAACTTGAGTTCAAATATATAAAAAACTGAAAGCTGGTGTGTTGGGTTTATGACTTCAACAATATGTAACGTCATTCACAATAGTGGAATTCATACATGGATAAATGATGGCATTACATGGTTAATAAAAAGTAAAAGTTGGCACGAGTCGTTTGTTTTTGTGATGAATGACTTGATTTGTTTTTGTGATGAATGACTTGATTTGTTTTTGTGATGAATGACTTGATTACTATTCAATAGTAATTGAATTTTGATTAAGGAAGATGTAATGGTTATTGTAACATCCCAAAATAGGGCCTAAGATTTTGGGCCTATTGAACTAGGGTTCGCCAGTAAGCTTAGCGAACAAAGGTCGCCAGTAGGATTAGGCGAATTGAGTACACCAATAGGCTTGACAAACAAGGATTGCCAGTAGGTCTGGTTAGCAAGGATCGTCAGTAGGCTTGGAAAGCTGTGATCATTGTTTTGGGATAATAGTCAAAAGTAGAAGTATCAAAAGAGCAATTATACCAGAGTTAGGAAATTGACTTACTTTCCTCTTCAGAACACCAATCCATGCACATAACTCTTTCCTACTTCTACTACGACTAGGGAAATCCTAAGAACACTAATACACTTTGTAACATCCCAAAAACCAGGTTGGAAGAGATTGAGTTATGAAACTAAGAGTGGTTACCTTTCGACTTTGAGTCTAGATTGTTAGAAATTTAGACAACTGATTTAATTTAGTTTAGTGGTTAAGTGTTCTGGTTATGTGTGTGAGGTTTTAGGTTCGAATACTGTTTCTTGATATTTTGCTATTTTGAGTGAACTCTCAATTGTGAACATGTGGGTTATAAGTTATTTTCGTTCAACTGATAACAACGATGAGCCTAGTGGTTCAATGGTTAAGCATCTGTCTGTTTATTTTCTAGTCCTGTGTTTGAATCTCCAACTATGCAATAAGAAGATATATTTTTGCACTCTTCCGTGAAAAACTGATTTTTAGGACTTTAAATGAACTCCTTTTACGTTTCAACTTCCTTATCTGTTCTTTTAGTTTTGTTTTTATTTTCTTCTTCCTTCATTTTCATCTTCTTGGTTCTGCATTGTTCTTAATGTTTTCATCACATCGCATTCCTTTGGGTTTAATTGTTGAACTGTATCGCACTATGACTGTTTAGTGCTCAAGGGTATGATTAAACCATAATAATTATGGTAGTTCTATTTGAATTGTGAATTTAAATGAAATCCCGAAGGAAGGGTGTTGATCGATTTGTTTTGGTTTGGTTGTTCGTGGTTACGAAACATTAGGGGAAGGTCAAAAGACACTTAACGCCCTTCTCGTTATCTAGAACTCGAGTGTGCGCTGTTGGAATCGCGGTAAGTTATACACATTTCGAGTCTGAGCATCGAAGGTTTTCAATGTAGATTATTGTTGTGAGTTAGTGAATTGCTTTGAATTGTTTGTTGAATTAGACGTTTGAAAATTGTTTTAGGTTTGGAAATATCAATTTGGTGTTTTTACATCGTCGTTTAACAGGTGGGTATCGAAACCCTTTTTTTTCATTTTTACTGCATTTTCTTCCCAAAATCATCACTGTTTTGAGGCACACTGGCTGACACATGGGTATGTGTCAGGGAGTGTGTGTATATTGTTTTGAGGTAAACATGTTGACACAGGCGTGTGTATACTATTTTGAGGCACACGAGCATGTGTTCAAGTCGTGTGACTGTTTAGACATACGGGCAACCACACGACCGTGTGCTAAGCCGTGTGGAGCCACATGGGCACCCACATGGACGTGTGAGTCTATTTTGTGAAATTTTCGTTTAAGTCGTAATTATCGTGCGAGGTGAACGTAAGTCTCTTGAAGGGTCTGAATGATCTGTAATAAGCTATAAACTCAATATTTGTGATATGTTAGTTTCCAATATGCTATTTGTACATGGGTTATATTAATATAAGAAAATTAATAGTGACTTGATAATGTGTAATGTGACTTTGTTTGGATGCATTATAGTATGTATTCTATTCAGGTACGATTCGTATTCTGTTAAGCATACAAGTACGCTTCTGTGTTACTATTTTGATTAAGGATATGTGATATCTGGGTAACTATGTGAAATAGTTATAAATAATCTCAACATTGTTATATTGGAACTGTATGGTCACATCTATTGGTTAATTATACATATTTGTCATCTGTTCTCTACATATGCATGGGTCGAGAATTATGAAACAAAGAAAGTATTCTGTACTGAATCGATGGCTAAACCACCCTTGACTATATCTGAGCTGGCAGCGTGACTGCAAACACTGCAACGTGTCGAATTGACACTATATGGTGTGTAGGGTTAAATGGGTATTATATACCTATATGATATGTTGGGTTGGACGGAGATGGTGTGTCACAGATAGGGGTGTTATGTCTTTATTTTTAACTATATCTATATCATGTCTGCATCTGCATCTATATCTGTATTTTATTTATATGTGGGCTTGTATTAATATTGTCTGACCTTCTGCTATGTATCTGAACGAATTTGTCTCTACTTCTTTGATTATGTGTTATGTCTGCTTACGGAGATTTGAAGTAATAATAATTCGACTTCATGTAAAATTCCTTTGGTTCGTAATTTGACAACTCTGCAATACTCTGGATCTATTTTGTATCGGTTGTGTAAATATCATTAAGTTTACTTATGTTATTACTATTTAATTATATTTGATTTTGGTTATATACTGAGATTGGTATTTCACCATTTGTCTTTTCCTTATCTATTCATGTAGATATATGATTTGGAATCGGATAGCGTACGGGGGCTCGGATTGTCCTGTTCTAAGTTAACTATGACGAGATCTATCGGGTTTGAAAATCGTTTTTGCACTCTTTTTGGTTTTTACTAAATTTGTCAATAACTAATAATTTCTAAATGCAAAATCGATTTTTAATGTGTTAATGTAACTCCGTCAGATTCTGTCATAACTTTTAGACCGAGTTTGGGGTATTACATTTAGTAGCATCAGAGTTAGGTTGCAAAACTCAAGCTGTGATTTTTGGGTTAAAAAATCTCTCTGAAAAGTGTTTTGAGTAAAACGAAATTTTTGATGAACTTTTTTATCAACGACGTACATAGAGTGTGGTTAGATTTTTATTATTTTTGTTTGTAAATAGAGAATCTTAGATTTCGACGTCGATCCTGTAAGTATCTTTACCTTAGCTATGTTAAAAGAACTAAAACAAACCGTAGTGTTTTGGTTACTCTGTTCTGGTTAAAACTGTGAGAATTTTGTGAAAGCCTATTATAGAGGTCTAATTTTATCCGGGCTTGGAAAATAAAACAACAAATTAAACAAAAAAAAAGACCCATTAAATAAAATCTAATGTCCAAATTACATACCAAAAATACCTAAATTAAAACTCAAAAAAAAAAAATACAAGACCAATGCCTAACCCTAAGCCCAAACCTAAACATGGCCCAAAAGGCCCAAAACTTTAAAAACAAATCAGAAATCCTAAGTTGACCTAAACTCCTCAGCTGTTGTTCCAATGTTAGAGTCGTTTGTCGCCCTACGCCCCTCGGATCGCCTCCTCCAACCTTTGCACCCCAAAGTTGGCAAGACGTGCCTCAGTGCCAATCGACAGGGAAACTTTTTGCCCTTCTCATCATGTACTTGCAAAGAAACGAAGAGCAAAGACATAAATCAAAAACTAGAGGATAAAACTATGTAATCCAATAGGCTATAAAGCCTCGTCCCAGATGTTGTAATTTTTTACACAAGTAATAGACAAAAAAAAACATACAAATACAAAAACAGTGCAAAGATCAGAGTACTAAGCATTCTCACATTTGGTATTAGCAAGGTATACATTGATTATTGTTCATTTATTATTTGAATATTGAAAAGTTTCATTAATATATTTATTATTACCATTTATTACTGTTATTTATTACTAAGCATTAATAATAATAATAATAATAATAATAATAATAAGAAGGCTAAGGGTCGTACCTGGTAAACCACCGCCGTCCCCATCATCGATAGAATCCCTCCGAACTTGCCCAGGTTCGTGAAGGATTCCAATATTCGGGTTTTTACAAAAAATAAGAATGGAATAGTCAAACAACAGATTACAAAAGCAAAAGCATCAAAACCATAATTTCTTTTCAAAGATCTGTAAAAAATGTTAGATCTACATTTATCCATAATAAGATAGAAAAATAGTTTTTAAGTAAAAAAAAATGATTTAAGAAATAAAAAACGCAGATTAAAGAAACAAAAAATCCAAACCTTGTTCCTTTTTTGGCAGATCTGAAGATTAAACATAGATCTAAAAGTTGTTTTAAAAGAAAATTTGAATAAAAATTTTCTTATTTTTTTCGAAGTTTCTAAAGCTCCGATTTGAAGTTTTTGTAAAAAAAAAAAAGGATAAAGAATAAAAAAACAAGAAAGACTACATACTTGACCACTGTACGCGGTGGTTTGCGGCATCGGAGGTCGACAGAGGTGGCCAATCCGTGGTGGGCGTAAGACTGACCATACAATCGGAAGAGAGAGTTTCAAAGAGAAAAATAAAAAGAAAAGGAATTTTTTTTGTAAAAAAAAAGAGATGAAATGAGGTTTTAAAAAAAAAAGTGTGACTTAAATACCCCATTTTATTTTCTTTTAATTCTTTGCTTTTGTTTTTTTAATTTATCCGTTTTATTTTTTATTTCTTTTAAAATTGTTCTTTTATTTTTATTCTTTATTTGTTTTTAAAAAATGTAAAAATCCTTTTTTACATTTGCGTTCATTTTTTTAAAATTGCTTTTTTTCCTTTGGTTTTTTTTTTTTTTTAACAAAGAGTAAAATCTTTTATTTTAAGTCTTAACCTTTTATTTTCTAATTATTAAGTGCATAAATTATTTCATTATCCATTTTAGCTCATAATTCAATTCATACTTACATTTTGATGTCATTTTATGTCATCTTTAATTTTGTTGATTTTTCACTCGAAAATTTATTTTGTACACCTTTGTAAAAATATTTCAATAAAATAAATTACATGACATTTTTAATTTATCTTTCAATACATAAATACTTTTAAATTGAGGCAATATTCTTTTGTATGAAAACTTCGAAAAATTGTGCCCTAACGTGTTGGGTGTGATTTTTGTAGAATTTGCACAATCGATTATTCTCCTTTTTTAAAAAAAAAAATCAAGGCAATATTCTTTTGTGTGAAAACTTTGAAGAATTGTGCCCTAACGTGTTGGGTATTTTTTTTTTTGTAGAATTTGCATAATCGAGTATGCTCCTTTAAATTTTTCAAAGTATCCTTTAATTTTGATTATCAGGAACATCGTGCCCTAACGTGTTAGATATAATTTCAATTCCCTAATTAATTCAAAATAAATGAATATTTTTCTCATCAAAATCAATTTTAAAATTTTGCATGAAATAAATTATGTGTTTAAGGATCGTATCTTAAATTTCAATCGAGTTTTCAAACTTTTATCAATTTAGACCCTAAAATAATCGACATGGTACCAATTTTGGGCGTGTGAGAGAACTAATCCTTCCTTACACGTAATCGACTCTCGAACCTGTTTTTTGGATTTTTGAAGACCAAAATAATTTTCAAAACAGATTTTAACGTTTTATGGTGATCCAATCACACCGAATAAAAGATTTGTGACGACTCCCATTTTCGATTTTAAAAATATTTTCGAAACTTGTTTTTAAAAAAATGGTTTCGACAGCTTAGCGACTCCACTGGAGAAAAATAAGAGAGTCAAGCCGTGAGTCAATTATTTTTATTCTTTTGATTGAAAATCGAAATTTAATTTGTGATCCTTGCATTTTATGTTCATATGTTTGATTTTTAAATTTAATTTTTTCATTGTTGAAGTAATGGTTTCATGCATTTGCATTGATCGGTTACTTCACCCTTTAAGTGGAAGTGTGAAACTACGCCTTATTGAGGTCTTCACCTCCATGCAGGATAGTGAATCGCTTTCGGGAATACATCCGTACCTATATTTTCGTGAAGTTTTCACTTCCATGTAAACATATGAGAAATGTATCCCCCTGAATCGAACTCGTCCGTATGAGCCTATAATGGGTGAGGATAGAGGAATCTGCTGGTTCAGGTAATCATACTTTAGAACTCAAACCGCATATAGTTGACTTTAGAAGACTACCAAGCATCGCGACAATCCTTTAGCAGTCACCTAAATAGGAGAGACGCGCTATTATTATTATTTTGCTCTTAATTGTAATTTTGGTTAGATTTTATCCTTGTGTTTAACATACTGACATGCTTTATTTTTGTCTTTGTTTTATTTCGTGCATTGCATTTCCATTATAGAAAAGGTGTTGGTTCATATTAGATTACCAAGTAGAGAGCTTTGACAAGGAAAACGGGTTTCTTGATAGAGTGAAAGACAACATGGCTGTGCGTTTATGGTCAAAAGAGAGATAGCGCGAGAATGAAGACAATTTGATAGAGGGGCATTTATCGAAATTTTGGGACCATACTCGAGTAAATGTGACCCAAAACAGTGTACAAGAGCTAAGAGACATTTGGGGTTAGTGGAATGATAAAATGAAACAAGTGTTTTATAGAGAATATAGAGATCTACCCTATTTACTCGAGGTAAAGATAGACAAACATGTCTTTCGAGCTTTCACCTAACATTGGAATCCCGCATATAATTATTTTTTGTTTGGGAGTTTCGACATGACGCTTACGGTGAAAGAATACATAGCGTTGATCCATTGCCCGAAGATTCAAGTTAACAAGGTTTACTCAAGAGCTGTGTGTGTCTCGACCTTTCTGAAGAGATTGATAAAAATAACCGAGATGAATAAACAGTAGGTTTCATATCAAATCAAGGTAAAAGGGGATAATAAATGTGTCACTTAGAAAAGTCTGAGAGATCTAATACTAGCACACCTGGATATGAAGAAACGTGTTGACATTTTCGCTTTAAGTGTTTATGGGTTGATTATCTTCCCGAAAGCATTAGGAAACGTAGAGGATGCAGTTGTGGATCTTTTCGACCATCTTAGAAAGAGAATTACACCTGTCCTAACAATCCTCACTAAGACCTTCAAAACACTAAGTGTTTGTCGAAGAGAAGGAAAGGGAAGGTTCATTGACTGTGCACCACTTTTGATGGCCTGGTTTCATAACAATTTTTGGAAGAAAGAAAGGATTTCATATAAGGCATACTCAGTGGATTACTCACCTTTAAAAGAATTTGTAGTGACACAAAAAGAATTGAATATATTTGAAGAAAAATGGATGACAATTCTTCAAAATCTTCGAGAGGAGGACGTAAAATGGAAGGCATCTTGGCTTATCATCGACGAGATTCTTTATCGTTGTGGCAGTTTTGACTGGGTTCCCTTACTCGTAGTGTAGGGAGCTATAGGATACGCCCTTTTACTTATGTTGAGGCAATACAAGACAAGACAGTTCATACCAGTAACACAAGGTTTGGCCCAGTGAGAGTTCAGCTACAAAGGAGTTAATTACAAGAAGAGGGTCAAAGAGATAACAAATGCATGAAGGCAAGTGTATAGGATGAAGGTATTCGCTGTAAACCCGATGACGACGTCGAAATATGATTGGTAGAGAAGTAAAATAATAAACGATAATATTCCAGTATCGAACCCTGATGATGCCAAATCAATAGAAGAATACTTACAAGTAATTCCATCAGAATTAGACATCATAAAGCAGGATTTTGAAAGGAAGAGCTTGGAATTTAGGAAAATGATAGAAATCTTAGAAGAGGATAAGATGAAGTTAGGGTTGGATGTAGACATTCACAAGTTAGAGGCTGAAAAGTTGAGAAAAGGAAAGAATAAAGCCTAAAAGACTTGGAAGATTTGAAGAAACATTACAAGAAACTTCGTCAATCCATGAAGAATGCTGGGCTTGGCAAAACATCTGAACAATGACAATAAGAGATCTGGGAACAAGAAGATCGAGCGAAACAATGAGAAAGGAATTTTCAAGATGGTCAAGCTTGAGAAAATGTCATAAAGGGAGAATTGTTGGAAAGCCAAGTTGAAAAGGTTGAATTAAAAGCCCAAATAACCGAGCTAGAGGCTAGAATCGTTGAATTAAAAGAATCTTTGCATAAACACCGTAATCGAGACTCTGTTATAAAACTCAAGGCAAGTCGAGCCGAAAATAAAGAGTTGAGGAAAAGAGTGCTAGAGCTTGAAGCTTCATTCAAGAATAACGAGATAAGAATTGAGATTCTTGAAAGGAACTTAGAAGCAAGTAAATGGCACACTCAATAGGCTTAGAGACAAGTTGGAGAAAGAGATTATGTCATAGGTGAAGCGCTTACACGAATGCAAGAAATGGCTGATCACGTACAAATGCTAGCTGTTGAAGCTGATGAATTAAGCATATAGTATGAGTCGAAGTCAACACGAGGATAAAAACTTACCGAACTTCTTAGGAAAGTTAAGGCTTTAGGCACTAAAGCAAAGCCATTTATGTAACTCATTCTATGTAAAGAAATTTGTCTTTTAGTAAAGTTAATCTAATGGAATTGAATTCAGAATCAATGTCTTCTCTTACATTGCATACATGCATTCATTCGCATCACCTTTTCATATTTTAAAATAACAACTCTAGTTAAGTAAAATTTGAAACAGTTAAACTAGAAAACATAGAGAACCCACATCCTTACAGTGCCCGAAAGGTGATGGATCAAAGGATAGAAAGATTGAAACAATTACAGAAAGAGATGCAAGAACAAATGCAAGCACAGTTGTAAGACCAGTTGGTAAGGGTCCAAAGGACATGAGAGACCAAATCATTGAGTCTCAAGGGAATATAATCAATTGACTGACTCAACTATTGCAAGAAACAGAGAAAGGAAAAAACCCTATAGTAAGCTCGAGAGAGGAGGATGAAGACCCTCAATACCCTATTAGCTTTACCTTTTTACATAAATAAGTTCCACCGAAAACACACTCGTAAGGAGCTCTAATCTTCATCAGAGCATAGCAACATCCTATTGGTACCTCAGGCCAGGCCAATTATCTGACTGGATCAGGGTTTAAGCCAGGGGAAAATACCACAAATCCCATCAATCCTAATTTTGACGAAATCATGGAAACAGAGAAAACAAAACTGGAACTTTTTAAATAGATAGAGGAGCGTTACAAGTGGCTAGAAGATAAGGTCAAGGCAATGGAATGAGCTAACACCTGCTGTGGGATGGATGCTAAGGAATTGAGTCTAGTCACAAATCTAGTGCTACCTCCAAAATTTAAAGCTCTAGAGTTCGAGAAGTACAATGAGACAAGCTGTCCGGAAGCTACATCACCATGTTTTACCGGAAAATGACAAGATATGTCCACCACGACGAATTACTGATCCATTGTTTCCAGGACAGCTTGGTAGGATTCGCGGTAAAATGATACAATCAATTAAGTCGTGCGAGGATCAGTTCATGGAAAGACTTGGCCCAAGCCTTCATGAAATAATACGGCCATGTCACTAACATAACTCTTGATAAAATCACCTTGCAAAACATGGAGAAAAGGACGAGTGAGAGTTTCAGGCAATACGCCCAGCGATGGAGGGATATGACCACCCAAGTATAGCCACCATTAACGGAAAAAGAGATAACTATGTTTTTTTGTCCACACGTTGAAAGCACCTTACCTCAAACACTTGCTGGGGAATGCTACAAGGGTTTCTCGGATATGGTTATGTCCGAAGAAATGATCGAGAGCGCAATCAAGAGTGAAAAGATTGATCCGAGAAAAGCGTAAAGAAATCTGCCCCCAGAAGAAAGGATGCTGAGATAAATAATGCAAGCATGTATAGGCCAAACTATGCAAAGTCAATCATGATGACGCAATCTAAAACCCCTACAAATAATTACCAAAATCCTTCGAAGTTGGAATCAAGCTTGAGGAAAAACACCGTAAGAATTTAGTTCACCCCCATTCCGGTGACATATAAAGAGCTTTACCAGCAGTTATATGATCAATATGTAGTGGCTCCATATTACACGGATCCAGTACCACCCCCATTCCCAAAATAGTATGATGCAAACGCTCAGTGCGAGTATCATGGAGGAGTAGTCGGACACTCCATCGAGAACTGTTTTGCCTTCAAAAAGATAGTGAGAGAGACTAATTAAAGGGAAATGTATAAGATTCAATGAGCCATTTAAACCTAACATGGCTGGAAACCTTTTACTCGCTCATCCCGATTAAGGGATAAATGTGATCGCGGGAGCAAAAGGTAAAAAGGTTAAGACCAATGTCGGAGAGGTCAGATCATCTTTAATATGAGTATGGCATCAAATGGTTCACAGAAGGATAATCACACGAACTGGTGAATATACTATGATAACAACCGAGAATTATTATGAGTTCCATGCCGCTAAAGGGCATAAGATTCAAAATTTCACAGATTTTAGGGCTTTGATATAAGACCTGATGGCCAATAAGGAAATGAAATTTTTCGAAGAAAAAGAAGAGATGAATGACGTTTGTGCCTCTGAAGAAAAAGGGACAAATAAGCCTTATCACCTTGTAATAATTATCTCCACACCCAAGAGAACCGAAACGAGAAAGCAAATGACACCCTGTGTCATTATACAAAGACTTGTGTCATTCCCTTATGAGGACAACAAGAGGGTCCCTAGGAATTATGGGTGTAATATAATAGTGCCTGAAGAAGAATGATCCAAAGAAGACATAAGCCTTGTTACCCGTAGCGGGAAATCCTATGACTTGAAAGTGGAAAAAAAAGAAGCAGTCGAAGGAAAAGCCTTGCTGATTGAACCAGAAAACAAAGAAACCAGCAAGCTTGAGCCAGTAAATGAGCCAATAGCAGAAAATGAGACAAAAGAATTCTTGAAATTCTTAAAACACAACGAGTATAGTGTGGTAGAGCAGTTACACAAACAACCAGTACGCATATCAATCTTAGCCTTATTGCCAAGTTCAGAAGCCCACCGCAATGTACTAATGAGAGTACTCAACGAAACATATGTGGCTAACGACATAACCGTATGCAAGTTGGATCCTCTGATTAATAATGTCAGCGCTGACAATTTTATTTTCTTTAGTGACGACGAGATCCCATTTGGGGGAATGGGATCGACCAAGGCATTGCACATCACAACCCGCTGCAAGGGGTATACTTTGCCCGAAGTGCTTATTGATAATGGTCAACTTTAAATGTATTACCACTAGCCACCTTGGAAAGATTACCAGTCGACAGCTCCTATATGAAACATGTCACAACATAGTTAGAGCTTTCGACGGAACGAAAAGAAAAGGGATGGCAGAATTGAAATACCGCTGCAGATTGACCCGAATACATATGAGGTAGATTTTTTGGTAATGGATATTAAGCCCTCATACAATTGTTTATTGGGAAGGCCTTGGATCCATTCAGTAGGGGCGGTACCGTCTTCACTTCATCAAAAGCTTAAATTGGAACCGAAGGAAGATTGGTTACAATAAATGTAGAGGAGGATATTATATGTAAAGAGAGATGAAGAGGCTATGGAATGTTCCTTTCAATTATTGGAATTCGTTAATGTAACGTTCATTGCGAAAGGGAGCAAAATCCCCGAACCAAAGTTGTTACGGACTACGAAGATGGGTCTACGATTAACAATCAGAAAAGGGGCATCGCCAAAAAAAAGGCTTAGAAAATATCTGTAATTGGCAATCAATACACCGGTACCACTAGGAAAATGAGATCGTTTTGGTCTGGGGTACAAGCTAAGTATACAGGAAAAAAAGAAGAGCTAGAAAGAAAACGAGAAAGGAGAAAAACATGATTGGCCAGGGAAGAGATCAAGTGGGAACCAATGATCTTTCCCCATATATCAAATACTTTCGTTTCCGAAGGAATGAGGATCGAAGAAGAGAAGAAGACTAAAAGAATTATGATAAACCTGGACATTAATGTCATCTCTGAAGAAGACGAAAAAAAGAGCTTATCACGAATTTGCCCATACACACTATGAAGCGTTCTAGGCAACTGACTGAAGAGGAGCTCCCTATAGCCTTTAGGATCTTTTCAGAGTAATACTCAACGCACACCTATTACTCTAAGCCCGAGAGCAATAAGGATCCTTTGTAAAGGACATTTGACTATTATCAATTATTTTAAAGAAAATGTGTTTTATCTCATTTAGGAAAAATCTTTTTATATTCTATCGTTCCATTCAAACAATTTGTTTACACTTAATCTACGCAAGTAATCATTCTTGAATTCTGTATACATATACTCATACTCATACCATACAATCATTCTTAAATTTACTTTATTCTTCGGACCTCTCTCATTCTTTTGACAGATCTTTGGATATTAATGATATGAGCAACGCTTCACTGACTCTAAGCCTCATTTTGAGCAAGATATATGTCTCGAAGAGCCTCAGGACTTTGAAGATGACCAAGCTAGTAACTTGTCTCTCGATTTGTTGAGAATGATAGAACAAGAGGAAAAACAAATCTTGCCCCATAAAGAGTTAGTCGAAACTGTGAGCATAAGGAATGAAGATGAAAAGAAGGAGGTGAAAATTGGACTCAGTATTTCGACAAAAACACGAAGAGATCTTATTGAGTTGTTTTGAGAATTCAAGGATGTCTTCCCATGGTCTTACCAAGATATGCTTGGGTTAAGCACCGACATTATAGTCCATAAGCTCCATATAAAAAAGGAATGCAATCTTGTCCAACAAAAGCTTCAAAGGATGCGACCGGATGTATTATTAAAAATAAAAGAAGAAGTTCAAAAGCAGTTTGACGCGGGTTTTCTCCAATTGGTCAAATATTCAGAATAGGTGGCCAACATAGTCCCCGTTCCTAAAAAGGATGGAAAAGTGCGCATGTGTGTAGATTATCGAGACTTGAACAAAGCTAGCTCAAAAGATAATTTCCCACTACCTCACATTGACACCCTAGTAGACAACATGGTAGGTCATTCACTATTCTTTTTCATGGACGGTTTCTCTGGGTATAACCAAATAAAAATAGACCCTGAAGATATGGGAAAAACTACATTCGTTACAATATAGGGGACATTCTGTTATAAGGTGATGTCATTCGGACTTAAAAACGCAAGGGCAACATATCAAAGAGCCATGGTGACGTTGTTTCATGATATGATGCACAAAGAAATTGAGGTCTATGTCGATGATATGATTGCAAAGTCTCAAACCGGGGAAGAACATGTAAAGGTATTGAGGAAGTTGTTCTTGAGACTAAGAAAGTTCCAGTTTAAGTTAAACCTAGCCAAATGCACTTTTGCAGCTACTTCGGGCAAACTATTAGGCTTCGTGGTCAGTAAAAAGGGGATTGAGATTGATCTAGACAAGGTCAAAGCCATACAAGAATTACCACCACCCCGTACACAAAAAGAAGTTCGAGGTGTCCTAGGAAGATTAAATTATATCGCTCGGTTCATCTCACAGTTGAATGAGAAATGTGACCCCATTTTTCTTCTTCTTAGAAAGCACAATCCAGGTGTATGAGACAATGAATGTTAGAGAACTTTTAGCAAGGTCGAGCTATTATGTTATCTGATGCTCCAGTCCTTTGGAATGCCACCAATCCTAATTTCAAACCGTTGAGCTTGTACTTGGCAATTTCTGAAACCTGACGAGTCCTGGAATGATGTAGAAAGGAGCAATATATTACGTAGAGACCTTGACCGATAGCATAATTAAGCAGAGGTTCATCACCGATGGAAGAAAAAATATAGCACTTTAGTCTGGACTACTCGAAGATTAAAACAGTACATGCTATACCACACAACTTGGCTAATTTCAAAATTAGATCCTCTTGAATACATGATGGAGTCGACCGCATTGAATGGAAGAATGGCTGGGTGGCAAATCCTACTTTCATAGTTCGACATAGTCTATGTAAACCAGAAGACAGTAAAAGGAAGTGCGATAGCAGATTTCCTAGCCAGTAGTGCTCTAGAAGATTATGAGCCAATAAATTTTGACTTTCCAAATGAGGATCTAATGTATGTTGCAACCACTGAAGAGGGGACCACGTCAAAGCATCCTTGGCGATTAAATTTTGATAGTGCTTCGAATGCCACAGGCTATGGAATTGGTGCAGTTTTAGTATCACTAAAATGAGACCACTATCCCTTCACCAGTAAGCTCGACTTTGATTACACAAACAACATGGCTGAGTATGAAGCGTGTATCATGGGAATTCAAATAGCCATAAAATGAGGGATCAAGATTTTGGAGGTATATGAAAATTTTACACTTGTAATCTATCAATTAAAGGGAGAATGGGAAACGAGAGATTCCAAGCTGGTCAATTACCGAAAGTTGGTTCTCGAATTAATTAAAGAATTTGAGGATGTCACATTCTATTACCTCCCATGAGAAGAAAATCAGATGGCTGATGCTTTGGCTACTATGGCTTCGATGATCAAAGTAAATAAGCTAAAGGATATAAAACCCATTCAAATGAGCATCTACGAGGCTCCGGTCTATTGCTATGACATCGAAGAAGGGGAAGGAGAAAAAGAAGAAAGAGATGACCATCCTTGGTACCAAGACATCCTTCAATATGTAAAAGATCGTAAATACCCCGAACAAGCTACTGAAAATGATAAAAGGACATTGAGAAGGCTCGCAAATGAGTACGTCCTAGATGGGGAAATTTTGTATAAAAAGAGGAAGGATCAGGTACTGTTAACGTGTGTTGATGCAATCGAGGCAAGGAAAATCGTAGAACAAGTCCATAAAGGTATTTGCGAAACACACGTCAATAGATTCAAAATGGCTAGGCAGATCATGAGATTTGGATACTACTGGTCTATTATGGAAGGCGACTGCATCAACTATGCTAAGAGATATCATAAATGTCAAATCTATGAAGACAAAAACCTTGTGCCTCCATCGTACCTTCATGTTATGACTTCTCCATGGCCTTTTTCCATGTGGGGCATTGATGTCATTTGACCAATCTCGCTAAAAGCTTCTAATGGGCATAGATTCATCTTTATGGTTATTGAATATTTTACTAAGTGGGTAGAAGCTGCTTCCTACGCCAACGTCACAAAATCAGTAGTTAGCAAATTTTTAAAAAAGGAAATCATATGTCGATATGGGATGCCAGAAAGGATCCGGAAGAAACGACGATATTGGAGGTTTACGAGCAATTCAAGATCAAACATCATAATTCATCTCCATATCGCCCAAAAATGAATAGAGCAGTGGAAACAGCAAATAAAAACATCAAGAAAAACATTGCAAAAATGACAAAAACCTATAAAGATTGGCATGAAAAGTTACCATTCGTCCTTCTTGCTTATAGGACCTCAGTTAGAACTTTTATTGGGATAATACTATTCTTACTAGTATATGGAATGGAGGCTGTTTTACTTATCGAGGTTGAAATTCTTTCTCTTCGAGTCTTGTCAGAGCTAAATTTGGATGAAGCAGAATGGATCCAAGCTAGATATGATCAGTTGAACTTAATCGAAGAAAAGAGATTAAGAGCTATCCGTCATGGTCAAATGTACCAAAAGCGAATAATGCAAGCTTACAATGAAAATGTCCGCCCTAGAGAATTCCATGAGAGAGATCTAGTCTTGAAGAAAATACTCCCCATACACAAAGACTCTCGAGGAAAATGGATGCTTAATTTGGAAGGACCATATGTGGTGAAGAAAATTTTCTCTGAAAGAGCTCTCATTTTGATTGAAATGGATGGCAAAGAGCTATATAACCCAGTAAATTCATATTCAATAAAGAAATATTTCACATAAAAAAAAAGCAGAGAGGTCAAGATGAAAACCTACAAAAGGCATCTTGAAACCAAAAGGGTTTTGAGTTGAAAACCCGAAAAGGGCAGCTCAAATATGAAGCAAAAGCGATCAATTGTTTCCACAAATCTGACAAGACAGAGAAACTTTACATCTTGGAGCATCGATAAAGTACTCTAGGTTTTCTAGACACATATCGAGCAGAAAAATGATCCTCAGATCAGAGAAACTCATATTATGATATCTAGGCACCTAATATTATTCCTTGTAATTATTTGGCAATTGTTCTTTGGCTAATGTTTCTTAAATTCTTCGAGCTTTGACTCTAATACAATCTCATTCTTTCGTCACACTACCCAAGTATTTTCATACTAAGATAATGGATAATAGACTAATATCATAAGGTATGCAAGGATCTGCAGGTGTTATTCTAGAAATTTCCTAAATGATACAGGGACCCTAAACAGGATCACCAGTTAAAAGAATCAAACCTGGAAAGAATAGTTCGAATTAAGAATACTCTGTCGAATCCCATCGTAGATTTGAGAGGACATAAGATAGTACACTACAACAAGTGACAAACCATGATAATCCTAAAGTGAAAGAAATTAATTTTTGAAATTAACATCAATCATGCACATTCATTTAGTTAGGAGCATTTGATTCAATCTAATCATGACATCTTGGCCTGTGTAGAGGTCTATTCTACAGGTTTGGAGGGAAAGGTTTAAGTCACAACGGTAAACCTTGTACCTTAAAAGCCTGAAGGGAAATATTTAAGTCGCAACGGCGAATCCAGTACCACGAAGATATGGAGAGAAAGGTTTAAGTCGCAACAGCAAACCTTGTACCTTAGAAATATGCTGGGAAAAATTAAAGCCATAATGACGAATCTTCTACCTCAAAGTTACATTGGATCAGAATCAAAACTACAAATAGCAAGTTTTTTCTCTCTCTGAAGTTACAGTAAGAGCAAGATGAAGCTTCAACACCAAAATTCTTATCCCTAAAGTAGAAGCAAATGCGGTGAAGTTGGAGTGATCGATGGTTTGAAAGAGTGGGGCCAAGGTCCAGTAAGATCGAACAAAATTGGTCCTCTTTTTAGTCTTTGCATCATTCCCATTTCACGACAATGAGCAAAGAGGGGCAACTGTAAAGGCCTAATTTTATCCGGGCTTGAAAAATAAAATAACAAATTAAACAAAAAAAAATCCATTAAATAAAATCCATTGTCCAAATTACATACCCAAAATACCCAAATTAAAACTAAAAAAAAATAAAAATAAATACAAGACCAATGCCTAACCCTAAGCCCAAACCTAAACATGGTCCAAAAGGCCCAAAACTTTAAAAACAAATCAGAAATCCTAAGTTGACCTAAATTCCTCGGCTACTATTCCCATGTTAGAGTCGTTTGTCGACCTACGCCCTTAGGATCGCCTCCTCCAACTTTTGCACCCCAAAGTTGGCAAGACGTGCCTCAGTGCCAATTGACAGGGAAACTTTTTGCCCTTCTCGTCATGTACTTGCAAAGAAACGAAGAGCAAAGACAAAAATAAAAAAACTAGAGGATAAAACTATGTAATCCAATCGGCTATAAAGCCTCGTCTTAGATGTTGTAATTTTTTACACAAGCAATAGACAAAAAAAAACATACAAATATAAAAGCATTGCAAAGATCAGATTACTAAGCATTCCCACATTTGGTATTAGCAAGGTATACATTGATTATTGTTCATTTATTATTTGAATATTGAAAAGTTTCATTAATATATTTATTATTACCATTTATTACTGTTATTTATTACTAAGCATTAATAATAATAATAATAATAATAATAATAAAAAGAAGGCTAAGGGTCGTACCTGGTAAATCACCGCTATCCCCACCGTCGATAGAATCCCTCCGAACTCGCCCATGTTCGTGAGGGATTCCGATATTCGGGTTTTTATAAAAAAAAAAATGGAATAGTCAAACAACAGATTTCAAAAGCGAAAGCATCAAAACCATAATTTCTTTTCAAAGATCTGTAAAAAATGTTAGATCTACATTTATCCATAGTAAGATAAAAGAACAGTTTTTAAGTAAAAAAAAAAACGATTTAAGAAATAAAAAAGGCAGATTCAAGAAACAAAAAAATCCAAACATTGTTCCTTTTTTCACAGATCTGAAGATTAAACACAGATCTAAAAGTTGTTTTAAAAGAAAATCTAAATAAAAATTGTCTTATGCTTTTTTGGAGTTCCTAAAGCTTCGATCTGAAGTTTTTGTAAAAAAAAAAGATAAAGAATAAAAAAGGAGAAAGACTACGTACTTGACCACCATACGCGGTGGTTCGCGGCATCGGAGGTCGACGGAGGTGGCCAATCCATGGTGAGCAAAAGACCGACCATACAATCGGAGGAGAGAGTTTTAGAGAGAAAAATAGGGAAGAAAATGAATTTTTTTTGTAAAAAAAAAAAAAAAAAAAGTTGAAATGAGGTTTTAGAAAAAAAAAAGTGTGGTTTAAATACTCCATTTTAATTTCTTTTAATTCATTGTTTTTGTTTTTTTTTTAATTTACCCATTTTATTTTTTATTTCTTTTAAAATTATTCTTTTATTTTTATTCTTTATTTGTTTCTAAAAAATGTAAAAATCTTTTTACATTTGCTTCATTTTTTTAAAATTGTTTTTTTCCTTCGGTTTTTTTTAACAAAGAGTAAAATTTTTTGTTTTTAAGTTTTAACCTTTTATTTTCTAATTATTAAGTGCGTAAATTATTTCATTATCCATTTTAGCTCATAATTCAATTCATACTTACATTTTGATGTCATTTTATGTCATCTTTAATTTTGTTGATTTTTTACTTGAAAATGTAAAAATATTTCAATAAAATAAATTGCATGCCATTTTTAATTTATCTTTCAATACATAAATATTTTTAAATTGAGACAATATTCTTTTGTGTGGAATCTTCGAAGAATTGTGCCCTAACTTGTTCGGTGTGATTTTTGTAGAATTTACACAATCGATTATCATTTTAAAAAAAAAAATTGAGGCAATATTCTTTTGTGTGATAACTTCGAAGAATTGTATCCTAAAGTGTTGGGTATGATTTTTTTGTAGAATTTGCATAATCGAGTATGTTCCTTTAAAATTTTCAAAGTATCCTTTAATTTCGAAATCTCGGGAACATCGTGCCCTAACGTTTTGGACATGTTTCCAATTCCCTAGTTAATTCGAAATAAATGAATATTTTTCTCATCAAAGTCAATTTTAAAATTTTGCATGAAATAAATTATATATTTAAGAATCGTATCTTAAATTTCACTTGAGTTTTCAAATTTTTATCCTAAAATAATTGACATGGTATCAATTTTGGGCGTGTGAAGGTGCTAATCCTTCCTTACACGTAACCGACTCTCGAACCCGTTTTCTGGATTTTTGAAGACCAAAATAATTTTCAAAACAGATTTTAACGTTTTATGGTGATCCAATCACATCGAATAAAAAATTGGTGGCGACTCCCATTTTCGATTTTAAAAATATTTCCAAAACTTGTTTTAAAAAAGAAAACGATTTCGAGAACTGTGCTAGAACTTCAGTTTTGGGATGATTAATAAACTTAAGCTAACTCATAAAATTTCTAAAATTGTAGATTAGTAATGGGTACACGTAGCCTTGTTGTGCGAGGGCATGTTGGATATGGTCGAACGACTCGAGTTGAGTCCTCTTCTTGGGGTTACAAACCCAGTCTGAGAATTAATGAACCTGTTATTGATTTAAAAGTCGTGACCTACATAATATTAGCAATCATTTTAAGGTATTATTATAATAATTTGTCATTGTTGAGTGGGAAATTGTTGGAAATAATGTTTGGTTTGGTATTTGACTTGAGATGTGCAGCGATAGCATAGTGGTTTATATGAATGAGAACATTCAACATTCTGTGAATTAGTGATTGACGAGACCGTGAGAATTTCGAGGACGAAATTCTTTTAAAGAGGGGAGAGTTGTAACTTCTCAAAAATCGGGTTGGAAGAGATTGAGTTGTGAAACCAAGAGTGGTTACCTTTCGACTCTAAGTCTAGATTGTTGGAAATTTAGACAAATTGATTTGATTTGATTCAGTGGTTAAGTGTTCTGGTTATGTGTGTGAGGTTCTAGGTTCGAATCTTATTTCTTGAAAAGCTACCCCCTGCTTGGAATGACTTCAAGAACTACCTAAAGCACAAAAGAAAGGAAATGATCGTGGAAGACCTGATTGTTAGTCTTTTGAAGAAGACAATAGAAGTGCTGAACATAAGCTTACCAAAGCAGCAAATGTCTATAGTGCTAAGGCAAACATGATAGAAGTTAAGAAGGACTTAAGAAAGGAAAACAACCTCAGAATGGGTCTAAATTGGGACCAAAAGGTGGCATTTTCAAGAAGTAAAAATTTTTAGCAAAATGCTTCAATTGTAACAAGATGGGGTACAAGTAATCTGATTGTAGGATTCCAAAGAAAGTTAAGGATGATGAGGCCAATGCTATGGAAGAAAATTTCAAGGAAGTGTTTTATATAGACTTATGTGTTTGATATAGACCTTATATGGGAAAGGGATATGTAATGCAATTTCTGTAAAAGCAGTGATAATGAATAAAAATGTCGCTTCTTCCATTTATATGTTTGAGTCATTTAATTTATGACATGATAGGCTCGTACTTGTTAATTAAATACTTTATGAAGATTAATTAACTTAGAGCAAATTCTTTCGTTTCACATTAATTATATTCATAAATGTGAAACATGTGTTAAGGAAAATTAATGGGGTCTTTATTTCAAACAGTTGAAAGAAGCACAAATCATTTGATCTAATACATAGCAATGCTTGTGACTTACGATTTGTTCAAATGAGAAGAGAGAATAAATACTTTATTACATTCATTACTAAAACACAAAACATTACTACGTGTATTTGCTTAAGAGCAAAAACGAAACTATATAGAAAGTTATTCTCTATAAACAAGAAGTTGAAAACCAACTTAATAAAATGGTGAGAAGTGATCATGGTGATGAATATGTTGAATCATTTGGTGACCACCATATTTTCCTCAAATCAAATGGAGTAGTCGAATGGAAAAAATCGGAATCTAAAGGAAATGATGAATTTATTGCTAGAAAGCTCTAGGTTATCATAGAACATTTGGGGTAAGCTGTTCTATCAGCTAATTACCTCTTAAATAAGGTTCCTTATAAGAAAAGGGACAAGACACCATATAAATTATGGAAAGGTAGAAAATCATCCTACAACCACTTGAAAATGTGGGGGTGTTTTGCTAACGTAATGGTAAGTCGAGACATATGCGTCATCGACATAATACCATTAGACAACTCATCTCAAATTGAGTTGAGTTATCTCTATTGATTTTGAAAAATGAAAAGATAAAATTACAGATCTGCTAACTAAAGGCTTAAATCGAGATCATGTCTATAAAACATTGAAAGGAATGAGACTAAAGCCTATGAAAATAAAAGGCGCTATGTAAAGGAAAACCCTTCCTAGCTTACTAGAGATCTCAAGATATATGTTCAAAGGGACAACCTACTTGCATAGACTTGTGAGGTCACTGTGAGGGTTATTATCCCAAGTCCTTTCCTATGATGTAAACAGTGACTAAAAATGAGATAAGTTAAACTAACTATGCTTTTAATGACCGTTGTGTGTCTTAGTGAGCCGAACAACATGAGTCACCTATGTGAGAGTGAAGTGGGCCGCTTCAAGGAGACTATTGGGGCATAGTTCTCTCAAAATCTTGCAGAACCATGAAGATATTCACGGACTTATGAACATACCCATGAGAACAAAAAACCTTACTAGGGAGGTAGTTGTGTGAGGTATATCATCGTTTACACAAACGGTAGAATAATTCAAGGACATTGCGTTTACTGGGTAGCTAGTAAAGTAAATATACTTTCACAAGGGAAGGTTCAAAGGGGGAAGCCTACCTATCCTATGCAACTATCGATCGTAGAGTTTATTACCACTTCGAGTCAATGATTTTCGATAAAACTATCATTTTTCATTCATGTGGGGGATTGTTGGAAAAATATTATTTTTTAGTAACTTTGAGGCATATTCTCGATAGGTAAAAGTGGAGGGTTGAATCATAAAATTATAGTTTTATATTCTACTCCATAAGACCTTTACAACGGTATATCATATGCTCAAAATGGATGAGTGATGAATGAGAAATTGATGCTTAAAGTAAACCACTTGTGAATAAGTTGAGGAAAAGAAAAGTTTAGATCTCATATTGGTTAGATACCAAGTGTGTGATCTGTTTATATATGAAAACTCATCAAGGGGTTGTTGAATGACTAAGCTTGAAGCTTTGCCTCGCGTGCAGGAGGTGCAGATCCAAACCCATCGGGGTTGGGACGCACTCGCATGACGTGAGCGACGCGAAATGTTCGGGCTGGTAGGGCCCAAAAAGGGCCTACGAATATTTTAGCCCAAAAACGTAAATTATTTTTTCCTCAACAAATATTATTACAAAATCTGTTTTAAAATGACAATATTTCAATTTGATATTATTTCCAATTAAATTATTTCTTGATTTGATTTGATTCTATCAGATTGATTTAAAGGATCCTTTAAATCATATTTGTTTCCTTATTTGCAGAATATTTCCTTAATTCCTCCACATTGAATGCTTGTAAATATCGAAAGAATTCTGTAGAATTCTTTACAACTACAGACACACAATGGTTTTATTTTGATTTTCACTCTTGAAAATCTTTTCTTTTTCTCTCCAATTTTTCAAACGTTTCGATGATAGAAGAAGACTGATCACTGTAGAGGTGCTACTATCGAGATCATTTTGTTGTTTTATCCTAGGAGACAAACGACCAACGTTTCTCCAAGTACCGTAGGAGCGGTTGAATCTATCTTAAGGAAACTGTGAAAACAAGCTTTAACATCTAGTAAAACTCGATCCTCTTTATTTGATTTTTGATTTTCAGATATTGTTTAATTAATTTGTTTTCAAGATCTGATATTTTAAATAAATATAAATATTTATTTAACATGATTTGTTTAAATTTGATATTTTATATAAAAATAAATATTTATTTAACTGGATTTTGTTTAGATCTATTATTTTTACATAAACATAAATATTTATTTATAATATTTTATATCAATCTTATTTATTATATGTGTTCGCTAACATATCTTATCCAACAATGCATACTCTTTCCCATACCCCTTGAGGCCCCCAAGCAACATATCTTTAAAAGACACTAGTGAAGTAGCAGGTTTCTCGAATCCGTTGCGGCTTCCATCATCATCCACTACCAAATGATGGTCATTCTCCCCGGCATCATTACAACGCATACAAACTTCCTTAGTAGCTTTGTCTTCCAGAGAAGTCAACGAAGAAGAAGTCGCCATTTTAGAATTTAAGTTAAAACCATTTATAAGTGTTTTTTTAAGAACCATTTATAAGTTTTGAGACAAAAATAAAACTAAAACTGTACTATTATATGGTATAACATTTCACCGAAAAATCAGGAATGTTTTGAAAAGTATATATATAACAATTATACAGCTTAAGTATTTTTTTTTTTACTTTTAATAATTTTTAGAATACATTTAACTGACACAATTTTTTTCTTTTGAAATTAAAAAAATTAAAACAATTTATTTTAAATTTAATGTTACCATATAAATAGTATTTTACAAAAATAAATCAAATTTAAATATTGTAATAAAAATTTTAATACTTTTCATTTGAAAAATAGAAAAATGAAAACAAAATAAAGGAAAGAAAATTAAACATTTGAAAAATGCATAAATTTAAATTAATATATACATCTCTCTCATTTTTTATCCTCTCATTATTCTAATTTGAACTGATTGGTTTTTATACATTAGAATAAAAAATGATCATCTCTTTTCTTTTACTTTTATTATCAATCAAGCACACTCAAATTCTATTTTCTTTTTACTTTTCCACTTCGTCCTCCAATTCTTTACTTTTTCACCTAACTAAGCACATTGGCTTTGCTTGGTAGAGTGGAATGAAAATTAAAAAGATGAAAATTTGAAGGGGTGGAAAACTAAGATGATGGAAAATATAATTTTTCTTTCCATATGTGTGCTTATTAGGAAAGATGAAAATATAGAAAGAAAATGTAATTTTCATTCCGTCCATTGTTTGGTAAAATTGAAAAAAAAAAAGAAAAAAAAACATATAAAAAAATGCACAATTTTTAACTAACATACATATCTCACTCATTTTCTCTTCTTTCATCATTTTAATTTGAAGGATTAATATTTATGAATTAAGATAAAAATGGTCATTTCTCCTATTTTATTCCATCCATTGCTTTTGTTGTGTTCATGGAACTTGTCTTTTAACACGTGCAACGGATGTTTGTTATTTTTTTTCCGAATTTTATGGTCTTATTTATTGAATGAATTAATGACTTTCTCTTTAAAAAAAAATTGATTTTCTTTCCATTTTTCCACTCTCTCTTCTCATCCCTCCACTTTTTCACCGAACCAAACATTCTCATTGTGTTGCATTAATTCATAGCTAAAACTCAATGAGGAAACTTTATATAGAATTATAGAGACTTCATACCTTGATAGAGTGGAAAGAAAATTGAAAGAACAGAAAATTAGAATGATGTAAAACATACTTTTTTTTTTTTTCATAAGTGTGCTTGGTAGGAAAGATAAAAAAAATGGAAAGAAAAAGTAATTTTCTTCCTATCCATTGTTTGGCAAAGTTGAAAGTTTAATTAAATAAAATAAAATGTTTGAAAAATGTATAATTTTGAAGTAACATATACTTCTCTCATTTTCTCTCATCTCATGATTCTACTTTGTAAGGATTAATTTTTATATATTAAAATGGAAAATGATTATCCCTCCTATTTTCTTTCCTCTCTCTTTTCTTCCCAATCAAACACACTTAAATTTATTTTCTTTTCAATTTTTCACTACTTTCTCTTATTCTTTCACTTTTACATCTAATCAAGCACAATATTTTTTTTTTTGAATATACTGGTGTAATTAAATTATAGTATCTATTTAAACTTTTTTAATCCTTTGATAAGACACACACATACACCTTGCAGACACAAGTACTTGAACTCGAATTTTCTAGAATAAAAAACATCATTCTTTTTCACTAAAAGCAGTTGTTGGATTCCATTCAAGCACAACATTATCCAAAAGAAAGAGCTGAAACTTGGGTTTGATTGAATGGGGAAGCCTAAAGCCCAATAATAATTATAAAAAATATTACAAAATAAATGCCGATCTCAATATAAAGGGCGGTTCTTAACGGACCCAAAGCCATCCTTTCCATCGTTCTAACAACGAAGGTTGTAGAAGTAGCTGCGTGAGCGTCCTAAGCAACCTAGGGTTTCCGTCATCCGAAAATGATTTACGACGTCAATTCTCCTCTCTTCCGCTCTTTCCTCAGCCAGAAGGGAGGCTCCTCCGACAAGAGGTTCGTCTCTTTCTCTCCTTATCTTTTTTCTTTATTCGGGTTTTTAGGTTCATTTTTGTGTTAATATGATTATATTCATTGGGATTGAATAAGTACGAAACGATGGCGCAATTCTTGATATGAAGGTTGTTGTATAAAGATTAACTTCTGAAAGCTATTTTAATGGGGGTATTGGTCAAGACTCAAGAGGGAAATTTGTTTATTTCAGTTGTTTGAAAATGTTTTTCGAACGATTCGGTGACAGGTTAGAACAAAAGTTTTGCGAAAGTTTTCAGTTGTAGACGATATGAATCTGATGTTTAGAATCGGATAAGTTGTGTGAAATTTGTGGTTCTATTCTATTTGCATGGTACTTAGCTAGATGGTTTATTTGTGATTGATTTTATCCGAATTTAGGAGGAATATGGCTCTAAATGCTTCTGGAAATTATGGCTCCTAGTGCTTCTAAGTTCATTATAGGGACCTTTAGCTTCTCATCATTACAGGAATCTATTAGTGCACTACAATTTTCTGCCTAGAAATTATGCGTTTGTCCTACATTGCGAAAGATGAGTAAGTCGATGTAAGTTGATGTACGGTTTTCTGCATCATCATCCAATCTGCCACCTTGGATCTAAAAGTTGAAAATATTATTTGAGAGAGTTTTGTTCTTTAGCACATTACTAATGTTTGAATTGGATGTAACTTTTGCTTGACCTTTCAGAAAAATGGAGGAGCAGAAGCCTAAGGAACAGAAACCCAAAGCAAATCAGAATAAGCCTGTCATGACAGAGTAACAGCTGCTTTTGTTTAGTATGCATGACAGGTTGGTGGATGGTACTTAGAACTCTGATATGTTCGAGATTGAAAATGCTTGTTGATGTATCCAAATACTATCATAACGGTTTTTCTTCTTTGAGATGGAATGATATTCAACTTTGTGGATGATATTTAACTTTGTGGTACAATAGGGGCATTAAATCTATCGAGAAATCCGAGGTTTTAGGCTTGAGTGAGCTTTAGGAGTAGGAATATCTTGGGACAGCTGTATAAAGTGTGTCGCATATGGATTTTATGCAAAATTCTTTCACCCGTTATAGGTTTGTGTGCTATCAACTCTGTTTGAGTTATATCTAGAGATGATATCTTGACAACTATAGGCCTCTTTGTAAGTGCCTTACTCTGTTTTCCAACTAATGCAGCCTGGAAGCTAATCAGGTTAGCATAATGCAAACCCAATAGTAGTGACATCGGTTATTGGTAGCCAAAAAGCATTTGCTAGTATGTTCAGTTAGACCTGATGATCTCCCGTCTGGTTCTGTGTTTCGAGTTATAGCTCCTTGCTTTGATTGGTAGTTTTTTCTACTGATAGGCATTTAGGGATGAAAGGCCTAAATGTAGGGGCGATCGTTATGACCAAGTTGGCCTTTTGGGAAGTAGAAATATTGGTATTGCAGAGCCCAATGTTATTTCATATTTGTGTAGCTTGGTTAATCGTTTCAATCACCATCACTCACTATGGTGATTGAAGGTGTTCCTTTAGTAAAATTGGTTAATATTATTCAACTACAAATCACAATTATTCAAGTATTCAATGTATCATGAAGAAAATTCCAACTTATTTCGATCATTATTCATGTTAAAATAACAAATATTCAAATCTTAAATGTCACAAGATCAAAAATTAAACTTGTCCCACTGAAGTTGTTACATTTTGATTTTTAGCGGTCAAAATATTCTAACTTTGATATTTTATATTTTAAAATTTATTATAGATGAAAATTACAATTATGTTATAAAATTTTTGATTGAAGGTTTTTTAGAACATTTTTTTTTATAAAATTTACTTAAATTAAAATAATTGAAACATAAGAGGTTAAAGTTAGAACATTAATGATTTTTTAGTTGCTAGTGTAATAAGTGACAATTCATGTGATAAAAAAACCTTTTTAAAGTAATTTTATTGTTTTCACTTCATCAAACTGAAATAATTTCATTCATAATAATAATAAAAAAAACTAAGTTGGACTAATTTATAATCGAAGTTTTAAATTTTTTCATTAACAAAGTCTTAAGTTATTTTGATCATCTCCAAATGAACACCTTTGATGACATACTGTTATTTAATAATTAACAATTAAACATGTTACATGTATTGATTATATAATTTATATAATTTATTTCTTTAACTATTTTATTTTCAATATTAAAAAGAAAAAAGTATTTTTTTAGTGAATTACAATAACATGTTAAAATCTGAACAATAAATACGAATAAAGCGACTCAAATTCAAATCACAACTTGAGATAGTGAACATTTTTTATCATCGCCATCATATGGATTCAAACATTTTCCTTTAGATTAATAATATTTTATTTTATAAAAGTCAAATGTCATCCATTATTTGTCTTCAACTGAAAGCAAAAGGCAGTGTGCACACTCTTTTGTGGGGGTTTAGATTAATGGAATTAGTTGGTTAGATGGATTTCTCAGATTGCATTCAAAAGCTTTTAACTCACATTTAAACATCTATTTGAACACCAGAACAAGGCAAAGATGGAATTAAGGAACTCAAAATCGACTTTTTAAAAGAGGTGGTTTGTCTGTTTTAAAACATCTACTCTTTCGAATTCAATGTGATGGCCTAATGATCAATAGTATTCACCGTCTTAAATGTGACTTAAGTTTAATTTCAGCTAATCGCATTTATTGTTTGGGTTTTGCCTTATAATTATTGTAATTCACCAGAAAAAAAACATCTACTCTTTCTAAACTGCCTCATAAAATCCTTTTTTTTTATTAAATAAATTGGCTAATTAGCTGCAAATAATTAACCAACGGTCATGTAGATCTGAATCAATGTTGTGAAACCAAAATTAATTTCTTGTCCAACCATCAATCTATTTTATTAGGGTAGATCCCTTGCTACACTCCAAATCAATTATATATCTATCTATTTATATACATTATATTCAAGTTTGGTGGTTATAGACATAAGACATGGGACAGGGGATGACACAGTTTCTCAACTTGCTTTTGTTTCTTATCAATGCTAATTAATCTCTATCAAAATTTTTGAAACGAAAATCTGGACATGATTTCATATACTAGTATGTTATAGTTCATGGCAGCTTAAGTGGGAAGAACACAAGACAACCCAAATCTTGTCTGGTTTGTTTCCGCTGTTGAGCTGTTTCTTTCACCCAAAAGATGTCTGAATTTTCATTGGCATGCAAGAAGAAAAATGATGAAGATCATAATTTGTCAAGTCTTTTGGTCTCTGATTTTATCCTTTTTTATTCTTCCATTCTCTCTCGCCCTCTCTATTTCTCTTACTTCAACTTCTTCTCTCCTTATTTCATCAAGCTTCTCTCTTTTCTTTCGCCTCTCTTCTTTACCACTACCCTTTTGGTTCTTACCTTATTGACCCTTGAACAATCACCTGCCTCCATTTGCCACCTCGATTCCAAGCTACTAACTTCCCTACTTACTACCTACCAAACACTAGTTGAAACATTAAGGTGTGAAGTTGAGAATGAAAGTGATGGGTTTGGGTGCTTGGAGCCACTCGAAGCTTATAAGATAGTGTTTGAAACGTCAAACCCTGTCCAAGTTTATCCGGATATGGAGTCCAAAGAAGTTCCCATTGACAAGGATTTAGATTCAAAACCAGCGCCCGGAACGAATCAGGTAAAGGCTGAGGTGAAGATCTTTGAAGATTTCTTGCAAGAGAAGGAAGGGGTTGAAAATCGTAGGTGGAAAAAGAGAGAGAGACAAGTGGAGTCCAAGGCCATGTGGCATAAAGCAGCAGTGAGTGGTGGTGGTAATCCCCAAAGAGTGAAACCTGAGAGTACTGGTCGGTATTATTATGATTACAATTCAGAAGCCAAGGAGTGGAAGAAGACATTGGCATGGAAGCTGTTAGAGGAGAGACGGTCAGACAAAGTGGAGGGAGATGAAGGGATGGATTTGCTTTGGGAAACATATGAAACCGAGTCCAATCTCAAAAGCAACTCAAAGAAAGGGAAGAAAGGTGGGAATGAGGGCTATGATATGGATAGGTATGAGTATGAGTATGGGTATGAGGAAGACTCGGTAGCTCAGTTATGCTGCTTACATGCTCTAAAGTTCTCTGCTGGGAAGATGAATTTGGGGATGGCCAGGTCTAATATTGTTAAGATCTCTAAGGCCCTCAAAGGCTTTGGATGGTTGCACCTTGTTGGCAAGAAGCATGGCAAGAAAGGTACCCTCTGAATTACAAATTATTATTATTTACTAATTTCTGCTTTTATAAGAATAGTATATAACTTTGTTTGGGGTTGATGAGTGACAAAAACAATGGCTGCAACATCTTTGCCTATTGTGATGATAAACAAATGGTTTCCTGCGTGATTGGTGCCTTTTTCTTTTACAAACTGTTCTGAATAATCAGGGTAGCTGACCAAATGTGTTTGAACAAATCATCTACCAAGCTTTTAGTTAAATGAGGTCAGATGAGTGATTGTTTGGAAAGCAAGAAAATTGGGTTGCTTGCAATGGCCTGGACTGGAAGCATAAATGCCACCCAACAACAGCGTCTTGAATTTCAACACCATTGATAATCAAATTCACTTGTTTGTACATCCCCTGTCTCTTTTCACACCAAATATTTTTGCTTTGCTTCGGTTCAACAAAGATATGTCACTACTTCCTATGGAGTTCTGTCGCCATTGTTGGATTCTAAATGAATCTATATCTATACCTATTATAAAACCCTGATTCAATTGCTATCAGAGGTTAATTGGAATCTAATTCAGCTGGAACAGAGATTATTATATATTTTTCTTTTAAATTAGTGATATGAGTATTAATTCGTTTGGATTAATCAATACTAACTTAGTCGGAAAAAATTTCTTTTAAATTGGTGTCACGGGTTAATCGGTTTCAATGATAATTAATGTTGTGATGATACTTCATCTTTTCACAAGTAGTTGGAAGAAGTGAGAGTGGATTTCTTTTCCAAGCATTTGGACCAAGTTCAAAATTTGGAGGTGATATTGTTAAGAGAATTTTTCGTAAAATGTTTTATGCGGTATGGCTTGAACTCGTGTCAAATGGATGTTTGACAGGAGTTTTAACCACTCAAATTTTGATACCGTTAATTGTTAAACAAACCATTTTTAAAAAATTATTAACTAACCAATAAAACATTTTTAAAAAAGACTTTGCACACACGATATAATCTAATTAATTATAATAAGCATTTTAGTTAGGATGTTCAAACAGTTAGTTTAATTAATATTTGAACCAAACTAACATTCATCGAATTAATTGAAATTTTAAAACTTTTAACTAAAAAAAATATTTTATGAACCTTCCTTATCACATCATCCATGATCTCTATCAATTAAAAATAAACATATCATTTTTTTCCACATAATCCATGATCTCTTATTATTAATTGTACATATGATGTGAGAAACGATAATGTATTTATTTTTAATTGGCAGAAATCATAAATAATATGATAAGAAGGATTTATAAAATAATTTTATCTTTAATTATTATATAAATCGATTTTTTTAAAACTTATTAACCAACCAATAAATTTTGATTAATTCTGTTGGTTACATAAATTAACCAAAATTTATATATTATTTTTTCAAACAAAAACAAAAATAATTATTATAAAAAAATTACAATGACAACTTAATCTCATTAATATATACACTGTTTAAAGTTATAAATATATACGGTTTTGATGGAAAAAAAATATACTATTAACTAGGGGTTTAAAAATAATAATTTATGAAGAAATATACTAAGTATACGCACAAAGTGATAGATTTTTTTGAAACAAAACACTTTATGATAGTTTAGTTGTTGAACCTCGAATTCAAAGGGGATTAAAAATGAAAATTAAGAAAAAAAACTACAACCAATGTTAATCAATTCTTTTTTAAATTTAATCACTCTAATTAAGATAATTGTTTGAATTAATCACTATCGTTAAAAATTCTATTAATCTACTAATAGATTGTTGAGGTAACACATTTGTCAATTGAATAACGACACGTGACAGTTTTTGACTTCCGACTAAAGCTTAGAGACCTCTTTGTAATTATTCCAACCTCTTTTTTTTCTCTCTTCTCCCTGTCGTCATCTTGCCACTCCATAATAGGGGTGTTCAAATTTCGATTGTAACTCCCTTTACTCGGCCCAAGAGATACGATTAGATCTAGAAAGTTATTTACGTAATTATACCCACACGCAATCCAAAAGTCCACCACCATTCACGTACATACAATATATATATATAGTCTATAATTAAAATAAAATAAGAACTTCCAAAATAAATATCAAAATCCCCAAAATTAAAATTAACTTACAACCCAAATAAAATAATAATAATAATAAACAAAGTATAATAAAAACCCAAAAATAAAATAATAAGATAAGAAAAAATAAAATAAGTCTATAATTACGCTTTCGGGTAATAAGTCACCTATGTCTTGAGTATCTGTAAAGGGAACTGTAGGGAAGTGAGCTATACAGCTAGTGTGTCTCTAAAGTACATACAACCTAGTATATATTACCACAACAATTATAACGCATAAAGTAACCACAAATCATGTTACAATCACATGCACAATGCAATGCACCCATACTCCAACATACCAACGTAGTGAAAAGTTTCCTAGAACCCTTTCCCAACCAATCGTCACCAATCGCAGTGTGAAGGGGGAGGTAAATCGTCAGCCTCGGAGTTGTGATCACCTTAATTCAAATATCTCACATTAGATTTCCCAAATTAAATCTTTGAATAAATCTAAGTACAAAATTAAAGATAAAACAGTCAAAACGAGGCTTTTGGGTTTGAATTTGACAAAACAGACAGCGAAAACGGACTTAGAACGTCAAAAAATGGTAGGGTAAGGTTTCCCGAAAAAAGTCAATAGTCAACGGTCAATGGGTCGGGTCGGTCAAAGGGTTTTACAAATAGGGTTTTACACCCCCCATCGACGACGCCACAACCAACCACCACGCACGACATTTGTCCATCGAAACCAACATAACCAACCCTAAAAACGAGGCCCTTAACGCATGTTTTCAACTTATCCATGCCCAAAAACGACAGATTTACAAATGAACCACCAATAGAACAATCAACCGAATGGTTTCGTCCTTGAATCACACGAATGGCGATGACTAAGGTGATGGGGGATGAGGGGTTTCAATAGCGAGGGAATGAGGAAAGATTTGGTGGTAGTGGTGACTAACACGAACGGCAGGAGAGGCTTCGTCGGAGATACGTCGGAAAAGAAGGGAAAATGAGAGTAAGGGAGAGAGGGAATTTTCGGCAGAGGGAACTAAATGGGAGAAGAAAAGTCAAAAAGGGGAAAAAGAGGCTTTTATACTCAATAAAGTGGGGTATTTACTTAAAGGTCCTTAGTTAGTTCTAGAGTTTTTGATTTGTCCCAAAAGTTTTACACGAATAACAAATCAGTCCTAAAGTTTCAAAACTACAAAATTGACCTTTAATTTCTTAATTCTTCCAATTAAATCCTTAAATTTTTAGAGTGTTACAACTCTCCCCTCTTAAAAGAAATTTCGTCCTCGAAATTACCTGGACCAAAAAGATGAGGATACTGCATCTTGATGACGGCTTTAGGCTCCCAAGTAGCCTCCTCATAACCATGGTTGCACCACAAGATTTTAACCATCTTAATGGTCTTTCTCTTAAGAACCTTCTCATCCTGAGCAATGATTTTAATTGGCTCTTCCTCAAAACTCAAATTAGGATGAACCTCGATCTCCTCCATAGACACAATGTGAGACGGGTCCGACCGATAACGCCTCAACATGAAATCATGAAAGACATCATGGATCCACTCAAGCTCAAGTAGTAACTCAAGCTTATAGGCAACTGGTCCCACTCGATGATGTACCCGATAAGGACCGATAAAACGAGGACTCAACTTGCCTTTCCGTCCAAATCTGAGTACCTTCTTCCATGGAGAAACCTTTAAGAAGACCTCTTCACCCACATTAAACTCAATATCTCGACGCTTTAAATCAGCATAAGATTTCTGCCTGTCAAAAGCAACCTTAAGCCTTTCACGAATCAATCTAACAGTCTCCTCAGACTCTTGAACAATATCTTGTCCCAACAACCAATGTTCAGTCAACTTTGTCCAACCAATAGGAGTGCGACACTTGCGCCCATACAAAGCCTCGTAAGGAGCCATCTTAATACTAGCTTGATAACTATTATTATAAGCGAACTCTGTCAGTGGTAAAAAGTACTCCCAATTACCTTGATACTCAATCACGTAACCTCTAAACATGTCTTCCAAAACCTGAATCACACGCTCGGATTGACCATTAGTCTGCGGATAGTAAACAGTACTGAAGTTTAATCAAGTACCCAAAGCACGGTGCAAAAATTCCCAAAATCTGAAAGTAAACCTCAGATCTCAATCAGAAATGATAGACAAAGGCACCCTATGAAGGCGAACTATCTCAGAAATGTAGAGTCCGGCTAACTTGCTCAAAGGATAGTCAACCCTAACTGGAATAAAGTGTGCGGACTTAGTGAGTTAATTCACAATCACTCAAACTGAATTTTTCTTAGACGGTGTTAAGGAAAAACCACTCACAAAATCCATTGTCACGCGTTCCCATTTCCACTGCGGTATCTCAATCGGTTAAAGTAACCCAGAAGGACCTGATGCTCAACCTTAACTTTCTAACAAGTCAAACACTTCGACACAAAGTCAATAACATCTCTCTTTAAACCCTTCCACCAGTACCTTTCACGAAAATTCTTATACATCTTATCTCTGTCAGGACGCATGTAATAAGGGTTATCATGCACCTCATAGAGAATAGTCTATTTAATTTCAGAATTATTCGGAACATAGTATCGATGTCAGAAGCATAGTATACCATTCTGATCCATAGAAAAGTCCACAGATGTACCTTATTCCACTTCTCTCATACGGTGCTCTAGATATGGGTCAACAACCTACTCAGCCTTAATCTCTGAGAGTGAAGTGAGAATAACTCGGAGTTTAGCTAAAAGACTGTCATCTTCAAACAAACTCATTCTGACAAATAACGCCCTCAACTTAGTCATAGCACTACGACTTAAGGTGTCAACAACCACATTAGCCTTGCTAGGATGATACTCAATCTCATAGTCATAGTCCTTAAGAAGTTCTAACCAACGGCGTTATCTTAAGTTAAGCTCTTTCTGGGTAAGCAAATACTTCAAGCTCTTATGATCAATGAATATGTAACACTTCTCCCTATAGAGATAGTTTCTCCAAATTTTAAGAGCGAAGATTACAGCAGCAAGCTCAAGATCATGGGTAGGGTAATTAATCTCATGCGGTTTCAATTGACGAGACGCATAAGTCACAACCTTTCTCTCTTGCATTAGCACACATCCCAATCCCGTGTGAAAAGCGTCACTGTAAAAAATATAAGCTTTCCCAAGCTCAGGTTGGATCAAAATCGATGCTTAAGTCAACACAGACTTCAACTTTTCAAAACTAGAATATTGAGCCTCAGTCTAAACAAATGGGACATCCTTCCTTAGAAACTTAGTCAAAGGTGCCATAATAATCGAAAACCCTGAACAAACCTTCGATAATAGCCAGCTAAACCCAAGAAACTACTAATCTCATGAACATTCTTAGGTTGCCTCTAGCCCATAATAACCTCAATCTTTTTAGGATCCATACGAATACCCTCAACAGAAACTATATGCCCTAAAAACATAACCTCAGATAGCCAAAATTCACACTTGCTGAACTTATCATAAAGCTGCTTCTCTCTCAAGGTTTGCAGAACAATTCTAAGATGCTCTTCATGCTTAACCTCGGACTTAGAGTAAACCAAGATATCATCTATAAAAACCACCATAAACTGATCCAAGTAAGGTTGAAACACCCTATTCATCATGTCCATGAAAGCAGTAGGAGCATTAGTTAACCCAAAAGACATCATCAAAAACTCATAATGACCATAACGAGTTTGAAAAGCTGTCTTGAACATATTAGAATCTTTCACCTTAAGCTGATAATACCCAAATCTCAGGTCTATCTTAAAAAAACACAGTAGCTCCTCGAAACTAATCGAATAGGTCATCAATACGAGGCAAATGATATTTATTCTTAATCATCGACTTATTCAGCTTCCGATAATCAATGCATAACCACAGTGTCCCATATTTCTTCTTTACAAACAGAACTGGTGCTCCCTTAGGTGAAACACTAGGTCGAATAAAACCCCTATCCAACAGCTCTTGCAATTGTATCTTTAATTCCTTGAGTTCTTTAGGTGTCATTCGATAATGTGACATGTACACAGAATTCGTACCGGGATTGACCTCAATGCCAAACTCAAGCTCATCATGTTTAGGTGGCACCCCAAGTGATTCTTTTGGGAATACATCAGAGAAGTCTACTCGAATATTTTCAATCCCCAAGTTTGATTGCCTTGGATCCAAGATGTAAGCCAAATAGGTCATGGACCCCTTTCTAATCATCTTTTAAACTTTAAGGGATGAGATCACATTAGAAAGAAACCCTCTACGCTCATCAATTAGGGTTATCTCCCGATTATCAAGAGTTCTCAAAGTTGCCCTCTTTTTTTTTTTACAATCCAAATTAACTCGGTACTTAGAAAGCCAATCCATTCCAAGTATAAGATTAAATTTACTAAATGCTAACTCCAATAAATTGGTAGGAAAAATTTCCCCTTGGATCTCTAGAGGACAGTTACGATATATTTTATTAACTTCTATAGAAATACCCACAAGACTTTGAATAGTGATCGCAGACTCAACATTTTCAATAGTAATCTTAAGACCTCACGACACCGGACTCGCCACATAGAAATGTGTTGAACCATTATCAAGTAAGACAAAAGAAGGGATAGAGTTAATGGAAAAAGTATCCGCTATGACATCAGACTCATCACGATCCTCATGCCTCCTAATCTTATACACTAACCCAGGCTGTCTCGCCCCAAATCTCTGTTCTACCACTTTGAACCGGTCTACCCCTAATAGCTGAACTCGATACAACCAGTCTAACTTGCCCTCTGTCTCCAGCAGGAGCCTGAATCGAAGCTTGTGACTGACTCTACACAAATGAACCAGTAGGAGGATAAGGACAATCTCCAAAGAAGTGATCCTATGAACTGCACCTAAAACATGCCTCAATCTTCCTCTAACACTCACTCCCATGTCTTTTATTACAATAAGAACAAAGATGCAAATGATGAGGACCAATGGAACCACCCACACTACCCACAGGAGGTGCTGAAACCGTAAGCCTCACTCTCGGATAACTAGGCTGAACTGCCTCCTCTCTAGGCCTCTTAACTGAAAGACCACCAAAAACAGGCTGAACTAGTGTGCCTGTTGGCTTTTTACTACACTCCCTATCTTGAGCCTTTTGAGCCTCAGTACGAGCCTCCAAACTCTCAGCAGACCTTGCTCGACTAACCAAATCACTGAATACTCTATCATGATGCATATTAACACTAGCCTAGAGCAAGAGTCGCAATCCCTTACTAAACTAATCGCACTTCTCTTTCTCATTAATAACCAGCCCAGATGCATAAGGGACCAACCTCAGAAACTCAATCTCGTAGTCATTAACAGACATGTTTTCCTGCCTTAAATTCATGAAATCATCACTGCACTTATCAAGGAATTCCTCACCCACATAGCGATTCTAAAAGACCTCTCTAAAATAATCCCAAGTGATCTGACCAGTAGGAGTAGACTTTTCCATAGTATCCCACCAATTTTAGGCCTCACCCCTTAGCAAGGACACAGCAGCCCTAACCTTTTTCCCAGCAGAATAGTTCATCTCTACAAACAATCTCTGAAGATCCTTCAACCAATACTCAGCAACAGAAGGATCTATACCAGTCTTACCCTCAAATACCTTCATCCTAACAACTATAAAATCGACAGAAATTGGCCTCCTCGGATACTTAGACTGGCCGTTAACAGATCCACGGAGTAATCTCAATAATTCCCGACTAACCATAGCACTATCCAACTCCACGATCTCACTATCCCTAGTGTCAGACACACCCTCAACAAGAACTTCCTCAGCAAGTAAGTCTCCCTCTACGGGCAGCTCATCCTCCTTAACATGTGACAATTGATCCACATTCACCTTAGGTTCAATTACAGGAGTAGGGTCACTAACGACCTTAGTAGTACAGCCCCGACCTCGACATTGGCCGCGACTAATCGTAAGTCTAGAACTCTTACGTGGTGGCATACTATCGATCTACATAAGTAATAAATACTAAAGTAAGAATTGGTACCAAATATTTAGAATAAATCATAATTTTTATATGTTTATATAACAAAAATAAAAATTATTTTATAATACATTAATTTATTTAAAAATCTTCATTTAACCTCAAAACTTTTTAAACCATGTCTAGAGAGCCTCAGAGTCCGTGAGTTAAACACAGTTCTGATACCACTAAATGTAACACCCTTTACTTAATCTAAAAGATATGATTGGATCCATAAGGTTATTTACGTAATTATACCCACATGTAATCCGAAAGTCCACCACCATTGACGTACATACAAAAATATATATAGTCTATAATTAAAATAAAATAAGAACTTCCAAAATAAATATCAAAATCTCCAAAATTAAATTCAACTTACAACCCAAATAAAATAATAATAATAAAAAAAAAGTATAATAAAAACCCAAAAATAAAATAATAAGATAAGATAAAATAAAAAAAGTCTATAATTACGCCTTCGGGTACCAAGTCACCTATGTCTCGAGTATCTGCAAAGGAAACTATAGGGAAGTGAGCTATAAAGTCCAATGTGTCTCTAAAGTACATACAACCTAGTATATATTACCACAACAATTATAACGTATAAAGTAACCACAAATCATGTTACAATTACATGCACAATGTAATACACCCATACTCCAACACACAAACATAATGAAAAGGTTCCCAGAACCGTTTCCCAATGAATCGTCACCAATCGCAGTGTGGTTTTAGTATCAATCGTTTAAAGGAATGATAACCACTTTTTTCACCATACAATCCCCCCATGAATACACAGTGGTATGATTACATAATTATCTCAATTTAGTCTCAAACGCAATCTCATTATGCTTCTCGTATATCACAATTCACAGTAGCATAAACACAATAATTATTTAGCCACATGCTCGGTATATATGCATGACACTATTACATAGCTTAATCTCAATCATACCATCTTTACATCATAACATAATCAACTCAATAACAGTATACCTCAACACAGCATGAAATCACATATGAAACAACATATCATACAATAGGTTATGTTACAGTTAGAAACACACCCCTAGGAAGCAGAAACTTGAACGACGAGGAGGTCATCCACCACGCACTGATCGAGTACCCGGTTTAACAGGATTTGATCCTACAAACACAACTAAATATCAATACTATCCTAGTCACCACTTAAACACAAATTTAACTAAAATAATTCACGTGTAACTCTCGAAACCGGTGCAGGATTAGGCTGCACAGGTGGAGGGGTAGGTAAATTGTCAGCCTCGAAGTTGCGATCACCTAAACACAAATATCTCACATTAGATTTCCCAAATTAAATCTTTGAATAACTCTAAGTACGAAATTAAAGATAAAACAGTCAAAACAAGGCTTTTAGGTTTGAATTTGACAAAACGGACAGTGAAAACGGACTCAAAACATTGAAAAATGGTAAGGTAGGGTTTCTTGAAAAAAGTCAATGGTCAACGATCAACTGTCAACGATCAACGATCAACAGTTAACGGGTCAGGTCGATCAATGGGTCGAGTCGATCAACAGGTTTGGGTTGGGTCAACAGGTTGGGTTCGATCAACGGGTTAGGTTCCAATTGGGTTTAGGGTTATTTGGGTCAAAAGGTTTGGGTTTAAAAGGGTTGGGTTAGGGTTTAGCATGAGTTTGAGGGTTTTGGGTTAATTTTGGGTCACCCTTGGGCTTGTCATAGTTTGGGTCAATATGAGCCCAATTTTGAAACTTAACAACAAGCAAAATAGGGTTTTACACCGTCCCCCATCGGTGACACCATAACCAACCACCACGCACGGTGTTTGTCCGTCGAAACCAACACAACCAACCCAAAAAACGAGGCCCTTAACACATGTTTTCAATCGATTAATTCAATTCGAAATCGGGTTATTAACTAAATTGATCGAACTTAATAATCAATAATACAAATTATATGTAGTTTTAATTTAGTTAATTCAAATAATTCGGTCAAAAGAATATTATCAATTTATTTTTTTGATATTTTTTATGCTTGTTTTAACTAAAAAACCAAAAATATATAAATTTTGGTTAATTTAGTTAACCAATCAAATTAATCGAAATATTTTGGTTCGGTTAACGGTTAAAAGATTAAAATTTTCGATTAATTCAATTAATACTAGTTCAGTTCGATTAACCGTTTGAACACTTTTACTTCACGAACCTTTCCTTCACGTTGATTTCAAGTAGCAATGGTCATTTGACGTGCAGCATGGCCATCTCAACTGTCCTTATTAGATGGAGCATATGCGGAGTTAGCATGGCCATTTGATGTGCAGCAGCTTTCTCCCCACCACCGCCACCCTCAGTCCTACTCGACTAGCAACTATTCCATCGGTTCCCCAAGACCACTGCACAAATATCATTACATTACCAACCATTCTGTTTTTGCCGAAAAGTTAGCAACCCGTTGTGATGATGATGGAAGATGTCATTGGATAGCTTAGCTCCTAGGAATCACATCCTTTACTAGTACCAGTGATAGGATACAATAGTTTATTTGCAGGATGGTTAAGCCATCAAAACAAAGAGCTTGCATTACCACATTGAAAACTTGAAGCTTAGAAATTTTCATTCAACAATGAAGACCATGAAAGACCGAAAAAGCAGAAACACAGACCACTTGCATCATCGATTAATTCAAATCTATTAGTAATTTCCAATATATATATATATATATATATATATATATTTCAACATGAAAGAGATTCATAATGTCAGCAGCCATCGAAGATGAATTCGAGATTCGACATCCTCTTGTTGATACTCGACGGAAGCGCTTCCTTCTTCACGGGCGGGTATTATTGCTTTCCAAAGGATCCTCGCGGATACCGCCATAACTGCCACCAACTGGTTTTGTGGAATGGCAAGATGACGACTGAGAGAAGAGAAAGAAGAAAAGGGTTTTTGAATAATTACAAAGAGGTCTTTAAGCTGAATAAAAAAAGTGTTGTCGACGTTTAGGGTTTAGGGTTTAAGTAGTTTTTCACGTTAACAAATTTTTTTTTGAATATACAAGTGTGATTACATGGTAATATATATTCATAATCACATTAACAATTCCTTAATGATAATAATTAGCTTAAATAATTATTCGACTAAATTGGAAAAAATTAAAATATTAAAATAAGACAAACTCTATTTTAGAGTTGCTTTTGGTATATTTTATCTAAAATAATAATAAAGTTGTTCAATTAAGAAAATCGAAACTGAAAAGAAAAAAAGAGCCCAAGAAGATAGAAGACTCAAGCGAGGCCCTAACTTTGCTTTGAAATTGTAAAGAAACAAAAGTAGGAAATGTTTAAGATTTTTTTATTAGAATTTTTTAATTTTTTTATATTATGCAGGTTCATTTTACTGTTTATATTTATAGTTTATGGCTGTCCTCTCAATTATTAATTTCCATTAAAAAATGTTGCACATTAGTTCAAAAGGTTAATAACTAATTTAGCCCCTAAGCTATAATTAAAAAATCATTTTGATATTTTAAAACTTTTCTTAACAATAATTGTAAATAAATCTTAAAAATAAATAAAAATCATATAAAAATTGAGTTGCAAGAAGGAAAAACCAAGAATTTTACAGTTAATTAGTTTTTTCATATCCAATCTCTTTAGAAATCAATCTTTGAATTTTCACAAAAAAAAATAAATATTCATTCATTTTGATCCTATTCATGATTTCATTTTCTTTGTTGTTTTACGCTCTCTTCATTTTCATATTTCTTTATCTTTTTTTTTCCTTTTTTCATGCAGATTAGTGTTAGCTCCGCTTTTCCCAAATTATTACAAATAATATATATGTTTTATTTATACTTGAAAATAAAATATTGACTTGAAATTTAGGAGAAGGAATTGTGGATTTGGATAAGAAGAATAACACTTTGTAATATAAATTAAAAAAAAATTAAAACTAAAAGTTACTTAAAAACTGAACCAATCTTGTAACTAGAGTTACAAAAATAAACGATAGGTTTAAAAAAGTAGGGTACTTTGTATTAAAAGAAAAAAACTCTCGAATTTAAAAAAAAATTAAAATTTACCAAAGAACCCAACTATATAATAAACATTTTGTTCTTTCTATTTTGTCCTCTTCTTTTTAAATTTTTCTCTTCATAATTATCAAGAAAATAATGTAGATAGCCCGTTGATGGTAGAAGTTTTTATATTCTTAAGAATCAAAGTAATGTTGCAAGCTTAGATTTTGTTTCTTGAAAGCTCCAACAACAACAATTGGTTTAATAGTGAAATACAGATCTTACATTGAGATGCATTTTGTTAGAGCTTTTATGATTGTCGAAATCATTTTAAAAAAAAAAAAACAAAAATAAGTCTCGATTTATATTATAGAAAATGAAAATGGAGTCACCACCAATAATTTTTTTAAAGCAGGTATAATTGGGTCACCTCTCGAGATTTAAAAAAAAAACATTAAAAGAATTTTGGTCCTTGAAACCATAAAACGAGTTCGGGAGTCGATTACGCATAAGGAAGGATTAACACCGTTACACGCCCAAAATTGGTTCCTAATCGATTATTCAAAGTCTTTATTAGTTGAAAAATTAAAAATTCGAGAAAAATTTAAGTCGTGATCCTTAAATGCATGAATGTCAAATTTATTCTATTTTGAAAACAAATTTTATTTCCGAAGAAAGCTCGTTATTTCGAATTAATCGAGGAAAAATCATATCCAGTAAGTTACGTCATAACAATTTGAACACTAAAAAATGACGAGCTTTTCAAAAAAACCTCGTATTAAAATTTTAAAATGATATTCAATTATCCCAGTTCAAAGAAAAAACACACCCAGTGAGTTAAGACATGATTTTTCGAATTCTCGAGACAAAGGATATTGCCTTGATTTATTAAAACAATTTGAGTATTTTAAAAAACAAATCTTCATGTTATGCAAGAAATATTCACATGATTTACAAGTATACATAATAAAAAATAATACATATACAAAATACAATAAAATAAAATAATATACATATACACATAATAGAAAATAATACATATACAAAATACAATAAAATAAAATAATATACATATGCATATAAAAAAAAAAGGGATTTAAAAAAATTACATTAAAATCGGGTCAAATTCAAATTTTTGAAAACTTTAGGGGTCAAATCAAAAATTTTAGAAAGTTTGGGGGTTAAATTGGAATTTTTGGAAAATTTTGGGGTTAAATTCAAATTTTTGGAAAATTTGGGGGTTAAATTTGAATTTTTGGAAAGTTTGGGTTCAAAAATAATTTTTGGATAGTTTGGGGATTAAAAAATAATTTTAAAATAAAACAAGGGCTTTATAGGTAATAAACCCAAAAATCTTGACACGTGGTAAGTCTTGGAACATTTTTGGGTTAAGGACCAAATTGAAAACTAAGTAAAATTGTAAGGCCGAATTGAAAATAAGAAAAAGAAAAGCAAAAGGACTTGATTGAAATCTTTAAAACTTTGGAGAGACCTATTGGGCAATTTTCCCAATGTTTAAAAATGGATAATAATCCCCCTCAAAACGGTGTCACTTCATTTGGCTATATAAGCCATTTTTACCTCTTTTGTTTTTTCATTTTCATTCACTCTTCTAGAAAAAAACCAAACACCCCCCCTTTTCTCTCCATGGCCAATTGGTCAAACAAAAAAAAAAAGGATGAGGGCAAGCCACCATCGTGAGCCTGCAGTGGACGGTGGTCAGAACCTAAAAAGTGATGGAATTCGAAACGTTTTGAAGGTAAAAAAAATATCCCTAATATACTTACTTTCAAATATATATCAAGGAAAAAAGTTAGATCTACTGATTTTCGAAAATATGGAAAAAATAACTTGATACCTTGATTTGGTTTCTGCTTCTGATTGCTTTGCTTGCATCTTTGCAATTACTAAGAATTTTAGTATATTATTTAGTGTATTTTTGTGTAAAATACATTTTTGAGTTGGGTTTTTATAACTCTTTTTACAATCGATTTTTTTGGATTTTTCGGTGACGTGCGTAAAGTGGAGTCCGAATCTAACGAAATCGATGACGGCGGCGGCGCGAGCGAGGTTATTGATGATGGTGACGATTAGAGGCTAAAAGGGAGCTAGGATTTGTTTAGTTTTTTGGGTTTGTGAAGTTGGACTAGTATTTGGGCCAGTTTGTATTGGGTTTATAAGAATAAATGGGTTATTTTAAGCTTGGAAAAAAATATTTGGGTTTTATTTTTCAATTTCATTATTTATTATTTATTTTATTTATGAATAAATAATTAATTAATTATAAAAAAGAAAAATAGTGTATTGGGCCCGAATGAAATTGGGTCAATACAGTTGCCCCTCTTTGCTCATTATCGTGTAACAAGAATTGAGTAAAGAATAAAAGAAAACCAGTTTCATCCGGTCCTACTGAATTTTTTTTAATGTCTCTTATTTTCAGCAACCTACCCCTTTCATCTTATTGATCGTTCTATACCACCGCATCCACTTCATGGATATAGGATTTGATGTTGTAGCTTCATCCTGCTCCACTGTAGCTTTAGGGAGATAAATATTTGCTTTCATAACTTGAGTCCGACCAACTACAACTTCAAGGGTATATGTTTTGGTTTTGTAGCTTCATCCAGCTCTACTGTAACTTTAGAGAGATAAGGATTCAGCTTTGTAGCTTCACTCCATTTCTCTGCAACTTTAGTAAAGATCGAGATCTACTACTGTGAGTTTTAATTCGCCCTTTTACAACTTTAGAGGTATATGATTTACTTCTGTAGCTTCAATTTGCCCCTCTATAGCTTTATGGGTAAAAGATTAGATTGTTTCAATCTGCCTCATGGTCGGGGTAGGAGATCTGATGGTCTTCAATCTGCCCTTTAGTGAGGGTAAAAGATTGGGTTGCTTCAATCTGCCCCATGGTCGGGGTAAGAGATCGGATGGTCTTCAATCTGCCTTTTGGTTAGGGTAAAAGATTAAATTGTTTCAATCTGCCCTATGGTCAAGGTAAGAGATTAGATGGTCTTCAATCTGTCCTCTAGTTAGGGTAAAAGATTGGATTGTTTCAATTTGCCTCATGGTCAGGGTAAAAGATTAAATGATCTTTAATCTGCCCTTTGATTAAGGTAAAAGATTAGATTGCCTTAAAAAAGATCAGATGGTTTTCAATCTACCCTCTGGTTAGGGTAAAAGATCTAATGGTCTTTAATCTACCCTCTGGTTAGGGTAAAAGATTAGATTGCTTCAATCTGCCCCACGGTCGAGGTAAAAGATTGGATGGTCTTCAATCTGTCCTCTAATTAAGGTAAAAGATTGGATGGTCTTCAATCTGCCCTCTGATTAGGGTAAAAGATGGAATGGTCTTCAATCTACCCTCTGATTAGGGTAAAAGATTAGATGATTATAACTTGCTCCATTCCACTACAAGTTTACGGAGATTGAGGTTCGTTACTTGTTTTAATCCGCCTCTTTACAACTTTAAAGATATAAGATTCTAGTGCTTTACTTCACTCCACTGTAACCTCAAGAAGTTGAGATCTGTTACTTGTTTTAATCTACTTCACTACAACTTTGAGGTAAAAGATTCGCCGTTGCGACTTCAATCTGCTCTTCTTCAACTTTAGAGACGTAAGATTCGCCCTTGCAGCTTCAATTTACTTTTCCTCATCTTCAGGGTGTAAGATTCATCGTTGTGGCCTCAACATTCCCTTCACATCTCTAGGGTACAAGGTTCGTTGTTGCAGCTTCAACCTTTCCCTCCATAACTCTAGGGTACAAGATTCACCGTCGTGACTTCAATCTTTCCCATCACGTCCTTAAGGTACAAAGTTTGCCGTTGCGGCTTCAACCTTTCTCTTCATATCTCTAGGGTATCAGATTTGCCGTTGCAGCTTCAATCTTTCCCTTCAAACCTATAGAATATGCTTTTATGGACCTCCATGTAGGCCAGATTATTAAGATGTCATGATCAGAATAAGTCAAATGCTCCTAACCAGATGGGTATGAATGATGAATGCAAAAATGTCATCTTTGAGAACGATTTTATTTTTAGGCCTTAGGTCGACATTGTTTGTCATTTGTTTAAGTTCTATCGTAGACGTGTTATCATATTCTTCTTTTGGTTTGATATTTTTGACATGAAACCTAAAGAGGTAGTCGTAATTCGAACTATTTATTTTAAGATCCTTCTAACCCTCGGGTTTGGTTATTTCGAACTAGTGGTCCTGTTTCAGGTCTCTCTACTATTTAGGCATTTTCCAGAGTAATATGCGAAAATCCTTTTATTTCTTATATCGTTAGACTACTAACCATTATTTCAAATGCAAAAAATGCATGAATCAGGTTATAAGGTGGATGAAATTAAATTTTATTGGAGGTAAAGCTTGCATGAATGAAAAGATTAAAAATCACTAGTCTACTAACTATTATTTCAATGCAAAAATGCTTGAACATGATTGTGAGGTGACAAGATTAAAAATGACAAACATTGATCAAAAGTTGCCAAAAAAAAATCAAGTGAGAAAAGAATGAAGTTAGGTGCCCCAAATATCAAAGTATGAGCTTCGCTAGGCAAACTTGATAAGAACCATTCTAAGCTTGACATGTGTCCATGAAACTTGGAGTACTTCGTCGATGCTTCAAGGTGTAAAGTTTTTCCACCTTGTTTTTTTAAGAGAGAAGATCGTTTCATACATCTCTCTTTTATTCAAATTTGAGCCACCTTTTCAGGATTTCAACTCAAATCTCCTTAGGTTTCGAGATGCCCTTTACGGGGTTTTACATCGACCTCCTCTTTTTATTTTTCTTTTATTCTTTTTTCCTTTTCCTTTTCTTTTTTTCTTTTTTTTTTAATTTCTTCCTCACCGAATTCGAGTTCACAAGATTGAGCAGGTCTTTGCTATCTATCTCGAACAAAATTAAAGCTCCTCCAAAAAAGGTTTTCTTCACCTCATAGGGCCTTTCCCAATTCGACGCCCATTTTTCTTGGAAGTCTTTTGTAAGCAAGATTCTTTTCAAAACTAGAGCGGAATTCTCTAGAGTGAATCCTTCTTTGTCGTAAGCCCTTGTCACCTACTCATGACGGATGACTTTTAGTATCTTTTCTTCAATCAAGTTTAACTGACTGCATTTGGATTGGATCCATTCTGCTTCATCAGTTCTAACAAAATCTGGAGGGAAGGATCATCGACCTCACCTGAAGTCACACTATCGCGGAGTTGTCGATAGATTTTGCATCACTTGGTCTTATGGCATGAACTAGGATGTTATTAACCTTGATGTTGAACTAAAGATGTTGAAATCTTGCTATTTTGGTTGTGTATAAGCATGAGGTATATCGTATATATTTAAGTATATGATGCTTGTAAAACCTAGAAGTTTGTGTATAAAGTGTGATATCTAAATGCATAAACATGTGTTGTTATGTTAACTTGTGTTTTGGTACAATTCTTGAAATGTTGCATACTTGTTTCGGTAGAACTTATATAGGTATCTGTAGAAATACAATGTAGGAGAGAGGTTGTCCTCTTACTTGAGTTGTATCGGTAGTTAAAGTACAAGTATCGATAGTTTCTAGCATTGTTGTATCGATAATTGGTATACATATATCGATAAAAGTTGCAGGGTGTGAATTTTTGCTCTCTGGAGTTTTTGGTATCGGTAGATGTATAACTTGTATTTGTAGAAACCTTATTTGTATCGGTAGAACTAGTGTAAATACCGATAGAAATCTACATAGTTTTCAAATTGTTCACTGACTTGACTATTACCAATACTTGATTATCATGTATTAGTAAAAGTCCCCTAAAATATTGAAAATATCATTTTTACCCTTAATAAAATTATGTTATGTTTTGATATTGTTTTAAACTGTGAGAAATGATTTTGTGTTGAATAAAGATGCAGACAGTCGGATATATGTAAAAAGGTGAATAGAATAAAATGAATAGTAAACATTGGATTCCTAACCGACGACGGTACTCAAGATATGGGTGATACATTTAGTGGTATCAGAGCTTTCAATTTAGCTTTTTCTTGGACATTTATCGTTATAATAGATGATGTCATATGAACATGTGATAGTGTGATATAAATGAATCCAATCTAACAATAGTTTTTGCAGATAAAGGTAAATATGCCTGAATCAAAAAGAGAAGATACTAATGAAGTGAACAGCAATGAGCCAATAAATGATTTCGAGGCTAGTCATGGGTCCTTATTATACCAATGACAGAAAGCGAAGCTTAAAACATATTCCTTGACTTAATGAGAAAGTGGTTCTCGAAATTTATGTAGAATAGCCGAATGGTGCCACCTCTTCCACCCCCAATTACACAGCCTGCTGCTCGACCTACTGTACCTCCTGTAATGCCTTCATCTTTTTCGATAATTGAACAGAGACATCGTATTCCAATAGATAGGGTAAGGAAGTATGAGGTAGAGGAATTTTGTGAAAATGCTGAGGATGATCCGTCTAGCGCCGAGTATTGGATAGAAAACACTCTGAGGGTGTTGAATGAAATGACTTGTCCATCTGAAGATTTTTTGAGGTGTACTGTTTCGTTACTAAAAGATGAAGCTTATAATTGGTGGGTAATGATCGTAGCGGTGATACCAGAAAACAAAGTTACTTGGGAATTTTTCCTGATAGAATTTAAAAACAAATATGTAAATAAAAGATATCTGGAGAAGAAGATGAAAGAATTTTTAGAGTTGAGACAGGGAAGCAAGACAGTGACAGAATATGAGCGAGAGTTTGTATTTCTCAGTAAGTATGCTCGAGAGATTGTACCCACTAATGAAGCTTTGTGTGTCCATTTTAAAGATGATTTGAGTGATGAAATAAAGATGATTTGAGTGATAAATAAAGATATGGTGGGTGGTTCAAAAATTCGGCCATTCGTCGTATTAGCAGACCGAGCACAGAAGATGGAGGAAGTATACAACCAAAAAAGATAGTGAGAGAAGAGATTTCGGGATTTCGGGAAGAAAAATCCCACCTGAACTTTTCAATGTCACCACCGAAGAAATTTAGAGAGAGTGGAGCCCATGAAGTAGTCTATTCTGGTTTTTTGAGCAGGAGTCGATCAGGACCATTAGTATCCATATTTCAAAATTGGCCTACAGATAGTGTGACAAGTGTTCGTAACGTGCCAACACCAGTATGCGAGCATTGTAAAAGAATTCATTCGGGTGAATGTCGGTTTGTTAAAGGAGCTTGCTTTAAATGTGAAAATACCAATCATTTCATGCGGAATTGTTCGATGAACTCGGAGGCAAAGGAAGATCGGAGTGTTAACCCTCCGGTTACATCGTAGAAAGGTAGACGTTGGGGCAATGTAGCGGTGCAAGTGGAAATCGAAACAAACAGAGAGATAGTAGGAGTAGGTTAGAGGCTCGAGCACCTGCGCAGACTTATGCCATTCGAGCTAGAGAAGAGGCTATCGCTCTTGATGTGGTGACTGGTATATTCTATCTTTTTAATGATATTGTATGTGCTTTAATTGATTCAGGGTCAACTCATTCATATATCTGCACTTCTTTAGCCACTGATAAGAAATTGGTCGTTGAGTCGATTGAATTTGATGTGCAAGTCACGAAGCCTTTGGGGCATAGTGTCATAGTTAACCTGGTATGTCGTAAATGTCCGCTGAAAGTTCGGGGCTATAAATTTCTTGTCGATTTAATGCTATTGTCATTCACCGAGTTTGATGTAATCTTAGGTATGGATTGGTTATCTGAGCATGATCCGATAGTAAATTGCAAGCAAAGACAGATTAGTTGAAATGTCCAACAGGTGAAGTAATTACAGTGGAATCTGGTAGATTGAATAGTGAAACCAGAGTGATTTCAACTATTTTAGCATAAAAAGATGGTTTATAAAGGCTGTAAAGCATTTCTGGCATATATACTTGATACTCGGGGCTCGAAAACAAAATTGGATCAGGTACCAATTGTTTAAGAGTGCACAGATGTATTTCCGGAAGAATTACTGGGTTTACCGCTAGTTAGGGAGGTAGAGTTCGATATTGATTTATTTCCAGGTACTGCTCCGATCTCTATCCACCGTATAGAATGTCGTCGCCCGAATTGAAAGAATTGAAAGCTCAGTTGCAAGAATTGTTAGACAGAGGATTCATACGACCCAGTGTATCACCATGGGGTGAGCCCGTATTATTTGTGAAAAAGAAGGATGGATCGATGCGGATGTGTATAGACTACAAGCAGTTAATTAAAGTGACAATCAAGAACAAGTATTCATTGTCTCGGATTGATGAGTTATTTGATAAGTTAAAAGGTGCAACCGTGTTCTTCAAAATAAACCTCTGGTCATGTTATTATTATATGAGAGTCAAAGATTATGATATAATAAAGACGACATTCAGGACTCGGTAAGGACATTATGAGTTTTTAGTTATGCCATTTGGGTTTACTAACGCTCCCGTAGCATTTATGAATTTGATGAATAGAATATTTCAACCCCAGTTGGATAGGTTTGTGGTTGTGTTTGTTGACAACATATTGATTTATTCCAAGACAGAATCAGAGGATACCCATCATTTGATAGAGGTGTTACGGATTTTGCGAGAAAATTAGTTGTATGCAAAATTCAGTAAATGTGAATTCTGGCTTCGAGAAGTTGGATTTTTAGGTCACGTAGTATCTTTGGAGGGAATACGTGTTGATCCGAGCAAAATTTCAGCTATTCTGGATTGAAAGGTACTGAAGAATGTTTCTGAAGTACGTAGCTTCCTAGGATTTGCAGGTTATTATCGTCGGTTTGTAAAAGACTTTTTCATCATAGCTTTACCGATGACGAGATTGCTACAGAAAAACATTCAATTCGTATAGTCTGAAAAGTGTCAGCAAAGTTTCAACCAGTTGAAAAAGTTGTTAATTGAAGGTCCGGTCTTGAGATGTGCAAGATGGTAAAGTGGTAGCTTATGCTTCTCGACAATTGAAATCGTATGAAAAGAATTATCCGACTCATGATCTGGAGTTAACTGCTATAGTTTTTGCATTGAAGATTTGGCGACACTACCTCCATGAGGAGAGATGCCACATAATTACAAATCACAAGAGTTTAAGATATCTGATGACACAAAAGAAGTTGAATCTGCAACAGCGCTGATGGTTAGAGCTATTAAAAGACTATGACCTTGTGATCGATTATCATCCGGGTAAGGCCAATGTTGTAGCTGATGCCCTGAGTCAAAAATCGATGTTTGCATTGATAGCAATGAATGTCCATCTATCATTAGAAGACGATGGTTCTATCACCGTAGAGCTTAGGGTGACACCGTTATTTCTTCGGGTTCAGAAAAAGAAGTCCAAAGCTTCTAGCTAAAAGAGAACGGATACAGGGTGATTCCACCACGGAGTTTACAGTTGATACAGATGGTATGTTGTACTACAAAGGCAGGGTATGCATTTCAAATGATTCAGATTTGAGATGAGATATTCTGACAGAGGCTCATAGCAGCCCTTATTCCATACACCCGGGGAGTGTGAAAATGTATAACGACTTGAAATATTGTATTGGTGGTCAGGTATAAAACGAGAGATTTCAGAATTTATGACTAGATGCCTTATATGTCAACAAGTGAAAGCCGAACATTAGGTGTCATCCGGGTTACAACAATCGATTACCATTCCAGAGTGGAAATGAGAATGAGTCACAATGGATTTTGTCACAAGACTTTCAGTAACACCGAGAAGGAAAGATTCAGTTTGGGTAATTGTAGAAAGATTGACAAAGTCCGCTCATTTTATTCCCATTCGGGTAGATTACCCACTTGAGAGAGTAGCCGAGCTACGTGTCCGAGATAGTTCGATTACACGGGGTACCAGCCTCTATCATCTCCGATAGGGATCTACGTTTTACCACGAGATTTTGGGGTAAGTTACATGAGGCTTTAGGGACCAGATTGATTTTAGTACTACATATCATCCGCAAACAGATGGTCAGTCAGAGCGAGTGATATAGATTCTTGAGGATATGCTACGATGCTATACACTTGAGTTTGAAGGAAGCTGGGAAAGGTACTTGTCATTGATGGAGTTTGCATATAATAACAGCTACCAATGGAGTATTAAGATGGCACCATTTGAAGCATTATATGGTCGGAAGTGCAAGACACTTTTGTACTGGTCAGAACTAAGAGAGCCTAAGTTGATCGAAACTGATTTAGTTCATGAGACTGAAGACAAAGTGCAGGTAATTCGTGATTGTCTGAAAGTAGCGTCTAATTGACAGAAGTCATACGCAGATCTTAAAAGGAAAGACATAGAAATTACTGTAAGAGACAGAGTTTTCCTGAAAGTTTCACCTTGAAAAAAGGTGCTACGGTTCAACCGAAAGGGAAAGTTGAGTCCACGGTTTATTGGGGCGTATGAGATCATAGAACGGGTTGGTCCTGTAGCATATAAGTTGACTTTACCACCAGAATTGAAAAAGATCCATAATCTATTTCATGTTTCGATGCTGAGACGGTATAGATCGAATCCTTCTCATGTGATTATACCTTGTGAAGTCGAGATACAGCCGGATTTATCGTATTCGAAAGAATCGGTAAGAATTTTAGCGTGTAAGGTGAAAGAGTTACGAAACAAAAAGGTACCATTAGTGAAAGTACTATGGAACAAACACGGGCTTGAAGAAGCCACTTGGGAGATGGAGTCTTGATGAGATCACAGCACCCTAACTTGTTTACTAGTAAGAAATTTCGGGACGAAATTTACCTAAGGGGGAGATTTGTAACAGCCCAATTTTTAGTGGTGTTGAAAACAATGATTTCGGGATAACAATTCCAACGAGTCGAGTTGTTAATTTATTTACTGTAAATATTTACGACTTTGTTAGCATCGTATTAAAATTTGGTAAGAAAATTTTAATGTTTAAATAGTCAATTGAGTAGAAAAGATTAAATTTTAATAGGTGTAAAAGTATAGATAATTGATTAGAAGGACCAAATGAATAAATTAGTCAAAGAACTATTAGTGAGTGGTATATCATGATTAGTATTAATGGTAAATAGGTTGATTAAGATTAAAAAAAGGGGGTTAATTAAACCTTAATAATGAAAGTTTAAATATTTACAAAATTACCATTGACTATATATATGTAATTAAAAGAGAAAAATGAGATTTTCACCTAATTTCTTCATTTCTTCCACAGCAAGACTAAGGAAAGTTAGGGTTCCATTGTTGAAACTTTGAGCTTTGATTTGGGTAAGCAAATCTTGATCGTTTTTAGTAATTTTTATGTTTTTGAGTCAGTATCAGCTTAAGCTAACTTATGCAATTACTAATTTTTGAATCTGTCAAATGTTAGAAAACTTTCCATTATTGAAATTGCTTGTTCTTGGAAGTTTTTGATGTATTTGAATGTTTGATACTTGGGTTAAATCTCTTTGTAAAGTGATATTTGATGAAATTAAGGTTTAAGGACTAAAATGTTAAAATGGTGAAATTGTTATACTTGGTGTGAAATAAATGGGTTTGTATGGATTTATTTGAGGACTATAAATGTTTGAGTGGTATGGTTTGAGGAGAGAATGGTATTTTGTGTGTTTGTGTTAAAAGGACTAGATTGAATAAAAAGAAAGTATTAGGGGTAAAATTGTAATTTTACCAATAGAAATTAGATTGTATGATTTAATGTGAGAAATTGAATAATTTGTGGATGTAGACTACGATCATGTTACAGATCGAGGAAAAGGGAAATTGACGGATTAGTCCTTAAAGTTTTCCTAAACTACAATCCAATCCGATAAGTTCATAATGTAAATCTTACTTAATTTCCTTGTATATGTATATATGTTGTCAATGTACAGCAAATTGAAAACATTCAGTATTGAAGATAATCGAAGAAATGAAACGCAAGAGATAGTAGACATTATGCCGTTGAAATAGTACTGACACGATGGTTAGGGTACCGCATGTGTTGCAAGTCCTCGATAGCTTGTGTGAGCAACATCTTGACTCGAAAAAAGAGATATGGATCCTATATGGATTACAGGTCCTACGATGGTTGGGACTCATGTTTTATGCATACTCTTGACAGCTCGTGTGAGCAGCATCTTTAGGAAATAATTTACAGTATAGATAGACACCGTACCGATGGCTGGGATATTGCATACGTTACGAGTCTTCGACAGTTCGTGTGAGCAGCATCGGGTACTGGTAACAGAAAGATATGAACAAAAAGAGAAGTTGTAAATATTCAAGCGCAATGGAAACTATGTTGGCTCGAATGAGTCATTATTGCTATTATCATGTTCGTATTTCTTAACTATCAAACTTACTAAGCTATAAAGCTCACCACAGTTATTATTGTTTTGTATATCGTTTTGCTGACTAAAGATCGGATCATCGACCTCACTTGAAGTCACACTATCGCGGAGTTGTCGGTAGATTTTGCATCACTTGGTCTTATGGCATGTACTAGGATGTTATTAACCTTGATGCTGAACTAAAGATGTTGAAATCTTGCTATTTTGGTTGTGTATAAGCATGAGGTATAACATATATATTTAAGTAAATGATGCTTGTAAAACCTAGAAGTTATGTATAAAGTGTGATATCTAAATGCATAAACATGTGTTGATATGTTAACTTGTGTTTTGGTACAATTCTTGAAATGTTGCATACTTGTTTCGGTAGAATTTATACAGGTATTGATGAAGAGAGGTTGTCCTCTGACTTGAGTTGTATCGGTAGTTGAATTACAAGTATCGGTAGTTTCTAGCATTATTGTATCAGTAGTTGGTATACATATATCAATAGAAGTTGCAGGGTGTGAATTTTTGCTCTTTGGAGTTTTTGGTATTGGTAGATGTATAACTTGTATCGGTAGAAATCATACTTGTATCGGTAGAACTAGTGCAAATACCGATAGAAATCTGCACTGGTGTGTTGTCGGGAACACCAAATATAACCTACTCCGAAAATTAAAGTAAATAATAGTAAAATGGAATTAGGGTCTAAACTTCAGGGACTGGAGAGTCGTAAAAAGTCTTATCTGTCGAGATCGTGGGCCAAATCGTGCCCAAGAAAAGTGTCGCGATCTAAGGAAAAATAAAAGAAATATAATTAAAAATAAAAGAGAATATAATTAAAAGAAATAGAAAATAGGGAAGTCGAAGTAAAAATAAATAGCATAAAATAAACAAGTTGAAAAAAGAAGGGTTTTATCGATATTTAAAGATCCAGCCTCCGGTTATCTTGATTCTTCCTCGATTCAATCATAGACTTTGGATGGTTCTTCTCATGCCTTAATAAGCCAGTTATAGTGGAAGAGGATGTCTACGACCACCAGCTCTGGATATAGTTTTTAGAGGAACCTGACTCTAGCCAACGTCGCTCTAATGGGACTGTCTTACACTAGATCACCTTTTCCCAACGATGAATGCCACGTCGTTTTGTCTCTTTGGCTCAGAAACCTTTGACGCAGTAAGTTAGTGAACCGACTGTGCAACCTTCTCAAAACACACAAAGTGACCAGCTTTGCACAAGATGATAAGATTACTTTTGTAGGGATTTTGGACGGAAATATCGATCCCGTAATACAGATAATTGATGAATACCGGAGTGAGAAGAATTAAGCGTGGATTCTAATCCTTATGAACTTTGGAGAAATATTTGATAACCTTCGGCTAGAAGGGTTTTTAGTTACTCATAATTTTGGGGAAGAACACAAGATAATAGAATAAAGCTTTTATTGAACTAGGGATTTAGAGAGATGGAGGATTTTTCAATGAATGGGGAATGAATAATTCAATCACTCCACCCCCTATTTATAGTACATAATATTCCTAGTCGAATCCAATCTAAATTCTAAAAGATAATTAGAATTATATCTAACATTTAATTTCCCTAATTGAATCCAATTTAAACTCTAAAAGATAAATACAAAAAGATAAACATAAATTAAATACAAATTTAAATGATAAATAATATCTTAAATATTAAATCCTACTATAAAATATATTTCAAAAATAAAATAAAATAAAACTAAATCTTTTTGTCCTATAAAATCTCTCTTTTAGCATTTCATCTTTACACAACTTCAAATTCACCTCCAAAACCATGCTTTTTGTCTTTAATTTATCTTCTATCACAACTTAAGTCCCTACAAAATAAAAAGACAATAAATAGCCCAATTTAATAGGATCATACTCTAAAAATATATATATATTTAATATCCAAAAGTATGTCATATTTAAGCATTATCATGCACAGTTTCCAAATTGTTCACTGACTTATCTATTACCGATACTTGACCATCAGGTACCGATAGAAGTCCCCTAAAATGTTGAAAATGTCATTTTTACCCTTAATAAAAATTGTGTTATGTTTTGATATTGTTTTAAGTGTGAGAAATGATTTTGTGTTGAATAAAGATGCAGACAGTCGGATATATGTAAAAAGGTGAATAGTATAAAATGAATAGTAAACACCGGATTCCTAATTGGTAACGGTACTCGGGATATAGGTGTTACATTGATTCTAGTTCAATTTCATTAGAACAACTTTACTAGAAAACAAATTCCTTTACATAAGTCAGATACATATATGGTTGTGCCTTAATGCTCAGAGTCTTAATCTTCCAAGCTAATTTTTGCTCCGGTTTAACTCTGATTTCCAGCTCAAAATGTCGATCTTGAATGGTTAAGGTCTACAAGTGGTTAGTTACTTCTCGCATTTGGAGCAAAGCTTCGTTCGCAATATAATCTTTATCTTCGTCTTGCCTGTGAAAGCGTTGAAGTTGTTTTCCAACATTCACTATTTGTTTCTACAGTTTCTTTGAGAAGCTCAACTTGTAGTTCAGAATGAGACCTCAAGTTCTTCTACTTTGAATTCTTCATTCCTAGTTTGGCTTGTCTTTTAGCTTAGTCTCTAATTCGAGACCACATCCTCTATATGCACTGATGCCTTGGGGAAGATGATTGATTCATAAACTCTTAAGGCGAATATTTCGACCTTTTCTTTGAGTCAAGGTGCACCAAATTTAAGTTTAATGAACTCTTCCAAGTGATGCACCTATTATCCTTTTTCTTAATCTCAATCATAACTTAATGCTCGCTCCCCGATTACGCTCATCATCTTCTTAATCTCGAGTAAGTAATGCAAATCACCATATTCGATAGAATGTCTGCCTTGTCTCATTATCCTATCTATCTCATATTTCTTTTAGCTTGTGCGAATTAATCTGAATCATGCTTATCTAGGTGAAATTCCAAAGTTCTGATATATGTACCTCTAGCAGGCTATCATCTTTCTCTAGTTGTCTTTTCTTTGACTATATACACAAGGCCACATTATCTTCCACTTTATCAAAAAAAAAAAAACTCGTTTTCCATGTTAAGTTCTCTATTTGGTAATTGAGCTTAAATCAACACCTTTTCTTTGATGAAAATGCTATGCAAACAGGTTCAGGAATAAAACTTGAAAATAACTTGCAATTAAAAGCAAAGAAGCAAGAATATAATTGTATTTCTTAACTTGGTAACCACTAATGTCTGGCACAGTTCCACTTAAGGTAGGCTCTCATGGAATTAAATGCAAGTTAAAACAAATATGCTGCTTATGAGTGCATGTATGCATAAAAAAAGTATTGACCCATAGCTCAATTCTATTAGAACAACTTTACTAGAAAACAAATTTCTTTACATAAGGCAGATACGTATATGGTCGTGCCTTAGTGTTCAAAAGCCTTAATCTTCATAGGAAATCATCCAATTTCGCCTTGGTTCTCTCCGATTTTTGGTCCAAAATATCAGCTTGAATGATTAAGTGATCAATCACTTCTCGTACTCGAGTTAAAGTGGCTCATTGTGCGGTCTTCGTTTCTGTCTTACTCATCTGTCCTTCTTTTGACCATAGGCGCACAACCATATTGTCTTTTACTTTATTAAGAAATATATTTTCTTATGACCAAATTTTATGTTTAGTAATCGAACTCAAGTCAATACCTTTCCTAATATGAGGATGCAAATGCACAATAAAGAAAAAAAAACCAAGTTAGTACCAACAATTATAAAATGTATCAACAAATATACCACAGAGAATCTACGCATCTATTAGGTGGTTTCTAAAGGTTCGATATAATTCTACCTAGGGTGGGCACTTAGGGCTCATTATATGTGGTTCTCGGTTTTAAAGTAATGGTACCCAAACCAGCAGATTCCTTTGTCTCACCTATTATAGGCTCATACGGATGAGTTCAGTTCAGGAGGATATATTTCCCGTATGTTTGCACGGAAGTGAAAACTTCACGAAAACATAGGTACGGATGTATCCCGAAAGCGATTCACTATCCTGCATGGATGTGAAAACCTCACGAAAGAGTAGCTTCTCACTTCCACTTAAGCGATGTAGTAACAAATGCATGTATGCAAAAATATAGACATATAATATTAACATGCTATTATCACAACAAACATATAAAATACAAAAATGTATAGGATCGCAAATTAAATTAAATTGAATTTTAAATTTTCAATAGAAAAACAAAAAATAATTGATCTTCGGCTTGACTCTCTTATTGGTCCCCAATGGAGTCGCCAAGCCGTCGAAACCATTTTTTTGAAGAAAAACAAAAACAAGTCTCGATTTATATTTTGGAAAATGAAAATGGAGTCACCACCAATAATTTAAAAAAAAAGTGTAATTGGCTCACCTCTCGAGATTTAAAAAAAAATCATTAAAAGAATTTTGATCCTTGAAATCATAAAACGAGTTCAGGAGTCGGTTACGCATAAGGAAGGATTTACACCCTTACACGCCCAAAATTGGTACCTAATCGATTATTCAAAGTCTTTATTTGTTGAAAAATTAAAAATTCGAGAAAAATTTAAGTCGCGATCCTTAAATGCATGAATGTCAAATTTATTCTATTTTGAAAACAAATTTTATTTTCGAAGAAAGCTCGTTATTTTGAATTAATCGAGAAAAAGTCACATCCAGTAAGTTAGGGCATAACAATTTGAATATTCAAAAATGACAAGCTTTTCAAAAGTATCTCGTATTAAAATTTTAAAAGAATATTCAATTATCCTAGTTCAAAGAAAAAACCACACCCAGTGAGTTATGACATGGTTTTTTGAATTCCTGAGACAAAGGATATTGTCTTGATTTATTAAAACAATTTGAGTATTTAAAAAAAAAACAAATCTTCATGTTATGCAAGAAATATGCACATGATTTACAAGTATACGTAATAAAAAAAATAATACATATACAAAATACAATAAAATAAAATAAAATAATATACATATACACATAATAGAAAATAATACATATACAAAATACAATAAAATAAAATAATATACATATGCATATAAAAAAAGGGATTTAAAAAATTACATTAAAACCAGGTCAAAGTTGAATTTTTGAAAACTTTAGTGGTTAAATCAGAATTTTTGGAAAGTTTGGGCCAAATTAGAATTTTTGGAAAATTTTAGGGTTAAATTTGAATTTTTGGAAAATTTGGGGTCAAATTCAAATTTTTGGAAAGTTTGGGTCAAATTAGATTTTTTGGAAAATTTGGGGTTAAATTCAAATTTTTGGAAAGTTTAAGGGTCAAAACATAATTTTTTAATAGTTTGAGGGTTAAAATAATTTTAAAATAAAATAAGGGCTTCATGGGCAATAAACTCAAAAATCTTAACACATGGCAGCTCTTGGGACATTTTTGGGTCAAGGATCGAATTAAAAACCAAGTAAAATTGTAGGGTTAAATTGAAAATAAGAAAAAGAAAAGCAAAAGGACTTGATTGAAACCTTTAAAAATTTGGAGAGACCTATTAGGTAATTTTTCTAATGTTTAAAAATAGACAATAATCCCACCTCAAAACGGTGTCACTTCATTTCGCTATATAAGTCATTTTTACCTTTTTTTTTCATTTTCATTCACTCTTTTAAAAATAAAACCAAACATTCCCCTTTTTCTTTCCATGGCCAATCGGTCAAAAAAAAAAAAAAAGGATGAGGACAAGTCACCACTGTGAGCCCGCTGTGGCAGGTGTCGACTACCACCATGGACGGTGGTCAGAACTCGAAAAGCGGTGGAATTCGAAGCATTTTGAAGGTAAAAAAAATTCCCAATATATTTGCTTTCAAATATATATCAAGGAAAAAAGTTAGATCTATTAATTTTCGAAAATATGGAAAAAATAACTTGATACCTTGATTTGTTTTCTGCTTCCGATTGCTTTGCTCGCATCTTTGCAATTACTAAGAATTTCAGTATATTATTTCATGTATTTTTTTCGTGTATTTTTGTGTGTAGAATACATTTTTGAGTCGGGTTTTTATAACCCTTTTTACAACCAATTTTTTCGGATTTTTCCAGTGACGTGCATGAAATGGAGTATGAATCCGACGGAATCGGCAACGATGACGACGGTGGCGACACGGGCGAGGTTGCTGATGACGACGACGGTTGGAGGCTAAAAGGGAGCTAGGGTTTGTAAAGTTGAGCTAGTATTTGGGCCTGTTTGTATTATGTTTATAAAGATAAATGGGTTATTTTAAGCTTGGAAAAAAATATTTGGGTTTTATTTTTTAATTTCGTTATTTATTATTTATTATATTTATGAATAAATAAATAATTATAAAAAAGAAAAATAATATATTGGGCTTGAATGAAATTGAATTAGTACAATGACTATGAAAAAAATTATAAAATAAATTTTGAATAAAATAATACGAAGTAGTTGATGTGATTGAATGTGCTAATCAATAGTAAAAAACAAATCGAATTTAGTTTGAATTTTTTTTTGACAGTTCAAAAATTGATTTTTTATGAGATTAGATATCGAAAAATTAATTACAGAATTTTTAATTTTCTCTTATTGCAATTGATTTTTATATGATTTTGTTTATTTATTTTTAAGACTTTATAATTTTTTCTACAATTATTGTTAAAATTTTTTTAAAATATTAAAATCATTTTTTAATTATAGTTTAAAAATTAAATTAGTTATTAACTTTTTGAATTAAGATGTAATATTATTTTTTTTAATAAAATTAACAGTTGAGTGATAAAAATATCACAAATAAATAACATTAGTGATAATTATATAATTTTTAAAAATTATGTGATCCAAATATAATTTTAAATCAAATTTAATGATAATCGATGAAGTTTACCCTTTATTAAAAAACACGAAAAATCTAATAAGCATTTGAAATTGATAAGTAAATGGAAAAACAAAGGGAGTGACAGTCAGACGGGATTCCGCGTTTCCTGCCAGCCAGATTCCAAGTGGCAGCTATCACTCAAATTAACTAAACGAAAATCACAGCCGTTGATCTCCCTCCATACATTTCCTAAATCATCTCTCTGTCTCTCTGCCTCTCTCCATCTGAGTAAAAGAGAAAAGATCACACACACAAACTTACAAACAATTAAAGAGTGAGCGACTGCCACTGCCATACCATCATCACCAAATTCGTTATACTCTTGACTCTCCTTATCATCATTATCCTTTTGTTTCTGTTTTTCATTTCGATGCGCTGGTGATTGATTTGAAAGATGGCAAATCACCACCGCACATCAAGAATCGGCGTCGGCGGCGGAGGCCCAATGTTTGGTGGTTTTGGATTTACCATTAGATTATTGGCTTCTGCCATTACTGTTGCACTCTGTTTCTTCTTTCTTCTTTCTTTTTTCTTCACTTCTCACTCTCATTCTCCTCATCTCCAAACCAACTTTGTAAGTCCTAACTAACTAACTTTCCCTTCTTTATTTACTCTACATTTAATTTCACTCTTTTTCGATTCTAAGATCAATTAAAAGATGAGAAATGCACATTTCCAGGGTGACTGATTGAACGACGTTGTTTCTTCTTCTTCTTCTTCTTTTTGGTGTTTATAGGGTTTCTCCACAGGAATTGGATCCACAAGGAGGTCCGTTTTGGCACTCAAATCCGATCCGCTCAAGCCCCGGCTGGATCAGATCCGGAAACAAGCCGACGACCATCGCTCTCTTGTACTCGCCTACGCCTCCTACGCTCGAAAGCTAAAGCTCGAAAACTCGAAGCTCGTTAGGGTTTTCGCTGATCTATCTCGAAACTACTCGGATCTCATTAACAAACCATCTTATCGGGCTCTCTTCGAAACCAATTCGCTCTCCATCGACGAGCCCTTGCTACGACAGTTTGAGAAAGAAGTCAAAGAGCGAATCAAAACCACGCGCCAAATGATCTCGGAAGCCAAGGAATCTTTCGATAACCAACTGAAGATCCAGAAACTAAAAGACACCATCTTCGCTGTAAACGAGCAACTGACCAAAGCCAAAAAGCAAGGCGCATTTTCCAGCCTTATCGCCGCTAAATCGATCCCTAAAAGCTTACATTGTTTGGCAATGAGGTTGATGGAGGAACGAATCTCGCATCCGGACAAATATACCGATGAGGGGAAACCAATGCTTCCGGAATTCGAGGATCCGAAGCTTTACCATTACGCTATCTTTTCTGATAACGTGCTTGCTGCATCCGTGGTGGTGAATTCAGCCACAAAGAACGCGAAAGAGCCATGGAAACATGTTTTCCATGTGGTGACGGACAAGATGAATCTTGGGGCAATGCAGGTTTTGTTCAAATTGAAAGATTATAATGGAGCTCATATTGAAGTGAAGGCAGTAGAGGATTATAAGTTTTTGAATTCATCCTATGTTCCAGTGTTAAGACAGTTAGAATCGGCAAATCTGCAGAAGTTTTATTTTGAGAACACGCTTGAGAATGCCACGAAAGATACGACTAACATGAAATTTAGGAACCCCAAGTATTTATCAATCTTGAATCATTTGAGGTTTTATTTACCGGAGATGTACCCCAAGTTGCATAGGATATTGTTTTTAGATGATGATATTGTGGTGCAGAAGGATTTGACTGGGTTGTGGAAGATTGATATGGATGGGAAAGTGAATGGGGCAGTAGAGACTTGTTTTGGGTCTTTCCATCGGTATGCACAGTATATGAATTTCTCGCATCCATTGATTAAGCAAAAGTTTAACCCCAAAGCCTGTGCTTGGGCTTATGGCATGAATTTCTTTGATTTGGATGCTTGGAGGAGGGAAAAGTGTACAGAGGAGTATCATTACTGGCAGAATCTGGTAAGCTTCGAGCGACACTCTTTTGTTTTTATGATTGCTTTATTATGCCTTGTAGCGTCTGTCATGCTACTTTTGGTGCTTGATTTATGCTATTAGATAATGCAGCTTGTTCCATAGTCTAGCTTGAGTAAACCGTTGCTGAACTAAAGCATATTGTTGAAACTGCTATAGCAGCTATTAATACGCCGAAATTTATTGTGGAAATGCTAGCAGCTTCTGGTTTTAATAGTTTGATGTTGTTTTGTTTTTATCACTATTATTATTGGGCCATAGTAGATGAGGCTATGACTAATTGGCTTCATATTCCTGTGGTTTTGCTTGCAGAATGAGAATAGGACTCTATGGAAATTGGGAACATTGCCCCCTGGTTTGATCACATTTTACTCCACAACAAAACCATTAGACAAGTCATGGCACGTTCTTGGACTCGGCTATAATCCAAGCATTAGCATGGATGAGATCCGCAACGCTGCGGTGGTGCATTTCAATGGGAATATGAAGCCGTGGCTAGATATTGCCATGAATCAGTTCAAGCCTCTTTGGAGTAAGTATGTTGACTCTGATTTGGAGTTCGTCCAAGCCTGCAATTTCGGTGTCTAAATGAAAAAAAAGGATCATATGCTACAAAAGAGCTTGTTTAACAAGAAGTTCAATCTCACCTTAATCAAACTATTGTTATTCTGCGTGGAAGGAAATTAGCCTCTACCGTACTCCAGTATAGCGTAGCATAGCATAGTTATAGTAATTTTAGAATGCTTGCTTTTAATTTGTTCATACAGGTGTTGCAATTAAAATTATTAAGCTGATATTCAAGTGTTAAATTATTCTGTAATCATAATGATCCAAGTTGTTAGTCGTCTAAAATACAGTATATATTGTTTCATTATTCCTTTCCAACTGTTGGTTCAGTATATTATTCAACGCAGGGGAACAGGCCAAGAGATACCCATTCAAAACTGGAAATTTAACTTTCATACAATTCTAAATGCTATAGACATGGTAAAGAAGTTCCATTATTAGAGCCTAAAAGAGGCTCAAAATAAGTAGGAGAGCTATCTAACCTTCATGATTATCAGTCATCTATAAGATTAGGTGTTGTGCAGATACATTGCAGAGGGAAGGCGTGGACTGAGTATAACTTCAAGTGGGGTAGCCTTGGGCATGGTAATGCCTAACCCTTCACTCATATCCACTGGCTCACCAAAAGGTGTCGATAACTCGAACCCCTGTAGTATGCTAGCAATCGTCAAGTGTGTCATTTGCAATGCCAATGTGATCCCTGGACAAGATCGTCGCCCAGACCCAAATGGGATTAGCTCAAAATGTTGTCCCAGAACATCTACATCTGCATGGCTTGTAAGAAACCTTTCTGGTTCAAACACATCAGGATTTGACCAAACCTGAGGGTCCCGATGCAATTTCCAGAGGTTCACAATCACACGTGTGCCCTTCCCAACGTGGTAGCCACCGATGCTACAATCTTCACTTGCCTCATGGGGAACTGATATCGGTCCTGGTGGGTATAGCCGTAATGTTTCCTTAACAACAGCCTGGAGATAGACTAGTTTCTCAATATCAGAGTCTTGCACCCATTTGTCCCTGCCAACTTTGAGGTCTAGCTCCTCTTGAGCACACTTTAAGGCATGTCTGTTGTTCATCAAGTTTGACAATATCCATGTCAATGTAATCGATGGTGTGTCTGAGCCTGCTAAGAATAAATTCTACACCAGAAAATAAAATATCGACGACTTAGCTGGTTGAATGTAAATACTACATCAAAGGGAAAATTTTAAAATGTCTAGCTAATGCCATCATGTACATCCTTTGAACTTTGTAAATAACATCCATCTTTTCAACTGCTTAATCTTGACAGTAATAAGTGTTAGCTGAAATGTCATTTTCAATGCCATCATGTACATCCTTTGAACTTTGTAAATAACATCCATCTTTTCAACTGCTTAATCTTGACAGTAATAAGTGTTAGCTGAAATGTCATTTTCTTCTTTACAATTGAATGGTGCAAATCCTATGCTGAAATCCACTCGAAAGACCAAGTCAAACTGGGAAAGTTAAGGAAAACGAAGGTAGTATGGCGAAGAAGGGTCTGGGTTTGAGTCCAAAGAGTAGAAATAAAGAATATTACCATTACATTAGCCTTGATAATTGTTTCCCGAGAGTAGCCAAACATGGAATCCTCCTCAATTCCAGATAGCATTAGGTCGATGAAATCCGGAGTGTTGTCTGGTTTTGCTTCACTCTTGAGCCTCTTTAGTTTATGCTCCTCCACCCATTTTCCAACAATGGAATCTAGTTCTCTTGCAACACGCTTCATGGATTTCACTTGTCCCATGAACATGGAATCCATCCATCCTAGAAACGGTACAACTTCTGATGGAGATATAAGTCCAGAAACATACATGAAATCTTTGATAACTTTTGCCACATGTGCTGCTTCCTCATCATCTTCCCCATCGGTGGTGTCCCAGAAATATCTCTTGCCTGCCATCAATCTCATGATCGTATTCAAGGTCAGGGCTTCGAGTTTTTGACTAATGACCAACTTTGGGTTGGGATTTTGTTGGTTTAACATGCAAAACAAGTACAAATCTTTGATAAATGCGTTCACCTCGGAGATTCGGACGTGCTTTAATGTCTCAAGCCTACGGGTAGAAAGAAGTTCAACCATGGCTAGTTTTCGTACCTGGCGCCAATACTCTCCATAAGGAGCAAAGCCAAAGCCTGCATGATCGTAGCCGAGGTATATTCCCGCATTGGATCGTGGACGATTGGCTAATACCCTGTCGTTGGTAGTGAAGCACTCCTTGACTGCTTCATGATTGCTAATTATAAGGGCAGGGAACACTCCAAGCCGGAAAGTGAAGATAGGGCCATATTTATCAGCGATGACAGCCCAGGTATGAGCAAGGGTTCGTTGACCGCGAAGGAGGAGCATGTGCCCTATGAGTGGCAAGGCTCCTGAAGGTTCTGGGGCTAACACTAGGTGCTTACTTTGCTCGTCTGGCGTCCCCTGCCTCCATAGTTTGTAGAATAGTACCAATCCTAAAATCCCTGCAATTGCCGCTACAGAATATGAGAATTCCATTACTTGAGGTCTAAAAGTGAGAGACAGGGATGAGGATGGTAAGAATTGATTAACTCATTAAGGGTGATTTATTGCTTGCTTTGAGTAGGGGTGGAGCAATGCTTGCAAGTCATATCTGCTTGGGCCTTATGACAATTTCATTGGTTGATCTGAAATGGCTGTATTTTATCTCAATCACACGAAAATGAAAAAAAAAAAAAAAAAACAAAAACTTCACACCAAAAGTAGGTAAACTTTGCTACCAATTCAATGCACTCTTTATTATATAAATTGACTTGGTCATCACTCAAATGAGTAATTGATCTGTTATTCTAGTCTTTCTGTTCTTTTTTGATTGGGCATTGGAGCGGTGCTACTGTGTTCATTAATTTCTTTTTTAGTAGTTTGTCGTTTCCTTTATTTTCTTAATGTTTTCACTTTGGGTCTTTGCTTTGTATTTTGTCAAGCCTTTTAGACTTTTCTTTTTTTCTGCTTGTAATGCTCTTTTTAATATTTATATATCAAGCCCAATCAGTATTATTTAAAAAAAAAAATTTCGAACCATAGCTGCTAAAAATAAAGAGATTTGTAAGTCAACAGACAAACAGTGGCCATCATTGAATTATCACTGCTACATTTTGAGTCGACAAAGGCGAGGAGTAAGGACAAGTTGAAGAGTTGTCTTGGGCATGACAGCACTGTTCCTTCGCTCATATCTACTGGGGCATTGAAAAGTGTCATCAAGTCAAATCCTTGAAGCAGGCGAGCAATCGTTAAGTGTGTCAGCTGCAATGCCAGAGTCATCCCGGGGCAAGACCGTCCACCGGAACAGAATGGAATTAGCTCGAAATTTTGGCCCAATATGTCCACTTTTTCATGGCTTGTAAGAAATCTTTAAGGCTGAAACTCCTCAGGAATCGACCACACTCGTGGGTCTCGATGCAACTTCCATAAGTTAACAAACAAACGAGTGCCCTTAGGGATGTGGTAGCCACTAACACGACAGTCTTCCATTGCCTCGTGAGGAACTGATATAGGGGCTGCTGGATATAGACGAAATGTTTCCTCAATGATGGCCTTGAGTTATACCAATTTCTCGATATCAGAATCTTGCACCCATCTATCTCGACCGATTTTGAGGTCTAGTTCTTGTTGTCACGCTTCAATGCATGTTTATTGTTCATCAAGTTGGCTAAAATCCATGTCATTGTAACGGATGTGCTGTCACTCACTACTGCGATTAAAGTCTAAAATAAGTGTATCTCATGTGATGATCTAATGGTTAAAGGTATTCAGCGTTTCAAGTGTAGTTGGGATTCGAATCGTGTTAGTCACATTTATTGTTCGAGTTTTGTCTTGTTATTGTAATTCATCAAAAAAGTTTAAAATAAGTAAAACATAAATCGAGATGAGTGTGATAATTTATATATGAAATCCATATTCATTATTTTTCAAACTTGTTTTGATAAATAATAGGCTTAATGAAAAATTTTGCCACTAAGGTTTGTATATTTTGTCAAAATGACCCTAAATATATTTTTAAACAATTTTTGACCATCAACCTTTGATTTTTTTTTTTTAAATTGCATTTTCTAACAGATTTAATGAATAAATTTAAGATTTTAATATTTCTTTTCTTTAAAAAAGTTTTAGTATTTCAAACATTTGTTTATTTATAATTTTTTTTCTGAGTTAATTTTTTAAATAATTACGTTTATTTTCTTTAAATTAAGAGTTTTTTAATTTAATGTATTATTTATTTATTTATTTTATTATTTTCCACATGCAAATATCTTATTGGGTTATCAAAGTAATAAATTACATCTCATTAAAATATTCCATATATGGAATTCCACATCATTCCCGCTAACTTTTTTAACGGTACTTTAAATAAATCTTTTAGAAAAAGCAGATTGAATAAAAAAATAAAGGTTGATGGTAAAAAAAACTCAAAAATACAATTAGGACCATTTTGATAAAACATTAAACATTAGTGGTCAAATTTATCATCAAGCCTAAATAATATGTCTCCTACCCTTTTTTTTTGTTGAATAAAACAAGAAATTACATTATATCATAGGATAAAAATCAAACAACTAAACTCTGCTGGAAAACTTACAATACTTCATAAGGAGGAGATGCAAAAGTTTGTAGGCTCGTATCAAAGAAAGGCCAAACTTAGCCAAGCGATCTGCAACGGAATTGTCACCTCTTGCTATATAGTGAACTCTCCAAAGGCCTTCTGAATGCATGAGGTTTTGGACTCCCCTTAGGATAGTGATCCCCAAATCCTTCAAAACGTTATCAATTAAAGACTTTACCACTGCTAGGTTGTCTGTTAGTTATACCTTTTTTATAACCTTTTCCAAACATAAGCAACAATCCATCAAGAATACCTTAGAGTTCTGCTTCGAATGGAGTGCATGTTCTCAAAAAGTGGTTAAAACCCACAATCCAATTGGCGTCCATGTCTCGTAGGACTCCTCCAGCCGCCGTTCTCTCTGTATCTCTTTCCACAGCACCATCGGAGAATAGTTTAACCCACTGAACCTCAACAAACGTCTTGGAATGGGAATTGATCAACTGTGTCTTGGCATCTTTTTGGCTTGTTTCAAATTGTCGCACCCAACTCAAGGAAGCTTTAACTATTTCAGTAATTAGCTAAAAAATGTTTTGGAAAATGTATAGGTTCTTATTTTTCCAAATTCGCCAAGCGATTAAACCAGACACACTTGCCCAAAGAATGCCATGTTCCTGCAAAAGTTCATTACAACAAATATTAGTATTTAGCTAATATTGAAGAGAGTAAGAGAAGAACTTGTTTTGTCGAACACTTGGGATGATAATCTGCCAGACTTCTTTTGTAGCTACACAATCTTGTAATAAATGTATGACATCTTCATCCTGATGATCGCAAATAGCACAAGTAGAACAATTACTCAACCTACGCCTGGTGCGTTCCAAATTAGTGAGCAATCTTTGCTTAAATGCTAACCGAAGGAAAAAGCGGATTTTCTGGGGTCCTTTATATTTCCAAACACTTTTCCAATGAGGGCCTTGAGGGTTCCAAGCATCTTGTTTAAGTGCCTAATAAGCTTCTTGAATCGAGAAAGAAGGCGCCCAAATAATTCTATTTGTACCAGCATTGGGATGAGGGGGAGGAATACCAACTATTCAAAGGATGACTTCCTCAGGTAACCAAACATGAAATAGTTCAAGATTCTATGTGCCATCATCTAACACCATATCCTTCAAGTGACACTCAAGATCCAAATTAGCAGAAGAAAGAATGGTCGTAATTAAAGGACCTAGACCCGGGATCTACGAGTCCTTCCAACATTGAATGCTAAGACCATTACCACAGACCAAGCAAGATGATCCCTAAGATGTGTCCAAACTTTAGAAAGAGAACACCATAAATGGGAGCACTGACTTCTCGAAATTGAGCTTGGAATCTTTTCCTTCCAACCATACTTCGAAAGGAGGATCCTAACCCAAAGAGCATCATCCTTAGTGATCAGATTAAAGCCAATTTTTAGAAGGAAGGAGTTATTCTGATCATGTAGGTGACAAAACTCAAGATCCCCTCGAGATATTGGTTGGCATATATTATCCCAACCAACCAAAGCAAGCTTCGAATGACCACTAGTTGAGCCCCAAATAAATTGTCGCATAATGTGCTCAATCTCGTCACAAACTCCTTTAGGTATTGATAATGACTGCATGAAATAATTAGGGATGGTAAGGAGGACAGATTGCGCCAAGGTAATTATTTTTGCAATAGACAATTTCCTAGCTTCCCAGTTATGCAATTTACGCCTTATTTTGTCAACAATAAAGCTGAGAGTGCTCTTCGTTACTCGTTCATGGAGGAGAGGAACACCTAAATAAACACCAAGATTTTGGACAATCTGATAGCCAAAAAGTTGACTAATTCGATTACAAGTACCATCCTCAGTTCCTTTAGAGAAGTAAATGTTACTCTTTCGTATGTTGATCTTATGACCAGAGAACTCGTAAAAGTGGTTCAAAATTCCTACTAAGAGTTGGGCTTGATCCAGATCTGTTTTGCTAAAAATGACCAAGTAATATGCAAAGAAAAGGTGAGATAAATCAGGACCTCTACGTGAGAAATGAATTGGGCACCACTTACCTTCGAAAATATTAGCATGGATAATGCGTCCTAGCCACTCCATGCAAAGGACAAAGAGATATGAAGATAAGGGACATCCTTAACGTATTCCTTTAGACGACTTAAATTTCTAGGTTGAAACACTATTCTAGAGGATCTGCATGGTTGATAAGGAGATAGCCTTCTTAATCACTATAATGAGAAAATCTGGAATTCTCACAGTAAGAAGTGAGATGCCTATAAAATCCCAGCTTACTCTATCATAAGCCTTTTCTAAATCCAACTTAATCGCCATCCATTTACCACCTCTCTTTTTAGACCTCATGCTATGGATAACCTCTTGAGCTATAATAATATTATCTGAAATGTTATGTCCAGCAATGAAACTGGCTTGTTCATGCGAAATAAGGTTAGGAAATACAATCTTAAATCTATTAGCCATAACTTTTATTACTAGTTTGTACATTACCGAACAAAGGTTGATAGGGCAAAATTGATTGAAATGCTCAGGACTGTCTTTCTTTGGAATGAGAACGATCAGAATATTGTTTAGCTCAGCATCAATACCATTACCGGTGAACACACCTCTAACCCAATCACAAACTGCACTGCCCATTATATCCTATTGACTTTGGAAGAACTGTGCGTGGAACCCATCTCCCAGGGCTTTTAGTCGGGCCATATCAAACTTGGCCTTCTTAATTTCTTCATTCATCACCGTCTTACCTAGAAAGTCTACATCCTAAGCATTAAACTGTGGAAAAATATTGGTTGGTAAGTTCCTCAAAACCTTAGATTCTTCACCATATAACTTCTCAAAGAAATTAACCGCTTCCGTTTGAAGGGTATTCTGATTAGAACACCATTCCCCATTATTTAATCGAAGACCTGTAATACGATTAAATTTCCTCCTCTGTATCGTACGACTATAAAAATATTTAGTGTTTCTATCTCCAAATTGAAGCCAATCACACCTAGCTTTTTGCCTTCATAGGAGCTCCTCATGGTCAAGAACGTTCTCAAGATCATTGCGAACATCCATCTCTAGCTGTTGCAACCTACTGAAAGGAGTCTGGTCTAAGGATTTTTGTATCTTAAGGAGATCCCTCATGAAATTCTTTTTACGAGTACCTAAAAAGCCATAGACCGAACTGTTTCATTCCTTAACATGAGTAGAAAAATCAGAGAGCGAAAGAGCCATATTACCTAAAAAGTTCCAATTATTTAACTAAGGAAGGAAAAACCACATGCTTTATCCAACCAGATAAGAATTTGAAAGGTCTCCCAAAACTCGATCTGATCTCTAGATTGTTCATAAGAGAATGGTCTATGATCCGATTTGATATGTGGAAGGTGTGACACCAAACATTGAGGAAATGCTGATATCCAAGAGTCATTTGCCAATACCCAGTCGAGTTTTTCGAATGTGATAGCTCTTTGCTACATAAAAGCTGGTCCGACAAATCTCAAATCCTGTAAATGACAGCAATCTACAAAACTTCCAAAAATGTTACATCTCTTTTCTATTAAATGGATACTTTTTTTTTATCCTTAGGAGACAATATAGCATAAACAAAAGAGCCTTACATTTTATCTTATTTGGACTACCATAAACAAAAGAAATATAAATAGATTTAGAAAATACATTACCAGAAACACAGAGCAACATAAATTGTGGATGATTATAGACTATATTAATATTAATGTCTTCTTTCCAACCAACCTAGATTCCACCTGAAAATCCTGTAGCTTCAATACAGTGAGAGCGATATAAATTCAATTTATCAATGATAGAATTGGCATTTCTACCACTTATTCTTGGCTCCAATAAACAAATAATATCATACTTATGTTCTAAATTATACTCACAAAAAGCCGTAAGAAATTTGTTGCTAGCACAAACTTGACAATTCCATGAAAAAATAGTTAAATTTAAATCCATATAAATATAATAAAATTAAAAGAAATAATAAAAACATAATAATATGAAGAAAAAATTATACCAAGGAAGTACTAAGATGTATTTCCTTGGGTTACCGGATGCTCATTTCCCATGTTCAGGTTTGCTGAGTCCAATTCTGTTGAAATAGACTCTGCCAACTTTTTCATGGACTCCTTCAAGGGAACCAGATTATTATGACCAGCATTAAAGTTGTTACTTTTAGGTTGGATAAGCTTACTGAAATTTTTGGAAGTACTTGCAACCTTCAGTCTGCTCCCCAAGTCTTTCTTCCGCAACTTTATTTTTTTATGCGTCGATGTGCCGTCGGAGTCTCTTGGAATCAAACCACCGATTTGCTCATCCTGGTTGGCCTTAAAAACAACTGCTGAATGCTTGCTTGGATCAAGCCCAGTTGTGGTTTTGGAAGTTGTCACGTCAACCGCTTCAGCCACCATATAGTCGGACGCCATGGCAACCTTTAAGGTGTTCTTTTTGCGTGGGGGTTGAGACTCCAAAAAAGAGCCCTCTGTTTCATTGTCTTCATTTTGTATGAGGGAGTTTAAGAATTCCAATCTGGACAATGTAATGTCTGAAACTTTCGAGTCCATTCTCGTTAGAAAATCAACCCACTGCTCGCCGATCTCCATAGCTCCCTTCAAGCTCATAGCTGCTGGTTCTGCTATACCCAGTCCAACAGTCCCTTCATCATTTTCACGCCCAATATTTTGTTGGGTAAAACTAATAGGCCCACTACCTACTATTTTGTACTTACCAGTGTTAGGCTTGGTAAACTGCCTATAACCAGACCGTTTATTATTTCCAAATTGTACACCTAGATTTTCCTCAATTAAAATCCCTTTTCCTTTAATTCGCCTACTGTCATTATCAATAATTTGAAGTTTTGAATTTGGTGTAACGACTACTTCTAAATCTGTTAATGCTCTAAATCTGGAGCCTTTTTTCATTAATTATTGAATCGGATTTTGATTTAGGTAAATCCCTAAATTTCCACCGATAACGATTTTCTACTGACATCCATGGCTCGTATGTTCCTGTGCTCGCATCCTTACCATCAATGGCCATAATTGAATCTTACGGAAATTTTTCTGTTGCCGAAAAATTCTTTTTAGTGAGAGGAACAACATTTTTACTAGGACAAAGATTTAACATGTCCATATCTCCCACAGTGAAAGCACAGTATAGGAAGGAATTCCTACTCTATTCCTTGGATCTTATCATTAACAAGAACTTGAGAAATTAAAGGTTCATCGAGTTTAACATACACAGCCATCTTGGCAAATCTGCCTCTGACTTTGTTATCTGTATGCATATCAAGCTTAACAACTTTGCCAGTCGTTTCTCTTATCTCCATTAAAATTTTTTATTTGTAGAAGTATCCAGATAATCATAGTAATTTGATCCACGACATCACATTACTTGAGAACGCTTGTGATAAATCAAAAGACACCAACCAAGGTTGAACTGTCAGGTATTGTCCAAAAATGATCCATGAACCTTTCGAGAGCACCTTTTCATAGTCCAACTTATTCTGAAATTTTGCCAGAAAATAACTTTTCTCAATATCCATTAAGTGAAATTGAGATGCCGACTTCCATAGATTATAGATCTTATTTTGAAGCACCATAAAGCCAATATTTTGTCCCAAAAGCTTTAGGACAATTGTGGTTTCCATGTCCTTGACGAGAATTTGATTATTCCTGTTTGAAAATTTAATAGATGGTGTTCTATTGACCATTGATCTTTTAATATCACCATCTAGAATTTTGAACTCATCTTTCTCCTCTAGTGTGTTCTCACGAGGCGATGAATAACCAACTACTGTATCCTTCCATGATGCTTTTGGAACCTCAATCTGATCCAGTGCTCCTTCTTCACATGCAGAAGCATCTTTTTTCCTTAAAAGAGACTTCCTTGGAGATCATATCTTTCCTGGAGATGTCCTTGGGACGAGAATTTTAAAAAAAAGAATTATCAACAAGAGTGTTTCCATAAAGAGAAATTATCTTTTTTTCTTCTATCAAATTCCACTTTAAGTCCCTAAATTTTTTTATATGCTTCCTACCTTTAAACTACACAATTAGTCACGAAGTTAAAAAAAAGTATAATTCCAAAAAAACCCTCAACGTTTGGGGATTTCGATTTTGTGCCCTTAATCTTTTTTATTAACACCCTTAATATTATGATTTTTTTCAAAAATCAATCCAATTTTAACAATAAATATAAATTGACTCTCAATCAAACGTAAATTAACAAAATAATCCTATGTGACATCATAATGACGTCATCTAATAAAATTTTTTTTCTTTTGTTTTCATTTTTTCATCTCGTTTCCTCCCTTCCTCAACTCATTTTTTTTTTTTTCTCTTCAAACAATTGAGATAAATCGAAGCCTTCCAACAATGAAATTATGTGGAATGCGTTTAAGGTCTCGTGTTTAGAAGATTTCTCCCCATTCAAAGCTTCGAATTAATTTCTTCTTTAGTTGTTTTAGTCTTGGGGATTGATTTTCTGAACCAAAATGATTCCATGATCTTGGAGATGGCGATTCAGGTTTTTGGGTTCAGGTCTAAAAGCTTGGATATTAGCCTCCGAGCTTCAACTCCTATCTCAAAAAAAATAAAAAAAAGCTGTATACTTATTTGCTTATATTTTAAGCAGGAAATTGATAATTGGATTGCTCTATTTTGAAGTATTGCAGAGGACAATGTAATATTCCTTGCAGTTGATGAAGAATTGTCTTTCACCCAAGAGCATACTGGAGAAGAAAGCCAATTCCATGACTTTAGGTGTTTGATTGAAAGTACTCAAAATGCAGGAGTAGTTTCTACTTCAGCTGCTGAATTTTATTCCGACTTGGATCACTTTCCCTTTACCCATTACTTTCATGGTGACATTCTTCCCTATTTGAAGGTTCTTCGCATGGTAGACTTTGACGAAGGTTCCATGACCCAACATACGACCAAGCTAGTATTTTCCATGGAGTAAAGATGGGTTTTCAGTTTTAGCTTTGTCCGCCATTTTTGAACTGTAAAAGCTCGAGAAATTTAAAAAAAAAAAGAAAAGAAACTGATACCCATGGAGTAAAGATGGGTTTTCGATTTTAGCTTTGTCCTTCATTTTTGAATTGTAAAAGCTCGAGAAATTAAAAAAAGAAAAGAAAAGAAACTGATACCCATGGAGTAAAATTGGGTTTTCGTTTTAGCTTTGTCTATCATTTTTGAACGGTAAAAGCTCGAGAAATAAAAAAAAAAAAAAAAAGAAAAGAAAAGAAACTGATACCCAATGGAGTAAAGATTGGTTTTCGGTTTTATTTTTTTTGGATGAGAAAGTTCCACTAAGAAAAAGAAAAAGAGTATTTTTTTTTTGTATTGCAGTAGCAATGTGAAGAGACGAAGGGAGAAGAAGAAAGAAGAGGGAACAAAATAGAAAAAAAATAGATGACATCATTTATGACATTACATAGGTTTATTTCGGGTTTGATTACAGTTAACTCACGTTTATCGTTAAAATTAGATTGATTTTTAAAAAAATCATAACGTTGAAAGTGTCAATAAAAAAATATCAAGGGCATAAAACCAAAATCCCTCAAACGTTGAATTTTTTTGCAATTATGCCTTAAAAAAGTTACAATTTGATCACTAAATTATTCAAAATTTTTTATTTGAGTTATTAAATTCGATGTTATATAGCTTTCTTTGTTCATACTGTCTGCGCCAATTAAAAGCTATCTTTCCACTTTTCTTCTATGGTTTAATTTTTTTTATGAAATATTTTTGGACACCATGAATTGGTAAACTAAAATTCAAATAGTTTTTTTTTCCGACCTCCAACATTGATTGTCAGATCAACTTGGATCTGAGGTATGTTCTTTTACTCGTTGATGGGTACTCATCTACCGTACCGATTGCCGAATAGTCGCTTGTAACTCATTGGCGAAACTTTTTCTTAAAAAAAAATAACAACTCAATGATTTAAATAAGAAACATTCGAATAATTCAATGACTTAAATAAAAAATTTCAAATAATTTAATGACCAGATTATAATTTTTATAGTTAAATTAACAAAACAAAACGTTAACCATAATTTAATAATAATTAATGATGTTACCCAATCAATTAACAATTAGTGAAGAGACACAGCTTGAATATAACCAACGTGGGATAACGATAAATTTGACAAACTTGAAAGAAGCATTAGGCAAAACAATAGCCAATAAAAGAACGCAAGAGTTAAACATCCAATTACCTAAAACCAATAAACAATTAGAATAGAGGACCAACTTGAATTTAAAGGTTGTTATGACTGGACCACAAGAGAAGGCACCTACGACCTCGATAAACTCTGGACTGAACCATATGGTGCCCATGAATCATGAAGGGAATTGGGTTGAATCTAGCAAAGCTGCAAGACAAAGGAAAATTCCACAACATTATGCTGACTTTGTCCTTTAGCTAACCTCAGCAACAAATTAACTGTTTGAAGATATAAGATGACAAAGAATTGCATTTGGGAGGAAGTTATGAATATTGTGGATGTTTTCAATTATGTTTTTCTCATTTCCTTGTGATTTTGTTACATTTTCTGTCAAATTGCAGTGAAATTTTCTTTCAATACAGACTAACATTGCTATTGCTATTGTTCTTCTTTCTCTGTGGCATTTATCTTCTTCTTAGATCATTACATTGGTGCTTTCATTGAGCATCAAATAGATGGTTGATGGAACTCGCTTGAAGATTCTCGATGAGACGATGAAATCGGTGCAAGAATCGCAATCTTCCATGCGCAAAGAACTTAATTGATTTTCTTTCTACTTCTTTCGCTTCTCATAACGAAATGTTACAGGAGGTGTTGAACTGGCTTTCTTCATTGACATCATCCTCATCTGAGAAATTGGGCCAACATTAACAGCAACCACACAGTGTAAATTCCTTGGGCTCGCACAAACCAACAAATATCCAATTTGCTCGTTTTTCCAGATCTAACCTTGACAGATGGGTTCTTCAAGCTGATCATTACTTTTAACTTTTACAGTATTCCAGAGCGGGAGACACTCACTTCTCCTTTTTATTTGGATGACGCTACAACATAATGGTAAGAGTGCATGTACCGCAATAAACAACTTGCTGGTTGGACTCATTTCACTGAGGCAGTATTGAAGCGTTTTTGTTCTCGTGAATTGGAGTCACCTGAAGGCCAACTCGCCAAACTTTATCAAACTTCATCAATTTTGGAATATAAGAACTGGTTCGAAGCCATCACCGGCTGCATGATGTTCCCTCCTCCTCTATTTTTGGTCCATTATTTTATTTTAGGTTTACGACCGGATATCAAAACGACCATCATCGTACATAAACCCACTGAGTTAAATGATGCTATTGGGCTGGCTCACCTCTATGAACAATGTTTGGCTTTGGAAAGAGGTTCGAGTCATCCTTCCTTGGGTTTTTGGTAAACCACTTCAACCCAATTCGAAACCCAGCTTGTCATAGTCTGTTTCTTCTACAACTATATCACCAGCACAAAATATTGCCACTCTATCCGGTGACACTAAAGTTCCGTCTCACTATCTCTCGACCGCAGAAGTAGCTCAACGTCAATCTCAAGGGTTATGCTACCATTGTGACGAAAAATATACTTGGGACCATAAATGTAAATTCAAACCCTAATTATTATTATTTAAGGATAGAATAGACCCTCGTCCACCTTCTAATTTTGCTTTTATTTCTCTTGATTCATCAAATAAGTCAATTGCTGAAAATCTTCAGATCCAAGAGGTCCTTACAGAATCCATTATTTCCTATAATGCTCTGTCCGGTAGTTGTTTCACCATAACTCTAGGTCAAGTTTAGGGGTAAAAGAGTACAACCACTGTTAAACGGCAACAGTACCCATAATTTTGTCCAAACAAGAGTGGTTACCGTCTTACGGTTGCCCATTGAACCTACATCACAATTTTTCGTTCTAGTCAGAAATGGGAACGATTGTTCTGTATTGGTATCAGCCACAAGGTTCCTCTTGTTATTCAAGGCCACGAAATTCAAGTTGATTTTTATGTCTTATCATTGCAAGGATAGGATATGGTCCTCGGGATGGCTTGGTTGGCTACTCTAGGACCGATGGCCATTGACAACGTCGCCTCTACGTTCAAGTTTTAGTCTCAAGGGCAACAAGAGTGTTGGATGGGTGATCGATCGCCTCTAATTCATCAAGTGGAATATAATTGCCTTTGTCATGTCTCTCAAACTATGGCTATTTCAGAGTACTTTCGGCTAAAACTTTTACCATCTCAACCATCATCTTGTCCCAATTATCTAGTCGATCTGGAAAAACTATTAGATGATTGTGCTGATATTTTTAAGGAACCCCAAGGGCTTTCTCCTTCGCGTGGTCTTGAATGCAATTCCTCTATTGCCATAAACAAATCTAGTACAAGTTCGTCCTTATCTATATCCGCATTTCCAAAAACAAGAAATGGAGAAACTCGTCAGTGAAATGTTACATGAGGGCATCATTCGTCCCAACAGGAGTCTATTCTCTTATTTGGTGTTGTTAAATCGTAAAAAATATGGTACATGGCGTTTTTGTGTGGGTTACAGGGATTTGATTGCAATCACAATTCGTGATCGTTTTTCAATTCTAAAGATTGATGAATTATTTGACGAGCTAGACGGTGCTTGCTATTTTTTCAAGCTAGATTTGTTGTCCGATTACCATCAAATTCAACTCGGAGCCGGTGATGAACACAAAACAACTTTTCATACACATGACAACCACTACGAATTTTTAGTCGTGCCCTTTGGTTTATCAAATGCACCATCGACCTTCCTGAATTTAATGAATGATATTTTCCAGCCATATCTCCGAGTGTTTGTGTTGGTTTTTCGATGACATCTTAATCTATAGTGCTGATTGGACTTCACATTTGGGCCATATCCGTTTGGTTCTTCTTCTACTCAAGTGTTAAACTAAGCTTTATTTGATAAAGTATTTTGATATAACAAATTAAAGTGTTTTTGATTATAAGTTAAAATTGACAAAATAATTTCTCAATTCAAAATCTAAGAGATAAAATTTAAATTATTATCTTAAACTCTTAAAAAGTTTGAAATAATTTTAAAATCAAGTTAAAATGATTTTAAATATATCAAAATAATTTGAACTTAGTCAAAATCATTTTAACACTTCAAAATGTTTTTCAAACAAGTCAAAATAGCTTTAGGCCAAAAAGTTTCGATATCTTTTTGGCCAAGTATCGATAATTCTTGAAATATCAATACCTTTAAGAAAATCGAGATCAAACTTGCATTCTATTTTGACAAGTCCTGAAAAATATTGATACCATTTTATAGGTATCAATAATTTCTGAAAAACATCGATACCTTTGCTAAAAAACAATATCAAATGAGCATTCTGTTTTTCATAAACCCCTTTTGGAGAAGGTACCAATAATTTATTTTTGGCATCGATTTTTAAAGGTACCAACGGTCACTAACTTAGCATTAATTACAAAAAATATCGTTACCCTTTTGTACGGTATCAATACTTGCAATTGCAGGTGACATAAATGCTCTAGTTTTTCATCTCCAATAGTTGTAATTATTACACCAACAACCACAACGGTTAGAAATCATTTTGGGGGCATAAATACCACCTTCCAAGGACCTACAACAACTAACAAAGTACTTACAAGCAAATATCTTCAATCAAACAACCCAAGAGCTTAATTTTTCATATATTTCTTTCATACACTTTTGAGCCTTTTTTTCATTTCATTGTATTGTGAGCTTCATTTGCAAACAATTTTATACAGTTAGGATTATCTCTTGTTTGCTAATTTGTATATCTTTTGAGAGAATTTGAGACTTAAGATTTAGGTAGAAATTTTAAGTGATTGTAAGGTTAAACCTTATCCTCAAGTATTCTACAAATCTAGTGGATTTGGGAAAATCCTTACTGGTGGAAATCTAAGATAGTGAAATAGGTATTTCGGGCTGAACTACTCTAAATTCATTGTGTTAAATTGTTTTGATTTTCTCTATTTTCTTCCAACATTTTTAAAAGACCAATTCACCCCCTCTTGACAATTTCAGTTTAATCCATCAAGTTAACATCAAGGAACATTACTTAGTGGCCAAACAGTCCAAATGTATTTTTGGGCAACAATCAGTGGATTATCCGAGTCATGTCATTTTAGGATAAGAGGTTGTTGTGGACCTAAACAAAATTTAGGCCATCCTTAATTGGGCGCCTCCTACTCCATCAAAGACCTTCGAAGGTTTTTGGGCCTCGCCGGTTATTATCGTCGTTTTATCCATCGATATGCTACGGTGGCTAGACCATTGACGAATTTGTTTATGAAGGATGAGTTTCAATGGTCTCCACAAGCGCAAGAAGCTTTTCAAACTTTTGAAAAATAGGTGGATTTGGTAGGAAAGATGAACAAATGAAAAGAAAAAGTAATTTTCTTCCCATACATTGATTGGTAGAATCGAAAAAATGAGAAAAAGAGAATATAAAACATTTGAAAAATGCATAATTTTGAATTAACATACACATCTATTTTATTTTCTATCATCCAATCATTTCAATTCGAAATAAACGATTTTTATGCATTAGGATGGAAAATGTCCGTGTCTCCTATTTTCTTTTCTCACTTTTCTTTCCTACTAAACATACCCAAAATTGTTCAGGCATTTTGGAGGATAATTTGTTGCCCGGTAGAAGCATCTCGGATCATGCCAAGGTTGCGAATTTTGTGGATGACAAGGGGGGATGGGATTGGAAGAAACTAAACCAGCTCTTCCCGAAGGAGGTCTCAGAACGATTTTCAGCTTGTCACCCACCTCACGAGTCTTTAGGGAGTGATGTTTGCATGTGGCAGCCTAATGTGAATGGGACTTTTTCTGTTAAATCTGTCTACAAGAGTATTACTTATGATGAAAGTCTTGTCAATGATAACAGGTGGAATCTGATCTGGGAGCTTCCATTACCTCCTAGAGTTAAGAGTTTTCTATGGTTGGTTAGGCGTGGAAAAATTGTGAGAGGGTGCATAGACATATGGCAGATGATTCGACGACTTGTGCAAGGTGCGGCCATATACAGGAAAATATTTTACATGTGTTGCGAGATTGCAGCTTTGCCAGATAAGTGTGGAAGCTTCAGTTTCTGTCATTCCCGATAGTCAGTTTTTTTGATGTGGAGTTGGAACAATGGCTGATGGAGAACTTAAAAGGGCAGCATAGTCAGGCTATTCTTTTTGCTATCATCTGTTGGTTTTGTGGAAACAAAGGAACAATTTTATTTTTCAAAATTCCTTTGGCAGCGTGCAGGATCTGTTGATAAAAGCTAGATGCATGGCAAAACATATTGGGGAGACTAAAGGCAGCGAGAGCTTGAGCGTACAGGGTTTTAAAAAGTGTCTAGGTGGCGTTGTCCAGATGAGGGTTGGGTTAAGGTAAACACGGATGGAGCTGCTGGAGTAAAAGAGGAATGGTCCAAGGCTGCTGGTATTTTACGGGATGCAGAAGGAAAATGGATCGCAGGGTACCAAAGCTATTTGGGGTGGGGCGAGGCTCGGCTTTAAATGCTGAGTTATGGGCGATATTGCTCGGTTTACAAGTTGCTGTGCAGCAAGGTGTTAGCAAGCTTATTGTTGAAAGCAATTACATGACAGCAGTCAACATGGTGAAGGGATGTATGCAAGGCATGCCTTCCGCAACTACCGTTCGACGAATCCAAGGAATTTCGAAGCAACTAGTGGACTTCAAGATACAACATGTCCGAAAGGAAAACAATTTGGTGGCTGATGATTTAGTCAAAACTTGCACTTTCGATATGGCTGATGTTAGGATTATTGATGTGCCTAGTCAGTCTGTTAGTAAGCTGTTGCAGTTAGAGACTCATCTAGCACTTTAGTGCAGGTCTAATTTAATATACATGCATTCTCTTTGCCTCTTTCATTATAAAAAGATAAACATACCCAAAATTTATTTTCCTTCCGATTTTCCACTCCCTTTTTTTATCCTTCTACTTTTCCTTCCAATCAAGCATACTCTAAATTAAATTATCATCTTATTATGAGTTTTGTTATATATAATATCGAATAATTATTTTGTACAATAATGGTGGAATTTTTTTATTTCACAAGTAGGATTGAAAAATTTTCACGTGTCCTTATGTTGTATTTAAAAATTAAAAAAATAAATATGACATGTGGCAAAATCTCAATCCTAATTATGAGGTTATAAATTTTCACTGTCATTGTAGTAAATAATTATCCATGTATACCGTAAACTGCAAAAAACAATTGACATTTTTTAAAAATTCATTTCATCAAATATATAATATTTTAGTTTTTAGCTAAATTAGTACAAAATAATTTAGAATAAAAATATTTAATTAAAATTTGTGTATTTTTTTTTGTTTTTACTATTAAACTCCATTGAGATTTGGGATTTAAGGTTTAAGGGATTTTGCTTTAAGCTTGTGTTGGACCAATGAAGGGTTTATATAAAGGAGGTTTATGTAAAATTTAATTTTAAAAAAAATATTTTTTATAAGTTTTAGTTTAAAATTCATTTTTAAAATTTTTATAAGTTTCTTATAAGTTTTTTATATTGATATATTTTTTTAAATAATTTTTACAACTTTTTTATAATTTTTAAAATTTTTTTATGCTTTTTATAAATTTTAATTTTTTTATTCGAAAAATGAAAAATTATATTTAGGAGATGTCACATGTCACAATCTAATTAATCTATTAGCTTATTTTAATGGTTAACATGGTTAAAAATGAAAATTGTTAATAGAGGAATTTAATTGAATTTTCAAATTAACGGCAAGGCTCAATTTAGAAGCGATTTAAGTCGAGAAACTTGATTTTTTTATTTATAAGTTGTTGAGTCGAACCCGAATTATGCAACAAACGAACTGGACACAAATATTTACGTGAAAAAGTCCCTCTGAAGAAGATCAAAAACCACGGGAAAAAACTGAAATGAGGAGTACAAGATGGAAAAACAAATAAACCCTGAACCCAAAATACATAGTTTTCTTGAAATTCCCACAATCTCTTAATTTTGCTATTGTTATTTTGAACTATCCAAGGTTCTAAGAGACCTATTTATAAGCTGAATTTCGTGTACAAATATAACTAAAACATTACTATAATAATTAGAGTTAGATTGGAAAATATGTAACACCCTTAACTCGTAATCGTCATTGTTTTAGGGTCTCAAAGTATTACGAGACATTTTACAATCATTAATTAACTTTTAACCAATATTGAAATCCATTCAAACATTTCACGTTGGCATATCAAATCACATTATCATACACATATATTATCACAATTTAATTTAGATATGCCATATGCAATCATTACATACAATCAGAGATCATTATTGAACTTTAACAAAATCTTCCAAAACAACATGCAATTTTTCGCAAAATAGGGGCAAATGACCGTGTGTCTCAAACACATGCTCGTGTATCCACATTCATACGCTTGTGCCTTCGATCGTGTACTAAGTCGTGTTCTTACTCGAAAAGCATTCCCACGGTCGTGTCACAGACCGTGTGACGTGTACCTATACTATCCTGCATCACATGCCCGTGTGTGAGACCATGTATTGGACCATGTTTCAATTCGAAAATGGGCCACACGACCATGTACCAGCCCGTGTAAATTGCACTGCGCCTTAATACGACACACGGTCGTGTCACAGACTATGTGACAAGCCGTGTCTATGACTCGGCCGTGTGTTCCTAAATTGCTTTCTAAGCAAGGTATTTCCTTAACCTAAATTGTTTCTTAAGACACCCTAACAAAGAGGCAATTCTCCTAAAACTTACAGAACATCCCAAGCATCAAAACAAGTTCAACTCACATAATAAAAACTTAACCAAAAGCCTTAATTCAAGGTACATTTCTATTACATCTCATAAAGGGATAGCCTACCTAAACTACCTCTTATATACGAACATAACTCAAGTTGTTCTAATCCAAAGCTAAGGGACACCACAATGGTGCATCATGCCACCATCAATAACCTCAAAGACATCTTTTCTATCTCAATTCTAACTATCCACAATTTTATACCTACTAACAACCAACTCAATCATTCACTAAAAGATTTGTCATGCTAAAACATACATATTTCATATCATTTTAATATATCTAAAATATTTACAATGTTTCAAGAGTAACTAATCTCTCATATCCTTCTCAATATTCAAATCAACTATCATTCAAGTAATATTCACAACAAAAATATCACCTAAAGACTTCTAGACTTCTAATTTGTCCTAGGTACATGCGAAAATATCAATAGAGAACTCCACTGACTTTGAGTACGAGATTTCTGCAAGATGCTGAATGCAAATCTACTAGATACCTAACCTGAAATCATGAAAACATACTTTAGATTAGGAAAATTCCCATTTTATAGTAATCATAAGTCAAAGTGCCAAAACAAACGAACTTATTCCATAACATCCCTCATGCAATTCAATCCATGTCACTTCTTTCCAATTTAGCTAACATTGTATTCATGTATGAATTTATAGGTACTTCCTATTTAATAGTACTCATTCATCATTCTTTCTCAATAATCCACACGTTCCTACGAAAAAGGTTTCATCAAATCTTAATATTCGTTTTCCGTCAATTCATGGCACTTGGTGCCTAGCGAATATACCTCAATATGTGAGCTTAGCTCTAGTTGGATTAACCAACGATCTTGCGCCCAGCGCTAGTCGGATAAACCGACAATCCTAGCACCCAGTGCCTAGCGGATAAACCACAAAAGTGAGCCAAACTCTAGTTGGATTAACCAACAAATAATCATCAAATCTTGGCACCCAATGCCTGGCGGATAAATCGCAATTGTGAGCCCAGCTCTAGTTGGATTAACCAACAATATCCGACAAATCCTGACATCCAGTGCCTAGCGGATAAACCGCAATTGTGAGCCCAACTCTAGTTGGATTAACCAACAATATCCGTCAAATCTTGACACCAGTGCCTAGTGGATAAACCACAATTGTGAGCCTAGCTCTAGTTGGATTAACCAACAATATTCGTCAAATCCTGACACCTAGTGGCTAGCAGATAAATCGCAATTGTGAGCCCATCTCTAGTCAGTTAAACTGACTATAAATAATTCGTTTCTACCGTTTCCTCAATTCACCATATGTTACCATTAAAAATATGCTTAGCTTAAAAATGAGGCATTATATATATATATATATATATCAAGAAACTTTGTAACTATTAAAAATATGCTCAACTTAAATTAATAAATGTTTAGTAATGTAAAGTTTGAGGGTACGAACTTATCGAATTACGATGGCCGTTTAAACCGAGGTTGACTATTCTCCTTTTCGCGATTGGTATATCGTTTTGCTTGTTTCTTGATCTATATACAACCATTTAATTCATTAACAATTTATATCCATCACAATTCAATATTCCTCATCATTTAATTTACCCTTAATATTTTACAATTTCATTACTAAATCATTATCACATTTATCCCATTTAACTACTATGGCATCAAGCGCTTCCAGTAAATCAAATGCACACCTATATATATATATGTTTATATATTTTCCAAACAGCCCCTATACTCTTGAATTTCATCACTTTATCTCCCGCCATTTAAATTTTAAGGAAGCCACATCCCTAACAAGTAATTCCATCTAACCATCACATAATTTACCAATATGACAATTAAAATGAACCTTTCTTCTTCATTTGTTTCTCATCATGCGAACATACAAACAAAGCAGCCAATTATATGCTTAAATATAGAGAATTCTTTTCTCATTCCATCTATATTTTTATACCCTTAACAAATAATTTTTCAATCAATTTATTACCTAATCAAAATCATTGCAGTTAATCTTTTTCCCATGGTATACATGCATCAAATATTTATATTATTTTATTTTTACTAAACCCGATTTCTATAATTCTATCACAGCCCATGATTTCCCAAATTTCACTAAAATTCTATAGCAAACTTTCATTATCACAAGCAAGTCCATAACTCTATAATTCCTATATTTATTTACAAGTTTAGTCTATATATCAGCCAAGCATAGTACTCCATAGAAAAACACTATCATACCTTCAAAAATGATCATGGTAACTATTTTATTTCGTGATAGATTTGTAAAAAGACCCTCAACTTAGCTAGACTAGACCAAGACTACCACAAAAACATAATTTCCACAAGAATTTAAAGTTAAAAAGCCTACCATGCAAGGCTTCAACTATGCGGAAAGTGAGCTCCCAACTTTCTTTCTTTTCTTTCTATTTTTCGGTAAGCAAGGAAAAAATGTTTTGAAATCCTTCCCTCTTTTCTTTTTCCTTTGTTTACCTTTACTCACACCTAATTATTAGTTTACCAAATTAACCCCACCACTTAATTAAAATTTCATTCCAAATTCCACTACACCATCCACTAACATTACTTTGGTAAATTTGTACTTTTAGTACCTTAATTTCTCAATTCCCCATTTTCATAATAATTTAATACTTGGATTTATATCCCTTTACTTCAATTAAATAAACATGATTAATTTATAATTCACTTGTTCTTATAAAGAAAATTTAAAAATTTTCTAAGCACTAATTTCGATACTACTAATAACGGGTCGTTACAAAATATAATAGAATTTAACTAGGAGAAAAAACTCGGTTAAGTGGGAAACATATCGCCATGTCGGGACGCCAGTTATCACGTCGTTGAGACAACAAGTTCTTCTTGTTGGGCCGTTATGTGTCTTCTCTTCGAGAACTCAACTCTTCCTCGTCATGACGTCAAATTTGTTTCATCTGAAATGCGAAGAACACTCCAAAATATCCACCTTGACTTGTATTTCCGAAATGTCTTCTTTGTTGAGCCCCATTAGGGGGCTAACTTGATCTCTGTTGAATGATTACCAAGTCTAGGCAATGCCCGAACTTGGAAATTGGAAGACTCTTTGTCATTATGTTTGTTAGATTGTTCTCTGTGTCGATTTTGTGAATCTAAAATCTCCTTGAGTGTCACACCCCAAAATTGAGCCTAGAAGTTTTGAGTGTACAATAAAAATTTTAGACCATATGTGTTCGGAATTTTTCAAGCATGGTAATCGGTAATATTTTTTATTATGACTTTTAGAAAATTAAATCAATTTTAAAAAAATAGTTTTAAAGACATTTAATTTTGAAAATAGGACTTTTTTGTAAAAGGGTCAAAACTTAGAGTTTTTATGAAGCAATTAAATCAAAATTTAAAATTCAACCTAAAAACCCCATTTAAAGTTTTAGTTTCATTTTAATTCTTCCCCAAGTATTTGTGTTTGTCATCCCTTGCTCTTCTATCTTTCCCAATTGATTTATACTTCTAATAACCCTTATTTCTTATCAAAACCAAGAGAAATACTCAAAAACCTTCATCACATTCATCTTCTTCATCATCTTCTCCAAATGTGTGTTTTTTCAGATTAGTTTCAAAGCTCGTTTTTCTTCAAGAAAAGGTAATCAATCATTCTCCTATGAGTTTTAAATGATATCTAGTCTTTAAACTAAGCTTTTAGCCATTAAAATGTAAGTTTTGAATAAAAGAAGAAAATAGGGTCTTTAATGGTGAAACTCGAGTTTGTGTATAAAAACTTGATATTAAAGTGTTTCAACTTGTTTTAACATGATTAGAAGGTTTCTAAAGTTACTTTAAGTTTCCTTAAGTATTTCTTGAGTTTTAATGAATTTTCCTCATTATAGCCATTGTATGTAAAAAATATTTGGTTCTTTAAAATGTGTAGTTTTGAGTGGTTTAAGGTTGGGAATCAGTTGTGGGTAGATATTTAGATGAACGAAATTCGTTTCATGTGAAAAGATTAAGTGTAGATCGAGATATTAGAGTTTAAAATTACTAGGTTTAAGGTTTTGGTTTAAGAGAACATAACTTAGGCTATTGTTTATGACTGCATGAGATGAATGGATGTCTGATTTTTGCTTGTATATTTGTATGATATGTGTGGTTGAAGCATTGGAATCGATAGGACCTTCAACTAGTAAAGATAAAGACAAAGGAAAGCTTATCTAGGCTTTCGGGGTTTCGACAAAAAGAGTTATTTGGTGAGTATTTTGGAATCGCTACTCGTAGATGATTCATTGTATATTTGAGAATTTAGAGATAGCCTAAATCTTTGCTCTAAATTATGAGTGTAAGTGTTCTTATAACCGTGCTTAAATATTAATATGATTTATTATTAAATGTTAATATGATTTGTGCTCAAATATTAATGTGATTTATGTTTAAATATTAGTGTGATTTATGCTTAAATATTAATTTTATTTGTGCTGAAAGAATCAAGATGTGATATTATGAACAAATATGAGATGTTGTGAAATATGCTATAAGCTTATGATGACTGTTGTGAAAGTGAATATGTAGGTGTGTTCTTCATGCAATCTACCAGAGAATATGTGGGTATGTTCTTCATGCCATGTGACAAAAAATATATGGGTATGTTCTTAATGCCATGTGACTGATTATATTGTGATAATAAAGTGAATATATGATAAAAATATATAATAATAATAATGTAGATATTTTGGCTTTGTTATATTATGAGACCTTTGGACATAGTTGGCATGCCATAGGATTGTAAGTACTCACGTTTGTGTTATATGTGGGGCGTTGAGGCCTAGGGACATGTTGGAGAGATAAGGGAATGTGAGCTATTCTCCATTCAATAGGATATGTTTGGTGTGTTGGAGAGTGTTAGCTATATGCTTCACTTATGGGATATGTTTCGAATCTATGAGTCAAGTGTTGGTGTGTTGGAGATCCGCGTATCCAATGTGTGATGATAGAGCTCACTATATGTTTTATAGTCTCTACAACCAAATTATCATAAATTGTGTTTGATTGTGATTATATCTATATGATTGGATATGCTTGTATGTGAATAAAGTATGCTGAAAACTATGTAATTAATGTGTAAATAATTAAAAGAAAGATGCAATGAATATGTTGTTTGATTGTTTGGTTAATGCATGATGATTGTGTATGTAGTGATTATTCTGGTCACTCACTGAGCTTGTTAAGCTCATCCACTCCTTTTTAACCATTGCAGATACTTAGTGCAGGTGTGAGCAGTGTGATCTCGAGGGTGATCCAAGCTAAAACCGACACTTTAATTTTCTATTTGTAGGTTTTATGAGTTGTTTATATTTGAGAACCTAAGGCAATTTGCTAGGATTTATGATGAATTTATATTTATTTTTGGTTATATTCTTTTAAGTTATTTACATTCCTTTATAGACTTGAAAATATGTTTTTTGATGTCTGCTTTATATGATAAATGTTTGATAGCTGAATCGATGTAAGATTGAATTATTTAACATTAAATTGATTTTTTGATAACTATGAGAAGTATGGTAATGAGAAGGTGCATGTCTAGGATTAGCTCTGGCTGGGAAAACCTTGGTTTTTAAGTAGTCAAATTTGACTCACCTCTTTTTCCTAGGACCCTACCTAGTGCACGGTTCACATTCACTTCTTCGGTTTTTCCTTAAACATTAATCTGATTATGTATGACATATAATGAGCATGAATTTGTAAATATATGAACACTACATTAAGATCATTAAAAAGAAAAATTTGCATGTGAAGTAAAATGTTAAAATGAGGTAAGCATGATGTGAGACGGTGGTGTGGCATCCTAGTATTCAGGTTCGGTAATCGGGCAGAGTATAGAGTGTTACATTGAGCGATCACTCTCGAACAAAGTGGTACCGAATATCTATATGTTTTGTTTGTTCGCAATGCATCTGATCTTTCGTGTGATGTATGACACTTTAACTATCGCAATATATGACAATTTTATCAACCAGCTCCCCGAATAGACCTCTCAACCAAATGACTTCTTTCATTGCCTCTATAATAGGCATATATTTAGCTTCGGTAGTCGATAAAGCCACAATGGCTTTCCAACTAATAGTGCAATTTTCGAAGGTGAATAGATGACTTGTGAGAGATCTTATTTTGTTTAAGTCTTCGACATAATCTGAATCTACATAAACGACTAGACCTTTTGAACAACTTTCAAATTCCAAACAAGTATTGGAGGTCCCTCATAAATATCTTAGAATCCACTTAACAGCTTGCCAATGTAATTTGTCAGGTTTGACCATATATCTATTTACTACACTAACAACATGTGAAATATCGGGACAATTACAAAAAAAATTGTATACATTAGACTTTCGACTGCACTAGAATAATCGATAACATTTACCTTTCTTCTTCTTCGATTTGTGGTGAATTTGAAATTGAAAGTCTAAAGTGTGCAACTAAGAAAGTACTAATTTGTAACATCCATGTTCTTGAATCGGATTTGAGTGATAAAATAGAATTGAGAATTAGAAATGTTTAGTTGAAGTAAGGAAGGTTAGAAAATTTTAAGGATTAAATAGTAAAGGAGAGAAAATATGGGGGACTAAATAGCGAATTATCCAAATTGAATTTTGAGTCATCATGGGAATTAGATTGATTGAGGAGGGGCAAAAGAGTAATTTGGTGGAAGATATTTTTGGAGGCAAAGTTTTGGGCTAAGGTGTAAAGTTGGAAGCTCTAGGGACTAAAAGTGCAATTTTACCATTTTTATTAAGTGAGATATTTTAAGTGAGATTTCTAGAGAATTTGAGAAAGGTTAAAAATCAATTAAAAGGCAAAAATATCAACGTTTTTCATAGTTCAACCGTTCATGCCATTCTCTCTTCCATCCAACTTTTGATTTTATTCCAAATAGGTCATTCCATCATTTTTAAGCCCTTCAAGTTCCAAAATCTCCTATTTTCTTTGAAATTTTTGAAAGAAAAGTATAGAAAGGGGTTAGTAGACACCTCAAACTTCTCGTAGAATTCATTTTGAGGTGTTAGAGAGCATAGGGACTAAATTGAAAATTTTTGAATTCAAGGGGTACGGTAAGAAATGGTTAAATTCTCATGACATACATGTATTTTACTGTTATTTAGCATGAAAATTATTGAATTATAGCTTATAGCTATGTGTTTATGTGAAATTGAAGAGAAAGAGAAGAGAGGCAAGGATCAAATTGAAAACAAAGGAAAAGAGAAGAGCAAAGAGTGAAAAAAGAAGGAAATCAGCCTTTTTGTTGTAAGTACTACAAGAGTTTTGAATTATAGTTTAATTTATCTAATGGTATGTGAATTATTAGCATAAAAATTGTTATATAGGTACCTAATTTGAATGTTTACAATGATAAAATAAAAGGATTAAAGTGTGATTTAGTAAAATAGTTTGGACAGAATAGAGGATTAACTTCGAAAATTCACCAAAACTTGTATATAATGAGTTAAGGGTCGAATTATATATTTAATTAAAGCTTATTGAGTGTAGTTTCATATAGAAGAAAAATCAAAAGGAATTTTATATTTCGAGATATACTAGTTTTTGTGTAACAAGGTCAGAGTAGGTTCGAGTTCCTCTGTTTTGACTTTGAAAAATCATAGAAAAGTATATAAAACTTATTAGAGACTGAAATTTATATGGTTAATTTCTTAATGAGTCTATTTTCAATAGAAATAGACGGGAACATCATTTGATCTCTGTACTAAAAGATAGATAATTTTTAGTGAAGAAAGGTCGAAACTGTCAGGCAGCAGCGAATGGGTAAATTGAAAGAATTTACTGTACAAATTGGCTAGAGTAAAAATTCTGGAAATTTTATGGTAAAAAGATAATTGAGTCTAGTTTCAGAAACATCAAGCATATTATAATTTTGAATTTTGTAGCTCGAGATATAAATAATTTAGTGACTGTGATGCAAGTGAACAGCTTTGAAAATATAAATGTGAAGTATTCGATGATGTATTTATGTGAGATATAATATTTATGAGAAATTACGCTAATTGAGATTGTGCCCAAGCAGAAAAATTAGAACCATTGTGATATTAGTGGGCATGCCATTAAGGAACACTAGCGCACTCTCTGTTTAGCACGTCTCGTGCTCTCTGTTATTAGCACTGTGTGTGCTCTTTGATTAGCACTTTGTGTGCTCTCTGATTAGTACTTTGTGTACTCTCTGTTTAGCACTGTGTGTGCTCTCTATTGCCTAGCACTTATGTGCTCTCTATTAGTACTTTGGTACTCTCTGTTTGTTCTGTATATCCTAACGGTTCTATGAAAGTCTACTATGGGCTAAGCTACAAAAAGTGGATAAAAGTGTAAATTGTGCCATTGTGGTAAGTTACAGGTTGCATGTAAGTAAGGCAAGAACTTTATATGCATGAGTACTTAAATGATCATTCATTACTTTTGTAGTGCTTACTAAGCCTTCACCGGCTTAACCCGTTTATTTTAACGCGTAGGTACAAAAGCTACGAGAAGTTGAAGTCAAGCTAAGGGACCTCTCATCACATCACATCACTATTGGAAGACTTCAGTTTAGGTACATTACTTCTGGTAAAAATGACATGTACAAATGGTACTATTATGTGTCTCCAATGGATGGTTATAAATGTTGTTTTGGATTACTACGAGTTGATGAATTGAAATGATGAGTTTTGAATAAAATAACTTTAAAACACATTGTTTGAAAGAAAAATTTTATTATACTTGTGTTAAAATTTTCGATACTATATGTAATACTTTTATACCGAGTTTATACGTGTGAACCGGGTATAGGGGTGTTACATAATTGGTTTAGATTCTTACATTCCAAGCCACTCGAAAATCCTTTCAATTTATTTCTATTGTGACAAAATAGCTTTCCGGAGTATCGATTTGAAATTTCCATCGTTAAAATTTTCTTGACTGCACCAAGATCCTTCATCTCAAACTTAGAGTCAAGCATGGTTTTAAGTCGTTTAATTTCGGATGGATCCATAATTGCAATTAACATATCATCAATATAAAGAAACAAATAAATAAATGATTCATCATCTAAACATTGTAGATAAACACAATTGTCGTACTTACTTTGAACAAAACCAATACCTAACATGAAAGAATTGGACTTTTTTGTACCACTACCGAGGAAACTGATTTCGGCCGAATAATGATTTTTGAAGAAGACAAACATGGTTTTCCTTGCCTTTACTCCTAAAGCCTTTAGGTTGCTGCATGTAAATGTCCTCATCCAAATCCCCGTGAAAGAATGAAGTTTTCACATCTAACTGCTCTAACTTGAGATTGTTTGATGCAACAAGAGTTAACAATGACTAAATGGATGTATGCTTCACCATAGGAGAGAAAACATCATGAAAAATAAACTCGCACCACTTGATTGTAGCCCTTTGCAACCAACCTCGCCTTATATCTCATGTCACCTTGATCCGAACCAACTATTTTCTTTTTGAACACCCACTTGCAACCAACTATTTTCTTTTCGTTGGGTGGATTAACAAGCTGCCATGTCTCGTTCTTTTGAAAAGACTCCATCTATTCTTTCATGGCATTAAGCCACTTGTTGGAATTAGAAGCATGAACTACCTCTTAATAATTTGAAGGGTCGATCGAATCGATGCTCTTCGCAACACTTAAAGCATATGTCACGAGATTTCCTTCATAGTATTTTAGCAATGGTTTTTTCTCTCGCTTTTATGTCACGAGATTTCCTTCATAGTTTTTTTGCAATGGTTTGATCTCTCGCCTTTTTATATCCCAAGCTAACTTATAATTTTAAAAGGTCAAGTAATATTCTGTTCATCCATTCGACGACACTATTCTGCTTTGGGGTACCAACAACTATACGATGTCTTTCAATCTCTTTTAGTTTGCAGAAATCATTAAACTCAGTTAAACAAAACTCAAGCCCATTATCCGTTCTAAATCATTTTACGGATTTTCTAGTCTATTTTTCTAGTATGGTTTTCCACTGCTTAAAGATCCCGACAACTTCATTTTTACGCTTCAAGAAGTATACCCAAACTTTTCTGGTGTGGTCGTCAATAAAAGTTAGAATAGATCTGCTACCTCTTTTGGAGGCAACTAGAGCTGAACCCAGAAATCAAAATACTTTTAGTTGAAGGTCTCTTTGGTCTTGTGTACTACTGAATTGAAGTTAACTTGAGTCTGCTTCCCATAAATGCAATGCTTGTAGAAATCTAACTTTTCAATTCTAGTGCTTGTGAGAAGACCTCTTTTGCTTAAAACAATCATACATTTTTCACTCATATGACCAAGTCACATGTGCCACAATTGGGTTGATTTAAAATAAAAAAAAAAGTAATTTTTCACGTGTCATCGTAACGTCAAAAAGATCCTCATCGGGACGTGGCGACGATTTTGTCCCTTCTTTTGTAATTGCTACTGAATCAAACATCGTTGCACCTTGCAGAATGTAAAAGGTGTTGAATTTCTAACCTCTCATTAAAACAAGAACTACATGAGATACCTTTAAGTTGTTTGACTTAATGACAATCTTGTATCCATTCGAATCTAGAATACCTAAAGAGACGAGATTCTTCTTCAAGGTAGACACATGCCTAACATCTGACAATGTTTTGATTATCCCGCCATGAATCCTAGCCTGAATAGTACTAATGTTGGTTATTTTACATGGTGAACTATTTCTCATAAGCACAACTCCACCTTTATATCGAATTATATGTGGAGAACCAGTCCCTATTAGGACACATATGGTAGGAACACCCTGAATCCAAGATTTACTTGAATGTGAACTTAAACCTTTTGGTCATTGATACCAACAACAAATCACAACCTCTGTCCTCAACTACACTAGCACCGGCTACATTAGCCTTCTACTTCCCTCTTTTGTCGTTTTTTGAGGCCCTTTTATCTTTGTTCTGAAGTTTGTAACATTCTGCCTTGATATGACCCATTATTTTGCAATAGCCACATTGCTTGTCACGGTTCCATGACTTCGATCTCACTCTTGATCTTCTTTGAGCTGAATCCTTAAATTGTTGTTTTCCTTTAGAAACTGGAACCGAAGTTTGCCCATCTGAATTGTTCTTTGAGCCTAACTCGTTGTCAAACTTATCCTTACTTAAAATATTTCTCTTCACGTACTCAAACGATAGTCTTTTTTCTCTGAAAGTTTTGTATGAAGGGACAAAAACAAAGTAGTAAAATAACCTGATCTTCATCATCTATGTTGGCCTTGACATTTTTTAGATCATTAAGGAGAGTGACAAATTCACTTAAGTGAACCTTAATATAGACTCACCTTCTGTCATACAAAACATATACAAACATATATAATCATTATTTTAGTACCAAGCGATTTGTGATGGACTTTATCATATACAAGACTTAATTTCCTCCATAAGGTTGTTGTCATTTTCTTTGTAATTACCTATTGTAAAATATTGTTAGTGAGGCACAAATAAATTGTTAATAATGCATTCTCATCAAGCTCCTCTCACTTTGTCTGTTTCGCATCCACGAGCCTTTGCCCTATAACGACCTTTTTCAAATCGTTTTAAATCAAAATTGTCGCCATCTGAACTTATCACAAGTTGAAATTTGTAATCCTATCGAACTTCTCGATATTGTACCTCATTGCCATCTCTAAATGGGTTGTCTATGAAAACCAACCAAGCTCTACTACCAGCATTTTTAGTCGAACCCGAATTATGTAATGAACACGAATGGAAAACAGAGAAAATTGAAGATAAATATTTATGTGAAAAACCACAAGTAAAGAAAACTTCACTAAAATGGTAAAAACCGAAAAGGAGAGTACAAGATGAAAAAACAAATAAACCCTGAACCCGAAATACAAAATTTTCCCAAAATTCCCTTAATTTTTTTGTTTTTATTCTAAACTATCTAGGGTTGCTAAGAAGCCTATTTATAGGTTGAATTTCATGTGCTAATGTACCTAAAACATCCCTAGAATAATTAGAGTTAGACAAGAAAAATTTAACAAAATTTAATTAGGAGAAGAAACCCCGTTAAGTGGGGAACATGTCACTACATCGTGATGTCGCGTTCGACTTGTCAGGACGCTAGGCATCACGTCGTCAGGACAACGGGTTCTTCTCGTCGGGACTTTGACTCTTCCTCGTCACGACGTCGACTCTATTTCATTCAAAATGATTGGCACACTCCACATAAGCTTTTTTATACTTTTAAGCCTAATGAAAATATAATACGAATATAATACCTTTACAAATATATGAAACTTATTCAATGTCAAATATCCATATACAACACAATTATGACAAGAAAATATACAAAAACAATAAAAATACATGACTTGTCATGTCTACCCCAAAGCTTTCAAGGTATCATACCGAAACTGAAATATTAAAACCATTTTCTTTTCTGTTTTTTAAATGATCGTTTTGTTATTTTAGTTTTGAAAACCCAGTTCTTAAATAAAAATTAAAGAGTAGCACAGAACTAGAAGGAAATTAAGATTTTAATAGAGAAAATGCTTAGGGTATTGGCTAAAGGATATGGAAAACTCAACAACAGAGGCCTAAAGCTATTGGATATCATTATATTTAATTTTTTCGTATACTTGGAAGGTCATATTTTCATGCTTAGAATCAATTTTTTTGTTATGGAACATGTTACTTAAAAGAAAAATGAACTGTGAGAACAACATAATTTATGACAAAAAAGTATTCTATTGATTTGCATTTTAGATCCTGTTGGGAGCAAACTTGTTTCCTACAGTCCTACTCATCTACACTAGGCTTCACTTTACAGAACGACCTTAGGGAAAGTTTTCCACATCAACCCAGTTTTTCTTTTTATCAAATCTCTGAATGAAAGATATGATGGGAGTATGAAGTAGATTTTACCTGGTATTAGTGGTTATGCTTGTGAGTCTGATTCTCATGATGATCTATCCAAAAAATCTGGGGCTGAACAGTAGTAAATATATTTCTGCTCTAGCTAATCTGGGAGATCATGACTATAAGCAGTGATGTCAAGGGAGAAGAACAATGGAGCATGAATTAGATGACTGGTCTCTCCCTGTTAACCATTTGCTCAATTAGTTTTAGAAGATCTATGCATTTTTCAGGTTCATCTGTGTTTACCAAGAACTTGATATGTGGTAATGCTGCTTTTGCATCCCCAATATTATTGTATTTCATGAGGTCAGAAAGTAGTCTTTGAGCTTCTTTGATGTTTCCTTTAGTACGCATACAGTGGATCACGGATGAATAAGATGCAAATGATGGAACGAAACCATTACTGAGAATAAGATCCAAGAACTTGAGGCACTCATTGCAGTTGCTGTTCTTAGAGTGCCAATCAATCACAGAAAAACATGCCTTCTCAGGATATGAACCTTCTCTTAGTATATCTTTGGTAAGATGTTCAGCATCCACAATTCTTCCGACTTCACATAAACCCACAATTAGAAAATTGTAGAAATCCGAGACAGACCCACCGAATTTCTCAATTTCAACTCGGAGCTTCAATGCATGCTCAAGATCCATTTCCTTTAGAATGTTACTGGAAACACATTCATCATAATTTTCTGCAGTAGATGGTGACCAAACATATATAGGACTGAGAGAACGGGAATGTGCTACTTTAATGGTCTTGTTTGATGAAATGAATCCTGCTAGTAGTGCAGAATAGACACGACCGTTGGGCTGAAATCCATTTTTAACCATAACAGACACAATCTCAAGGGCACGGCTTAACCTGCCCGCATAAACATGAGCTTTGACCAATATAGAGTACGTAACATGATTTGGATATACTCCTAAATCAGACATGCTATCCAAGATCCTCTCTGCAACCTCAACTCTTCCAAATTGACACAAGCCATTAACCATGACATTGTATGTGTATACACCTGGTGGGCAGCCAACTTTTTTCATTAGCTCTATCATGCTCAAGGACTGGTCAACCTTGTCTGCTTGAAAAAGTGCGCCTACTAATATGGTGTAAGTCACAACAGAAGGGACTAAACCATGCTTTAGGATCTTTCCAAACAAGGCATATTGTTTTACCAACTCACATTCTTTGCTCAGAACATGAAGAATTGAGTTGAAGGCATGACAAGTCTTCAAACAACCATTTTCAATCATCATCTTCAAAAGCTTTGATGCACCCCCAGTGTTACCTGATTTGCAAAATCCATCCATAAGTGTGGTAAATGTTACTTCATCCGGTTCTATTCCCTTTTTCATCATCTTACCCAACAATCCATTTGCGAGTTTCAGTCTCCCTTGTTTGCACAACCCATCAATCATAGCAGTAAAACTATATGCATCAGTATCAACCCCAAATGAGTTCATCAGTTCAAATATCTTGAAAGCCATGTCAAAATGGCCTTCTCTGCAGAACCCATTAATTAAAATATTATAACTCAAGCAGTTAGGCAATAAGCCATTGCTGACAACCCTTCCGAGAAGGATCATTGCCTTATAAGGTCTGTTGACTCTACACAGTCCTTCTATAAGCTCATTATAGGTACGGATATTAGGCTTGCAATTTCTTTTCTCCATCAAACTAAGAAGCTCAAAAGCAGAAACAAGTTTCCCTTCTTTACAATATCCATTAATCAGAGCATTGTACGTTACAATCCCTGGATAAACACCTCCTTTTACCATCTGCCTAAACATCCCATTAGCCTCCTCAATCTTCCCTTCCCTGCACAACCCATCAATCAAAACAGTATAAGTATAAACATTAGGCTTACATCCTTCTCCGATCATTTCACTAACCAAATCCAAAGCCTTACCAATCAATCCATCATCACATAAAGCCTTTATTAATACAGTGTAAGTCCGAATACTCGCCTGGCAACCCTTCTCTTTCATCCCTTCTTTCAAAGCAAATGCTTCTTCAACCTTCCCAATCTCGCATAAACCATGTATCAAAATCGAGTAAGTAACTGAATTCGCTTCACAACCACCTGACTTGGACATTACATCAAGCACCCTGAAGGCTTCCCACAGATCCATTTTTCTACAATAGCCCAATACTAAAGAAGTACAAACATGAGTACCAAATCCAAACCCAAGCTTCAAACATTGGGACATGAACATTTCAGCTTGACACACAAAGCCAACTTTGGATAAAGCATTGATTATCATTCCATAATCAATAGCAGCAAGAGCAAAGCCTTCAGCTATCATTCTTCTATAAACCAAAAAAGCTAAAAACCCCATACTTAACTTAGCTATTGACATCAAGAGAATGCTATAACAAGGGTAATTTAAGCGAAAACCGGTCTCCCTCATCTCATCAAGCGCTTCCATTAGATTCAAAAGATCGTTCTCATTGCTACTAGAGGTTTTGATGAGTTCAATCACCACCTTATGAGAAATTTGAAATGAATTGGAGGATACGAGCAGTTTCAAGAGGCGGATTCTACTAGTTGTATCGTAGCAGTAAGTGGAATGTTGACAAACCCATTGGAAAAACCGGAGAGCGAGTGAGACATGGTGGTTTTGGAGGAGGATGACCTGGGCAGCAACGGCAGGGTTCATGTGGGAAACAAAGGATTTGAGGGTCTCGTTGGTCTTCCAGCTGGGTTGGTTGATTAAGAAAGAAGCTCGATAAGCAATATCTTGCGGGGTTGTTTGGTTGTAAGAGGAAATGAAAGAAGCAGTGTTAAGCGCAGGAGACGTGCAGGGGAGTTTGGCGATGCTTTTTCTGAGAAACATGCCAAAATAAAAGGGTCGGGGGGAGGGGATTAGAGATTGGAGATAGACTAGAAGGGAAAGTCTAGTATTTTTGGTACGAGGAGAATTGCCATGTAACTATTTGCAGAGAAGAAAAGAGGAGGGGAGAGGCGGAGCGGAAGCGGGTTTTGTTCAAGTTTAAGCGTATCAGTTGTTGATAATAGGCTCCAATTTCACCGGATTGGTGCGTTTAATAATTAAATTTTGGGTAAACGTCAACTGTCCCTGAACTTTATCTAAAATTAAATTTCGGCCACCCAACTTTTAAAATTTATGTACTAGTCATTAATACTATTGAATCCTTACTGCCACTCATCCATTATTTTTCCTATTAAAATACAATATAACACATTAATTTAAATGGATAATAACCAATTTGGTCCCTGAAATATAAATAAAATATTAATCTGATATTTTAAATATTTTCTTAATAATTATTCTAAAAGAGTTTTTTAAAATCTTAAATAAATTAAAATTATTAAAAATATAAAATGTATTATAAATTTATAAATAATTGTTATAAAAATAAAATAAAAAATTTCTATTAATATTAAATAAAAATAATTATATTAAATTAAATTAAAAAAAAAAAACCTACCCTCCCCCCACCTTCCCTCTCTTTCCATCTTCCCCTTCTTCAACCTAGAAAAAACCCAACTCCATTATTCCATGTTCTTGATAATGTTGTGAGTTTCATGTTCTTCCAAAGCTGCAAAATATGTTTCCATCAACAGAGGGGTTTTTTTAATTTTAATTTTAATATAAAATTTTTATTTAATTTTTACTTTTATAATACGTTTTATATTTTTAATAATTTCAATTTATTCAAGAAATAATTATTAAGAAAATATTTAAAAAATATTAAAATAATATTTTATTTATATTTCAGGGACCAAATTGATTATTAGCCCTTTAAAGATAATGGATGAGTGAAAATATGTAACAATTCAATAAGATTAATGACTATTAGTAAGTTAAAAATGTTGAGTGGCCTAAACTTAATTTTGTATAAAGTTCAAGGATAATTAGTGTAGTTTATCCATAAATTTTTTCATGACCTGGGCTCCTTTTGTCAGCGATACTGGGATTGTAGGTCCTTTGGCCACCGGTATCATTCTGTCCTTCCTCAATTTCGGTTTCCTTGAAAGAATTCAAAAAAACTATTACTACTCTTGTTCCCAACTGTGACTCTCAGATCTATGTTGCAAACTTCATATCATCGACCTTTTTGCTTGTAAAATCATTTTGTCAATGGCCTTAAAATAATTCTTCCAAGCCTCATCACATGTTTTTGTTTATGGCGGCTTAATCACGGATAATCTTATTTTAATAACGAAAACCTTCACACTATTTAAAGGAAGAGGCAAAGGGTCCGTAATTGCTCTGAAATTTGACATGACCAAAACTTTTGATAAGGTTTGTAATACCTTTTATCCGAGTTTGTATCTAAACTCGAATAAAAAATGTTATATTTTAGAGCTAATTACTTCGCTTTAGTTCTAAACTATACATTCAAGTTCTATTCATCAGTCTTTTAAAGGTCATTTAAGGCTTATCGGACCATTACTAAGCTTTCTCTAAATTTTGGTTGCAATCAAAGTCGTTCAAGTCTTGTAAGCTAAATTAATAAAAACAGGTTAAAATAGGACACTTGCATCGATACACTATTCCAAGTATCGATACATCTTCCTTGGCACTATTCAATTTTGCTCTCTAGAGTACTTGTACCCATACAAGTTTTGTAACATCCCGAGATTGGACTTGAAAGTTTTGGCCTCGCAAGAGAGGTCCACCAGTGTTTCGGCAAAGCAAGGTGTTCGCCAATGCCTCGACAAGCTGGGTGTTCACCAATAGAGTATCAGTAAAAGTATCCACCCAATATTTCAAGCGTAGCAGTATAAGCTAAAATATGTGGCAAAGGTGTTCGCTAAGATCTTTGCCAATTATGTTCGCCAGTTTATTTGGCGAGCTGGGATTCGCCCGTTAAGTTGCGAACTAGTGTTCACTAGTCAAAAGACAAAGTCAAACTCAAATTAGGAAATAGAGATATGGTGTATCTAGGAAACTTTATGTGCATAACACCTTTCCTAAATCAAGTAGGGTATCCTAAGATTTCCAGGACACTCAGGTCTATAAATATGACCCTTATTCAATGATAATTCTCTCATCGAATATTCTGTTGTCGAGTCTCTGTTTTGAATCAAGTTCATAGCATCTAGAGTAAGTCTATATCTTATTAGGTGTGATTGTTCAGAAAGCTAATTTCGCTTGCATGTGTAAAAAATCTGTTTTTTTTGTTTAAGTAACTTGTGTATGTGTTTATGTATGTTTCAAACCAACCGAACCCTCTACCAGTAAAGATAAAGGCAAAGCCACGCTTATTTAACTCTCAATTTTCGGTGAGTGATTTGGGATTCGTCAAAAGTATGTTAACTGTTATGTTTTTAGTGGGAATGGTAAGAATTGCCCTAAGTGTGCTTTTCAAGAACTTGTTTTTAAACTAAGTTCCAATAGTAAGTTTTTTGGAAAACTCTGTTTTCAAGTTCTAAGACTCTGATTTCAAGACATGTTTTTAAAGTTATGTTTTATGTGAGCTCCTAAGCGAGCCTATGTTTTAAGTATGTTTTTAAAGTACGATTTTATAAACTGGTTCTTTGAGCTTTTGTGTGAGCTCTACACAAGAGTTTTCAATCAAGCTCCTTACGCGAGCTCTCTATGATAAGTTCTATGTGCGATCCTTTGAGGGCCCTTGATGGATATATTGGTATACCAAAATATTGTGAGTACTCACCTATAATTTTCTGTGATTTGGATTTTGAGGCCCTGAGACATGTGGAGTGATAAGGGAATGTCAAGTTATGCTCCATTTATTGGGACATGTTGGTGTACAAGAGAGTCTATTGCCTCACACTGCACTTATGAGACATGTTATAAGGAATCTATGAGTAATTTTGAGGCATTATAAGGAGATCCACATATCCAACCCATAGACATTCTGACAAGTGTGATAACCACACAGACATTCTGATAAGATAAGTGTGATGAGCAAGTGTGAGAACAAATTTTATGTTTCTCTACCATTCTGATAAGACATGTGAGAATGTTTCATGATGTATAAGATCTGTTTTTAACAAGCACAAGCTATGTTTTTAAGTATGATTTTCAGTAAGCATATGTGAAACTGTTTCTACAAAACTTATGTTTTCTAACAAGATCTGCGAAGTGGGTCTCGCACCTCACCTGGGAACCCAGCATGTGAAACAATTTTCAAACTAAGCCTTCTTTCTATTTTAAACTTTGTTTTTAAAACATACTTTGTTGATTCCTGATTATTCACTTAGTTCACAATGAACTCACCACTCCTCTCTTACTTCGCAGGTAAGTAGGTCGCGAATAGTAGTGGCGAGGTTGATAACTTGGCAAGGCTCACCCCTGATTAGATATTGGTGAACTTGGAAGATAGGCGATACAATTTATTTTTGTAGATTTAGATTATTTATGATTTGAATCTGTTATTGGAATAATTTCTTAAAAAGTTAAGTTTATTCTATTTTGTGAACCAATAAGTTAAGCCTTTGTCTTTAAATCCTTTAGCATGAATAAAGTTTGATGTCTAATTCTTTACACCTACGTATCTTGTAGTTTCCTTTTCAAATTTCTATAGTATGTATTAGTATATGAAGTATGCCAGTTATTTGCGAAGTCTTGTTTTCTGCAATCCTTGTATGTTGCGACCCCATTTGCATGTAAAGCCCTTTGTAGGAATATCTTACAATTTAGCAAACCCAATACAAGTATACGAACATTTGTGTGAATTCATTGTTTACGAAACCTTTGCATGAATGACCCTTTTTCTACGAAGCCAATTTGTATGTGAATCTATGATGCTTGTTAGGTGTAAGTCTATATTGATTTGGGAACTTGTAATATGTGCGAACTTATACTGAAAGTGTTACACAACTTAATATTGTATTCTTTTAGCTAATTTAAGTTATTTGATGTGTGCGAACCATTCTTTTATCGTCTTGTAATCTCGCATGTTTACCTTTCATATATGAATTATTCCTATTGTAGTGTTTTAACTTAACACAATAATTGTTGTTAAAATAAGTGGTGAGTTGAAGGATAGGTTAGGAGTCAACAGAGAGTCATTTCGATGGTTAATGTAGCTCGTCAGATTTGGGTCGAAACTTCTCGATCGGGTTTCAGGTGTTACAAGTTCTCTTGTTATTGATACAAGGGTGAATGGGGTCTAAAAATCAAACCTGAAACACCTCTAAAACATGTATAAACATTCTTTTTTAATTTCCATTCATTCATGAACACTTTCTAACTTTAAAATACACCAACATGTCAATCTAAACATCACAACTTCATTAATTAACAATTCTCTATTCAATACTCAAACAATTCCCATTTGATATACTCTTGCATCACAACAATTCTACCATTTACATACCTTAATACACTTAAATATAAGCTACTTAAATTACAAAAATTCAATTACACTCTTGTAATCCATACATTCAATTCCTACTTTCTTGTTTATTTCATGGTTTAACCATGAAACTTAACTTAATATTCTTTCTCTAGTTTTTCCTCCTCCTCCTCCTTTCCATTCCACATCCAATATGTACATGTATATATATAAACGAGAATCTTTGGTTTTAGTATAGCATGCTTATATGTATTATTAATTATTTTATCACTAATTACACATATATTCTTAACAAGATTGTCTATGTAACACCCATATCCCATTTCTATCACCGGTATAAGGATACAGAGAGTTACTGTACATATCGAAACATTCTCATAACATTCGATGCTTAAAATCAATTTAATATGAAATCTATTTATACGAGCTTTAAATAGTGCCCTTGGGGTCCTAAAAATAACTTCCAATCATTTAGGGACCAATTTGAAATAAATCAAAACATTTTAAGAAAAACTAAAAAAATTTCATCTACAATGGTCACACGTTCATGTGACCCTATCACACGCCTAGATCGCAAGCCATGTGTTAGACTGTGTAACTCTCTGACTCATTACACACGATAGTGCCCTAGACTGTGTGCTAGACCGTGTGAATCCTGCGCCTAAAATTAATAGTGGCACACGATTGTGTGCCAGGCCGTATACACAACAAAATGCTCCTAAGACAAGCTATTTGGTTAAACATCAAACCAATATATATCCATATGAATTCCTATGACTAAAACACATTCAAAATCTCTCTAAATCATACATTTACAAAATAACAATCTAAATACAAACTACTGATATAACCAGGGTAACTACCGATACTTTAGTACCAACTACCGAAACAAGTCAAGTCAGTAACCAAAGTTCAGTGTCCCTTGTACTTCTACTAATACCCTATTGGTTTCTACCGAAAAATCTTTGGGCAATAGCCAAGACTACTTAAGAAATACATTAACATGTAAATCTCAAGCTTCAATTAACAGGGAATATATCCATGAGACTTATAAAACATGTAGATAACATCCTGATTACATGCCACTTATACCCAAACCAATATAAACAATTAATTACCAAATAGTGTGACCTCTAAGAGTAATTCAATCGACAGCTCATATCCGACAGTTTGCAAAGAAGAAAAATCAAACGAGTAAGTTGCTTAAAGCTTAGGGGAGGTAATTTTAAACCTTTTACATGATAATTCAATATCATGATCATAAGTTTGTTAATTATCAATACACATCACAAATCTCACAAGGTCAGTGAATTCATATATAAACATATAACTTTGTCAATATATCAAATTTATACATGAAAAACACATTTGACATATAAACCAAACATCATATTTACACATAACAATTACCTTTTATTTTATTTATCTAAATCTAATATCTCAATTCATACATATATTTTCACATAGCAAATTCACATTCCATTTCAAGTAATCATTCCCTATAGTTTTTTTCTTATAACCATTTCATTTTATACATTTAACATATTAAGATTTATTAAATCTTATACTTACATTTCCTTCCTATACAACGCAACCTCACAAGGTTGATAAGTATCACCAAGAAACATATAATTTGAACAATTAATGTAAGTTGTAATCATAACGCATTAAGTATATATATATATATATATATAAACATCCATCATATGTTCAATAAACATACTTTCTCATTTCAACCATTTGTAAACAACATTTTCCAATTTGCATGTCTTCACCATATTTATTTCATATATATACACATATTCGTTTAAGCCTTTAACATCCGTTAAACCAAATTAAATATCTTTCAAGTTAGAAAATATTTAATCCTTATGAATCATCAATGTTCAACATAAATAAAAAATTCAGAGTCATTCTCATTTAACTTCCAAGTTTTACACTTAGAAACCTTTAACACTTCCTTTGAATATTATAATAATAATTAACTTTTATTATTTCGATGGATCCTTATAAAAGTATTCAATACCTAAGTTAAGAACATTTACGCTCGTCAACTAATCAGAATCAGAATGATTGTGTCAGGTTATCCTTTCGGATTTAACTAATGACCGCTCATATAACACTAGCTTGGCTAAATTTAGGTAACACATAAAACAACAATGGATAGCTACTCTCAGCTAAATCCGTGTCTCATAATAACCTGAGTCCGCAACACATGCAAGAGCTCGGTCATAACATTTACGCTCGTTAGCTATGTACATTTACACTCGACAACTATTCAGATGAAAAAACATTACGTTTGAAACTTTTATTTGATCCATCGGAATTTACTTCACTTAACTCATTTATGCATCTCATAATTATTTACTATTCAATATATAAATTTAACATGTATATAGGTAAATTCATTAACATTAATATCGAAATAAAATAAACACACGGTTAGAAACTTACTTTACATGATACCATTAGAGCATCCATCCATATAGTCCTTATTTAATAAACATAACATAAATAATAACTAACATATTATATAATTAATTAAATCTTTTTTGTTACATGAAATTCAATTATATCCATGTATTTCACATTTTCTAAATCATAATATTCAACTTACACATCATCACCACTTAATTTAATTGATCACATACTTATTTCAAGTATTTAAAATCAATTACAACATAAATAGATATGTTTTGAATTACATAATAATATATAATTAATTTGATACATTTACGAACTTACCTCAACTAAAACGGTGGTAAAAACAAGGCCAACGATTAGTCCGATACTTTAGTTTTTTCCTCGATCAAAACCCAGTTGATCCTTTTTTGATCTAAATAATAATTCCATTCAATAAAATAATTTAAAATCAACTTCAATAACTCATTTGAACTCATAATCATTTTTAAGGTAATTTCACAAAATTACCCACATACTTTAATACTTGTACACATAAATCCTTAAACCGAAACTCATCATTTATCCACTATTCATGCAAAGCCAAAATAGACTTTACAATGAGTTTATCACGGTCTAATTTTCTCATTATTTCACATTATTCTCATGACTATTTGCTATTTTCATAAACGAGTCTTTCAACTCAAATCAATAAAAATCATTTAATAAATTATTTATAGTAGACCATCAACTTCAAGAATTTACCATCTAAGCTCACAAATACAACTATCCCATTTATAGTAAGACCCTAAGCTTCCAACAACTTCACAAATTAACCTCCGAATTAGCTAGATCAATATACCAAAATTCCAAAAGCATAAAAATTAAAAAAAAGGACTAAATTAAACTTACCAATTTAAACTTGAACCTTAAAAACCATAGATTTTCTCCTAATTTTTCTCCCCCTCCCTCTGCTCCGATGGTTGCTGAATGAAAGAAACAAAATTAGTTTCTTTCAGCCACACCCACAATTAAATCCCAACCACTTCTTTTCTTCTTCTTTTTTTTTTAATTAAACAATTTAAACATAATGCCGCAATATAGTCTCTAAAGTAAATTTCTTAAGTCACTACTGAGCCTTATTCTTAGATTGCCCTTGCACTTGCTTCTTGATTCCTTACGCCTGAAAACTCTCTACACGAAATGTGAGGATGTGAGCTTAAAAAACTCAGTGAATGAAAGTAAAAACATCAAGTAATTTGCACCCAATCATGCATAAATCAAAGCAATTAAGTATTAAAATTTCAGTCACAACATATTAACATTTTACCATAACCTCACATGCTATTTCAAGAATTAAGAATAAAATTTTCCATTGTGTGTATAATAATCTTTTAACATATAAACATTCAATTATATTGGCATAATACACCCATGGTAATAAGTAAACGTGTGATCATACATTGGATAAACGGATCTCCGAACACCCACAAATAAAATACAGTCCTCAGAATTGAGCGAGTCGAAGCCACACGCTCCCTTATAGGACCTCAAATAACCTGATGAGTGGAGACTCAAGCTTAACACTCCCTCATCTACTCCAAACAAATCAGTCCACCATGAGCCATATGCTCACAATATCACAAATATTGGTGAGTACTCACAAACCCTATTTCATGCCAACTATATCCAATGGATCCATCATGCAATGTTGCCACTATAATCATAAATACAAGGCATTAATTCTCCTGTTGAATCACTTAATTTAGGATGTTAAAATGCAAGTAAAAACATGTTGCTAAGCAATTTTAACATAAAAAAAAATTAAGCATAGAAAATATCATTTCTCAATATTCATATACCAATTATAACCCCTTTATCAAATGTTTAATAATCAGCAACTCATGCTCCAAATAGCAATTTATTCCATACTGTCGAAACCATCCCCTTTTTGAAAAACGACGAGTTTCAAAAATTATTTTAAAATCGAAAAATAATGGGAGTCGTCACCAATCCTTTATTCGGTGTGATTGGATCACCATAAAACGTTTTAAAAAATCGTTTTGAAAACACGTAGGTCTTCGAAATCCAGAAAAATAGGTTCGGGAGTCGGTTATGCATGAGGAAGGATTAGCACCCTCATACGCCCAAAATTGGTACCGTATTGATTATTTCCGGGTCTTAATTTGTAACATTTAAAAGCTTGAATAAAGTTTAAAATACGATCCTTGAATTCATTAGTTGAATTTTAAAGAATTTGGGTTTGTTTGGAAATCCCGCTATCTTAAGGTGATCAAGGAAGAAAGTTATGTCTAGTGAGTTAGGACATGACATTTCAAGATCTAGAAATAACGAGCTTTCCTTTGTAAATTTTTTTTTAAATTTTTGCAAAAGGATATTCGCTTATCTCGATTTGAAGAAAGGTTGCACCTAGTAAGTTAAGGCGTAATATTTCAGAATCGAAGATAAGGAAACATAGCCTCGATTAAGGGTATTCGATTATTTTGATTTGAAGAAAAATTGCGCCTAGTGAGTTAAGGCACAAATTTTCGAAACTCGAAATAATAGAATATTGCCTTGATTTTTTAAAGCTTTTATAAAAAAACAATTTTGAAAACAAGCATGCAGTTAAATATGAATAAGCAGTTAATAGTGGATATCAAATAACGCGAAGTAATATAAATAAGAAGATAAATTATTCACGAAAAATCGAAAATGCAAAATACGAGTGCATAATAATTTAAAAATAAAAGCAAATGTTGATAAGAAAGAAGAATGATGCTATCGGAGTTCAAAATGAGACTTTTCTGATACACGGGGGCAAAATGGTAATTTTGAGAAAATTCGGGGTTAAAAATAGAATTTTAGACATTCGGGGGTAAAAGGGTAATTTTGAGAGTTTCGAGGTCGAAAACGGAGTCTTCGGACATCCGGGAGTAAAAGGGTAATTTTTGGAAGTTTCGGGGTCAAAAATGGGATTTTTGGAAGCTCGATGGTAAAAATGGAATTTTTGGAAGTTTCGAGGTCAAAAATGGGATTTTTGGAAGTTCGGGGTAAAAATGGAATTTTTGGAAGTTTCGGGGTAAAAAATGGGATTATTGGAAGTTCGAGGGTAAAAATGGAATTTTTGGACAGTTTAGGGACCTTCGGGGTAATAAAACCAAAAACAGGTGACACGTGGCAGCCCCTCAGGCATCTTGAAGTCAGAGGACTATTTTGAAAAACATGGAAAATTTCTGGGGTAATTTTGTAATTAAAGCGAACCAAATTTAAGGATTAAATTAAAACAAATTAGAAATAAAAGGGACCGTTTGCATAAATAAGCCAAAATCATGACACGTGGCAGTTCCTGGTGCTTTTAAAAGGTCGAGGGGCTAAATTAAAAATCGTGAAAATCATTGGGCCAATTTAAAATTAATTAAAAGTGTAAAAAGGACCTGATTGAAAATTTTAGAAAAAGCGAAAGGATTGAACGCATAAATAACCCCTCCTTCGAAAACACGCGGATCCTAAGTCAAGTCGAGTCGAATTTCGGATTGGATTCGGGTAATAGCTCGAAACGACATCGTTTTAGGGCTGAAACTCAGCCCTCAAAACGTCGCCGTTTTGAGGGCCTATAAATAAACCTTTTCAGAAAAAAATATTTCATTTCCTTAGCCATTTAAAAAAAAAACTGAGAGAACTCTCCAAAAACCTCTTCCCCCTCCTTTGCCGGCCATGCTCCAGCCAGTCGGGCTGGTCGACGTCCGTCGCGCGTAGGGCCACACGCGCACCGTCGATCCCCACGCGTGGTCATCGCGCGTCGCCGCCGGGGGTCTTCCGATAAACCGTCTCTTTTCTTCCTGCTTTTTTTTTTGTATTCTTTTAAAACGAAGATCGAGTTTTAGATCCAGTGAGATCAAACCCCGATCTTTTCTTTTAACAGTTTTTTAGGAAATCCCTTTTTAAAACTGTTTTTATTATTAATCATTTTGATTCTATCTCTTTTTTCTGCAGATCCGAGCGCGACGAAGTATCGGTGAGATTCGAGGTTTCAGTGGAGGCTCCGACGACGGCAACGCAGATCGGGGAAGTGTCCTTTGACCGTTTGTTTCCTCTTTTTTATTATTAATAATTAAATATTATTATTATTATTATTATTAAAACATTTATTAAAAAAAACTGTTCATTTGTTGTTAATGTCATTAATGCTATTATTATTATTATTATTATTATTATTAAAATAGCTATTATTATTAATGACTATTAAGAAACGTTTTGAAAATAACATAATTAAATAACAACAGTGGGTACTGAATGCATGCAGCGAAACTGAATGAGGTTTTGAACGGTGGTAAACACTTATTGAGGATACCTGGATGCTTTAATGTCTAATCGCTGTGAATCTGACTTGCCTTTTGTTGCCTTTGTGATTATTCGAGTAACTTTGCTCTAAATTGATCTCTGAAAATATTAGCGTGCTGTATACTGATTTCTGGATATTCAAAATCCAACCATTACAACTGAAATCAATTCGGCTTTTATAGCATGTGTTTACAATAATTTCCTTTTGTCCTATGCAACTAAATGTACATCTAATCTGCTCTCTCTTTTTTGCAGGTTCGACGGTGGCAGTGGCGGTTGAAGCAGCTGGTGGTGCAACTTGGTGATGACGTGGCGGCTTTCGGTTGGCTGAGGTGGAGGCAGTAGCAGCACTTAGTAGATTAGGGTTTGACTTTGTTTTAGGTTAGTTTGGGTCATTTGGTTTGGTCTTATTTGGGCCTTTTGTAATATGAATTTGGGCCCAATTGAGTTTTGTAATTGGATATTTGTAACTGGACCTTTTTTAAATTATTTAAATTTTAAATTCAAATTAATTTTAAACTTAATTTAAATTTAAACTAAAAAAAAGTTTAAACTTTAAATTAAATTTAAACCTAAAATGAGTTAAAATTTAAAAACTTAAACATTGGGTTCAAATGTTGGGCCTGATTACAATTGGGCTTCAGCACATACAATTTAATCATACTAAAAGCATAATACACAACTTACCAAACCAATTGTCATTTTGCTCTTTTATAAAATAAAACCTATTTTTGCAAATCCAACCATCCAACATGCAATTAATTCATTAATAACACCAATTAAACCTTTAATTTAACACATAATCAGACCAATTTCTCAAATTGCCCTTAATATCACTCACCTCCACACTTAGCTCAAATAAGCAAGTTTGAACTTCAATTTTGATTTGCACGTTCCTCCTCTTGATGTGGAGCGATATTGCACAACTAAGCCGAAATATAGAATTCCTCAACTAAACTCTCTTTTCAGCACCTCAAACCACTTCTAATAATCATTCCTTCAATTGAACTCAAATAATTGATTTGGAAGTTTGCATTAAAATGCTTGAAAAAAATTCAAATGACTTTTTGCCAAACTTTGAAAATTATTTTGAAAGATTTAAGAGAGAATTTTGGGAGAGAAAAATGTTTAGATCTATTCTATGATATTTGGTTTATGAAAACAAGCAAAAAGAACGAGAGAAAAATCTCTCAATTCAGGTGAAGAGTGAGGTAGTTGCAGATTTTTTAAAATTGAAAACCCCCACATGATTTTCAAAATTTGGGGAATTTTTCATCAGCCCATTCCCCATTTTCCCTTGTTTTACAATTTGCTCCTTCCTTTGAAAATTCTGAAAACATGGTTTTTTTGCTATAAAACCTTTTACACTTTTCCTTTACTTTTCAAATTAGTCCCATTTAATTAATATTTTGAATCACCCAACTAAACCCCCATTTTAAATTATTTTTAAATTCTAATTTAACCCAAAATATTTATTTTTACCCAAAAATTGTTTAAAACCATAAAATTATTTTTCCTAAAAATATTTTTATTTTCTGTAATATTATTTATCGATTTTTAGATGAAATTAAGGTAACTAATTAAGAATATAAATCGCTAATTAACCCGATTAATTTGCAATTTTCACTTGGAAGCCGATAAAACTTACCCGAAAGTACAAGACCTATTTTCGAGACCTTACAACTCTCCCTCTCTTAAAAAAAATCACGTCCTCGAAATTTACCTAAATCGAACAGGTACGGATACTAATGCTTCATGATATCTTCCGATTCCCAAGTGGCTTCCTTAGTCTGTCTCAAGCTAAGTCGGCAACAGGTGATGATAAGCAATCGGTCTAATCCACTCAATAACCTCGTAAAGGCCAATGAACCTCGAACTAAGCTTCCATTTCCGCTCGAACCTCAAAGCCTTCTTCCAAGGCGAAACCCTCACAAACACCTTATTACCAACCTGATACTCGATATCTCGATGTCTCAAGTCAGCGTAATATTTTTGTCTGTATAAAGCAGCCTTCAACTGCTCAGAGATAAGTTTCGCCTTGTTCTCAACCTCACGAATCAAATCGAGACCCAAATTCCTCTTCTCCTTCATGTCAAATCAACATAGTGGAGTCTTACACTTCATACCATAAAGTGCCTCAAATGAAGCCATCTAAATACTCCTCTAATAATTTTTGTTCTACGCAAACTTAGCCAATGGAAAATGACGATCCCAATTGCTACCAAAATGGATAGCACAACTTGGAAGCATATCCTCGAGAATCTAGATCACTCTCTCAGACTGACCATCTAACTATGGATAATACGCTGTACTAAAGTGAAGCTTTGTACCTAAAGCCTCATGCAACATCTTCCTAAATCTCGACATAAACCATGAATGTTGATCCGATATGATACAAACTGGAACTCCATGCAATCTGAAAATCTCCCTAATGTATAGCTCGACCAACTATTGCAAACTAAAGGTCGTACGTACAGGCAAGAAATACGCACACTTCGTAAACCGATCCACTATCAGCCAAACTGAATCCTTCCGAGATGGAGTCAATGAAAAAACTGAAAAAAATCAATCATGATTCGCTCCTATTTTCACTCTGTAATCCTGATTGGCTGAAGTAACCCAGACGGACATTGATGCTCAACTTTAACCCTTTGGCAAAGTAAACACCTAGCAACAAAATTAGCTACATCCTTCTTCAACCTTGACCATCAATACAAAACTCGAAGATCCTGATACATCTTGTTCCCTCCACGATACATTACACATGGACTACTATGAGCCTCAATAAGAATCAAGTTTCTCAAATTTCATCCATCGGAACACACATCCAACCTCGAAAATAGAGAACACCATCAGAATTGAGATCAAAATCTCCAAGAACACCCAACTCAATCTGATGGATACGACGCGCCAAACTCTCATCAAACGTCTGTCTCTCTCGAATTTATTGCACAAGGGTTGGCTTCACTTGAAGCTTAACCAACAAACCACCCTCCTCAGAAATCGACAACTTCGTGAACATTGCCCTTAAGTCAACTAAAGACATGTAACTCAAAGCATCAGCAATAACATTCGCCTTTCCCAGATGATACTCAATCACATAGTCATAGTCCTTCAATAACTCAATCTAATGACTTTATCTCAAGTTTAACTCCTTCTAGGTAAGGAGATACTTAAAACTCTTGTGGTCGGTATAAATCACACACCTCCCACCATACAAGTAGTGACGCCAAATCTTGAGTGCAAAGACTAAAAACAACCAACTCCAAATCTTGGGTCGGATAGTTACACTCATGTGGTCTCAACCACCTCTATGCATAAGCTACTACCTTTCCCTCCTATATTAGCACACAACCCAATCTTGTGCAAGAAGCATCACTGAAAACAACATATTTCTCACCAGATTACGGTTGTGTCAATACAGGCGCTTCAGCCAAAACCAACTTCATCTTCTCAAAACTCTTTTGCCTCTCATCAGTCCACTCAAAGGTAGAGTTCTTCTGAAGCAACTTCGTCAACGTAGCAGCAATGCTCGAAAAACCCTTGATGAAACAACGATAGTAACCAGCTAAGCCCAAGAAACTCCTAACCTTAGACATAGTCCTCAATGGCTTCCAATCCAAGATCGCCTTAACATTCTTCGGATGAACCCGAATAACCTTTGTTAAAAATACATGACCAAGAAAAACCACCTCATGAAGCCAGCACTCGCACTTGCTCAACTTAGCATACAACTGCTTCTCCCTCCAAACTTCAAGAACCACTCTTAAATGCTCGTCGTGTTCATCCTTCGATCGAGAATACACCAATATATCATCTATTAAAACCATAACGAATCGATCCAAATAGGAATGGAATATACGGTTCATCATGTCTATAAATGCCACAAGTGCATTCGTTAACCTAAATGGCATGACAGGAAACTCAAAATGCCCATAACAAGTCATAAAAGTTGTCTTCATAACATCTGCATCCTTCACCTTCAATTGATAATACCCAAACCTCAAATTAATCTTTGAGAAAATCAAAGCTCCCAAAATTGGCCAAACAATCATCGATCTTCGAAAGTGAATACTTATTCTTGATAGTCAACTTATTCAATTGGCGATAATCAATGCACAACCTCAAAGTCTCATCCTTCTTCTTCACAAACAAAATCGACGCTCCCCACGATGACACACTTGGTTAAATGAAACCTTGGTCTAACAACTCTTGTAACTGAAGCTTCAACTCTTTCAATTCCTTAGGTGCCATACAATAGGGCCCAATTGACACAGGAGTTATGCTAAGATAGAGCTCAATACCGAACTCAACTTTTATAACCAATGGTAAACCAGGCAACTCCTCAGGAAACACATCCGAAAAATCACAGATAGCTCGAATCTCAACCAACCTCAACTCCTTACTATTGGCATTCAGGACATAGGCTAGATAAGCTTCGCAACCTTTTCAGACCAACTTCTCGGCTCTAAGCGAAGAAATCACATTAGAAAGCAATCTGAACTTCTCTCCAACAACAACTTCGAAACCATCCGTTCAACACAATGTCACAATCTTCGCCTCACAATAACCTTCACCCGATGCTCGGTCAACCAATCCATCCCAAGGATAACATTGAACCCCAGAACAACAATTCTAAAAGATCTACAAGAAACACTTGTCCCTTAACCATCAGTAGACAACGACGGTAAACCCAACCCACCACTACACTATCACCTAAAGGGCTCTTAACCGTAACACCCAACCTAGATCTCTCTACAAGAATCCCTAACTCTCTAATTACATCACCCAGAATAAATGATCTTGTAGCACCCGAATCAACTAAAGCTAGAAGAGGAAAAGACTATAGCGTGAAAGTACCTACAATGACATTCGTGGCCTCTCTAGTTCGAGGCTCCCTAACTGCATAAACTCTGGCTGGACCTTCATTACCACCTCGAGAAGCTTCGCCTGACCAACTCCTCTACCACCATCACCTATGCCACGACCTTTCCCTCGAGCTGGAGCAGGCACAGCAGCAATAACAGTAGTAGTAGGTTGGTCTCGAACCACAACTACTCTCCTTGGGCAATCACTAACACGGTGCTCTATTAATCTGTAAACAAGAGAAGTGTCAATCATCCTCTAGTACTCATCACGATAACAATGACCACAATGCTCATATAATGGTCATGTAACAACTCCTTGATCATGTGTACCAGCGTCAACTCTCACGACCTGCCTATCTTAACCTCGACCTACAGCACCATGTTCTAACCTCTCAGAACGACATCTCTTACCCTTCCGACCAGATCAACTAATAGACTTAGACGACCTCTTAGCAGTACCACCAGCAACAACTTTGGGCTCCTCCACCAAATTCTCCTCTAAAGCACGAGCCTTCACAACCAACTCATCAAAGACCTCAGTAGATTGTGCTACCAGATACAACTTAATCTTACGGTTTAGTCCAAACTTGAATCTCTTACAACGACTAGCCTCGTGAGCCACCAACTCTACTAGCTCAAATGTACAAACTCAGCTTCATACTTGTCCACTGACGAATTACACTAGACTAAATCCATGAACTTGCATCTCCTTACCTCTGAATACTGCTCTCCCATAAAATTCCTTCCAAAAGACCCCAAGTCACTCTCTCGATTACAGTACCACTCTCGATAATCATTCACCAATGATGAGCCATATAAACAAGTAATGACTCGACACATCCGAGCTTATCCTCATCAGAATAACCCATCTTACCAAGGATACGAACAACTCCTTCTAACCAATACACAGCGCGAGTAGTTTCTCCATCCTTAACTCCTTGAAATTCCTTACCACTTAGAGCTCGAAAACACTCTGATGGTAATCTTTGACGAACATGAGCAGCATTGGCACCAACGATATGCTGCAATGCCCCAACCATCTCTAAAATAAAATGCTCGAGTAACCCATTTGAGCATCATCAATCAGCTATGACGACACATCATCATCTAGACTATTACATAAGTCGTATACTGAAGAAAAAGTAGAGGAAACGTACCATGAGTAAGTACAAGCAAGTCATCCAAGACTTAATTAAGTATAATTTCCTATAGGGCATTGTGTTCCCAAATCTTACCCCATAGAACAGTTGATATAACAAATAACATGCATAGGCAAAACATACAATTTCAAGCAATATTTATAAATAAGCTAGACTTCAATATTACAAAATCCATGACCTTTTATGTTTAACAAAACCTAGACTAACCTAAAGTTAAACTTGACTCTGATACCATCAAATATGACACCCCAAACCCAATCGAGACGAATCGGCTCAAATTCGAAGCGTTGCATTAGCCACCAAAGTGACCCTTCAGCGAATGACCACTCGACGCACACCTCAACCTTATAACACCTCATTTATGACTAATTAACAATTATTTATCAATGTGAAAACAATTTGTGAACCATTTTTAAACTTTTTCTAAGTATTTAACTTAAAGGTATTTTGGTTATTCTACCACTTAAGGTTAAACTATTTCGATTTTATTTTTTAAATAGTTATCGACCTTCTTTTAGTCAAATTATGCAAGCCCTAAAAATTTTAGCTCAATTCGAGTTCATTTATCATGTCTAATTCAAGTTTTATTATTAGGGACTAAATCGTAACTTTTACAAACTTTTAGTACATTTTCCAAATTAAAGATTAAGAGTGTTTCTACCAAATATTAACTGTTAAAAGTCCAATCCTGAAATGTTACCAAGTTTCCCTATCATTAAAGGCTTCAATTAATCTAATCAATTTTAGGACTAAATTAAAAATTAAGCAAATTAGAATACTAGATTAAAAAACCAAAAATCAAACCCCCAAAAACCCACACGCCTGTGTGCAAACCACTGCATCTATTTTGTCAAAAATTTGTTTTAATTACCCGATTTTACATATTTTACTTACTCATTAAATTTGAAATAGCTACAATTAATCACCATAAACATCCACACATCTCCAATTTAACTTATTTACAACAAATATGCAACAATTAATCAAAATTTAACATGCAATTACACGCTTAGCAAACACTAATTAATTCACACAAGCTACATACCATGGTTGCAAGTAATCCACTCCATGGTAAGCTTTAATTAAACAATGTTAGTATAAAATACATGCCTTAAACACCGTGTTATCAATCATCATATGAACTCTCATCAACATACCATAAATCAAACATCAATTAGACATAAAATAATGTATTAAAGCAGTTATAAAATCACAAAAATTAAAGTATAAAATTTAATGTCCAATGTCCATCACAAGCAAAATAACACTAGTCCCGAAAGCATCACAATGCCCCTGTATAGTCTTTAAGGTAAATTTCTTAAGCCACGACTAAGCCTTATTCCTAGATTGCCCTTGCACTTGCTTCTCAACTCCTTACGATAGAAAATTCTTTGCACGAAATGTGAGGATGTGAGCTTAAAAAGCTCAGTGAATGATAGTAAAAACATCAAGTAATTCGCACCCAATCATGCATAAATCAAAGCAATTAAGCATTAAATTTTTAGCCACAACATGTTAACATTTCACCATAACCTCACATACTATTTCAAGAATTAAGAATCAAATTTTCCAATATAGAATAATTAATGTCTAAATAATTTTTTTGCTCTGTCTTTCTGACACGCTTGTTTGCTCTGTCTTTGTGACATGTTCTCTGCTTTTTGGTAGAATTTTGTCTTCCTTTGATTAGTGTTGTTGGTGTTTTTTAGTCTTTTTCATGGAGGGGTCTCTGGCAAATTTATCCTTGGATGATTTTGAGGAAGATTCCATCCAATTAGGTGTCGAGGCAGTGGATGAAGAAACCTCTTATGCGCATTGTTTGGTTGGTATGTTCCTTACATCAAGTGTTGTTCATTTCAAGCAATGAGTCTACGTTGGCAAATGTTTGGCATCCCATTGGGGGAGTTTCCATTATGGATTTGGAGAGTAGATGTTTTTTGTTTCGTTTTTACAATGCAATTGATGTGGATAGGGTGGACATAAATGGGTCGTGGAAATTTAATTCCCATCTTATAATGCATCGATTAGAGAAAGGTGATGATCCATTGAATGTCAGTTTAAAGTCGGTTGCTTACTGGGTAATAGTAAATGAGGTACCGTATGGGTTCATGCCAGAGTATGTGGCAAAGCAACTGGGCAACTTTATCTAGATCTTTCTTCTTTTCGATCATTCCTATAGGTTATAAAGGTCGAATGAGGATTCGGGTTCGAATAAATATTAAACTTCCTTTGAAGAGGAAGAAAAGACTTACTCTCCCTAATTGCACATCTGTTTATGTCCGTTTCGAGTATGAGAAACTCACACTGTTCTGCTTTATTTCTGGTTTATTAGGACATAGTGAGAGTTATTGTCCCAAAAGAGCCACTGATCCGTCCAACAATTTTGAATTCCAATGAGATAATTCACTTCGTGCACAACCTAGAAGAATGGTGGCTTGGTAGAGTCGATGGTTGGTAGAGGATGACGGTGGTAGGGGTCGTAATTTTGGAAATAATTAGGACTTGAATGCTCGATGTAATTAGGGGATCATACAAGGAAGGAGAGGGATTTCAAATTTTAGAGCTGAATATTCAGCAAATATTCCTATTACAACTCATGGAAGGTCAAACATTCCAATTATGAAACCAAATATTCCTATTATAGTTGGCTTGGGTAATCAAATCAGAATCGATGGGGAATTAAATGCCATAATTGATAATGATGTGACAAATATGGAAGAGGATGCTTATCCAATAAGGAAAGTTGATGGATTCAAGCGTCTTCGAGCAAATTCTAGCTCTTCGAGATTCTCTGTGCAAGTAGATTCGATCGAAGATATGGGTACTTTGGTGTAGGCAGCTGCTACGAATATATCGACAGGCCTTCATGAAGGGGCCAACCGAAAATAATGAAGTTTTTGAGCTGGAATGTTAGAGATTTGGGAAGACCTTGAATAGTAAAACATCTCTGATAGATGTTGTGGGACAACAACCCCACTGTAGTTTTCTTGATTGAGACGAAGGTACAGGGAACACATATGGAAAATGTTAGAAGAAGTTGTGGATATTCTAATGGTGTTGATGTGGACTCCGATGGTCGTAGTGGTAGGCTTTCTTTGGGCTAGAAATCCGATTGTAAAGTGTTGTTACGATCGTATTCTCGTCGGCATATTGATGTTTTGATTGAGGAGGACCCAAATTGGCAGAAATGGAGATGTACAGGGTTTTACAGAGCTCCTGAAAAAAGACAATGAGCTGCATTTTAGGATTTGCTACGGTCTCTTTATGACTCATCAAACATTCCATGGTTAGTTATTAGCTATTTCAACGAAATTGCATTTGCTTTGAAAAAAAGAGGGGGAATTAGTCATCGTGAAAGTCAGATGAGGGCTTTCCATGACATGATGACGGACTGTGCTCTAGTTGATCTTGGTTTTCATGGCACTGTCCCTTACTACTTAATTCATATTTTGGTAATATGACGCAAAAAGCCTATCCTTTCCATTTTGAAGCGGCATGGATTTTGGAAAATATTTATGAGCCGAAAGTTAAAAAATTATGGGAGATGAGTACGGGGTCAGTCCCTGACTGATTGCGTTAGATTGGAGTGGGTTTGGAGAAATGGTTTGCATGTGTGAAGAAATGTAAGGGCATTACAATTAGAGAATTGGAGAAACAATTGTAGTATTTAAATTCTCTTAACCTGTCAGATGAGGTACTTGCTGACATTGTTGATACGAAGCTTGCAATTAATTGTGAGGCGGATAAAGAAGAAATTTACTGTGAGAAGCGTGCCCGCGTAAACTGGATGCGAAATGGAGACCGTAATGCAAATTTCTTTCATAAAATTGTATCTGAGAGAAGAAGATGTAATTTTGTAGAAAAATTGACTGATTCGGAAGGGGTTATTTGTGACAGTACGAAGAGTCTATTGGAACTGGCATCTAGGTATTTTACTAATCATTTCTTGTCAAATGGGATTGATAATGTGGATAATGTTTTGGCAAGGGTAAATGCTAGTATTGATGATTCCATGAATGTGGAGTTGTTGTGTCCTTTCACCTATGAAGAGGTTTGTGTGGCATTGAAATCAATAAGCCCTTTAAATGCATCTGGTGAGGATGGTTTAGGGCTGTCTTTTATAAGAGATTCTGGCATTTTATTGGGCATGTTGTGGCTGAGTATTGTATTGGATTATTAAATGGGGATCACAACATCATTAATATAAACGAAACGAGAATTGTTTTGATTCTTAAGGTTAGTCTTCCTACTACCATGGCTCAATTTAGGCCTATAAGCCTCTGCAACATCCTTTACAAGATTGCGATTAAAATGCTCGTGAATAGATTCTAGAAAGTTTTGTAGTTTTGCATAGACGAGGCACAGAGTGCTTTTGTGCTAGGAAGACTTATTACGGATAACATATTGGTTGCGTACGAAGTTTTGCACTCCATGTCGAGAAAGAATTCTAGTAATAATGGGTCAGTAGCTTTGAAACTCGATATGAGTAAAGCTTACGACCACGTGGAGTGGCCGTTTATCAGATTGATGATGTGTCACTTAGGTTTCTTTGGGGAATGGATTCAATAGGTTATGCAGTGTGTTGAAATGGTTTCTTATTGGGTTATTATGAATGGACATCTAGGTGATCATTTTATTCCATCTCGAGGGTTGTGTTAAGGGGACCCTCTCAGTCCTTATCTTTTCCTCATATGTAGGGAGGGACTATCGGCCCTTTTGCGTTTGGCCTTTTTAAGAGATGATATTATAGGTGTTTGTGTGAATAGGCATGCTCCTACCGTAACCCTTATGTTATTTACGGATGACGGTCTAATATTTGTAAGGGCAACAGTTGAATCGGCTTAAAGGATCAAATCGTTGTTGAAAAATTATGCTAAGGCTTCGGGACATCTTATAAATTTTGATAAATCGGGAGCTTTTTTTAGTTCGAATGTGGAGGACGAGACTCAAACTTCTATTTGTCAAATTTTGGGGGTTCAATCGAGTACTAATCTTGAGAGGTATCTTGGTCTACCTTCTATGGTAGGAAGAAATAAGTATCAAGCTTTTAAAGAGCTTAAGGATAGGTTGCGCAAGAAGGTGGAGGGATGGAGTACTAGATTGTTGTCGATTGGAGGACATAAGGTACTCATAAAATCAGTCCTTCAGTCAATTCCGATATACGTAATATCGTGTTTCTTACTCCCCAATTCTTTGTGTAAGGAAATGGAATCTATACTCTCAAGGTTTTGGTGGCAGAAGAAAGCGGGTAAGAAGGGTCTACATTGGTGCTCTTGGAAAGCATTACATTCCCAAAAGCAAGATGGAGGAATGGGATTTTGAGATTTTTCAAAGCTTAACATTGCTCTACTTGCGAAATAGGCTTGGCGGTTGATGGATTCACCAACCTCGTTGTCCGTACGAATCATCAGAGCTAAGTATTACCACAACTCATCTTTTTTATAGGCTCCTTTAGGATCAAAGCCTTCTCTCATATGGCGTAGTATTTAGAGTTCACGTGCTTTATTAGAATCTGGTTTGAAATAGAGGATTGGATCGAGGCATTTGATCTCGATTTGGCACGACTTTTGGCTTTCGGGCAACATGAGAGATAAGGTGGTTACGACACCAGTCCAAGGGTTGAATTTCGTAAAAGATTTGATGCGAGAAGATTCCGGGAGTTGAAATTGCGCACTAGTCGAAAGTGTCTTTCTACTGATGAGGCTCGTTTAATAAAAGGTATTCCTCTTCCAAATACTCCATTGCCTGATAAACTGGTTTGGTCTTATGAAAAATCGGGGGTTTATTTAGTTAAAAGTGGATATAAATGCCTATTACCAAATTCTCATTTGAATGATGTGAAGCGAAAATTGTTTCAATAGTTTTGGTGCTTAAGCTGTTCATCAAAGATCAAAATTTACCTGTGGAAATTTGCCATGAATTATATTCCAACTTTCCACAGTTTACATTATAGGCATTTGTTAAATGATAATCAATGCCCACAATGTCAGAGCAGTAGTGAATCCAATGTGCATGTGTTACGCGATTGTGAGCATGCTAAACAGGTGTGGTCTTCACTGGGTTTCCATTGGTCCCAATTAATAGTAAATTCAAATTTTATGGATTGGTTGCTTTGGATTTTTAGTAATTTAGGCATAGAAAAACAGGTAGCAATAGCTATTACCATTTGGGCTATTTGGTTTTCCCGCAATAAACTATTACATGAGAAAAGGATTTGAGGGTTATGGATACTGTTACCTTTATCAAGGGATTTAGGAAAGATTATCGAGACTCTACCATGGCTCTTCAACATCCTGCACCTCGAGCTTCTACGAAATGGAGCCCCCTACCCCAAGGATGGGTAAAGGTTAATGTCAACGCTGGCTACAAAGAATCACTGCAATTAGCTTCTTCTAGGTTTATAGCAACGGATATGAATGGACAGGTTCTTGGATTGGCACATTGTATACATCACTTGGTGGGTTTGGTTGCGTTGGCCGAGTCTCTTGCTTTGTTCCACTGACTCAGATTTGCCTCTGAAATGGGTTTTTCTTAGATACTTGTGGAAAGTGACTCTAAACTAGCCATTAATCATGTTCTTAAAGAAGATAACTCAAAATCTAGAGCAATAACCCAGGACATTCGAAGTTGGGCGAGCAAGTTTCGATGTTGCAATTTCACCTTTGTGACACGAACGGTTAATTCAGTAGCACATGCAATGGCAACCGAGGGATTACGGAGAGGTGAGGACTGCTTTTGGGTAGAGTAAGTGTCGGTTGCGGTTCACGCTTTTGTGGACTCTGATTGGCATTTTGAGCAACATCCATAACTTCTCTTTTTAGTACTGGTTTTTTGGGGGAATAATCATCACTTTGTAAACCCCATTTGCCTCCTATTTGCTTCATCTGGATCTTAGACATCGAAGTGGCTAGAGGGATTTTTCACTGTATTAGGATTTCGTCTGATGGTATTATGAAAGTGGAAGGGTCTAGATTTACTTTCTTTTTCTTTTTCTGCTTTAATGGTTTTCTGTTTTTGCTTTATTGTTTTGCTTTTAATTTTAGTTGATTGTTTTTATGTTTGGGCTATTTGACCCAGTTTCCTTTTGTATTTTTGGACATTCTAGCCCACTTCCTATCAATAATACGGTGATTTTTTTTTCAAAAAAAAAAAAAGAATCAATTTTTTCATGGCGTGTACAATCATCTTTTAACATATAAACATTCAATTATATAAAAAAACAAAAGATTCACTCTTTCATATACTAAGGGATTTCACATGGAAAAGAAAATGTTTCATACTAATGGATTCATGTCCATAACCATGGGTTCCAATACACGGGATCTTGTAACACTTACTAATGAGGCCTTACCAACTAATATTACATAGAAGAAATCAATTATAAACATTAATACAATTATATTTGTTCTTCAAAGACAAACTTGGGATTTGCAATCCCAAGCCCAACCGTTCAGTCCTTATAATATATATGCAACAATCAAGACTCCGCTTGCAATCGAGATCACCAAATGATATATTAAATGATATGCTAGTTGTAGCTTAAGAAAGATATTGTGTAATTGAGATTAGAGCTCAACTCTCTTTCTTTTTTGCCTCAAAGAAAATAGAATACAAGCGTACATACATTTCGCAATATTTGACTAATCGAGATAAAACCCTAGATTATTGGGTCCAATTTCCAAAATGCATTCTTTTTTTAAAAATAATTAACACGTGTAACACACATAAGATTTGAAAAAACAAGAAAAACAAGAAAAAAAAACAATATCACCTAATTTAAAGTAATTTCTAAAATAAGGTGTCATTCCAAAACCTTATAAATAGGTGGTATCAAAATTATTCCTAAGAAACCAAAAACCAATCATGGGAGCCTCCAACATGAAAACAAGGTTAATTTGCTTGGCTCTAATTAGCATAATGATGATGGTAGAAGTGATCCAAATCAATGCGGCTGTGAAAGTTCGTCACCCAGAGATCTCTGGTCTTATTTCTTATCGTCGTCTTCTCCATGAAACTGTTAATAGCTGGCAACGTGGTTGCTCAAGACACACAATGTGTCGAAATTAAAAAATTATTTACATTATATGACAATATTTTTCTCATATCAAAATAAAATTCTCTGCATATTAATGCAACAAGATTAATACTATTTGTCTCTTTCTTGTACTTAACTTGTTTCAGCTTAATCAAGATTTATGATTTGGTTTTACATTGTTGAGAGGCCAAAGAGTTTGAGTTTCTGCTCAATCCTAGATTTAGTAATTTTGATACAATTATGATGTGTAAATATAATATAATAAATATAATTAAAACATAATATAATATGATATAAGCAAATAATGCAAACATAATATTATATGAAGTATAATGGAAATTAATATAATATAAATTATATTTTGAAAGGAATATAATATAAAATTATGAGCTTAAAAAATTTTGAATTATTATATTATAATCATTATATGTGAAACATAATGTAAATACGTATATTATCAAATCTCACCAATGCTATATATTTATTTATAGAATTATTATATATTTATACGAATTTATTTGTTAATAGTTGGCTTTTTGTATATATTGATATATTTATTTATTTAACATTTTATCTTTATGTAATTATTTTTTATACGATATTTTTATAACCTATCAATTCATCTAATGTTATAAAATGTTTATGTCGATGTTATCATCCATAATGATATTTTAGATTTATTTAGATAAATTTCATAGTAATTAAATTTGTAAAAAATAATTTATTTTCAACTGAATATATGGTTATAGATTATGTGTTTCAAAAGGGTAAATTCATATTTTGATTCATTTGTAAATTTAAAATTTACGTTCATTTGATTGATAAAATAAAATAAAATATTTTAAAAAGTACTCTCTGTTATGAATATCTTATTAAGTGGATATCCATCAAGATCAAGATAAGTTTGGATGAACTTTAAATTCTAATAGTTATCAGAATTAGAATTCTATTTCATTTATACTTTCTATGTCTATAAATATAGACCTTGGAGAAGCATTGTAAGACACTTCTGTTGATCAATAAAATACGCTCTCTCTCTTGCCCTCTCATTCTCTTTGTTATTTACTCTCTATCCTTTTATTTTATAACATGTTATCAGTACGATTCTCTTTTAATTTTTTTTTCTTTCAGTCATCAATTGAGGTCGACGCACTATGAGTAATCATTAGAGCTTTTAACCACTCAATGCTCATGATAATAGCCAAGGTGATAACGATGATGTTAAAAATCTTCAGGTGTATTTCACTATGATTTATTTATTATATCACGTTTATTATAATTTGAGACTAATCATGAAAACAGGAATAAATGAATTTTGATTTGAAATTCACGTATGTTTGTGATGGTGATTATGGAATACATAATCTAGTGGGACATTTATAAGTTCATCCTACTAAATTTGTTGCATTCCCAGAAGTGAATGCAAACATAAAAAAAATAAAAGATATAATCATGGACCACTAAAAGTGGGAACATAGTGATGAATAAGAGAGCAATGAGGGTTCTGAAGAAACTCTTCAAAGGGCAAAGATAACTTATGTTATCAATGTGATATGAAAGGTTTTAGCCACATATGTGGTGTATGCCCAAATATTTTGTTTGGGTTAATATTCTTTGAGGAAGGATATGAGAATGTAGTAATGAATTCTATCATTACAGATAAAAAATATTTATTTTATTTGGTATTGAAACAAACCAATATTATTCCAATATTTGGTAGTATAAAATTGGTCAAAAGCTCCAAAAGCTAATATATTAATATCTTGTGATGGTTAATTCATTAGTTTTAAAAGATATTCATGATGGATCTCATATTCAAATGGGGAAAATATTATATTTCTTATGAATCAAAAGAGGATTGTGTTATTGATTTATATTGAATTGATTGTGATTATCTTTGTGATATTCTTTTACCATTGTCCTCATTAAGGGGTTGAAGTCAAAATATTTGACTGTGAAATATCTACTTAAATTGTGGAAGGAAAAATATGAGCAATAGAATATGGTAATTCTATCTAAAGCTCGTTATGGTTGGCTGCACTTGAAGTTTCAAGTTTTTAAAACTGTGAGTATAACTTTATAGTATTCAAAATAAGTTCTCAATTAAAAGTACGCGGAAAAATATTACTGATGAGAACCTTACAGGAGAGAACTTGTTTAGTTTTTTATGATTCGAATGTGCTCTTACAGTAGCAATATCATGAAAAAAATTTACTTATGGTTGAACAAAAGTTTTTAATCACGAAACCTAACCATTCCCTGAAGAGAATGTAACATTGTGTGATAAATTCGAAGGACATAATCTTTGACATGGATGTAGTAAATTGGACTATAATAATAGTCATGGGGGATGGTCGTGATAATTTTTCTCACCACCAAAAGTGGAAAAATGAAGAAAGTAAGAAAAACCAACAATTTCCAAGAACTCTTTAAGAAGAGTGACAATTTATGCATGAAAAGTTATTGGTTATGTACTTGTTGTACACTTGGAAAATAAGATCCACCTTCAAAGTTTACTATTAATAAATTTTTATTGGATTGAAAATCTACTACTGGAAATAAGCACGTTTACTTTGTGCCGGAAAAATTATTGGTCATTTCTATTTTAAGGAAGTGATTAGTAAAGTGGAAGGGAGCTTATTAAATAAGCAAAAGGTCCCTAGTTCGTACTACTGGAGTTTAATTTGTTTACTTCTTATCTTTAAGACTAAACGTAGAATGAAAAAGGTATGTTTTTATATATTAAATCGAATTGATATATGGTTTAAATATTTGAGATGATCTTTTCGAGTTTTAATTCTATGGGTTACATATTGTTTTAAGTATCTCATTGTTCATGAAAATGAATATTAACTGATTTATTTATATTGTTATAGTAAGTTTTATAATTAAATAATATATTTTATTAAAACATATCTAGTATGCAAATTTATGTTAACAAGCCAATGAAGTTTATGGTTATTCAGATTTGATTTACTTCAAAGAATTGCTAAAGGTAGCAGTTCATACATTTGATATTAATTCCCTTTGTTAATTATTTAGAGAAATGACATGAACAATAGTAAATGAAAGTTTTATGAGCTTCAATGGTTGGATATTGAATTAAATTTCATGCATATTTATGATGATGGTCATGAAAGAGAACATTGCTAGTTTTTCATCATGTCAATTTTTATGTTTCAGATGTGACTTTTATTGATATATTTAATATAGATTTGTTTCTATACATGACCTAGGCAATTATTCTTGGTGGATAAATTGATTATGCAAAAAGGCTCTAAAAGTTTTTTGAATTGATCTCATAGCTCCTTATGGCTATACAAAACGAGTTATTCGTTCCACCAGTTCTGCTTCATTCCCTGAAGTGAATGTAGCAATCCATAACAATTATGAAGATTTTGGATATGTGAAGATTTTGACATATTCCCCGAAGCGAATATTGCATATAATTATTTGGAAATTATATTATATGACTTAGTGTCATTATAAACTTCACATTGATTTAGATATTTCAGTAGTAAATGTCACAATGGTACTTGTATGTGGATACAAATTGAAAGGAATGATGGTAAAATTATCAATTTGCTACGATTTAGTTTTACTGGTACAGATATATTTACTACTTGGCATGACTAGTTAGACCATCTTGGATCATATATGATGTGAAAATTATTTGAGAATTCATATGGACATTCATTAAAGAACTAGAAGATTCTTTAAATTTAAAGAATTCTCATTTGTTGGTTGTTCTGAATGAAAATTGGTTGTTAAAAACTCACTAGCTAAAGTTGAGATCTAATGTCTTGCATTTCTGAAATGAATATGGGTCCGTTAATCCACCATGTTAATGGTTTTGATATTATATGATTTTGGTAGATGCATCTACAAAATAAACACATATGTGTTATCAACTTGCAACCTGTCGTTTGCAAGATTGTTTGAATAATTAATTTCAGATAATGCAATTAAGACAATTCATCTTACTAATATTGATGAGTTTATATCTCAGTCTTTTATTGATTGAGTTTGAAAAACTTTGGTAAAAGTTTGTTATTTATGCGTATAATGGTTTAGAGAAATTATTGATTGAACGTCTCTGATTATTACTTATGAGAACTGAACTTTATCTTTCAACATGAGATTATGTTGATTTACGTGTTGTACGCATCAAGCTAATAAATTTTAAATACTCCCCATTGCAATTGATTTTGGGTCAAAAGCTAAATATTTCTCATCTTTGAATTTTTGTATGTGCGTATATGTTCCAATTGCTCCACCACAAAGCACAAAGATGAGTGAATCTTCAAAGAAAGTTGGAAATTGTTTATGGGCCTCCTTTTATTATGATATATTAAATGTATTGGAGATACAATTATGACATGATTGTGATTACTATTTTGATTTGATAGTTTTCTCGACATTAGGGGGAGAGAACTAATAACTTGTAATGAGTTAAGGTGAGAGTAATTTGAACCAGAAGTTCAACAAGGATAACTCATTAAAGTTCCAAATATGAAAATTTTCATAAAAGGAAAAATTTTAGATGGTCATATAGTGAAGGCGGGTGCTCCAGAAGAGACCCAAGACATAACTAATAAGTAAAACTTCAGAAGAGATTCAGGTACCTGAAACTGAAGATTAAAATACTGAAAATAAGAGATCTCGATAAGTTATGTCAATTTGAGAAAATGTCGAACCAATAATAAAAGTGGTCGACAATGATTTTGCATGCAATATTATTGTGGAAATAATGAAATAAAAGGAGGATATTGAATAAATCTCTTGGAAAATAGAGATATGGAATAAATTGACCAAAATAGAAAGACGCAACTCAAATACAATTAAATTTGTGGAGTTTTTGGACCAGCAGTCCAAATATCTAAGGTATAAAGCTAGTGAGGGGTACAAATGAAATAGTTTTGCAAAGGTAGAATAAAAATATGAAGTTTTTCGCGAAGTCCTGACATTGATTATGAGAAAATATAATATTCTTTTGTGGTGGATGCAATAACCTTTAGATATATTATTAAACTGACAGTTCATACTTGCGTCTCATGGTTGTTGTTACAACTTTTTGTGAATTTTTTATAATAAAGTTTATATTAAAATCCTTGAAGAATTTGGAATGCCAAAAGAATATTGAAATATTGAGAAATTGTTCATTTATATGAATTGAAATAATTGAACATGTGGTAAATTTGACTTAGTCAATAGTAGTTGAAGGAGGATTATAAAATGATCCAAAATACCTATTTAGGTTTTTATAGAAGAATCGTGATTAAAGTTTGTTGAAACTCTTAAAGAGATCAAAATATATTTCCCTCAAATTTTCCCTCTTATGACTTTCAAATCAATGTTGATATAAATGCTTAGTAGATACATTCAAATAGTCATTTGAAAGACTAGTATTCAAGATTGAATACCTAAAATATGAGATATTATGTGATGTTTTTATGAGGGGGAGTAAATACGCGTTGTACTCTTTTTCCCTTAACTGAGTTTTTGTCCCATTGGAGTTTTTTGGTAAGATTTTTAATGAGGCAACAAGTTATGCGTATTATAGATATGTGTACTATTTATCCTTCACTAGGAAATTTTTTTCCCACAGGGTTTTTATCTTAGTGAAGGTTTTAACGAGGCACATTATCTATCAATGGACATCCAAGGGGGAGTGTTATGAATATCTTATCAAGTGGATGTCCATCAAGATCAAGATAAGTTTGGATGAACTTTAAATTATAGTAGTCATTAGAATTAGAGTTCTATTTCATTTATACTTTCTATGTCTATAAATATAGACCTTGGAGAAGCATTGTAAGACACTTCTGTTGATCAATAAAATACGCTCTCTCTCTTGCTCTCTCATTCTCTTTGTTCTTTACTCTTTGTCCTTTTATTTTATAACACTCTCACTATAATAAAAAAAGGCCATTTAGTGACAAAAGTCTTTACCTACTACTTAAATTTGTCGGTATAATCGATGTATACCAACGGGTTTTGTTTCGTTAGTAATTTTACTGTATTTACCAACGGACCAAATCTCGCCCATATAGATTACAATTTAGAAAACGCAATACAAGTATGCAAACATTTTTGTGAATTCTTTGTTTACGAAACCTTTGCATGAAAGACCGTTTTTCTGTGAAGCTTGTTTGTATGCGAATCTATGATCCTTCTTTTGTGCGAACCTATATTGATTTGAGAACTTGTAATTTGTGCGAATTCATACTGAAAGTGTTACGCGACCTGATGTTGTATTCTTTTACACTAATTTATGTTATTTGATGTGTGAGAACCATTCATTTGTTTTCTTGTAATGTCGCATGTTTACCTTTCGTATATGAAATATTCCCATTTCAGTGTTTTAACTTTACACAATAATTGTTGTTAATAAATGGTGTGTTGGAGGATAAGTTAGGAGTCAACGGAAAGTCACTTCGATGGCTAATGTAACTCATAAGATTTTGGTCGAACCTTTTCGATCGAGTTTGGGGTGTTACAAGTTCCCTTGGTATTGACACAAGCGAGAATGAGGTCCCAAAATCAAGCCAGAAACACCTCTAATGTGACACACCAAACCCGATCTGGACGGATCGACCTGAATTCGAAGCGTTATATTAGCCATCGAAGTGACTCTCTAGCTAACGACCACCCGACCCACACCCCAACCTTATAACACCTCATTTATGACTAATTAACTATCATTTATTAAAGCGAAAGCAATTTGTGAACCATTTTTAAACTCTAAGTATTTAAACTAAGAGTATTTTAATCATTCTACCACCTAAGGTTAAACTATCCCGATTTTATTTCTAAGTAGTTACCAACCTTCTTTTAGTCAAATTATGCAAGCCCTAAAAATTTTAGCTTAATTCGAGTTCATTTACTATGTTTAATTCAAGTTATATTATTAGGGACTAAATCGTAACTTTTAAAAAATTTAGTACATCTTTCAAATTAAAAATTAAGAGTCTTTCTACCAAATATTAACAATTAAAAGTCTAAATCTAAAATTTTACCAAGTTTCCCTATCATTAAAGGCTTCAATTAATCTAATCAAATTTTAGGACTAAATTATAAATTAAGCAAATTAGAATACTCAAAAACAAAAAATAAACCCCTAAAAACCCACACGCCTATGTGAAAAGACGCACACCCGTGTGCAAACCACTTGCACCTATTTTGTCAAAAATTCATTTTAATTACCTGATTTTACATATTTTACTTACTCATTAAATTTGAAATTGCTACAATTAATCACCGTAAGAATTCACACATATCAAATTTAATTTATTTACAACAAATATACAATAATTAATCAAAATTTAACACCCAATTACACGCTTAGCAAACATCAAACAAGCTACTCCTTAGTAAGCTTTAATTAAATATTGTTAGTATAAAATACATGCCTCATACACCGTGTTATCAACCATCGTACGAACTCTCATCAACATACCATTAATCAAACATCAATTAGACATAAAATCATGTATTAAAACAACTATAAAATCACAAAAATTGAAGTTCAAAATTTAATGTCCAATGTCCATTACAAGTAAAATAACAGTAGTCCCAAAAGCATCACAATGCCCCTATATAGTCTCTAAAGTAAATTTCTTAAGCCACTACTGAGCCTTATTCTTGGATCGCTCTTGCACTCGCTTCTCATTTCCTTACACTTGAAAATTCTATGCATGAAATTTAAGGATGTGAACTTAAAAAGCTCAGTGAATGAAAGTAAAAACATCAAGTAATTTGTACCCAATCATGCATAAATCAAAGCAATTAAGTATTAAATTTTCAGTCACAACATGCTAACATTTTACCATAACCTTACATGCTATTTCAAGAATTAAGAATAAATTTTTCCATTGCATGTACAATTAACTTTTAACATATAAACATTAAATTGTAGTGGCATAATACATCAATGGTAATAAGTAAACGTGTGATCATACATTGGATAAACGGATCTCTGAACACCCACAAATAAAATACAGTCCTCCGAATTGAGTGGGTCAAAGCCACACACTCCCTTATAGGGCCTCAAATAACCCGATGAGTGGAGACTTAAGCTCAACACTCCCTTATCTACTCCAAACAAATCAGTCCACCATAAGCCATATGCTCACGATATCACAAATAATGGTGAGTACTCACAAATCCTATGGCATGCCAACTATATCCAATGGATCCACCATGCAATGTTGGCACTATAGTCATACATACAAGGCATTAATTCTCCTATTTAATCACTTAGTTTAGGATGTTAAATGCAAGTAAAAGCATGTTGCTAAGCAATTTTAACATAAAAAAATAAGAAAAATATCATTTTCCCAATATTCATATACCAATTATAACCACTTTATCAAATGTTCAATAATCAACAACTCATGCTCCAAATATCAATTTATTTCATACAATTTAATCACACTAAAAGCATAATACACAACTTACCAAACCAATTGCCATTTTGCTCTTTTATAAAATAAAACCTATTTTTGCAAATCCAACCATCTAGCATGCAATTAATTCACTAATAACACTAATTAAACCTTTAATTTAACACATAATCAAGCCAATTTACCAAATTGCCTTTAATATCACTTACCTCCACACTTAGCTCAAATAAGCAAGTTTAAACTTCAATTATGATTTGCACGTTCCTCCTCTTGATGTGGAGCGATGTTGCACAACTAGGCCGAAATATGGAATTCCTCAACTAAACTCCCTTTTCAGCACCTCAAACCACTTCTAATCTTCATTCCTTCAATTGAACTCAAGTAATTGATTTGGAAGTTTCAACCAAAATGCTTGAAAAAATTCGGATGACTTTTTCCCCAACTTTGAAAATTATTTTGACAGATTTAAGAGAGAATTTTGGTAGAGAAAATATTTAGATCTATTCTATGATATTTGGTTTATGAAAACAAACAAAAAAATGAGAGAAAAAGCTCTTAAGTTGGGTGAAAAATGAGTGAAAAGTGAGGTAGTTGCAGAGTTTTTAAAACTAAAAACCCCCACCAGATTTTCAAATTTTGAGGAATTTTCCATCAGGGAACTCCCCATTTTTCCTTATTTTACAATTTGCTCCTTCCCCTTCAAAATTCCGAAAATATGGTTTATTTGCTATAAAACCTCTTACACATTTCCCTTATTTTTCAAATTAGTCTCATTTAATTAATATTTTGAATCACCCAATTAAATCCCCATTTTAAATTATTTTTAAATTTAAATTTAACCTAAAATATTTATTTTTACCCATAAATTATTTAAAACCACAAAATTAATTTTTCTAAAAATATTTTTATTTTTTGTGTAATAGCTCGATTTTCAGTGGTGTTGAAAATAGTGATTTCGAGATCACAACTCCGATGATTCGAGTCATAAATTTATTTATTTTTAATGTTTATGATGTCATTAGCATCGTAGTAAATTTTGGTTAAGAAATTTTACTGTCTAGATAATTAATTTAGTAGAGAAGACTGAATCGTAAAAGTTGCAAAAGTGGAATTCCTTTAGCTAAGGGTATTAGGTGCTAATTACAAGATAAACTAGGGTCCTTAAAGGGTAAAAAGTGTAATAGCCTATTTTTCAGTGGTGTCGGAACAGTGATTTTGGGACCACAAACCCGATAGGAAAATTTTTATAAGGAGTGATTTAATAAATAAGTCAATATTAATTTTGCATGAAATTTTTGAATTGAGGAATTTTAATTATTGAATTAAAAGTTAGTATAAGTGATTTGGTTCAAAAGTCAAGTGGTTTTAGAAAATGAGGTATCAGGACCTCGTTTCTGAGATTAAGAGCCGCAAATATTTTTATTAAATGTTTACATAGTTTTATTATATGTGAATTGAAGTTTGGTTGGGTAATTTTGATAATTAATTGCTTAATTAAGGAAAAAGGAGTAAATTATAAAAGAGGTTATAGATTAAAAATAGTAAAGGGACCAAAATGGTAATTAAACCATGGTCAAAAAGTCCAAGCGGTGATGACATGATTACCATCCATTAACTTTTGGGTTACTTATTCTTTTAGTCCTAATTAGTTTAGGACTAAATTGAAAACAAATTTTTTAATTTAAATTTAATATAATTGAAGGACCCATTTATGAAATTGGACCTCTTTAAATGGCATAATAATAGAAATGATGTGAAACTCTTTAGATTTTGGGTAAATTGCAATTAAATCCTAATAAAATGAGGAGTTACTAATTAGTTTATTTCTAATATGATCGGGAATGGTGGTTTTGAGGGCACAAATTTGATATTTTAGACCGTAAATATTAATTATTTAATATTTATAGATCATTAGTATGATATTAAATTTTGATTACGAAATTTTGTTGATTAGATAGTTAATTAAATAAAAGGGATTAAATCGTAAAAGATGCAAAAGTTAAATTCTATTAATTGAAAGGTAAGTCAAGGTACTTAAATGGTAATATAACCATTAGTAACTTGAGTGGACAAATTTGGTTCGAATTTTGGTTAAAATTAGGTGCGAACAAAGGGTAATTTTGTAATTTCATGAGAAAACTCAATTTAATTAAAAATCAAAAGATTAAAAATTCATTTTCTCTTCTTTCTTCTTCCTCTCCAAGCCGAAACCTTAAAAAACCATGGGAAACCATTCGGCCAAACTTTGAGCTTCAATTTGGTGAGTGAAATCTCGTTCGTTTTTAGTGATTTTTATGTTTTTGAGTCCGTATTAGCTTAGTCTAACTAACCAAATGACCAATTTGTGATTCTGTCAAATGTTATAAATCTTTCCATTGATGAATGAGTTGTTTCTTAAAGTTTTATTGAAGTTTATTAAGCTTGGTTGATAAATAAGATTATTTTGTACAGTAATTTTTATGTTAAAAGCCTAAAATGTTAAAGTGTTAAAATTGCAAGGACTTGAGGTGAAATAATTACAAAGGTGGACTGTTGGTAGGCACTTAACTGTTCGAAAAACTGAAAAGTTAAAATAAAATGGTTAATTTGCAAGTTTTGAGCTAAAGGACTAAATAGAATAAAAGTGAAAAGTTAAGGGAAATTTTGTAAAAAAAACTAAAAGGCTTATTTACATAAAATGATTAAAAATTCATGTTGATTTAAATAATTAAATGAAATTATTCTAATAGATCAAGATCGTGCTACCGATCGTGGAAAAGGGAAAATTACGGATTAGTCACTGGAGTTCACTTTAACTACAATTTCGTCTGGTAAGTTCGTACAATAAAATAATTGATTTAGTTTCTGTTTGTGAATTATTGAAATAATTTAAGTATGTTGTATTTAAATTTGTTTGCTTAGTAATATTAAATTGTGGAATTGAATCAAATTGAAATGAAATTATATTGAGGGGCATGACTGTAAGTGAAGAAATGATATAGTTGAATTCAGGTGTCAACGAAATGCTTAAATGATTATGTGTTGTATTAGCTATTATTCATGTTACAAATGAATTAATTCAATTGATAAATGACAATTAGTAAATTGAACTAAACGATATTTTTAGTTAAATCGATATTATGTCTGATAAATAAGAATTATATTGATGTTTGCTCGAAATGGTATATTGTGATGAAAGTTAATTGCAATGGACATGGTATATGACACATATGAACTTCGTGAATAATTTGGGACACAAAGGACATGTATTAGGGGCTATATAGTTTCGGGAGCTAGTCGTGAATGTCTTGCTGACGGGTAGTCCTTGTACTTAAGCCGCTACTACAAATTAATCTTGTAAGTTCGTTTGTTAAATTTCATATTTGAACTGCTAATTATTGCTTAATGTGGAAGTTCTCGAATCACTTGACATATAAATGGAAGACTCATGTCTCGAGATGAGCATGAGATTATATTAAAGGAAGACTTGTGTCTCGAGATGAGCATGATATTATATTAAAGGAAGACTCGTGACTCGAAATGAGCATGAAATTATATTAAAGGAGGACTCGTGACTCGAAATGAGCATGAGATTATATTAAAGGAAGACTCGTGTCTTGGGGTGAGCATGAGATTATATTAAAAGAATACTCATGTCTCGGGGTAAGCATGAGATTATATTAAAGGAAGACTCGTGACTCGGGATGAGCATGAGATTATATTTAAAGGAAGACTTATGACTCGGTAGAGCATAAGATTGTTTAAAAGGAATATCTACGACTCGGTTGTTAAATGTCGTTGCAAGGCTTAATACTGTGTTGTGATACAATGATTGCGAACTTACTAAGCTTAGAAAGCTTACCTGTTTATTATTGTTCTTTTGTAGATTTCGTTTTGATGGTTGAAAATCGGATTACCTCGAAGAAAATCACACTATCTCGGGAGCTCGTTCGGTAGTATTTACATCACTTGGTTATATGGCATGTACTAGGATGATGTTATCTTTTGTTTACTCATTCAAGATTGTGATGATTTTGTTATGTCTTTAATGAAATATTGAACTTAGTAATGTATGCTTGTTCAAGATGGAAAATAGACTTAGAAGTACAATGTAATGACTTGGAAACTATGAATTATGTATTGGTCTAATGCGTTTTTGAGTTAGGCATGGTAAGTATTGATAAACTTGTTTTTTGATAAGATTCATGAGATTCTGCATACTTGTTTCGGTAGAACTCATGCATGTACCGGTAGAAGTACAAGGTAAGAGAGAGGTTGTTCACTAGCTTGAGTTGTATCGGTAGTCCCATAGTAGGTTTCAGTAGTTCTGCTCACAGAAGTATCAGTTGTTTGTATACTTGTATCGGTAGAAGTTGCAGTGTAAGATTTCTTAGCTCTCTGGAGTTTTTAGTATCGGTAGAAGCATGACATGTTCCGATAGAAGTCACACTTGTATCGGTAGTACTGTCTCAAGTATCGGAAGACGTCTGCACTATTTTTGAACTATTTACTGACTAATAACTACCAATAATTGTCCAACAAGTACCGGTAGAAGTATCCAAAAATCATATAAATGACCTTTTTGCCCTTGTTGAGTTATTGTTATAATTAATTGATGATTTATGACATGATATTAAAAGATGAACACTGATAAATGAATAGAAAGACACTAGGACCCTAAATGGTGACGATTTTTTGGTTTTGGGTGTTACAGACATGAAAAATGGATGTCATGATATGTGATATGAATATTGATTCCTGATTAATTGAAATGTTGTAACTGAATGTGTAAGATTAAATGGAGTTAGTATTCTGAGTTGCAAGTTTGTAAATGTATAAGTTGTGATTAATTGAAAACTTGTAATGTTCTGTAAACCCTAAGACCTTAGATCGGAGATGATTATGGTTTTTAGCTGTTACAAAAAGACCCTCCTTATTATGAGTGGACGGTTTAGGGTATTTGATTGGTTAAAATCTAATATTTCATTAAGGGCATTTTAGTAATTTGCTAATAAATAGGTTAAATTAAAAAATGAGGAAAATAATATGAAATTCATTCATCTTATTCAACCAAATACACTAAGAAACCCTAAAAAACCATAAAAGAACATTCATCCATAGCAAAGTCTTCGATTGGTAGGTGATTTCTCACCCGTTTCTAGTGATTTTTATGTTTTTGAGTCCGTATTAGCTTAATCTAGCTAACCCAATGATCAATTTTTGAATCTATCAAATGTTGTAAAACTTGCCATTGTTGAAAATGCTTATTCTTGAATGATTTTGATAGATTTGTATGCTTCATGAATAGATTTATTGATTTTGTAAAGTGATTTTGATGGAATTAGGGTTTAAGGACTAAAAAGTTAGATAGTGAAAATTGTGTGTGTTTGGTGTGAAATAAATGAAGTGAAGGAACTTGTGGAGATCAATATTATTCAACTAGTATTGGTTGTGTAAGAGAAAAGATTATTTTGCATGCATTGTTTTTAGGGACTAAAATGAATAAAAGTAAAAGGTTAGGGGTAAAATTGTAATTTTATCAAAAAGGACTAAATTGTGTTAAATGATCTGGTTGTATGATTTAATGTGAGAAATTGAATGAATTATGGAGGTAGACTACGATCGTGCCATCGATCGCAGGAAAAAGAAGTTAGCGGAATAGTACTTAGAGTCTAACCACAACGGCAATCAATTTCGCTAAGTTCGTATTGTTAAATTTCAATTTAACTACGAAGTGAAGATGATGATCGGAAGTGTGAAAAATGAAAATGAAGGAAAGATAGAATTAGCGGGTTTTGAGCCGTAAATGCAAAAAGGTTCGATGACTATGTGTCATCGTGAGTATATGAATCCTTTACGGATTATGAGGTCCGATGATTATGTGTCATCATGAGTATATGAATCCTTTACAAAATATGAGATCCAATGACTATGTGTCATCGTGAGTATATGAATCCTAATGGATTTAAAGGTCCGATGACTATGTGTCATCGTGAGTATTAAATGAAATGAATCTCATTACGGATTAAAGGTCCGATGACTTTGTGTCATTGTGAGTATCGAATGTGAATTAAAACCAACCTTGGATGTATACAGTTACTCAATTTGGTTGAGTAGTTTTTACAACTCTTGAAGTTGGTGAATCTATTTAACTTTATGAACTTACTAAGCTTGAAATGCTTACCAGTGATGTTATTGTTGTTTTGTAAATTCACTTTTGTTGTTCGAAGGTCGGATCATCTTGGAGCATCACACTATCCCGGAGTTGTCCAGTAGTTCTTACATCACTTTGTTAAATGGCATGTACTAAAATGATGTTATCTTTGTTTATGTAATTGAGATTGTGAAACCCTTGTTATGTTGATAAAATGTTGAATGTAATGATGTATGTTTGTGAAAGTTAGATTATAGACTTAAAGTACTATGTAATGACTTGGAATCTATGTATTTTATGTTGGCTTAAAGGTATATCGAAGTCATGAATGATTTGTGTTGATAAACTTGCATTTTGGCATGATACTTGAGATCCTGCATACTTGTTTTGGTAGAACCCACGCATGTATCGGTAGAAGTACAGGGTAGGAGAGAGGTTGCTCACTAACTTGGGTTGTATCGGTAGTTGAATAGCAAGTATCGGTAGTTATGTGTTTAGAAGTATTGATAGTTTGTTTACTTGTATCGGTAGAAGTTGCAGGGTGAGATTTTTAGCTATCTGGAGTTTTTGGTATCGATAGTTGAATAGAAAGTATCGGTAGTTATGTGTTTAGAAGTATTGATAGTTTGTTTACTTGTATCGGTAGAAGTTGCAGGGTGAGATTTTTAGCTATCTGGAGTTTTTGGTATCGGTAGAAGTAAGACTTGTATCGGTAGAACTGTCACTTGTATTGGTAGAACTATTACTTGTATCGGTAGAGGTCTGCATTATTCCTGAACTATTTATTGACTTGACAACTACCGATACTTGTCCAACAGTATCTGTAGAAGTCTCTAAAAATGTTGGAAAGGACCTTTTTACCCTATTGAATTGTGTTTATAATTAAATGACGAGATGTGACATGTGGAGTGAAATTCTTTGAATAAAAAATAAAAATAAAAAGTAATTATAAAATAGATCGAATGACATGATGTTAAAGACGAATAATGATGAATGAATAGTAAGACATCGAAACCCTAATCGATGATGGTTTTCAAGTTTTGGGCGTTACATTCCATAATATTATTTACCAATTTTTAGATGAAATTAAGCTAACTAATTAAGAATATAAATCGCTAATTAACTCGATTAATTCCTAATTTTCACTTGGAACTCGTTAAACTTACCCGAAACTACTAGACCTATTTTCAGGGCCTTACAACTCTCTCACTCTTAAAAGAAATTTTTTCCTCGAAATTTACCTAAATCGAATAGGTATGAATACTAACGCTTCATGATATCTTCCGATTCCCAAATGGCTTCCTCAGTCTTGTGGCTACGCCACAAACCTTTCACCAATGGAACCATCTTATTGCATAGCACCTTGACCTCATGGTCTAGGATCGTAACCGGTTCCTCCTAATACGAAAGGTCAGATCGAACCTCAATCTCCTTAATAGGAACAACATGGGAAGGATCTGATGTATACTTCTATAGCATGGAACGTGAAAGACATCATGAATGCGCTCAAGCTCAGGCGGCAACATAAGACGATAAGCAATCAATCTAATCCACTAACCTCGTAAAGGCTAATGAACCTCGAACTGAGCTTACCTTTTCGCCCGAACTTCAAAGCCTTCTTCCAAGGAGAAACCTTCAAAAACACCTTATCACCAACCTAATACTCGATAACTTGACATCTCAAGTCAGCATAATATTTCTACCTATCTGAAGCAGCCTTCAACTGCTCACAAATAAGTTTCGCCTTGTCCTCAACCTCATGAACCAAATCGGGACCAAAATTCCTATTCTCCTCCATGTAAGACAAACATAATGGAGTCCTACACTTCTTACCATAAAATGCTTCAAACGAAGCCATCTAAATACTCCTCTGATAACTGTTGTTGTATGCAAACTTAGCTAACGAAAAATGACAATCCTAATTGCCACCAAAATCGATAGCACAACTCCGAAGCTTATCCTTGAGAATCTAGATCACTCTCTCAGACTGATCATCTAACTGTGGATGATACATTGTACTCAAGTGAAGCTTCGTACCCAAAGCCTCATGCAACGTCTTCCAAAATCTCGACGTAAATCGTGAATCTCGATCCGATATGATAGAAACTGGAACTCCAAGCAATCTGACAATCTCCTTGATGTATAGCTCGGCCAACTATTACAAATTGAAGGTCATACGCAGAAGCAAGAAATGCGCACACTTCGTAAATCGATCCACTATCAGCCAAACTGAATCCTTCCGAGATGTAGTCAACGATAAAGTTGAAAAAAATCCATTGTGATCTGCTTCCATTCCCACTTTGGAATCCTGATTGATTGAAGTAACCCAGACGAATATTGATGCTCAACTTTAACCCTCTGGCAAACTAAACACCTAACAACAAAATCAACTATGTCCTTCTTTAACCCTGACCATCAACTTGATTTCTTTGACTTATCAACTTAGTTTTTCCAAACGTCAAAGCTTCCATTCTCCTGGCAGGCAAGCATGACAACCAAATATGGGTTGAACTTAGTATTTTTAACTTAAACCTTAATTTTCCAAAAACATGCATAACCTCTAAAATGATTATGGAAACTCTTAACTTCATTTACTTAACCCAACGTGTGAAGAAGGACTAAGAACCTTTCCAGCTTAATGGATTGTCTATCCTTCCGACTCAAGCTTCTTGATTTTTGCTCCATGCAGAGCTTCCCATCGCTATCTCTTTTTCGAAACCACCCAGGAAAAGGATTGAAAAAGAGAAGAAAGTGAAACATAATTGAGAAGAAGTCTCCTTAGGAAGTCATTTCCTAGCTATTTATAGTCCTTACCGCACAATCTTCAACCGTTTAGAAACCATGTATAAACAATCATTGTGTCTCCCACTAAAAAACTAGCTGGTTGAATCCAACCGAACCAACATTAGATTCAACCAAGTCCTAAATCAGTTACTTTCTTCTCCTGATTTTTTAGTAGGGGGTAACTAAGGATCAAATTAAATTACGCGCTTTCCTTTTTTCTTTAGTAGATTCCACTAGGGAATGATTATTTTATCTACCTCCTAGGTCTATTACAACTTGGGCTAATCTTTCCCATTTGTTTCTTAATAGGTTTTTTCCAGCATCGCGTGCCACTAAATTAAGAAGAGAAATTGTGGGGATTAGGCAAAAAGATGTGGAGTCTCTTTACGACTATTGGGAACGATTCAAGAAGTTGTGTGCAAGTTGTCCACAACATGGTATAACTGAATAGTCTCTTATCCAATACTTCTATGAAGGCTTGAAACTTATGGAGATGAATATGATAGATGTCACTAGTGGAGGAGCGTTGGTTAATATGACTCCTCAACGAGAAAGGTACTTTATTTCCACAATGGCCACAAATACTCAACAATTCCAAGCCAACCCTGAACCTACTCGAAGGGTTCACTAGCTAAGTAATTCTTCCTTAGAAGATAAAGTTGAAAAACTTACTAATGTTATGAGTTCTCTTATTGCAGGAAAAATAAGCCCGGCCCGTCAATATGGAATTTATGGTGAATTCGAGCACATAGCTGATACGTGCCCTAGTTTGTATGATGATTCTGTGGCCAAGTAGATGTTGTGGGAAAGTTCTCTAGACCACCCCAAAGGCAATATGATCCTTATGCAAATACATACAATCCCGGGTGAAAGGACTATCCTAACTTACGATATGAGGAAAATCCACGTTATAACCAACCATACCAAAATCGGGCCCTACAACAAGCATAAAATTCAGGTACTTCCCTAGAAGCCATGGTAAATAAATTAGCAGCTAATGTTCTTGAATTTCAGCAGCAATCTATAGATTTTCAAAAGCAAACTGCAGATTTTCAAAAGCAAATTGAGGCATCTATTAAGGAGTTGACCACGTAAATGGAGAAAATAAATGCACAAGGTAGGCTACTGTCACAAACAAAACCTAACCCAAGACAAAACACGAATGCAGTGAAGCTACGAAGTGGGAAAGTACTAGAACTAATTCCTGGTAAAAATCATGCCCAAGAAAATCAGAAAGACGACGAACAGGTTTGGTTGAAACCCCAATTACCCAAAATTCAACCTCCATTTCGTGGACGATTGAGGCAAACCCAGAAAGGTAATGAGGAAAGAGAGATCCTTGAAACATTCAAAAAAGTCGAGGTAAATATACCGTTATTAGATGCTATTAAATAGATTCCACGGTATGCTAAATTTCTTAAAGAACTTTGCATCAACAAACAAAAATTGACTCGAAATAAAAAGGTAAATGTTAGTGAGAACGTGTCTGTGATTTTGCAACGTAAGATGCCAACAAAATGTAAGGATAGAGGCATGTTTGCAATTCTATGCAAAATAGGTTAATTTGAAATTAAGAAAGCTATGTGTGATTTAGGGGCTTTTATAAATGTAATGCCTTTTTCCATTTATGAATCACTTAACATGGGTTCTTTGAAGAAAACAGGTGTTATAATCCAGTTGGTGGACAGGTCCATTGTGCATCTCGAAGGAGTCCTTGAAGACATGTTAGTGAAAGTCAACGAACTAATTCTTCTTGCAGATTTTTACGTGGTAAAGATGGAAGAGGATAAAACTCTTGGGTCTTTTGATATCTTGTTAGGGTGACTTTTCCTTAGTACTGCAAATACTAAGATTGACGTGTGAAGCGGAACCCTCTCGATAGAGTTTGACGGGGAGATTGTAAAGTTTCATGTTTATGACGCTATCAGTCACCCTAGTGAAGTCTTGAACGTAAACCTTGTTGACATAGTGGAATCCTTAGTAGATGAAACTTCAAAATCACTCCATGAGATTGAGCTTGAAACACTGTTTGATGATGATTTTAATGATGATTTTGATTTTTATCCAAATTATGAATTTGTTAATGAATTATTGTCTCTTATGAATACTAAATTTTTACCTTCTATTGTGCAGGCACCAGAGTTGGAGTTAAAACCACTTCTCGAGCATCTCAAGTACGTATTTTTAGGGGATGATGAGACTCTACTTGTCACAATTTTGAATAAACTCTCTAAGTGTGAGAAAGCAAATTTAATTAAGGTACTAAAGAGTCATAAGGAAGCTATCGATTGGACCACTACCGATTTAAAAGGGATAAGCCCTTAGACATGCACTCATAAGATCTTTTTGGAGGAAAACACAAAACCAAGGAGGGAAGCGCAAAGACGGTTGAACCTGAATATGATGGATATCGAAACCATCCTTCTCCTTTGTTGGAAAATGACGTGTCTCGAAAAAAACCTCTTTTTTTTCAAAATGGGAGTGGCCACCAATCATTTATTTGGTGTGATTGGGCCACCACAAAACGTTTCAAAAAACCGTTTTGAAAACATGTAGGTCTTCGAAATCCAGAAAAGGGGTTCGGGAGTCGATTACACATGAGGAAGGATTAGCACCCTCATGTGCCTAAATTGGTACCGTATTGATTATTTTCGTGTCTTAATTTGTAACATTTAAAAGTTTGAATAAAGCTTAAATATACGATCCTTGGATGCACGAGTTTAACATAAATCGAGTTTTGTTTGAAAATCACACTACTTCCGAGTGATCGAGGAAGAAAGGCTACGTCTAGTGAGTTAGGACACGCCATTTCAAGATCAAGAAATAATGAGCTTTCCTTTGTGAAAACTTTTGCAAGAAGGATATTTGATTATCCCGATTTGAAGATAGGTTGCACCTAGTAAGTTAAGGTGCAATCTTTTGGTATCGAAGATAAGGAAACATTGCCTCGATTAAGGATATTCGATTATTTTGGTTCGGAGAAAAAAATTGCACCAAGTGGGTTAAGGCGCAAAATTTTGGAACCCGAAATAAAAGGATATTACCTCGATATTTAAGTTTTTATATAAAAAACAATTTCAAAGACATGGATGCGGAATATGAGCGCATAATAAAATGTAAATGTTGATGAGAAGGAAGAAAAAGTGTGATCGGAGTTTAAAATGAGACCATTCGGATGCACGGAGTGGCAAAATGGTAATTTTAGAATGTTCGGAATCAAAAATAGGATTTTTAGCAACTCGAGGGTAAAATGGTAATTTTGGAAGTTCGGGGATAAAACGGTAATTTTTGGAAGATTCGAGGTTAAAAATGGGATTTTTGGAAGTTCGCGGGTAATATGGTAATTTTGGAAGCTTCGAGGTAAAAAAAATGAGATTTTTGGGAATTCAAGGGTAAAACGGTAATTTTTGGAAGCTTAGGGGTCAAAAATGGGATTTTTGGGAATTCGGGGGTAAAACGATAATTTTGGAAGCTTCGGGGTCAAAAATGGGATTTTTTGGGAATTCGAGGGTAAAACGGTAATTTTTGGAAGCTTTGGGGTCAAAAATGGGATTTTTGGGAATTCAGGGGTAAAACGGTAATTTTTGGAAGGTTCAGGGACCTCCGGGGTAATAAAACCAAAAAATAGGTGACACGTGGCAGCCCCTCAGGTATCCTGAAGTCGGAGGACTATTTTGAAAATCGTGGAAAATTTCTGGGCAATTTTGAAATTAAAGTGAACTTGATTTAATGATTAAATTAAAACAAAACAGGAACAAAGGTGACTGCTTACTAAATAAACCAAAAAAATGACACGTGGCAGCTCCTGGTGCTTCTAAAAGGTCGAGGGGATAATTTGAAGAACCTTGAAAATTATTGGGCCAATTTAGATTTAATTAAAAGTCTGAGAAGGACCCGATTGAAAATTTTGGAAAAAGCGGATGGATCGAATGCATAAATAACCCTTCCTTCAAAAACACGCGGATCCTAAGTTGGGTCAGGTCAGAATTCGGGTCAGACGTGGATACTTCAACAAAACTACGCCGTTCTGCCCGAAATACTTCTGCCAAAACGTTGTCGTTTTGGCAGGGGTATTTAAACCCTCAGGCCTTTGCAAAGCCGAGTCTCTTCTTCATTTTTTCGATTTTCAGAAAAAAAAGGGCAAAGCCTCTCCCCATTTTCTCTCAACAGCCATCTGTGGTCGGCCAAACTCCGGCCGGCCAAACCTGTCGCTATCCGTCGCGTGGGACCCTACGCGCGTCGCAGATACCCGCGCGTGGCCCTCACGAGTCGTCGCCTGGGTTCTCCGGTGTGCGCACCGTTGCCTTCACTAGTCATGCGCTGTCGTCGACCCCGTCACACGCGCTTCATCCACAGCCACGCGCGGTTACCGGGTACCCCGATGGCCTGCATCGCTCTCTGTTCGTTGGGTTTCGCCGTTCACGCGCCGTAGTTCTTAGTAAGAAAAGTTTCAATCTTTCTCTTTTCATCCTTTTTTTAAAAAAAGGGGTCTAGGTCTAGATCGAACCCGATCTAGCCTAGATCGAAAAGGGTTCGATCTTTTTTCGACGAAACAAGAAAAAGATCGTTCTCCTTTTTTTTTTAAAAATCTCCAGATTTGTCGAGTTTTTTTTAAAACCGTTCATATTTTAAATCCGTTCTTGATTCCTAATGTTCCTCTGTTTTTTTTTTTGCAGGTTCGAGCACGACGGGGTGTAGGCGGCGTTCGATTGGGGCTCGATTTTCGGCGTCGATAGCTAGGGACAGCGGCCGACCGAATATAAGTCTTCCGACTCTTCACGTTCTCTTTTTTTATTAATTATTAATTAATAATAATAATTATTAAAACATTTATTACTATTAATGATTTTTAAGAAAAATTTATTTAATATTAATGGGGTCATTAGTAATATTATTAACATTAAAACAGTTATTAATATTAACGAAGGTTATTGAAACGTTTTGAAAAAGTAAAAAGGTATGAGTAACAGTAGTGGGTATTGAATGCATGCATCGAAACTGAAAAGGCTTTAAATGATGATAAATATTTACTGAGTATACCTGGATGCTTTAATGCTTAAGTGTTGTGATCTGGTTTGCCTTCTGTTGCCTTTGTGCCTATTCAAATAACCTTGCTTTGAATTAAACTCTGGGAATATTAGTACATACTGTATGCTAATTTCTTAATACTCAAAATCCAACCCCCCTAAATGGTCATTCATTTGGCTTTTATAATCTGTTTTACAATGATTCTCGTTTGTTTTATGCAACTAAATGCATATCTAATCTGCTTTCTCTTCTTGCAGGTTAGGCAGTGGCGGTAGCAGCCGGTGGCAGTGCAAGTTGGGGCTGAAGATGATGACCAGCTGCTGATGACGTGGCCGCTCCTGGTTGGCTGAAGGGGAGGCAACAGCAGCAGCACTGTAGTTTAGGCTTTCGGGCACTTTATAATTGGACCATTTGTATTTGGGCCATCTGTAACTGGGCCATTTGTTTTGAATTTTTTTTGTAATCGGACTTTTCTAAATTTAATTTTATAATAAATTTAAATTTCAAATAAATTTAAATTTAAAATAAACTTAAATTCAATTTCCAACTAGTCCAACCAAATTTGGGCTTCAACAACTGCCCCTCTTTGCTTGTTGCTGTGTAGCAGGAACGTAGCAAAGACTCAAAAGGATGCCCAATTTGTCCGGTCTCATCTCTTTGACATTCTTTTTCAATTGGTCCACCCTTTGCTTTACGTCTGTCGCTTAATCAGCTTCTCTTCATTTTTTATGTTGTAATTTCATCCTGCTCTTAGATAACTTCAAAAAGACAAAATTTGCTATTATGATTTCATTTCATTCTCTTGAAATTAGAGTTCATCAACGTAGTCTCTGAGTCGGGTCTCATTGACTTGGCCTTCTTCTCAGTATCTCCTCAGGAAGTTAACCACTTTATTGCTTCGACCTGCTTCTCAGTGTCTCATTAGGAAGCTGGGGGTTCGAAGATTCGCTCACATCGAGCGTGGGTGTGGTTTGGCCACGTCGGCTGTCTCAATTCGCTTATGAATTTGTTTCACTTCTCAGTACCTCATCTTGGAAGATCTGCTTGCTTCAAGCCTCGTTTGGGTCTCCTTCTCAGCGTCTCATCGAGAAGATGCTCACTGTTTCAATCCGTTTTTCTGTATCTCATTAGGAAGATGAATCTGGTTCACTTCTCCATATCTCATCAGGAAGATTTGCTCTCTTCGAGCCTCGTTTGGGTTTTCTTCTCAGTGTCTCATCAGGAAGATGATCCCATCGCTGTTTCGACCTGTTTCTCTGTATCTCATCAGGAAGACGAATTTGGTTCACTTCTCCGTATCGAATCTGGAAGATTTGCTCGTTTCGAGCCTCGTTTGGGTTTTCTTCTCAGTGTCTCATCAGGAAGATGATCCCATCACTGCTTCGATCCGTTTCTCTGTATCTCATCAGGAATACGAATCTAGTTCACTTCTTCGTATCTCATCAGGAAGATTTGCTCGTTTCGAGCCTTGTTTGGGTTTTCTTCTCAGTGTCTCATCAGGAAGATGATTCCATCACTGTTTCGATCCGTTTCTCTGTATCTCATCAGGAATATTTGCTAGTTTCGAGCCTTGTTTGGGTTTTCTTCTCAGTGTCTCATCAGGAAGATGATCCCATCACTGTTTCGATCCGTTTCTCTGTATCTCATCAGGAAGACGAATCTGCTTTGTGGATAATCGTAATTTACCCTGTGATTAGAGTAAGGTTTTGAATCCCCGTATCTCTTTTGATGGTCTTTATTGGTCCATCCCATCAGGTGGCGGGGATGTGACCATGGGAAATATGCTTCTATGGGTTTCTATGAGAATGTCATGATTTAGAATGAATTAAATGCCCCCAACTTGCATGAATGTATATGATGAATATCAAGTTTGCTTATTACTAATCAAGTCAGCATGGTTTGTCGCCTGTCCCAAATTATATTTTTGATGTATTGCTCCGTCCTTTCTGGGTTGTTCCAAAAGTGCTTACTTTCAAGCTTGTCTTTGGTGATCTTGTTTCGAGTTTCTTGTAATTTCTGAAAATTCCAGAATAACGCCCATAACTTTTTGTATGATTTATTAGTTCATTACTCGTTATTTAGATGCAAAATGCTCGGACAAAATTTGAGCAGAAATAAAGTCGTATTCCAAGAATCATGTTAAAAAGAGAATTGAAGGGAATAATTTCAAAGGAGGATTAAAGGAAATAATCATTAATAGAAGATTGTCAAGTATATAGTGAAGAAAAAAAAATTGGTTGCCCCAGGTATCGCAAAATAAGCTACTCTGTGCCTAACTTGCTTGTGAATCACTCTAGCTCAAATATGTGTCTAGAAGACCTAGAGTACTATGTTGATGTTCCAAGTTGTAACTTCCTTCTTTCTCGTCGACCCGTTCTTGGACTTGAGCCGCCCTTTCGCGGGTTTTCAACTCAAAGTTCCCTTGGTTCTAGGACGCCCTTTGCGAATTTTCATCCTGAAATCCCTTTTTTTTTTTTCGGGGTTTGCATCTCAATTCCCATTTCGTTTCTAGGTGAAGTATTTTTTTACCGAGTCTGAATTGACGGGGTTGTACAGCTCTTTGCCGTCCATTTCTGTTAAGATGAGAGCTCCTCCTGAGAAAGCCTTTTTTACCACGTAGGGCCCTTCCCAATTGGGCATCCATTTCCCACGAAAATCTTTATGTATGGGAAGTATCTTTTTCAAAACTAGATCTCCCTCATAGAATTCCCTGGGATGGACTTTTTTGTCGTGAGCTCGCATCATTCTTTTCTGGTACATTTGGTCGTGTCGAATGGCTTTTAATCTCTTTTCCTCGATTAAATTCAACTGGTCATATCGAGCCTGGACCCATTCAGCCTCGTGAAGTTGAAGCTCCATTAAGACTCGAAGGGAAGGTATTTCAACCTCAATAGGCAAGACTGCTTCCATACCGTATGGCAACGAGAATGGCATTGCCCCAGTAGAAGTTCTGACTGAAGTTCTGTAGGCAAAGACGGAAAATGGTAATTTTTCATGCCAGTCCTTGTAAGTCTCAGTCATTTTGGCCACAATCTTCTTGACATTCTTATTAGCTGCCTCCACAGCCCCATTCATTTTTTAGCGATAGGGAGAAGAATTATGATGCTTAATCTTGAACTCTTCACAAACTTCTGCTATCGTACTGTTGTTCAGTTTAAGGGCATTGTCGGATATGATCCTTTCAGGCATCCCGTATCGGCAAATAATTTCCTTCTTTAGGAACTTACTAACCGCAGTCTTGGTGACATTGGCGTATGAGGTTGCCTCTACCCATTTAGTGAAGTAATCAATCACCACAAAGATGAATCTATGGCCGTTGGAAGCCTTAGGAGAAATTGGCCCGATGACATCCGTGCCCTACATAGAAAAAGGTCAGGGAGAGGTCATGACATGAAGGTGTGACGGAGGTACATGGATCTTGTCCCCATAGATCTGGCATTTATGGCACTTCTTGGCATAGTTGATGCAATCGCCCTCCATACTAGCCCAGTAATATCCAAACCTCATTATTTGTCGGGCCATCATGAAACCATTAGCGTGTGTCCTGCAAATGCCTTCGTGAACTTCTTCTAAAATCTTTTTAGCTTCAATCGCATCCACTCATCTTAACAGCACTTTATCTTTTCTCCTCTTGTACAAGATTTCCCCGTCCAGGACATATTCACTAGCTAGTCTTCGTAGTGTTCTTTTTTCATTTTCTGAGGCTTGCTCGAGATACTTTCGATCTCTCACAAACTGAAAATTATTCTGGTACCACGGGTGATCATCTTTCCCCTCTTCATCCTCTGTCTCAATATTACAACAATGAGTAGGTGCTTCATAGATACTCATCTGAATGGGCTTCACGTTTTCCATCCCACTCACCTTAATCATAGAGGCTAGAGTGGCCAGAGCGTCTGCCATCTGGTTTTCTTCCCGCGGGAGGTAATGGAATGTGACGTCATCGAATTTGGTGATCAATTCGAGAACCATTTTGCGATAATTCATTAACTTGAAATCCCTTGTTTCCCATTCTCCTTTTAGTTGATAGATTACCAGTGCAGAGTCTCCGTAAATCTCCAAAATTTTTGATTCCCCGTTCTATGGCCGCACGGATTCCCAATATACATGCTTCGTATTCAGCCATATTGTTTGTACAATCAAAATCAAGCTTGCTGGCGAAAGGGTAATGATCTCCCTCTGGCGATACTAAGATTGCCCCGACCCCATTGCCTGTGGCGTTTGAGGCTCCATCGAAATTCATCTTCCAAGATCGTTCTTTCGTGATTGCCCTTTCTGTGGCCGCAACATACATCAAATCCTCATTCGGGAAATCGAAGTCTATAGGCTCATAGTCTTCTAAAGCCCTACTTGCCAGGAAATCTGCTATCACACTTCCTTTTAGTGTTTTCTGATTGACATAGACTATGTCGAATTCAGAGAGCAGGATTTGTCATCGAGCTAATCTCCCATTCAATGCTGCTGACTCCATTAAATACTTCAGAGGATCCAATTTTGAAATCAACCAAGTGGTGTGATATAGCACATACTGTCTTAATCTAAGTGTAGTCCAGACGAGTGCACAACACAATTTCTCAATGGGTGAATATCGTGTCTCGCAATCGGTGAAATTCTTGCTGAGATAATATATCGCCCTTTCTTTCTTTCCGGATTCATCATGTTGGCCTAATACACATCCCATGGAGTTTTCAAATACTGTTAAGTACATGATCAATGGCTTATTAGGAATCGGAGGTACCAAGATGGGAGCGTTGGATAAATAGTCTTTGACCTTATTAAAGGTTTCCTGACATTCATCATCTCATACACCCGGGTTGCACTTTCTAAGCAAGCGAAAGATAGGATCGCATTTCTCAGTCAACTGTGAGATGAACCGAGCGATGTAATTTAGTCTTCCTAGGAACCCTCGAACTTCTTTTTGAGTGCTAGGTTGTGGTAATTCCTGTATAGCTTTAACTTTACCCAGGTCAATTTCAATTCCTTTTTTGCTGACCACAAATCCCAACAATTTTCCTGATGTGGCTCCGAAAGTGCATTTGGCTAGATTCAACTTTAGTTGATATTTCCTTAGCCTTCCAAATAACTTCCTCAGGATTCTTACATGTTCCTCCTCCGTTTGAGATTTCGTAATCATGTCATCGACGTAAACCTCAATTTCTTTGTGCATCATGTCATGGAACAGAGTCACAATAGCCCTTTGATAAGTAGCCCCTGCATTTTGAGTCCGAAAGGCATCACTTTGTAACAAAATGTTCCCCACAGTGTGACAAAAGTAGTTTTGGTCATATCCTCAGGGTCCATTCTTATCTGGTTGTACCCAGAGAAGCCATCCATGAAGGAAAACAGGGAATGTCCTGACGTATTGTCAACTAGAGTGTCGATGTGGGGCAAAGGAAAATTATCTTTTGGGCTAGCGTTATTCAAATCTCGATAGTCTACACACATACGCACCTTCCCATCTTTTTTGGGAACGGGGACTATATTAGCTACCCATTCAGAATATTTAACCACCTAGAGGAATCCGGCGTCAAATTGTTTCCTGACTTCTTCTTTTATTTTTAACAACACATCCGGTCTCATCCTCTGAAGTTTTTACTGCACAGGACTGTTTTCTTCCTTTATAGGAAGCTTATGCACTACAATGTCAGTACTTAAGCCGGACATGTCTTGGTAAGACCATGCAAAAATATCTTGGAACTCTTGAAGCAGCTTGATCAGACTCCTTCTGCTTTCTGCGGAGATACTTGTCCCGATTTTCACCTCTTTCTCTTCATCTTCGTGTCCCAGATTAATAACTTCTACCGGGTCAGCATGAAGGAGGATCTGTCTTTCTTCCTGTTCCACCATTCTTAACAGATTCGAAGGTAAATCGCAATCTTGATTATCTTCAAGGTCCTGAAGTTCTTCTAAACACATATCTTGCTCGAAGTGGGGTTCTAAGTTAGCGTCAGGATTGCTCATATTATTGATATCTGAGGATCTGTCAAAGAATGAAAGAAAGGTCCAAAAGGCGAAATGAATTTGTGAAAGAATGACTATGTGGTATGTGTATGAGTATGTTATTGAAGAAGAATTAATCTTATTCGTTGGATATATATGAATGGTTTATTAAGCTGAATTAAAGAACGATTATGGAGAGGAATGGAAAATGCATTTTCATTTAAAATAACTGAGTAATGACCATAGGCCCCTTTTACGAAAAGATCCCTATTGCTTTCGAGCTTAAAGCAATAGGTGTTTTCGAGCATTACTCTGAGGAAATCTTAAAAATTACAGGGAGTTCCTCCACGGTCCAATTATTCAAGGTGCTTCCTGGAGCACACGGGCCAATCCTTGATTGATCCCCTTCCTTTCCTTCATCAGATATAGCATTAATGCCTAGGTCTTTTACGATGACTTCCTTGGTTCCAATTGTCCCTTGCTTCTTTTCCTGCTGGTTGGTCACTTCTCCCGAGATGAAAGTCTCATGGATATGCGGGAAAACCATGGGTTCCCACGAGATGTCTCTTCCAGCTAGTCTGGCCCTCCTTCTTTCTTGCCTCTTTTCCAACTCTTTTCTCTTTTGTTTTGCGTCTGGCTTGTATCCCAGGCCATAACGATCCCGTTTTTCTATTAGCATCGGTACATCAACTCTTCCTTGGAGGTATTTTCCCAGTCCTTTCCCGAGTCTCGCTCCTTTTCCAACTGTCAATTTCAAAACCATCCTGATGGTCGATGATATTGTAGGCACCGGTATTTTCCTCCTTTCCGAAATGAAGGTTGCATTGACAAACTCTAATGAGCAGAACGAGCATTCCATAACCTCCTCATCTATTCCCACGTAGGATGAATTGCTTGTTATGGACGCGATTATTTCCTCCTCAGCATTAATCGTGATCAGCAGCCCTTCATTTATCAGCTTCACTTTCTGGTGCAAAGAGGAAGGTACTGCCCCAGCTGAAAGGATCCATGGTCTTCCTAGCAGACAGTTATAAGTGGGCCTAATATCCATTACTAGGAAATCTACTTCTTACGTGTTTGGCCCAATTTGAAGAGGTAATTCAATCCTTACCATTACCTTTCTTTCTGTCCCATCAAATGCTCTTACTACATTATTGCACCCTTTCATGTGAGAGCTATCGATTGACAATCTTTGCAGTGTAGCTAGTGGTAGCACATTCAGGGCTGAACCATTGTCTATGAGTACTCCAGGTAGCGTATACCCTTTACAACAGGTAGTGATGTGTAGAGCCTTGGTGGACCCTATTCCTCTTAGTGGTATTTCGTCGTCGCTAAACGAAATGAAGTTATCAGCACTCACATTATTGACCAATCGATCTAGTTTGCTGACGGAGATGTCATTTGCTACATAGGTTTCGTTTAACACTTTCATTAGTGCACTTCGATGAGCTTCCGAGCTTAAGAGCACTGATAAGATTGATATACGAGCAGGCTGTTTGTGTAGTTGTTCTACTACATTATATTCACTATGTCTTAAGAACTTTAAAAACTCCTTCTCTTCATTCTCAGTTACAAGCTCGGTGATGGGCGTTTCTGGCTTGCTGGTTGCTTCCTCCTCAGGCTCGCACATTCTAGTTTTCCCTTTACTGACCTCTTTTTCTTTATTCACAAGGTCATAATTCTTACCGCTCCGGGTAACAAGATTAACATCCTTCTAGGGTTCCCCCTCCTTTGGTACGGTTACGTTGCAATTGTATCTCCATGGGACCTTCCTGCTATCTTTATAAGGAAACGTTGCGGGCCTTTGTATAATAATGCGCGGAATTGTTTGCTCTCTTGTCATGTCACGAATAATCACCTTGGGATGATTTCTCCCGTAAGTCTTAGCCGTCCCGTCTTCAGAGGCGCAAATATCATTAATTTTTGCTCCTTCTACAAAGAATTCCAGCTCTCGATTGTCCATTATCATCTGGACCACGGTTTTGAACTCGTTGTAACTTTGAATTTTATGCCCTTTGACGGCGTGAAACTCGCAATGGTCATCGTCCCCGATTATCGCATTCTCTTTATCGCTCAAGACTATCCCTTCTTTAACCAACTCCTGCCATACCCATCAGAGCGGAGACTTGATTTCTTCAACATTTCTCTTAATTTTTCGGGCTCCTTCTTCTAGAAAGGCGTTCACCCCTTGCTCTGGGTGATTAGGTAGTGGATTTCCAGCTATATTGGGTTTTTTCGGCTCTTCTAACTTTACAATCCCGTGCTCTATGAGTCCTTCGACTAGTCTTTTAAAGGCGGGGCAGTTTTCGATCGAATGCCCTTCTACCCCTGCATGATATTCGCAGTGAGCCGTTGCATCATACCAAGCCGGGAATGGGGGCTTGTACGGTCTCACATGTTAAGGAGCTACCTCATGCGCATCGTATAATATCTTGTAAAGTTCCCCATATGACATTGGAATAGGGGTATATTGGATTCTTCCCCTATTAAGCCTAGTGCCTGCCTCTTGCCACGGGGCATTTTGATAACTGCCTATTGGAGTCTTTGGCTGACTTGTCACGAAGGGTCTGGTGTAACCAGGTCTGTATATGCTTGCATTATTGACCTTATTATCCCTTCTTCTGGGGGCAGGCCTTTTAGGGTTTTCTCCGGTCTCAATCCTACCGGCTTTGATCGCACTTTCAATAATTTCCCCTGACATGACCATATCGGAGAAACTTTTGGTAGCATTTCCTAGCAGATGATTTAGGTAAGGAGCCCTGAGTGTGTTGACAAATAGCATTGTCATCTCCTTCTCCGTTAGCGGTGGTTGTACTTGTGTTGCCACCTCACGCCACCTCTGCGCATATGTTCTAAAACTCTCATTCGACCTCATTTCCATGTTCTGCAACGTAAGCCGATCAGGGGCTATTTCTATTACATGGCCGTATTGTTTTAAGAAAGCTTGTGCCAATTCTTTCCACGAGTGGATTTTTGATCGGCTTAACTGATTACACCATCTGACCGTGGACCTGGCCAGGCTGTCTTAAAAACAATAAATTAACAGTTGGTCGTTATGTACATACCCCGCCATCTTTCTATAGAACATGGTTAGGTGAGCTTCAGGGCAGCTCGTCCCACTATATTTTTCAAATTTTGGAGTTTTGAATTTGGGCGGGAGCACTAGATCTGGAACCAAACTTAGTTCTTTGGCATCTACCCCGTAGGCAATTTCAACCCCTTGTATCGCGTCAATTTTCTCTTCTAAACGCCTGTATTTTTCTTCTATTTTCCCGGGAAGATCTTTTTTTATCATCTCATCAAAGTCCGGAACGTCCAGATTGGCGGCATTATCCTTCGGGTTTGACCCTGATCCAGTTGGATAATTTGTCGGTCGTGACGTGCCTGTGGCTGGTTGCTGTGCCCTTATGGTAATAGTGGGTTCCCGTACTGGCATTTCTTGCGACGCTGAGTTATGAAGGGGAGCAAAGCCTGGGGGGACCATCGGGTCCTCTTCTTCCTCAATGGCTGGGCTTTTCCCTTTGTCAGTCATGCTTTGTTTTGCATAATTCGTTCATCAGGCTCTTTTGTATTTCCATAAATTGATTCTTCATTTCTCTACACATCATGCTCATTTGCTCTTGGATGTGTTCTTGCATCTGGTCTTGTAATTCTTTTTGAATTTGTTCAAGTCTTTATTCCATGGCTTTAGTCTTCTTTTGAGTATTATAACGGTGTGAGTTTTCAATGGTTACTGATGTTGCTGGATAGTGAATTTTAATGAGTTCGGATTGTTATGCGGAAGTATGCAAAATTGCGACGTAAATATGATGCATGTATGCAAGAGAAAGGTATTGACTTATAATTCTCTTTCCATTTAGAAAACTTCATTTGGATAACAAGTTCCTTAACATAAAGTAAATTACATAAACGGTTTTGCCTTGATGCTCAGAGCTTTGACTTTCTTAAGGAGTTTTGACAGCTTTTGTCCTCGTTCAGTCTTTGTCTCATACTGCATGCTTAGCTCTTTTGCTTTAGCCGCCAGGATCTGCACGTAGTCAGCTACTCCGCGGATTTGATTTAAAGCTTCACCCATGACATAATCCCTTTCTCCGACTTCTTTTTGAGTTTGCTGAAGATGCCAATCACTTGTATTCAACGTTCTTTCCAGAATCTCAATTCGTATTTCATTATTCTGTAAAGAGGCCTCTAACTCCTCCACCCTCTCATTTAGTCTCTTGATCTCGGCTCAGCCTGCCTTTAACTCCATTACTGAATTCCGGCTACGATGCCTATACAAGGATTCCTCCAACCCTCCTACTCGAGCTTTTAATTCGGCTACTTCGGCTTGGCTTTCCAGAAGGCTGCCCTTCATAGCATTTTCCTGGACTTGGGCGTCTTGGAATTTGCTTTTCCAGTGACTTGTTTTATTTTTCTCTTCATGGATTTCCTGCTGCCATTGTTCTGATGTCTTACCTAAATCGGCAGTTCTCATTGATAATCAAAGTTTTTTATAGTCCTTCTTTAGGCTGCTCAGATCCTCTTCAGCCTTATTCTTCCCTTTCCTTAATTTTTCCGCCTCCAGCTTCTGAACATCAACGTCTAGTCCTAAGAGCACTTTCTCTTCTTCCAGTTTTTCTATCACTTTCCCCATCTCAGCATTTTTCTTTTCAAAATCTTGTTTAATTATCTCTAATTCAGTCGGAACTACCTGCAAATGTTCTTGAATTGGGCGGACAATCTCTGGGTTTGGCACGGGAATGTTATCATTGATCCTTCTGTTTCTCCACCAATCATATTCTTCAGTCATCATGGGATTTGCGCCAAATGCCTTCATTTTTCGGACCTGGTTCCACGCATTTGAGATTTCCCGAATCCTTTTCTTATTGTTTTCTCCCAGGTACATGAATTCACATTGAGCTATCCCTTGCGTCGCGGGTATGAACTGTCTTGATCTGTATTATCTTGAAACTAGCAATGGTGCATATCCAGTTGCCCCCATATCCCGGCTAATGGGTCCCAGTCGAGATCTCCGCATCGATATAATATTTCATCAGGAATATCCCGACTAAACACGACTCCTTCTAAAGTAAGTTTCTACGTCTTACTACATGTGGTTTTAGGCTCTAAGGTAGAGGTACCCAAACCAGCAGATTCCTCATTCCTTACCCATTACAGGATCATACGGATGAGTTCAGTTTAGGGGGACACATTTCCCATATGTTTACACGGAAGTGAAAACTTCACGAAAACAAGGGTACTTTGTAATCCCGAAAGCTATCCACTATCCTCAATGGAGGTGAAGACCTCACGAATGAGTAGTTTCAGGCTTCCACTTATTAGGGTAACATCATATGCAGATGTATGCAAATATCACATAATATAGCATCACAAAAGGAGTCGAGGATCGCATATCAAACAAAACTGAAGCTTTTAAAAGTTTCTAAAGAATACCCGAAAATAGTCAATTTTGGCTTGACTCTCGTTTATTTTAAAGTCCCCAATGGAGTCGCCAGCTGTCGAAACCATCCTTCTCCTTTATTGGAAAATGACGTGTCTCGAAAAAAAACCTCTTTTTTTCAAAATGGGAGTCGCCACCAATCCTTTATTTGGTGTGATTGGGCCACCACAAAACGTTTCAAAAAAACCGTTTTGAAAACATGTAGGTCTTCAAAATCTAGAAAAGGGGTTCGGGAGTCGGTTACACATGAGGAAGGATTAGCACCCTCATGTGCCCAAATTGGTACCGTATTGATTATTTTCGGGTCTTAATTTGTAACATTTAAAAGTTCGAATAAAGCTTAAATATACGATCCTTGGATGCACAAGTTTAACAAAAATCGAGTTTTGTTTGAAAATCCCACTACTTCCGAGTGATCGAGGAAGAAAGGCTACGTCTAGTGAGTTAGGACATGCCATTTCAAGATCAAGAAATAATGAGCTTTCCTTTGTGAAAACTTTTGCAAGAAGGATATTTGATTATCCCGATTTGAAGATAGGTTGCACATAGTAAGTTAAGGTACAATCTTTCGTCATCGAAGATAAGGAAACATTGCCTCGATTAAGGATATTCGATTATTTCAGTTCGGAGAAAAAAATTACACCTAGTGAGTTAAGGCGCAAAATTTCGGAACCCGAAATAAAAGGATATTACCTCGATATTTAAGTTTTTATATAAAAAAACAATTTCAAAGACATGGATGCGGAATATGAGAGCATAATAAAATGTAAATGTTGATGAGAAGGAAGAAAAAGTGCGATCGGAGTTTAAAATGAGACCTTTCGGATACACGGAGTGGCAAAATGGTAATTTTAGAATGTTTGGAATCAAAAATAGGATTTTTAGCAACTCGAGGGTAAAATGGTAATTTTGGAAGTTCAGGGATAAAATGGTAATTTTTGGAAGATTCGGGGTTAAAAATGGTATTTTGGAAGTCTGAGGGTAAGATGGTAATTTTAGAAGTTTCGGGGTCAAAAAAATGAGATTTTTGGGAATTTAGGGGTAAAATGGTAATTTTTGGGAATTCGGGGGTAAAATGGTAATTTTTGGAAGCTTCTAGGTCAAAATTTGGGATTTTTGTGAATTTAGGGGTAAAATGGTAATTTTGGAATGTTCGGGGTCAAAAATGGGATTTTTAGGAATTTAGGGGTAAAACGGTAATTTTGGAAGGTTTTTGGGGTCAAAAATGGGAATTTTGGGAATTCGGGGTAAAACGGCAATTTTTGGAAGGTTCAGGGACCTCCGGGGTAATAAAACCAAAAAATAGGTGACACGTGGTAGCCCCTCAGGTATCCTGAAGTCGGAGGACTATTTTGAAAACCGTGGAAATTTTCTGGGGTAATTTTGAAATTAAAGTGAACTTGATTTAATGATTAAATTAAAACAAAACAGGAACAAAGGGGACTGCTTACTAAATAAACCAAAAAAATGACACATGGTAGCTTCTGGTGCTTTTAAAAGGTCGAGGGGCTAATTTGAAGAACCTTGAAAATTATTGGCCAATTTAGATTTAATTAAAAGTTTGAGAAGGACCTGATTGAAAATTTTGGAAAAAGCGGATGGATCGAATGCTTAAATAACCCTTCCTTCAAAAACACGCGGATCCTAAGTTGGGTCGGGTCAGAATTCGGGTCGGACGTGGATACTTCAACAAAACTACGCTGTTCTGCCCGAAATACTTCTGCCAAAACGTTGCCGTTTTGGTAGGGGTATTTAAACCCTCAGGCCTTTGCAAAGCCGAGTCTCTTCTTCATTTTTTCGGTTTTCAGAAAAAAAAGGGCAAAGTCTCTCCCCATTTTCTCTCAACAGCCATCTGTGGTCGGCCAAACTCCGGCCGGCCAAACCTGTCGCTATCCGTCGCGTGGGGCCCTACGCGCGTCGTCGATCCCCGCGCGTGGCCCTCGCGAGTCATCGCCTGGGTTCTTCGGCGTGCGCACCGCTGCCTTCACCAGTCATGCGCGATCGTCGACCCCGTCACACGCGCTTCACCCACAGCCACGCGCGGTCACCGGGTACCCCGATAGCCTGCATCGCTCTCTGTTCGCTGGGTTTCGCCGTTCACGCGCCGTAGTTCTTGGTAAGAAAAGTTTCAATCTTTCTCTTTTCATCCTTTTAAAAAAAAAAGGGGTCTAGGTCTAGATCGAACCCGATCTAGCCTAGATCCAAAAGGGTTCGGTCTTTTTTCGACGAAAAAAGAAAAAGATCGTTCTCTTTTTTTTTTTTTAAATCTCCAGATTTGTCGATTTTTTTTTAAAATCGTTCATATTTTAAATTCGTTCTTGATTCCTAATGTTCCTCTATTTTTTTTTTTGCAGGTTCGAGCACGACGGGGTGTAGGCGGCGTTCGACTGGGGCTCGATTTTTGGCGTCGACAGCTAGGGACAGCGGCCGACCGAAGATAAGTCTTTCGACTCTTCACGTTCTCTTTTTTTATTAATTATTAATTAATAATTATTATTATTAAAACATTTATTACTATTAATGATTTTTAAGAAAAAAATATTTAATATTAATGGGGTCATTAGTAATATTATTAACATTAAAACAGTTATTAATATTAACGAAGGTTATTGAAACGTTTTGAAAAAGTAAAAAGGTATGAGTAACAGTAGTGGGTATTGAATGCATGCATCGAAACTGAAAAGACTTTAAATGATGATAAATATTTATTAAGTATATCTGGATGCTTTAATGCTTAAGTGTTGTGATATGGTTTGTCTTCTGTTGCCTTTGTGCCTATTCAAATAACCTTGCTTTGAATTAAACTCTGGGAATATTAGTACATACTGTATGCTAATTTCTTAATACTCAAAATCCAACCCCCCTAAATGATCATTCATTTGGCTTTTATAATATGTTTTACAATGATTCTCTTTTGTTTTATGCAACTAAATGCATATCTAATCTGCCTTCTCTTCTTGCAGGTTCGGCAGTGGCGGTAGCAGCCGGTGGCAGTGCAAGTTGGGGCTGAAGATGATGACCAGCTGCTGATGACGTGGCCACTCCTGGTTGGCTGAAGGGGAGGCAACAGCAGCAGCACTGTAGTTTAGGCTTTCGGGCACTTTATAATTAGACCATTTGTATTTGGGCCATCTGTAACTGGGCCATTTGTTTTGGATTTTTTTTGTAATCGGACTTTTCTAAATTTAATTTTATAATAAATTTAAATTTCAAATAAATTTAAATTTAAAATTTCAATTTCCAACTAGTCTAACCAAATTTGGGCTTCAACAATGGACGTAGTAAAAAAAGAGATTATAAAACAGTTGGATGCTGACGTGATTTACCCCATTTTCGACAGCAGTTGGGTAAGTCCGGTACAAATCATGCCCAAGAAAACTAACGTGACAGTATAGAAAAATGTCGAGGATGATTTGGCACCTATCCAAGTGCAGAATGGGTTGCATGTCTACGTTGATTACAATAATTTGAGCTCTTATACTAGAAAAGATCATTTTTCTCTTCCTTTTATAGATCAAATTCTTGAACGTTTATCTGGAAAAACTCATTATTGTTGTCTTTATGGATATTCAGGTTTTTTTCAAATTTTAGTCGCACCCGAGGATCAAGAAAAGACCACTTTTACATGCCCATTTGGCACATTTGCATATAGGAGGATGCCATTCGAACTTTGAAAGAACTGACCACCTTTCAGAGATGCATGATGAGTATATTCTCAAAATACGTAGAAAATATCATTGAAGTTTTTATGGATGATTTTATAGTGCATAGGGAATCTTTTGATGAATGCCTTAGAAATCTCACAAAAATTTTAAGTAGATGCATAGAATTTAATCTTGTCTTGAATTATGAGAAATGTCATTTTATGGTAGATAAATGTTTAATTCTAAGTTATATAGTTTCATCTAAAGGGATTGAGGTTGATAAGGCTAAGACTGATATTATAAATTCTTTACCATACCCCTCAATTGTGAGGAAAATTCGTTCTTTCCTTGGCCATGCAAGATTTTACAGGCGCTTCATGAAAAAATTCTCCAAGGTAGCTGAGCCATTGTGCGAGTTGTTGCAAAAAGATAAAAAATTTGAAAAATTCGACCCAAAATGCAAAGAGACTTTTGACATAGTGAAACAGAAGTTGGTCTCTGCTCCTATAGTCCAAGCCTCACATTGGAAATACCCCCTTGAAATCATGTGTGAGGCAAGTGACCGAAGTGTGGGGGCTGTGTTGGGGCAAAAGATAGATCGAGAGCCCCATGTTATTTGCTATGCTTCAAAAACCCTAGATGCTGGATAAAGCAATTACACTACCACAGAAAACGAACTTCTATCCATTGTATTCGCTTTAGATAAATTTTTATCTTGTTTATTGGGATCTAAAGTAATTATTTTTTCTGACCATGCAGCTCTTAGGTATTTGATTGCAAAGAAAGAAGCAAAGTCGAGGCTTATGAGATGGATTTTACTCCTACAAGAATTTGACATCGAGATTCGGGATAAAAAGGATGCGAAAACTTGGTGGTTGATCACTTGAGTAGAGTAAAAATGCCTTATGACGATATTTCTATAAAAGATGAATTCCTTGATGAGGGCCTATTTTCGGTCCAAGAATATTTTCCATGATATGTGGATATGGTAAACTTTCTTGCTACAGGTTCTGTACCTATTGACTTATCTCATCCTATGAAAGAAAAACTTAAAAGAGAAGCTCGATATTATATTTGGGATGTTCCATACTTGTGGAAACATTGCTCAGATCAGGTGATACGACGATGTGTTCCAGAAACTAGGTAACATTTATACTTACTTTTTGTCATTCGCATGCGTGTGGAGGCCACTTTGGACCTAAACAAACTGCTCATAAGGTATTAGAGTGTGTATTATATTAGCCCACAATTTTTTGTGATGCATATGAATCTTGTAAATCTTGTGGTAGATGTCAACAGATAAGGAACATTACTAGGCGAAATCAAATGCCCCAATCCCCAATCCATGTGTGTGAAATTTTTTATGTGTGGGGCATTGATTTTATGGTCCCATTTATCTCTTCATTTGGAAATATTTATATACTTCTAGCAGTAGACAATGTTTCTAAGTGGATAGAGGCAATGCTTACTCGAAATGATAATGCTAAAATCGTGGTAGAGTTTCTAAAACGTTGTACTTTTTCCAGGTTTGGTACACCTCGGGCTTTGATCAATGGCCGTGGAACTCATTTTTGCAATAAAGTGATGGAGGCGCTAATGAAGAAATATAGGGTCATCATCGTATAGCTACAGCCTATCACCCCCAAACAAACGACCAAGCAGAGGTTTCGAACCAAGAAATTAAGGGAGACCAAGGGAGAAGAAATGGTGGAATTCTTAACTTTGGCATGCATGTGCGGGTCCTTTAGTGCCTCTTTCTCCTGTTGGAAGCTGACTTGTTTACTTTCCCTAAGGTCACAGTGAACAAGTAAGTATCCATGCATCATTTCTCATGTTTTCTTTCAAATTCGATTCTCTTGCATATAAGCTCAAGAAAATAGTCTACGAGCAGAAGCTTTTTACTGATTATTCAAAGTTTAAGATGCCATGTAAGGATGAAATATAATTTCTTTTCCGAGTGATATGTAGTGATATAATTTTCTTGGGCCCACCATTTCAGTATTTCTGAATTTATTCTCTCTTCTCTAGTTGTTAAGGCATGAATTGCGAGTCGAACACCTGAAGCTCTTCAAAAGGAAAACTAGTCTATAAGGAACTATATATTTTTGTTATGGTACTTGCTATTATTGGCCCAAAACCCGAATCGATTCAGACCGGATTCTATCGAGCTCGCAAATAGAGCTCTCTCATGGTGATTGGTGTTCGCAGGGTGGACACATACATTCTCCTGCGAAGTCACATGTGGGATTGTGTATGAGACCGCATAAACACGTGTTAAGTCTAGAGTAGGATACATGTTAAGTCTATATGAATTATATTTTATCGATATAAAACAATTGCAATTTCATTTAATTTGATCTTAGATGTCTTATAATATATGTTTTTTACATTTACAATTATAATTGTTACGGATTATTTTAAAAAAAGTTGAACTAGGCCTACATTAACGGAAAATTTTAACCTATATTGACGAGATGATCATCGAAAAATGTTTCTCCTATACCGACAGATGAATCGGTAGGTAAATCTCTAGAAATGTTGTTGGGGTAGCATGCATCTTGACAGTGCTTTTAGTGATGGAAAAATCCATCAGAAAACAGATGAAAGACATTTACCAACATTTTTTACCGTCAGTAAAATGTTATATAGGGCAATGTTTTCATGACAGTCTAAAGTTTGTCTGAAACATCCTATTCGCCCGTTGGTATAGGATTTGGTGTGCTATACTAAGATTTTAGGATTTTAGTGACTGTAATTTTACATCCAAAAATGACATTTTCTTTAGTGTCTATTTTATTTTTAAAATGTTATATTTAAAGGATTTGTCTTATTGCCGGACTATAAAATAGACATATTTAAATAAATTAATCCATAAAATCACTCGTGGATTGATATGGATTATTTAAATTATTTATTTCTTGGGATTCAACCTATTTTTTTTAAATGTTCAGACTCATCATGTGTGTATATGTAACATTTTATCCTAAATTTATAGATTCAATTAAGTGTAAAATCAAATAATCAGATTAAAGCTAAATTAATAGTGAATTAAATCTTATCAGTTTGTTTAGTTACTTGATGTGTATACCGAATTAAAAGTTCATCATTATAAATTCATCCTTACTCTTTCTATTAAGTTTATATGTAATGCCTCAAAAATATTTTTGGTGTTCTGTATGGGATTGTTTTGATAATTTTAACAATATCCTATGAGAAACCTAGTTTCATGGGTTTATTTATTTTTATACCATTGAAATCTCATTAGAATGCATTTTGATACATTTTTAAAGTGTAGATTTCAATCGGATAAAAATGCGAGTCAAAGAGTAAAATGGTAATTTTCTCCCAAATACATTTTGGTCATACGAGACAAAAACATGAATAAATATTAGAGTTTAGAGTGATTTGTGGTGATGGAATGAAATTTTTGACTTTTCAACCCAATTCTTTAATGTTGGAAAAATATGGGCCACATGTTTGAATAAATTTTGACTATTTGACTCTTCATGACCTTTTTAATTGGTAAAAGATGAAAAGAATAGGACAAAAAGGCCTTATTCACCGGCCATAGCAGTCAACCACACTTGGGGGAGGAGACGACACTATTTTTCTCATCTCTTTCAATTTTCAATCTTTTTCTCTCTAATCACCCACCATTTTATTGCATTTTCTTGCAAAACCACCTTATAGAAACCATATTTGAACCAAAACTCATCCTCATTCTCTTCACCCACATACCTAGGGTTTGAGTTCTAGTGTGGGAAGGTTGAGCTAAAGGGAGAAGAAAGAAACCTAGGGTTTGAGTTCTAGTGTGGGAAGGTTGAGCTAAAGGGAGAAGAAAGAACTTTTGGTAAGGGTTCATGATTTTTTAGCATTCCATCGTCCATTTTCATGTTTAAATGCTTTGGAATGGTTGTTAAGCCGTTAATATGATTAATAAATTTTATTTTAACATCGTTTTGGGAAAATTGTTTATTTTGTATGTATTTGAAGAGAAAAATGTTGCTAGAGGTAGTTTTAGCAAGGGAAAAGAAAAAGGTGATGGATTGAAGGCCTTGGAGAAAGCTCCAACCATTTTTGTTGCTTTTGGGAAAGTTAAGTTCTCATGCAACTTATTGCACTTCCATGTTGTTTTGTGTACGAGTTAATTTAATGTATTATTTGAATGTGAAATTATGGTAGGAAAATTAATTTAGTTATCATGTTGGAAAAGATGAAATGAAAACATGATTGATGTTTTAAAAGGTATATTTATTGGTGGCGATAATCAGAAAATTGAAAAAAATATTTTATATGTGTACAATGACATTGACTTGTATAATGTGAATGGATGTTGGGTTTATGAGCTATGTAGAACGGAAAACATGAATGCCTATGAGTGTTGTAACTTTAGACAAATAAATTTGTTGATAAATGTTCACTCTGTTTTTGTTCACATGTAAACTTGGTAGAAAAGTTAGGATACGGTTGGCATTCTAATTAGGGTCATATGCCTATTTATGTATGGGTTATTATAGAGTTAGAGCAATATCGTGTCATTCGATGGTTTAACATTTGTTTTGGATCATTAGATGTACATTATCTCTTCGGAGACTATCTTGGTTTGGCGGAGGGATGTACATGATGCCCCTTGGGTTTACACTTATGTGCTTTGGTGTGCTATTGTTCTATGCTCTTATGAGAATTCTTGGTGTGGTGGTTGACTCCTTTGTGTCCAAGTCCATTTTACTAAGATTATATTGGGTGAAGAATTTTATATGGTTAGATACTTGATCATGGTAAACAAATATTAAATGGTTATATTATGAATTTAAAGAAAAACTAAAGTCTTTACATGTGTTGCCAATATATATATATATAATTGTGTTCCATGAAATGATAAGAATATATGTGTTACTCTAATTGTTGGTTGACATGTTTATAAATTCTTATGCTTAACTTGCCTTATGTGATGTAGTTGAGAATAATGTAGTAAGTATTTATGTAGTTATGACATTTGGTATGCTGACCTTCAATAAAGAAAGTACAGTGAATTTCATTTGAACTTACTAAGCATTATTTACTTACACGCCATTTTTTATGCGCATAGATTGTTGATTCAAGGAGACTTGAAGCCTAGCTCAATCTGTGACTTCACACTATCAACGTATACCTACAAGAGTATGAAAATGACATATTTTTAGTTGTGGTATGTACTAGATGTCTACATAAGTAAATATGTTAATTTCAATTACTTGGTCTTTGAGTTGAATATTGTTTAAATTTGAGCTTGCAAGCTACACATGTTATTTCATCATCTTATCCTTCTTTTTGTAAGTTGATGATATGTATGGTTACTAATATGCCACAATTTGTTATGGCAAATTAGAGTCATATTGGCACTTAATGAACTTGTTTTCTAATTTTTTTAGATTATTTTGTTATGTTTTTCATTTTTAGTAACTTATATTTAATTTTAGTAAAATAAGTGTTTTTACCCATATTTTGTCTATGAAATGAACTAATGAGCCAATACGGGCCTAGGTAAAGACTAATATGTCGATCTAGTGTGTAGGACATTGTTTTAAAGCTAAGAATGCAAAGGACGACGACAACCACGTGGTGTCGCAGCACCACACTTCGAAGCCAAGAAAGTCACCTATAAAGTACAATGTCATGACATCGGAGCGACATAATGCAAGAATAAATTAAAGGTGTTTTCGTCTACACAACATATCTTATTCACCTTTAAGGTTTATAATTGACCTAGTTATAGCAGAACATTTGGCTACAAATATGGATAAGTGAACCGTTTAAATTAAATTTTAAGATTTTATTTTAGTTTTATTCCAATTTAGTCCTTTACTTACAAAAACATAATTTTTTTCTTGTTCTAACTTGGACTAGATTTGGACCCAAATTTTTGTTTATTGAGTTTTTATTAATTTCCTTTTGGTTTTCAATTGCAATTGATATTATTATTTTGACTTTGATGCGCAAATCAATATTGAATTGGAAGAGAGAGAAAGATTCTGTTGTGTGTTATGAGCTCAAAAAAGATTAGAAAAAAAATTTACCTATTCAACTGGTGACAAGTTAATAACAATATTTCTAAAGGTTTACCATAATCTCTTAAGTATGGTTAGATAGTTTGGTGCATGTGGGTCCCATTGTTAGATTAAAAAATTTTAATTGTTAACAAAAAAAATGTAATATATAACAATATTTATAGTTTCCCAACATTTTGTAATTTGAAGGGTTATATTATAAAGAAATAGAATTTTATGTATATATTAAAAATATAATATAAAATATTATTTGAAGTATTATTTTAAAAATATTTTAAAAATGTTTTTAAAATAACAATTTAAAAACATTTTAAGTAATTTCTTATCAACTTGGTAACCATTTTTGGAATTTTAAATGGTATATTTAAATATAATTATAAAAATATATAAAATATAGAATTTTATATATACTTCTAAAAATTGAAAATAATAGAAATTAAATTTATTTTAAAAACATTTTAAAATTGGGATTTAAATATTTTATATAGGTTTTAAATAAATTAAATAGAATATGTTTTTAAATTCCATAATAAAATTTGTAGTGCTATATGAAATGTCTAACGGAAAGCATAATTAATAATTGGTTACAACGTTAAATGTTGTAGAAAACCATTAGAAAATTTGGTACATATTAACCAATTCATAAATAGCTAATAAATACCCAAATATTTAAGGGATACAAAATTTTGTAACGAATACGAAAATATGCATAAGAGATGTTGACATGTGTAAGAACCTTTGTGAAATCAAAAGGAAATTTGGTATTTGGTTAGTATTTTGGTATCTAGGAGAAACCATTTCCTATTTCCTTCGAGAGATTGGTTTGCATAAGTAATTTCAATTTATGATAAGTTCAGATGACGACAATTGAAGTTCAAAATTATTTGCAAAAGGTCATTACCGAAAAAAAACCTAAAAATATAGATGAGTTAGAATGAGATGAGTTTGATGAGAAGACTCTGTTTGCAATTTTGTTCTGCCTCAGGAATGATATGTTGCAAGAGGTACTTTTAGAGAAAACAATAACAGGCTTGTGGAGAAAGTTAGAATCTCGATATATGACAAAGTCTCTGGCTAATTGTTTGGGGCTAAAGCAACAATTGTACACATTTCGTATGAAAGAAGATAACTCTATTAGGGATCACATTAGTGAGTTTGTTTTTCTCTTGATTGATATAAATAACGTCGAGGTTCAAATTGATCATGAAGATCAGGCCATGCTATTATTGTGCTCCTTGTCCCTTTTATATAACTCTTTCAAAGAAACCTTGATTTATGAGAGAAATAAGCTCTCATTCAAGGAAGTGAAGGGAAACTTGTTGAGAAAATACAAACTCAACAATGATTTTGGTTCAAATACCAGCTCAGGTTGGAAACCCTTAATATTTTTTGTGGGAAGCATGATTGGTTCGATTTCGTGGAATCGAGACAAGGTATGTGGCTACTACTGCAAGAAGAAAGGTCACATTAAGGCAAATTGTTACAAGCTGCAAAATAGAACTGGAGTGCTACTGAGAGCAACGAGGATGAAGTAACTAATGCTAATATGGCCGAAGACAAGGGTGATAATTGGTTTTGGTGACAACGATTGAAAGGTCTAAGTCTACGTCCGAGTGAATCTTAGATTCAGGGTGTTCTTTCCACATTTTTCCCAATAGGGACTGGTTCTCCACATATAGTTTAGTTGAAGGTGGAGTTGTGCATATGGGGAATGAATCACTCTCTAAGATTACTGGTTTTGATATCGTTCAGATTAAGATGCATGATGGAAATATAAAGACACTATTAGATGTCACGTATGTGCCTGATTTAGAGAAAAAACACATCTCCTTGAGAATGTTGGACTCGAAAAATTGCATAATTATTATCGAGTCAAAAAACATTAGGGTATCTTGTGGAGCTCTCGTTTTGATGATTGGTCAAAAGAATGACAGTCTATATGTTCTTCAAGGTTCAACCGTGACTGGTGTAGCAACGATTTCCTCAACAATTACAGAGTTGACTCGACATCAATCTAAGAAATTGGACTCTTTTAGGTTAAGTAGTGGATTTGCTATTAAGATTCATTCAATTTTCAAATCCAAACACCAGTTTAGACTTGGTAAGTATATTGGAAAGGTTTAGATAGGCTCAAAAAAAGAGATATGAGAAAATACGAATCAATGTGAAGATTTTTGGAGTATGTCTAGTATTTTCGAAGAAACAGGTGACGATGTTGTGATGAGGAGGATCATGAAATTTGTCAAATCCTAAAAATCGGGTTAGTGGATCGAATACCGAAATTAGGTTCATAGTAATAATTAAGTAAAAATATTAAAAATAATAAGCAGGATTAAAATTCAGGAAGGAAAATTAAAATTAAGTGTTCTTTGGACTGGTTTGAAAAAAAAAAGATGGAAATCCAAAGTGATTAAAAAGGCAATTGCCCAAGTTTTGAAAGAAAAAATGGTTGGCTATTTAAACATCCCACCGTCACTTTCCCTCATTCATCTCTCCCATATGAAATCTCTCTAAAAATCTCAATTCAAACTCTCTAATCTCCCAAACACAAAAATAACCTCCAATTTCAAAGAAAAAACTATGATTTCTCCATCAAATTTTTCATTGTTCTTCTCACGTTCATCCTTGAATTACATCCATAGTTCGTCATTTTTAACAAATTGAGATAACATTTTGACTTTTTATGATCAAACAGTGTGTAACACCTCGAAACCTGACTTAGAAGTTTCGATCGGATTTCGGATGTCACATGGACCATCGAAGTGATCCTAAAACAAAATCAAAACAATTTCATAAAATTTAATAAATTAACTTTGCTTTTTTTTTTTGAGCTAAATTACTTGACAAAATTAAGCGTTGACTTTTGTAATCCAAATCAAAATTTTTTTGATAGAACCAAATCAAATTTAATAATACAAAATACTGACGTTTTGAAAATACTTGCAACGAAAAATACGATATTTACGTTTAAATGCAAATCATAAATCATAACTGCATATTTGAACAACTTAAGTTGAAAATACATAAATAAAATGAGTAATTTGGATGATCGAAAACCATGTGTGAAAAATAATAAATCCAAATTCACGAAGATTCAAAATCCATATCATAGTCATGCAAAACTTATTAGAAAATCCAATAAAACATAACTGAGAGAATCCGAGTTGCCGAGTCCAAGCCCTATCTACACGAATTACCTGAAATGAGGGCAAACTAAAGCTACACGAGCTCAGTGTGAGTCCAAAACAAAAGTAAATAGTAAGTGACGAAGAACTAAATCAAATATGCGGAAAAGTATATACGGACAACATACAAAATTCTTGAATTGGCAGTAAGATATATAAAAATTTCCATTAACATACAAAACACAAATACAATAATCCAAATCATTTCACAAATATCCTAGCGTTCACACAAACAAACATATATTCATATGTGAAATGAATGCAACAAGTAAAAATCTCACCCAACCAACCAAAACACCACTCCGACCATTGTTCACACCACAATTGAGCTATGATAGTCCCATCCACCCTGCACAACAAAAAGGTTATGGGAGGCCCATCCACCCTACACACTACGATAGTGAATCCAAGCTATTCAAATAGAAATATGCAGCTGAGTATATATATATATTGCGGACGTATCGCTACGAGATTAATTTTCAGTTTGACTGTAAAAACAGACTTCCTTCTCTTCACAACCAAAACTCCATATTTTTGTGCAAATGAAAAAAAAAAGCACACAATATGCAAACGGACATACAAAAACAGGAATACACATATTCGATTGAACATATTCATAATAAGAAATACTTGTATTCAGTTAAAACGTAGCAGACACGCTAATCAAAATGTCACGATTATCACATCCCAAGCTCATACGAAGGTCAAAATTAATTTACCACACCACAAATGCATTTATGCAAATCACGAAATTTATTATACAAAATTATTTCTAATTACGAGTGTTCAAGAAACACACAATCAAGGCCCTAAAACATTGAAGCAGATACTTGTTTATTCTAAATCAAATTCGTTATTAAAACAAATCAGAAGATTGAACTAATTCTTTTGAAGCACTAAAACATTAATGAAAACTACACTGATTAGTGGTGGAACTTTAGCATAAGAACATGAAGACTACAACAATGAACTGATAAAGCCAAGGTGCATATTCTAGCCTCAGTTATAAGTTTTTTTAATCGAAGGAATTTGCAGCTCGACATAGCTGCTAAAGCACCTAATTCCTGTTAAAACACCTCAAGATAAAAAATATTTCCCAAGAAAAGCTCTCCAATAGCTAAGTAAAAATTTTATTCCCTTCCAGACTAATTCAACATTGAATAATTTTGGGAGAAAAAAAAGGAAATCTGAGCAGCAACGTATCAACATGGAAGTAACTATATATGTAAATCAAGATGTCATGGCCACCAAATCTATTCCTTTATAAGCAATAGTTCGAGAGTAACATATGGGTGAAAATGCAAGTAAAAATTTTAAATTAAGTGGAAATCTTTCACTTTCCTGAAGGAAAAAATTGAGAGAGAGAAAGAGAAACACCTTTTGAAGAACATAAATAGATTTAGTCGTCATTTATAGGTAATTAACACAAATGAATTAAACAAATAAACAACAGTTAAAATAATTAAACAACGTATCTATCGAAACCAAATGATTACCCCTAGCATATAGCTATAGGAATTAGCCGACTTATGAACAATCATACAATTTTACAGTCAACACCAAAACATACAAAAGTTAGAACCCAACACACCAATCACATATTATTAGAAAGCACATATTTGATAAACGAATCTAAGGTGCTAGGAATCGATCAAAGCCCCTTAATCACATTAATTTGAATTCGTTTAAAAAATATTGATAGGCGAAGATGCGAATTAAAGGACAAAGAATCAAAAATTTAAGTAAAAGAAAAATATTTTGAGGAATATAGCTAGCAAGAGTGGCACAAGAACAAACAAAGAGATGGAAGGGAACATGAAAACAAAGAGATGGAAGGGAACAAACAAAAGTGTAAAACCCATTTTATATACCTATGCAAACTTGCATTTTATTTTATTTTCTATAAATTGGTAATTGGTCTAGCTCGAAGAGAGGGTATGCCCAATTTTCGTTTTCAATCAAATTTGAATTCGACTCGTAGTTAATCTGTTAAAGATACATAATTTTGAAAAAAAAAAGAATATTTTATTATATTAATAGTAATTTTTCTTTTAATTATATGTAAATATAAAGAAAATCTCGGATAATCTTTCTTACAAGAAAATGTTCATTTATTGTAGTGGAAGACAATCAATCAGTTCCGCGATGAAAATGAACTAGTTAATAAGTTCGAATAAACAAACTCAAATAATTTGTTTTTCTTTTAAGTTCTAGGACATCTTATGATTTGTAGCATACTTTTTGTGGGGGAATTTTTTGTATTTTTTATCGATGTATCAAACTTATTGTAAATATCAATTATTATTTATTATTACATATTACAATAATTGATATTTTGAGAAAAATATTACTATAATGAAAAAAAGAATTCTTTTTTTTTTTCATTATAGTAACTCGGTGAGATCATTTGATTACTTCTAACTTCAAAATTTGAATATTTTTGAAATAGTTGCGAAAGATTAAAAACTTAAGAATAGAAAATTCCAGTTAACTTTGTAATCTCTCGATTTTTTTATTACCCCTTTTCGATCAAAAGAGATAAGAGCTGGTGAATCAGAAACCATTAAATAAAGAAAGAATAACAAAAAAGTTTTTGTGGAGCATGCATATCAATATTCATGGATCATACCTTTTGTTCCACTTCCCATTCCTATTTTAATAGGAGTGGGACTCCTACTTTTTCCGACGGCAACAAAAAATCTTCGTCATGTGTGGGTTTTTCCCAATATTTTATTGTTAAGTATAGTTATGATTTTTTCAATCGATCTGTCTATTCAGCAAATAAATGGAAGTTCTATCTATCAATATGTATGGTCTTGGACCATCAATAATGATTTTTCTTTCGAGTTTGGCTACTTTATTGATTTACTTACTTCTATTATGTCAATATTAATCACTACTGTTGGAATTTTTGTTCTTATTTATAGTGACAATTATATGTCTCATGATCAAGGATATTTGAGATTTTTTGCTTATATGAGTTTGTTCAATACTTCAATGTTGGGATTAGTTACTAGTTCGAATTTGATACAAATTTATATTTTTTGGGAATTAGTTAGGTTTTTGGTTCACACGACCCGTTGCGGCGAACGATTGTCAAAAAGTGTTTGTAACTAATCGGATAGGCGATTTTGGTTTATTAATGCTTGTCAAAAAGTGTTTGTAACTAATCGGATAGGCGATTTTGGTTTATTATTAGGAGTCTTAGGTTTTTATTGGATAACGGGAAGTTTCGAATTCCAAGATTTGTTTGAAATATTTAATAACTTGATTTATAATAATAAGGTTCATTTTTTAATTGTTACTTTATGTGCCTCTTTATTATTTGCCGGCGCAGTTGCTAAATCTGCGTAATTTCTTCTTCACGTATGGTTACCTGATGCCATGGAGCGGCCTACTCCTATTTTGGCTCTTATACATACTGCCACTATGGTAGCTGTGGGAATTTTTCTTGTAGCCCGCCATCTTCCTCTTTTTATAGTTATACCTTACATAATGAATCTAATATCTTTGATAGGTATAATAACAGTTAGGATGAATTGAGACGGTATTTTATAAATACGTAATTATCTTGAATATATTAACTATTTCTTTATTTTCCGATCACCTGGAAGGGACTCCTACTTTTTCCGACGACAACAAAAAATCTTCGTCGTATGTGGGCTTTTCCCAATATTTATTGTTAAGTATAGTTATGATTTTTTCGGCCGATCTGTCTATTTAGCAAATAAATGGAATTTCTGTCTATCAATATGTATGGTCTTGGACCATCAATAATGATTTTTCTTTCGAGTTTGGCTACTTCATTGATTCACTTACCTCTATTACGTCAATATTAACTTAGGTTGATCTGGACCAGAAGCAGATCTACGTCAAGATAACCCTTCCCCTCTTTGAAACACTTTGGAAGCGCTCTTGTATCAGTAATGAATCAGAGCACACGGAACCGTCTTCTTTTTTTTTTGTTAGAAAAAAAAATATATACGGTAGACTAACTGATATTTCTATTAGTTAATGAAAGAACCCAATGCAAAAAAAAAATGCATGTTGGGTCTTTGAAATAGACCAAATTATTTTGATAATAATCAGTTCGATCTGTTTTACCGAGAAGATCTACAGTTCGAGTCCGTATAGTCCTGTATTTTCTAGTTTTCAATTTTATTTTATTAATTTTAAATATTTATTAAATTAAGAAAACTGAAATGAAAATAATATTCTTAAAACTAAAGCAAACTAAAACAATAAAGAATATCAAAATACAACTAAAAATAAAAAATAATTGTATAGTTTTTTCCTAATTATTGTATTCTTTGTTGATTGGAACTGGTTGCTTCTAATTGCTTGGTTAAAATCATTCTCATAAGCTCGCTCACAGTATAATCCTGAAAACAAAAGCACATTTCAACGGATCCAATCGCTCTTTTTTTTTTCTTGGATAAGAATAAAATAAACAAAATTCCATTTTTTTAACTAATCCTCGTGGGTAGATTGATTTTAGATTGATTCTATATAAATTAAATTCCCCTCTTTTTCAGTCCGTAATCAAAGAGTTAGTGAGATTTATTCGGTATACCACCAAATTTTGGTGAATCTTTAGAGTCAAAATTATGACATGAACCAAAACTTACTTACTTATCTAAATATAAAACAAGAAACCAAATCCTATCCCACTAACAAACCAGATTTTTTAAAGAGTTCGAATTAAATTCAAACTCATCCACAAAGGCAATACAGATATTAGCATAAAAATATTTCCATTTGCTCGCGCAAAGATTCAAACACCAAACCACGAAATAAACTAACATCTTACCACTGAATTAATAAGCTCATTCTATTTTTAAAGTGCATATAAAAAAAAAAGTAAAACCTAATTGAAGTCTCTTGACTCACAAGCAAATCTCAATTCTTCTAACCCCAAAATTGGGACGTTACACAGTGCATGTTGTTAATTCAATTAGAATTTTACTTGATTATATGGAGATTTTAATAGATCTTAACATTTTTAAACCAAACTTTTGATTCAAAAATGCTGAATCCAAAAATCTTAAGTAAACCTATTATGTTTAAGTGATTTTTGACACCTTTTGAACTAATTAGAAGATATATCAACTCAATTTAACAGATCGTTAACAAATTTTTAAGAATCAAACATTTTCCTTGTTTTAAATGTTCATGAGAGCTTGATTTTCTGAAAAGTTAAATTTAACTAATTAGATGAAATTGACAGCTTACATTTGTAATTAAATGAGATTTAGGATGTTTGAAATCAAATTCGAGGTTTTAAAATGAAGATTTGGCAAGTAATCTCTTATTTCGGCAAAACTAGTTAATTTTTGGTAGTAATAAGAGAGTGTAGATCTACGATTTTGCTATGGTTTGGATGCGAATAAGGCTGTAATTAACGAGTGTGTAATATTTTTATTATGTATGCAATGTTCCAGATCAATCGAGAACTGATATAGACTCTATAAGTAATTTGGTGTGTTAGGAGATCCGCTTATCCATTGCATATATGTTTATACATGTTTCTTAATCACAATATGCCAATATATCAATATGATTGATAGGAGTTATGCTTAGTTCTATTCATGAGTGAATGATATAGTAAAAGCTCACACTCTTATATATATTTTACATATAAATAGCTAGTTTGTTGGAGAAGACGTGAGCCATCCAAGTGATCCAATGCAAGGCCAAACTTTCTTGAGTATATGTTTTGTTTTCTAGTTCAATAAGGATGGCAATGTGGGATTTACTTAGGGAGTTAGACTTTGATATTTTCTTGGGTTGTAATGGACATTTTAAGAACTGTTTATGAACATTTATAATTGACTTTTGATCATTGATTGCTTGAGAATATTGATTTTGAATATGCATGTTATGATGGTTTGAGTTGCATGATAAATGATTTGTATGTCTATAGGTGAATAAGGATATAAATGTTTTTAGTCCATGTTGGGTGTTGTAGGAAGTTTTAAATGACTTATTGGTACGAAATAGACCTTTGATGCACATAAAAATGTTGGTAATGTAAAATTGTCATTATTTTATGAAGTTAGGAATTTCATACTAGCATAACTATTTGTCTTGGATGTCGAATTGTGTGTTGGTAAGTTTTGAAGTGTGTGAGAATGCTTTATAAGATCTATGCATGTTATATTATATGTTGGATTAAAGAAATTAGGCTAAATGCATGAATTGTTATGCTTGTTAATGTGATAAAGTGTCGTATGCAGTTTTGGGTTGTATCTGCAGAAATTGCATTTTTGGGTTGTTAATGTGATAAAGTGTCGTATGTAATGACGTTGGAATGATGTCATGACGAGGGATCGACGTCATGGTGAGGAATGTCACGTGGTCGCAGCGTGACATACTGAGTGATTGAACCATGTTTTGATAGTTTTCGAACATAGTCCTGATTTTTTTACTATGCAGTTGAAGCCCTTAAATGATATGAAATGACTTGATAATTTACATGATTAAGTCCTATTTGGTTAATTTCATAATTTTACTCTCGATTTTACAAAGAGGTTTTTCAAAGTATTTTACTAAACTTATGAATTGGCCCTTAAATCTTTGTTTTGTAATAAAATGAGTCTTACCATTTTAAATTGTTTCTTTTAAATATAGTTCAAGTTCATATGCTTTAAATTCTATGCATGCTTAACTTGTTAAGTTATGTATGATTTTTATAATGCATGAGAAAAGATAAATTTACCCCTGTTGTTGTGTTGACCAGAATAGCGCAACGGAAGCATTATTTAGAGTTTATATGTTTACCCTACACTATATGATTGATGTTTAAGCATGTAAATATGTTGTGTGAATATTGTGAGGTGTAATTGGTGGTTTCATGGTTTGTTTGGTGGTCGGTAATGAGAGTCACGTAAGTGGCTAATGTGACATTCTGGATTCTGGTCAGACCGTCCCGATCAAGTTTGGGGTGCCTTGTCGTGATGACGTTGCTCTAGATGTCACGACGAGGTGAAAATGACGTGATGATGTGTATTCAACTTAAACAGGATTTTCCCCTAGTTAAACTCTATGTCTGTTTCCTAGTTAAACTCTAATTAGTCTACGGTTATTTTAGTCGTATGTAACCTAGATTAATCATCTTCATCATCTTCGAGATTGAGAGAGTTTTGTGAGTTTTGAAGAATTTCAAGTTTTAACCAGAGTACTTTGTTCTTTCAAGGTTTAGTGTTTATTTGTTGAAATTATCTCTATTTTCTACTCTTACAGTTTTTGCTAATTTAGTGAAGTCTTATTTGCCCGTGGTTTTTTTCTCTACTCTTACTTTTATTTTCTCGTTGCATATACGGGTCGATCCCCAGCACCTTCCTTCAAGGTTTTTTATAATATAAATTCTATCATAGACATAAGCATTTAACATATTTAGACTATATGTAAACACATATGGAATAAATATAAAATTAAAATAAAAAAATTAGTTTAAATTGAGAGTAAAGTGAAATTTAAATAGGTAAATACATCATTTTAAGAATATTGAATGTAATCCAATGGTTTATCCCACTATTGTAATTTTTCTTTAGTTGTATTGAGTTAACTTGTGAAACGAGTTGAAATGTATAAAAATATCAAAATAAACAATTGGTTGAAGTGGTAAAAATGGATTTTATAGATGTTGGTGACATAAGTTCAAAGATTAAGATTTGCAATTTTTTGTTGGTTATTTTAATAAGGAAAATATAGAAGTACCATCGTAAAAATATAACTTATTCAAAATATGTAAGATTATTTTAGTAGTTCTCTTAATTAAGTTAGTGTCTAGTTAACTCATGGCACCAATATAGTCACACACTTAAATATTAATTATGAAGGTAGAGGTAATAATAAAAATATATAAATATGTTTTTATATATGAACAAAAATATTCATACTAAACTATTTATTTGAAAGTAGACTATAACATATATGTATATTATATACGGAACAATGAGACTCTGCTTGCATTCCCGATCACCAGATGATATATTTTGTTTCTTATTGAATGATACGCTAGGTATAACATAGGAAAGATATAGTGTAATTGAGATTATATCATATTGAGATTAGAGCTCAACTCTCTTTCCTTTTGCCAACACACATGTGCACACACAAACACATTCCATAATATTCAACTAATCGAGAAAATACCTTAGATTATCGGATCCAATTTCTAAAATGCATTTGATTAAAAAATTAACATATTTTACAATTTAAACAACAAGAAATTAAAAAAGAAAAAATCAAATCAATATCACCTAATTTGACGTAATTTTTAAAATAGGGTCTCATTCCAAAACTCTATAAATAGGTGATATCAAATTTATTCCAATGAAACCAAGACCAATCATGGGAGCCTCAAACATGAAAACATGGTTAATTTGTTTGGCTCTAATAGGCTTAGTGGTGATGGAAGAGGTGATCCAAATCGATGCGGCTATGACAATCTACCACCAGAGGTCTCTGGTCTTGTTTCTTACCGTCGCCTTCTCAATGAAGTTGTTAATCCTTGGAACCATGACTGCTCAAGACTCACTAGGTGTTGAAGTTAACGAATATTTTGATAATATGTGACGGTATTTTTCTTATATAAATATAAAAACCTCTTCACATTAATGCAAAATGATTAGTACTATTTATCTCTTTCTTTTACCTAACTTGATTCGACTTAATCATGATTTATGATTTGACTCTGCATTGTTGTGATGCCAAATGTTTTGTGTATTTATTTGATCCTAAATCTAGTAAGTTTGATATAATTATGATGCGTAAATAATATAATAAATATGTAATATAATAAGATATAAGCAAATAATGCAAATAAAATATTATATGAAATATACTAAAAATTAATATAGTATAATTTTTTTTTTAAAGAAATATAGTATAAATTATGAACTTACAAAAATCTGACTTATTATATTTTACAGTATGTTAGGGATTTATAAAAAAAATACACAAATTATCAAAATCTCACCAATGCTACCAATGGGCAATATAGTATTGGGTGAGTATTGGTGGTGCTAGTTCAATATGTATTAAGTTTTTTTAATCAACATCTAAAACCTATTTTTGTTTGTGTATACAATGAAGTACCGCAAATTGCTATTTATTTTTGTGGGGGTAAAGGCAGAAAGGAAGGAGATAGAGATAACGAAAGAGAGGTCTGAAAAGAAACACTTACTTTTGTTTGTGTTATTTTTATGCTTAAATTGCTATTACAGAATTATTATTTATTTATATGAATATTTAGTTTGTTATATACATTGACATTTCCTTTATTGGTATTTTCAGCATTTTATTTTTATGTAATTATTTTTCTACAATGTTTTAATAATGTATCAATTCATCTAATATTTCGCATAATTTATTTTTCAATGTTACATAATATTTATGTTCGTCTTTATCATTCATAATGATATTTTGAAATTATCTAAATAAGTTTGTAAAAAAATATTTATTATATATATTATTCTTAACTAACATGTAATCATATTTTGTGTGTTTCAAAAGGGTAGATTTATAGGCGGATTCACTAGTATGAATTATTTAAAGGATTTGTCTAAAAAAAATAAAAAAAAATAAATATTTTTTTAGAAAAAACTACTCTATTTTAATTTTATATGTTTTATTTGAAGGATTTGTTTTAATGTACTATTGCCATTTGATTTTGGATTCGTGAATGATTACTTCAAAATATTTATTTTTGAATAGATATTTGAACAAATTAGTTTGTAAAGTCATTCATGGATTGAAATGAATTATTTAAATTATTTCTTTCTATCTTAATTTGAATGGAGTGGTGGTTAAAGTTTTTGTTAGACACCCGTTTGACACGAATATTGTAACGTCCTAACCCGACCTGATTCGCCGAGCTCGGGTATTACTAAACACAATACTTAACAAATTATCTAATCAATTGAACACTTTAAATATTACATTTTATTTATTTCTTTAACTGGAGGGCTTAATATCCAAAAATAATGAAAAATATTTAAAATAACTTATTACTACAAATTTATCATAGCTTATTACAAAGTGGAAGTTTCATAAAAATGAACACATGAGGTGTCCACCGTATACATAGTTTATTACAACATACCTTGTTACTAACTATTCAAGCTCAATAAATTTTTATATGTTTTTTTTAGAAAAAAAATAAAATTCAACAATTCACATAATGAAATATAGTTAAGTAACTAACCAAATCGAACCTCGACAAAAAAGGAGGCAATAAAAAGGATAATTTTACAATATAGATATATGTTACGAGTTAACATTAATGGATTAAAAAAAATAGATGTGTCAGGATCGAAAGAATGGCAGTCTATATGTTCTTCAAGGTTCAACCGTGACTGGTATAGCAACAATTTCCTCGAGAATTATAGAGTCAACTTGACGTCAGTCTAAAAAATTTTACTCTTTTAGGTTAAGTAGTGGATCTGCTATTAAGAGTCATTCAGTTTTCAAGTTCAAATACCAGTTTGGACTTGGTAAGTATCTTGGAAAGGTTTAGATAGGCCCGTAAAAATAGATATGATTAAATACGAGTTAAGGTAGAGATTTGTAGAGTGTGCCTCGTATTTTTTGAGAAACAGATGGTGACATTGTGACGAGGACGATCATGGCATCTGTCACATCTCAAGAATCGGGTTAGTGTATCAAATATCGAAATTTGGTTCATAGTAATAATTACATAAAAATATTAAAATAATAAAAAAGATTAAAATTCAGGCAGGAAAATTAAAATTAAGTGTTTGATTGTTAATTAATTTAAAACAGATTTTAAATATGAAGTTGGTTTTGAAAATAATTGATGAAATAAGTTTTTAATTAAATTTGGACTAGAATAAAAAAGACTGTAAATCCAAAGTGGTTAAAAGGGCAATTTCCCAATTTTTGAAAAAAAAGGGTTGGCTATTTAAATACCGAACCATCACTTTCCCTCCTTCATCTCTTCCATCTGAAATCTCTCTAAAAATCTCAATCTAAGTTTTCCTCTCAAATTATCCAAACAACTCAGACTCTTTAACCTCCAATTGTAAAGAAAAACTATGATTTCTCCATCAACTTTGCCATTGTTGTTAATTCAAACAATGCATGTTGTTAATTCAATTCGAGTTTTACTTGATTGTAGGAAATTTTAATAGATCTAATGTTTTTAAACAGAACATTGATTCAAAAATGGTGAATCCCAAAATCTTATGTAAACCTATTGTTTTAAAGTGATTTTGACTCATTTTTAACTAATTAGAAGGTATTTTAACTCAATTTAATAGATTGTTAATGAATTGTTAAGAATCAATCGTTTTCCCTCTTTTAAATGTTCATGAGAGTTTGATTTTCTTGAAAAGTTAAATCCGAATAATTAGACAAAATTGATGACTTAATCTGTAATTTTTGGTAGTACTGTAATTTTTGGTAGTAATAAGAGAGTTTGTAGATTTACAATTTTGCTATGGTTTGGATGTGAATAACATTGTAATTAATGGGTGTTTAATTTGTTTATTATGTATGCAAAGTTCCAGATCAATCGAGAGCTGATATAGACTCTATGAGTCATTTGGTGTGTTGGGAGATCCACTTATCCATTGCATGTATGTTACATGTTTTTTAATCACAATATGCAAATATATCAATACGATTGACAGGATTTATGCTTAATTTTATTCCATGAGTGAATGATATAGTATATTTCTTATAACCTTGAGAGTGTGGTTTATTAGTGGCCATTTTGAGCACTCAATGAGCTTGTAAAAGCTCACACTCTTATGTCTATTTTACATATAAATAGATGGTTTGTTGGAGAAGAAGTGTGTCATCCAAGAGATCTAAAGCAAGACCAAACTTTCTTGAGTGTATGTTTTGTTTTCTAGTTCAATAAGGATGGCAGTGTGGGAACTTACTTAGGGAGTTAGACTTTGATATTTTCTTAGGTTGTAATGGACATTTTAAGAACTATTTATGGACTTCTATAACTGGCTTTTGATAATTGATTTCTTGAGAATGTTAATTTTGAATATGCATGTTATGATGGTTTGAGTTGCATGATAAATTATTTGTATGCCTGTAGGTGAATAAGGATATAAATGTTTTTAGTGCATGGATGTCTTAGCAAGTTTTAAATGACTTATTGCTATGAAATAGACTTTTGATGCACATAAAAATATTGGTAATGTAAAATTGGCATGCTAAATAATTAATTTATGAAGTTGGGAATTGGATGCTAGTAAACTATTTGCCTTGGATGTCGAATTGTGTGTTGGTAAGTTTTGGAGTGTGTGAGAATGTTTAATACGATCTATGTATGTTATATGATATGTTGGATTAAAGCAATTAGGCTAAATGCACGAATCGGTATGCTTCGTAATAAGACAAAGTGTCACATGCAGTTTTAGGTTGTTTTCTACAAAAATTGCAAACGAAGTCGTGATGAGGGATCGACGTCATGACGAGGAATGTTCCTTGGTCGCGACGAGACATACTATGTTTTGGTAGTTTTTGAATATAGTCCTGATTTTTTTACTATGTAATTGAAGTTCTTAAATGTGATGAAATGACTTGAAAATTTGCATGATTAATTCCTATTTGGTTAATTTCAAATTTTACTCTCGATTTTACCAAGAGGTTTTTCAAAGTATCTTATAAAACTTATGAATTAGCCCTTAAATCTTTGTTTTGTAATTAAATGAGTCTTTCTTACCATTTTGAACTATTTCTTTTAAATATAGCCTAAGTTCAAATGCTTTAAATTGTATGTTAGAGTTGTGTGATCCAAATTCTAAGAGATTGCTTGCAAGTTAAGTTAAGCAAAATCTAAGAGAATTACTTGCAAGTCAAGTTAAACAAAATATATTATATTTCTAGAAGATTTAGTAGTATAATATATTTAGCATTTATTAGCATAATATATTTTGCATTGATTAGAATTAGGCTTTTTCAACCTATAAATAGATGCGGTTGAAACTCCTCTTGTATCATTCGAATTCAACATTAGTGAATTTTCTTCTCCTTTGCCCGTGGTTTTTCCTGAAAGGGTTTTCCATGTAAAATCTGTGTATTCTATTTTTCTTTCTTTTCTTTGCGATCATTCTATGTTGCCATTATTGACATTCAGTTTCTTTAACAAATTGATATCAGAGCTTTTGGGTTGCTAGTCTTGATCTCGTTAATGACGACATTGAAATATGATATTCCATTGTTAGATCGCAGCACCAGATTCGCATTGTGGCAGGTAAAAATGTAGATAGTTCTTGCGCAGATGGATTTGAAAGATGTCCTATTAGGGTTGGATAAGATGCCTTCGACTTTAATAGATGAAGAGAAGAAGCGTAATGATCGAAAGGCTTTGAAGCAATTACAACTATATTTGTCGAATGAAATTCTACAAGATGTGTTAAAGGAGAAGATCACTGCTACATTATGGGCAATATTACAGTAGCGATGTATGTCAAAAATTCTAACCAGTAAATTGCATATGAAGTAGCGATTGTATTCTCATCGTTTGGAAGAAGGTGCATTTGTGCACAAACACTTGAATGTGTTTAAAGAAATTGTCCCATATTTAGAAGCCATGGAGGTTCAGTATGATAAAGAGGATTTAGGGTTAATTATCCTTTGTTCGTTGCCATCGTCTTATTCAACCTTTAGAGATACAATTTTGTATAGTCACGAATCTCTCACAATTGATGAAGTATATGCTTCCTTAGCCTCGTATGGCAAGATGAAGCATCTTGTGGCTGGATTTGACTCTCAAGGAGAGGGTCTTATTGTTCGTGGGAGACAAGAACGAAATACTAATGATAATCGTGGGAGGACATAGGAACGAAATCCCCGCGATAAATCTAAATGTAGATCGAAATCTTCAAATAAAGGTAAAACTTGTAACTTTTGCAAGAAGAAATGACACATTAAGAAAGAGTGCTTCAAGTTGCAAAATAAGATCAAAAGGGAAAACAACCAGAACTATCTAGTAAAGCAGAAGACTACATGATGGTGAACTCCTAGTTTCTTCTATCAACAATTCTAAAGTGAGCAAGGAATGGATCCTCGATTCTAGTTGCACCTTCCATATGAGTCCCAATCGAGATTGATTTACAACATATGAAACTTTGTCTGAAGGTGTTGTTTTGATGAGAAATAATACTTCATGTAAAATCGTAGGTATCGTCACTATCAAAATTAAGATTTTAATGGAGTCTTCAGAACACTTAGTGGCATACGACATGTGCCAGAATTGAGAAAGGATTTGATTTCTTTAAGTACTCTTGATTCAAAGGGGCACAAGTACACAACTGAAAGTAGGGTTCTGAAGATTAGTAAGGGTTCCTTCGTTGTGATGAAAGGGTAGAGAAAGACTGCCAAGTTATATGTTTTGCATGGTTCAACTGTTACTAGTGATGCAACAATCGCTTCCTCTTCATTGTCAGATGATGATGTTACTAGACTTTGGCATATGAGTCTAAGGAATATGAGTGAAATCGACATGATAGAATTGTGCAAAAGAGGACTTCTTGATGGGCAAGGCATTTAGCAAACTGAAGTTCTGTGAGCACTGTATTTTTGGGAAGCAAAAGAGAGTTCAACTCACCAGAGGAATCCATAACAGGAAGGGAACGTTGGATTATATTCATTCTAATCTTTGGAGACCATTTAGAGTGCCTTCGAGAGGTGGAGCTAATTATATGCTAACTCTTATTGTTGATTTTTCTAGAAAAGTTTGGGTGTTCTTCCTAAAGCAGAAAAGTGATGCATTTTTCGTATTCAAGTCTTGGAAAACTATGATTGAGAAATAGACAGGAAAATAGATAAAATACCTTTGCACAAATAATGGCTTGGAGTTCTGTTTAGAAGGGATCGTGAGACATTTGATAGTTCGTCAAACTCCACAGCGAAATAACATTACAGAACGAATAAACAGAACAATCATGAAGAAGGTTTGATGTATGTTGACAAATGCTAATTTACCGAAGTCGTTTTGGGCTGAAGCAGCTTCTACTGCATGTTTTTTGATTGATTTATCTTTATCTGTAGCCATTGAGAAAAAGACTCCACAAAAGGTATGGTCTGATAAGCCTGTTGATTATTCTGATTTAAAGATTTTTGGGTGTCCTGCATATGTTCATGTTGATAATGGAAAATTGGAACCAAGATCCATTAAATGTGTTTTTCTTGGTTATAAGGCTGTTGTAAAAGGGTATAAGTTATAATGTCCTAAAAATAAAAAAGTTGTGATTAGAAGAGATGTTGTTTTTGACGAAACTGCTACGTTACCTAACTTATCTCTTAAAGACTCTTCCAATAAAGAACAACAAAAGCAGGTGGAGCTTTAGATTGATCCAGTAGCTGCAACAGAGTTAACTCCTCAAGTTAGTACAAAAACTCAGAATAGAGTTGCTTCTTCACCAGAATATTCTATTGTCAAAAATTGACTTAGAAGAGAAATTAAACCTCCAAAGAGGTACGTCGAGGCTGATCTAATGGCTTATGCATTGAACATGGCTGAAGATATTGATGCAAATCAAGAGCCATCTACTTATTTTGATGTAGTTAGCTATGAAGACTTAGAAAAGTGGATGTTTGCTATGCAATAAGAGATAGAATCGCTCCATAAGAATAAAACGTGGGACTTAGTGAAGCTTCCAAAAGGTAAAAAGGCTATTCGTTGTAAATGAGTGTTTAAAAGGAAAAAGGTTATAGTCAGATTCCTAATGTAGACTTTATAGACGTGTTTTCACCAATTGTGAAACATAGTATGATTCGAGCCTTACTTGGTATTTTGGCCATGTATGATTTGGAGTTTGATCAGTTAGATGTAAAAAACAAACTCTCTTGCATGGAGAAATTGAGGAAGAGATTTACATGAAACAACCAGAGGATTTTATAGTCTCAGAAAAGGAGGACTATGTTGCTTGTTGAAAAAGTCACTTTATGGTTTGAAACAATCACCAAGGCTATGGTATAAGAGGTTTGATTCTTTTATGACTACTCATGATTTCAAAAGAAGAAGCTTTAACAATTGTGTTTATTTTAAGTAAAATAGTTATGGTTCTTTTGTGTATCTACTCCTCTATATTGATGATATGTTGATAGCAGTGAAAGACAAAGGAGAGACAAGAAAGGTCAAAGCACAACTTAGTGAATAATTTAAGAAGAAAGGGAGCAGCAGAGAAGATACTTGGGATGGAGATTCTCAGAGATAAAAAAAATGTAAATTGTACTTAAGTCAGAAGGGTAGATTGAGAAAGTTCTTTGCAGGTTCAATATAAAGAATGCCAAACATGTTAGTACTCCATTAAAAGCTCATTTTAGACTTTCATCGACTCTGTCTCCACAACCAGATGATGAGATTGATTACATGTCAAGTGTTCCATATTCTAGTGTAATGAGATCTCTCATGTATGCTATGGTTTGCTTATATCCAAATTTATCATATGCAGTCATTGCAGTTAGTAGATACATGGTGAATCCCGGTAAAGAACACTAGAAAGCAGTTTAGTGTATTTTGAGATACTTACAAGGTTCTATTGATGTTTGCTTACAGTTTGGAAGAACTAGAGAAGGAGTTATTGGGTATGTTGATTCTGATTTTGCTAGAGACCTTGATAAAGGAAGATCTCTCACTGGATATGTCTTTATTATTGGAGTGTAACACCCGAAACTCGACTTAGAAGAAATGATTAAGTCTAGGTTATCACAATATCAACGCAAAGGAACTAAGCAATAATAGCATCAATCCACGATAGTTAAACCTTAACATAACATGTCGAAAACACCCAAAGAAAAGGACATCAAACTTAAGTACGCACATCAGTTACCCATAGAAATACTAGACTAACATCCATATGTAGCATCTCATAATTACTAGGAAAGCTTAATATATCCTACGATGATCGAGTCCCTCGTCCGTCGGCCATCAGGTCTGAGAAGGTCTTGAAATTCCATTAAAAATGTTAGTATACATATAAAAAAATTTAACAATCTCAATAAACATAACTACTCAGAGTACCATTAACAGTTCAGTAATTTCATTCGGTTTGATACCAATTTCACAGTCAACAGATGCAGTTTGTTTGTACAATCAGAAATTATAGGTCGATTGTACAATCGATAATTACAAGTATTGTTTCAGATTCACATTTAGTTACAGGTACAGATATAATTATGCAACCCGCAACCTTGCAAACTGTCTCCGTCCCACCCAAAACACCAATCTCCATCCTTATACACCATATAATGTTGGTATGACACGTTACAATGTTTACAGTGTCACTGCCAAATCATATAGTATTTTCAAATGGTTTAACCACTGAACAGTTCAAATACTTCCTTCAATTCATAATCCCAATCCTATTTAGATGCAGGAACAAATATCATATCATACATTTCAGTTACATGCAAATTATGCTTCAGATACATATCGGTTTTGATAACACATGAACTATCAGTTTTAGATCCACAAAATCTGATTTCAAACATGCTTATTAGCTTTCATATATCAACTTAGATCATACAAGTTTTACAGTTAACATTTAGTCACTTTATACAGCATTTACGAACAAATACATAATACACACAGCGTAGCGCACGAGCATGTGCTAGCCCATGTGTGACACACGACCTTTCACATGCCTGTATGTTCAGCCTGTGTGACCACTACACCTAAAATTCCAAAACAATATATTCACACAGTCTGGCACACGCTTGTGTGGCTAGCTTGTGTGTCACAAAACAGTATACACAAACAGTCTAGAACACTAGCACACGTCTGTGTGCCCAGCCCGTGTGTCCCTTATACCTTAAACCATAAAATAGTATGCACACATGATCTGTCGGTTTCATACCTAGCAGATTGAACTATTTGTCGCACTTGAAGAGCTTGAAATCAAGTATTTTCATAATATTTAGTTAGATTTCTTATTTAAATAAATTGTGTAACCTAAGTGTTAAAATGATGATTTATTTATCTTTAAGGTCAAACGAGGCCTAAAAGTTAGATAACATAGTTAGTGAGTGTGCATGAGACCACAGGAAGTGCACTAAAATGAAACTGATAACTTTTTCATGACATAGGCTGAGCTATGTCGCAACCAAGGTATCAGACTTGAGGAATTTGACATCTGACTTCTTTGTCGCGACACACATAAGCTATGTCGTGACAGCGTCTGTAGGATGACACTTCACAAGGAGATTGATGCCTATGTCGCGACATAGGACCTAGTGTGTCGTGACATCAACCCCTGGATGCATATCTCACATTAAATTAAGGGAATTTTGGTCTTTACAATGCCACTTAAACACGAGGAATGACAGTTGACCTAGGTTTTAGGAAAAACAGCCATGTAAAGCTATAAATAGGACTTTTAGCACTAGGGTTTACACACAATTACTTAACCTTTAATTTTAAGTTTTAGTTTATTTGTTTTTAACTTTTGAAATGAGATTGTAGAAACTTGCGTAAACGATCGAGAAAATTTTCCCGACAGATCGCCTTAATACAATTTAGTTTCTTTTTCATTCAATTCTTGATTTACATCTTTTCATATATTATGTTATTGACGAATAAAGAAATCATGAGGAACTAATTCCATTTTGGGGAATTAGGGAGTAGACGTATGAATCATTGATTATTTTTTTACAAGGGTTTTGCCTTTCAGATCAACTATTTGGGAAAGGAAGAGCATCAAACATACATTAGGCCTGACAACCCTAGTAAGTCATCTAGGCAGGAATGAACCCAAAATTGGTATTGCCCATCCGTGAACACCTTTTCCCCAAATCGGTTTAGATTATGACATCTAGCGATAAGTAATATTTATCGACTCACTATATCAGCGAAAGATCGAATGATCCAGCTGGGGTAGTGACTAGTTGATTGGAGGAAAACTCTCAAAACCCAACAATTGAGGAAATCATATGAAAATGACCTAATCTCCCCAAAGACGTTTATAAGAATTTCTACAACTCATCTTTACATTATTTTATTTTATTTTGATCTTTTTATTTTTACGCTCTCAACAAACCCTCTTATTTTCCCTCGTACTATAAACCTTAAAACTAGTACTAATTAATTTCATTCTTTGTAGGGATTCTGTTTACTATCACCTTAAGCCTCCTTTGGGGAAATCCTCGGAATACTTCCAAGTGTTCTGTTATAAACACACTATATTTACAACCTGACCCGTATACTTGCGGAAGCTGAAATCTACACCAAACGAGAGTACGTCCAGGAGAGGTCAAGTTGTTGGCACCGTTGCCGGGGAGGCAAGCTTTAGTAAATCGTATTCTTTCATTGCTAATAAAATAATTAGAAAAATTTTAGATTACATATACGAGTTTTTATTTTTATTTTACTTTTCGTTGGTGTGTCGTCGGGAACACCAAATATAACCTATTCCGAAAATTAAAGTAAATAACAGTAAAAGGGAAGTAGAGTCTAATCCTCAGGGACTGGAGAGTCGTAAAAAGTCTTGTTTGTCTAGATCGTGGGCCAAATCGTGCCCAAGAAAAGCACCGCGATCTGAGGAAAAATAAAAGAAAACAGAATTAAAAAAATAGAAAATAAGGAAGTCGAAGCAAAAATAAATGGCATAAAATAAACAAGTTGAAAGAAGAAGAGTTTTATCAGTATTCAAAGATCCAGCCTTCGGTTATCTTGATTCTTCCTTGGTTCAATCATAGACTTTGGATGGTTCTTCTCGTGCCCGAATAAGCCAGTTATAGTGGAAGAGGACTCCTACGACCACCAGCTCAGGATATATTTTTTAGAGGAACCTAACTCTAGCCAACCGTCACTAAAATGAGAGCGTTTTACACTGGATCACCTTTCCCAACGACGAATGCCACACCTTTTTGTCTATTTTGGCTCGGCAACCTCTGACGCAATAAGTTAATGAACTGACTGCGCAACCTTCTCAAAACACACAAAGCGGCCTTTTTTGCATAAGATGAAAAGATTACTTTTGTAGGGATTTTGAACGGAAGCGTCAATCCCGTATTACAGAGAATTGATGAATACTCGGGTTGAGAGGAATTAAGCGCGGATTCTCATGAACCTTGGAGGAATATTTGATAACCTTTGGCTAGAAGGGTTTTTAGTTACTCATGATTTTGGGGAAGAACACAAGATAATAAAATAGAGCTTTTATTGAACTAGGGATTTAGGGAGATGGAGGATTTTTTCAATGAATGGGGAATGAATAATTCAATCACTCCATCCTCTATTTATAGTACAAATAAATTCCTATTTGTATCCAATCTAAATTCTAAAAGATAATTAGAATTATATCTAAACATTAATTTCCTAATTTGATCTAATTTAAACTCTAAAAGATAAATACAAAAAGAAAAACATAAATTAAATACAATTTTAAATAATAAATAATATCTTAAATATTAAATCCTAATAAAAATATTATTTTAAAATAAAATAAAACCAAGTCTTTTTATCCTATAAACTCTCTCTTTTAGTATTTCATCTTCACACAACTTCTATTTCTCCTCCAAAACCATACTTTTTGTCTCTAATTTATCTTCTACCACCTCTTGAGTCCCTACAAAATAAAAAGATAATAAATACCCAAATTAATAGGATCATACTCTTAAAATATATGTATTTAATACCCAAAAGTACATCATATTTAAATGTTATTATTCGTACTTTTTTATTTCTTATTTATTTATTTATGGTTTATGACTCGAAGTCAAGGAAACTTGGTCGAGCCTATTGCTAACACCAAATCACCACTAGAGGAGAGAGAAGAACAAGCCTATCCAATAGAAGATCCCACGGCTAACGTTGAAAATATCAACATACCTCCACAACTCCCTGAAAACGAACCAATGGTGGAAGAACGAAGAACTATAAGGGAGTACTCTTTACCTACTATAGATCTAACTCAAGGGAGTGTTGCTAGACTAACCATCACTGCTAATAATTTTGAAATAAAACCGACTATGATTCAAATGATCCAAAATAATCTACAATTTAGAGGAACTACGTCTGAGGATCCTAGTTTACATTTGAAACGGTTTTTACAATTATGCGATACTTTTAGGTTTAATGGCATTACTGATGATGTCATTCGGTTAAGATTATTTCCTTTTTTACTAACTGATAATTCTTTTTCATGGTTAGATGCACAAACACTTGGATCTATCACAACATGGGATGAACTGGCAGAGAAATTTTTGCAAAAGTTTTTCCTTATGGAAAAAGATATCCAACTAAGGCGAAAACTATCAACTTTTCGGCAATTTGAGGGCAAAAGTTTCCACGAGACATGTGATCGGTTTAAGATGCTAGTACGTAAATGCCCAATCATGGTATGCTGGAATGGATGCAACTGTAGACTTTCTATAATGGGTTGGATGCATTCGCTAGATCTACCCTAGATGGTGCGGTAGGAGGAGCGCTAATGAATCGAACGTATAATAACGCTTATGGACTCATAGAAAACATGGGAACAAATTCATTTCAGTGGCCTACTAAGAGGTTCACTTATGCACAGAAACACGATTCGATAAAGCTGATAAAGGAAGATGATAAATACCAACAATTGTTGGAGAGGCTGAACCGAATAGAGTCTGCCACATTAGCACCACTATCCAATGTTGAAGATAAGCCTCTTTATCACTATCTCATGATTTTGGAGGAGGCCAATTATGTAAGTTCTCGAAATCCCTAGTTAAAAACTTACAATCCAAGATGGAAGGATCACCCTAATTTCAGGTGGGGAGGAAACCAAGGGGAAATAGTAACAACAACCCATAGAGAAACCCTAGTTATCAACCCCCATTCTTGCAGAGACAATTGGAAAAAGTAACACAAGGCGACCATACTGCATGTGGTCAACGAATGGACAGAATTGAAGGGGAGATGCAGTCTATGAGGGTAGACATAAAACAAGTACAGTCTGATTATGCTAATAACACCAGATTACTGGGAAAACTTGAGGAAAGAATGGATCGATAGATAAGTATGATGAGTGATTTATCGAGACAAATTGGTTCAGGAATCCTTAGTAATACAGAAAATAATCCCTGAAGAGAATGTAATAAGTAGGTGAAAGTGATTGAGTTAAGATTGAGCAAAGTACTGAGCAGCCCAAAACCACCTAAGAATGAAGAAAAATGTAACACCCAAAACCTGAAATTATCATCAGTTAGGGTTTTGGTGTCTAGCCGATCTTTTATCACTATTAATCTCTTAATAACATTTCATTTAATCTTATTTTAATAAAGAAATGCACCCAACACAACATAAATCATTTATTAATTATAATCACAACTCAACAAGGGCAAAAAGGTCATTTTCATGATTTTTAGAGACTTCTACCGGTACCTGTTGGACAAGTATCGGTAGTTGTTGAGTCAGTAAACAATTTAGAAATAATATAGACTTCTACCGATAATTAAGATAGTTTTACCGATACAAGTGAGACTTCTACCAAAACAAGTCATGCTTCTACTAATACTAAAAACTCCAAAGAGCTAAGAAGTCTTACCCTGCAACTTCTACCGATACAAGTACATAGAGTTCCGATACTTTTATGAGCAAAACTATTGATACCAACTATGCAACTACCGATACAACTCAAGTCAATGAACAACCTCTCTCCTACCCTGTACGTCTACCGATACATGCATGAGTTCTACCAAAACAAGTATGCAGAATTCAAATAGGCATGCCAAAACTCAAATTTATCAATTATTCAACATTTCAGAACTTCAAAATACATTAGACCATCACATTGTTCGTAGTTTCTAAGTCAATACATACATCTTCTAAAGTCTACATTTCACATTGAGCAAGCATACAAAAATTATATTCATCATTATCCAAGTTCACAACAAGGAACCCAACATTTCCACACAAGTAATATCAAAGATAACATCATCCTAGTACATGTCATATAACCAAGTGATGTAATAATACTAGAAAGAACCATGAATTTATCCTTGCTTATTGTTAAAGTTGTTCCCATTCGGTCATCCTTAGCATACATTTTTAGCATTTTTTATTTAGTTATTGCATTTTCTAACTTAATGGAACTCAGCCTAATTGCCTTTGAATTTATAATATTTTTAATATTGATGTCGCTGCATTACTCTATTTAGGATTGTGCCCAGAATTGTCGCTGTAGGAACTTGTTCAGAATTATCTCTGCGTGAATATGTCCAAAGTTGTCGTTGCATAAGTAGGTCTAGAATTGCGCCTAGAACTATCGCAGCATCTGACAGCTGTCTGGTTAACACACCAAAAAAGCGTGAGTTGTACAGCTGGGGTAACTAACTAGTACAACCAAAGATTGCTAGATTTGGAGGGAAAGACACTTGTACATTCAGCTGCAGTTAAATACTCATGAGAAGAAGAAAGAAAGGGTCATCTTCCAGATTGATTTTCTTCTTGAATCCATTTTCGAAGCTTGCATCTCGGTTAATCAGTTTAACACACTCCGAATTTACTTATTTATTTATTTTTATTTTCGGTTAGCGGAGTTTTACTTATCACGTCACACAACCTTTTTACGCGAAGTAGAATGACAACCCAAGCACCCTACCCCGGTTACTCAGTTAGTCATGTTTTAAGCTGTGCTCATAACCATAGAATCATCAAGATATTTTTCTTTCTTTTTTCGGACAGAGAACTTTAACTTAGGAGGACTACGAAAAAAAACAAGTAACAAAAATAAGTTTAGTAACTAACTAACAATCACGAAAAATAATTTTAGCATGCATCAGAATTAGCTGTTCTCTTATACTTAGACTCAATCAATTTTACCATAAGCAAGAAAGAATTTTCTTCATTAATCATAATCATGTCAGCCTAATAGAAATAAAACAATGGATGTTAAATTTAATCATAAAAATATTAAAATTAACTCAGCAAACAAGAAGCATACTGATGGGCAAAATAGTGTGCATTTCGTGAGTAAAATCTTGGGCATGAAAAGGGACAGAATATACTGAAAAAAAATAAAACATGCAAAAAACAGCAAGGTAGCATCAATCAATAAACCCATATGAACACAAAAAATAACGAAAACAGTGAGGAATGTCTCCCCCTACTTAAAACGCATTGCCCTCAATGTGACGAAAAATACGAAAATAAAAGGGTTTGGAATACTTCCTATGTCATCCTCGCTCTCATAGTGTTGTAGTTTCCGTCACCGATTTTTTTTCGTGAAATAAATTCCTCAAGTTTCCTGGACATAAAATAAATAAATAAAATAGAAAAATAAAAATAAAAATAATTGGGTTGCCTCCCAACAAGCACTTGTTTAATGTTGCTAGCTCGATGACCCAAATCAGTACTGAGGCTGTTCAAGATGAGTTTTGTCGACTGTTTGAGCTTAAAATTTTTCATAGAATTGTTTCAACCTTTGACCATTAACTGGGAAATTTTTCCCTTTCCCCCCCCCTTTTTTTTCCCCCCCCCCATTAATAAAAAATTTAATTAAAAAAAAAAGTCCTAACCACAAAAATAAAAGCTTACTAGGAAAAAATTTTAAAATTTATTTTTATATTAACACTTTTTTCCCCATTGAGAAGTGCTTTTGGGATATCATTCTATCATGAAACAATTTTTTTTTTTTTTTTTATATAAAAGCATTCCCCTAGGCCCCCCCCCCAAGCCCCCCCCCTTCTTGGATTTCTAACTTCCCAGCCCCCCCCACGGGCCCCAACCCCCCATTACACTGTCGTATAGCCCCATAGGCTTTGTGTTCTAGTTCTATCGGAAGGTGGCAGCTTTTCCAAAAACAAGTTAGAAAGGAGACATACCTATTGGGCCTTTATATGCTGTTCAATAAGCCCAGAGAGCATCATTCAATCGAAGACTCCAATCTTTCCGATTAGGTTGAATTGTTTTCTCCAAAATAATCTTGATTTATCGGTTTGAAACCTCCGCTTGGCCGTTTGTTTGGGGGTGATAGGGTGTAGCTATACGATGATGAACCCCATATTTCTTCATGAGTACTTCCATGACTTTATTGCAAAAGTGAGTTCCACGGACACTGATCAAAGCCCGAGGTGTACCAAACTTGGAAAAAACACAATGTTTTAGAAACTCTACCACAATTTTAGCATTATCATTTCGAGTAGGAGTTGCCTCTATCCATTTAGAAACATATCTACTGCTAGAAGTATATATAAATTTTCAAATGAAGAGATAAATGGGCCTATAAAATCAATACCCCACGCATCAAAATTTCACATACATGGATTGGGGATTGGAGCATTTGATTTCACCTAGTAATGTTTCTTATCTGTTGACATCTATCACAAGATTTACAGAATTCATATGCATCATGAAAAATTGTGGGCCAATATAATCCACATTCTAATACCTTATGAGCAATTCATTTCGGTCCAAAGTGGCCTCCACATGCATGCGAATGACAAAAAGTAAGTCTAGATGTTACCTCGATTTCCGAAACACATCATTGTATTGCTTGATTTGAGTAATGTTTCCATAAGTATGGATCATCCCAAATATAATATCAAGCTTCTCTTTTAAGTTTTTCTTTCTTGGAACGAGATAACTCAATAGGTAAAGAGCCTGTAGTAAGAAAGTTTACCATATCCGCATACCATGGAAAATATTCTTGGGTCAAAAATAGGCCCTCATCAGGGAATTCATCTCTTATAAAAAATCGTCATAAGGCATTTTTATCCTCGTGGATCTTAAGCTACCGGGATGCGTAAGCGACAACCTTGCGATCTTGCATCAGGACACATCCTAAACCGACATGTGATGCATCATTGAAGACTACAAAACCTTTACTTGACTCAGGCTGAACCAAAACAAGAGCTTACGTTAGAACAGACTTGAGCTTCTCAAAGCTTAATTGATGCTCCATAGACCACTGAATGAAATGTTCTTGCATAAAAGCTTAGTCAGGGGAGATGATATCAGGGAGAACCCCTCAAAAAATCTACTGTAATAACCTACTAAACCGAGGAAACTCTAAAGCTTAGAGATATTCTTTGGCTGTTTCCACTCAACCACAACTTTGATTTTCTTGGGATCAACTCAAATCCCCTCATCAATCACTACACGCCCTAGAAAGGCAACCTCAGATACCCAGAACTCGTACTTACTAAACTTCGCGTAAAGTTGTTTCTCACGAAGCGTCTGAAGTACAATATGTAGATGCTCATCGTGTTCAGTCATAGTTTTGGAGTAGATCAGTATGTTGTCGATAAAGACCACTAAAAAAATTGATTCAGGTACGATTGAAAACCCGGTTCATCAAATTCATGAACCCCCAATCAAGAAGTTCTTGAAGTTGAGCTTTCAGTTTATTAAGCTCCTTAGGTGCGATGCGGTAGGGGCAATGGATACTAGAGCAGTGCCTAGTAACAGATCGATACCAAACTCAACCTCCCGGGTCGGTGGTACACCCAATAATTCATTAGGAAAGACATCTGAAAAATCCCTGACTATCCGAATATCGCTAATAGTTAGCTTAGCAGGTGTAGAATAAAAAATAAAGGCAAGATATGCCTTACACCCCATCTTTACCAACCTTTCAGCTACAAGAGTGGAGATTACATTGGAAAGATAATCTCGACGCTCACGATCATAACTATCTCACTATTCTCTTCGATTCTCAGAGTAACTCTCTTGATCGCGCAATCGAGACTAACCTGATGTTCCACAAGCCAATCCATTCCCAAGATTAAATCAAACTCTCGAATGGTAGTTCCATCAGATCTGCTGGAAATACAAGTCCTTGAATCTCTAATGGTACTCGATTAAACACTTTATCAATCCGAGTGGACTAACCCAGAGAACTAATCACAGAAATTACACTAACAGTGCATTCAGTAGATACATTTAGTTTCTTAATGAGTAGAACCAATGTCAATCAATGTAAAATACGACATAGAATAAATAAAGAATGTACTTGTAATAATATCAGCGTCGTCCTTGTCCTCACGGTGTCGAGCTGCATAGACAAGTGTTAGCTATCGAGCCTCAGTCTAACTTGCACCCCTGTCCGGTGCCCCGCGACCCCTACCAAAAACACTACCCCTTATATCGGTACCCTGACCTCCAAGTGGCTTTGGTGTCACTCTCGGGGTCTGAATAGTGCTTGTAACTGTAACTGGTACTGGAGCTAGCATCTGATCAGATCGATATGGGCACTCTTGAACTTGATGCTCCATTGATCGACATTGAAGACAAGCTGCATATTTCTTGCAACACTCATCTGGATGGCATATTCCACAGTGAACACAATGCGCTACCGTGCTGGATGCTATCAATGCCTCAACCTTAAGAGGTCCATCGGGTCTCACCGATTTCCTAAGGCATTGAACAATATCAAGAAGTACTTTATCTCTCTTAACCTTACCTTGAACTCTCTCTTATTCCTTTCTCTCGCACTCAATGCGCTTAATATCCTTAGCAATCTTTACCTTATCAAGCAAGACCGTGAAGACTCATTCCCTTTAAAGAGCTATCAAAACCCGTAAATCATACCTCAATCCATCCCCAAATCTCGCACACTTGTTGTGCTCAATCGTGACTAATTCTAGAGCATACCTGCTTAATCTCAAGAACTCGACCTCATACTCAGCTACGGACCTCTCTCCCCGAACCAAACTCATGAACTCCCGTCGACGAGCCTCGACGTAACTGGCTCCTATGTACTTGCCCTGAAAGGCATTCTTAAAGTAGTCCCATGTCACTAACTCATGTTGAGCGCCTTGCTCAACTGTCAATCACCATTGGTATGCCTCATCCCGGAGTAGAGATATAGTGACCCACAATTTCTATGTCGGTGTGCAATCAATGTCATCCATAATACGCTCGGTTACCTTGAACCAATACTCAGCTACGATAGGAGTGACTCCAGTTACACCCATGAATAGCTCAGCTCTGTATGAATGGAGCCACTCAGTAACTGATCCCCGACCTATCGATCCCAGCGACCCTCTCCAACATGCGCAACATAGCATAGGACACAAGATCGTCCCCAATCGACTCAGTCTGAGATCCCATCTCAGTAGTAAGAGTACTAACGATCTCATTGGTCTCTAAAATGGGAAGGCTACCCATGGAGGATGACTCACCTCGAGCTCCTCCTCGATGCCCACGATGCCCTCGCATCTCTCGTCCATGACTCGCTCGTGAACTCGCCCCTTTAATGTCTATAATATCAGATGTGCACAAATCAGTTTAGTGTTTTATCAGAATTTTCCTAATATATTATGTCAGATAACAGTTCAAACACAAAATCAGTTGTCACAGTACAGAATGCATACAAATTCTATAAAAAAAATACTTACAGGCACGGCGTCGAAAACTCGACCTTTCTAAATCAGTTATTCAGTTCCTACTTTCATATAATCACATTCTAGCTACATAGATAGACCCACTACACAGTCCGAGTGTTGTCTAACCTGGCTTTGATACCATTAAATGTAACACCCTATACCTAGCCTAGAAGAAATGACTAAGTCTAAGTTATCACAACATCAACGCAAAGGAACTAAGCAATAATAACATCAATCTACAGCAGTTAAACCTTAACATAACATGTCGAAAATACCCAAAGAAAAGAACATCAAACTTAAGTGCACACAACAGTTATCCATAGAAATACTAGACTAACATCCATATGTACCACCTCATAATTCCTAGGAAAGCATAATAAATCCTACGAATGATCGAGTCCCTCGTCCGCCGGTCATCAAGTTTGAGAAGGTCCTAAAATTCCATTAAAGAAGTTAGTATACATATAATAGAATTTCACAATCTGAATGAACATAATTACTCAGAATACCATTAACGGTTCAGTAATTTCAGTCGGTTTGATACCAATTACACAGTCAATAGATATAGTTTGTTTATACAATCAGTGATTACAGTTCAATTATACAGTTGACAGATATAGGTATCATTTCAAATTCACATTTAGTTATAGGTACAAATATAATTATGCAACCCCCAACCCTGCACACCGTCTCTGTCCCACCCAACACACCAATATTCATCCCTACACACCATATAATGTCAGTATGACATGTTGCAATGTTTACAATGTCATTGTCGGATCAGATGGTATTTTCAAGTGGTTTAACCATTAAAAGTTCAAATACTTCCTTCAATTCATAATCCCAATCCCATGCAGATGCAAGAAAAGATATCAGATCATATATTTTAGTTACATGCATAAATATGCTTCAAATACGTATCGATATTGATAACACATGAATTATAAGTTTTAGATCCACAGAATCAGATTTCAAACATGCTTATTAACTTTCAAATATCAACTTATACCATACAAGTTTTACAGTTAACATATGGTCACTTTATACAACATTTATGAATAAATACATAATACACACGGTCTAACACACGGTCATGTGCTAGCCCGTTTGTGACACACGGCATGTCACACGCCCGTGTGTGACACACGGCCTATCACACTCCCATGTGTCTACCTCGTGTGTCCCTTGTACCTTAAACCATAAAATAGTATGCACACACGGCCTGGCACATGCCCTTGTGCCCAGTCTGTATGCCCAAAATAGTTTACACACATGGCCTGACACACGTCCGTGTGTCCCTTGAATCTTAATTTAATGGCACACGGCCTGGACAGAAACCCATGTGCCTTCGAACAGTGGAATTTTATAGGTAAAAATGCAAGAATTTGTAGAAATTCTAAAGGGGTTCGACACCCAACCTGTTACGAAGTTGATACGAAATTGTTTCCACACTACACAAAGTCTAGACAAAAGATTAATCGAGTAAATAAAAAACAATTATAATGATCACTAGATTACGCTCAAATCACAACATCAAATTCTTCGACACAAAACCAACTAAAAAACGTGCTTACCTCCGTATAACAACAAAGTCGTAGAACTAATGCCCTGAAGAAGTGTTAACATCACAATCCTCATCGAAAAAGGAACCAAAACTAACTTTTAAAAAATAATTTCGATAATTTCAAGAACAACCGACTCACAAAAAATGATTACACAAAATAACGGAATTTAACTAAAAACTTACTCAATAAGACTTCGATTTATAGGAAAATGAGACAAACGATTACTTCGATGAAATTTTAGTGTAACTGATTAGAAAACTTCCAAACTTAAAGAGAATTCTACGATGGTATACCAAGCAATAGATGACAAAAGAAAATAGAAGGAACGAAGGAAAGAAAGTTATTTTAAAAAAAATAATAACTAAAGAGGAAACCAATTAACTTAAGTTCATTTTGACGTAATTGTACAAAAATAAATACGCACGCACGTATGTGCAAGGTTTCAAACATGACTAGAAGATAGATAGATTCTTGACCATTGAACCACTAGGCTCATTGTTGACACAACAACACAAAATTTAATTTATGTCTCAAACAGAAGGTCTCAGATTAAAAAAAAGGAAAATATAGCAGTTCAGGAAATACAACTCGAACCTCAGATCTCGGGTACCCATATAGAACACATAACCAAAGAAATAGAGACAAATTTGTTGATATGACTCATATAAAGAAGTTTAGAATATTGGGGCGTTACATGGAGGTTGTGCAATCAGTTGGAAACTGATAGTATTAGAAAAGACCATTCATTTCTCCTTACTTATGGTGTAATTTGTTCCCATTTTATCATTTTTTAACATGCGTTTTTAGCATTTTTAACTTAGTAACCGCATTTTCTAATTCATTGATGCTAGATTAATTTTCTTTAATATTATCCTGTTTTTGTTACTAATGTCACCACATTTAGTGTTCAGTATTGCATCCAAAGTTGTCAGTGTAGGAGTCTGTCCGAAAAGATCAACGCATGAAGGTATCCAAGGTTGTCGCTGCAAAATAGAACCTAAATTTGTGCCCAAAAAAGTCACCATAACCGACAACTATCTGATGAACAACTAGTATAACCAACTTGTACATCTAGAGGAAGTTGGATCTGAAAGAAAGGACACCTGTACTTGGCAATGGTTGATAAATACTGATGAGAGAGGATCTTCTTCAAGCTTTATATTCCATATTTTTTACGCATAAAAAACTTCCTCTTCAAAATTTTCTTAAGCTTGCTTCCGTGGCAGCTTAACTTCATTAAGGGGGACCTGATTGTGACAAGAAGGCAAATCTGCTCCTAAAGTGGAGCATGCTTAATTGCGATGCAAGAGGAGTGTAAGGGAATGGTTCTAGTAGACTAGGAATAGGATGCTTCAATTCATTCTTTTATTCTCTCTTTAAACGTTGATGAATTTTTAATTAATTGAATTTGTATGGAAGTACAATTTAATTTCAGATCAAGTATGATATCTATTTCAATCTTCCTTCACAGTTTATGTTTAGATTTAATTGTTTGACCACGAAAGTGTGATTGCAGTCACTGCGACTGGAAAGTGCAGAACAAATTAAGTTAACAAGCAAGTCAATAGAAGTTGCTTGGGGATTGAAGGAATTCTACCCACTTGTTCTTGAATATTTTGCATTGTCGGCTATGGAAGGTGTGGTTAGTGTGAGTATTTAAGTCTTTGATAAACAGGGAAGTCCAGGTTGGTAAGATTCATTTAGCCTAATTGTGGCGACAATTTATATATCAGTTACCTTGTGATCACATTTAGCTATTTGTCAACTTTTCAAGTCAGGGAACCCCATCTCAGTATCACTGTTTTTACTTTTTAAATTTTTTGTGGGATCAATATATGATAGTTTTAAACCTATCTATCATACTTGCATCGACAGTATACGCTTGCACAAATTGCTGTGACATTCATAGCACGATAAAGTTTTGGCGTCATTGTCGAGGATGACATTTGTTTGATGTTTTTATTTGTCTTTGCATTTATTTATTTTTTCTTAATCTTTATTTGTATTGATTTGTTTTATTGTTGTTACTATTTTCACTTGTTCACTTAGGAGTTTATGACCAGGTGAAATCCTGAAAATATTGTTGACTTAGATCCGGAAATTGATCGAACCATTAGAAGGAGGCGACAACAGCAAAGAAACATGGCTTTGCCAGGAATCAATACTAAAATAGCACCACTGCCACCTCAAAATCCTCTAATACAGCCACAAGTTATCAATAATTCACCGCCACCACAAGAAGATTAATTGCAAAATCGAACCATTTGAGATTTTATTACTCCAATTTTGGATGATTTGTAGCCAGGTGTGTTCAACCAGCAATTCAAGCTGGAAATTTTGAGCTAAAACCAGTCATGTTCCAAATGTTAAATTCTAATAGGTAGTAGGCTAGATTGCCACATGAAGATACAAGAGAGCATATTAAACTTTTCTACTGATTTGTGCTTCTTTCAAGCAGCAGGGTGTTCCTGATGATGCATTACAAATGCAACTATTTTCGTACTCATTACAAGGACGGGTTCGAACTTGGTTCCTTGGATTACCTGTTGGATCGATTACGTCGTTGAATGCACTTACAACTCAATTCGTTTTACGTTTCAATCCACTAATAATGTATGCTAAGCTCAAAAATGATATCACTGCATACCACTAACTTGATGACAAGAATCTACATACAACATGGGAGCACTACAAATCCTTGCTTCGACGCTGTCCCATGCATGGAATTCAACAGGAAACGTAGATCGAGATATTTTACATTGGGTTGAATACGTAGACAAGAAATCTTATCGATGCATCTAAAAATGGTCCTTTGTTGGACTGTACCTATGATGAAACTATGATAATTTTAGAGAGGATTGAACAGAATGACTACCAATATCCGATCTCTCGAGCTGCTTAACTCAAAACAAAACCTGGAGTTATTGAGTTAAACGCTATATCAGCTCTGAGTGCACATGTATCTTCGTTAGCAAACATGATAAAGAACATGAAGGGGACAAGTGAAGTTACTCCCATCCAAGTTGCCCAACAAATGGATGTCCTGACATTTTGTTGCGAAGTTTATGGCAATAATCATAGGTATGAAGATTGTCCACAGCATGTTGAGAATGTGTTTTATGTTAATAATATTAGAGGAAATTCTTTTGGTAATTCCTATAACAGCTCAGTTCGAAACCAACAGCCTTGGGGGAATCAAAATGCAACCACATTTAGATATGGAAATTCCTCGAACCAAGGAAATTTTCGACAAGGGAATTATTGTCAATAGCAGTAAAATTTGAACCTAAGTCCTCAAATGCATGTACATCAAGATCAGTTGTAGCCATACATTCGTGTAGTCACAAAATCTTCAATATCAAAACTGCGTCTGCAAGGACAATGATAGCAACAGTAGTCATCCCAACCATCGGCTGATCCATTAGCAGCCCTTGAATCTTTTATACGTGAACATATCACGAAGACAGAAGCTATTGTGCGAGGAAATTCCTCTTCCATTCGAGCATTGGAAGCACAAGTAGGACAACTAGCTTAAAATATAAGCACAAGACCACCAGGTGCTTTACCGAGTGACACAGAACCCCAACTCAAGAGGAAAGGAGCATTGTGAGGCTATCACTCTTCGAAGTGGAAAGAAAACTGTCGATCCAAGTAGTAAATCAAAAGCAGTAACTAATATCATTTATGATCCGGACTAGGATCAGGATAATGCACCAGAAGAAGCTACAGAAGAATCAATCAAAGCAGTTCTACTAGTTATTACTCCCATGCCTACGATCAGACCTACAAAGTTGTCGACTCAGTTGACAATGTAAACGTAACCTGTTATGTCAAGGCAAACAGATGACCCTATACCCTTGCCATTCCCACAGCAATTCAAGGAATAAGGGCATGATAGACAATACCAGCAGTTTCTTACTATATTACACAAACTTCATGTCAATATCCCTCTTGTGGATGCATTAGTGTAGATCCCCACTTATGGGAAATTCATGAAAGATCTATTATCTAAGAAGAAGAAGCTGACTGTGATTAAAATAATTGCGCTCACAGAAGGATGCAGTGCAGTGTTGACAAATAAGTTGCAACCTAAGATGAAGGACCTTGGAAGCTTTACAATCCCATGCTCGATTGGTAATCATTATTTGGGTAAAGCTTTATGTGACTTAAGTGCGAGTATCAACCTGACATCACTATTACATCATAAATTAGGATTGGTAAGAAGCCCACTACAGTGACATTGCAAATGGCAGATAAGTCATTAGCGCAACCTAAAAGACAAATTAAGTACATCCTTGTTCTCGTAGACAAGTTTGTATTGCTTGCTGATTTCATTATACTTAATTGTGAAGCCGATAAAGAAGTACCCATAATCTTGGAAGGCTCATTCTTAGCTACGGGACACACTCTTATTAATGTGTACAAGGGAGAATTAATAATGCATCATAATAGGGAACATGCCACTTTTAGTGTCTTCAAAGCCACTCCCTATCGCGACAAGGAAGAATGTCATCACATTGATGTGTTGGATAAATCATTTAAAGGAGAATTCAAGGAGCATAGCACAAGATTTATTAAAAATTTTGTGGCGACATCGTATAAAGATGTTATACTAAATTGTGACAGCAAGGTTGAGGCGAATAAGATTAAGATTAAGCCAAACTGGTTTATAAAACCTCATATGTTGACTAATAGAAGGAACCTAGCTCTGAGATCTTCTATAGATAAAGCTCTTACTATGGAATTACAACCATCACATACTTCTCTGAAGTCCAAGTTCACTCTTTTGTCAGTGCAAAAATATATTATTATTGCTGCATTTCGTATGCTGACTCACCAAAGGATCAAAACGTATCAGAAAAGAAATCATGACGACTCATCCTTTTAAACCTAACCATTAGATTGGTTTAAAAAAGGTCAATCTGATTGGATGCATTTATTTATAGCAGACCTGCTAACCCTTCTTTGCAGTACATACAAACATGCCTTCTCTCTCTATAAAGCAATTTTTTTGCCCCGACTGTTTCACTCACAAACCTCCATTGCTATACTTAAAAATTTGCTTCGATTTCTCATCCTTCTTAATATACTTTTGTGACCGCCAGCTATGATCAGAACAAGAGGAGAAAAGACATCAACAAGATTCGTTCATAAATCGTCCTCTGCTGCGACAACTCGTGAAATAGAGCAGCAACCCTCTAACGAACCAGTGATGTTCATAACTAAGGTAGCCAAGGAATGCTTCCAAGACAATATGCTGAAGAGAAATTGCCATCCAGAGCAAGGTTTCAATTTGTCGAAATGAAGGGACTTTGGAAAGCAAGTAACTCGCACTATCGCGAGAATGGACTGAGAGACATTTTGCGACCATCCTGGGGCTTATTCCTCATCTATAGTGCGAGAATTCTACGCCAACATTATTGACCAGGAGTCCGAATTTATATTTTTTGTGAAGGGTTAATACCATGGGACGCCACAACCATCAACGCAATATACAATACTGTAGTTGATTAAGATGAGCATGCAGAGTTTATTGAAGAAATAACTGAAGAAGGAATCGAGATGTTGATAAGAGACCTATGTGTCGAAGGTGCTATGTGGACAGGTTCAAAACCGAGCAACTACACCATGCACAGAAGATTTCTATCACTGTAAAGTAAGGTGTGGTTTCATTTCATTAACAACCATTTAGTACCTTCTACACACAGTACGATAGTCACCCTTGATCGAATGTGTATGATACATTCGATCATAAAGGGTAAAAAGATAGATTTCAGTGCAGTGTTGCATCAAGAAATTACGAAATGCGCAGTAAAGCAAATAGCATACTGTTATTTCCCTCTTTGATAACATGATTATATCAGCAGCGAGGTATAGTGCCTCGAGAAGTAGAGGAAATCCTAGAAAATAAGGGCCCGATCAATGGCGCGTCAATTGAGAGGATGGCTAGTGGTAAGGAGACTCCTATAATAAAAGAAGTAAATATCAGGAGGATGAAGAAGAGTAAGGAAAAAAGTGGCAACTGCAGTATGCATGTGACTGCAAACCTAGCATTGTGGTGCAAAGTTAAAGAGCTGGAGTAAATTATTGATGCTATTAACATCAGGCAAATAAAACTTGTTGCCATAGTTGAAGAAACAGAACATTCAAAAAATCTATTCTATGCCTACACCAAGGCATGGAATAGTGCCATGCTGACCACCATGAGGAGAATGAGCACAGCACCTCTGCCAAAATTTTTGATCTTCTCTCTGATCATCAGGGAAACCGAACCTTCAACTGATGAAGTCGATTTTTTGAGAGAAGGAACACTCCACAGCTTCTCCACCAATAGTGCATATTTTGAATGAAGAAAGAGAGGTGGAATCAAAGGAGGTAGAGGATTGTTTAAAGAACATTGCCAGCTTATTCGAAGAGGATTTCCCTACTAATTTTGAGACTACTGATGCTGCTGAAGAAGAAACTCCTACTAAGGGAGAAGCCACATCCGTTGAAGAAATGAGACAAGAGGAGAAGAAAGAAGAAAAAGAAGAGGAAGAAGCCAGAGCAAATTCATCAGAGGAATTTGTCCCTGCACCAATAGTTGTGGGTGCAATAAGTGAAGAATTGGTGCCATCTGCTGCGAGTTAGGTAGAGGCTATGACAACACCAATTGAGGATTCAAATCCATTGGCCATAATAGTCTACACTGAGCCAATGGCAGAGATCCATCCTTCCAATGTCATAGCCGATGAAGCTGGGGTTTAGTCTGCTGTTACAAAGCAATCCAGAGACAAGGTGAAGCCCAAAGAAAAGAAACGCAAGCACATGAAAGATAAAAAGCGTTACAAAGCAGAAAGGAAGCGTAGGAAATAGAAAACCAATGCAGCCACATCTTCAGCTGCTGTAAATTAAGTGAGTTTTTTAGTTTTCAGTTTTAACTGTCATGCATATCATGTAGTTATCATTTATTTATTATTGCATCTTTTGTTTTTGAATTTTTATTGTCACTGCATCTACATTTATCATTGCATTTCCATATATATTTGTATATTAATGTCAGTGCATTGGGGTCAATGAAGACCTTAAGCTTGGGGGGAATGTATATGGATTGGAAATGCAATTGCACCCACATTTAAAAAAAAAATTGTCCTTTGAATTCAATGAAAGCATGTAATATTATGTGATTGCATTTTTGTTTTCATTCGATGCTTAATTCTTGAATCACATGAAATGCTAATGAATGAGTTGGATAAATGTGATTGAATGTTGTGTCTCTATTTTTTTTAGATGAATGGTTGAGATTGTATTAGTAATGAATTAGTAGTATCATTATTTGAATCTTGAATAAATTTTCCATTTACAACTGCTTGTATCTAAGTATAATTATGAATAAAAAACTTCAAAGTGGGTGTATTGTGAACTATCAAGAGGGAACACTCCAATGCAAGTGTTAAAAAAAGTAATCAAGCCGAAGGCTGTCACGCAAAAGTGTGTGTCGGTGCAATTACATACTCCCTATGGGTTTGTTGCACCCCATCGTTACTTCTCATGAACAAAGGTACAATAATGCAACGACATCCCTCAGTCACATAAAAAAAGGAAGAAGAAGAAAAGATAAGAAAGAAATATATTTATATTAGAGTACAATAAATGTTGTTTTGCTAGAATAAATTTAAGATTTAAAACATTATGCTAGCATTGATGAAACTGTAATTTTCGTTATTTGTAACTATAAATTGTCGGTGCAATATTCTGTCATGTGAATGCAATTCATACATTAGGATTTCAGAAGATTCAAGTTACTAGAATGGCTATTGCTTTGACAAAACCTTTTGTTATGACTTCATTAGCTTTTGTGTGCTTGAGGACAAGTAAAAATTCATGTTTGGGGGTGTGATAGCATTAGAAAAGACTATTGATTTCTCCTTACTTAGGGTGTAATTTGTTCCCATTTTATCATTTTTTAGCATGCATTTTTAGCATTTTTAACTTAGTAATTGCATTTTCAAATTCAGTGATGCTAGGTTTAATTTTCTTTATTTTTTCTCCTGTTTTTGCTACTAATGTCGCCACAATTAATGTTCAGTATTGCATCCAAAGTTCAATGCAGGAGTCTGTCCAAAAAGATCAACGCATGAAGGTATTTAGGGTTGTCGCCACAAAATAGAATCCAAATTTGTGCTCAGAAATGTCGCCATAACCAATGACTGTCTGATGAACACACCAGATCTGCGTGAATATATAACTGGTATAACCAACTTGTACAGCTAGAGGAAGTTGGATCTAAAAGAAAGGACACCTGTACTTGGCAATTGTTGATAAATACTGATGAGAGAGGATATTCTTCAAGCTTCATCTTCCATATTTTTTACGCATAAAAACTTCCTCTTCAACATTTTCTTAAGCTTGCTTCCATGGTAGCTTAACTTCATTGAGGGCGACCTGACTGTGACAAAAAGACAAATTTGCTCCTGACGAGGAGCATGCTTAATTGCGACGCAAGAGGAGTGTAAGGGAATGGTTCTAGTAGGCTAGGAATAGGATGCTTCAATTCATTCTTTTATTCTCACTTTAAACGTTGATGAATTTTTAATTAATTGAATTTTTATGGAAGTACAATTTAATTTCAGATCAAGTATGATATCTATTTCAATCTTCCTTCACTGTTTATCTTTGGATTTAATTGTTTGACCACGAAATGTGATTGTAGTCACTGTCACTAGAAAGTGCAACTACAAATTAAGTTAACAAGCAAGTCAACGGAAGTTGCTTGAGGATTGAAGGAATTCTGTCCACTTGTTCTTGAATATTTTGCATTGCCAGCATTGGAAGGTGTGGTTAGTGTGAGTATTTAAGTCTTTGATAAAAAGGAAGTCAAGGTTGGTAAGATTCATTGAGCTTAATTGTGGCGACAACTTACCTATCAGTTACCTTGTGATCACATTTAGCTGTTTGCCAACTTTTCAAGTCAGGGAACCTCATCTCATTATCACTATTTTTACTTCTTAAATTTTCTTAAATTTATTCGAAAAATTATTCTCAAACCTTTACTTCATTTTCTTATTAATTTGCTCCGACATTATTCACTACAATCTCTTTTGTTCGAACTTCTTTTGCATTGACAATTATAAACATAAGCAGCCATCTCTGTGAGATCGATATCTGATAGTTTTAAACCTATCTACTATACTTGTATCGACAGTGTACACTTGCACAAATTGCTGTGACATTCATAGCGCGATCAAAGTTGCTAAAGGGTTACAACAAAGGTCCTCCCGAGATACAATGAAGTTTTGAATTTCCTTTGATTAGAAAAATCGTCGAATTCCCTAACTCTTACTCTAATTTCTGAAAATTGAAATTGATTGTAAAAAGAAATGCAAATTTGTGAGCATCATAGACCATCTATTTACATGAATTCAATGGACATTTGTTGAAGAGTCACAACCCTTTCATATTGGACATACCTTTTGGAAGAGACTTGTCCCATGGAAATGTATCAATTGGATGATAAATCATCACTTTTCAATTAAATTTGAAAGATGATAAATCATCACTTCTAATTTGAATAGTGCTCATTAATTTGCAATCTATAAATTTCCAACATTCGTGTCAAGGTGGAGATTGTTAAAGTTGTGTGACCCAAATTCTAAGAGATTGCTTGCAAATCAAGTTAAACAAAATATATTATCTTTCTAGAAGATTTAGTAGTATTACATATTTTGCATTGATTGAAATAATATATTTTGCATTGATTAGAATTAGGCTTTTTCAACCTATAAATAGATGTGGTTGAAACTCCTCTTGTATCATTCAAATTCGATATTAGTGAATTTTCTTCTCCTCTACCCCCGTGGTTTTTCTTGAAAGGGTTTTTCACATAAAATCTATGTGTTCTATTTTTCTTTCTTTTCTTTGCGATCATTCTACGTTTCCATTATCGATGTTCGATTTTTTTTAACATCGTATTTATGCTTAACTTGTTGAGTTATGTATGAATTTTATATTGCATGAGAAAAGATAAATTTACCCCTGTTGTTGTATTGATCAGAGTAGCACAACAGAAGCATGATTTAGAGTTAATATGTTTACCCTACACTATATGATTGATGTTTATGTATGTAAATAAGTTATGTGAATATTGTGAGGTGTGAATGATGGTTTTATGGTGTGTTTGGTGGTCGGTTAGGAGATTCATGTAAGTGGCTCATATGACGTTTTGGATTAGGGTTGGACCATCCCAGTCGGGTTTGGAGCACCATAACATCGTGATGACGCGACTCTAGATGTCATAAGGAGGCGAAAACGACGTGGTGACGTGTATTCAGCTTAAACAAGGTTTCTTCTCCTAGGTAAACTCTAATATTGTTTCCTATTAAACTCTAATTAGTCTAGGGTTATTTTAATCATATTTAACTTACAAATTTAGACTATAAAAGGGGCTATTGTATCCTAGATTAATCATCTTCATCATCTTTGAGATTGAGAGAGTTTTATGATTTTTGAGGAATTTCGAGTTTTATCTAGAGTACTTTATTCTTTCAGGGTTTAAGGTTTATTTGTTGAGATTAAACTCATCTTCTACTCTTTCTGTATTTGCTCATTTAGTAAAGTTTCCTTTGCCAGTGATTTTTTGTCCTCATCTTTGGAAGAACTTTTCCACGTAAATATTTGTGTGTTTGATCTTCTCTTCTTTTACTTTTATTTTCTCATTGCATATACGGGTCAATCCTCAACACCTTCCTTCAAGGTTTTATATAATAGAAATTCTATCACACACATAAGCATGTAGAAATAACTAATTTAGACAATAGGTAAATACATATGGAATAAATATGAAATTAAAATACAAAATTAGTTTAAATTGAGAGTAAAGAGAAATTTAAATAGGTAAATACATCATATTAAGAATATTAAATGTACTGTAATTGTTTATCGCAGTATTGTCATTTTCCTTTAGTTGGTATTGAGTTGACTTGTGACACGAGTTGAAATGTATAAATATATCAAAATAAACTTTTGGTTGAAGTGGTAAAAAAGGATTTTATAGATGTTGGTGACTCCATTCTATCATGCTCAGATGAATCAACACTAGGTCCCATCAAAGACTCCTTATAAGAAATTCTCGGTTTCAAATCCTGCAAAATAGCTTAGCCATTCCGGTCAATTGTAGGATCCTTCTACTCCAGAGGTTGATCCACCCTCCTTCGCACCTTCTTCGTGGCCCGACCAATTCCACCATTCGGAATTAGGCATATTATTTACATGAAATTGTTAAAATGATATTATTATTTGTACTAAATTTATTTGAGTGTTTCAAGTTTGGATCATTGAAATATTTCAAGTTATTTCAAATTTGAATCATTTAAGTCAAAACTTGAATCATTATGAATTAAAATCGTTTCAAATGTTTTTTTTATTATAAATAAATTCTCATATTTTACTTTTGCATTTAATTTAGCATTTAGGTGTATTATTAAAATGTCATTTCTCTTAATTATTCTTCAAAAACCCCCCAAAAAAATTATTTTATAAAATAAATATAACATGGTAAAAATTAAATCACCTTGGGAAAAACAGACAAATTCGTTCACTTAATAATCAAGAAAAAATGAAAGAATATGATTTTCTTTTATTTTGGTCTACTTCGTATTAGTTAAATGAATTAAAACTATATTCTACAATGATTATGTTAAAACTGCCTTAATATGCTTTAATTTTTTAATAATATTCAATAGTTTGAATATGAAATATTTTTTTTATATTAACTACAGTAATTAAGAATATAATAGTTACGAAAAAATAAATAAAAATACCCACGTAAAATCAGTTGCTTCACATATCGCATTAAAAATTATTTAAATGTTAGGGCCAATTTTTTATTTTAATAAGTGGATCATAATGTAATTATTCAGCTCAAGAAGTCCATTTTATCCCTTCTGCTGAATTCCCAAAGTCCACATTTAGAATTATTTTGATTTTTTAGTTTTATTTGATTAGTTGTCGTAATTAGATTTTCATTAGGGTTAGGAAAACTTATTTTGGGATCTATAAGTAGCATGGCCGTCCACCCTTATGAAATACACTTGATTTTTATATTTTTGTGTTAATAATAATTCTCTTTGAGTTTTTCTTCGAGAATTGCTCTTGAGTGTCTTTTAGAAGTTGTTTTAACAATATTTTAAGTTGTGGGAATCATCTTCAAGCATTTTCTTGCCGAGATCTCTTTCTTGGAGGGGAATTAGAGCCATTGAAGGAAGTTGTGGATTCTTATCGTTTCCAAGGCTTCTTAGGATGTCATCTTCTCTTTTCTATCATTAATCTATTGTTTCCTGTTTAATTTACTTTGATTCTTACTGTTTTGATTTGATGATTTAATTGATTTTAGTTCTAGGTTGAAATTGCTTCAAGAGGGACGTTCTCTTACCTTGCTCCATCCAGAAACACATAAAAAATTAGGAGTTTCATTATTTTCTTGTTGTTTCAATCATTCTTGCCCAAATAGTTTGCTTTTGTTGTTAAAATCACTTCTAACAATTCTACTTGCATTTTATATTTCCAGATTTGGTTGGGATGATTTCATGAAGTACAAGGATAGTTTCTTTCATCCAAGAAACCCTAATTTCATTCTCTATTGGATCCCTTACCAACCGACTCCTCTTTTTTTTTTTTTTAATTTCGTTTGTTTCTTCTTCTTGTCAACTAATCTATTTTCATTGTTTTCATTTCAGTTTATGTTCGTCTAGAGCTCTAGGATAGATACGCGACTTAGACAAGCTACGATCCTTTTTCGCATGCGTTTCTTATCACTTTTGGTCTACTTTGTATTAATTAGATGAAATAAAACTATATTGTACAATGAATATGTTTAAAATGCATTAATATGCTATCATTTTTTAATAATATTCAATAATTCGAATATGAAATATTATTTTATAGTAACTATAGTAATTAAGAATACCATATTAACAAAATAAAAATTAATTGTGTAAAATCAGTTGCTTCACATCTGGCATTAAAAATTAATTATATATGAAAGTAGAGGTAATAATAAAAATATATAAATATGTTTTATATATAAACAAAAATATTCATACTAAACTATTCATTTGAAATTAGACAATAACATATATGTATATTATATATAGAACAATGAGACTCTGCTTGCATTCCCGATCACCGGATGATATATTTTGTTTCTTATTGAATGATATGCTAGGTATAACATAAGAAAGATATAATGTAATTGAGATTGTATCATATTGAGACTAGAGCTCAACTCTCTTTCTTTTTGCCAACACACACACACACACACGTGTACACACAAACAGATTCCATAATATTCGACTAATCGAGAACATATCTTAGATTATAGAGTCCAATTTCTAAAATGTATTTTTTTTTTAAAAATTAACTTATTTTACAAATTAAACAACAAGAAATTAAAAAAAAAATCAAAACAATATCACCTAATTTGACGTAATTTCTAAAATAGGGTCTCATTCCAAACCCTATAAATAGGTAATATCAAAATTATTCCAATGAAACCGAAGACCAGCCATGGGAGTCTCAAACATGAAAACATGGTTAATTTGTTTGGCTCTAATCGGTATAGTGGTGATGGAAGAGGTGATCCAAATCGATGCGGCTATGACAATCCACCATCCAGAGGTCTCCGGTCTTGTTTCCTACCGTCGCCTTCTTCAAGAAGCTGTTAATCCTTGGAACCGTGGTTGCTCAAAACTCACTAGGTGTCGAAATTAACGAATATTTTGATAATATGTGATGGTATCTTTCTTATATAAATATAAAATCCTCTTCATATTAATGCAACATGATTAATACTATTTATCTCTTTCTTTTACCTAACTTGGTTCGATTTAATCATGATTTATGATTTGGCTTTTCATTGTTATGATGCCAAAGGTTTTGTGTCTCTACTCGATCGTGGATCTTGTAACTTTGATACAATTATGATGCGTAAATATAATAAATATATAATATAATAGGATATAAGCAAATAATATAAATAGAATATTATATGAAATATACTGAAAATTAATATAATATAATTATTTCTTTTTGTGGGGACGTGGGGTAAAGGGAGAAAGGAAGGAGATAGAGAAAAAGAATGAAAAAAGCCGAAAAGAAGCATTTATTTTTTTTTGTGAGTTATTTTTTATGCTTAAATTGCTACTACAGAATTATTATATATTTATATGAATATTTATTGGTTAATAGTTTGTTATATATTGACATTTTATTTATTGGTATTTTAAATAGTTTATATGTACTTATTTTTGTACCATGTTTTTACAATGTTTCGATTAATCTAATGTTTCGCATAATTTGTTTTTCATTGTTGCCAAATACTTATGTTCGTCTTTATCATTCATAATGATCTTTTAAAATCATCTAAATAAGTTTGTAAAAAAATATTTATTACATATATTATTCTTAATTGAATATGTAATTATATTTTGTGTGTTTCAAATGGGTAGATTCATTGGTCGGTTTAGAATTCAAGCTCATTTGGCTGAAAAATAAAATAATTTAATATTTAAAAAAAACCTACTCTATTTTATTTTTAAATGTTTTATTTAAAGGATATGTTTTAATGTAAGATTGCGATTTGATTTTTGATTCGTATATGATTAGTTTAAATATTTTATTTTTAAATAGACATTTGAACAAATTAGTCTATTAAATCATTCATGGATTGATATGAATTATTTAAATTATTTCTTTCTAATTTGACTTGTATGGAGTGGTGATTAAAGCTTTTGTTAGACGCTCTTTTGGCATGGGTTTTGTAATGCCCAAACGCGACCTGATTCGTCGAGCTTGGGTGTTACTAAACACAATACTTAACAAATTATCTAATCAATTGAACACTTTAAATATTGCAGATTAATTATTTCTTTAACTAGAGGACTTAATATCCAAAAATAAAGAAGTATATAAAATAACTTATTACTATAGATTTATCATAACTTTTTACAAAGTGGAAGTTCAATAAAAATAAACACATAAGGTGTAACCCTAGACTACACCACATTTCCACTGTTAGCATAATAACCCGATACGCCTCTTCCTTGATGTATTCTTGGCATCGTCCCCTAGGCGTAGTCTTTTAACATCAATACCTGAAACATAAACACGACATGAATAAGTTTAGGAAAACTTAGTAAGAACTAAAACAAAGTACCTTGGTTGATGCTTATGTAATAACTGAAGGAGCATCTATGCCATTTACTCTTTCTTAATCATTTACTTTTGATTTGGGCGAATACCATCATAATCTCAAACTTACGCTTGTGCGCCAACTACTACACTATTACTTGTGCCATTTCTTACAACTATCAAACTGACTTACACTTTCCATACATTCCTCTACTCTTTTTTTGCTTAAAAATACCATAAACATATCTTTCGCAGTCCACTACAATCTGACCATCTTTTTGCATATACTCTTACTCTAGAAAGACTATTCACTGGTACTAATTATTGGCGGATACATACACGACTGACGGTGGCTCATACAATTTATTTACCATTAGTTTTGTAATGCCCCTAACCCGTAACCGTTGTCGGTTTAAAGTCTAGGAGCATTACAAAACATTTTATATTAATTAATAAGCTTTAAGACCATTAATCAATCACATATAAAAATGCTCACACACATGTATAATCATGTTAAAATACATTTATTCTACTCAATTTTGCCTACTTGGATATTGACTGCCTTCGAACGTACTCCCGTTCGGTGTGTATTTTGGGCTTCCACAAGTATACGGGTCAAGTTGTAATATAATTTTACAACGAAGTAACGAGTAGTCCAAGCATCATACCCAAGGGAGGAAAAGTAATAATAATTTCAATTTCTTCACAAAAAAGATCTAATTAGTACTCTTCTTAGAAGTAAGAAAATAAAATAAGGGTTTGATTTTTTTTAAAACTAATAAAAAACATAAAAGTAAAATAATGCAAAGGAAAATGAGATAAGAATTTGATAAACTGATTTATGGGGGATTAGCTCGCTTTGGTATGATTTCTTCAACCGTTGCTTTTGGGGTTTTCGTCAATCAACTAATCACTACCCTAGCAAGATCTTTCAATCTTCCACTAACATAACGAGTCAATAAGAAATACTTATCTTCAACCGTTGCTTTTGGGATAAATGCGTTCATGAATGGGCAATACCAATATTGGGTTAATTCCCACCTAAATTACTTCCTTGGGTGTTAGGCCTAGGATTTGTTTCACGTTCTTCTTTTTCCAAATAGTTGATCCATTGAAGATCCCTATACAATAATTAAATAATCATACATCCAATCTCTGGTCTCCACAAAGGGATTAGTTCCTCATGGTTTCTTGGGAAATTATAAATTCAATAAAGAGATTAAACATATGAAATACGATTGAAAATATAATTAAAGAAACTCAAGGATTCGTATTGTAATCTGTTGGGATGGATCCACGATCATTTATGCAAATGTACAAATCTCATTACTGTAAAACGAAAATGAAAATGACTAAAACTTAAAGAAAAGAAAATAACTAAAACCTAAATTACAGGAGAGAATTAAACTAAAGAAAGATTGTATACAACTAAGTACTAAAGGGCCTACTTATAGCATTTGGCCGGTCGTTTTCCTTAGCTCTAGGTTAGCTTTCGTTCTTCGGGTTGAAGTTGTGTTGTGAAGACCAAAACGCCCATCATTTGGTGTAATCCCGCGTTCAGGAGTCGATGTCGCGACACACAAGGTTCGTGTCACGACATGGCAAGCAATCTACTCCTTTTGGTGTGATTTTTAGGCGTTATTGCGACATGCTATGATCGTGTCATGTCATAGACGATAGCTTTAGGGTTTTGTGATTCTAGTCTTGTGTTACGATATCGCTTATCCCGTGTCCTGAAATAGTGATAAGATTTGATATGGTTTATCTTCTATGGGTCTTTTGCACACTCACAAAGTTCATTAGTCAACCTTTATGCCTCAATTGACTCTAAAGTCAATAAAAGACACATTTTTACACATTTTATCCACTATACTAAAACTGAAGTAAATCCCAAGCAATCCTAACAAAAATGCCTAATTTCAAGCTCCTAAAGTGAGAAAATTAGTTTAATCTGCTAGGTCGAATTACGATAGATCAGACTTCCTCACATTTAAGTCATTATTTGTCCTCAAGTAAACAATAGTAAAAAATACTAAAAAGAACATAAAAGCTTGAGCACATATCATACAAGGACTAGGTTCGAAACATCTACCTTAGGTATTTTATATCTTCAAATAATTCCAGCATGATAAACAAATAATCTTACTACTTTTGATTAAAACATCTAAGTTTAGTAAGTTACAAAAAGTTACAAATTTAAAGATCTTATCTATATAGTTCTATCAATGACTAATATAAATACTTTAATTATTCTAGTACAATATAAATAGCTGTAGTGGGATTTTTAATGTCATATTCATTCATGCATAAATCTATTTAAGTCACATAGGTCTTTTCGACTTGTAACCTTCTGATGCTCAAGACATCTATGGTATTCAAAAGATATAGTAACCATCAAGATGTTTCAAACATGGAAATAGTTTAGCACATTGCATTGTTCTCCATTCTTCCCTTTTAGTATCCCTTTTCTCATTGACCGTCTTATTTCTCCTTCTCTCACCTTTCTTATTTCTCCAATTAGGAAATCTTAACATGGTATAATCCCTTTAGCTAACCTACAAGCATTTATACATTCTTGAATGAGTTTTTCTTGACTTTGTGACTTTGTGATAGCATTAAAAAAGACCATTAATTTCTCCTTCTTTAAAGTATAATTTGTTCCCATTATATCATGTTTAGCATGCATTTTTAGCATTTATATTTAGTAATTGCCTTTTCTAAGTCAGTAATGTTCGGTTTAATTTACTTTAATTTTGTCCTACTTTTGCTACTAATGTCACCACATTTAGTGTTCTGTTTTGTGTTTAAAGATGTCAATGCAGGAATCTATCCCAAAAGATCAACACAGGAAGGTGTCCAAGGTTGTCACTGCAATTTAGAATCTAAAATTACGTCCAAACCTGTCGCCGCATGAACATATCTAGAAGTACCAGTGCTTGAGAATATCAAGGTTGTCGTAGTGAATTAAAAACTAAATTTACGTACAGAGATGTCGCGACAACCTTTAACTGCTTGCTGAATGCACCAGATCTACATGAATGTACAACTGGATTAACTAACTTGTACAGCTATAAGGAAGTTAGATCTGAAGAAGAAAGACAATTGTATTTGGCATTAAAGATAAATACTGAAGAAAACAAAGAAGAAGAAAGGGGGGACGGATCTTGAAGCTCGTGACAGATATCAATTTGGTTTTTCATCTTTTCCGGAAGCTTGCCTCCATGGCAGCTTAGTTTCTTAGAGGGTGAACTAACTGCGATGAGAAGGCAAAAATCCTGCTCTTGATTAGGAGTGTTCCTAAGTGCAACACAAGAGGAGCATTAGAGAAGAGTTCTAGTAGGCTAGGAATAGAATGCTTCAACTTGTTCTTTATTTCCTCTCAAACGTTGATAAATTCTGATGAAGTTAAATGTGTATTGAAGTACCTTTTAATTTTAGATCTAATTTGATTTCTACTCAATTTTTTCTTTATCTGTTTATCTTTGGATTTAATTGCTTGATCATGGAAGTGCTATTGCAGTTGCTAACACTGAAAAGTGCAGTGACAAATTAAATTAACAAGCAAGGCAACAAAAGTTGCTTGGGGAACAAAGAAATTCTGGCCACTTGTTCTTGAATGCAAAGCATTGCGAGCACTAGAAGGTGTGGTTAATGTGAGTATTTGAGACTTTTATAAACAGGAAAGTCGAAGTTGGTAAGATCTCATTAAGCTTAATTACGGTGAAAATTTATCTATTATTTACCTTGTGGTCTCATTTAGTGGTTTGCCGACTTATCAAGTCAGGGATCCCCTATTCCATTATCATTATTTTTACTTCTTTAATTTTCTTGAATTGCATCGACAAATTATCTTCAAACTTTCACTACATTTCTTATTAATTTGTTTCGACATATTTTATTACAGTCTTGCAATATTTACTCTGATAGTTTAATTCATTCATTTCTGCACTCTTTATTTTAATTACGCTGACATTATTCATACAATTTCTCTTATTTTAACTTTAATTGAATCAAGAATTATAAACATAAACAGTCATCTCTGTGGGATCGATATCTGGTGGTTTTAAACTTATCAACTATACTTGCATTGACAAGTGTTCGCTTGCACAATTGCTGTGACATTCATAACGCGATCACTTTGTCACCTTTCATGTTTTTTCCCACTCAAGATTGTTTTTTTTCTTTATTCTCATTTCTACTTGTCTTTTTCTTCTTTTGGATTTTCTTATTTCACAATTCTGGCCATTATAAAGTTCATATGTCGCATTGATCTTTCCTATTTCACTCTTATTCTACAAACTCTATCTAGATGTGTCTACTTACCCCCAATACATATGGTCATACGTCTATAATCATGCAATTTAGGACCAAAGAAAAGAAAAAACACAAATTGAATTTTCTTTTTAGGTTTTATGGTTTGTAATGAAGTTCATCGAAAAGGGTCAATAGACTCAAAGATTGGTACTAATAGGCAAAAATCAGAATATGTTTGCCTTTTGGCTTTAAGTGTTTCCAAACAATGCCTTAGATCATCCCTAAATATCTCAATATGCATAACTTCAATTTAATTGCACAATCCTAAAAATACTATTTATCATATATACTAGCATCCCTGTTTCCTCATATTATACATGTCATTTGGTACAAATAACATCTTTTAACCTATATTTAGTGTAACCTATAAAACTTAATAGTCTCATACTAAAAAAATAAAAAATTACTCATCATCATGCTAACTTTATTCCAAAATAAAATCAACCTATGTAAATGCTCCAAACCAATCACTTATATTTTTACAAGCTCAAGCACACGACAAACAAGAAAAAAGACAGAAAAAAACAAAATTTTTATGTTACCCCCACACTTTAGAACACACATTGTCCTTAATGTGTAGCCCCTAAAAAGTAAAGAGAAAAGTTACCCGATCAATCGTGAATGGCTCTTCAACTAATGGTGGGTTCCTCCTCCTTTTGACGTGAATAGCTCAAAATGTTGTGCCTTCTTTGTATGGGGTTCCTATATAAAAATTAGAAATAAGCATACAAAAATAATTCTAATATTACCCCTACTCCTAATAGTAAATAAGTTTTAAAAAAGAGTATTAAAATATTACAATTCCCAAAATAAAGTCTTTAACTAAAAACCAAATGGTTAATCCTCTTCCGAATCATCCAAAGGGTATGTCTATTGTGGTTCCATCGAATCCTTACCCTTGCCCGAGCTATATTTATGTTAGGAGTTCCCTCCCTTTGACTGTTGCTGTCTCATCGGGCTTCTTGTAACCAGTCCTTTGGGAGTAGAGTATTGTGGCTGAAACATTGTGCCTCATACTCGTCCTCCGTTCCAAGATATTCTTGGATTGCTTATCCTGTGTCGTGACATAGTGATCAATTTCGATATGGTTCATCTTCTAAAGGTCTCTCGCATACTCACAAAGTTCATTAGTCAACCATTAGGCCTCAATTGGCCCTAAAGTCAATAAAAAGACACTTTCTACACTTTTTACATATTTTATTCAATATACTAAAACTGAAGTAAATCCTAATGAAAATACCTAATTTCAAGCACCTAAAGTGAGAAAACTAGTTTAATTTTCTAGGTCAAATTACGATATATCAAACATAAAACGCATTAAGAACGTATAGGGATTAAATTGAAATGAAATAAAATTTTTAGAAGATAACTAAAATTTTTCTTGGTACAAGGGTCATAGGGCCGTGTGACCTAGTCCAACCCTTGTGGTCATGCACAAGGTCATGTGTTTAACACACACGCCCGTGTTCCCAAATTGTGTAACTCTCTGACTTGCATCACACGCTTGTGTCACAAACTGTGTTCCAAGTCGTGTAACTCTCTGACTTGGGCCACACAGCCGTATCCCAGCTCATGTGGCTACTACACCTAGTTCTTCAATTGCACACAACCGTGTGACAGCTCGTGTGTAGCCTACTTAGCCCCTAAAACAAGCATTTCAAACACATAATACTTGGGCTTCAAGGTACACTAAAATGTGGTCAAAACTTAGGTTTAAATATACAATTCATACCTCAAATTCATACCAAATCGCCATTCATTCTAACTCAAACCAATATACCATTCATAGGCACCTCAACAACACGTAAACATTAAATATAAAGCAATGGCATTAATCACTTATTCAACTCATAACCTTAACCACTAAACCAAGCATACTTAACTAATAAATTGCATAAAATAACTAAGCATACTTAATATTTAAAACTTGTTATTAAAGATTATACTAAAGCAACCACATAAACACATATTCACCTATATTTCAAAGGATTTAACTTACAAAATATATATTTACAATCATTCATATTCATTACAAATTTCACTAAGATATATCTTAATTCAAAATCTACTTGACTCTATCCCAAAACAACACACCTTAGGTACATGCTAAAATATAAAAAAAAAGACATCACCGACATTAAGTGTTAGATTATCATAGGATGTTGAGTTCGAAATCTACTAAGTACCTAACCTACATACAAGTAAATTATTCTTTAAATGGTCAATTGTAACTTATCTCCCATATTTACTTTCACACTAAATAACCAACTTTAAACTCCTTAATATAAAATGCTAATTACCTCAAAATCTCCCAATAGCATATAATTAATTTCCAATTTGTATCATTTCACAATTTAATACACAATTCTTCCTCAATAAAATTAACTCAACCTTACTAGATTGAATGGGATATTAAGTGGCACTCAATGCCTAGTGGTTAAACCTTAACAGATTTTGCGCTCAGTGCTAGTCAGATAAACTGACAATATCAATAATAGGCACAGCTCTAGTTGGATATACCAACAATGTTTCGCGCACAGCGCTATTCGGATAACCGACGAATATGTGTGCCCAGTACTAGTCAGATAAATTGACCAAAGATGCTCCCAATGCTAGTCGGATAAACCAGCAATGTAAATAGAGAGCCCAGCTCTAGTTGGATAAACCAACAATGTTTTGCGCCCAGCGCTAGTTGGATAATCGACGATTTGTGTGCCCAACATTAGTTAGATAAACTGACGAAAGTTACGCTCAACGCTAGTTGGATAACCAACGAATATAATTACTTGTTTTCATCATTTCAATTATCATCATTTGTTTATAGATGGAATTGGATATCAAAATTAAATAAAATTAATTAAAAAATTACATAAATATTTAAATACAAAGTTCGAGTTTAAGACTACGAACTTATAAAAAATTACAATTGTAGATGATTATTCGTTATCCTTCTCTTTTCCAGGGTTAACAACGGGGTCTCTTATTTCTTGATCTAGAAATAATAATTTAATTTAATCAACTCAATCATTAAAATATATATTTATATAATTACATACCATAACTCGACCCCTCCCTTTTCCAATATTTTACACATTTTCTTCCATACATTTTAATCCTAACCCCCAAACTTTAGTTGTTTAACTTCATTGAATTCATTTATTAACTAACCGATTTCATGTTGCACCTTGGCAGTCCCTTTCTTTACAAATTTCACAACTTTAACCATTACTAGTCTCAATTTATAACACTCAATTTCCTAGAAATAAATACTAGTAAAAACCTTACACAAGATAACTCAATCACAGTTCCAACTCAATCAATTCACATTATTAGAACTACATTCTGTTTAACGGATTCTTACAACTTCTCAAAAAGAGGATCCTTAAACTATTGAATTTTACATTTCACACCATGTTATTCAAAGTTTCTCTTTTCTCTTTTTTTATTTTTTATAATTAAATCCTCAAAACTTGCTACTAATAGAGAAATCATTTCACAAATTAACTAAATTAACTCCTGAAACTTCTAACTTCACCCACCATTTTGAAAGCATTTAACGTCCTCAAAAACCAGTCCTTATATTTAACATAATTTATCAAAACAGTCCCTAACTAAGCTTTATCCAGCTTCAATGGTCTCAAATATGCAAAAATCATTAAAAATGAAAACATAAATCACTTACATGCAAAGGGGACAAGAACCAGACACTCTAAGCTTCTCCTTCAATGGTGTTTTCGGTCAAACCAATATAATGAAGGGGATGCCTAAATTTTTTATTTTGTTTAACTTACTTTTTCTTTTATTATTACTTTACTTTATTACCCCTTTTTTATTATTTTAACAATAAATAACCATGTCCATGTTTGTCCACTCCTACTCATGTGGTATATTTAAATTTTAGTTCACTACTTTTTCTTCTCATAACATTTAAATATAATTTCTAGCTTTTTCAATTCTCACAACTTAGTCCATTTTAATCAATTATCTATTTAAACGTTAAAATTTTTTAACTAAATTTTACTACGATTTCCATTACACCGTATAAACTTTAATAAAATAAAATATTGACTCGATTGTCAAAATTGACATCTCAAAACCACTGTTTTCGGTACCACTAAAAATGGATCATTATACCCTATACCCAGCTCGATTGTTGAGCCCGAGTAACAAGACGTTACATCATCGTCTCACAATACTCACATCATGCATTGTCACATTTCATGCCAATATTTTATATTTTAGCATTTATACGAATTTTGAAATAGACATATACTAATTATCAATATAACATGGACAATATACCTCAATCGAGCTGATGTTATCGCTACTAAAAGTGTGGTATCGATATTTCTCTCTAGTGGTATCGATGCCACTTGGAAAATCGATCTTAGAACTGCTTATTATTTCTCATTTAAAACTTAAGTCTTGAAATTTATCGGTACCACTAAATAAGTATCGATAATTTAACCCCGAGTATCGATACTCGTGATAAAATATAGATACAGAATTACTAAATTGTTTCTTGCACTTTCGAGAATCATAAAAATATCATTTTTAAAACCCGAAATTTGATACCTCTGCTCCAGACCATAAAAATATAGTTGTTTTCAACCATATAATTAATACTAACCTAAATCCAAACATTAAGAATCATTTACCTCATAGACAGCAAAGAGTCCAATATATATATATTATTCTTAACTAAATATGTAAATATATTTTGTGTGTTTCAAAAGGGTAGATTTAAAGGTAGAATTCACGAGCATTTTACTGAAAAAGTAAAATAATTTAATTTAATAATTTTTTTAAAAATAACTCTATTTTATTTTTAAATTTTTTATTTAAAGGATTTTTTTTAGTTTACGATTGCGATTTGATTTTGGATTCGTATATGATTATTTTAAAATTTTTATTGTTGAATAGACATTTGAATAAATTAGTTTGTAAAATCATTCGTGGATTGATATGAATTATTTAAATTATTTCTTTCAAACTTGACTTGAATGTAGTGGGGATAGAGGTAATAATAAAAATATATAAATATGTTTTTATATATAAACAAAAATATTCATACCAAACTATTTATTTAAAATTAGACAATAACATATATGTATATTATATATGGAACAATGAGACTCTGCTTGCATTCTCCACCACCAGATGATATATTTTGTTTCTTATTGAATGATATGCTAGGTATAACATAGGAAAGATATAGTGTAATTGAGATTGTATCATATTGAGATTAGAGCTCAACTCTCTTTCTTTTTGCCAACACACACGTGCACACACAAACAAATTCCATAATATTCGACTAATCGAGAAAATATCTTAGATTATAAGGTCCAATTTCTAAAATATATATTTTTTAAAAAAATTAACATATTTTAAAAATTAAACAGCAAGAAATTTGAAAAAGAAAAAATCAAAACAATATCACCTAATTTGACGTAATTTCTAAATTAGGATCTCATTCAAAAACCCTATAAATAAGTGATATCAAAATTATTCCAATGAAATCGAAGACCAGTCATGGGAGTCTCAAACATGAAAACATGGTTAATTTGTTTCGCTCTAATCGGTATAGTGGTGATTTAAGAGGTGATCCAAATCGATGTGGCTATGACAATCCACCATCCAGAAGTCTCCGATCTTGTTTCCTACCATCGCCTTTTCCAAGAAGTTGTTAATCCTTGGAACCGTGGATGCTCAAGACTCACTAGGTGTCGAAGTTAACAAATATTTTGATAATATGTGATGGTATCTTTCTTATATAAATATAGAAACCTCTTCATATTAGTGCAACATGATTAATACTATTTATCTCTTTCTTTTACCTAACTTGGTTGGACTTAATCCTGATTTATGATTTGACTTTTCATTGTTGTGATGCCAAAGGTTTTGTTTCTCTACTCGATCGTAAATCTAGTAACTTTAATACAATTATGATATGTAAATATAATAAAATAAAAGCAAATAATACAAATAGAATATTATATGAAATATCCTGAATCTAATTATTTCTTTTTGTGAGGGACGTGAAGTAAAGAGAGAAAGGAAGGAGATAGAGAAAAAGAAAGAAAAAGGTTGAAAAGAAACACTTATTTTTGTTTGTTTTATTTTTTATACTTAAATTGCTATTAGAGAATTATTATATATTTATATGAATATTTATTGGTTAAATAGTTTGTTATATATATTGAAATTTCATTTATTGGTATTTTAAACATTTTATTTTTATGTAATTATTTTTGTACCATGTTTTTACAGTGTATTGATTCATCTAATGTTTCGTATAATTTATTTTTCATTGCTATCAAATACTTATGTTCATCTTTACCATTCATAATGATCTTTCAAAATCATCTAAATAAGTTTCAGAGTAAATAAGTTTGTAAAAAAATATTTATTATATATATTATTCTTAACTGAATATGTAATTATATTTTGTGTGTTTCAAATGGGTAGATTTAAAGGTAGATTCACAGGTCGATTTAGAATTCAATCTCATTTGGCTGAAAAAATAAAATAAAATAATTTCATATTTAAAAAAAACTATTCTATTTTATTTTTAAATGTTTTATTTAAAGAATTTGTTTTAATGTAAGATTGCGATTTGATTTTTGATTCGTATATGATTACTTTAAATATTTTATTTTCGAATAGACATTTGAACAAATCAGACTGTTAAATCATTCGTGACTTGATATGAATTATTTAAATTATTTCTTTCTAACTTGACTTGAATGGACTGGTGATTAAAACTCTTGTTAAACACTCTTTTGACACGGATTTTGTAATGCCTTAACCCGACTTGATTCGCCAGACTCGAGTGTTACTAAACACAATACTTAACAAATTATCTAATCAATTTATTTCTTTAAATATTGCATTTTAATTATTTCTTTAACGGGTGGACTTAATATCCTAAAAATAAAGGAAATTATTTAAAATAACTTATTACTTGAGATTTATCATAGCTTTTTAAAAAGTAGAAGTTTGATAAAAATAAACATATAAGGTGTAACCACGCCACATTTCCACTGTTAGGATAATAACCCAATACACCTCTTACTTAGTGTAGTCTTGGCATCGTCCCCTAGGCGTAGTCTTTTAACATCGATATCTGAAACATAAACACGACATGAATAAGTTTAGGAGAACTTAGTGAGAGCTTAAACAAAGTACCTTGACTGATGCTTATGTAATAACTGAAGGACCATCAATGCCATTTGGTCTTTCTTAATCATTTACTTTTGATTTGGACGAATATAGTCATAATCTCAAACTTATGCTTATGCGCCAACTAATACACTCTTACTAGTACCATTTCTTTCAACTACCAAACTTACTTAAACTTTCCATACATTCCTCTACTCTTTTTTTGCTTAAAATACCATAAAATAATCTTTTGCAGTCCACTACAATCTGACCATCTTTTCACATATACTCTTAATCTAGAAAGACTATTCACTGTTACTAATCATTGGTGGATACATACACGACTGACGAATACTCATACAATTTATTTACCATTAGTTTTGTAACACTCTATACCCGGCTCAGTCGCTGAGCCCGAGTAATAGGACGCTACACCACTGTTTCACAACATGCATACAATGCATTGTCACATTTCATGCAAATATCTTATATTTTAGCATTTATACGAATTTTGAAATAGACATATATTGATTATCAATATAACATTTACAATATACCTCAATCGAGCTTATGGTATCGATATTTCTCACAAGTGGTATCGATACCACTTGGAAAATCGATACCAGAACTGCTTACTATTTTTCGTTTAAAACTTAAGTCTCAAAATTTATTGGTACCACTGAATATGTATCGATAATTTCATCCCGAGTATCGATACTCGTGATAAAATATTGATACTGATTTACAAAATTGTTTCTTGCACTTTCGAAAATCACAGAGATATCATTTTTAAAACCCAAATATCAGTACCTCTGCTTTAGACAATAAAAATACAGCACTTTTTAGGAATATAATCATTACTAACCTAAATCCAAACATCATACATCATTTACCTCATCAAATAGACACCAAAAAGTCCAAAATAAAAATCCAAAACCTCATAATCATGATAAAGCAAGAAACCAATAAAATATACCTTAAGTCTATAGGTTTTAAGCAAAATAAACATATAAAGAACTTAAATATCATAACATATAATCTACCACATTACCCTTATTTCCCAAAATATAAATAATAATAAAAAACCTATAAATAACTACTAATGGCTTTGATCACCTCTTGGAAACCACACCGCTCACACCGACATAACTAATCTGCAGTGGTTTAAAAGGAGTGGGTGAGCTTAAACAAGCTCAGTGAATGTTTAGAACAACCATTACGCAAACAAGCCGTTATGCACTACTGAAACAGTCACATAATGTGTTCACAATATTGTCAACTTTAATGTTATATTACATACATTTAAACATCTTTCATGGGTACATTTATACATTTGCACAATAATCACATTAACTTTTAAGCATAAATCACATATACTTTTAAGCATAAATCACATATACTTTTAAGCATAAGTCACATTAACTTTTAAGCATAAATCACATGTACTTTTAACACATTTAATGATAGTTTGGCTCTTGAGGTTATGTAATATAAAGTGGGCACTATCACCACACTTCGAATCTTCAAACACACCAAATGATTAATGGAGTCGAACATGTCCCATAGGTGAAGCATATAGCTTACACTCTCTAAACACACCAAACATATCTCATTGAATGGAGCTTAGCTCACATTCCTTTATCTCACCAAACATGTCCCAGGGCCTCAATGCCCAAATCACATACATATAAGTGAGTACTCACGATCCTATGGCATGCCAACTATATCCAATGGTCTCAAAAGGCATAAGGCCAAAATATCCACATTATAATCACACTTTTATTTATCGATTTTTCGCACATATAATCATTGTCGCTTGGTATGGATAACATGCCCACATATTTACTTTCAAAATAGTCATCACAACATATTCATATAACATCACATCTTAGTTCCCTTTATCACAATTATACAAGCACATTTATCACATATTAAGCATAGGTATGAGAACACTTACACTTGAAATTTAGAATAGGGGTTTAGGCTACTTCAAAATTCCAAATTAACACACTGAATCGTCTACGAGTAGCTATTCCAAAACACTCACCAAAAATGCTTTCACTGAAAAGTTGAGAGCTCAAACAAGCTTTTCTTTACCTTTGTCTTCACTCGTAAAAGGTCCTAACGACTCCGACGCTTCAACCAAGTAAATCACACAACAACATAAATAATATTTAGTCTAATATGCACCTCAAATAATCAATAAACACAAGCCTAAACTAGATTCTTTTTTGACTGAAACCTTCAACATAGAAAACTTAAAATTTGAATATCTTGGTTTATACTTAATCTTTTTGTATGAAACAAATTTCATTCATCTACATATTCAAAATTCAATACCTTTGACGGAAGAAACATGGGCATTTGGTTGAAACCCCGAAAATCCCACAAGCTTAATAATGGAGAAATCTATGGTGGGGGAAGATATAAGGTTGAATTTTAAATTTTGGTTTAATTGCCTCTTAAAAACTCACAATTTTGACCCTTTTACAAATTATTCCTTAATTAAAAATTAAAGGTCTTTAAAACCCGCTTTCAAAAATTGATTTAATTTTCTAAAAGCCATAGTAAAAACCATTATCAGTTTACCATGCCACAAAATTTTGAGAACATAAGGGCAAAAAATCTTAAAATACCCTCGAAACTTCTAGGCCCAACTTTGTGGTGTGACAAGTTTACTAAATCAACCACCATTTATTTCAGCCTCAATAGTTGCTGATACTGATATAGCTTTATCATAACAATTATAACGAAAAATAAGTATACCCTAAATAACATAATTACTATAACGCCTAAAAAATTTAAACCTTTTTATTTGGGGTTGTGTCACTGAAACTATCTCTGCTTCTGTGGTTAAATGCTTTAACTATTTATCTTGGATTTGAGGTTCGAGTCGTATCTTTTGCAAATTCTTTAGTTTCTCTTTTGTGAAACTAAGACCTTGAACATGTTATATGAATTAGTTTCTACGTAATTTTATTTCAACGATGAGCCTAATGGTTCAATGGTCATAACTGCCTGTTTATTTGTCTTTTGGTCATGGGTTTGAGTCTCTGTGTATGCGATCAGGAATATATGTTTTATTTTTATTATTTTGTGAATTTTTAATTAAAAAGGGAAAACTATTTCTTTAAAAAACTTTCCTTCTTCTTGGAGAAAAACATTTATGATATTTCATAACTCGAGGTATTTCCTTTTTGGAATTTTTATTTGCTCCAAGTCATTGAAATATTGTCGTTGTGGTTTGAGTTGCAATTGGTAACATCTTCTATAAGATACATGATTGTAAAGTTCGATTTGAGTGGAATATGGTTGAAATTTAGTTTTAATCTTAATATATAAGTTTTGAGAAAAACTCTTTGAATTTGTGCAATTGTGTGTTATATTGGTTGTGGTGTTTAGGAGGACGTTTGGACAGTGGTAATCTCCACAATTCGCTTGGCATTGACTCGAGTTGTCAGAATCAAAGGTATTGTTGTCAGAAATGAGTGTTGGAGTGCTAAACTCTTGACGATTGTCATTGTGTGTGTTGGATTAATTGAGATTTTAACTTCTTTTGCCTTGTTTTGGTTTTAGGAACTCTTGTTGCAGGTTCATTCTCCTTCAGTAAAAGGTAAGGTGTCAACACCTCTTTCTCATTGCTACTATTTTTCTGTATTTTATCTCAGAATCACCTTTGTTTGAGGGCACACGGGCTGACACACGGGTGTGTGTCCAAGTCATGTGCCATGTAAACAATGTACAGGAGATACACAAGCCAAACACACGATCGTGTGGCAGACCGTGTGTGCATATTGTTTAGTGACACATGGTTAGGGCACACGGACGTGTGGCAGACCGTGTGTGTATACTGTTTTGGGAACTATTGTACAAGGGATACACGAGCGTGTACCAGACCATGTGTGTATACTAACTTGAGCCACATGGGCGTGTGTACATATTGTTTTGCACATTCAGGTACACTGGCCACACGGGTGTGTGTCGAGCCGTGTGTCACACATGGGCGAGCACATGGCCATGGGCTAAGCCATGTGCAGTGTAATTTCAAGTGTAAACTTGGTATAATGTGTCCGTGAGTTAACCATAGAGCTTGTATGAACCAAACTAATTACTGGGACTGTTATACGTGTATACAACGCGGTTCTGAACATGGCACTGATTAGAGACTGAATTGTTATGGTGGATTATCCACGATGGAACGTTTATAACTTGCAATGACACTGCAAACACTACAATAATATTACTGAACTGGCAGTGACAATGTAAACACTAAAATGCTGTAGTGAATCGGTAGTGACACTGTAAACACTACAATGTTATAAGGAAATGGCAATGACACTGTAAACACTACAATGTTATACTGAACTGGCGATCACACTGGAAACATCGCAATGTTATACTGAAGTGGTAATGACACTGTAGACACTACCAGGTTATAATCAAATTATTACATAACTATTTCCATAATCGGGAGGTGTGGATGCTATTATGGAACCGGTTGAGTGTCTTATGTATTTACGTTAATGAATCTTATGAAATACTATTATAATATGTATTGACTTACTAAATGGAGTTTCAGGGTCTTCTTAGACTTGATAGTCGGCGGATGAGGCACTTAGTCATCTTAAGACTCATTGGACTTATAGATAGTTAAGCGTTAAGCTATGATAGGAACTTGTTTGTGGAATTTTCGAACTTATGATAATACTTTTAAGTTGTTGTTGAACATATTGTTATACTTGTATGACGTAATTGTGTGTTTGCTTTCACTATGTATTGTGCTCTATTCATGTGATGACATTGTGACATTCATGACCTAGCTGTTTCTCCTAGGTCTGGTTTAGGTTGTTACATTTAGTGGTATCGGAGTCAGGATTAGAACCACTCAAACTATGTAGTCGGTCTACTCATAAAGCTAGAATGTGATTATGTTAGAATAGGAATTGAATAATTGATTTAGAAAGACTGAGTCTCCGATGCCGCGCCTGTAAGTGCCTCTTAAAACATTCATATGCATACTATACTATGCTAACTGATCTATGATTGACTGTTACCAGCTGATATTTGACTGAACTGCTAACAGCTGTTATGTGAATGAACTATTAACTAACATAACATGAGGGAAAGTATGATTAAACTTTGAATTTACTTGTGTACTTCTGATATTGTAGACATTGACGAATAAGTTCATGAGGAACTCGTGGACGTAAATTCGTGGGTGCCGAGGGCACTGGGGAAGAGCTTGAGCTGAGTCATCCTTCATGAGAAGCATTCTTATATTGGAGACCAGCGAATCTATTGGTACTCTTACTATTGAGACGAGGTTTCAAGTTGAGCTGGTTGAGGACGATCTTGTGTCTCAAGCTATGTTGAGGGTATTGAAGAGGGTTGTTGGAACCCGTGCTGGACTTGTATCTCAAACTTCTGTTACTGAGCGGCTCCGTTCAAATGGAGCTGAGTTTTTCAAGGACATCATCGGAGCTGCTCCTACATTGGCTGAGTATTGGCTTGAGACGACTGAGCGTATAATGGAGAACATAGACTGCACTCTAGCACAGAAGCTGAGAGGTGCTATATCTTTCCTATTGGATGAGGCATATTAGTGGCTGATCGTCGAGCAGGGCGCTCAGCCTGAGACAGTGACTTGAGATTATTTCAAGAATACTTTCCAGAGTAAGTATGTAGGAGCCAGTTATATCGAGGCTCATCGTCGGGAGTTTATGAGTTTGGAACAGGGAGAGATGTTTGTAGCTGAATACGAGGCTGAGATCCTAAGATTAAGCAAGTATGCTCGAGCATTGGTAGCCACTGAGCACGATAAGTGCATGAGGTTCGAGGAGGGCTTACGGTATGAACTAAGGGTATTGATAGCTTCCTAAAAGGAGCGAGCCTTTGCGTGTTCATTGATAAGGTAAAGGCTATTGAAGAGGTTAATCGCACTGTACGCGAGAAGAAGGAACAGAAGAGGGCTTAGAGTCGAGCCAAGAGAGAGACGAGATTTGCTAGTAATTTTTTACGCCCTAAGAAACGAGTGAGGCTTGACGAGCCTCTGAGAGCTGATGCATCTGTTGGTATTAGAGCAGTGGCACGTTGTGACTACTATAGGAGACACCATTGGGTGAGTGCTAGAGGAAGATAGGAGCATGTCTTCGTTGTGGGTCGCTGGAACATAAAGTGCAAGACTGTCCGCACCGACCTGATTAGGCATCAGTGAGTGCACAGATAATAGTTACGAGCACTGTTTAGTCTATAAGAGCAACGCCACCACCACCTAAAATTCGGGGCACTAGTAAAAGTAGTACTGCTTCTAGTAGTGGTGGTATCACTTTTGGCAAAGGTCGTGGGGCATCAGAAAGAGGTACGACCAAATCGAGGCTCGATAGCCAGTGCTTGTCTATACAGCTAGGCACCGCGAGGACAAGGATGACGTCAATGTTATAGCGAGTATGTTCTTTATTTACTCAGTACCATATTTTGCTATGATTGATATTGGTTCTACTCACTCATATATAGTTAGAATTGTATCTATAAACTTGAATATATCTACTGAGTACACTGCTAGTGTGGTTTCTGTGGTTAGCGCATTGGGTTAGTCCATTCGAGTTGACAAAGTGTTTAGGAGGGTACCATTAGAAATTAAAGGGGTTGTATTTCTGGCAGACTTGGTGGAACTTCCATTTGAAGAGTTTGATTTGATTTTGGGTATGAATTGGTTGGTAGAGCATCGAGTCAATCTTGATTGTACAATGAAAAGGGTTACTTTTCGAACTGAAGGAACAATGAAATAGGGCTGATTGGGGAGCGTTGAGATTACTTATCCAATGTAATCTCCGCTCTTGTGACTGAGAAACTTATAAGGAAAGGTTGTGAGGCGTATCTCGCCTTTATCACTGTTTTTGCACCTGTTAAGTTAGCCGTTAGTGACATTTGGACCGTTATGGAAATTTCAGATTTTTTCCTTATGAGTTATTAGGGGTGGAACCAACCCAAGAGGTTGAGTTTGGAATAGACTTGTTATCGGGTACTGCTTCGAAGTCTATTACCCCTTATCTCATGACACCGAAAGAACTGGTTGAACTAAAGGCTTAATTACAGGAACTTCTCAATCGAGGGTTCATCCGATCGAGTGTGTCTCTGTGGGGAGCACCAATTTTATTTGTTAAAAAAAAGACGACACAATGAGAATATGTATTGATTATCGTCAACTGAACAAACTAACGATAAAGAACAAGTATTCATTACCGAGAATTGATGACTTATTTGATCAATCTGGGTAGCCTCAATGTTTTTAAAAATTGATCTCCGATCGAGTTATCGTCAGTTGAAAGTTAAGGATGAAGATGTGTTCAAAACGCTTTTAGAACACACTACATGCATTATGAATTCCTAGTAATGCCATTCAGTTAACGAATGCCTCAACAGTGTTTATGGATCTGATGAACCAGATGTTCTAACCTTATTTGGACCGATTTTTAGTGGTCTTTATAAACAACATCTTAATAAATTCCAAAACTGAGACTAAACATGATGAGCATCTAAGAATTGTGCTTTAGACACTTCGCGAGAAGTAACTTTATACGAAGTTCAATAAATGTGTGTTTTGGTTATCTGAAGTTTCTTTTCTGGGTCATGTGGGAACTATCGAGAGGATTCGAGTTGATACTAATAAAATTGAAGCGATTTTAGATTGGAAATAACTGAAGGATGTGTCAGAACTTTGGAGTTTCCTCGATTTAGTGGGTTACTATCGAAGGTTCATCAAGGGGTTCTCCATGATAGCGTCCCCTCTGACGAAACTTCTGCATAAGAATGTCTCATTTAGGTGGTCGGAGGAGCATCAAGCAGGCTTTGAGAAGCTCAAGTCGGTGTTGACACAAGGTCTTGTGTTAGTTCAGCCTGAATCAGGTAAAGATTTTGTAGTGTATAGTGATGCGTCACATGTTGATTTTGGCTGTGTTTTGATGCAAGATGGAAAAGTTGTAGTGTACGCATAACGAAAGCTTAAAACGCATGAGGGCAACTACCCTACCTATGATCTTGAGCTAGCTGTGGCGGTGTTTGCGTTGAAAATCTAAAGGCACTACCTATATGGTGAGAGGTGTGTAATCTATACTGATCACAAGATTCTCTAATATCTATTGACTCAAAGAGATGAATATCCAGCAACGTCAATAGGTCGAACTACTAAAGGACTACGACTGTACAATAAAGTATCACCTTGGTAAAGCTAATATGGTAACTAACACTCTTAGTCGCCTAGCAATGACTGAACTACGGGTAATGTTTGCTCGATTGAGGATGGAGGGTTGTTAGTCGAGCTTCAGTTGAAACTAACCTGGGTTGATCAGATTCAGATAAATAGTTGCAAAACAAGTCCTTGGTTGAACGTATGCATATGAGTGAGTCTAGTGTTGCATAAGAATTTGGTCTGAATAGTGATGGAGTTTTGTGCTTCAAGGGTCGTATATGTGTACCTAAGGACTCCGAATTAAGGTCATCAATTCTATAGGAGGCACACAATAGTCGTTACACTATGCATCCTGGCGGAAATAAGATGTATCATGATTTATACGAGAGGTACTAGTTGCCTGGGTTGAAACGGGAGGTGACTACCTTTGTTTCGAACTGTTTAACCTATTAGAAAGTAAAGGCTAAACATTAGCTACCTTCAGGGTTACTGCAGCAGATAAAGATCCCTCAACAGAAATGGGAACAAGTGATGATGGATTTCGTCAGTAGGCTACCCTCACGCCTACTAAAAAAGATTTTGTCTGGTTCATCGTTTATCGATTGACCAAATCTGCTCATTTCCTACCAATTCGGACAGACTACTCCCTTTAGAAGCTTGCTAAACTTTATGTGTCTGAAATTGTGAGGTTACATGGAGTCTCTATTTCGATCATTTCAGATCGGGATCCACGTTTTGCCATGCGATTTTGGAATAAATTTCATGAAGCACTGGGTACGCGACTGGACTTCAGTACGGCGTATCACCCTCAGACGGATAGGTAGTCAGAGTGGGTTATACAGATTTTGGAGGATATGCTCCGGAGTTGTCTAATCAACTTTAGGGGGAGTTGGGAGGATCATTTACCATTAGCTGAGTTCACATACAACTACAACTTTCAATCTAGTATCCAAATGGCACCTTACAAAGCTCTGTACATTCGTAAGTGTCGAACCCTTTTATGTTGGACTGAGTTAGGGGAAAGATAGATACTGGGCCCTAAGTTGGTTTTCTTGAAAGTATCACCATGGAAAAGGGTCTTCTGATTCAAATGAAAGGGTAAATTGAGTCTGCGTTTCCTCGGACCTTATCGGATTGTGAAGTGGGTTAGACCTGAAGCATTCCAGCTCGAATTACCTCCTAAACTCGACCGTATTCACAATGTGTTCCATGTTTCGATGTGGAAAAGGTATCAGTCTGATCCTTCTCAGAACATTCTAGTGGAGGAGATTAAGGTAAGACCCGATCTAACCTTCGAGGAGGAACCAATTCAAATTCTTGAGCGAGGAGTCAAGGTCTTGCGGAGGAAGATTGTACCAATAGTTAAGGTTCTATGGCGAAATCACAGCAAGGAAGAAGCCACCTGGGAACCTGAGGATTCGATTCATCAACAGTATCCATATTTGTTCAATTCAAGTAAATTTCGAGGCCAAAATTTTCTTCAGAGGGAGAGAGTTGTAACGCCCTGAAAATTTAAACCTTCCTATTTGGCTTGTGTCACTAAAACTGTCTTTTCTTCTATGGTTAAATGCTTTAACAATTTATATGGGATTTGAGGCTTGAGTCCTATCTTTTGCAAATTTTGTAGTTTCTCTTTTTTGAACCTAAGACCATGAACGTATTATATAAATTAGTTTATATGCAATTTTGTTTCAACGATGAGCCTAGTGGTTTAATGGTCATAACTGCTTGTTTATTTGTCTTCTGGTCATGGGTTCGAGTCTCTGTGTATGCAATCAAGAATATATGTTTTATTTATATTATTTTTTATTATTTTGTGAATTTGATAATTAAAAAGGAAAAACTGTTTCTTTAAAAACCTTTCCATCTTCTTGAGGAAAAACATATATGATATTCCATAACTTGGGGTATTTCCTTTTTGAAATTTTTATTTGCTCCAAGTTGTTGTGGTTTTAGTTGCAATTGGTAACATCTTACGTAAGATACATGATTCGTAAAGTTCAATATGAGTGGAATATGTTGAATTTTAGTTTTAATCTTAATATACAAGTTTCGGGAAAAACTTTCTGAATTTTTTCAATTGTGTGTTATATTAGTTGTAATGCTTAGGAGGATTTTTGGATAGTGGTAATCTCCACGATTCGCTTGGTGTCAACTGGAGTTGTCAGAATCTAAGGTATTGTTGTCGAAAATGAAAGTTTGAGCGCTAAACTCTTGACGATTGTCATTGTGTGTTGGATTGTTAACGTGTTGGATTAATTGATATTTGAACTTCTTTTGCCTCATTTAGATGCTAGGAACTCTTGTTGCGGGTTCATCCTTCTATGGTAGAAGGTAGGGTTCAACATCCCTTTCTCATTGCTACTATTTTTCTGCATTTTTTCCTATAATCGCCTTTGTTCGAGGGCACACGGGCGTGTGTCATGGCCGTATGCCATGTAAACATCGTACAAGAGATACACGGGCCAAACATACGACAGTGTGCCAAACTGTGTGTGCATACTGTTTAGTGACACACGGGAGTGTGGCAGACCATGTGTGCAAACTGTTTTGGGAACTATTGTACAGGGGATACATGAGCTGAGCCCACGAGTGTGTGCTTGACCCTGTATGTATACTGACTTGAGCCACATGGATGGCGCACACGAGCATGTGGTAGGCCATGTGAACATACTATTTTGCACATTCAGGTATAGTGGCCGAATGAGCTGGGGACACGGGTGTGTGTCGAGCCGTATGTCACACATGGGCAAGCACATGGCCGTGGGCCAGGCCATGTGTAGTGTAATTTCAAGCATAAACTCGGTATAATTTGACCGTGAGTTAACCGTAAAGCTTGTATGACCCAAACTGATTACTGGTGATTGTCATGCATGTATAGAATACGGTTCTGAACATGGAACTGATTAGAGACTGAATTGTTATGGTGGATTATCCACGATAGAACATTTATAACTGGAAGTGACACTGCAAACACTGTGATAATATTACTAAACGGGCAGTGACACTGTAGACACTACAATGCTGTACTGAATCGGTAGTGACACTGTAAACACTACAATATTATACGGAAATGGAAGTGACACTGTATACACTGAGATGTTATACTAAACAAATAGTGGCACTAAAAACACTGTAAAGCTATACAGAAGTGGTAGTGACACTGTAGACACTACTAGGTTATCATCGAATTATTACACAATTGTTTCCATAACCGGGAGGTGTTGAAGCTAATATGGAGCCGGATGAGTGTCTTACGTATTTACGTTAACGAATCTTATGAAATACTATTATAATATGTACTGACTTATTAAATGGTGTTTCAGGGTCTTCTCAAACTTCATGGTCGACGGACGAGAAGCTCGACCACCTTAGGACTCATAGGACTTATAACTAGTTAAGCGTTAAGCTATGATAAGAACTTGTTAATGGAATTTTCGAACTTATGATATACTTTTAAGCTGTTGTTGAACATATTGTTATACTTATATGACGCAATTGTGTGTTTGCTTTCACTATGTATTTTGCTTTATTCCTGTGATGACATTGTGACGTTCTTGACCTAGTTGTTTCTCTTAGGCTAGGTTTAGTGTGTTACAATTACTTAGATTCTACAAAACTCTAAAGTAAGACCAAGTACCTTCAAGTATGACGAATACCCTTTTTCAGGTTTACAAATTCACACTTTTGTTCACTAGTATATTCTCCAATCTTGTACAATTACAACACATGTCTACTTCCATTAGTGAACTTCAAACATATCTTAACTTCATCATCATATTATCAAACTTATACGTAACTTACCACACGACGACCAATCACTTTATACCATATTTACTTATTTGAGCACGTCAGAGTGCCTAATTGAATACGCCATACGAGTGACATACAAAATATGCCATAAAGGCTTCATATAGAGTCACGTGTTTACTGTATCGAAAGACTCTCAAAGAAGGTGCAATGGGTTTTTATCTCTCATGGACTTATACATAATGTCATTCATGTATCGTGATATGCCAATTCAATTAACACATTATCGAAGGCTACACCATGAACATTCATACAAACATATATTTTCATGGGCCTTAACCACATTGTCTTACACTTATTAATGTATCATGATCTGCCAATCCAATGTTTATCTTACTGGAGGCTACACCATGAATAGTTCAAAATCATATTAAGATTCCATGGGTCTCAGCCTCATGGTCTTACTCCATTTTCATATTGTGATCAACCTCATGGTCTTACATCTCATATATTAGACCTTACAAGCATGCTTACCCACAACATTCTTTTCAATAGAACCTTATAGGTATCTCATAGCACATTTATCATCTTTACTATACTTATACATTTATCAATTACTATACATGTCATTATCCTTTATTTATGTACCTCTACTTGAACATTTTACATATGAGAGAGAAGGTCAGAGTGGAAACTCACCTGATAACTCACCTACTGTAGCTTGAAGCTCCAAACCCAATTATTCATCATGAAGCAAAAGCAACCACTTCTTACAAAATATAGAAACACCATTAAAACTAATTCGTATACAAATTATCATCATCTCTCACACTGACAAGCAATTTAGTTCCTAATAGATATAAACAATTTAATGGAACAGTAAAAAAAAGCATGAAATGGGAACCTTTAACCTTTATCATTTAATTAGAATATCTTGAACTGTCGTTGTTATTGAATTCCTATTGATGTTTCCTATTTGTTCCAGCATAAACTAGAAGAAAGATTGTAAAAATAATGTTTTAGTACTAAAAGGGTTTTAGAGTTTTATGAGATTTGAGAGGTTTTGAGAGAGTTTATAAGTTAATGATGGTTTACGGCTAAGAAAGAATGGTTTTAGGCTAAAAATTTGATGTTTTTTAGCTTTCAAAATGGGTTAAAGCAAGTATTAATCTGATGGGTTGCACAATTGGGTCAGGTCGACCCTGCAGAAAATTACAACGATGTTACGACACGAGGTTCAATGTCACAGCACACTCTAAAATTTTTGAATTCTAGGTAAAATGCCTACTGCATTGTGACATGGAGGTGATGTGTCACGACAGCAAGATGATTTTCTCAATCCTTTTTGTTCTGAACATAGTGTTGCGACATAGAGTTTTCGTATTATGACACCAACTCTATTTTAGCTCGAATTTCAAACTTCCAAAGTGTTCGAGTTTCTATTTAACAAAAATTTAATAAAAATTAAAATTTAAACTATTGGTTATGAAAAAATACAATAATATATATATCATTACAATTCCATTAAAAATATATTAGGCCTTGCTGTCAGATTCGTCTGTCAGCTCAAGTAATGTACATATGGATGCTCTTCCTGTTTCCTTTCTATTAGTGTCCGTCCAACATCCATGATGTCACTCCACCTTCCTACGCTTGTCCCGCTTCTTAAACTTACTTTTTCGACCTACACTTATCACAGAGAACACTTTCCCTAGCTTAGGGTTGTTAGGGATTTGTATAGATATTTCAAGATATGGTGTAAACTAAAATATATATAGGTTTTTTCCTACGTAATTTATCACCTTTTTACCTAAAATCAATGTTAGAACCAATTAAATGTTTAATAAATTAATGAAATATGTGAAAAATATAAAAATGTGATTTTATGCTTTATTATATAGTTTTTATACACAAAATGGCTTATTTTATAGTTTATTTTAATTTAATGTATTTTTAATATAAAGTGGGCCATGCATAAATTAATTAAATATTAAAAAATAAAATTATATTTAATAATTTAATATGAATATTTTCATTAATAAATTGGCGGTTTATTAAATTGTTAATTAATTAGGTTAATTTAAATACTTTGACCCATTATTAAATAAATTGTTTTGGACAGGTCTATTAATTTTGCTGGATCACAAAACCGTCCCATCCAAGAAGGTTATAGCCCAATTTCGGCAACACCACGGCTGCCTAAATAAACAATTTTTGATTTAATTTCAAGAGGTCCCTACACTATAAGAGAAATCAGAATTTGACTTAGAGATTTACTGTTGACCAAGTTTTGATCCTTGGTTGATGTGGCATGTGGAAAGCTTCAAAATGAAGCAACAAAGTCATTCAAACCCCTTGAAGTGTGGTCGGCCATGAACTTGAGAGAATAAAGGGATTCAGTTCTCTATTTTTAGTAAATGTGCTATCATCTTTCACCTATAAATAAGAGTCATTCCTTACCTTTCCAAATCATCCATTCACATTCTCATTCTCTCTTCTTCTCTCAATTCTCTTATCATGTCCCTCATTTCCCATCCCCACGCCTATCATCATCTCTTCATAGAGATTTTAGCTAATTAAGCCTCTTAAAGAGTCCTTGGTCGGCCACCTTAGAGATCCATCAGCAAAGGAGCGAAGCGAAGGAACGAAGGAGTCTTCTTTGATTAGAGTTTTGGGTGACAACCACTTTGATTTGGGTTTATTCTTTCTTTTCTTTAATTTGATTTTAAAATGTTTTCTATGTTTTCTTCGTTCTTGTTTAGAACAATGTTAGATTAATTTTATTTAAGCTGGGATAATTTCTTTGATTAAATAATATTTGTTTGATTCAGGCTTATGATGTTTGTGCCTCAATCGATCACATTTTCGATTAATATCAAGTTTGTATTTCTTTCATATGTGATTGAAATGCACTAGATTAGCTGAGTCATCTTAACCAGATGACCGCTAGTGTACACATAATTGAAATGTGCATGCTCAATTTAGATCCTAACCCGATTAAATTGTAGGATTCATAACAACTCTAACCAAGCTCTGTTATCTGCATAGTTTTTAGATTTGTGTGATTAAACTATTTCAAACCTAACATGTCCCTGTTACCTCACATGAATACTAAGAAACCCTTAGTGAATAATGATCAGTAAAATGCATATTTGCTAAGTAAATGATTTTGAAAGGACCTAACTTGGTTTCCAAACTCATGAAAGATCGAGTTGCCATGGAATGTTTTTTGAATGTTATTAAGCATGTTAATACTGAATTAATTTGATTAAAGTAGTTGTCCTAGTTTTTTATGTTATAATTTTTGTGAATTGTATTTAATCTATGCTAAAATCAATCATTCATATAGTTTGCATACTTAGGTTAATTTACATTAGGGATCAATTGCATTTAGATTAATTACATTTAATTTTAATCATCACTCCTCTAGTTATATTGTGTTTTTATTTACCAAGTTGTTTAATATAATTTTACAATTAATTGATTAACATATATAGAGTTCTTGTTGAGACGATAACTCGATAATTATTATTTACTAGATAACAACTATGTATACTTGCACAAACCTACGCGTTACAAGTTTTTGGCACCGTTGCCAGGGACTGTTGCCATAATCATTCTTTGTGAAATTAATTATTTTCAATTTGGTTTTTATTTTAATTCTAAAATTTATTCTTTTATTTTTTTGTGATTTTCTTTCCAAGTGTTTACGAGGATAAATCGAATTATCGATTTACCCCTATAGATCTTGAAATCGAGCGAACATTCAGACAAAGAAAACATGAACGATTAGCTCAAAGACAAATCAAGATGGACTTTGGAAATCAGAATCATTGACGCAGTCGAAACTAACTAAAAGTATGACTAAGACAAGTGCACCTATCAATTAATAGTATAGTTATGGTGAGCACAGATATCGTTCCCATGAGGTTTAAAATTACTAGTAATTACTATACTCCTATTATTTAACCGATAAAATGAAGTGATAGATTAAAACTAAAATTAACTAAATTAATAGACTAAAGAATACAAAAAATAATAAATCAAGAAATAACAAAAAATTAACATCAAGAGGCAAAACAATACCGAGGAAAGAATCCACCTAGATTTCATCTGTCATTATCAATCTGAATTAAACAATCTATTCATTTAGTATCTTGATCCGTAGAAATCCCTAAATTATGCTAATACCTCTATTCAAGCATAAAAGCAGTTGACTCTAGGTTGATTAATTGAAATTTCTTTCTAATTAAAACCCTTTTTGTCACATTAATTTGATCTATGGATTCCCCTATTAGATTTTACTCTAATTTGGTAGATTTATGTCGTCCTATTTCTAGGATTGCATTCAACTCCACTCAATTTCGCTAGATTTACTCTTAAACAGGGTCTACTGCTCTTATGATTTAAGCACATCAAACATGGATTAATAGCTTACAAATATTAAACCAAGAATTAAAGACACATAATTGAGAACAAGATCTATGTATTTATTGCGTAAAACAGAAATCGAATGACAGAACTCATCATAGAGTTCATGTCCCCTAGGTATTAATAAAATTAGTTCATAATCGCAAATAACAACATCTCAAAGACAATATAACCACAAGATAAAGAGAAATTCATAATAAAATCAAAACAAATTAAAAGGAGATCTTCAATCTTGATGGAAATTTGTTTCAAAGATGGTTTCAATGATGTTTTCCAAGTTGTTTTCTTCAATATTCTTTGACGGCTTACTCCCCTCTTCTCATCTTTTGTATTTATAGGTCGTAGAATGCCCCAAACCCCTAAAAATTACACTTTTTCACATGTTTGGAGTGTAATTCGTGAAATTCACATTGTTTGGCACATGGCTGTGTGCCAACCCGTATGGCTCACACAGCTGTGTGCCTAGTCCGTGTGGAATGGGTGCAGCCCGTGTGGCTCTTAAAATCTGCTCGTTCTAACCAGTTTTCGCTCGTTTTTCACTCCTTTCGTTTCTAAATGTTCTCATAAGTATAAAAACATGAGATTAAAGAATTAGGAGCATAAAGTTCACCATTTTAAATCAAATAATCATCCAAAAATGCATTAAGAATGAGATTAAAACATGTTACTTTTAGCATTTATCAATCATGGCCAAGGTAATGGAGCTGATCATATGCGAAATCCCATCCTCATAGCCGATGACAAGGATCGATGAATCAGACAATATGTTGTGCCACTGTACCACCTCCGAACGTACTCTTGCTTGTTATAGGTTTTAGGCTTTCACAAGTATATGGGCCAGGTTGTAAATATAGTGTCTTTACAACGGAACTCTTGGTAGTATTCTAAGGATCGTACCTAAAGGAGGTGTGAGACAATAGTGAATTAAATCCCTGCAAAGAATGGAAGTAATTAGTAGTCACCTTAGGGATTATAGTGCGAAGAGCAATAAAAAGGTTGTTTGTGAAAAATAAAATAAATAATAGTAAAGAGTTGAGATGTAGAGAATCGATAAACAACTTCGGGGATATTAGGTCACTTCCGTATGAGTTCTTTAATTGTTTGGTTTCGGGGATTTTCCTTTAATCAACTAGTCACTACCCTAGTTGGATCTCTCGATCTTTCGCCAGCATAGCAAGTCCATAGAGACTACTTATCGCTAGATGTCACAATCTAAACCGATTAGGGGAAAAGATTTTCACAGATGAACAATACCAATTTTGGGTTCATTCCCACCTAAATGACATTCTAGGGTTGTCAGGCCTACTGTTTGTTTGATGTTCTTCCATTCCCAAACAACTAACCCAAACTAAAAAAATCCCTATTAAGAAACAATTAAATAAACATACTTCCACTGCCTAATTCCCCAAATAGAATTAGTTCCTCATGGCGTTGTTAATCATAATCGAAACAATGATATATAAAAACATATAATTGAATAACTCAAATGAAAAAGAAACTTTATTTGTATTAGCAATCTGTTGGGAAAAATTCTTCGAACGTTTATACGAGTTTTACAATCTCATTTCAAATAAAAATACAAAGTAAAATCTAAAAACTAAAAATGGTGTGTTTAAACCTAATGCTAAAGGTCCTATTTATAGTCTTGGCCGGCTGTTTTCATTAACCTAGGTCTGCTATTGTCCTTCGTGTTTAAATGACATTGTAAAGACTAAAATGCCCTTCACTTTGTGAAGGTTCTGCGTTCAGGGGTCGATGTCGTGACATAGGTTAGATTCTACGTTCAGGGGGTCGATGTCACGACACACCAGGACCTGTGTCACGACGAAGCCATCAGTCCCTGTATGAAGTGTCATCTTGTAGAAATTGTCGCGACATAGCCCATATCTATTGCGACAAAGAAGTCAGCCTTTGAAATCTCCAAGTCTGGTCCCTTTTTTGCGACGTAAATCATTCTATGTCTTTGTGAAGTGATCAGCTTCATATTTGTGCAACTTCTTATGGTCTCTTGCACACTCACAAAGTACGTTAGCTAACCTTTAGGCCTTAATTGGCCTTAATGACAATAAAACAACATTTTAGCACTTAGATTACACAATTTATTCAAAATAAAAACCTAAGTTAAATCCTACGAAAACATAAAGAAAATACTTGGTTTGAAGCTCTTCAAGTGTGAAAACTAGTTCAATCTGCTAGGTATAAAACCAGCAGATCAAACTCCCCCACACTTAAGTCTTTGCTTATCCTCTAGCAAACAAAATAAAGAAAGAAAATAGAAGAGCTTGAGTTCATATTATGCAAAGATTGGGATCGTAGCATTTATTCCAGGCATTATATATTTCTTAATAATTTTAACATGATGAATAAGCATTTTACCATTTTTGTTCAAAAAATATATGAGTTCAGTAAGTTTACAAGAAATACAAATATAACAATTTTATCAATATAAATCCATCAGTGTTTAATACAAATACTTTGATTATCCTAGTACAATACAAATAGCCATTCCGGGATAATGCAATTTTCACACTTATTCATGCATTGAGTTGTTTAAGTTACATAGGGTTTTTCGGCTTGTAATGTGTTGAGGCTTAGGATAGGTATGAAATTCAAGGAACAGTTAAGTACAAAAGGGTTACAAACACAAAAATAGTTTGGCATATTGTATTGTTCCCTATTCTTCCCCTTAATGTCCCATTCCATCTTACCCCCTTATCTCTCCTTCACTCACCTTCCTTTTCTCTCCATTTTAGGAAATCTCAATATAAAGCAATCCTTTTAGCTAGCCTATGAGTACTCTCTTTTTTTGTTTCTCAAGTAAGATTCTCTTTTTCTTTTTGGTGAATTTATGATTTTTTCACTCTTCATATGTTTTCTCACTCAAGATTCTCTTGCTTTGTATCTACACATTTTTCTTTTTCTTTTTCACTATTCTTTCCTTTTTGGCTAAACTAAAGTTCAACTATTTCCCTCTTTTATTTGCAACCTCCACTGTAATGTGTCTACTTACCCTCAATACATATAGTCATACGTCTATTTCCGTGCAAAATAGGATCAAAGAAAAGAGTACACACAAATCATCATTTTAGGTTTTTGAGGCTTGTAGTGCAGTTCATCAAGAAAGGTCATAAGGCTAAAAAATGTGTACTAATTTGAAATTTAGAATAGGGTTTGACTTTTTTAGCTCTAGATGTATCCAAACAATGCCTTAAGTCATCCCTAAACATATCAATATGCATAAAAAATATTTTAATCATACAATCTCAAAATTACTATCTATCATATATACTAGCATGATCATTTCCATATATTATGCACATCACTTGGTATCAATAATACATTTCTATTTATACTTAATGTAACCTATAGGACTCAAAAATTTCATGCTCAAAAAGTAAAATTTCCTCATCATCATGCCAAATTTATCAATAACTACAATCAACCTATTATACATGCTCCTAACCAATCACTTTTATTTCTAAAAAGCTTAAGCACAATTCAAAAGAAAAACATAAAGCTGAAAATGAAAACTATATGCAAAAATTGTTATGTTACCCCACACACTTTAGAAAACACATTTTCCTAAATGTGTAACCACGTAAATAGTAAGGAAAGAGGTTACCAAATTGCTCGTGAAAGTCATTTTCTTCTCGTGGTAGTTGTCCTTCTCCCTCTTGGCATGAATGCTTTAGATTTTTGTGTCTTCACAGTGTAGGGTTCCTACAAAAAGAATTAAGGCATATATATACAAAAGTAAATTATAATCCTACTCCTACAAATTATATAAGTCGTAAAAAAATAATCCCAAAATTATAAGTCTAAAAAATGATAAGTCTCAAAAACACTTTATTCCTCCTCGTCTATCTCATCCTCCTTTTCATCACTGTCATCCTCTTCTTCCGATTCTTTCTCATTATGTTCCTCATCCACTGCCCCAAACATGTCCGATGTGTAGTTAGGGACCCCAATGTTATGTTACGTTACCGAGCAACCTCTTAAAATACTGGTATCGATTCCTGCATCCATTAGATCATCCAATCAAGCTTTGGATGACTCCCTTCACCAGCTTCTTGTTCGGCTGGTGCCAACCTTTGTGTGGAAGTTGATGTAGCCGTCAAATCTCGTGATTTCATCTTCCCTTCTTTCAATTGTTTACCACAAAGCTCCCTGTATTTTTGGAAGAGGGTGTTACCAATGACACTCCTTGATGGCTTCAATGTTTGCTCAATGGATGTCACGGGCACTCCTACCCTTCTACACAAAGCTGTAATCAAGTGAGGAAAGAAAATTCCTACCTTTTGTCTTCTCACACATCGACTCATATTTTGGTGGATCCACTTCCCTATATAAACTTACTTTTTCTGCAAAATTACGAATAATAATACTACTCGAAAAACATTAACATTAGAAACAATTAAAGCAGGTATCATGCATGTGCATACAAATTGGATCCACATTTTGAGTTTACGAAACATAATGGCTTGGTTAAATGAAGTAGGAATACTAGTGCTTGGCCTAAATTTACATTCCCCCTTTCCTTTAGTCAGATATGTAAGTACTTTGTTCTTGTTTATATCACTAAAGGATTCTAAATCGGTTTGATCTAAGAAATCTTATTCATAATAAGGAGCATTGAAGAATTTACATATTATTTTGGGGGTTACCTTAACACTAACTCCTCTTATCACTAAGGATTACATATATAATCTTTTAAAACAACATAAAATTCCTGAACTACTAGGATAATCGCAGGTTCCTTGGGGATTGTCCAAAATTGTTCTCTTGTATGATACCTAACTAGAGATTGGATTTCTTTGTATAGAACCATCAAAAGGTCAAAACCCCTCTCTTGAATGAATGTCTTCCCTTGAAGCTCATTAAAGTATCTTTCCACATTTGTATTCAGAAAATTCGAAGGGTTTGTTCCAATAATGGTTCAGATTCTACAATACATCTAACCTTTTTAGGAGGAATTTTAAATAATAGAAATATGAGAATAGGAACTCTAAACCTGATTTGGTGCGCTTCGCCCCTTGCTTGAAAACCTAAAAAGTGAAAAGAGAAAATAGGAAAATGAAGGATTTTTAGGTTTTTGAAGGTTTTTATGAGTTAAAATGTAACACCCAAAACCCGACATCGTCACCAGTTTAGGGTCTCAAGGTCTTTCAGATCATTTACTGTTGTTTAAATCCTCATATATTAACAATAAAATATCACAAGAATATACATGTAATAAATTTCAAACCTTAATAGAATTTCATTTCAATAAGGGTTAAAAATGTCATTTTATAAAATTTAGGGGTTTTTTACTGGTACCTGTTGGAAAAGTATTGATAGAAGTCAAAACAGTAAACTTTTGAAAATTAATTGCAGTTTCCTACCGGTAGATGTGAAGGTTCTACCAATACAAGTACGGTTACTACCGATACAACCCACACTACTATCGATACAACGAATTACAGAGAGCTAAGTAGATTTCCCCTACAACTTCTATCGATGCAAGTGCTCAAACTACCAATATTCCTATGAACTGATCTATCGATACTTTAAAAACTTATATCGATACAATGTAGTCAGTAACCAAAGTTCAAATACCTTGTACTTCTACTGATACATGCAGGAGTTCTACCGAAACAAGTGTACAGATTTCAAATACACATATAAATTCCTAAGTTTGCAAAATAATCTACATCATTTGCCAATTTCTCAAAGTCATAACTACATAGATTTTTTCATGATGGCATTGAATTCTTCACATAACAACAAAAATACATTCAAAACATTCATTAAGATCTTACCCTCCTACTTAACCATTTACATCAAAACAACTCAAGTAGTACAACCCTAATACATGCCATATAAGACAAATGATATGAAAGACTATCGAATGAGCTCCCGGGATAGTGTGATTTCTTCGAGATGATCCGATCTTCAGATGGCAAAATAAAATATACAAAACAACAACAAATCCATAAGTAAGCTTACAAAGCTTAGTAAGTTCGCAAGATAGGAATATTTTACCACATCAACTAAGTCTTGGACATAACATAATTCATTTGAGCCTCTCACGGAACAATGCTTCTTCTGAAGCAAAATAGCTTTACGCTCTAGCCGAAACATAAGCAACCCAAAGCTCTACCAGAGCTATACATAGCATTACGCTGTAACCGAGACGTAAGCATTCCAAAGCTCTACTTGAGCTATACATAGCATTATGCTCCAACCGAGACATAAGCGTTCAAAAGCTCTACCCAAGCTATACATGGCATTACGCTCTAACCGAGATGTAAGTAGATCAAAGCTCTAACCGAGCTATCCTTCGACAAATCTCCAAGCCTTCCATTTCTAATTTCTCCAAAATATTCCAAACAATATGAAATAACAATAATAAATAATGTTAGAAATAACCATACGAACTTATTAGACTAGTTTGCTGTTAAAGTTAAACTTTAGGGACTATTTCATGATTTTTCCTTTTCCTCGATCCATAGCACGATTTTGATCTATCACAACAAATCATCCAACTTTTCTCACTAAATCATGAAATTTAAATCATTTAGTACATTCAAGTTCCTTTTTGGAAAATTTATGAAATTACCCCTAACATTTCATTTTTATTCAATTTAGTCCTTAGGCCTTAAATATACAAAATAAACATTTTTCATTAAATCCGATAGTATCCGAACACTCATTAGAATTTACTCAAACCCTACATGCAATTATTTCACATAAAGTACATGTAATTTCATCATTTTAGCAATTTTGTCATCAAACAAAAAATTCATCAAAAATCACTTTACAAAAACATTGAATCTAACCACCAAGCTCGTAAATCTACCATAAACTTTCAAGAACAGCCTCATTCATCAATGGCAACATTTATAATATTTGACAGATTCACAAATTAGTCCCTGGGTTAGTTAGGTTAAGCTAATACGGATGTAAAAACATAAAAATTACTAAAAACGAGCGAAATTTCACTCACCAATTGAAGCTCAAAGCTTGATCGAATGCTCTCTTATTTATCCTAGGGTTTTTTGGCTAGAGAAGATGAAGAAGAAAGAAAGAAAATAATGTTCCCTCTTTTTCTTTGCCTTTTGTTTTAATTAAATTAACTTAACCTAGGTAATTTACCTATTTATCCTTTATAATCAACTAAATGGACTCATAATGTTTACCCATATTTGTCCACTAACATTACTTGTGATTTACTAACCATATTAGTCCTTATAATTAACTTTCTCAAGCCAATTAATACTTTTAACTAATAGATACTAACATTCTCACCTTTTTCAATTTAATCCTTTTTACTTAATTAACTATCTAAACAGTAAATTTCTTAAACAAACTTTAATATGATGCTAATGAAATCATAAATATTAAATAAATACAATTTAAAAACTCATCGAAGTTGTGATCCTAAAATCATTATTTTCGACACCATTGAAAGTCGGGCTTTTACATGGAATAAGTTAGAATAGTATTTTAGTATTTGTAGGGGTTAGATATTAGGGTTTTAAGGTGTAATAATCTGAAAAAAACCCTTAGTTGTTGGGTTGTACAATAGGGTCGGGTCGATCCTACAAAAAATTGTAGTCAATGTCGCGACAAACGTCTCAGTTCCTCTTTCTGCAACATACTCGAGTCATTATCGAGACATCCTCCTCAGTTTCAGAAATTGCCTAACCTGTTCTTTTTGGAAAGACCTACGTCACAACATAAGCATCAGTCTTGTTCTTCCTTGATTCTGTCAGCTATATTGCGATACAAAGGATGGTGTGTCAGAACATACCCTTGTTTTTTGTTAATTGCTCAAATAAAAATGTGTTAGAAAGATATACAATAATATACAGAAGTTAGTACCACCTCTTTTACCTTTAATTCTTACTACCAGACTCATACGATATGCTTACCCTTGTCGAACGGATCCAACTTTTTTCCCTTTTGTGCCATCTCTCATTAGACTTCTCTACTTCCTTCAATTGATTTGATCGTACTATGAATGTCACAGGAAATATGTGCAAGCATACACTGTTGATGCAAGTATAGTAGACAGACGTGAATCTGTCGGATATTGATCCCACGAGGATGGATGTTTGTTGTCTATAATTGTCAATGCAATGAACAAATAAAACAAGATAAATTGTGAGAGTTGTTGTCGAAGCAATAATGTGAAAATAAAACTAAAATGCGATAATAATGAAATGGGGTCCCTAACGTGGATAGTCAGTAGAATACTAAATGTGGCTTACAAGTTGTAAAATATTAGGTAATTGTCGCTGCAAATAAGCACAATAATGTCTTACCAGACTAGGCTTTTCTATTAGATCTAAGATTGGAACATGCACACTAACCACACCTTTCAGTGTTGGCAATGCAACAAATTCAAGAACAAGTGGATTAAATTCCTTCAACCCCCAAACAACTTCCATTATCTTGCTAGTTAATTTAATTTGTTGCTGCACCTTCTAGTGATAATGATTGCGATCACACTTTCGTGGTCAAAACAATTAAACCCAAAGATTTAATAGTAAAAGCAAGCTTTGATAAGATATAATTTAGTCTAAATATTAATAGTACTTCCATACAAACTTGAAATGAACATTAATCATTGGCGTTTAAGAAAAGTAATGTAAAAGAATAAATGGAGAATACTATTCCTAGGCTACTTGACTTGCTCTCTTACTTCCCTCTTGTGTCGCACTTTGGGCTCCTCGTCAGGAGTAGATCTGCATCCCTTCACGTTATTTCACCCATGGGGACTTCAAGCCCCTTAGCCGAAAAGCTTCAAAAGCTTGGTTGAAGAAGAATATGTACCAAAGGAGACTAAAGGAGAGAGAGAGAGCTTTTCTCTTTCCTTGTGAGTATTAGATCCCTTTAAATTGTACAGGTGTCTCTTCTGCAGAATTGAGTTGTCTATAGTCATACCAGTTGGTTATACCAAACTAGAAGCTCATGCAATTTCTGTTCTTATCCGGACAACTATCAGGTGCGACGACAGTTCTTGGTGCAATTCTGGACATGCCTATACAACGAAAACTTTGGACATATTCACATAGCAATAATTTGAATGAGTTCGTGCAACAAAAATTTTGGGCATGCTCATGCAGTGATAATTTTGGGCACAATTTTGGACATCATCATGCAGTGATAATTCTAGGCGCAATTCTGAATAGACTTACATAGTGACATTAGTAGTAAAATATGACAAAATTAAAAGTAATTAAGCTAAGGTCTATTGAGTTTGAAAATGCAATAAACTAAACTAAAAAATGCTAAAATATGTGCTAATGATGACTAAATGGGAACAACTTAAACAATAAGTATGGAGAAATCAATGGTTCTTTCTAGTACTATCACGATCCCCTTCTTTAAATCGATTAATTTGTTCTTTGTTCATGAAACGAATATGACTGTGCCCTTCTTTTCCATTTAATTCTAGCAAGTGGCAGCGTTAGTTTTGCTTCCAAATATCATCATTTTTGTCCCCACATTTGAAGGTCCCTTCCTCACCATTAATTTTCATAGTGAGTTTGTTGTTGTTAAAATAAATAGTAGACCTAGATGTGGCTAAGAATGGTCTTCCTAGCAAGATGGACATATCTCTATCTTCCTCAAAATCTAGCACAACAAAATCTACAAGGATGATGAAACTTCATACCTAAACTAATATGTCCTCTAAAATTCCCTTCAATCGTACAAATGACTGATTAGCTAATTGTAGACTGACTTGGGTATTTTTGAGATCTCCGCTTCCATGTTTCTCAAATATTGATAGAGGCATCAAATTTATGCTTGCACCGAGATCGCACAATGCCTTGTTGAACTGAAGATTCCCAATTTTAATTGGAATGGTGAAACTATCAGGATCCTTCAGCTTTTGGGGAATTGCTTTAGAGATAATCGCATTGCATGATGCATTTACCTCCACTTGCTCTCCTACCTTGATTTTTTGATGCCTTGACATGATCTCCTTTAAAATTTTGGCATACTTGGGTACCTTTTCTACCAATTTATTCAAAAGTAGGTTAAGGTTTATGGATTTGAAAAGGTGCAGAAAACTTACAAAATCATTTTCATCTCGCCTCTTCTTTTCTTCTAACCTTTTCAAAAATGGAATTAAGGCACTCTTGTCTTCCTTAGGCATGTCTTCTTTTTTTCCATTTTTTTTTCCAATGCCTCTTTTGATGGTACCTCTTTAGGTTTCATGACTTTAGTCTCATGGTCATAAGAGATATCCATAATCTCTTTTGATGATACCTTCTTGCCAAGGATTATTCTTAGTGTTGTTAGGGATACTTGAACCAATTTTCCTTGAAAGATCACTTACCATACTCATTAATTGGTGCATCCTTTCTTCCATCTTTACCACTGTTCTGGCGGTATTAGTGTAATTAAACTACACTTGTTTCACATTGGCCCTCATGGAGTGCATTTCCCCTTCGATCTGATCTAACCTTTGACCACATGTAGTATGGTCACCTTGAAATGCCCTTTTTAGTTGTCTTTATAAGAATGGGTGTTGGCAACTAGGTTTTCTTGCGTGTGTGTTATTGTTACCACTACCCCCTTAACTTCCTCCCTATCTAAAGTTAGGATGGTCTTTCCATCCTGGATTATATGTATTCGAGTAGGGATTTCCACTTTGATTACTCACATAATTTGTCTCCTCAAGATTGGCGAGATAATGGTATAGAGGCTTATCTTCTCCTTGGGATGGTGATGCCCTTGTAGCAAATTCTATTTGGTTTAGTATTTCCATTAGTTGTTGGTACTTGTCATCCTCTTGGATCATTACCATATTTTCGATTAACCCATAAGCATCATTATAAGTCCTATTCATTAGGGCTCCTCTTGTTGCACCATTTAAAGTGGACTTGGTCGATGCGTCCAGCCTATTATAAAACGTTTGCAGTTGCAACCACTTCATCATACCATGATTAGGGCATTTTCGAACTAACATTTTGAACCGTTCCCATGTTTCGTGGAACCCTTTGCCTTCAAATTGCTAGAATGTTGACAATTCTCTCATGAGTTGGATTCCTTTCCCCATAGGGAAAAACTTCTACAAGAATTTCCTTATCAGTTCATCCCATGTTGTAATAGAACCTGGTGCCTGCTCATCTAGCCAATAAAAAGCATTATCAGTTAATGAGAAGGGAAATAATCTAAGACGTATGGCATCATCAGTAATACAATTAAACCGAAAAGTATCGCATAATTGTAAAAATCGCTTCAAATATAAAATGGGATCTTCAACCATTGTCTCTGTAAATTGTAAATTGTTTTGTATCATTTGAATTCTAGTAGGTTTTATTTCGAAATTATTAGCATCGGTAGTAGGTCTAGCAATACTTCCTTGGGTTAGATCTAAATTGGGTAAAGAATACTCCCTCAAATTTCTTGGTACTTCTGCCATTGGTTCGTTTGTGGGGAGTAGCGGAGGTATATGAACATTTTCATTGATAGTGGGATCTTCAAGAAGATCTGCTATTTCTTATCTTTCCTCCGGTGGTTATGGGATTTGTATCGATTTTTGGGTTCTACGATTTCATCTAATCAATTCTTCTAGGTTAGAAATTGGATCTACCAAGTTTCCTTGGCTCCGAGTCATAAACTAAATTCAATTAAATAGAAAGTTATCTATCGGTTTCATACTTAGCCGATTGAACTATTTTTAACACTTGAAGAACTTGAAATCAAGTATTTTCGTTATGATTTCATAGGATTTAGTTTATATCTCTTATTTGAATAAATTGTGTAACCTAAGTGTTAAAATGTTATTGTTTTGTCTTTTAGGCCAAATGAGGCCTAAAGGTTAGCTAATGTACTTAGTGAGTGTGTAGGAGACCACAAGAAGTGTAATAACAGGAAACTGATTACTCCGTCATGACATAGGTTGAGCTATGTCATAACCAAGGGACTAGACTTAAGGAACTCGAAGCCTGACTTCTTTGTCTTGACATACATGGGATATGTCGCGACAATGCCTATAGGATGATGCTTCACATTGAGACTAATATCTTTGTTATGACACAAGACCTGGTGTGTCGCGTCATCGACCCTTGGATGCAGATCTCACACTTAATAAAGGGCATTTTGGTCTTTACAATTCCACTTAATCACGAGGAACAACAGTTGACCTAGGATGAGGAAAAATGACCATATAAAGCTACAAATAGGACCTTTAGCACTAGGGTTTTTACACACTATTCCTTAGATTTAGTTTTTACTTTCATTTTTATTTGTAGTTTTTAAAACAAGATTGTTAAAACTCATGTAAACAATCAAGGAGTTTTTCTCGATAGATTTCTTAATACAAATTTACTTTCTTTTTCATTCTCTTTTGCACTTATATGTTTTCTTATATTGTTTCATTGATGAATAAAGAAACCATGAGGAACTAATTCCATTTTGGGGAATTAGGGAGTGGATTTATGAATAATTAATTATTGTTTCATAGGGATTTTACCTTTCAGATCAGTTGTTTGGGAAAGAAAGAACGTTGAACAAACACTAGGCATGATAACCTTGGAAAGTCATCTAGGTGGGAATGAACCCAAAATTGGTATTGCCCATCCGTGAGCACCTTTTTCCCAAACTGGTTTAGATTGTGACATCTAACGATAAGTAATCTCTATCGACTTGCTATGCCGACGGAAGATCGAGAGATCCAATTGGGGTAGTGACTAGTTGATTAAAGGAAAATCCCCAAAAACCCAATCGAGGAAATCATATGGAAACGACCTAATTTCCCCAAAATCGTTTATAAGATTTTCTACTTCTCAAACTTTTGCTCTTATTTCCTATTTTATTTATCTTTTATTTATTATGCTCTCTAAAAGACACTCTTTTTATTTTTCGTTCCATAAAACCCTAAAATAAGTACTAATTAATTTTACTCTATGTAGGGATATATACAAATGTTTCATTTAAGGCAAAAGGGGTATGCAAATTACGTGAACTATTTGTAAAAAAAGGTGTTCATAGTAAAAGCATCCTTGCAACAAAAGAAACGGATTATGCATGAGGTAAAAACTTATATATTTGGGAGCATCCTTATGTATTTAGGAAATGCGCAATCCAGTTGGTACGAAAATGTGTGGCTGAGGAAGAAATAAATGACATCCTTAAAGGATGTCATGACTCTCCTTATGGATGACATTTCGGTGGAAAAGGTAACAGCTCATAAAATTTTGCAACCCAGATTCTACTGGCCTACCATGAATCAGGATGCCTATAGGTTCGTGCAAAACTATTATCAATGCTAGTGAATGGGGAATATATAAAAATGGGATGAAATGCCATAGGTGGGATTTATTGAGGTAGAAATCTTTGATGTTTGGGGAATTGATTTCATGGGTCATTTCCCTAGCTCATTTGGGAACCAATATATCTTATTAGCAGTAGATTATGTTTCCAAATGGGTAGAAGCAGTGGCTTTACCTACTAATGATACCAAATCAGTGGTAAAATTTTTGAGAAGAAACATCTTTTTAAGATTTCGAACTCCTAGGGCATTGATTAGTGATGAAGGCTCACATTTTTGTAGCATACAATTTGAAGTCGCTCTTGTAAAATACAATATCCGGCATAAGATGGCAACTGTATATCATCCTCAGGCGAATGGTCAAGCTGAAGTTTCTAATCGAGAGATTAAATAGATCCTTGAAAAGACAGTAAATCCTAATCGCAAAGATTGGGCGGCAAAGTTGGATGACGCTTTATGGGCCTATCGAACAACATATAAAACACCTCTTGGTATGTCCCCTTATAAACTCTTGTATGGAAAAATTGTCAGCTGCCGATTGAATTAGAGAAAAAAAGCATATTGGGCTATTAAAGAATTGAATTTAGATCCTGAAATAGAAAAGAAAGAGAGATTGTTCCAATTATATGAATTAGAGGAGTTTAGATTCATGGCCTACGAAAGCACAAAACTTTACAAAGAAAGAAGTAGATTGCGTCATGATGCCAAGATTTGGAAATGAAACTTCGAGCTAGGTAGAAGGTACTCTTGTTTAATTCTAGACTCAAATTATTTCCTAGGAAACTCAAATCACGATGGACAGGGCCATATATCATTAATTAGGTAAAACCATATGGAGCAGTTGAGTTGATAGTTAAGAGTGGTGAAACTTTTCTAGTTAATGGGCAAAGGATAAAGCCATATTACGGGGGAACTGCATATATAATTATTGAGGAGCAACCTTTGCAGTGAAAAATGGTATGGCATACAAAGCCAGTGTTAGACTCAGTCATCATAAATACCCTAAGGATAAAGAATAGTTTAGATTCAGAATCAGAAGGAAACTAGTCCCGATGTTACGACAACCCCATAGCAAGGCAACATGATTACTAGTCTCGATGTCGCGACACGACACCTTTACGTCACGACAAACAATACTCTATAGATTAGAAATTTTGGTATCGACGCAACATACCTAGTGTATGTCAGGACACACTGATGTAACAACAACAGTACAAGTAAGACTCTAAATCCTAACAATTTTAATTAGAACTAGATACTATAATTTTTAAATAATATTTAACTTCTACATTTACTAAAATTCCTACTAATTAGTCCCTATAAATAAACATACCTCCCATGATTATTTTTACATAATCAAAAGACTCCAATCATAAAGTTAAATGGTTTATTAAAGTGAAAGTGCTGCTAACCCTTTATTTGAATTCCCAAAAGATGATCTAGAAAGGTATCTCCAGTAACTGCAGCTACATACTTTCATTCAGGAACAAGGGTTTGATCCTTTGATACGAGTTTGCCAAGGTATTTGAGAAACAGTAATCAATCATGAATGGGCTCAATTTTGTCTGCCCTACAAGGTACCGTTAAATATTTCAATAGTTCAAGAATTTTATTTAGCTTTAAAGAAACACGAAGCTAGGAGAGCTTTTGGGTAGATTCAAGGTCCAATGAAAATTCGAGGAGTTGAAATATACTTGAATGAAGTCCAAATTTGTAGATTTTACAATGTCCCGTATTATTACCAAGATTATCTCCATAAAGTCGAATTAAAGGAATTTAAAATATTGACACCGAGGAGATCTTAATTTTCTTAATAGCGAGGAAAGAAGTATGTACCTATCTCGAAGCTACTGCGATCCCAGAAACTTCCAACCAAAAACTTATGACGCCTAAAGCCAAGATGTGGATGAAATTTGTTTGTTCCTGAATACTTCCCACTTCTGATATGACTGAGATACGTCCAATTCATGCTATAATAACATACGAAATTCTCAAGAAGAAACAAATTTGTATAGGAAAGTGGATTCACAGAAGCATGGTGGAATGCATAAAGAATTTAGTACTTTCCCTCATCTAATTTCTACCATGTGAACAGAGGCGGGAGTACCAACTGATAGATTTGATCGAATAATGAATCCACTAAGCAAACTCTTAGGTGATGACTTGTTCGCACAATTCACATTACTACAGAAAAGTCAAAGTGAAGAACGGAAGAAAAGAGGATTGGATGACAAAGAAGAATAGGAGACTTATAATATGACTTATGTTTAGAATTAGGTTTTCTTTAGTTTTTTTATTATGTCATTTTATTTTTCATATTATTTTTATTCATTGTTTAAAACAATTTAATTTTGGATAATTTTCGATTCTTATTTTAGACTTATATAATTCGTAGGAGTAGGAATATCTTTTTATACAAGCTTAAATTCTTTTTGAAGGAACCCCACATTATGAAAGACGCAACAATTTCGAGCATTAACATTAAAAGGAGAAAGAAAACCACCATAAAAAGATGAGAACCTTCACAATAAATAGAGTAACTTCTTTCCTTTATTATTTAAGGGAACTACACATTGAGGAAAATGTGTATTCTAAAGTGTGGGGGTAACATAGGAATTTTGGCGTAAAGTTTTTTTAGTTTTTATTATTTTTATGTGTGCTTGAGCTTGTAGAGATACAAGTGATTGGTTAGGATCATGTATAATAGGTTGATTGTGTTGATTGATAAATTTGGAATGATGATAAGGAATTTTTAATTTTTGAGCATGAAACTTTTGAGTTCTATAGGTTATATTAAGTATAGATAGAAATGTATTATTGATACCAAGTAATGTGCAAGATATGAGGAAACGAGCATTCTAGTATATATGATAGATGATAATTTTGAGAATATGTAATGAAATTGATATTTGTGCATATTAAGGTGTTTAGGGATGACTTAAGGCATTGTTTGGACACACCTAGAGCTAAAAAACCAAACCCTATTCTAATTTGTCAATTAGTACCCATTTTTCAGCCTTATAACCCTTCTTGATAAACCACGCTATAAGTCTCTTTAGCCTTAAATTTAAAATTTTGTGTATATTCTTTTCTTTGTTCTTGTTTTACATGGAAATAGATGTATGATCATTCGTATTGAGGGTAAGTAGACACATTAAGGTGGAGGTTACAAAATAAAAATAGGAACCCATTATAATGTATGAACTCTAGTTTAGCCACAAAGAGAGAAATAGAGGATAAAAAAGAAAAGAGAAATCAGTAGAAACAAAATAATCATGAGTAAGAAAGTATGTGAATAGTGATAAAATTATAAAGTCACCCAAAAAGACAAAAAAGAAGAATCTTACTCAAAGAAACAAAAGGAAAAAGAATACTCATAGGCTAGCTAAGGGGATTACATTATAATTGAGAGTTCCTATAATGGAAAAAAAAGGATGGTGAGAGAAGGAGAAATAAGGGGGTAAGATGGTGGAACGATGAAAAAATATAGACTTTTTCATACCCTTTTTGACCTGATTTCATGCAAATTCTGAGTAATTAATGTCGAAAAATATAATTTATTTATAAAATAACTAATTTGTGCTAAAATTTCCAACATATAGATTTTTAATTATTTTTATAAATATTAAGCATGAATTTGATAATATTTTGACAGATTTGCATAATTGGTGAAAATCGTCCCAACAAACACTGCTGACAGCTAAAATCGTCGAGGGAATTTTTACACCGAGTCAATGAAGAGCTAAGAGGAATATTTTTCAAGTCAAGGGTCGCTCCAATATGAAGCTAAATTATGTTTTATAATTATATTTTTAAATTAAATTGGATTAAAAATAAATTATAAAGGCTGAACTGAAGTTGCTCGATGTGCATGCAACCGAGGGTCGAACAACCTCTAATTGGGCTAGCCATGTGCCGTCGACCATTCAACCTTGCAAAACAGCCATCAAACTTTCCCAAAATCCCATTCAAACCCCTCTACTTTTCATGGTTTCAAATTCTCACCCTAGCTCATTTTAAGCAAACTTTGAATAAGTCAAAGTTGATGAGTGGGGGCTGGCCATGGGGCAGTGTGTGGCTGATATTTATTTTCTAAATATAGCCACCACATCTCACCTCAACTCCACCTATAAATATCACCCTCATTCACCTCATTTTCCACATTAAAACAATCCATTCTTTCTTCTTTCTTTAGTATTCTCTCTAGCTTTTCCATTCCATTTTCCCTCATTCCCTTATCGATTTCCCCTCTTGGAAAAGAGTGGTTCTTCAGCCTTCCATAGCCTTTGTTGAGTGTTCATCAGATACCTTGATCTGAGAAGAATCGAGTAAGAATGACAAAAAACGCAGAAGCAGTTCTTGAGAAATTGTCGGATTTAATCCTATTTTTTTTCTCATATTTTAGATTCTTGTTTGTTATCATGATGAATGCTATTATGAATTTTATTATTTCTTTAATTAAAATGGCTTAAATTCTTAAAGTGTTGGGTTGATTGTGTTGATTGCTTGATTATTTATTTATCATGTTTATGTTGTTATAGGCCCTGAATATTTATTATCATTCCTAAGTTATTATTGCATTACCCTTGTCATATAACTATTGAATTAATCATTTAAGCGTGTTGAAATTGTGATTAACAGACACACTATTTAATTTGTGCATGATTAATCTTTTAAGGAAGTTGAGGGTTAAAATTGTGATTGTATTGGAGAATACTAGCCTTGCATAACTTGCAGGATTTTTGTGATTAAACTGTTTCAATATAGGTGTGTGTTGTTACCTCAGTTGATCCTTTACATGCTTATGAATATTAATTTAGTCGGTTGTATTGGCATAGGTGCATGTTTAAATTAATTTCATAATGTATGTAAGTGCTATAACACATTTACTTATCAAAGATTAGTTTAGTCGGTCGCATTAGCATAGGTGTATGCTGAACAAATAAACTGATTTTTATGAGTGATGTTGTTCATAAGTTAGCAAGATACCGGGTTGTCGTGAATATTAATTCGTAACAAGCGTGAACATAATTTATATTTAATTAAGTAATTAGAACAATTAACCTGACACATTTATGTCATATTGATTAAAACCCTTAGAAATCGTGCATAGGAATTTAATTAGTTTTAATTTAACTTTGTTTAATTTAGTTTAGAATAATTAGGTTAATATCCCTCACAAATATTATCTTGTTCTTGACCAATTTGTTGATTAAATATTTCATAAATACTTTTCATAGCACAGTCTCTGTGGGTACGAAACTCGACATTACTTGTCACTTTATTACTTGAATACAGTTGTGTACACTTGCACATTTTCATCATTCCAAGTTTTTGGCGCCGTTGCTGGGGATTATAAAAATTATTTGTGATTATTTGTTTACATTTTGGTTTATTTTTCTTCTCTAATTACTAACTTATTATTTTTTATTATTTCAAGTGTTTATGAGTATTTACCGAATTATCGACTTACTCCTAGTGACCCTGAAATTGAACGAACTTTTCGAGAAAGCATCTCAAAGAAGGACTGAAGAGATGAATTTTGAGAACCAGAATCAAGGAAATGGAGCTAACCATGCTCAGAATCCTATCCTTATTGTTGATGATAGGGATAGAGCCTTGAGCCAATATGCAATGCCATTGTTCCACGAACTTAAGTTGGGAATTATAAGACCCGATATCAAGGCACAACAATTCGAACTGAAGCTAGTGATGTTTCAGATGCTTAGACAGTGGGTCAATTTAGTGGAATGCCTATAGAAGATCCTTATCTTCATTCGAGACTATTCATGGAGGTGAGTGACTCCTTCAAGATAGCCAGAGTGTCAGAAGATGCACTTCGATTGAAGTTGTTCCCATTTTCACTAAGGGACAAAGCTAGAGCCTGGTTGAACTCGTTGCCACAAAATTTTGTTACATCATGGCAAGAGTTAGGTAAACGATTCCTTAGGAAGTATTTTCCTCCAAGCAAGAATGCTAAGCTGAGGAGTGAAATTACTACTTTCCAACAGATGGATGATGAATTTTGTATGAGACATGGGAAAGATTTAAAGAGCTATTAAGGAGATGCCCTCATGTAATTCTGCATTGCATCTAATTAGAGACATTTTATAACGGGCTTAATTTGCACACAAGGATGATAGTAGATGCTTACGCCAATTGAGCTATTCTTTCTAAGTCTTATAATGAGGCTTATGAAATTATAGAGAGGATCGCAAGCAATAATTACCAATGGCCAACTAATCAAGCAAATTCAGGAAGACAAGTTGCAGGAATTCACAATGTTGATCCACTTACTAGACTTGCAACTCAGGTATCATCGATGTCCTCAATGCTTAAAAATCTTAGTACTAATAGGTTTAATAATGTTGCAGCTCAACCACCTAATAAATTCAAGAACATAGCCTATGTCTATTGTAGAGATGAGCAAATGTTCGAAGAATGCCCATCAAACCTAGAATTAGTGTACTACAAGGGCAATCAGAACCAAAATTGTGGCAGGCAAGGACTGCAATCAAAATTTTACAACTCATCTTAGCGAAATCACCCTAATTTCTCATGGAGCAATCAAGGGGCTAAACTTAGTAATACTTATGCTCAACCGAGATTGACCAAACCAGAATGATTTACCTAGCAAGTTCAAAAGCCATAACAAACTGAACCTTCCAAAAACTTAAAGAGTTTACTGAAGGTTAATATGGTAAAGAATGATGCCACTTTAAGGAATTTGGAGAATCAAGTGGGGCAACTTGCACTAAACTAAAGAACTGTCTACAAGGTGCTTTGCCGAGTGATACAGAGAATCCGAGAAATCCAGGGAATGAGCATTGTAAATGTAACACCGAAAACCATATATAGTCACCGATTAGGGTCCCGAGGTCTTTCCGATCATCTATCGCAGATGATTTCTCAATATTATTTCTTTAAATCATATTTTAAATAAAGTAATATATTATGCACAACATAAATCATTAATTAAATATCAACACAACTCAATAAGGGTAAAAATGTCATTTCCATGATTTTTTGGAGACTTCTACCGGTACTTGCTGGACAAGTATTAATAGTAGTCAAAGTCAGTAAGCAATTCAGAAACATTGCAGATTTCTACCAGTACTTGTGATAATTCTACCAATACAAGTGTAACTTCTACTGAAAATTGTCATACTTCTACCGATACTAAAAAATCCAGAGAGCTAAGAAGTCTTACCCTATAACTTCTACCAATACAAATACCCAAACTATCGATACTACTATGAACAGAAATACCGATACTTATCATGGTACTACCGATACAATGCAAGTTAGTAACCAACCTCTCTCCAATCCTGTACTCCTACCGATACATGCAAGAGATCTACCGAAACAAGTAAGTAGAATTCAAATATTTACACAAGTTCATAAACCAAACTTCATTTTGTAAACATATTGTATAAATAGACAACACAAGTGTTCAAGAACAAAACATAGAATTACATTTTAAAAGTCAAATGCCTATACTTAGCATTAAACAACCATTTGAAGGAGTTCAAACATTCAACAGAAGTTTGACATTGTACCAATTAACTTAAAGTCAAGCATTACAGAATAACATCATCCTAGTACATGCCATATAACTAAGTGATGTAAATACTACCGAACAAGCTCCCAAGATAGTATGATTTCTTCGAGATGATCCAATCTTTAAGCAGCAAAATAAAATCTACAAAAGGTAAGCTTTCATAGCTTAGCAAGTTCGTAGAGTTTAACATTTGACTGAATAATGTGAGTTGTAAAATCTGTAAATCATTCGAATCAAAACAGAACTGTGCTTCAGTAATCTATAACTAGTTTTCATCCCTTTTGGCCATAGGCTATTTCTGTTACTAGTAAACGATGCTGCTCACACTAAGATAACAAGGACTCACAACATATGTGGTACCTTAACCATCAATACGATATTTGTACTTTTAACTTTTCCCTAATGATGCTGCTCAAACTAAGCTTACAAGAATATGCAAATCGAGCATAAATCTCAACCATCGTGGGGCCAGTTATCCATTCTTGGATTCATTTCACATATAGCGACTCACGATGCTGTAGAGAATCCGTAACAAATGCAGGAACTCAGCCATCGGACCAGTTTAACTTTCCGGCTCAAAGCCTGATAACTCTTCTTCCTTTGCTTTTTATCTCTCTCGTTTTCAAATGTCGTTTCCCATTTTCAATAGTTGTAGAGAATAAAATAGTATGCATATTTAATATAAGAATTTCAACTTAGGAACTTACCAGACTTAATTTCAATTAGGGATAGGCTCTAAGGACTTAATTCTTTTGGAAAATTTATGATTTCACCCCTAACCTTTTACTCTTATACAATTTAGTCCTTAAGCACAAAATAACCATTTCTTATTCAAACCAACACCAGTCGAACATCAAGGGATATATTTTCACACCCTACAAGTAACTATTTCAAACCAAAGACATGTAATTTTATCATTTTAACATTTTAGTCCCTAAACTCTAATTTCATCCAAAATCACTTTACAAAAAGATCAAACCTAAACATCAAACATACAAATCCATCAAAAGCTTTCAAGAATAAGCATATTCAACAATGGAAAGTTTCATAACATTTGACAGATTCACAAATTGATCCTTTGATCAACTAGATTAAGCTAACACAGACTCAAAAACATAAAAAATTACTAAAAACGATCAAGGTTTACTCACCCGATCAAGCTTCAAAAGTTAACAATGGAAAACCATAGCTTTCCTCTTGTTTTCATATGAAGAAGATGATAAATTAGAAGAAAAATGTCATTTTTTCTTCTTTAATTTCATATTGATACTCAATGGAATATTTTGTAATTATTTAGACTTTCATAATTAGCTTAATTAATCCTATTTATTTCTAATATATTTCATGATAATGCACTCATTAAAATTATTCAGATCAATTTGTCCATTTGATCCTTCTAACTTATCAACTTTACTTTTGTACCTTTTACGATTTAGTCCTTTCTACTCAATTCACTATCTAAACATTGACATTATAAATATTAACAATAACTAATTTATAACTCAACTCGTCGGAGTTATGATCCCAAAATCACTGTTTTCGACATCACTGAAAACCAGGCTGTTACAGTAAAGCATTGACATTGAAGAGCGAAAAGACGTTGCATCCCAACATTGCTCAAGTAGAAGAAGAGCAAGCTGAAGGTCAAGAATCTGTGGAAGTTTAACCAAGTGTTGAAACTCCAACTTTACCAAAACCAGAACCAATTTCACTAGAACCAGAACCGATCAAGTCCGATGATTTAACAACCTCGTTAGATGCAGAAGTGCCACAAAATATGAAGCATCCAGTTAAAGTAAAGAATCCTTCACCACCCTACCCTCAAAGACTTCAAAATCAGAAATAAGAAGTCCAGTTCAAGAAGTTCCTAGACGTACTCAAGCAACTTCATATTAACATTCCGTTGGTAGAAGCGCTTGAGCAAATGCCAAATTATGTTTGAAGGATATCCTGTCGAAGAAAAGAAGACTTGGAGAATTTGAGATAGTAGCCCTAACGAAGGAATGCAGTGCTGATTGCATCTGTAACGTCACAGCAATGTGTAAACGGGCACACATCGATGCAAGTATAGTTGATAGAACAATTTTATCGGATATCGATCCCACGAGGAATGGGTTCTTGTTGTTCAGTTGTCGAAGAAACTAATACTAAAATTAGATGAAATGTGAGTAAAGATGTCAGTGCAATAAAGTCAGATCTGCACACTAAAATTGTTAATACTATCAATGCAATCAGCTTTAAATGTCAAAGGTCAAATGTCAGAACAACTGAAAGTAAATCAAAGTGTGTTGAATGTTGAGTGTTGAATATTTAAATGCAGAAAATGTAAATGTGATCAAGTGGAAAAGATTGGAGTGGATCACTGATTTTACTAAGCTACAATGCTGGATGTGCCGACAAGGTATTGTATAGATGAATTGTCACAGCAATGATGCTCCAATGAATTCTTACCAATAAAAGTCCTCCATTTACTCGAGACTTAAGTACCCACAATCACCCCACCTCTCGGTGTGAGCTACTTTGTGCACTCAAGAACAAGTGACTAGAATCTCTTCTAATCTCCAGCAACTCTCGTCGTCTTGCTTGTTAACCTAACTTGTCACCACATCTCTCGATGTCGGTAGACTGCAAAGCCACTCTTATGTTTAATGCGTTTAGATCTAAGAATAACAGATAAAAAGCATTAAATAAGAATCAAAGTAATCTAACAATGAAAGATACTCTCGTATTCATTCAAATGTCATTAGAATTCATCAACATAAAAGAGGGATTAACGAATACAATCGAAGCTTACTTTCTCTAGACTACTAGGACTATTCCTTAATCACTCCTCTTGTATTGTATCGAGCACTCCTCGTTAGAAGTGGTTACTCCTTTGCTCCATTAGCTCACCATCTAGCTTAAATCTCCAAAATACAAAGTAATTGCAGAATTTAATTCCTCTACCTCTTGATGATTTCTTCCATCTTCATTTATCTATTTATAGCCTTCAAAAGTTATAGATTTTAGCCTCCCATTCTCAGATCTAGATCTAATATTTGCATCTGTCAAAGGTAGTTATAGTACAGCTGTGCACTCACGCATATTTGATGTTTTCTTCAGAGATATGTAGGTTGTCACTGCATTGCTAGGCGTAATATGAAATTGTTATTTGTGGCCACAACTTGTGATTTTCCTGCGCTGGTACTTCCAAGTTTGATTTTAGCTTGAATTAACTCATTTGAAGTTCAGGTTCTGTGTGGTGACATCTCTGGTCGCAATTCTAAGCTGACCTTGTTGCTGCATTCTCCTTCCAGCATTGATCTTCTGAGCTGAGTTCTTGCGCTGACAATTCTAAGGTGCAATATATAGGCTGCTTGTGGTGACATTAGTACAAAAAGAGATAAAAATAATAAGAATTTAAACTAACTAGCAATGAGTTAGAAAATATATGAAATGCTCATGATGCATGCTAAATAAGATACAAAAAAGACAATTAAACACCAATTTAGGGAGAAAATATATGTCATTTATAATGTTATCACACCCCCAAACTTAAGTTTTTACTTGTCCTCAAGTAAACAAAAATTAGCAAAGTCACAAGCAAAAATGTCAACGCAGTCATTATTCTCACAATTTGAATTTTTTGAAATCCTAATGCACAAATTGTATTCACATGATAGAATACGTCGACAATTTATTGGCATGAATAATTAAAACTGCAACTTCATCAATGTAAGTATTATGAAATGAATCTTAATATTCCTCAAGCCAATTCAACATTTATAGCAATAATTTCTTTTCTTTTCTTTTCTCTTTCTTTTTCTCATAATTTTTTTCAAGTGATTGAGAGATGTCATTGCATTCTCTACCTTTGTTCCTAGGTAGTAACAATGGGATGCAACAAACCCCCAAGAGATATGTAATTGCATCAACACACACTCTTGCGGTGACAGTCTTTGGCTAGATGATTTTTCTAAACCTGCAGCAGAGTGTTCTCCCCTGAAAAGTCATAATGCACTCACATTGGAGTGTCTTTTACTCATACAATGTCGCTGTAACTGGTCAGTTAGTTCAAGATCCAAACATTCACACTATCCATTCATTACTAAAGCAATTTCAATCATTCATTCAAAAATAGAAGACTCACTATCCATTCACATTTATCAATTTACACATCAGCATTCCAAGCAAATCAAGATTTATGTATAAAAATTTTGGGCACATTTTTGTTGAAATTTTGCATATTCTCATTAACAAAAGAAACAAGTAGAATTCAAATATGTGGGTGCAATTGCACTTCCATTTCACATTATCTCCCCCCAAACTTAATGTCTGCATTGTCTCCAATGCACTGACAATATTATACAAATATAATGGAAATGCAACGACAATGAAACTAAGTTAGCAAAATGAATGCAATGACAATAGAAAATGCATGAAAAACTATCTACAAAGAAGCGTACAAATTTATTTCTCAGCAGCCGATGCAGAGGTTGCCTTTGTTCTCTTTGTCATTTTCTTTGGGCGCTCACCCTCTTTCTTGTACTTCTTATTCTTTTTATCTTTGTGCCACTTCCTTTTTTTATCCGTCGAACCAAATGGATCGGTGGATTACTCCTCCTCAGCAGGTTGGGTGGTAGCTTCATTGATTGTTACTTCAGATGGGTGGATTTTAGTGAGTGGTGCCACATAGGGCACAATGGCGAGAGGATTCAGTTCCTTGATGCTGCTAGTAACAATCTCAGCCCAGCTCGAATCAGGTCGAGCCTCATCAGTGCTTGATGCCCCCACTCTATCAAGTGTGCTGACAACATCCTCAGCGATCGTTGTCGAGGCATTTTCTTCCTTCTCCTCTTGCACCCCAGTAGGTTCCTTCATTTCATTCTCTTATTCTTTTTCTTCCTTCTCTTCTTCTTCCTTCTCTTTCTCCTGGTTATCTTCCTGGTCCTCACCTTCATTTGCATGTTGTTCATCCAATGCGCCTACACCCATGAGTATAATTGGGGTAGTCACTTCCTCCGCCATAGCCGCATGCTCAGCCATATTTTCACCCAGGCTATTGGAGAACTCATCTTAAAACAGACTGTCAATTGTGCAATGACAATCCTCCTCAACAATGAAGTGCCCTTCTTGTTCTTTATCATCAAAGATGTGAATCCTTATTGGTGCATGGGCAGGCCTACCATCAGGAGTAGGCTGGTCAGAGTAGGAGGCTTGCATCGGGTGGAAAATATCGGGAAAGGCTAGGAAGTCTGACAATGGACTGGGGCTTATTCTGCGTAATGCGACGACAATGGCTTCATTCCAGGCCTTTATATATGCATAGAAGATATGTTGTATATAGTCCATATCTTATAATACGCCGATAGTGTGGATTGTGCGCGTATCAATTTGGTCAATATGGACTCCTACAATAGCCAATTTCTGTACCCCTTGAGGATCTATAGGCATATCAGCTTATGCTTCCTTCTTCTTTCTCTTGCTCTTATCCTTCTTCGTTGAGGCTTCTTTTTCCACTAGCATCTCTTGGCCACGAGTCATCCTTTCAACAGGGATGTTGTTGATGGGACTCTTGTTCTCTAACACCTCCTCGCCATCCCTAGGCACAATGCCTTTTTGGTTTGCAAAACAACATAATCAGAGAAGGGAATGGGAGTATACCAGTCTATTTGGCAACGGCTTTCGTAATTTGGTCGTGGATGATTTCTCTAATGTCGATGTGCCTGCATTGTAGGATGGAATGGAGAAGACACATACGGTCTAGTGTCATCGTAGTGCTATAAGTGGACAGAATAATGCGGCTGTTGATGAAGTGGAACCACACTTTGCTGAAGGTTATGAGATACCTCCTATGCATAGTGTAGTTGTGGAACCCATTACCTGTCCAGGTGGCATCATCAACACAAAGATCCTTCATAATCTGAGTAGTAACTTCATCATACATTTGGTGCATAAATAGAGAATGGTCGTCCACCCTCTTAGGGATATGTAATAGCACATTGATTTGGGCGGCACTCCACGGGATGAGCCCCTCCCTCACAAACACAAATTCCTTCTCAATATCAACGAGGTTTACGTAGAACTCCCTTACCAGTGTGGGAGCATAATCAGCGGGATGTTCCTAAAAGAACTCCCATCCTAGGCGGTTGATGGTTCGGGAAACGTGTTTCCCCAAGGTCTAATGCATGGAAAATTGCAAACCTTGTTCTAGGTAGAGATTTGATAATGGTCCTTGACTGCAGTCATCAAAGTAGGACCTACCCTGAAGAAGGTGGTGGTGCTGTGGTCGGAGCCACAACGATTGATGTTTAAAGGATGGTTTTAGAAGAAGTTTTGGAAGTGTTCTTTGATGCTTTGGTTTTCGCCATGGTGACTGAAGAAGAAAATGAGAAAAACTTGCAAAAAGAAGTTAACTTGTGAACGTAAGGAAAATGAAAGCAATGGAAGAGACGAGATGTAGTAATAATGGAGACTGTGAGTAAAAATAAATTTGCAGGAAAAGGGATTTTATAACCTAGGCATTGTAAAATCGTGATGATTACCAAGGTTATAGGGAAACGTTGCATCTGCAGTCATTAATTTTTAGGCTGTAAATAGTACGTTTTCATTTGATCTAATGGCTGGGATAGAAGAGAGATCAATCAGCATGACTCTTGCTGAAAAAGTTTTTCTGACTCATCACAAAATGCGCTGACAATTTATGCTTCGCGACAAAAAGACGATTTTTATTTCTGCAAATAATGTAAAATAAAACAAGTAAAAGTGAAACAAATAAAGGAAAATGTAAAAATACGTCGACATTATTTAAATGTGACCAGATCGATGGCCTCGTTTGGTTCCTTGACATCTGGCTCACATAGTGCTTTAGCCATTAGCCATTCACCTTGAATTGTTGTCCATCTTTTAGATTTTCAATTGTCACTGCACCGCTTTGGAATGCCTCAACAACTTTGAAAGGGCCTGACCATCTTGATCGCAATTTACCTGGATGCAATTTTAAACGAGAATTAAACAAAAGCACTAACTGACCAGGGCTAAATTATTGACGCAAGATGATATTGTCATACCATCTCTTGGACTTTTCCTTGTATATTGTGGCATTCTCTTAAGCATGTCGGCATATTTCTTCTAGTTCAGTGATTTCCAACAATCTTTTTCCTCTGGCACTGTCATAATCCATATTCACCTGCTTGATTGCCCACATGGCTTTATGTTAAAGCTCTATTGGCAATTGACAAGACTTACCAAACACTAACTGATACAATGACATTCCCAAAGGGGTCTTATAAGTAGTGCGAAGCGCCCCAACGCGTCATGTAGCCGTGAAGACCAATCCCTTCTAGATGGATTAACCACCTTTTCAAGGATGCTTTTGATTTGTCAATTAGATACTTCAGCTTGGCCATTGGTTTGTGGGTGGCATGTAGTAGCCATACAATGCTTCCACTATATCTCTTCAATGCTATCGCCATTTGATGGTTGTAGAAATGAGTTCCTTGGTCACTTATTAACGCTCTAGGTGTTCCAAATCTTGAAGGATGTAAATGTTGAAGAACTTCAACACCGTTTAAGCATCATCTTTTGGCACCACAATTGCCTCGATCCACTTTGAGACATAGTCAATAGCAACTAATATGTACACATTTCGAAAGTAGTTCGAGAATGGTCCCATGAAATATATACCCCAAATGTCGAAGAGCTCTACTTTCATGATAGCTTGTTGGAGCATTTCATTGCATCAAGATATCGAGCTAGTGCATTGACATTTGTCACATTGTTTAGCAAAGTTGTGGGCATCTCGAAACAATGTGGGCTAATAAAATCCTAACTGTAAGACCCTTGCAGCAGTCCTTATTCCACCAAAATCTCCTCCATAAGGGGCATCATGGCAATGTCACAGGATTGAAGTCATTTCTTCTTTAGGTACACAACGACGGATAATGTTGTCGACACATACATTAAACAAGAATGGCTCGTTCCAATGATATTTTGTAGTGTCGCGTAAGGATCTGATCTTCTTGTAACCAGTGGCACATAGTGGTAGCTTTCCACACACAAGATAATTGACTACATCAGCATACCAGGGCGATGCATCGACAAAGAATAGTTGCTCGTCTAGAAATGCTTCGACAATTTGGGACATCTGTCCATCTTCACTTCCAACTTCCAGTCGAGACAAATGGTCAGCTACTTGATTTTTAGATCCTTTCCTATCCCTGATTTCAACATCAAACTCTTGAAGGAGTAAGATCCATCGAATCAGTTTAGGTTTGGCATCTTTTTCCATAAAAAGGTATCTTAATGTAGAGTGGTCCGTGTACACTGTAATCTTTGCGTCGAAGAGGTATGAATGAAACTTGTCAAATGCAAAGACTGCTGCTAGCAACTCTTTCTCAGTGGTTGTATAATTAACCTGCGCTTCAGTTAGAGTTTTACTAGCATAGTACATATAATGAAATACCTTTTCTTTATGTTGTCCTAATACAGCTCCTATAGCAAAGTCACTTGCGTCGCACATTTATTCAAACGGTTGCATCCAGTCCGATGCAACAATAATTAGGGCTTGTACCAACTGCTTCTTTATTGTCATTAATGCGTCTAGATAGGTATCATCAAATACAAACTTTTTATTTTGCTCTAGCAATGAGCATAAAGGTTTAACAATCTTCGAAAAGTCACGGATAAATCTCCTATAAAACCCAACATGTCCAAGAAAGCTTCTTATTGCTTTGACATTTGTGGGTGATGGTAATTTCTAGATGATTTCAACCTTTGCTTTATCAACTTCAATGCCCTGACAAGATATCCGATGGCCAAGGATAATGACTTCAATTGCCATTAAGTGGCATTTCTCCCAAATGAAGACTAGATTTGTGTCCTCGCATCTCTTCAGAACTTTCGCCAGATTGTTAGAGCATTGGTCAAAATTTTGTCCATAAACAGAGAAATCATCCATGAATACCTCTAAAGAGTCCTGGATCATATCCGAGAAGATCGCCATCATACAACCCAAACGGTATACGTTGGAAAGTAAAGGTTCCAAAAGGGCATGTAAACGTAGTCTTTTCTTGATCTTTCGGTGCAATGGGAATTTGGCTGTACCCAGAGTAGCCATCTAAGAAGCAATAATAAGCCTTACTAGCTAACCTATCCAACATTTGGTCAATGAAAGGTAGTGGGAAATGATCCTTCTTTGTGGCCGCATTCAGTCGATGATAATCCATACATACTAGCCGAACAGTCGCAATGCGAGTAGGGATCAACTCGTTCTTGTCACCCAATTAGTGTTAGAAATGGGATAAATGATGCTCGCATCTAGCCACTTGATAATTTCCTTCTTCAGTACTTCTTTCATCTTTTTATTAAGTCTTCGTTGTTACTCAATTGATTACTTTCCTTCGTCTTTCAACCTTATCTTATTCATGCAAAAAGAGGGATTAATGCCTCTGATATCTGCACTGCTCTAGGCTATAGCTTTTTCGCGCTGTTTCAAAATCGTGATGAGCTTATCTTCCTGCTTTGCATCGAGGGATGTGTTGACAATAACTGGTAATGTATGATTGTCACCAAGAAAGACATACTTTAAATGCGTGGGCAACGGCTACAACTCCAAGGTAGGAGCTCACTCAATAAATGGTTTAAACACCGGGATTATCCTATTCAACAAATCCAAAGATTGCAATTTCCAATTCTCTCTCAGCTCACAATTATTAATCTTTTCTTTGTTGATACATTCAACTAGGATTCCATCTGTGGATGTCGTCGCATCCTCATCTGACACTGCTTAAATTCTTGCATTGAATTCTTCCATAATGATTTCGTCCAACACGTCAATGTGGTGACAATGCTCTTTAGTTCTGGACGGGGATGCCTCAAACACACTGAAGGTCACACGCTCATCATTATGTTGCATGATAAGTTCTCCTTTGAACACATAGATAAGTGTGTGTCCCGTTGCTAGAAATGGTCGCCCCAAAATATTGGGCACCTCTTTATCTGCTTCGCAGTATAGGATTATGAAATCGGCAGGCAACATGAGCTTATCAAGTTGGACAAGGACATCTTTAATTTGGCCTTCAGATTGTGCTAAAGATCTGTCCGCAAGTTGTAATGTCATCGTAGTGGGCTTCATTAATCCTATCCCTAACTTTTTACGAGTAGATAAATGCATAAGGTTAATACTTACTCCCAAATCACATAAAGCTTTACCTAGATAATGATTCCCAATAGAGAATGGGATTGTGAAGTTGTCAGGGTCTTTCATCTTGGTTGGCAACTTATTTTTAAGCACAGCGCTGCACCTCTCTGTGAGCGCAATTGTCTCGATTTCGAACAATTTCTTTTTCTTTGATACTAGCTCCTTCATAAATTTTCAATAGCTAGGTATCTACACAAGAGCATCGACAAGAGGTATGTAAATGTGCAATTGTTTCAAAGTAAAAACAAACTTTTGATATTCTTTATCATGGATTTTCTCCTTAAATCTTTGCAGAAATGGCGAAGGTATTGTAACATTGAGTTGTTGTGGAAAACTTGGTGGTGTTGATATTGGTAGTTGCGTCAACAACTTTGTTGGACAAACTATAGGCATAGATGGCACTACAGTTGGTTCCTCTTCATTTGCTTTTGCTTGGCTTCCTTCAGCTACATCCTCTTCTTATTATTGTGGTTCAAATGCATCGACATGGTCCTAGCTAGAACTGCTTGGTTCAGTCGTTTGCCTCCCACTTCTTAGCGTGATAGCCTTGCAGTGCTCCTTCCCTTTTTGTGTTGGGTTTTCAATATCACTAGGAAGAGTACCTGGTAATCTTGCACTCAAATTTCAAACTAACTGTCCTAGCTGGGCTTCCGATGCTTGGATAGAAGAGGAATTTCTTTGCATTATTGCTTCAGTTCTCATGATATGCTCACGCATAAACGCCTCAAGAGTAGCCATAGGATCTAACTTAGGTTGAGATAACTGCTGTTGTTAATGTTGATGATATTTTCCTTACATATGTGGCAGCACAAACTGTTGTGGCTATATTCGAGATTGTGGTTACATCTAGCTATATGCCTGCATCTGTTTAGAATGAGAATTTACCTGAGAATTCTAATTATAATTCTACTATTGGCTGTTAATGAAACTCCCTTGTCTATAACCCCCTTGATTTGAGGAATTCCCATATCTAAATGTGAAAGCATTTTGATTCTCCCAAGGTTGTTGAGCTCGGTTATTGTATGAGTTATCAAATGAATTTCCTCGAATGTTGTTGACATAGAATGCATTTTGTGCATGTTGTGGGCAATCTTCATAACTATGGTTGTCGTCGTAAATTTCACAAGAAAATGTCGGCGCATCCAATTGCTGAGCCACTTGAATAGGAACAACATCACTTGTCCTCTTCATATTCTTTATAATATTGGCCAACAAAGATACCTGCACACTCAAAGCAGTAATGGCATCTAACTCAAGAACTCCAGGGTTAGTCGTTACCTGTGCAGAACGATAGATTGGATATTGATAGTCATTCTGAGCAATCCTCTCTAAATTATTATAGCTTCATTGTTGGTACAATCCAACAAGGGACCATTAGTAGATGCGTCGACAAGCATTCAAACCATTGTAAAAGATCTCTATTTGGGTCTCTTGCTGAATACCATGCATTGGGCAGCATCGAAGCAATTTCTTGTAATTCTCTCAGGTTGTATGTAAGTTCTCATCATCCAACTGATGATAGGCTATAATATCATTATGAAACCTCGCATTCATTATCGGTAGATTGAAATGCAAAACAAACTGTGTTGCTAGCGCATTCCAAGATGTGATGGATCCAATCGACAATCCCAAGAACCATGTTCTCGCTTTACTCTACAACGAATAAGGAAATAATTGCATTTTTAATGCATCATCTAAAGGATGCACAAATAAGTAGAAATGATTTTAAATGTTCTCTTGTGTCTTCATGAGGTAGACCAAAATATTGCCCATTCGAATTTAGCATCTGAAACATCACCATTTTCAGCTCAAAATTTTCAGCTTGTATAGTTGGTCTTACCACTCTTGGTTGTAAATCATCAAAGATAGGAACAACAAAATCTTGTATTATCCTATTTTGCACTTGTTCTTCTTATGGAGGCAGTGGTAGTAAATTATTTATTTGTGGTGGTGATATTGGAGGAACTCCATCTTGTGGTAGCAATGGTGGTAAATTATTATTGTTGTTGCTACCAACCATTTTTCGTTGTTCTTGTTTCTTCCTTTGAAGTATTCTCTCAAGCTCCGGATCAAAGCTTATAATATCCTTACAATTTCTTCTTGTGGACATGCAACTTCTAAAGAAATGAAAGAAAATCAAAATAAGAAAATTAAACAGATTAGTAAAAACAAAAAAGTTAAGTAAGAAATAACTACTACTACAATAGTAAACATCACACAAACGCCACTCCCCAGCAACAGTGCCAAAACTTGATCGCGTTTGTAACGTCACAACAGTGTGCAAGCGGACACACGTCGATGCAATTATAGTTGATAGAATAATTCTAGCAGATATCGATCCCACGAGGAATGGGTTCGTGATGTTCAGCTGTCAAAGCAACTAATACTAAAATTAGATGAAATGTGAGTAAAGATGTCAGTGCAATAAAGTTAGATCTGCACACTAAAATTGTTAATACTGTCAATGCAATCAGCGTTAAATGTCAAAGGTCAAATGTCAGAACAACTGAAAGTAAATCAAAGTGTGTTGAATGTTGAGTGTTGAATATTTAAATGCAAAAAATGTAAATGTGATCAAGTGGAAAGGATTGGAGTGGATCACTAATTTTACTAAGTTGCAATGCTGGATGCACCGACAAGGTATTGTATAGATGAATTATCGCAACAATGATGCTCCAAAGAATTCTTACCAATAACAGTCCTCCGTTTACTCGAGACTCAAGTACCCACAATCACCCCACCTCTCGGTGTGAGCTACTTTGTACACTCAAGAACAAGTGACTAGAATCTCTTCTAATCTCAAGCAACTCTCATTGTCTTGCTTGTTAACCTAACTTGTCACCGCATCTCTCGATGTCGGTAGACAGCAAAACCACTCTCGTGTTTGATGTGGTTAGATCCAAGAATAAACAGATAAAAAGCATTAAATAAGAATCAAAGTAATCTAACAATGAAAGATATTCTCATATTCATTCAAATATCATTAGAATCCATCAGCATAAAAGAGGTATTAACGAATACAATCGAAGCTTACTATCTCTAGACTACTAGGACTATTCCTTAATCTCTCCTCTTGTGTTTCATTGAGCACTCCTCATAAGAATTGGTTGCTCCTTTGCTCCATCAACTCACCATCCAGCTTAAATCTCCAAAACATAAAGTAATTACAGAATTTAATTTCTCTACCTCTTGATGATTTCTTCCATCTTCATTCCTCTATTTATAGCCTTCAAAAGTTATAGATTTTAGCCTCCCATTCTCAGATCCAAATCTAATTTTTGCAGCTGTCAAAGTTAGTTACAGTACAACTGTGCACTCATTCATATTTGATGTTTTCTTCAGAGATCTGCAGATTATCGTTGCATTGCTAGGCACAATTTGAAATCGTTATTTGTGGCAACAACTTGTGATTTTCCTGCGTTGGTGCTTCTAGGTGTGATTTCAGCTTGAATTCACTCATTTGAAGTTTAGGTTCTGTGCGGTGACATCTCTGGTTGCAATTCTATGCTGATCTTGTGGTTGCATTCTCCTTCCAGCATTGATCTTCTAAGTTGAGTTCCTGCGCTGACAATTCTAAGGTGTAATATATCGGCTGCTTGTGGCGACATTAGTACAAAAAGAGATAAAAATAACAATAATTTAAACAAAATAGCAATGAGTTAGGAAATATAAAAACTAAGTATGAAATGCTCATGATGCATGCTAAATAAGACACAAAAGAGACAATTAAAACACTAATTTAGGGAGAAAATATATGTCATTTGTAATTCTATCAAGTGCATATCTTCAAGACAAATTACCCCCAATGTTGAAGGATCCTAGATGTTTTACCATACCTTGCAACATTGGAGCAACTTACTGTGGTAAAACAGTATGTTATTTGGGTGCGAACATTAACTTAATGCCCATGTCGATATTCAGAAAGTTGGGGATACGTGAAGATAGACCAATTATAGTTACACTTCAGTTAGCCTATCAATCTATAGTATATCTTGTAGGAAAAATCGAGGATGTATTGGTTTGTGTTGATAAGTTTATATTCCATGCTAACTTTTTCATTTTAGACTTTGGATCAGATAAGAAGGTGTCAATCATCCTAGGAAGGCCTTTCCTAGCAACAAGGACTTTGATTGATATGTAGAAAGGCGAGCTAACTATGCGTGTTCAGGATGATCAGGTATATTTTAATATTTTTAAGTCAATGCGATTTCCTGATGTAGTTGATGAGTGTTCTGCAGTGATCAAGTTAGAGCAATTAGCCGCGGAATGGGAACTCAATTCTACTGAGGACCAATTAAGACAAGTCTTAATATCAGAACTCTTAAGTGATGAGGAAGGGGAAGATTATTTAGCTTTGTTGAAAGCTAAACCGAAAGGATTCACTTTGAAAGATCAGCTCAAGTCACTAGAGTTGTCATCTTGTGAGTACAAGAAGCCAAAATCATCAATAGAGGAACAATCTGAGTTAGACTTAAAGGTTGAGAAAAGGCATGTGAAGGACATCGGGTGGATTACTTCAGATATTCGAGGTAATTATCCTTCTTCGTACACTCACAGGTTATTGCTAGGAGAAACTGGAAAGTTGTATACTAAGGGACAAATGAGCTTGATTCAACCTCGAATATTTGATCCCAGAAAACTCAAGCCTTAATGGTTAAAAGCAGGGAGCAATTATCCCATTTATGATAAATTTTGGAGGGAACACATTAAAAATGCATCGAATGAAAGAGGTATAACAATTGCAGAAAATGAAAATAGCAAGTTGATTCCAATAATGATGGTTACTTGTTGGCAAATCTTTGCGGACTACAAAAAGCTAAGCAAGAAAGATCATTTATTGTTTCTGTTCCTGGACAAAGTACTTAACAAAAATTGTTGGGCAAGTTTATTCCCTCTTTCTATATGGATATGATTGGTATGAAAAATGGCCATTTGACACCTCCGTGGTCAGTGACGATCCTCAATAACATTGAGGGAGCTCTCTCTCTTCCATTAATTTATATTTTTTGTTTTATTTTTTTTATTTGAATAAAATGGCTAACTTAGGTTGTACTATCTGGATTAGTATGTTAAAATAAATTCTATATAGGAAATTAGAACTTAAGCGGGACCATTTGTGACCCCTCCAATCTTTCTTAGGAATTAATTTTAACATAATTTTTCAAGAAATTATTTCTTAAGTCAAGAAAATAATTTTTTGAATTTTGAATTTTACAAATAAAAGGGTCAATTTTTTATACAAGTTGTTAATTACAACCCAAATTTCAAAAAATTTTAAATTCAAGGACTTAATTAATTTTTTTGTAGCATTTGGTTGTGCTTTTTGTAAATAATAAAATTAGCTGTCTTTTCTGTAAATATTTTTAAAATAGCAAAAAATAAGATGTTCATTTAATTATTTATTTTATTTATTTTTATTTTTCAAATTTTGATAATTCTTAATATAAAATTATAAAATTAAAATTTATAATTTATATTAATTCCTATAAAAAGTTTAAATTAGGATTTGTTTTTAGAATTTAAATTTAATAAAACTTGTTTTAAATTGTTATTGATTTGAAATAGGACTTAGGAATTTTAATTTGAGAGTTTGAATGTGAATCATCTTCCATACATTATAGATAGCCTACCTCTTAATGGAATTCTCATTCAAACCATAAAATCAGCCACCATAGGCAGTCATCATCGGAAGTCATCGGGACACATTGAGCACCATCAGTCGCAAGCCTCTGAAGCCTTCTGTAAATGTTTGACACTTTCCGACACAGCTCTCGCAAGCTTCTACAAGCGGTCAATGCCTCCCAACGCATCCGCCCGATAGCTCCCGCACGCCCAGCTGGTCCGTGCGCTCTTGCTTTTGCATGCTTAGGTGAGCTGCTGCTGTTGTTCCGCATGTTCGCATGCCTAGGTGAGCTGTTGCTGCTGTTACTGTGCCACGCATCCTGAGCCACGCACACCAACTACTGTCTAGCCACGCCCACACCAAGCTGTGCGCACCACACGCCTTAGGAGCCTAGGCTATGTACCCCATATTTTGAGCACCTAAATCACCCTCCAAAATTTACCCTAGATTTTAAGTCTTTTCATTTAATTTGGATTTTATTTAACAAAAGGTGGTAAGAAATTTCTATTTTCTAATTTTTAATTTATTTAATTTATTAACTCTTTAATTTATTTTAAATTGTTAATATTTTATACTAATTAAATTTTAGAAAATATATGTACATCTATTTGTTGATCAAGTTAAAATCATGCCACACACGAGAACTCGTACCGCAATAGAAGAAGAGTCGAACAAATTCCACAGTGTGAGAGCTAAGGAAAGATACAATAAAACATTCAGAAATCAGTAGATGTTGCTTGCGAAAGGATTTACTTGGGAAGAAAGTTAATATACAAAATTCATGGAAAAAATCTGACAAAGTGCTGAAGCTCTAAACTAGGGATTATTTTGTGAAAAGCGATCGAGTGCAGATGAGGAATTAGTTCGAGAATTTATGCAAATTTTACCTCGGTTGAACCTAAAGAAATCTTAGTCCGATGAATGAAGGTACCACTGAAGTCAAGCACCATTAATGAGTTCTTTGACTTACCTAATTTCGAAGAAGATGAATATCATACTTTGTTGAAGAACTTAGAGGCCGAGAAATTGCAAGAAATTCTTATAAAACTTATAGTTCTAGGTTCTGAATGGACAGTGTCAAAACATGGAATTCGTACATGTCGCAGAGAAAATTTGACACTGATAGCAAAAGTGTGGTTCTACTTCATTTGATTCAGTCTCATGCCTATTCAACAGGGAACTACTATATCATTAGAACGAATGGTGTTGATTTACTTCAATCTTGAAGGAAAAAACCATTGATGTGGGAAGAATCATCATCAGAGAAATTTGAAACTATGCCATAAGATGTTTTGTTCAAGCTTATTTCCCATTCACGATCATAGTGTTGTGCTTAAAAGATGAAATTCTTGGGGACGTGAATAGAGCAGGATATAGCCAAGGAGAAATCACTGATTGGGATCTATATCGAGTAGTAGGAAATTTTATCCTTCAACAGCAAGTTGAAGAACAAGAAGAAGATCCTATGGAAATTGAATATGATCATTCGATGACAGAACCAATTGGAATGCATGATGAGATAGAGTCTACTAAACAAACATCCGAGCCTGACAGATCCATACCGAGACCATCATTGCCTCCAACTGAACTTTGAAATGAGCTGTCAAAGATGATGGATTGCATGCAACACATGCAATGGCAGCAACAATGGTATTAGAGATACACGAAGATACGAGATGATGCATTTAAAAGTGCATTTGAAAAAGTGTTTCATGACCCATTTGTCTTTATGCCTGAATTACTAGATTATATATTTGAACCATGGACTCTAATGGCGAAGAAGGAGCAAGGTGACTCGAGCAACAATAGGGACTACCACGTAAAAGGAGAGTCAAAGTCTAGGGGGTCTGAACATAAATAAAAGGGGGGACTAGTCTTTTCTTTAATTTTTGTTATTTTAATTTTCAGTCTTTAATTCTTGAATGAATTTAGGATTAGGTCACTAGGTTAGTTTTAATTCTTGGATAATAAATTAAGAGGTTGAAGACAAAAATTGAGCAACTTAGAAAAATAAAAGTGTGGTAATAAATATGTACATGTCTAGGATTGGACATTGAAGAGTCTGGTACTTAAGCAGTCAAATTGACTCTCCTCTTTTTTGATCCTACCTGGTGTGCAATATTTATTCACTTTTATTTTTACATTCTCTATTGTTTTTAACAATAGGGACATTGTTCAATTTAAGTAGGGGGATCGAAAATCGAAAACTTCTTAATAGTTATTATTTCTTCTTATTTTATGAATTTAGTTATAATTTTGCTTGAAAATTTGAATTTATGTTAATTATGTTAAAGCTTTAGTAAAAATAAAATTTAATTATCTCAATGGTTATAATGTTAAGCTGAACCATAATAAGAATGCTACTCTTAATAAAATATTTGAAATCATGTCATAAATTTTTTAATTCCTTATAGAAGCTAGATATGCATGAAAGTTTTAGTCTCTAGAATTGACTTAATAATTTCTTGAGGCGAAATCCTATGAAGCATGAAATTTTGAAAATGATTTAGGCAACATTTGTTTGGACCATTTAAGCCTTCCAAGCTAACCCTGATAAATGTTATCCCTTGAAGCCAACTTTGAGACTATATGACCTGATTTTCTTTGTATCCTACATTTATAAGCCATCTTATCTCTCGTACTTATCTCTAAATTGTCCCAACTTCTAGACTCAACCTATCAAGATTATGTTGTGAAAATAAGTTTGGGGGAGTTAAGAAGAAGTATCAAAATGCTCAACAAAAGTGTAGTACATATAAAAGTGATGCTCAAGAAAAAAATGAAAAATGAAAAAGAAAAAGAAAAATATAGAGCATATGTTCTCAAAAGGAAAAAAAAGAAAAAAAAAAGCATAAGCATGCAAAATTTGAAAAAAGTTGGTGAAATTGAAGGTCTACTACAAGCTGAGTCTAGGGTTTTAGCTTAAATTTATTTATCTTTTCCTACCCCTAGCTTAGCCCCATTACAACCTATGCAAAAGACATATTTGATTCAAGATTTCAATGCTACCTACATTAGTGGAGAGAAATTACTCTGTTCAACTTATGAAGACATAAATTAAACTTAATGATTGCAGTTTAGTCTTAACTAGGGAATAGAAAATTGAGTGATGAGATTTTGTAAACTTTTTATTGAGACAAGCATGACAATAATTAAAGATAATTGAATCAAAAGTACTTGAGCTACATAATTTTTAAATTCTTGTTTTTATGCTTAATTATTTCAAATTCATAAGACGAGGAGAAATGATCAACTCTTTTGTAATTTGTGCATAAATCAGGACGAACAATGAATTAAGTTTGGGGGTGTGGAACGATGGAATATAGACTTTTTCATACCCTTTTTGACTTGATTTCATGCAAATTCTGAGTAATTAATATCGAAAAATAGATTTATTTATAAAATAATTAAGTTGTGCTAAAATTTCCAACATATTGATTTTTAATTATTTTTATAAATATTAAGCATGAATTTGATATTTTTTGATAGATTTTCGCAATTGGTGAAAATCGGCTTGGTAGACACTACTGACAGCTTAAACCGTTGAGAGAATTTTTACATCGAGTCAATGAAGAGCTAAGAAGAATATTTTTCAAGTCAAGGGTCGGTCCAATATGAAGCTAAACTATGCTTTATAATTATATTTTTAATTTAAATTAACTTGGATTAAAAATAAATTATAAAGGTTGAACTGAAGTGGCTCGATGTGCATGCAACCGAGGGTCGAACCACCTCTAATTGGGCTAGCCATGTGCCGTCCAAGTACTGACAAAATTCAGCTAATTATGTTAACCATTTCAACCTCGCTGTCCGTACGAATCATCAGAGCTAAGTATTACCACAACTCATCTTTTTTACAGGCTCCTTTAGGATCAAAGCTTTCGCTCATATGGCATAGTATTTAGAGTTCATGTGCTTTATTGGAATCTGGTTTGAAATGGAGGATTGGATCGAGGCATTCGATCTCGATTTGGAACGACTTTTGGCTTTCGGGCAACATGAGAGATAAGGTGGTTACGGCACCAGTCCAAGGGTTGAATTTCATAAGAGATTTGATGCGAGAAGATTCCGGGAGTTGAAATTGCTCACAAGTCGAAAGTGTCTTTCCTACTGATGAGGCCCGTTAAATAAAAGGTATTCCTCTTCCAAATACTCCATTGCCTGATAAACTGGTTTGGTCTTATGAAAAATCGAGGGTTTATTCGGTTAAAAGTGGATATAAATGCCTATTACCAAATTTTCATTTGAATGATGTGGAGCGAAAATTGTTTCAGCAGTTTTGCTGCTTAAGCTGTTCGTCAAAGATCAAAATTTGCCTACGGAAATTTGCCATGAATTATATTCCAACTTTCCACAATTTACATTATAGGCATTTGTTAAATGATAATCAATGCCCACAATGTCAGAGCAGTAGTGAATCTAGTGTGCATGTGTTACGCGATTGTGAGTATGCTAAACAGGTGTGGTCTTCAATGGGTTTCCATTGGCCCCAATTAATAGTAAATTCAAATTTTATGGATTGGTTGCTTTGGATTTTTAGTAATTTGGGCACAGAAAAACAGGTAGCAGTAGCTATTACCATTTGGGCTATTTGGTTTTTCCGCAATAAACTATTACATCAGAAAAGGATTTTGAGGTTTATGAATATTGTTATCTTTATCAAGGGATTTGGGAAGATTATCGAGACTCTACCATGGCTCTTCAACATCCTACACCTCGAGCTTCTACGAAATGGAGCCCCCTACCCCAAGGATGGGTAAATGTTAATGTCAACGCTGGCTACGAAGAATCACAGAAATTAGCTTCTTCTAAGTTTATAGCAATGGATATGAATGGACAGGTTCTTGGATTAGGACACTGTATACATCACTTGATGGGTTCGGTTGCATTGGCCGAGTCTCTTGCTTTGTTCCATTAACTCGGATTTGCCTCTAAAATGGGTTTTTCTCAGATACTTGTGGAAAGTGACTCTAAACTAGCCATTAATCATGTTCTTAAAGAAGATAACTCAAAATCTAGAGCAATAACTTGGGACATTCGAAGTTGGGCGAGCAAGTTTCGACGTTGCAATTTCACCTTTGTGACACGAACAGTTAATTCAGTAGCACATGCAATGGCAATCGAGGGATTACGGAGAGGTGAGGACTGCTTTTGGGTAAAGTAAGTGTCGATTGCGGTCAGGCTTTTGTGGACTCTGATCGGCGTTTTAAGCAACCTCCATAACTTCTCTTTTTGGTATTGGTTTTTTGAGGGAATAGTCATCACTTTGCAAACCCCATTTGCCTCCTATTTGCTTCATCTGGATCTTAGACATCGAAGTGGCTGGAGGGATTTTTCATTGTATTGGGATTTCATCTGATGGTATTATGAAAGTGGAAGGGTCTAGTTTTACTTTCTTTTTCTTTTTCTGCTTTAATGGTTTTCTGTTTTTGCTTTTAATTTTAGTTGATTGTTTTTATGTTTGGGCTATTTGACCTAGTTTCCTTTTGTATTTTGGACATTCTAGCCTACTTCCTATCAATAATATGGTGATTTTTTATCAAAAAAAAAAGAATCAATTTTTTCATGGCGTTTACAATCATCTTTTAACATATAAACATTCAATTATATATAAAAACAAAAGATTCACTCTTTCATATACTAAGGGATTTCACATGGAAAAGAAAATGTTCCATACTAATGGATTCATGTCCATAACCATGGGTTCCAATACAAGGAATCTTGTAGCACTTACTAATGAGGCCTTACCAACTAATATTACATAGACGAAATCAATTATAAACATTAATACAATTAAATTTGTTCTTCAAAGACAAACTTGGGATTTGCAATCCCAAGCCCAACCGTTCAGTCCTTATAATATATATGCAACAATCAAGACTCCGCTTGCAATCGAGATCACCAAATGATATATTAAATGATATGCTAGTTGTAGCTTAAGAAAGATATTGTGTAATTGAGATTAGAGCTCAACTCTCTTTCTTTTTTGCCTCAAAGAAAATAGAAAACAAATGTACATACATTTCGCAATATTCGACTAATCGAGATAAAACCCTAGATTATTGGGTCCAATTTCTAAAATGCATTCTTTTTTTAAAAATAATTAACACATTTAACACACATAAGATTTGAAAAAACAAGAAAAACAAGAAAAAAAAAACAATATCACCTAATTTAAAGTAATTTCTAAAATAAGGTGTCATTCCAAAACCTTATAAATAGGTGATATCAAAATTATTCCTATGAAACCAAAAACCAATCATGGGAGCCTCCAACATGAAAGCAAGGTTAATTTGCTTGGCTCTAATTAGCATAATGATGATGGCAGAAGTGATCCAAATCAATGCGGCTGTGAAAGTTCGTCACCCAGAGATCTCTGGCCTTATTTCTTATCGTCGTCTTCTCCATGAAACTGTTAATAGCTGGCAACGTGGTTGCTCAAGACACACAATGTGTCGAAATTAAAAAATTATTTACGTTATATGACAATATTTTTCTCATATCAAAATAAAATTCTCTTCATATTAATGCAACAAGATTAATACTATTTGTCTCTTTCTTGTACTTAACTTGTTTCAGCTTAATCAAGATTTATGATTTGGTTTTACATTGTTGAGAGGCCAAAGAGTTTGAGTTTCTGCTCAATCCTAGATTTAGTAATTTTGATACAATTATGATGTGTAAATATAATATAATAAATATAATTAAAATATAATATAATATGATATAAGCAAATAATGCAAACATAATATTATATGAAGTATAATGGAAATTAATCTAATATAAATTATATTTTGAAAGGAATATAATATAAAATTATGAGCTTACAAAAATTTGAATTATTATATTATAATCATTATATGTGAAACATAATGTAAATACGTATATTATCAAATATCACCAATGCTATATATTTATTTATAGAATTATTATATATTTATACGAATTTATTTTTTAATAGTTGGCTTTTTGTATATATTGATATATTTATTTATTTAACATTTTATCTTTATGTAATTATTTTTTATACGATATTTTTATAACCTATCAATTCATCTAATGTTATAAAATATTTATGTCGATGTTATCATCCATAATGATATTTTAAATTTATTTAGATAAATTTCATAGTAATTAAATTTGTAAAAAATAATTTATTTTCAACTGAAATATATGGTTATAGATTATGTGTTTCAAAAGGGTAAATTCATATTTTGATTCATTTGTAAATTTAAAATTTACGTTCATTTGATTGATAAAATAAAACAAAATATTTTAAAAAGTACTCTCTGTTATGAATATCTTATTAAGTGAATGTCCATCAAGATTAAGATAAGTTTGGATTAACTTTAAATTCTAATAGTCATCAGAATTAGAGTTCTATTTCATTTATACTTTCTATGTCTATAAATATAGACTTTGGAGAAGTATTATAAGACACTTCTGTTGATCAATAAAATACGCTCTCTCTTGCTCTCTCATTCTCTTTGTTCTTTACTCTTTGTCCTTTTATTTTATAACACGTTATCAATACGATTCTCTTTTAATTATTTTTTTTTCTTTCAGTCGTCAATTGAGGTCGACGCACTATGAGTAATCATTAGAGCTTTTAACCACCCAGTGCTCATGATAATAGCCAGGGTGATAACGATGATGTTAAAAATCTTCAGGTATATTTCACTATAATTTATTTATTATATCACGTTTATTATAATTTGAGACTAATCATGAAAACAGGAATAAATAGATTCTGATTTGAAATTCACATATGTTTGTGATGGTGATTATGGAATAAATAATCTAGTGGGACATTTATAAGTTCATCCTACTAAATTTGTTGCATTCCCAGAAGTGAATGCAAACATAAAAAAAAATAAAAGATATAATCATGGGCCACTAAAAGTGGGAACATAGTGATGAATAAGAGAACAATGAGGGTTCTCAAGAAACTCTTCAAAGGGCAAAGATAAAAAAAATAAGCACGTTTACTTTGCGCCGGAAAAGTTATTGGTCATTTCTCTTTTAAGGAAGTGATTAGTAAAGTGGAAGGGAGCTTATTAAATAAGCAAGAGGTCCCTAGTTCGTACTACTGGAGTTTAATTTGTTTACTTCTTATCTTTAAGACTAAACATAGAATGAAAAAGGTACGTTTTTATATATTAAATCGAATTGATATATGGTTTAAATATTTGAGATGATCTTTTCAAGTTTTAATTCTATGAGTTACATATTGTTTTAAGCATCTCATTGTTCATGAAAATGAATATTAACTGATTTATTTATATTGTTATAGTAAGTTTTATAATTAAATAATATATTTTATTAAAACATATCTAGTATGCAAATTTATGTTAACAAACCAATGAAGTTTATTGTTATTCAGATTTGATTTACTTCAAAGAATTGCTAAAGGTAGCAGTTCATACATTTGATATTAATTCCCTTTGTTAATTATTTAGAGAAATGACATGAACAATTGTAAATGAAAAGTTTTATGAGCTTCAATGGTTGGATATTGAATTAAATTTCATGCATATTTATGATGATGGTTATGAAAGAGAAAATTGCTAGTTTTTCATTATGTCATATTTTTATGTTTGAGATGTGACTTTTATTGATATATTTAATATGGATTTGTTTCTATACATGACCTAGGCAATTATTCTTGGTGGATAAATTCATTATGCAAAAAGGCTCTAAAAGTTTTTTGAATTGATCTCATAGCTCCTTATGGCTATAAAAAACGGGTTATTCGTTCCACCAGTTTTGCTCCATTCCCTGAAGTGAATGTAGCAATCCATAACAATTATGAAGATTTTGGATATGTGAAGATTTTGGCATATTCCTCGAAGCAAATATTGCATATAATTATTTGGAAATTATATTATAGGACTTAGTGTCATTATAAACTTCACATTGATTTAGACATTTCAGTAGTAAATGTCACAATGGTACTTGTATGTGGATACAAAGTGAAAGGAATGATGATAAAATTATCAATTTGTTACGATTAAATTTTACTGGTACAAATATATTTACTACTTAGCATGATCAGTTAGACCATCTTGGATCATATATGATACGAAAATTAATTGAAAATTCATATGGACATTCATTAAAGAACTAGAAGATTCTTTAAATTTAAAGAATTCTCATTTGTTGGTTGTTCTCAACGAAAATTGGTTGTTAAAAACTCAGTAGCTAAAGTTGAGATCTAATGTCTTGCAATTCTGAAATGAATATGGTCTCATTAATCCACCATGTTAATGGTTTTGATATTATATGATTTTGGTAGATGCATATACAAAATAAACACATATGTGTTATCAACTTGTCGTTTGCAAGATTGTTTGAATAATTAATTTCAGATAATGCAATTAAGACAATTCATCTTGCTAATATTGATGAGTTTATATATCAGCCTTTTATTGATTGAGTTTGAAAAACTTTGGTAAAAGTTTGTTATTTATGCGTATAATGGTTTAGAGAAATTATTGATTGAACGTCTTTGATTATTACTTATGAGAACTGAACTTTCTCTTTCAACATGGGATTATGTTGATTTACGTGTTGTACGCATCAAGCCAATAAATTTTAAATACTCCCCATTGCAATTGATTTTGGGTCAAAAGCTAAATATTTCTCATCTTTGAATTTTTGTATGTGCGTATATGTTCCAATTGCTCCACCACAAAGCACAAAGATGAGTGAATCTTCAAAGAAAGTTGGAAATTATTTATGGGCCTCCTTTTATTATGATATATTAAATGTATTGGAGATACAATTATGACTTGACTGTGATTACTATTTTGATTTGATAGTTTTCTCAACATTAAGGGGAGAGAACTAATAACTTGTAATGAGTTAAAGGGAGAGTAATTTGAACCAGAAGTTCAACAAGGATAACTATTAAAGTTCCAAATATGAAAATTTTTATAAAAGGAAAAATTTTAGATGGTCATATAGTGAAGGCAGGTGCTCCAGAAGAGACCCAAGACATAACTAACAAATTAAAACTTCAGAAGAGATTCAAGTACCTGAAACTGAAGATTAAAATATTGAAAATAAGAGATCTCGATAAGTTATGTCAATTTGAGAAAATGTCGAACCAATAATAAAAGTGGTCGAAAATGGTTTTGCATGCAATATTATTGTGGAAATAATGAAATAAAAGGAGGATATTGAATAAATCTCTTGGGAAATAGAGATATGGAATAAATTGGCCAAAATAGAAAGACGCAACTCAAATACAATTAAATTTGTGGAGTTTTTGGACCAGCAGTCCAAATATCTAAAGGTATAAAGCCAGTGAGGGTACAAATGAAATAGTTTTGCAAAGGCGGAATAAAAATATGAAGTTTTTCGCTAAGTCCTGGCATTGATTATGAGAAGATATAATATTCTTTTGTGGTGGATGCAATTACCTTTAGATATATTATTAAACTGACAGTTCTTACTTGCGTCTCATGGTTGTTGTTACAACTTTTTGTGAATCATTATATAATAAAGTTTATATTAAAATCCTTGAAGAATTTGGAATGCCAAACGAATATCGAAATATTGGGAAATTGTTCATTTATATGAATTGAACTAATTAAACATGTGGTAAATTTGACTTAGTCAATAGTAGTTGAAGGAGGATTATAAAATGATCCAAAATACCTATTTAGGTTTTTATAGAAGAATCGTGATTAAAGTTTGTTGAAACTCTTGAAGAGATCAAAATATATTTCCCCCAAATTTTCCCTCTCATGACTTTCAAAACAATGTTGATATAAATGCTTAGTAGATACATTCAAATAGTCACTTGCAAGACTAGTATTCAAGATTGAATACGTAGAATATGAGATATTATGTGGTGTTTTTATGAGGGGGAGTAAATACGCATTGTACTCTTTTTCCCTTAACTGAGTTTTTGTCCCATTAGGTTTTTTTGGTAAGATTTTTAATGAGGCAACATGTTATGCGTATTATAGATATGTGTACTCTTTATCCTTCACTAGGAAATTTTTTTCCCACAGGGTTTTTATCTTAGTGAAGGTTTTAACGAGGCACATTATCTATCAATGGAGATCCAAGGGGGAGTGTTATGAATATCTTATTAAGTGGATGTCCATCAAGATCAAGATAAGTTTGGATGAACTTTAAATTCTAGTAGTCATCAGAATTAGTGTTCTATTTCATTTATACTTTCTATGTCTGTAAATATAGACCTTGGAGAAGCATTATAAGACACTTCTGTTGATCAATAAAATACGCTCTCTCTCTTGCTCTCTCATTCTCTTTGTTCTTTACTCTTTGTCCTTTTATTTTATAACACTCTCACTACAATAAAAAAAGGTCATTTAGTGACAAAAGTCTTTACTTACTGCTTAAATTTGTCGGTATAATCGCTGTATACCAACGGGTTTTGTTTCGTTAGTAATTTTATTGTATTTACCAACGGACCAAATCTCGCCTATATAGATTACAATTTAGAAAACGCAATACAAGTATGCAAACATTTGTGTGAATTCTTTGTTTACGAAACCTTTGCATGAAAGACCCTTTTTCTGCGAAGCCTGATTGTATGCGAATCTATGATCCTTGTTATGTGCGAACCTATATTGATTTGAGAACTTGTAATTTGTGCAAACTCATACTGAAAGTGTTACATGACCTAATGTTGTATTCTTTTACGCTAATTTATGTTATTTGATGTGTGAGAACCATTCATTTGTTTTCTTGTAATGTCGCATGTTTACCTTTCGTATATGAAATATTCCTATTTCAGTGTTTTAACTTTACACAATAATTGTTGTTAATAAATGGTGTGTTGGAGGATAGGTTAGGAGTCAACGAAAAGTCACTTCGATGGCTAATGTAGCTCGTCAGATTTTGGTCGAACCTTTTCGGTCGAGTTTAAGGTGTTACAAGTTCCCTTGGTATTGACACAAGGGAGAATGAGGTCCCAAAATCAAGCCAGAAACACCTCTAATGTGACACCCCAAACCCGATCTAGACGGATCGGCCTGAATTCGAAGCGTTATATTAGCCACCGAAGTGACTCTCTAGCTAACGACCACCCGACGCACAACCCAACCTTATAACACCTCATTTATGACTAATTAACTATCATTTATTAATGTAAAAGCAATTTGTGAACCATTTTTAAACTCATTCTAAGTATTTAACCTAAGAGTATTTTAATCATTCTACCAACTAAGGTTAAACTATCCCTATTTTATTTCTAAGTAGTTACCAACCTTCTTTTAGTCAAATTATGCAAGCCCTAAAAATTTTAGCTTCATTCGAGTTCATTTACAATGTTTAATTCAAGTTTTATTATTAGGGACTAAATCATAACTTTTACAAACTTTTAGTACATCTTTCAAATTAAAAACTAAGAGTCTTTCTACCAAATATTAACAATTACAAGTCTAAATGTAAAATTTTACCAAGTTTCGCTATCATTAAAGGCTTCAATTAATCTAATCAAATTTTAGGACTAAATTATAAATTAAGCAAATTAGAATACTAGATTACAAAAACAAAAAATAAACCCCCAAAACCCACACGCCTATGTGAAAAGACACACACCCGTGTGCAAACCACTGCACCTATTTTGTCAAAAATTCATTTTAATTACCTGATTTACATATTTTACTTACTCATTAAATTTGAAATTGCTACAATTAATCACCATAAGCATTCACACATATCAAATTTAATTTATTTACAACAAATATATAATAATTAATCAAAATTTAACGCCCAATTACACGCTTATCAAACATCAATTAATTCACACAAGCTACATACCTTAGTCACAAGCAATCTACTCCTTAGTAAGCTTCAATTAAATATTGTTAGTATAAAATACATGCCTCATGCACCGTGTTATCAACCATCGTACGAACTCTCATCAACATACCATAAATCAAACATCAATTAGACATAAAATCATGTATTAAAACAACTATAAAATCACGAAAATTGAAGTCCAAAATTTAATGTCCAATGTCCATTACAAGTAAAATAACACTAGTCCCAAAAGCATCACAATGCCCCTATATAGTCTCTAAAGTAAATTTCTTAAGCCACTACGGAGCCTTATTCTTGGATCGCCCTTGCGCTCGCTTCTCATTTCCTTACACCTGAAAATTCTATGCACGAAATGTAAGGATGTGATCTTAAAAAGCTCAGTGAATGAAAGTAAAAACATCAAGTAATTTGTACCCAATCATGCATAAATCAAAGCAATTAAGTATTAAATTTTCAGTCACAACATGTTAACATTTTACCATAACCTTACATGCTATTTCAAGAATTAAGAATAAATTTTTCCATTGCATGTACAATCATCTTTTAACATATAAACATTCAATTATATTGGCATAATACATCCATGGTAATAAGTAAATGTGTGATCATACATTGGATAAACAGATCTCCGAACACCTACAAATAAAATACAGTCCTCCGAATTGAGCGGGTCAAAGCCACGCGCTCCCTTATAAGGCCTCAAATAACCCGATGAGTGGAGACTTAAGCTCAACACTCCCTTATCTACTCCAAACAAATCAGTCCACCATGAGTCATATGCTCACAATATCACAAATAATGGTGAGTACTCACAAATCTTATGGCATGCCAACTATATCCAATGGCTCCACCATGCAATGTGGGCACTATAGTCATACATACAAGGCATTAATTCTCCTATTTAATCACTTAGTTTAGGATGTTAAAATGCAAGTAAAAGCTTGTTGCTAAGCAATTTTAACATAAAAAAATAAGCATAAAAAATATCATTTTCCCAATATTCATATACCAATTATAACCCCTTTATAAAATGTTCAATAATCAGCAACTCATGCTCCAAATATCAATTTATTCCATACAATTTAATCACACTAAAAGCATAATACACAACTTACCAAACCAATTGCCATTTTGCTCTTTTATAAAATAAAACCTATTTTTGCAAATCCAACCATCCAACATGCAATTAATTCATTAATAACACCAATTAAACCTTTAATTTAACACATAATCAAACCAATTTACCAAATTGCCCTTAATATCACTTACCTCCACACTTAGCTCAAATAAGCAAGTTTAAACTTCAATTATGATTTGCACGTTCCTCCTCTTGATGTGTAGCGATGTTGCACAACTAAGCCGAAATATGGAATTCCTCAACTAAACTTCCTTTTCAGCACCTCAAACCACTTCTAATCTTCATTCCTTCAATTGAACTCAAGTAATTGATTTAGAAGTTTGAACCAAAATGCTTGAAAAAATTCGGATGACTTTTTCCCCAACTTTGAAAATTATTTTGAGAGATTTAAGAGAGAATTTTGGTAGAGAAAATGTTTAGATCTATTCTATGATATTTGGTTTATGAAAACAAGCAAAAAAATGAGAGAAAAAGCTCTCAATTCGAGTGAAAAATGAGTGAAAAGTGAGGTAGTTACAGAGTTTTTAAAACTGAAACCCCCCACCTGATTTTCAAATTTTGAGGAATTGTCCTTCAGGCAACTCCCTATTTTCCCTTATTTTACAATTTGCTCCTTCCCCTTCAAAATTTCGAAAATATGGTTTATTTGCTATAAAACCTCTTACACATTTCTCTTATTTTTCAAATTAGTCTCATTTAATTAATATTTTGAATCACCAAATTAAATCCCCATTTTAAATTATTTTTAAATTTAACTTTAACCTAAAATATTTATTTTTACCCATAAATTATTTAAAACCATAAAATTAAATTTTCTAAAAATATTTTTATTTTCTGTGTAATAGCCCGGTTTTTAGTGGTGTCAAAAATACTGATTTCGGGACCACAACTCCAACGATTCGAGTCGTAAATTTATTTATTTTTAATGTTTATGATGTCATTAGCATCTTATTAAATTTTGGTTAAGAAATTTTACTGTCTAGATAATTAATTTAGTAGAAAGGACTAAATCGTAAAAGTTTCAAAAGCGGAATTCCTTTAGCTAAGGGTATTAGGTGCTAATTATAAGATAAACTAGGGCCTTAAAGGGTAAAAAGTGTAATAGTCTATTTTTCAGTGGTGTCAGAACAGTGATTTTGGGACCACAAACCCGATAGGAAAACTTTTATAATGAGTGATTAAATTAAGTAAGTCAATATTAATTTTACATGGAATTTTTGAATTGAGGAATTTTAATTATTGAATTAAAAGTTAGTATAAGTGGTTTGGTTCAAAAGTCAAGTGGTTTTAGAAAATGACGTATCGGGACCTCGTTTCTGAGATTAAGAGCCGTAAATATTTTTATTAAATGTTTACATAGTCTTATTATATGTGAATTGAAGTTTGGTTGGGTAATTTTGATAATTAATTGCTTAATTAAGGAAAAAGGAGTAAATTATAAAAGAGGTAAAAGTTAATTGCTATAGATTAAAAATAGTAGAGGGACCAAAATGGTAATTAAACCATCGTCAAAAAGTCCAAGCGGTGATGACATGATTACCATCCATTAACTTTTGGGTTACTTATTCTTTTAGTCCTAATTAGTTTAGGACTAAATTGGAAACAAGTTTTTTTAATTTAAATTTAATATAATTGAAGGACCCATTTATGAAATTGGACCTCTTTAAATGGCCTAATAATAGAAATGATGTGAAACTCTTTAGATTTTGGGTAAATTGCAATTAAATCCTAATAAAATGAGGAGTTACTAATTAGTTTATTTCTAGTATGATCGGGAATGGTGGTTTTGAGGCCACAAATTTGATATTTTAGACCGTAAATATTAATTATTTAATATTTATAGGTCATTAGTATGATCTTAAATTGTGGTTACGAAATTTTGTTGATTAAATAGTTAATTAAATAAAAGGGATTAAATCATAAAAGATGCAAAACTTAAATTCTATTAATTAAAAGGTAAGTCAAGGTACTTAAATGGTAATATAACCATTAGTAACTTGAGTGGACAAACTTGGTTCAAATTTTGGTTAAAATTAGGTGTGAACAAAGGGTAATTTTGTAATTTCATGAGAAAACCCAATTTAATTAAAAATCAAAAGATTAAAAATTCATTTTCTCTTCTTTCTTCTTCCTCTCCAAGATGAAACCTTAAAAAAACCATGGGAAACCATTCGGCCAAACTTTGAGCTTCAATTTGGTGAGTGAAATATTGTTCGTTTTTAGTGATTTTTATGTTTTTAAGTCCGTATTAGCTTAGTCTAACTAACCAAATGACCAATTTGTGATTCTGTCAAATGTTATAAATCTTGCCATTGATGAATGAGTTGTTTCTTAAAGTTTTATTGAAGTTTATTAAGCTTGGTTGATAAATAAGATTATTTTGTAAAGTAATTTTTATGTTAAAAGACTAAATTGTTAAAGTGTTAAAATTGCAAGGACTTGAGGTGAAATAATTACAAAGGTGGACTGTTGGTAGGCACTTAACTGTTCAAAAAACTGAAAAGTTAAAATAAAATGATTAATTTACAAGTTTTGAGCTAAAGGACTAAATTGAATAAAAGTGAAAAGTTAAGGGAAATTTTGTAAAAATACCAAAAAGGCTTATTTACATAAAATGATTAAAAATTCATGTTGATTTAAATAATTAAATGAAATTATTCTAATAGATCAAGATCATGCTATCGATCGTGAAAAAGGGAAAATTACGGATTAGTCACTGGAGTTCACTTTAACTACAATTTCGTCTGGTAGGTTCGTACAATAAAATAATTGATTTAGTTTCTGTTTGTGAATTATTGAAATAATTTAAGTATGTTGTATTTAAATTTGTTTGCTTAGTAAATATTAAATTGTGGAATTTAATCAAATTGAAATAAATTATATTGAGGGGCATGATTGTAAGTGAAGAAATGATATAGTTGAATTCATGTGACAACGAAACGCTTAAATGATTATGTTTTGTGTTAGCTATTATTCATGTTACAAATGAATTAATTCAATTGATAAATGACAATTAGTAAATTGAACTAAATGATATTTTTAGTTAAATCGATATTATGTCTGCTAAATAAGAATTATATTGATGTTTGCTCGAAATGGTATATTGTGATGAAAGTTAATTGCAATGGACATGGTATATGACACATATTAACTTCGTGAATAATTTGGGACACAAAGGACATGTATTAGGGGCTATATAGTTTCGGGATGTCTTGCTGACGGGTAGTCCTTGTACTTAAGCTGCTACTACAAATTAATCTTATAAGTTCGTTTGTTAAATTTCATATTTGAACTGCTAATTATTGCTTAATGTGGAAGTTCTCGAATCACTTGATGTATAAATGGAAGACTCATGTCTCGAGATGAGCATGAGATTATATTAAAGGAAGACTCGTGTCTCGAGATGAGCATGATATTATATTAAAGCAAGACTCGTGACTCGAAATGAGCATGAAATTATATAAAAGGAGGACTCGTGACTCGAAATCAGCATGAGATTATATTAAAGGAAGACTCGTGTCTCGGGGTGAGCATGAGATTATATTAAAGGAATACTCATGTCTCGGGGTAAGCATGAGATTATATTAAAGGAAGACTTGTGACTCGGGATGAGCATGAGATTATATTTAAAGGAAGACTTATAACTCGGTAGAGCATAAGATTGTTTAAAAGGAATATCTACGAGTCAGTTGTTAAATGTCGTTACAAGGCTTAATACTGTATTATGATACAATGATTGCGAACTTACTAAGCTTAGAAAGCTTACCTGTTTATTATTGTTATTTTGTAGATTTCGTTTTGATGGTTGAAGATCGGATTACCTCGAAGAAAATCACACTATCTCGGGAGCTCGTTCGGTAGTATTTACATCACTTGGTTATATGGCATGTACTAGGATGATGTTATCTTTTGTTTACTCGTTCAAGATTGTGATGATCTTGTTATGTCTTTAATGAAATATTGAACTTAGTATTGTATGCTTGTTCAAGATGGAAAATAGACTTAGAAGTACAATGTAATGACTTGGAAACTATGAATTATGTATTGGTCTAATGCGTTTTGGAGTTAGGCATGGTAAGTATTGATAAACTTGTTTTATGACAAGATTCATGAGATTCTGCATACTTGTTTCGGTAGAACTCATGCATGTACCGGTAGAAGTACAAGGTAGGAGAGAGGTTGTTCACTAGCTTGAGTTGTATCGGTAGTCCCATAGTAGGTTTCAGTAGTTTTGCTCACAGAAGTATCAGTTGGTTGTATACTTGTATCGGTAGAAGTTGCAGTGTAAGATTTCTTAGCTCTCTGGAGTTTTTAGTATCGGTAGAAGCATGACATGTTCCGATAGAAGTCACACTTGTATCGGTAGTACTGTCTCAAGTATCGGAAGAAGTCTGCACTATTTTTGAACTGTTTACTGACTTAATAACTACCGATACTTGTCCAACAAGTACCGATAGAAGTATCAAAAAATCATATAAATGACCTTTTTGCCCTTATTGAGTTATGATTATAATTAATTGATGATTTATGACATGATATTAAAAGATGAACACTGATAAATGAATAGAAAGACACTAGGACCCTAACTAGTGACGGTTTTCTGGTTTTGGGTGTTACAGACATAAAAAATGGATGTCATGATATGTGATGTGAATATTGATTCCTGATTAATTGTAATGTTGTAACTGAATGTGTAAGATTAAATGCAGTTAGTATTCTGAGTTGCAAGTTTGTAAATGTATAAGTTGTGATTGATTTGTATGTAAGAAAAAAAAACTTGTAAAGTTCTGTAAACCCTAAGACCTTAGATCGAAGATGGTTATGGTTTTTAGGTGTTACTAAAGGACCCTCCTTATTGTGAGTGGACGGTTTAGGGTATTTGATTGGTTAAAATATAATATTTCATTAAGGGTATTTTAGTAATTTGCTAATAAATAGGTTAAATTAAAGAATAAGGAAAATAAGATGAAATTCATTCATCTTCTTCAACCAAATACACTAAGAAACCCTAAAAAACCATAAAATAACATTCATCCATAGCAAAGTCTTCGATTGGTAGGTGATTTCTCACCCGTTTCTAGTGATTTTATGTTTTTGTGTCCGTATTAGCTTAATCTAGCTAACCGAATGATCAATTTGTGAATCTATTAAATGTTGTAAAACTTGCCATTGTTGAAAATGCTTATTCTTGAATGATTTTGATAGATTTGTATGCTTGATGAATAGATTTATTGATTTTGTATAGTGATTTTGATGGAATTAGGGTTTAAGGACTGAAATGTTAGATAGTGAAAATTGTGTGTATTTGGTGTCAAATAAATGAAGTGAAGGAACTTGTGTAGATCAATATTATTCAGTTGGTAATGGTTGTGTAAGAGAAAATATTATTTTGTATGTATTGTTTTTAGGGACTAAAATAAATAAAAGTAAAAGGTTAGGGTAAAATTGTAATTTTAACAAAAAGGACTAAATTGTGTTAAATGATCTGGTTGTGTGATTTAATGTGAGAAATTGAATGAATTATGGATGTAGACTACGATCGTGCCATCGATCGTGGGAAAAAGAAGTTAGTGGAATAGTCCTTAGAGTCTAACCATAACGGCAATCCATTCCACTAAGTTCGTATTGTTAAATTTCAATTTAACTACGAAGTGAAGATGATGATCGGAAGTGTGAAAGACAGAAATGAAGGAAAGATAGAATTAGCGGGTTTTGAGCCGTAAATGGTAAAAGGTTCGATGACTATGACTATGTGTCATCGTGAGTATCTGAATCCTTTACAGATTATGAGGTCCGATGACTATGGGTGGTATATGAATCCTTTACAAAATATGAGGTCTGATGCTTATGTGTCATCGTGAGTATATAAATCCTAATGGATTAAAAGGTCCGATGACTATGTGTCATCGTGAGTATTAAATGAAATGAATCTCATTACGGATTAAAGGTCCGATGACTTTGTGTCATTGTGAGTATCGAATGCGAATTGAAACCAACCTTGGATGTATACAATTACTCAGTTTGGTTGATTAGTTTTTACAACTCTTGAAGTTGGTGAATCTATTTAACTTTATGAACTTACTAAGCTTGAAATGCTTACTAGTGATGTTATTGTTGTTTTGTAAATTCACTTTTGTTGTTCGAAGATCGGATCATCTTAGAGCATCACACTATCCCGGAGTTGTTCGGTAGTTCTTACATCACTTGGTTAAATGGCATGTACTAAGATGATGTTATCTTTGTTTATGTAATTGAGATTGTGAAACCCTTGTTACGTCGATAAAATGTTGAATGTAATGATGTATGTTTGTGCAAGTTAGATTATACACTTAAAGTATTATGTAATGACTTGGAATATATGTATTTTGTGTTGGCTTAAAGGTATATCGAAGTCATGTATGATTTGTGTTGATAAACTTGCATTTTGGCATGATACTTGAGATCCTGCATACTTGTTTTGGTAGAACCCACGAATGTATCGGTAGAAGTACAAGGTAGGAGAGAGGTTGCTCACTGACTTGGGTTGTATCGATAGTTATGTGTTTAGAAGTATTGGTAGTTTGTTTACTTGTATCGGTAGAAGTTGTAGCATGAGATTTTTAGCTGTCTGGAGTTTTTGGTATCGGTAGAAGTAAGACTTGTAATGGTAGAACTGTCACTTGTATCGGTAGAACTATTACTTGTATCGGTAGAGGTCTGCACTATTCCTAAACTATTTACTGACTTGACAACTATCGATACTTGTCCAACAAGTATCTTTAGAAGTCTTTAAAAATGTTGGAAAGGACCTTTTTGCCCTATTGAATTGTGTTTATAATTAAATGACGAGATGTGACGTGTGGAGTGAAATTATATGAATAAAAAATAAAAATAAAAAATAATTATAAAATAGATAAAATGACATGATGTTAAAGACGAATAATGATGAATGAATAGTAAGATATCGAAACCCTAATCGATGATGGTTTTCGAGTTTTGGGCGTTACATTTCGTAATATTATTTACCAATTTTTAAATGAAATTAAGCTAACTAATTAAGAATATAAATCGCTAATTAACCCAATTAATTCCTAATTTTCACTTGGAACCCGTTAAACGTACCCAAAACTACTAGACCTATTTTCAGGGCCTTACAACTCTCCCACTCTTAAAAGAAATTTTTTCCTCGAAATTTACCTAAGTCGAACAGGTACGAATACTAACGCTTCATGATATCTTCCGATTCCCAAATGGCTTCCTCAGTCTTGTGGTTACGCCACAAACCTTTCACCAATGAAACCATCTTATTGCATAGCACCTTGACCTCACAGCCTAGGATCGTAACCGATTCCTCCTCATATGAAAGGTCAGATCAAACCTCAATCTCCTTAACAGGAACAACATGGGAAGGATCTGATGTATACTTCTGTAGCATGGAACGTGAAAGACATCGTGAATGCGCTCAAGCTAAGGCGACAACATAAGACGATAAGCAATCAGTCCAATCCACTAACCTCGTAAAGGCTAATGAACCTCGAACTGAGCTTACCTTTTCGCCCGAACTTCAAAGCCTTCTTCCAAGGCGAAACCTTCAAAAAAACCTTATCACCAACCTGATACTCGATAACTTGACGTCTCAAGTCAGCAAAATATTTCTGCCTATCTGAAGCAGCCTTCAACTGCTCACAAATAAGTTTCGCCTTGTCCTCAACCTTATTAACCAAATTGGGACCCAAATTCCTCTTCTCCTCCATGTAAGACAAACATAATGGAGTCCTACACTTCCTACCATAAAATGCTTCAAACGAAGCCATCTAAATACTCCTCTGATAACTGTTGTTGTATGGAAACTCAGCTAACGGAAAATGAAAATCCCAATTGCCACCAAAATCGATAGCACAACTCCGAAGCTTATCCTCGAGAATCTAGATCACTCTCTCAGACTGATCATCTAGCTGTGGATGATACATTGTACACAAGTGAAGCTTCGTACCCAAGGCCTCAAGCAATGTCTTCCAAAATCTCGACGTAAATCGTGAATCTCAATCTGATATGATAGAAACTGGAACTCCATGCAATCTGACAATCTCCTTGATGTATAGCTCGGCCAACTATTGCAAATTGAAGGTCATACGCACAAGCAAGAAATGCGCACACTTCGTAAATCGATCCACTATCAGCCAAACTGAATCCTTCCGAGATGGAGTCAACGATAAAGTCGAAAAAAATCCATTGTGATTTGCTCCCATTCCCACTTTGGAATCCTGATTGGTTGAAGTAACCCAGAAAAATATTGATGCTCAACTTTAACCCTCTTGCAAACTAAACACCTAACAACAAAATCAACTATGTCCTTCTTTAACCCTAACCATCAACTTGATTTCTTTGACTTATCAACTTAGTTTTTCCAAACGTCAAAGCTTCCATTCTCCTGGTAGGTAAGCATGACAACCAAATATGGGTTGAACTTAGTATTTTTAACTTAAACCTTAATTTTCCATAAACATGCATAACCTTTAAAATGATTATGGAAACTCTTAACTTCATTTACTTAACCCAACGTGTGAAGAAGGACAAAGAACCTTTCAGCTTAATGGATTGTCTATCCTTCCGACTCAAGTTTCTTGATTTCTGCTCCATGCAGAGCTTCCCATCGCTATCTCTTTTTCGAAACCACCCAGGAAAAGGATTGAAAAAGAGAAGACACTGAAACATAATTCAGAAGAAGTCTCCCTAGGAAGTCATTTCCTAGCTATTTATAGTCCTTACCGCACAATCTTCAACCGTTTAGAAACCATCAATAAAAAATCATTGTGTCTCCCACTAAAAAACTAGCTGGTTGAATCCAACCGAACCAACATTAGATTCAACCAAGTCCTAAATCAGTTACTTTCTTCTCCTGATTTTCCAGTAAAGGCCATCAACTTATGGCTTCTTTCAATTTAACCCCTTAATTTACTGACTTACTGAAAACCAAGTGTGACAACATCAACTTTTTATAATTAATAAAAATTTAATATGTGCGATTAGCATTATATACATAAAGATAATATCAATATGTTGTGTCCATATTAAATTACACTTATTATTCAATTAAAACTAATATTTACCCCTTATAAATATATGCATTAATAAGGCATTTTCATTCAAAATAACATCTAAAGAATTACTTGAAAATTCATATTTTAGCATTATTTAATAGGCTTTGTTTCCATAACCAAAAAGGTGTGATTTTCATTATTACTTGATATTCAATAGTTTTACTATTTTGATTTTAATTTTATTTTGTGAATGTTGTTTACTGTTATATTGTGAAATATTATGTCAATGGTAATGAACTATTAAAGTAATGGTTCTTTGTAGTTGAACTTTTTACTCATAATTAAATTACATGTTATTTTGTCTAAGGGCAAAATACACTATTAGTCACTAAACTATGTGTATGTTTTCATTTTGGCCACTTAACAAAAAAAAGTTAAAATTTGGTCACTAAACTATTCAAAAATTTTCATTGAAGTCACTAGGTTGTTAAAATTGATGTTGTGGTTTTCTCTGGTCGCGCTGCCTGCACCAATTGAAAGCTCTCTTTTCCCTTCTCTTCTACAATTCAATTTTTTTCATGAAATAACTTTATGTCATAAATCTATAAACCAAAATTTAAAAAGCTTTTTTCTTTTATCTCTAACACGAACTGTCAAATTGATTTGGATTTAAGGTATGTTCTTCTATTTGTTATGGGTATTGATCCACTGTACCAATCATCGAATCATTTCTTGGTGCTCGTTGGTAGAACATTTTTTTTTAAAAACTTAACAACCCAGTGACTTAAATAATTTTTTTAAATAGTTTAGTGACTTAAATGAAAACTTGTGAATACTTCAGTGACCAAATTGTATGTTTTTTTAGCTATATGTTTTTTTTAGCTAAGTGACCAGAATGAAAACTTAGCCATAGTTTAGTGACAATGGTATAATTTACCTTTTATCTAATTACTTAATATTTTACTATTGGTTGTTTCCTAATTTTTATTTTCATTACTTTTAAAATGTAATTTTATTCTCTCAATTATTTTTCAAAATTAATAGAATTTTATTGTAAATTATTCCAATTATCATTTAATTAGTAAATATATTTATTTTTAAAATTTATAAAATATATTATTTAATAAATTTTAAAAAATAAACACATAAAATCACTTGCAACGCATGTGACATGAGAACTAGTTTATATATAAAAACAAAATATTCACTCTTTCATATACTAGGGGATTTCATATGGACAAGAAAATGTTCCATACTAATGGATTCAAACCCATAACCGTGGGTTCCAATACACGATATCTTGTAGCACTTACTAACGTGGCCCTATCAACTAATATTGCACAGAAGAAATCAATTATAAACATTAATACAATTAGATTTGTTCTTCAAAGACAAACTTGGGATTTGCAATCCCAAGCCTAGCCATTCAATCCCTATAATATATATATACTCCGCTTGCAATGGAGATCACCTAATGATATATTGAATGATATTGATAATGCATAAATATGACATACTTTTAGATATTAATTATATATATTTTAAGAGTATGATCCTATTAATTTGGGCTATTTATTATCTTTTTATTTGTAGGGACTCTAGTGATGACAGAAGATAAATTAGAGGCAAGAAGCATGATTTTCGAAGGAAAAGTGAAGTTGTGTGAAGTTGGAATACTTAAAGAGAAAGTTTATAAGACAAAAAGACTTGGTTTTACTTTATTTTATTTTAAAATATATTTTTATTAGGATTTAATATTTAAGATATTATTTATTATTTAAATTTGTATTTAATTTATGTTTATCTTTTTTTATTTATCTTTTAGAGTTTGAATTGGATCCAATTAGGGAATTAATGTTTAGAATTTAGATTAGATTCAACTAATAATTTATTTGCACCATAGGGAATAGAGTGATCGAATTTTTCATTCCCCATTCATTGAAAAAATCCTCCATCTCCCAAAAACCCTAGTTCAATAAAAGCTCTATTTTTTTATTATCTTGTGTTCTTCCCCAAAAACATGAGCAACTAAAAACCCTTCTAGCCGAAGGTTATCAAATATTCCTCCAAAGTTCATGAGGCTTAGAATTTGTGCTTAATTATTCTCACCCGAGTATTCATCAATTCTCTGAATTACAGGATCAATGCTTCCGTCCAAAATCCCTACAAAAGTAAACTTTTCATCTTGTACAAAGCCAACCACTTTATGTGTTTTGAGAAGCTTGTACAGTCGGTTCGTTAACTTACTACGTCAGAGGCTGCCAAGCCAAAGAGATAAAATGGCGTGGCATTCGTCATTGAGAAAAGGTGATCTAGTGTAAGATAGTCTCATTGGAGCGACGATTGGCTAGAGTCAAGTTCCTCTAAAAACTATATCCGGAGTTGGTGGTCGTAGGCATCCTCTTCCACTATAACTGGCTTATTCAGGCACAAGAAGAACCATCCAGAGTCTATGATTGAACCAAGGAAGAATCAAGATAACCGGAGGCTGGATCTTTGAATATTGATAAAACTCTTCTTCTTTCGACTTATTTATTTTATGCTATTTATTTTTATTTCGACACTCTTATTTTCTATTTCTTTTAATTCTTTTTTCTTTTATTTTTACTATTCCCCAGATCACACTGCTTTTCTTGGGCAAGATTTTGCCCACAATCTCGATAGACAAGACTTTTTACGACTCTCCAGTCCTTGAGGATTAGACCCTACTTCCCTTTATTGTTATTTACTTTAATTTTTGGAATAGGTTATATTTAGTGTTCCCGACGACACATCAAATTTTGGCGCCGTTGCCGGGGACTGGTAACATACTAATCTTGTTTTTTTCTATTTATGACTAGATCTGCTCCAAGAAATCTTGCATATTGTATGATTTTGAGATTGAAAAGACTGCAAAAGCAAATCGCAAGGAAACAAAGTTACGAAAGAGGCAGTCAGAAGTTGTAGGACTTAAGCACAGCCCACTTTCAGAAGTAGAAGAAGGCAACGAAGGTGAATCTAGGGTAACGAAAACCCTAATCTAACACTGGAAAACCAAGGAGTTGATTCACCAGCGGAAGTGCCGACTGCTAGGGTTGATGAAAATCGAGATCCACTACTACCACCACCTATGGATCAAACAATTCGACAATTAGTCGAGGGCCCTAATGATCAACCAGTGTTGTACATTGCTATCCTACTATGGATGCAACTTTGAGCTTAAATCAGGTTTAATCCAATTATTACCAATTTTTCGAGGGCTGCAAAATGAGAACCCACATAAACATCTGAAAGAATTTCATATGGTTTGTTTGAGTATGAAACCTCAAGGAGTAACTGAGGATCAAATTAAATTACGCGCTTTCCTTTTTTCTTTAGCAAATTCCGCTAGGGAATGGTTATTTTATCTACCTCCTAGGACTATTACAACTTAGGCTAATCTTTCCCGTTTGTTTCTTAATAGGCTTTTTCTAGCATCGCGTGCCGCTAAATTAAGAAGAGAAATTGTGGGGATTAGGCAAAAAGATGTGTAGTCTCTTTACGACTGTTGGGAACGATTCAATAAGTTGTGTGCAAGTTGTCCACAACATGGTATAATTGAACAGTCTCTTATCCAATACTTTTATGAAGGCTTGAAACTTATGGAGATGAATATGATAGATGCCGCTAGTGGAGGAGCGTTTGGTTAATATGACTCCTCAACGAGCAAGGGACTTGATTTCCACAATGGCCACAAATACTCAACAATTCCAAGCCAACCCTGAACCTACTCGAAGGGTTCACAAGCTAAGTAATTCTTCCTTAGAAGATAAAGTTGAAAAACTTACTAATGTTATGAGTTCTCTTATTGCAGGAAAAATAAGGTCGGCCCATCAATGTGGAATTTATGGTGAATTCGAGCACATAGCTGATACGTGCCCTAGTTTGTATGATGATTCTGTGGCCCAAGTAGATGCTGTGGGAAAGTTCTCTAGACCACCCCAAAGGAAATATGATCCTTATGCAAATACATACAATCCCGGGTGAAAGGACTATCCTAACTTGCGATATGGGGGAAATCCACGTTATAACCAACCATTCCAAAATCGGGCCCCACAACAAGCACAAAATTCAAGTACTTCCCTAGAAGCCATGGTAAATAAAATAGTAGCTAATGTTCTTGAATTTCAGCAGCAATCTATAGATTTTCAAAAGCAAACTGTAGATTTTCACAAGCAAACTAAGGCATCTATTAAGGAGTTGACCACGAAAATGGAGAAAATAAACGCACAAGGTAGGCTGTCGTCATAAACAGAACCTAACCCAAGACAAAACGCGAATGCAGTGACGCTACAAAGTGGGAAAGTACTAGAACCAATTCCTGGTAAAAATCATGCCCAAGAAAATAAAAAATACGACGAACAGGTTTGGTTGAAACCCCTATTACCCAAAATTCAACCTCTGTTTCATGGACGATTGAGGCAAACCCAGAAAGGTAATGAGGAAAGAGAGATCCTTGAAACATTTAGAAAAGTCGAGGTAAATATACCGTTGTTAGATGCTATTAAACAGATTCCACGATATGCTAAATTTCTTAAAGAACTTTGCATCAACAAACGAAAATTGATTGGAAATGGAAAGGTAAATGTTAGTGAGAATGTGTCTGCGGTTTTGCAACGTAGGATGCCAACAAAATGTAAGGATAGAGGCATGTTTGCAATTCTATGAAAAATAGGTCAATTTGAAATTAAGAAAGCTATGTGTGATTTAGGGGCTTTTATAAATGTAATGCCTTTTTCTATTTATGAATCACTTAATGTGGGTTCTTTGAAGGAAACAAGTGTTATAATTCAATTGGCGGACAGGTCCATTGTGCATCTCTAAGGAGTCCTTTAAGACATGTTTGTGAAAGTCAACGAATTAATTCTTCTTGTAGATTTTTACGTGGTAAAGATGGAAGAGGATAAAACTCTTAGGTCTTCTGATATCTTGTTAGGGTGACCTTTCCTTAGTACCGCAAATACTAAGATTGACGTGTGAAGTGGAACCCTCACGATGGAGTTTGACGGGGAGGTTGTAAAGTTTAATGTTTATGACGCTATCAGTCACCCTAGTGAAGTCTTGAACGTAAACCGTGTTGACATAGTGGAATCCTTAATAAATGAGACTTCCAAATCACTCCATGAGATTGAGCTTGAAACACTGTTAGATGATGATTTTAATGATGATTCTGATTTTTATCAAAATTATGAATTTGTTAATGAATTATTGCCTCTTATGAATACTAAACTTTTACCTTCTATTGTGTAGGCAATAGAGTTGGAGTTAAAACCACTTCTCGAGCATCTCAAGTACGTATTTTTAGGGGATGGTGAGACTCTACTTGTCACAATTTTGAATAAACTCTCTAAGTGTAAGAAAGCAAATTTAATTCAGGTACTAAAGAGTCATAAGGAAGCCATCGGTTGGACCATTACCGATTTAAAAGGGATAAGCCCTTTGACATGCACTCATAAGATCTTTTTGGAGGAAAACAGAAAACCAAGGCGGGTAGCGCAAAGATAGTTGAACCTGAATATGATGGATGTAGTAAAAAAAATAGATTATAAAACTGTTGGATACTGACATGATTTACCCCATTTTCGACAGCAGTTGGGTAAGTCCGGTACAAATCGTGCCCAAGAAAACTGAAGTGACAGTAAAGAAAAATGTCGAGGGCGATCTGGCACCTATCCGAGTGCAGAATGGGTCGCATGTCTGCATTAATTACAAGAATTTGAGCTTTTATACTAGAAAAGATCATTTTTCTCTTCCTTTTATAGATCAAATTCTTGAACGTTTATCTGGAAAAACTCATTATTGTTGTCTTTATGGATATTCAGGTTTTTTTCAAATTTCAGTCGCACCCGAGGATCAAGAAAAGACCACTTTTACATGCCCATTTGGCACATTTGTATATAGGAGGATGTCATTCTGACTTTGAATGAACCGACCACCTTTCAGAGATGCATGATGAGTATATTCTCAAAATACGTAAAAAATATCACTGAAGTTTTTATGGATGATTTTATAGTGCATAGGGAATCTTTTGATGAATGCCTTAGAAATCTCACAAAAATTTTAAGTAGATGCATAGAATTTAATCTTGTCTTGAATTATGAGAAATGTCATTTTATGGTAGATAAATGTTTAATTCTAAGTTATATAGTTTCATCTAAAGGGATTAAGGTTGATAAGGCTAAGACTGATATTATACATTCTTTACCATACCCCTCAACTGTGTGGGAAATTCGTTCTTTCCTTGGTCATGCAAGATTTTACAAGCACTTCATGAAAAAATTCTCCAAGGTAGCTGAGCCATTGTGCGAGTTGTTGCAAAAAGATAAAAAATTTGAATTCGACCCAAAATGCAAAGAGACTTTTGACACATTGAAACAGAAGTTGGTCTCTGCTCCTATAGTCCAAGCCTCAAATTGGAAATACCCTCTTGAAATCATGTGTGATGCAAGTGACCGAAGTGTAGGGGCTGTGTTGGGGCAAAAGATAGATCGAGAGTCCCATGTTATTTACTATGCTTCAAAAACCCTAGATGCTGCACAAAGCAATTACACTACCACAGAAAAAGAACTTTTATCCATTGTATTCGCTTTAGATAAATTTTTATCTTATTTATTGGGATCTAAAGTAATTATTTTTTCTAACCATGCAGCTCTTAGGTATTTGATTGCAAAGAAAGAAGCAAAGTTGAGGCTTATGAGATGGATTTTACTCCTACAAGAATTCAACATCGAGATTCGGGATAAAAAAGGATGCGAAAACTTGGTGGCTGATCACTTGAGTAGGGTAAAAATGTCTTATGATGACATTTCTATAAAAGATGAATTCCCTGATGAGGGCCTATTTTCGGCCCAAGAATATTTTTCATGGTATGTGGATATGGTAAACTTTCTTGCTACAGGTTCTGTACCTATTGAGTTATCTCGTCCTATGAAAGAAAAACTTAAAAGAGAAGCTCGATATTATATTTGGGATGTTCCATACTTATGGAAACATTGCTCAGATCAGGTGATACGACGATGTGTTCCAAAAACTGAGGTAACATTTATACTTACTTTTTGTCATTCGCATGCGTGTGAAGGCCACTTTGGACCTAAACAAACTGCTCGTAAGGTATTAGAGTGTGGATTATATTGGCCCACAATTTTTCGTGATGCATATGAATCTTGTAAATCTTGTGGTAAATGTCAACAGATAGGGAACATTACTAGGCGAAATCAAATGCCTCAATCCCCAATCCATGTGTGAAATTTTTTATGCGTGGGGCATTGATTTTATGGGCTCATTTATCTCTTCATTTGGAAATATATATATACTTATAGCAGTAGACTATGTTTCTAAGTGGATAGAGACAATACTTACTCGGAATGATAATGCTAAAATCGTGGTAGAGTTTCTAAAACGTTGTACTTTTTCCAGGTTTGGTACACCTCGGCTTTGATCAGTGGTCGTGGAACTCATTTTTGCAATACAGTGATGGAGGCGCTAATAAAGAAATATAGGGTCATCATCGTATAGCTACAGCCTATCACCCCCAAACGAACGACCAAGCAGATGTTTCGAACCAAGAAATTAAGACAATTTTGGAGAAAACGGCTCAACCTAATTAGAAGGATTGAAGTCTTCGATTAAATGATGCTCTTTGGACTTACAGGACGGCATATAAAGGCCCAATAGGTATGTCTCCTTTCCGACTTGTTTTTGGAAAAGCTTACCACCTTCTAATGGAACTAGAACACAAATCTTATTACGTCGTACGATAGTGCAATATGGAGTTAGAGCCCGCATGAAAAGCTAGGAAGTTAGACATCCAAGAGTTGGAAGAGATTCAAAATGACGCCTATGAGAATGCTCGTATATACAAAGATAAAACAAAACTGTTTCATGATAGAATGATATCCCGGAAGCATTTCTCGATAGGGTAAAAAGTGTTGCTTTACAACTCAGTTCTAAAATTATTTCCTGGTAAGCTTCGATCTCGATGGTTAGGACCCTTTATTATCACTAAATTATTTACTCATGGTGTAGTGGAAATAGAAAGTGAAGAGACAGTGAAGCGATTCACAGTCAATAGTCAAAGGTTGAAACCGTTCTATGAAAATTTTCAAGCTCAGACAGTCGAGAAAATTCATCTTGAACAGCCTCAATACTGATTTGGGTCGTCAAGCTAACAACATTAAACAAGCGCTTGTTGGGAGGCAACCCATTTTTTAATTTTATTTTTATTATTTTTATTTTTCTATTTATTTATTTATTATATGTCCAAGAAACTCGAGAAATTTATTTCACGAAAAATCGATGACAAAAACTGCAACAATACGAGAGCGAGGATGACGGGGAGTATTCTCAACCCTTTTCTTTTCGTATTTTTCTTCACATTGAGGCCAATGCATTTTAAGTAGGGGGAATGTTCCTAATTGTTTTTGTTGTTTTTATCTGCTGTTTGTGTTGCTGTGGGTTTACTGTTACTGTTACCTTGCTATTTTCTACCTGTTTTTTTAAAGTATATCCTGTCCCTTTTCATGCCCATGGTGTTACCCACGAAATGCCCACTGTTTCGCCCATCAGTATGATTCTTGTTTGCTGAGTTAATTGTGATTTTGCTATGGTTAAATTTGTCTCCACTTGCAATCGAGATCACCAAATGATATATTGAATGATATGCTTGGTATAGCTCAAGAAAGATATTATGTAATTGAGATTAGAGCTAAACTCTCTTTCTTTTTGCCGTAAAAGAAAATAGAAAACAATCGCACATACATTTCGCAATATTTGACTAATCAAGATAAAACCCTAGATTATTGGGTTCAATTTCTAAAATGCATTATTTTTTAAAAAAAATTAACACATTTAATACACATAAGGTTAGAAGAAAACAAGAAAAACAAGCAAAAAAAAAATCACCTAATTTAAGGTAACTTCTAAGATAAGGTGTCATTCCAAAACCTTATAAATAGGTGATAATTCCTATGAAACCAAAAACCAATCATGGGAGCTTCCAACATGAAAACAAGGTTGATTTGCTTGGCTCTAATTAGGATAATGGTAATGGCAAAGGTGATCCAAATCGATGCAGTTGTGATGGTTCGTCACCTAGAGATCTCTGGTCTTATTTCTTATCGTCGTCTTCTCCATGGAACTGTTAATAGCTGGCAACGTGGTTGCTCAAGACACACAATGTGTCAAAATTAAAAAATTATTTACGTTGTATGACAATATTTTTTCTCATATTAAAATAAAATTCTCTGCATATTAATGCAACAAGATTATTGCTATTTGTCTCTTTCTTGTACTTGACTTGTTTCAGCTTAATCAAGATTTATGATTTGGTTTTACATTGTTGAGAGGCCAAAGATTTTGAGTTTGTGCTCGATCCTAGATTTAGTAATTTTGATACAATTATGATGTGTAAATATAACATAATATTATATAAGCAAATAATGCAAACATAATATTATATGAAGTATAATGGAAATTAATATAATATAAATTATATTTTGAAATGAATATAATATAAAATTATGAGCTTACAAAAATTTGAATTATTATATTATAATCATTATATGTGAAACATTATGTAAATACGTATATTATCAAATCACACCAATGTTATATATTTATATATTTATACGAATATTTATTTATAGAATTATTATATATTTATACGATATTTTTATAACCTGTCAATTCATCTAATGTTATAAATTATTTTTGTCAATGTTTATCATCCATTATGATTTTTTAAATTTATTTAGATAAATTTCATAGTAATTAAATTTTTAAAAATAATTTATTATATATTATTTTTAACTGAATATATGATTATAGATTGTGTGTTTCAAAGGGTAAATTAATATTTTGATTCATTTGTAAATTTAGAATTTACATTTGATTGATAAAATAAAATAAAAATATTTTAATAAGTACTCTCACTACAATAAGAAAAAGCCCATTTACTGACAAAAGTCTATACCTACGGCTTAAAGTTGTGGTTAACCGGTGTATACCAACAGATTTTGTTTTGTCAGTATTTTATTGTATTTACCAACAGACCAAGGGAGAAGAAATGGTGGAATTCTTAACTTTGGCATGCATGTGCGGGTCCTTTAGTGCCTCTTTCTCCTGTTGGAAGCTGACTTGTTTACTTTCCCTAAGGTCACAGTGAACAAGTAAGTATCCATGCATCATTTTTCATGTTTTCTTTCAAATTCGATTCTCTTGCATATAAGCTCAAGAAAATAGTCTACGAGCAGAAGCTTTTTACTGATTATTCAAAGTTTAAGATGCCATGTAAGGATGAAATATAATTTCTTTTCCGAGTGATATGTAGTGATATAATTTCCTTGGGCCCACCATTTCAGTATTTCTGAATTTATTCCCTCTTCTCTAGTTGTTAAGGCATGAATTGCGAGTCGAACAGCTGAAGCTCTTCAAAAGGAAAACTAGTCTATAAGGAACTATATATTTTTGTTATGGTACTTTCTATTATTGGCCAAAAACCCAAATCGATTCAGACCAGATTCTATCGAGCTCGCAAATAGAGCTCTCTCATGGTGATTGGTGTTTGCAGGGTGGACACATATATTCTCCTGCGAAGTCACATGCGAGATTGTGCATGAGACCGCATAAACACGTGTTAAGTCTAGAGTAGGATACATGTTAAGTCTATATGAATTATATTTTATTGATATAAAACAATTGCAATTTCATTTAATTTGATCTTAGATGTCTTATAATATATGTTTTTTACATTTACAATTATAATTGTTACGGATTATTTAAAAAAAAATTGAACTAGGCCTACATTAACGGAAAATTTGAACCTATATTGACGAGATGATCATTGAAAAATGTTTCTCCTATACCGACAGATGAATCGGTAAGTAAATCTCTAGAAATGTTGTTGGGGTAGCATGCATCTTGACAGTGCTTTTAGTGATGGAAAAATCCATCAGTAATTAGATGAAAGACATTTACCAACATTTTTTACCGTCAGTAAACTATTATATAGGCCAATGTTTTCATGACAGTCTAAAGTTTGTCTGAAACATCCTATTCGCCCGTTGGTATAGGATTTGGTGTGCTATACTAAGATTTTAGGATTTTAATGACCGTAATTTTACATCCAAAAATGGCATTTTCTTTAGTGTCTATTTTATTTTTAAAATATTATATTTAAAGGATTTGTCGTATTGCCGGACTATAAAATAGACATATTTAAATAAATTAATCCATAAAATCACTCTTGGGTTGATATGGATTATTTAAATTATTTATTTCTTGGGATTCAACCTATTTTTTTAAAATGTTCAAACTCATCATGTGTGTATATGTAACATTTTATCCTAAATTTATGGATTCAATTAAGTGTAAAATCAAATAATTAGATTAAAGCTAAGTTAATAGTGAATTAAATCTTATCAGTTTGTTTAGTTACTTGATGTGTATACCGAATTAAAAGTTCATCATTATAAATTCATCCTTACTCTTTTTATTAAGATTATATGTAATGCCTCAAAAATATTTTTGGTGTTTTGTATGGGATTGTTTTGATAATTTTAACAATATCCTATGAGAAACCTAATTTCATGGGTTTATTTATTTTTATACCATTGAAAGCTCATTAGAATGCATTTTGATACATTTTTAAAGTGTAGATTTCAATAGGATAAAAATGCGAGTCAAAGAGTAAAATGGTAATTTTCTCCCAAATACATTTTGGTCATACGAGACAAAAACATGAATAAATATTAGAGTTTAGTGATTTGTGGTGATGGAATGAAAATTTTGACTTTTCAACCCAATTCTTTAATGTTGGAAAAATATGGGCCACATGTTTGAATAAATTTTGAATATTTGACTCTTCCTGACCTGTTTAATTGGTAAAAGATGGAAAGAATAGGACAAAAAGGCCTTATTCATCGGCCATAGCAGTCAACCACACTTGGGGGAGGAGACGACACTATTTTTCTCATCTCTTTCAATTTTCAACCTTTTTCTCTCTAATCACCTGCCATTTTCTTGCATTTTCTTGCAAAACCACCTTATAAAAACCATATTTGAACCAAAACTCATCATCATTCTCTTCACCCACATACCTAGGGTTTGAGTTCTAGTGTGGGAAGGTTGAGCTAGAGGGAGAAGAAAGAACTTTTGTTAAGGGTTCATGATTTTTTAGCATTCCATCGTCCCTTTTCATGTTTAAATGCTTTGGAATGGTTGTTGAGCCGTTAATATGATTAATAAATTTTATTTTAACATCATTTTGGGAAAATTGTTTATTTTGTATGTATTTGAAGAGAAAAATGTTGCTAGAGGTGATTTTAGCAAGGGAAAAGAAAAAGGTGATGGATTGAAGTTCTTGGAGAAACCTCCAACCATTTTTGTTGCTTTTGGGAAAGTTAAGTTCTCATGCAACTTATTGCACTTCCATGTTGTTTTGTGTACGAGTTAATTTAATGTATTATTTGAATGTGAAATTATGGCAAGAAAATTAATTTAGTTATCATGTTGGACAAGATGAAATGAAAACATGATTGATGTTTTAAAAGGTATATTTATTGGTGGTGATAATGAGAAAATTGAAAAAAAATATTTTATATGTGTACAATGACATGATTGACTTGTATAATGTGAATGGATGTTGGGTTTATGAGCTATGTAAAACGGAAAACATGAATGCCTATGAGTGTTGTAACTTTAGAAAAATAAATTTGTTGATAAATGTTCACTTTGTTCTTGTTCACATGTAAACTTGGTAGGAAGGTTAGGATACGGTTGGCATTCTAATTAGGGTCATATGCCTATTTATGTATGGGTTATTATAGAGTTAGAGCTATATCATGTCATTCGATGGTTTAACATTTGTTTTGGATCATTAGATGTACATTGTCTCTTCGGAGACTATCTTGGTGTGGCGGAGGGATGTATATGATGCCCTTGGGTTTACACTTATGTGCTTTGGTGTGCTGTAGTTCTATGCTCTTATGAGAATTCTTGGTGTGGTGGTTGACTCCTTTGTGTCCAAGTCCATTTTACTAAGATTATATTGGGTGAAGAACTTTATACGGTTAGATACTTGATCATGGTGAACAAATATTAAATGGTTATACTATGAATTTAAAGAAAAACTAAAGTCTTTACATGTGTTGCCAATATATATATATAATTGTGTTCCATGAAATGATAAGAGTATATGTGTTACTCTAATTGTTGGTTGACATGTTTATAAATTCTTATGCTTAACTTGCCTTATGTGATGTAGTTGAGAATAATGTAGTAAGTATTTATGTAATTATGACATTTGGTATGCTCACCTTCAATAAAGAAAGTACAATGAATTTCATTTGAACTTACTAAGCATTATTTGCTTACATGCCATTTTTTATGCGCATAGATTGTTGATTCAAGGAGACTTGAAGCCTAGCTCAATCTGTGACTTCACACTATCAACATATACCTACAAGAGTATGAAAATGACATATTTTTAGTTGTGGTATGTACTAGATGTCTACATAAGTAAATATGTTAATTTCAATTACTTGGTCTTTGAGTTTAATATTGTTTAAATTTGAGCTTGCAAGCTACACTTGTTATTTCATCATCTTATCCTTCTTTTTGTAAGTTGATGATATGTATGGTTACTAATATGCCACAATTTGTTATGGCAAATTAGAGTCATATTGGCACTTAATGAAATTGTTTTCTAATTTTTTTAGATTATTTTATTATGTTTTTCATTTTTAGTAACTTATATTTAATTTTAGTAAAATAAGTGTTTTTGCCCATATTTTGTCTATGAAATGACGTAACGAGCCAATACGGGCCTAGGTAAAGACTAATATGTCGATCTAGTGTGTAGGACATTGTTTTTAAGCTAAGAATGCAAAGGATGACGACAACGGCATGTGGTGTCGCAGCACCATACTTCGAAGCCAAGAAAGTCACCTATGAAGTACAATGTCATGACATTGGAGCGACATAATGCAAGAATAAATTAAAGGTGTTTTCATCTACACAACATATCTTATTCACCTTTAAGGTTTATAATTGACCTAGTTATAGCAGAACATTTGGCTACAAATATGGATAAGTGAACCGTTTAAATTAAATTTTAGGATTTTATTTTAGTTTTATTCTAATTTAGTCCTTTATTTACAAAAACATAATTTTTTTCTTGTTCTAACTTGGACTGGATTTGGACCCAAACTTTTGTTTATTGAGTTTTTATTAATTTCCTTCTGGTTTTTGATTGCAATTGATCTTATTATTTTGACTTTCGTGCGCAAATCAATATTGAAATGGGAGAGAAAGAGAGATTCCGCTGTGTGTTATGAGCTCAAAAAAAGTTAGGAAAATTTTTTACCTATTCAACTGGTGACAAGTTAATAACAATGTTTTTAAAGGTTTACCATAATCTCTTATGTATGGTTAGATAGTTTGGTGCACGTGGGTCCCATTGTTAGATTAAAAAATTTTAATTGTTAACAAAAAAAATGTAATACATAACAATATTTCTAGTTTCCCACCGTTTTGTAATTTGAAGGGTTATATTATAAAGAAATAGAATTTTATGTATATATTAAAAATATAATATAAAGTATTTGAAGTATTATTTTAAAAATATTTTAAAAATAACAATTTAAAAACATTTTAAAGTAATTTTTTATCAACTTGGTAACCGTTTTTGGAATTTTAAATGGTATATTTAAATATAATTATAAAAATATATAAAATATAGAATTTTATATATACTTCTAAAAATTGAAAATAATAGAAATTAAATTTATTTTTAAAACATTTTAAAATTGGGATTTAAATATTTTATATAGGTTTTAAATAAATTAAATAGAAATTAATATGTTTTTAAATTCCATAATAAAATTTGTACTGCTATATGAAATGTCTAACTGAAAGCGTAATTAATAATTGGTTACAACGTTAAATGTTGTGGAAAACCATTAGAAAATTTGGTACATATTAACCAATTCATAAATCGCTAATAAATACCCAAATATTTAAGGGATACAAAATTTTGTAACGAATACGAAAATATGCATAAGAGATGTTGACATGTGTAAGAACCTTTGTGAAATCAAAAGGAAATTTGGTTAGTATCAAAAGGAAATTTGGTTAGTATTTTGGTATCTAGGAGAAACCATTTGCTATTTCCTTCGAGAGATTGGTTTGCATAAGTAATTTCAAATTATGATAAGTTCAGATGACGACAATTTAAGTTCAGAATGATTTGCAAAAGGTCATTACCGAAAAAAAAACCTAAAAATCTAGATGAGTTAGAATGAGATGAGCTTGATGAGAAGACTTTGTTTGCAATTCCGTTCTGCCTCAAGAACGATATGTTGCAAGAGGTACTTTCAGAGAAAACAATAACAGGCTTGTTGAGAAAGTTAGAATCTCGATATATAACAAAGTCTCTGGCTAATTGTTTAGGGCTAAAGCAATGATTGTACACATTTCGTATGAAAGAAGATAATTCTATTAGGGATCACATTAGTGAGTTTGTTTTTCTCTTGATTGATATAAATAACGTCGAGGTTCAAATTGATCATGAAGATCAAGCCATGCTATTATTGTGCTCCTTGCCCCTTTTATATAAGTCTTTCAAAGAAACCTTGATTTATGAGAGAAATAAGCTCTCGTTCAAGGAAGTGAAGGGAAACTTGTTGAGAAAATACAAACTCAACAATGATTTTGGTTCAAATACCAGCTCAGGTTGGAAACCCTTGATATTTTTTGTGGGAAGCATGATTGGTTCGAGTTCGTGGAATCGAGACAAGGTATGTGGCTACTACTGCAAGAAGAAAGGTCACATTAAGGCAAATTGTTACAAGCTGCAAAATAGAACTAGAGTGCTACTGAGAGCAACGAGGATGAAGTAACTAATGCTAATATGGCCGAAGACAAGGGTGATAATTGGTTGTTGGTGACAACGATAGAAAGGTCTAAGTCTACGTCCGAGTGAATCTTGGATCCAGGGTGTTCTTTCCACATTTTTCGCAATAGGGACTGATTCTCCACATATAGTTTAGTTGAAGGTGGAGTTGTGCATATAGGGAATGAATCACTCTCTAAGATTATTGATTGTGATATTGTTCAGATTAATATGCACGATGGAAATATAAAGACACTATTAGATGTCACGTATGTGCTTGATTTAGAGAAAAAACACATCTCCTTGAGAATGTTGGACTCGAAAAATTACATAATCATTATCGAGTCAAAAAACATTAGGGTATCTTGTGGAGCTCTCGTTTTGATGATTGGTCGAAAGAATGACAGTCTATATGTTCTTCAAGGTTCAACCGTGACCGGTGTAGCAACGATTTCTTCAACAATTACAGAGTCGACTCGACATCAGTCTAAGAAATTGGACTCTTTTAGGTTAAGTTGTGGATTTGCTATTAAGATTCATTCAATTTTCAAATCCAAACACCAGTTTGGACTTGGTAAGTATATTGGAAAGGTTTAGATAGGCTTGAAAAAAGAGATATGAGAAAATACGAGTTAATGTGAAGATTTGTGGAGTATGTCTTGTATTTTCGAAGAAACAGGTGAAGATGTTGTGATGAGGAGGATCATGAAATTTGTCAATTTGTCAAATCCTAAAAATCGGGTTAGTGGATCGAATACCGAAATTAGGTTCATAGTAATAATTAAGTAAAAATTTTAAAAATAATAAGCAGGATTAAAATTCAGGAAGGAAAATTAAAATTAAGTGTTCTTTGTACTGGTTTGAAAAAAAAGATGGAAATCCAAAGTGATTAAAAAGGCAATTGCCCAAGTTTTGAAAGAAAAAATGGTTGGCTATTTAAACATCCCACCGTCACTTTCCCTCATTCATCTCTCCCATATGAAATCTCTCTAAAATCTCAATCTAAGTTTTCCTTTCAAATTAGCCACACACTCAAACTCTCTAACCTCCCAAACACAAAAATAACCTCCAATTTCAAAGAAAAAACTATGATTTCTCCATCAAATTTTTCATTGTTCTTCTCACATTCATCCTTGAATTAGATCCATAGTTCGTCATTTTTAACAAATTGAGATAACATTTTGACTTTTTATGATCAAACAGTGTGTAACACCTCGAAACCTGACTTAGAAGTTTCGATCGGATTTCGGAGGTCACATGGACCACCGAAGTGATCCTAAAACAAAATCAAAACAATTTTCATAAAATATAATAAAATTAACTTTGCTTTATTTGAGCTAAATTACTTGACAAAATTAAGCGTTGACTTTTGTAATCCAAATCAAAATTTTTTTATAGAACCAAATCAAATTTAATAATACAAAATACTGACGTTTTGAAAATACTTGCAGCGAAAAATATGATATTTACGTTTAAGTGCAAATCATAAATCATAACAGCATATTTGAACAATTTAAGTTGAAAATAAATAAATAAAAAGAGTAATTTGGATGATCGAAAACCATGTGTGAAAAATAATAAATCCAAATTAATCACGAAGATTCAAAATCCATATCATAGTCATGCAAAACTTATTTAAAAATTCAATAAAACATAACTGAGAGAATCCGAGTTGCCGAGTCCAAGCCCTATCTACACGAATTACCTGAAATGAGGGCAAACTAAAGGGGGGGTGAGCTACACGAGCTCAGTGTGAGTCCAAAACAAAAGTAAATAGTAAGTGACGAAGAACTAAATCAAATATGCGGAAAAGTATATATGGACAACATACAAAAATCTTGAATTGGCAGTAAGAGATATAAAAATCTCCATTAACATACAAAACACAAATACAATAATCCAAATCATTTCACAAATATCCTAGCGTTCACACAAACAAACATATATTCATATGTGAAATGAATGCAACAAGTAAAAATCTCACCCAACCAACCAAAACACCACTCCGACCATCGTTCACACCACAATTGAGCTATGATAGGCCCATCCACCCTGCACAACACAAAGGTTATGTGAGGCCCATCCACCCTACACACTACGATAGTGGATCCAAGCTATTCAAATAGAAATATGCAGCTGAGTATATATATATATTGCGGACATATCGCTATGAGATTAATTTTCAGTTTGACTGCCTTCTCTTCACAACCAAAACTCCATATTTTTGTGCAACTGAAAAAAAAAGCACACAACAAACGGACATACAAAAACAGGAATACACATATTCGATTGAACATATTCATAATAAGAAATACTTGTATTCAGTTATAACGTAGCAGACACGCTGATCAAAATGTCACGATTATCACATCCCAAACTCATACGAAGGTCAAAACTAATTTACCACACCACAAATGCATTTATGCAAATCACGAAATTTATTACACAAAATCATTTCTAATTACGAGTGTTCAAGAAACACACAATCAAGGCCCTAAAACATTGAAGCAGATACTTGTTTATTCTAAATCAAATTCGTTATTAAAACAAATCAGAAGATTGAACTAATTCTTTTGAAGCACTAAAACATTAATGAAAACTACACTGATTAGTGGTGGAACTTTAGCATAAGAACATGAAGACTGCAACAATGAACTGATAAAGCCAAGGTGCATATTCTAGCCTCAGTTATAAGTTTTTTTAATCGAAGGAATTTGCAGCTCGACATAGCTGCTAAAGCACCTAATTCCTGTTAAAACACCTCAAGATAAAAAATATTTCCCAAGAAAAGCTCTCCAATAGCTAAGTAAAAATTTTATTCCCTTCCAGACTAATTCAACATTGAATAATTTTGGGAGAAAAAAAAGGAAATCTGAGCAGCAACGTATCAACATGGAAGTAACTATATATGTAAATCAAGATGTCATGGCCACCAAATCTATTCCTTTATAAGCAATAGTTCGAGAGTAGCATATGGGTGAAAATGCAAGTAAAAATTTTAAATTAAGTGGAAATCTTTCACTTTCCTGAAGGAAAATTTTGAGAGAGAGAAAGAGAAACACCTTTTGAAGAACATAAATAGATTTAGTCGTCATTGATAGGTAATTAACACAAATGAATTAAACAAATAAACAACAGTTAAAATAATTAAACAACGTATCTATCGAAACTAAATGATTACCCCTAGCATATAGCTATAGGAATTAGCCGACTTATGAACAATCATACAATTTTACAGTCAACACCAAAACATACAAAAGTTAGAACCCAACACACCAATCACAGATGATTAGAAAACACATATTTGAGAAACGAATCTAAGGTGCTAAGAATCGATCAAAGCCCCTTAATCGCATTAATTTGAATTCGTTTAAAAAATATTGATAGGCGAAGATGCGAATTAAAGGACAAAGAATAAAAAATTTAAGTAGAAGAAAAATATTTTGAGGAATATAGCTAGCAAGAGTGGCACAAGAACAAACAAAGAGATGGAAGGGAACATGAAAACTACATCAAAATAAAAAGTGTAAAACCCATTTTATATACCTATACAAACTTGCATTTTATTTTATTTTTCATAAATTGGTAATTGGTCAAGCTCGAAGAGAGGGTATGCCCAATTTTCATTTTCAATCAAATTCGAATTAGACTCATAGTTAATCTGTTAAAGGATACATAATTTTGAAAAAGAAAAGAATATTTTATTATATTAATAGTCATTTTTCTTTTAATTATATGTAAATATAAAGAAAATCTCGATAATCTTTCTTACAAGAAAATGTTCATTTATTGTAGTGGAAGATAATCAATTAGTTCCGCGATGAAAATGAACTAGTTAATAAGTTCAAATAAACAAACTCAAATAATTTGTTTTTCTTTTAAGTTCTAGGACATCCTATGATTCATAGCATACTTTTTGTGGGAGAATTCTTTGTATTTTTTATCGATGTATCTAACTTATTGTACATATCAATTATTATTTATTATTACATATTACAATAATTGATATTTTGAGAAAAATATTACTATAATGAAAAAAATAATTCTTTTGTTTTCCATTATAGTAACTCGGCGAGATCATTTGATTACTTCTAACTTCGAAATTTGAATATTTTTGAAATAGTTGCGAAAGATTAAAAAATTAAGAATAGAAAATTCCAGTTAACTTTGTAATCTCTCGATTTTTTTATTACCCTTTTTCAATCAAAAGAGATAAGAGCTGATGAATCAGAAACCAGTAATTAAGAAAGAATAACAAAAAAGTTTTTATGGAGCATGCATATCAATATTCATGGATCATACCTTTTGTTCCACTTCCCATTCCTATTTTAATAGGAGTGGAACTCCTACTTTTTCCGACGGCAACAAAAACTTTTATTGTCCATTATAGTAACTCGGCGAGATCATTTGATTACTTCTAACTTCGAAATTTGAATATTTTTGAAATAGTTGTGAAAGATTAAAAAATTAAGAATAGAAAATTCCAGTTAACTTTGTAATCTCTCGATTTTTTTATTACCCCTTTTCAATCAAAAGAGATAAGAGTTGGTGAATCAGAAACCATTAATTAAGAAAGAATAACAAAAAAGTTTTTATGGAGCATGCATATCAATATTCATGGATCATACCTTTTGTTCCACTTCCCATTCCTATTTTAATAGGAGTGGAACTCCTACTTTTTCTGACGGTAACAAAAAATCTTCGTCATATGTGGGTTTTTCTCAATATTTTATTGTTAAGTATAATCATGATTTTTTCGGTCGATCTGTCTATTCAGCAAATAAATGGAAGTTCTATCTATCAATATGTATGGTCTTGGACCATCAATAATGATTTTTCTTACGAGTTTGGCTACTTTATTGATTTACTTACTTCTATTATGTCAATATTAATCATTACTGTTGGAATTTTTGTTCTTATTTATAGTGACAATTATATGTCTCATGATCAAGGATATTTGAGATTTTTTGCTTATATGAGTTTGTTTAATACTTCAATGTTGGGATTAGTTACTAGTTCGAATTTGATACAAATTTATATTTTTTGGGAATTAGTTGGAATGTGTTCTTATCTATTAATAGGTTTTTGGTTCACACGACCCATTGCGGCAAACGCTTGTCAAAAAGTGTTTGTAACTAATCGGATAGGCGATTTTGGTTTATTATTAGGAATCTTAGGTTTTTATTAGATAACGGGAAATTTCGAATTCCAAGATTTGTTCAAAATATTTAATAACTTTATTGATTTATAATAATAAGGTTCATTTTTTATTTGTTACTTTACGTGCCTCTTTATTATTTGCCGGCGCAGTTGCTAAATCTTCGCAATTTCTTCTTCATGTATGGTTACTTGATGCCATGGAGGGGCCTACTCCTATTTTGGCTCTTATACATGCTGCCACTATGGTAGCTGTGGGAATTTTTCTTGTAGCCCGCCATCTTCCTCTTTTTATAGTTATACCTTACATAATGAATCTAATATCTTTGATAGGTATAATAGCAGTTAGGATGAATTGAGACGTTATTTTGTAAATACGTAATTATCTTGAATATATTAACTATTTCTTTATTTTCCGATCGCCTGGAAGGGACTCCTACTTTTCCGACGACAACAAAAAATCTTCGTCGTATGTGGGCTTTTCCCAATTTTTATTGTTAAGTATAGTTATGATTTTTTCGACCGATCTGTCTATTTAGCAAATAAATGGAAGTTCTATCTATCAATATGTATGGTTGTGGACCATCAATAATGATTTTTCTTTCGAGTTTGGCTACTTCATTGATTCACTTACCTCTATTACGTCAATATTATCTTAGGTTGATCTGGGCCAGAAGCAGACCTACGTCAAGATAACCCTTCCCCTCTTTGAAACACTTTGGAAGTACTCTTGTATCAATAATGAATCAGAGCACAATGAATCAAAGCACACAGAACCGTCTTCTTCTTTTTTCTGTTAGAAAAATATATATATACGGTAGACTAACTGATATTTCTATCAGTTAATGAAAGAGCCCAATGTAAAAAAAAAAAAATGCATGTTGGGTCTTTGAAATAGATCGAATTATTTTAATAATAATCAATTCGATCTGTTTTACCGAGAAGATCTACGGTTCGAGTCCGTATAGTCCTATATTTTCTAGTTTTCAATTTTATTTTATTAATTTTAAATATTTATTAAATTTATTAAATTAAGAAAACTGAAATGAAAATAATATTCTTAAAACTAAAGCAAACTAAAACAATAAAGAATATCCAAATACAACTAAAAATAAAAAATAATTGTATAGGTTTTTTCCTAATTATTGTATTCTTTGTTGATTAGAACTGGTCGCTTCCAATTGCTTGGTTAAAATCATTCCCATAAGCTCTCTCACAGTATAACCCTGAAAACAAAAGCGCATTTCAACGGATCCAATCGTTCTTTTTTTTTTCTTGGATAAGAATAAAATAAACAAAATCTCATTTTCTTAATTAATCCTCGTGGGTAGATTGATTTTAGATTAATTCTATATAAATTGAATTTCCCTCTTTTCCGGTCCGTAATCAAAGAGTTAGTGAGACTTATTTGGTATACCACCAAATTTTGGTGAATCCTTAGACTCAAAATTATGACATGAACCTAGTAAAAAAAGCAAAAGAAAAGAAAATAAAGAAACAGAACGTGAGGGTAGCAAAAACAAATTGAGAAAAACGTGGGTATAGGAATGTTTGGGAAAGAAAATAAATTAAATTAATTAAAACTTACTTATCTAAATATAAAACAAGAAACCAAATCCTATCCCACTAACAAACCAGATTTTTTAAAGAGTTCGAATTAAATTCAAACTCATCCACAAAGGCAATACAGATATTAGCATAAAAATATTTCCATTTGCTCGCGCAAAGATTCAAACACCAAACCACGAAATAAACTAACATCTTACCACTGAATTAATAAGCTCATTCTATTTTTAAAGTGCATATATAAAAAAAAGTAAAACCTAATTGAAGTCTCTTGACTCACAAGCAAATCTCAATTCTCCTAACCCCAAAATTGGGACGTTACACAGTGCATGTTGTTAATTCAATTAGAATTTTACGTGATTGTGTGGAGATTTTAATAGATCTAACATTTTTAAACTAAACTTTTGATTCAAAAATGCTGAATCCAAAAATCTTAAGTAAACCTATTATGTTTAAGTGATTTTTGACACCTTTTGAACTAATTAGAAGATATATCAACTCAATTTAACAGATCGTTAACAAATTTTTAAGAATCAAACATTTTCCTTGTTTTAAATGTTCATGAGAGCTTGATTTTCTAGAAAAGTTAAATTTAACTAATTAGATGAAATTGACAGCTTACATTTGTATTTAAATGAGATTTAGGATGTTTGAAATCAAATTCGAGGTTTAAAAATGAAGATTTGGCAAGTAATCTCTTATTTCGACAAAACTAGTTAATTTTTGGTAATAATAAGAGAGTGTAGATCTACGATTTTGCTATGGTCTGGATGCGAATAAGGCTGTAATTAACGAGTGTGTAATATTTTTATTATGTATGCAATGTTCCAGATCAATCGAGAACTGATATAGACTCTATAAGTAATTTGGTGTGTTAGGAGATCCGCTTATCCATTGCATATATGTTTATACATGTTTCTTAATCACAATATGCCAATATATCAATATGATTGATAGGAGTTATGCTTAGTTCTATTCATGAGTGAATGATATAGTAAAAGCTCACACTCTTATATATATTTTACATATAAATAGCTAGTTTGTTGGAGAAGACGTGAGCCATCCAAGTGATCCAATGCAAGGCCAAACTTTCTTGAGTATATGTTTTGTTTTCTAGTTCAATAAGGATGGCAATGTGGGATTTACTTAGGGAGTTAGAGTTTGATATTTTCTTGGGTTGTAATGGACATTTTAAGAACTGTTTATGAACATTTATAACTGGCTTTTGATCATTGATTGCTTGAGAATATTGATTTTGAATATGCATGTTATGATGGTTCGAGTTGCATGATAAATGATTTGTATGTCTATAGGTGAATAATGATATAGATGTTTTTAGTGCATGTTGGGTGTTGTAGGAAGTTTTAAATGACTTATTGGTATGAAATAGACCTTTGATGCACATAAAAATGTTGGTAATCTAAAATTGTCATTATTTTATGAAGTTAGGAATTTCATACTAGCATAACTATTTGTCTTGGATGTCGAATCGTATGTTGGTAAGTTTTGAAGTGTGTAGAATGCTTTATAAGATCTATGCATGTTATATGATATGTTGGATTAAAGAAATTAGGCTAAATGCATGAATTGTTATGCTTGTTAATGTGATAAAGTGTCGTATGCAGGTTTGGGTTGTATCTGCAGAAATTGCAGTTTTGGGTTGTTAATGTGATAAAGTGTCGTATGTAATGACGTTGGAATGATGTCATGACGAGGGATCGACGTCACGACGAGGAATGTCGCGTGATCGCAGCGTGACATACTGAGTGATTGAACCATGTTTTGATAGTTTTCGAACATAGTCCTGAGTTTTTTTACTATGCAGTTGAAGCCCTTAAATGTGATGAAATGACTTGATAATTTACATGATTAAGTCCTATTTGGTTAATTTCATAATTTTACTCTCGATTTTACAAAGAGGTTTTTCAAAGTATTTTATTGAACTTATGAATAGGCCCTTAAATCTTTGTTTTGTAATAAAATGAGTCTTACCATTTTGAATTGTTTCTTTTAAATATAGTTCAAGTTCATATGCTTTAAATTCTATGCATGCTTAACTTGTTGAGTTATGTATGATTTTTATATTGCATGAGAAAAGATAAATTTACCCCTGTTGTTGTGTTGATCAGAATAGCGCAACGGAAGCATGATTTAGAGTTTATATGTTTACCCTACACTATATGATTGATGTTTAAGCATGTAAATATGTTGTGTGAATATTGTGAGGTGTAATTGGTGGTTTCATGGTCGGTAAGGAGAGTCACGTAAGTGGCTAATGTGACATTCTGGATTCTGGTCAGACTGTCCCGATCAAGTTTGGGGTGCCATAACGTCGTGATGACGTTATTCTAGATGTCACGACGAGGTGAAAATGACGTGATGATGTGTATTCAACTTAAATAGGATTTTTCCCCTAGTTAAACTCTATGTCTGTTTCCTAGTTAAACTCTAATTAGTCTATGGTTATTTTAGTCGTATGTAACCTAGATTAATCATCTTCATCATCTTCGAGATTGAGAGAGTTTTGTGAGTTTTGAAGAATTTTAAGTTTTAACTAGAGTACTTTGTTCTTTCGAGGTTTAGGGTTTATTTATTGAAATTATCTCTATTTTCTACTCTTTCGGTTTTTGCTAATTTAGTGAAGTCTTATTTGCCCGTGGTTTTTTCTCTACTCTTACTTTTATTTTCTCGTTGCATATACAGGTCGATCCCCAACACCTTCCTTCAAGGTTTTTTATAATATAAATTCTATCATAGTCATAAGCATTTAACATATTTAGACTATATGTAAACACATATGGAATAAATATAAAATAAAAATAAAAAAATTAGTTTAAATTGAGAGTAAAGTGAAATTTAAATAGGTAAATACATCATATTAAGAATATTGAATGTAATCCAATGGTTTATCCCACTATTGTAATTTTTCTTTAGTTGTATTGAGTTAACTTGTGAGACGAGTTGAAATGTATAAAAATATAAAATAAACAATTGGTTGAAGTGGTAAAAAAGGATTTTATAGATGTTGGTGACATAAGTTCAAAGATTGAGATTTGCAATTTTTTGTTGGTTATTTTAATAAGGAAAATATAGAAGTACCATCGTAAAAATATAACTTATTCAAAATATGTAAGATTATTTTAGTAGTTCTCTTAATTAAGTTAGTGTCTAGTTAACTCATGGCACCAATATAGTCACACACTTAAATATTAATTTATGAAGGTAGAGGTAATAATAAAAATATATAAATATGTTTTTATATATGAACAAAAATATTCATACTAAACTATTTATTTGAAAGTAGACTATAACATATATGTATATTATATACGGAACAATGATACTCTGCTTGCATTCCCGATCACCAGATGATATATTTTGTTTCTTATTGAATGATACGCTAGGTATAACATAGGAAAGATATAGTGTAATTGAGATTATATCATATTGAGATTAGAGCTCAACTCTCTTTCCTTTTGCCAACACACATGTGCACACACAAACACATTCCATAATATTCAACTAATCGAGAAAATACCTTAGATTATTGGATCCAATTTCTAAAATGCATTTGATTAAAAAATTAACATATTTTACAATTTAAACAACAAGAAATTAAAAAAGAAAAAATCAAATCAATATCACCTAATTTGACGTAATTTTTAAAATAGGGTCTCATTCCAAAACTCTATAAATAGGTGATATCAAATTTATTCCAATGAAACCAAGACCAATCATGGGAGCCTCAAACATGAAAACATGGTTAATTTGTTTGGCTCTAATAGGCTTAGTGGTGATGGAAGAGGTGATCCAAATCGATGCGGCTATGACAATATACCATCCAGAGGTCTTTGGTCTTGTTTCTTACCGTCGCCTTCTCTAAGATGTTGTTAATCCTTGGAACCGTGGCTGCTCAAGACTCACTAGGTGTTGAAGTTAACGAATATTTTGATAATATGTGACGGTATTTTTCTTATATAAATATAAAAACCTCTTCACATTAATGCAAAATGATTAGTACTATTTATCTCTTTCTTTTACCTAACTTGATTCGACTTAATCATGATTTATGATTTGACTCTGCATTGTTGTGATGCCAAATGTTTTGTGTATTTATTTGATCCTAAATCTAGTAAGTTTGATATAATTATGATGCGTAAATAATATAATAAATATGTAATATAATAAGATATAAGCAAATAATGCAAATAAAATATTATATGAAATATACTAAAAATTAATATAGTATAATTTTTTTTTTTAAAGAAATATAGTATAAATTATGAACTTACAAAAATCTGACTTATTATATTTTACAGTATGTTAGGGATTTATAAAAAAAATACACAAATTATCAAAATCTCACCAATGCTACCAATGGGCAATATAGTATTGGGTGAGTATTGGTGGTGCTAGTTCAATATGTATTAAGTTTTTTTAATCAACATCTAAAACCTATTTTTGTTTGTGTATACAATGAAGTACCGCAAATTGCTATTTATTTTTGTGGGGGTAAAGGCAGAAAGGAAGGAGATAGAGATAACGAAAGAGAGGTCTGAAAAGAAACACTTACTTTTGTTTGTGTTATTTTTATGCTTAAATTGCTATTACAGAATTATTATTTATTTATATGAATATTTAGTTTGTTATATACATTGACATTTCCTTTATTGGTATTTTCAGCATTTTATTTTTATGTAATTATTTTTCTACAATGTTTTAACAATGTATCAATTCATCTAATATTTCGCATAATTTATTTTTCAATGTTACATAATATTTATGTTCGTCTTTATCATTCATAATGATATTTTGAAATTATCTAAATAAGTTTGTAAAAAAATATTTATTATATATATTATTCTTAACTAACATGTAATCATATTTTGTGTGTTTCAAAAGGGTAGATTTATAGGCGGATTCACTAGTATGAATTATTTAAAGGATTTGTCTAAAAATAAATAAATATTTTTTTAGAAAAAACTACTCTATTTTAATTTTATATGTTTTATTTGAAGGATTTGTTTTAATGTACTATTGCCATTTGATTTTGGATTCGTGAATGATTACTTCAAAATATTTATTTTTGAATAGATATTTGAACAAATTAGTTTGTAAAATCATTCATGGATTGAAATGAATTATTTAAATTATTTCTTTCTATCTTAGTTTGAATGGAGTGGTGGTTAAAGTTTTTGTTAGACACTCGTTTGGCACGAATATTGTAACGTCCTAACCCGACCTGATTCGCCGAGCTCGGGTATTACTAAACACAATACTTAACAAATTATCTAATCAATTGAACACTTTAAATATTACATTTTATTTATTTCTTTAACTGGAGGGCTTAATATCCAAAAATAATGAAAAATATTTAAAATAACTTATTACTACAAATTTATCATAGCTTATTACAAAGTGGAAGTTTCATAAAAATGAACACATGAGGTGTCCACCGTATACATAGTTTATTACAACATACCTTGTTACTAACTATTCAAGCTCAATAAATTTTTATATGTTTTTTTTAGAAAAAAAATAAAATTCAACAATTCACATAATGAAATATAGTTAAGTAACTAACCAAATCGAACCTCGACAAAAAAGGAGGCAATAAAAAGGATAATTTTACAATATAGATATATGTTACGAGTTAACATTAATGGATTAAAAAAAATAGATGTGTCAGGATCGAAAGAATGGCAGTCTATATGTTCTTCAAGGTTCAACCGTGACTGGTATAGCAACAATTTCCTCGAGAATTATAGAGTCAACTTGACGTCAGTCTAAAAAATTTTACTCTTTTAGGTTAAGTAGTGGATCTGCTATTAAGAGTCATTCAGTTTTCAAGTTCAAATACCAGTTTGGACTTGGTAAGTATCTTGGAAAGGTTTAGATAGGCCCGTAAAAATAGATATGATTAAATACGAGTTAAGGTAGAGATTTGTAGAGTGTGCCTCGTATTTTTGGAGAAACAGATGGTGACATTGTGACGAGGAGGATCATGGCATCTGTCACATCTCAAGAATCGGGTTAGTAGAATCGGATTAGTGTATCAAATATCGAAATTTGGTTCATAGTAATAATTACATAAAAATATTAAAATAATAAAAAAGATTAAAATTCAGGCAGGAAAATTAAAATTAAGTGTTTGATTGTTAATTAATTTAAAACAGATTTTAAATATGAAGTTGGTTTTGAAAATAATTGATGAAATAAGTTTTTAATTAAATTTGGACTAGTATAAAAAAGACTGTAAATCCAAAGTGGTTAAAAGGGCAATTTCCCAATTTTTGAAAAAAAAGGGTTGGCTATTTAAATACCGAACCATCACTTTCCCTCCTTCATCTCTTCCATCTGAAATCTCTCTAAAAATCTCAATCTAAGTTTTCCTCTCAAATTATCCAAACAACTCAGACTCTTTAACCTCCAATTGTAAAGAAAAACTATGATTTCTCCATTAACTTTGCCATTGTTGTTAATTCAAACAATGCATGTTGTTAATTCAATTCGAGTTTTACTTGATTGTAGGAAATTTTAATAGATCTAATGTTTTTAAACAGAACATTGATTCAAAAATGGTGAATCCCAAAATCTTATGTAAACCTATTGTTTTAAAGTGATTTTTGACTCATTTTAACTAATTAGAAGGTATTTTAACTCAATTTAATAGATTGTTAATGAATTGTTAAGAATCAATCGTTTTCCCTCTTTTAAATGTTCATGAGAGTTTGATTTTCTTGAAAAGTTAAATCCGAATAATTAGACAAAATTGATGACTTAATCTGTAATTTTTGGTAGTACTGTAATTTTTGGTAGTAATAAGAGAGTTTGTAGATTTACAATTTTGCTATGGTTTGGATGTGAATAACATTGTAATTAATGGGTGTTTAATTTGTTTATTATGTATGCAAAGTTCCAGATCAATCGAGAGCTGATATAGACTCTATGAGTCATTTGGTGTGTTGGGAGATCCACTTATCCATTGCATGTATGTTACATGTTTTTAATCACAATATGCAAATATATCAATATAATTGATAGGATTTATGCTTAATTTTATTCCATGAGTGAATGATATAGTATATTTCTTATAACCTTGAGAGTGTGGTTTATTAGTGGCCATTTTGAGCACTCAATGAGCTTGTAAAAGCTCACACTCTTATGTCTATTTTACATATAAATAGATGGTTTGTTGGAGAAGAAGTGTGTCATCCAAGAGATCTAAAGCAAGACCAAACTTTCTTGAGTGTATGTTTTGTTTTCTAGTTCAATAAGGATGGCAGTGTGGGAACTTACTTAGGGAGTTAGACTTTGATATTTTCTTAGGTTGTAATGGACATTTTAAGAACTATTTATGGACTTCTATAACTGGCTTTTGATAATTGATTTCTTGAGAATGTTAATTTTGAATATGCATGTTATGATGGTTTGAGTTGCATGATAAATTATTTGTATGCCTGTAGGTGAATAAGGATATAAATGTTTTTAGTGCATGGATGTCTTAGCAAGTTTTAAATGACTTATTGCTATGAAATAGACTTTTGATGCACATAAAAATATTGGTAATGTAAAATTGGCATGCTAAATAATTAATTTATGAAGTTGGGAATTGGATGCTAGTAAACTATTTGCCTTGGATGTCGAATTGTGTGTTGGTAAGTTTTGGAGTGTGTGAGAATGTTTAATACGATCTATGTATGTTATATGATATGTTGGATTAAAGCAATTAGGCTAAATGCACGAATCGGTATGCTTCGTAATAAGACAAAGTGTCACATGCAGTTTTGGGTTGTTTTCTACAAAAATTGCAAACGAAGTCGTGATGAGGGATCGACGTCATGACGAGGAATGTTCCTTGGTCGCGACGAGACATACTATGTTTTGGTAGTTTTTGAATATAGTCCTGATTTTTTTACTATGTAATTGAAGTTCTTAAATGTGATGAAATGACTTGAAAATTTGCATGATTAATTCCTAATTGGTTAATTTCAAATTTTACTCTCGATTTTACCAAGAGGTTTTTCAAAGTATCTTATAAAACTTATGAATTAGCCCTTAAATCTTTGTTTTGTAATTAAATGAGTCTTTCTTACCATTTTGAACTATTTCTTTTAAATATAGCCTAAGTTCAAATGCTTTAAATTGTATGTTAGAGTTGTGTGATCCAAATTCTAAGAGATTGCTTGCAAGTTAAGTTAAGCAAAATCTAAGAGAATTACTTGCAAGTCAAGTTAAACAAAATATATTATATTTCTAGAAGATTTAGTAGTATAATATATTTAGCATTTATTAGCATAATATATTTTGCATTGATTAGAATTAGGCTTTTTCAACCTATAAATAGATGCGGTTGAAACTCCTCTTGTATCATTCGAATTCAACATTAGTGAATTTTCTTCTCCTTTGCCCGTGGTTTTTCCTGAAAGGGTTTTCCATGTAAAATCTGTGTATTCTATTTTTCTTTCTTTTCTTTGCGATCATTCTATGTTGCCATTATTGACATTCAGTTTCTTTAACAAATTGATATCAGAGCTTTTGGGTTGCTAGTCTTGATCTCGTTAATGACGACATTGAAATATGATATTCCATTGTTAGATCGCAGCACCAGATTTGCATTGTGGCAGGTAAAAATGCAGATAGTTCTTGCGCAGATGGATTTGAAGGATGTCCTATTAGGGTTGGATAAGATGCCTTCGACTTTAATAGATGAAGAGAAGAAGCGTAATGATCGAAAGGCTTTGAAGCAATTACAACTATATTTGTCGAATGAAATTCTACAAGATGTGTTAAAGGAGAAGATCACTGCTACATTATGGGCAATATTACAGTAGCGATGTATGTCAAAAATTCTAACCAGTAAATTGCATATGAAGTAGCGATTGTATTCTCATCGTTTGGAAGAAGGTGCATTTGTGCACAAACACTTGAATGTGTTTAAAGAAATTGTCCTATATTTAGAAGCCATGGAGGTTCAGTATGATAAAGAGGATTTAGGGTTAATTATCCTTTGTTCGTTGCCATCGTCTTATTCAACCTTTAGAGATGCAATTTTGTATAGTCACGAATCTCTCACAATTGATGAAGTATATGCTTCCTTAGCCTCGTATGGCAAGATGAAGCATCTTGTGGCTGGATTTGACTCTCAAGGAGAGGGTCTTATTGTTCGTGGGAGACAAGAACGAAATACTAATGATAATCGTGGGAGGACATAGGAACGAAATCCCCGCGATAAATCTAAATGTAGATCGAAATCTTCAAATAAAGGTAAAACTTGTAACTTTTGCAAGAAGAAATGACACATTAAGAAAGAGTGCTTCAAGTTGCAAAATAAGATCAAAAGGGAAAACAACCAGAACTATCAAGTAAAGCAGAAGACTACATGATGGTGAACTCCTAGTTTCTTCTATCAACAATTCTAAAGTGAGCAAGGAATGGATCCTCGATTCTAGTTGCACCATCCATATGAGTCCCAATCGAGATTGATTTACAACATATGAAACTTTGTCTGAAGGTGTTGTTTTGATGAGAAATAATACTTCATGTAAAATTGTAGGTATCGGCACTATCAAAATTAAGATTTTAATGGAGTCTTCAGAACACTTAGTGGCATACGACATGTGCCAGAATTGAGAAAGAATTTGATTTCTTTAAGTACTCTTGATTCAAAGGGGCACAAGTACACAACTGAAAGTAGGGTTCTGAAGATTAGTAAGGGTTCCTTCGTTGTGATGAAAGGGTAGAGAAAGACTGCCAAGTTATATGTTTTGCATGGTTCAACTGTTACTAGTCATGCAACAATCGCTTCCTCTTCATTGTCAGATGATGATGTTACTAGGCTTTGGCATATGAGTCTAAGGAATATGAGTGAAATCGACATGATAGAATTGTGCAAAAGAGGACTTCTTGATGGGCAAGGCATTTAGCAAACTGAAGTTCTGTGAGCACTGTATTTTTGGGAAGCAAAAGAGAGTTCAACTCACCAGAGGAATCCATAACAGGAAGGGAACGTTGGATTATATTCATTCTAATCTTTGGAGACCATTTAGAGTGCCTTCGAGAGGTGGAGCTAATTATATGCTAACTCTTATTGTTGATTTTTCTAGAAAAGTTTGGGTGTTCTTCCTAAAGCAGAAAAGTGATGCATTTTTTGTATTCAAGTCTTGGAAAACTATGATTGAGAAATAGACAGGAAAATAGATAAAACACCTTTGCACAGATAATGGCTTGGAGTTCTGTTTAGAAGGGATCGTGAGACATTTGACAGTTCGTCAAACTCCACAGCAAAATAACATTACAGAACGAATAAACAGAACAATCATGAAGAAGGTTTGATGTATGTTGTCAAATGCTAATTTACCGAAGTCGTTTTGGGCTGAAGCAGCTTCTACTGCATGTTTTTTGATTGATTGATCTTTATCTGTAGCCATTGAGAAAAAGACTCCACAAAAGGTATGGTCTGATAAGCCTGTTGATTATTCTGATTTAAAGATTTTTGGGTGTCCTGCATATGTTCATGTTGATAATGGAAAATTGGAACCAAGATCCATTAAATGTGTTTTTCTTGGTTATAAGGCTGTTGTAAAAGGGTATAAGTTATAATGTCCTAAAAATAAAAAAGTTGTGATTAGAAGAGATGTTGTTTTTGGCGAAACTGCTACGTTACCTAACTTATCTCTTAAAGACTCTTCCAATAAAGAACAACAAAAGCAGGTGGAGCTTTAGATTGATCCAGTATCTGTAACAGAGTTAACTCCTCAAGTTAGTACAAAAACTCAGAATAGAGTTGCTTCTTCACCAGAATATTCTATTGTCAAAAATTGACTTAGAAGAGAAATTAAACCTCCAAAGAGGTACGTCGAGGCTGATCTAATGGCTTATGCATTGAACATGGCTGAAGATATTGATGCAAATCAAGAGCCATCTACTTATTTTGATGTAGTTAGCTAAGAAGACTTAGAAAAGTGGATGTTTGCTATGCAATAAGAGATAGAATCGCTCCATAAGAATAAAACGTGGGACTTAGTGAAGCTTCCAAAGGGTAAAAAGGCTATTCGTTGTAAATGGCTGTTTAAAAGGAAAAAGGTTATAGTCAGATTCCTAATGTAGACTTTATAGACGTGTTTTCTCCAATTGTGAAACATAGTATGATTCGAGCCTTACTTGGTATTTTGGCCATGTATGATTTGGAGTTTGATCAGTTAGATGTAAAAAACAAACTCTCTTGCATGGAGAAATTGAGGAAGAGATTTACATGAAACAACCAGAGGATTTTATAGTCTCAGAAAAGGAGGACTATGTTGCTTGTTGAAAAAGTCACTTTATGGTTTGAAACAATCACCAAGGCTATGGTATAAGAGGTTTGATTCTTTTATGACTACTCATGATTTCAAAAGAAGAAGCTTTAACAATTGTGTTTATTTTATGTAAAATAGTTATGGTTCTTTTGTGTATCTACTCCTCTATATTGATGATATGTTGATAGCAGTGAAAGACAAAGGAGAGACAAGAAAGGTCAAAGCACAACTTAGTGAAGAATTTAAGAAGAAAGATTTAGGAGCAGCAGAGAAGATACTTGGGATGGAGATTCTCAGAGATAAAAAAAATGTAAATTGTACTTAAGTCAGAAGGGTAGATTGAGAAAGTTCTTTGCAGGTTCAATATAAAGAATGCCAAACATGTTAGTACTCCATTAGAAGCTCATTTTAGACTTTCATCGACTCTGTCTCCACAACCAGATGATGAGATTGATTACATGTCAAGTGTTCCATATTCTAGTGTAATGAGATCTCTCATGTATGCTATGGTTTGCTTATATCCAAATTTATCATATGCAATCAGTGCAGTTAGTAGATACATGGTGAATCCCGGTAAAGAACACTAGAAAGCAGTTTAGTGTATTTTGAGATACTTACAAGGTTCTATTGATGTTTGCTTACAATTTGGAAGAACTAGAGAAGGAGTTATTGGGTATGTTGATTCTGATTTTGCTAGAGACCTTGATAAAGGAAGATCTCTCACTTGATATGTCTTTATTATTGGAGTGTAACACCCGAAACTCGACTTAGAAGAAATGATTAAGTCTAGGTTATCACAATATCAATGCAAAGGAACTAAGCAATAATAGCATCAATCCACGATAGTTAAACCTTAACATAACATGTCGAAAACACCCAAAGAAAAGGACATCAAACTTAAGTACGCACATCAGTTACCCATAGAAATACTAGACTAACATCCATATGTAGCATCTCATAATTACTAGGAAAGCTTAATATATCCTACGATGATCGAGTCCCTCGTCCGTCGGCCATCAGGTTTGAGAAGGTCTTGAAATTCCATTAAAAATGTTAGTATACATATAAAAAAATTTAACAATCTCAATAAACATAACTACTCAGAATACCATTAACAGTTCAGTAATTTCATTCGGTTTGATACCAATTTCACAGTCAACAGATGCAGTTTGTTTGTACAATCAGAAATTATAGGTCGATTGTACAATCGATAATTACAAGTATTGTTTCAGATTCACATTTAGTTACAGGTACAGATATAATTATGCAACCCGCAACCTTGCAAACTGTCTCCGTCCCACCCAAAACACCAATCTCCATCCCTATACACCATATAATGTTGGTATGACACGTTACAATGTTTACAGTGTCACTGCCAAATCATATAGTATTTTCAAATGGTTTAACCACTGAACAGTTCAAATACTTCCTTCAATTCATAATTCCAATCCTATTTAGATGCAGGAACAAATATCATATCATACATTTCAGTTACATGCAAATTATGCTTCAGATACATATCGGTTTTGATAACACATGAACTATCAGTTTTAGATCCACAAAATATGATTTCAAACATGCTTATTAGCTTTCATATATCAACTTAGATCATACAAGTTTTACAGTTAACATTTAGTCACTTTATATAGCATTTACGAACAAATACATAATACACACAGCGTAGCGCACGAGCATGTGCTAGCCCATGTGTGACACACGACCTTTCACATGCCTGTATGTTCAGCCTGTGTGACCACTACACCTAAAATTCCAAAACAATATATTCACACAGTCTGGCACACGCTTGTGTGGCTAGCTTGTGTGTCACAAAACAGTATACACAAACAGTCTAGAACACTAGCACACGTCTGTGTGCCCAGCCCGTGTGTCCCTTATACCTTAAACCATAAAATAGTATGCACACATGATCTGTCGGTTTCATACCTAGCAGATTGAACTATTTGTCGCACTTGAAGAGCTTGAAATCAAGTATTTTCATAATATTTAGTTAGATTTCTTATTTAAATAAATTGTGTAACCTAAGTGTTAAAATGATGATTTATTTATCTTTAAGGCCAAACGAGGCCTAAAAGTTAGATAACATAGTTAGTGAGTGTGCATGAGACCACAGGAAGTGCACTAAAATGAAACTGATAACTTTGTCATGACATAGGCTGAGCTATGTCGCAACCAAGGTATCAGACTTGAGGAATTTGACATCTGACTTCTTTGTCGCGACACACATGAGCTATGTCGTGACAGCGTCTGTAGGATGACACTTCACAAGGAGATTGATGCCTATGTCACGACATAGGACCTAGTGTGTCGTGACATCAACCCCTGGATGCATATCTCACATTAAACGAAGGGAATTTTGGTCTTTACAATGCCACTTAAACACGCGGAACGACAGTTGACCTAGGTTTTAGGAAAAACAGCCATGTAAAGCTATAAATAGGACTTTTAGCACTAGGGTTTGCACACAATTACTTAACCTTTAATTTTAAGTTTTAGTTTATTTGTTTTTAACTTTTGAAATGAGATTGTAGAAACTTGCGTAAACGATCGAGAAAATTTTCCCGACAGATCGCCTTAATACAATTTAGTTTCTTTTTCATTCAATTCTTGATTTACATCTTTTCATATATTATGTTATTGACGAATAAAGAAACCATGAGGAACTAATTCCATTTTGGGGAATTAGGGAGTAGACGTATGAATCATTGATTATTTTTTTACAAGGGTTTTGCCTTTCAGATCAACTATTTGGGAAAGGAAGAGCATCAAACATACATTAGGCCTGACAACCCTAGTAAGTCATCTACGCAGGAATGAACCCAAAATTGGTATTGCCCATCCGTGAACACCTTTTCCCCAAATCGGTTTAGATTATGACATCTAGCGATAAGTAATATTTATCGACTCACTATATCAGCGAAAGATCGAATGATCCAGCTGGGGTAGTGACTAGTTGATTGGAGGAAAACTCTCAAAACCCAACAATTGAGGAAATCATATGAAAATGACCTAATCTCCCCAAAGACGTTTATAAGAATTTCTACAACTCATCTTTACATTATTTTATTTTATTTTGATCTTTTTATTTTTACGCTCTCAACAAACCCTCTTATTTTCCCTCGTACTATAAACCTTAAAACTAGTACTAATTAATTTCATTCTTTGTAGGGATTCTGTTTACAATCACCTTAAGCCTCCTTTGGGGAAATCCTCGGAATACTTCCAAGTGTTCTGTTATAAACACACTATATTTACAACCTGACCCGTATACTTGCGGAAGCTGAAATCTACACCAAACGAGAGTACGTCCAGGAGAGGTCAAGTTGTTGGCACCGTTGTCGGGGAGGCAAGCTTTAGTAAATCATATTCTTTCATTGCTAATAAAATAATTAGAAAAATTTTAGATTACATATACGAGTTTTTATTTTTATTTTACTTTTCGTTGGTGTGTCGTCGGGAACACCGAATATAACCTATTCCGAAAATTAAAGTAAATAACAGTAAAAGGGAAGTAGAGTCTAATCCTCAGGGACTGGAGAGTCGTAAAAAGTCTTGTTTGTCTAGATCGTGGGCCAAATCGTGCCCAAGAAAAGCACCGCGATCTGAGGAAAAATAAAAGAAAACAGAATTAAAAAAAATAGAAAATAAGGAAGTCGAAGCAAAAATAAATGGCATAAAATAAACAAGTTGAAAGAAGAAGAGTTTTATCAGTATTCAAAGATCCAGCCTTCGGTTATCTTGATTCTTCCTTGGTTCAATCATAGACTTTGGATGGTTCTTCTCGTGCCCGAATAAGCCAGTTATAGTGGAAGAGGACTCCTACGACCACCAGCTTAGGATATATTTTTTAGAGGAACCTAACTCTAGCCAACCGTCACTAAAATGAGAGCGTTTTACACTGGATCACCTTTCCCAACGACGAATGCCACACCGTTTTGTCTATTTTGGCTCGGCAACCTCTGACGCAATAAGTTAATGAACTGACTGTGAAACCTTCTCAAAACACACAAAGCGACCTTTTTTGCATAAGATGAAAAGATTACTTTTGTAGGGATTTTGAACGGAAGCGTCAATCCCGTATTACAGAGAATTGATGAATACTCGGGTTGAGAAGAATTAAGCGCGGATTCTCATGAACCTTGGAGGAATATTTGATAACCTTTGGCTAGAAGGGTTTTTAGTTACTCATGATTTTGGGGAAGAACACAAGATAATAAAATAGAGCTTTTATTGAACTAGGGATTTAGGGAGATGGAGGATTTTTTCAATGAATGGGGAATGAATAATTCAATCACTCCATCCTCTATTTATAGTACAAATAAATTCCTATTTGTATCCAATCTAAATTCTAAAAGATAATTAGAATTATATCTAAACATTAATTTCCTAATTTGATCTAATTTAAACTCTAAAAGATAAATACAAAAAGATAAACATAAATTAAATACAAATTTAAATAATAAATAATATCTTAAATATTAAATCCTAATAAAAATATTATTTTAAAATAAAATAAAATAAAACCAAGTCTTTTTATCCTATAAACTCTCTCTTTTAGTATTTCATCTTCACACAACTTCTATTTCTCCTCCAAAACCATACTTTTTGTCTCTAATTTATCTTCTACCACCTCTTGAGTCCCTACAAAATAAAAAGATAATAAATACCCAAATTAATAGGATCATACTCTTAAAATATATGTATTTAATACCCAAAAGTACATCATATTTAAATGTTATTATTCGTACTTTTTTATTTCTTATTTATTTATTTATGGTTTATGACTTGAAGTCAAGGAAACTTGGTCGAGCCTATTGCTAACACCAAATCACCACTAGAGGAGAGAGAAGAACAAGCCTATCCAATAGAAGATCCCACGGCTAACGTTGAAAATATCAACATACCTTCACAACTCCCTGAAAACGAACCAATGGTGGAAGAACGAAGAACTATAAGGGAGTACTCTTTACCTACTATAGATCTAACTCAAGGGAGTGTTGCTAGACTAACCATCACCGCTAATAATTTTGAAATAAAACCGACTATGATTCAAATGATCCAAAATAATCTACAATTTAGAGGAACTACGTCTGAGGATCCTAGTTTACATTTGAAACGGTTTTTACAATTATGCGATACTTTTAGGTTTAATGGCATTACTGATGATGTCATTCGCTTAAGATTATTTCCTTTTTTACTAACTGATAATGCTTTTTCATGGTTAGATGCACAAACACTTGGATCTATCACAACATGGGATGAACTGGCAGAGAAATTTTTGCAAAAGTTTTTCCTTATGGAAAAAGATATCCAACTAAGGCGAAAACTATCAACTTTTTGGCAATTTGAGGGCAAAAGATTCCACGAGACATGTGATCGGTTTAAGATGCTAGTACGTAAATGCCCGAATCATGGTAAGCTGGAATGGATGCAACTGTAGACTTTCTATAATGGGTTGGATGCATTCGCTAGATCTACCCTAGATGGTGCGGTAGGAGGAGCGCTAATGAATCGAACGTATAATAACGCTTATGGACTCATAGAAAACATGGGAACAAATTCATGTCAGTGGCCTACTAAGAGGTTCACTTATGCATAGAAACACGATTCGATAAAGCTGATAAAGGAAGATGATAAATACCAACAATTGTTGGAGAGGCTGAACCGAATAGAGTCTGCCACATTAGCACCACTATCCAATGTTGAAGATAAGCCTATTTATCACTATCTCATGATTTTGGAGGAGGCCAATTATGTAAGTTCTCGAAATCCCTAGTTAAAAACTTACAATCCAAGATGGAAGGATCACCCTAATTTCAGGTGGGGAGGAAACCAAGGGGAAATAGTAACAACAACCCATAGAGAAACCCTAGTTATCAACCCCCATTCTTGCAGAGACAATTGGAAAAAGTAACACAAGGCGACCATACTGCATGTGGTCAACGAATGGACAGAATTGAAGGGGAGATGTAGTCTATGAGGGTAGACATAAAACAAGTACAGTCTGATTATGCTAATAACACCAGATTACTGGGAAAACTTGAGGAAAGAATGGATCGATAGATAAGTATGATGAGTGATTTATCGAGACAAATTGGTTCAGGAATCCTTAGTAATACAGAAAATAATCCCTGAAGAGAATGTAATGAGTAGGTGAAAGTGATTGAGTTAAGATTGACCAAAGTACTGAGCAGCCCAAAACCACCTAAGAATGAAGAAAAATGTAACACCCAAAACCTGAAATTGTCATCAGTTAGGGTTTTGATGTCTAGCCGATCTTTTATCACTATTAATCTCTTAATAACATTTCATTTAATCTTATTTTAATAAAGAAATGCACCCAACACAACATAAATCATTTATTAATTATAATCACAACTCAACAAGGGCAAAAAGGTCATTTTCATGATTTTTAGAGACTTCTACCGGTACCTGTTGGACAAGTATCGATAGTTGTCGAGTCAGTAAACAATTTAGAAATAATATAGACTTCTACCGATAATTAAGATAGTTTTACCGATACAAATGAGACTTCTACCAAAACAAGTCATGCTTCTACTAATACTAAAAACTCCAAAGAGCTAAGAAGTCTTACCCTGCAACTTCTACCGATACAAGTACATAGAGTTCCGATACTTTTATGAGCAAAACTATTGATACCAACTATGCAACTACCGATACAACTCAAGTCAATGAACAACCTCTCTCCTACCCTGTACGTCTACCGATACATGCATGAGTTCTACCAAAACAAGTATGCAGAATTCAAATAGGCATGCCAAAACTCAAATTTATCAATTATTCAACATTTCAGAACTTCAAAATACATTAGACCATCACATTGTTCGTAGTTTCTAAGTCAATACATACATCTTCTAAAGTCTACATTTCACATTGAGCAAGCATACAAAAATTATATTCATCATTATCCAAGTTCACAACAAGGAACCCAACATTTCCACACAAGTAATATCAAAGATAACATCATCCTAGTACATGTCATATAACCAAGTGATGTAATAATACTAGAAAGAACCATGAATTTATCCTTGCTTATTGTTAAAGTTGTTCCCATTCGGTCATCCTTAGCATACATTTTTAGCATTTTTTATTTAGTTATTGCATTTTTTAACTTAATGGAACTCAGCCTAATTGCCTTTGAATTTATAATATTTTTAATATTGATGTCGCTGCATTACTCTATTTAGGATTGTGCCCAGAATTGTCGCTGTAGGAACTTGTTCAGAATTATCTCTGCGTGAATATGTCCAAAGTTGTCGTTGCATAAGTAGGTCTAGAATTGCGCCTAGAACTATTGCAGCATCTGACAGCTGTCTGGTTAACACACCAAAAAAGCGTGAGTTGTACAGCTGGGGTAACTAACTAGTACAACCAAAGATTGCTAGATTTGGAGGGAAAGACACTTGTACATTCAGCTGCAGTTAAATACTCATGAGAAGAAGAAAGAAAGGGTCATCTTCCAGATTGATTTTCTTCTTGAATCCATTTTCGAAGCTTGCATCTCGGTTAATCAGTTTAACACACTCCGAATTTACTTATTTATTTATTTTTATTTTCGGTTAGCGGAGTTTTACTTATCACGTCACACAACCTTTTTACGCGAAGTAGAATGACAACCCAAGCACCCTACCCCGGTTACTCAGTTAGTCATGTTTTAAGCTGTGCTCATAACCATAGAATCATCAAGATATTTTTCTTTCTTTTTTCGGACAGAGAACTTTAACTTAGGAGGACTACGAAAAAAAACAAGTAACAAAAATAAGTTTAGTAACTAACTAACAATCACGAAAAATAATTTTAGCATACATCAGAATTAGCTGTTCTCTTATACTTAGACTCAATCAATTTTACCATAAGCAAGAAAGAATTTTCTTCATTAATCATAATCATGTCAGCCTAATAGAAATAAAACAATGGATGTTAAATTTAATCATAAAAATATTAAAATTAACTCAGCAAACAAGAAGCATACTGATGGGCAAAATAGTGTGCATTTCGTGAGTAAAATCTTGGGCATGAAAAGGGACAGAATATACTGAAAAAAAATAAAACATGCAAAAAACAGCAAGGTAGCATCAATCAATAAACCCATATGAACACAAAAAATAACGAAAACAGTGAGGAATGTCTCCCCCTACTTAAAACGCATTGCCCTCAATGTGACGAAAAATACGAAAATAAAAGGGTTTGGAATACTCCCTATGTCATCCTCGCTCTCATAGTGTTGTAGTTTCCGTCACCGATTTTTTTTCGTGAAATAAATTCCTCAAGTTTCCTGGACATAAAATAAATAAATAAAATAGAAAAATAAAAATAAAAATAATTGGGTTGCCTCCCAACAAGCACTTGTTTAATGTTGCTAGCTCGATGACCCAAATCAGTATTGAGGCTGTTCAAGATGAGTTTTGTCGACTGTTTGAGCTTAAAAATTTTCATAGAATTGTTTCAACCTTTGACCATTAACTGTGAAATGCTTCCCTGTCTCCTCACTTTTTATTTCCACTGCACCATTAGTAAATAATTTAGTGATAATAAAAGGTCCTAACCATCGAGATCGAAGCTTACTAGGAAATAATTTTAGAATTGACTTGTATAGTAACACTTTTTGCCCTATTGAGAAGTGCTTTCGGGATATCATTCTATCATGAAACAATTTTGTTTTGTCTTTGTATATAGAAGCATTCTCATAGGCATCATTCCGAAGCTCCTCCAATTCTTGGATTTCTAACTTCCTAGCTCGTCCTACGGGCTCTAACTCCATATTACACTGTCGTATAGCCCAATAGGCTTTGTGTTCTAGTTCTACCGAAAGGTGGCAAGCTTTTCCAAAAACAAGTTAGAAAGGAGACATACCTATTGGGCCTTTATATGCTGTTCAATAAGCCCAGAGAGCATCATTCAATCGAAGACTCCAATCTTTCCGATTAGGTTGAATTGTTTTCTCCAAAATAATCTTGATTTATTGGTTTGAAACCTCCGCTTGGCCGTTTGTTTGGGGGTGATAGGGTGTAGCTATACGATGATGAACCCCATATTTCTTCATGAGTACTTCCATGACTTTATTGCAAAAGTGAGTTCCACGGACACTGATCAAAGCCCGAGGTGTACCAAACTTGGAAAAAACACAATGTTTTAGAAACTCTACCACAGTTTTAGCATTATCATTTCGAGTAGGAGTTGCCTCTATCCATTTAGAAACATAGTCTACTGCTAGAAGTATATATAAATTTTCAAATGAAGAGATAAATGGGCCTATAAAATCAATACCCCACGCATCAAAATTTCACATACATGGATTGGGGATTGGAGCATTTGATTTCACCTAGTAATGTTTCTTATCTGTTGACATCTATCACAAGATTTACAGAATTCATATGCATCATGAAAAATTGTGGGCCAATATAATCCACATTCTAATACCTTATGAGCAATTCATATCGGTCCAAAGTGGCCTCCACATGCATGTGAATGACAAAAAGTAAGTCTAGATGTTACCTCGATTTCCGAAACACATCATTGTATTGCTTGATCTGAGTAATGTTTCCATAAGTATGGATCATCCCAAATATAATATCAAGCTTCTCTTTTAAGTTTTTCTTTCTTGGAACGAGATAACTCAATAGGTAAAGAGCCTGTAGTAAGAAAGTTTACCATATCCGCATACCATGGAAAATATTCTTGGGTCAAAAATAGGCCCTCATCAGGGAATTCATCTCTTATAAAAAAATCGTCATAAGGCATTTTTATCCTCGTGGATCTTAAGCTACCGGGATGCGTAAGCGACAACCTTGCGATCTTGCATCAGGACACATCCTAAACCGACATGTGATGCATCATTGAAGACTACAAAACCTTTACTTGACTCAGGCTGAACCAAAACAAGAGCTTACGTTAGAACAGACTTGAGCTTCTCAAAGCTTAATTGATGCTCCATAGACCACTGAATGAAATGTTCTTGCATAAAAGCTTAGTCAAGGGAGATGATATCAGGGAGAACCCCTCAAAAAATCTACTGTAATAACCCACTAAACCGAGGAAACTCTAAAGCTTAGAGATATTCTTTGGCTGTTTCCACTCAACCACAACTTTGATTTTCTTGGGATCAACTCAGATCCCCTCATCAATCACTACACGCCCTAGAAAGGCAACCTCAGATACCCAGAACTCGTACTTACTAAACTTCGCGTAAAGTTGTTTCTCACGAAGCGTCTAAAGTACAATATGTAGATGCTCATCGTGTTCAGTCATAGTTTTGGAGTAGATCAGTATGTTGTCGATAAAGACCACTAAAAAAATTGATTCAGGTACGATTGAAAACCCGGTTCATCAAATTCATGAACCCCCAATCAAGAAGTTCTTGAAGTTGAGATTTCAGTTTATTAAGCTCCTTAGGTGCGATGCGGTAGGGGCAATGGATACTAGAGCAGTGCCTAGTAACAGATCGATACCAAACTCAACCTCCCGGGTCGGTGGTACACCCAATAATTCATTAGGAAAGATATCTGAAAAATCCCTGACTATCCGAATATCGCTAATAGTTAGCTTAGCAGGTGTAGAATAAAAAATAAAGGCAAGATATGCCTTACACCCCATCTTTACCAACCTTTCAGCTACAAGAGCGGAGATTACATTGGAAAGATAATCTCGACGCTCACGATCATAACTATCTCACTATTCTCTTCGATTCTCAGAGTAACTCTCTTGATCACGCAATCGAGACTAACCTGATGTTCCACAAGCCAATCCATTCCCAAGATTAAATCAAACTCTCGAATGGTAGTTCCATCAGATCTGCTGGAAATACAAGTCCTTGAATCTCTAATGGTACTCGATTAAACACTTTATCAATCCGAGTGGACTAACCCAGAGAACTAATCACAGAAATTACACTAACAGTGCATTCAGTAGATACATTTAGTTTCTTAATGAGTAGAACCAATGTCAATCAATGTAAAATACGACATAGAATAAATAAAGAATGTACTTGTAATAATATCAGCGTCGTCCTTGTCCTCACGGTGTCGAGCTGCATAGACAAGTGTTACCTATCGAGCCTCAATCTAACTTGCACCCCTGTCCGGTGCCCCGCGACCCCTACCAAAAACACTACCCCTTATATCGGTACCCTGACCTCCAAGTGGCTTTGGCGTCACTCTCGGGGTCTGAATAGTGCTTGTAACTGTAACTGGTACTGGAGCTGGCATCTGATCAGATCGATATGGGCACTCTTGAACTTGATGCTCCATTGATCGACATTGAAGACAAGCTGCATATTTCTTGCAACACTCATCTGGATGGCATATTCTGCAGTGAACACAATGCGCTACCATGCTGGATGCTATCAATGCCTCAACCTTAAGAGGTCCATTGGGTCTCACCGATTTCCTAAGGCATTGAACAATATCAAGAAGTACTTTATCTCTCTTAACCTTACCTTGAACTCTCTCTTATTCCTTTCTCTCGCACTCAGTGCGCTTAATATCCTCAGTAATCTTTACCTTATTAAGCAAGACCGTGAAGACTCGTTCCCTTTAAAGAGCTATCAAAACCCGTAAATCATACCTCAATCCATCCCCAAATCTCGCACACTTGTTGTGCTCAATCGTGACTAATTCTAGAGCATACCTGCTTAATCTCAAGAACTCGACCTCATACTCAGCTACGGACCTCTTTCCCCGAACCAAACTCATGAACTCCCGTCGACGAGCCTCGACGTAACTGGCTCCTATGTACTTGCCCTGAAAGGCATTCTTAAAGTAGTCCCATGTCACTAACTCATGCTGAGCGCCTTGCTCAACTGTCAATCACCATTGGTATGCCTCATCCCGGAGTAGAGATATAGTGCCCCTCAATTTCTATGTCGGTGTGCAATCAATGTCATCCATAATACGCTCGGTTACCTTGAGCCAATACTCAGCTACGATAAGAGTGACTCCAGTTACACCCATGAATAGCTCAGCTCTGTATGAATGGAGCCACTCAGTAACTGATCCCCGACCTATCGATCCCAGCGACCCTCTCCAACATGCGCAACATAGCATAGGACACAAGATCGTCCCCAATCGACTCAGTCTGAGATCCCATCTCAATACTAAGAGTACTAACGATCTCATTGGTCTCTAAAATGGGAAGGCTACCCATGGAGGATGACTCACCTCGAGCTCCTCCTCGATGCCCACGATGCCCTCGCATCTCTCGTCCATGACTCGCTCGTGAACTCGCCCCTTTAATGTCTATAATATCAGATGTGCACAAATCAGTTTAGTGTTTTATCAGAATTTTCCTAATATGTTATGTCAGATAACAGTTCAAACACAAAATCAGTTGTCACAGTACAGAATGCATACAAATTCTATAAAAAAAATACTTACAGGCACGGCGTCGAAAACTCGACCTTTCTAAATCAGTTATTCAGTTCCTACTTTCATATAATCACATTCTAGCTACATAGATAGACCCACTACACAGTCCGAGTGTTGTCTAACCTGGCTTCGATACCATTAAATGTAACACCCTATACCTAGCCTAGAAGAAATGACTAAGTCTAAGTTATCACAACATCAACGCAAAGGAACTAAGCAATAATAACATCAATCTACAGCAGTTAAACCTTAACATAACATGTCGAAAATACCCAAAGAAAAGAACATCAAACTTAAGTGCACACATCAGTTATCCATAGAAATACTAGACTAACATCCATATGTACCACCTCATAATTCCTAGGAAAGCATAATAAATCCTACGAATGATCGAGTCCCTCGTCCGTCGGTCATCAAGTTTGAGAAGGTCCTAAAATTCCATTAAATAAGTTAGTATACATATAATAGAATTTCACAATCTGAATGAACATAATTACTCAGAATACCATTAACGGTTCAGTAATTTCAGTCGGTTTGATACCAATTACACAGTCAATAGATATAGTTTGTTTATACAATCAGTGATTACAGTTCAATTGTACAGTTGACAGATATAGGTATCATTTCAAATTCACATTTAGTTATAGGTACAGATATAATTATGCAACCCCCAACCCTGCACACCGTCTCCGTCCCACCCAACACACCAATATCACCCACACACCATATAATGTCAGTATGACATGTTGCAATGTTTACAATGTCATTGTCAGATCAGATGGTATTTTCAAGTGGTTTAACCATTAAAAGTTCAAATACTTCCTTCAATTCATAATCCCAATCCCATGCAGATGCAAGAAAAGATATCAGATCATATATTTTAGTTACATGCATAAATATGCTTCAAATACGTATCGATATTGATAACACATGAATTATAAGTTTTAGATCCACAGAATCAGATTTCAAACATGCTTATTAACTTTCAAATATCAACTTATACCATACAAGTTTTACAGTTAACATATGGTCACTTTATACAACATTTATGAATAAATACATAATACACACGGTCTAACACACGGTCATGTGCTAGCCCGTTTGTGACACACGGCATGTCACACGCCCGTGTGTGACACACGGCCTATCACACTCCCATGTGTCTACCTCGTGTGTCCCCTGTACCTTAAACCATAAAATAGTATGCACACACGGCCTGGCATATGCCCTTGTGCCCAGTTTGTATGCCCAAAATAGTTTACACACATGGCCTGACACACGTCCACGTGTCCCTTGAATCTTAATTTAATGGCACACGGCCTTGACAGACACCCATGTGCCTTCGAACAGTGGAATTTTATAGGTAAAAATGCAAGAATTTGTAGAAATTCTAAAGGGGTTCGACACCCAACCTGTTACGAAGTTGATACGAAATTGTTTCCATACTACACAAAGTCTAGACAAAAGATTAATCGACTAAATCAAAAACAATTATAATGATCACTAGATTACGCTCAAATCACAACATCAAATTCTTCGACACAAAACCAACTAAAAAACGTGCTTACCTCCGTATAACAACAAAGTCGTAGAACTAATGCCCTGAAGAAGTGTTAACATCACAATCCTCATCGAAAAAGGAACCAAAACTAACTTTTAAAAAATAATTTCGATAATTTCAAGAACAACCGACTCACAAAAAATGATTACACAAATTAACGGAATTTAACTAAAAACTTACTCAATAAGACTTCGATTTATAGAAAAATGAGACAAACGATTACTTCGATGAAATTTTAGTGTAACTGATTAGAAAACTTCCAAACTTAAAGAGAATTCTACGATGGTATACCAAGCAATAGATGACAAAAGAAAATAGAAGGAACGAAGGAAAGAAAGTTATTTAAAAAAAAAATAACTAAAGAGGAAACCAATTAACTTAACTTAAGTTCATTTTGACGTAATTGTACAAAAATAAATACGCACGCACGTATGTGCAAGGTTTCAAACATGACTAGAAGATAGATAGATTCATGACCATTGAACCACTAGGCTCATTGTTGACACAACAACACAAAATTTAATTTATGTCTCAAACAGAAGGTCTCAGATTAAAAAAAAGGAAAATATAGCAGTTCAGGAAATACAACTCGAACCTCAGATCTCGAGTACCCATATAGAACACATAACCAAAGAAATAGAGACAAATTTGTTGATATGACTCATATAAAGAAGTTTAGAATATTGGGGCGTTACATGGAGGTTGTGCAATCAGTTGGAAACTTATAGTATTAGAAAAGACCATTCATTTCTCCTTACTTATGGTGTAATTTGTTCCCATTTTATTATTTTTTAACATGCGTTTTTAGCATTTTTAACTTAGTAACCGCATTTTCTAATTCATTGATGCTAGATTAATTTTCTTTAATATTATCCTGTTTTTGCTACTAATGTCACCACAATTAGTGTTCAGTATTGCATCCAAAGTTGTCAGTGTAGGAGTCTGTCCGAAAAGATCAACGCATGAAGGTATCCAAGGTTGTCACTGCAAAATAGAACCTAAATTTTTGCCCAAAAAAGTCACAATAACCGACAACTATCTGATGAACAACTAGTATAACCAACTTGTACATCTAGAGGAAGTTGGATCTGAAAGAAAGGACACCTGTACTTGGCAATGGTTGATAAATACTGATGAGAGAGGATCTTCTTCAAGCTTTATATTCATATTTTTTACGCATAAAAAACTTCCTCTTCAAAATTTTCTTAAGCTTGCTTCCGTGGCAGCTTAACTTCATTGAGGGGGACCTGATTGTGACAAGAAGGCAAATCTGCTCCTAAAGTGGAGCATGCTTAATTGCGATGCAAGAGGAGTGTAAGGGAATGGTTCTAGTAGACTAGGAATAGGATGCTTCAATTCATTCTTTTATTCTCTCTTTAAACGTTGATGAATTTTTAATTAATTGAATTTGTATGGAAGTACAATTTAATTTCAGATCAAGTATGATATCTATTTCAATCTTCCTTCACAGTTTATGTTTAGATTTAATTGTTTGACCACGAAAGTGTGATTGCAGTCACTGCGACTGGAAAGTGCAAAACAAATTAAGTTAACAAGCAAGTCAATAGAAGTTGCTTGGGGATTGAAGGAATTCTACCCACTTGTTCTTGAATATTTTGCATTGCCGGCTATGGAAGGTGTGGTTAGTGTGAGTATTTAAGTCTTTGATAAACAGGGAAGTCCAGGTTGGTAAGATTCATTTAGCCTAATTGTGGCGAAAATTTATATATCAGTTACCTTGTGATCACATTTAGCTATTTGTCAACTTTTCAAGACAGGGAACCCCATCTCAGTATCACTGTTTTTACTTTTTAAATTTTTTGTGGGATCAATATATGATAGTTTTAAACCTATCTATCATACTTGCATCGACAGTATACGCTTGCACAAATTGCTGTGACATTCATAGCACGATAAAGTTTTGGCCCCATTGTCGAGGATGACATTTGTTTGATGTTTTTATTTGTCTTTGCATTTATTTATTTTTTCTTAATCTTTATTTGTATTGATTTGTTTTATTGTTGTTACTATTTTCACTTGTTCACTTAGGAGTTTATACCAGGTGAAATCCTGAAAATATTGTTGACTTAGATCCGAAAATTGATCGAACCATTAGAAGGAGGCGACAACAGCAAAGAAACATGGCTTTGCCAGGAATCAATACTAAAATAGCACCACTGCCACCTCAAAATCCTCTAATACAGCCACAAGTTATCAATAATTCACAGCCACCACAAGAAGATTAATTGCAAAATCGAACCATTTGAGATTTTATTACTCCAATTTTGGATGATTTGTAGCCAGGTGTGTTCAACCAGCAATTCAAGCTGGAAATTTTGAGCTAAAACCAGTCATGTTCCAAATGTTAAATTCTAATAGGTAGTAGGCTAGATTGCCACATGAAGATACAAGAGAGCATATTAAACTTTTCTACTGATTTGTGCTTCTTTCAAGCAGCAGGGTGTTCCTGATGATGCATTACAAATGCAACTATTTCCGTACTCATTACAAGGACGGGTTCGAACTTGGTTCCTTGGATTACCTGTTGGATCGATTACGTCGTTGAATGCACTTACAACTCAATTCGTTTTACGTTTCAATCCACTAATAATGTATGCTAAACTCAAAAATGATATCACTGCATACCACTAACTTGATGACAAGAATCTACATACAACATGGGAGCACTACAAATCCTTGCTTCGACGCTGTCCCATGCATGGAATTCAACAGGAAACGTAGATCGAGATATTTTACATTGGGTTGAATACGTAGACAAGAAATCTTATCGATGCATCTAAAAATGGTCCTTTGTTGGACTGTACCTATGATGAAGCTATGATAATTTTAGAGAGGATTGCGCAAAATGACTACCAATATCCAATCTCTTGAGCTGCTTAACTCAAAACAAAACCTGGAGTTATTGAGTTAAACGCTATATCAGCTCTGAGTGCACATGTATCTTCGTTAGCAAATATGATAAAGAACATGAAGGGGACAAGTGAAGTTACTCCCATCCAAGTTGCCCAACAAATGGATGTCCTGACATTTTGTTGCGAAGTTTATGGCAATAATCATAGGTATGAAGATTGTCCACAGCATGCTGAGAATGTGTTTTATGTTAATAATATCAGAGGAAATTCTTTTGGTAATTCCTATAACAGCTCAGTTCGAAACCAACAGCCTTGGGGGAATCAAAATGCAACCACATTTAGATATGGAAATTCCTCGAACCAAGGAAATTTTCGACAAGGGAATTATTGTCAACAGCAGTAAAATTTGAACCTAAGTCCTCAAATGCATGTACATCAAGATCAGTTATAGCCATACATTCGTGTAGTCACAAAATCTTCAATGTCAAAACTGCGTCTGCAAGGACAATGATAGCAATAGTAGTTATCCCAACCATCGGCTGATCCATTAGCAGCCCTTGAATATTTTATACGTGAACATATCACGAAGACAGAAGCTATTGTGCGAGGAAATTCCTCTTCCATTAGAGCATTGGAAGCACAAGTAGGACAACTAGCTTCAAATATAAGCACAAGACCACCAGGTGCTTTACCGAGTGACACAGAACCCCAACTCAAGAGGAAAGGAGCATTGTGAGGCTATCACTCTTCGAAGTGGAAAGCAAACTGTCGATCCAAGTAGTAAATCAAAAGCAGTAACTAATATCATTTATGATCCGGACTAGGATGAGGATAATGCACCAGAAGAAGCTACAGAAGAATCAATCAAAGCAGTTCTACTAGTTATTACTCCCATGCCTACGATCAGACCTACCAAGTTGTCGACTCAGTTGCCAATGTAAACGTAACCTGTTATGTCAAGGCAAACAGATGACCCTATACCCTTGCCATTCCCACAGCAATTTAAGGAATAAGGGCATGATAGACAATACCAGCAGTTTCTTACTATATTACACCAACTTCATGTCAATATCCCTCTTGTGGATGCATTAGTGTAGATCCCCACTTATGGGAAATTCATGAAAGATCTATTATCTAAGAAGAAGAAGCTGACTGTGATTAAAATAATTGCGCTCACAGAAGGATGCAGTGCAGTGTTGACAAATAAGTTGCAACCTAAGATGAAGGACCTTGGAAGCTTTACAATCCCATGCTCGATTGGTAATCATTATTTGGGTAAAGCTTTATGTGACTTAGGTGCGAGTATCAACCTGACATCACTATCTACATTCAATAAATTAGGAATTGGTCACATGAAGCCCACTACAGTGACATTGCAAATGGCAGATAAGTCATTTGCGCAACCTAAAAGACAAATTAAGGACATCCTTGTTCTCGTAGACAAGTTTGTATTGCTTGCTGATTTCATTATACTTGATTGTGAAGTCGATAAAGAAGTACCCATAATCTTGGAAGGCTCATTCTTAGCTATGGGACACACTCTTATTAATGTGTACAAGGGAGAATTAATAATGCATCATAATAGGGAACATGCCACTTTTAGTGTCTTCAAAGCCACTCCCTATCGCGACAAGGAAGAATGTCATCACATTGATGTGTTGGATAAATCATTTAAAGGAGAATTCAAGGAGCATAGCACAAGATTTATTAAAAATTTTGTGGCGACATCGTATAAAGATGTTATACTAAATTGTGACAGCAAGGTTGAGGCGAATAAGATTAAGATTAAGCCAAACTGGTTTATAAAACCTCATATGTTGACTAATAGAAGGAACCTAGCTCTGAGATCATCTATAGATAAAGCTCTTACTATGGAATTACAACCATCACATACTTCTCTGAAGTCCAAGTTCACTCTTTTGTCAGTGCAAAAATATATTATTATTACTGCATTTCGTATGCTGACTCACCAGAGGATCAAAACGTATAAGAAAAGAAATCATGACGACTCATCCTTTTAAACCTAACCATTAGATTGGTTTAAAAAAGGTCAATCTGATTGGATGCATTTATTTATAGCAGACCTGCTAACCCTTCTTTGCAGTACATACAAACATGCCTTCTCTCTCTATAAAGTAATTTTTTTGCCCCAACTGTTTCACTCACAAACCTCCATTGCTATACTTAAAAATTTGCTTCGATTTCTCATCCTTCTTAATATACTTTTGTGACCACCAGCTATGATCAGAACAAGAGGAGAAAAGACATCAACAAGATTCGTTCATAAATCGTCCTCTACTGCTACAACTCGTGAAATAGAGCAGCAACCCTCTAACGAACCAGTGATGTTCATAACTAAGGTAGCCAAGGAATGCTTCCAAGACAATATGCTGAAGAGAAATTGCCATCCAAAGCAAGGTTTCAATTTGTCGAAATGAAGGGACTTTGGAAAGCAAGTAACTCGCACTATCGCGAGAATGGACTGAGAGACATTTTACGACCATCCTGGGGCTTATTCCTCATCTATAGTGCGAGAATTCTACGCCAACATTATTGACTAGGAGTCCGAATTTATATTTTTTGTGAAGGGTTAATACCATGGGACGCAACAACCATCAACGCAATATACAATACTGTAGTTGATTAAGATGAGCATGCAGAGTTTATTGAAGAAATAACTGAAGAAGGAATCGAGATGTTGATAAGAGACCTATGTGTCGAAGGTGCTATGTGGACAGGTTCAAAACCGAGCAACTACACCATGCACAGAAGATTTCTATCACTGTAAAGTAAGGTGTGGTTTCATTTCATTAACAACCATTTAGTACCTTCTACACACAGTACGATAGTCACCCTTGATCGAATGTGTATGATACATTCGATCATAAAGGGTAAAAAGATAGATTTTAGTGCAGTGTTGCATCAAGAAATTACGAAATGCGTAGTAAAGCAAATAGCATACTGTTATTTCCCTCTTTGATAACATGATTATATCAGCAGCGAGGTATAGTGCCTCGAGAAGTAGAGGAAATCCTAGAAAATAAGGGCCCGATCAATGGCGCGTCAATTGAGAGGATGGATAGTGGTAAGGAGACTCCTATAATAAAAGAAGTAAATATCAGGAGGATGAAGAAGAGTAAGGAAAAAAGTGGCAACTGCAGTATGCATGTGACTGCAAACCTAGCATTGTGGTGCAAAGTTAAAGAGCTGGAGTAAATTATTGATGCTATTAACATCAGGCAAATAAAACTTGTTGCCACAGTTGAAGAAACAGAACATTCAAAAAATCTACTCTATGCCTACACCAAGGCATGGAATAGTGCCATGCTGACCACCATGAGGAGAATGAGCACAGCACCTCTGCCAAAATTTTTGATCTTCTCTCTGATCATCAGGGAAACCGAACCTTCAACTGATGAAGTCAATTTTTGGAGAGAAGGAACACTCCACAGCTTCTCCACCAATAGTGCATATTTTGAATGAAGAAAGAGAGGTGGAATCAAATGAGGTAGAGGATTGTTTAAAGAACATTGCCAGCTTATTCGAAGAGGATTTCCCTACTAATTTTGAGACTACTGATGCTGCTGAAGAAGAAACTCCTACTAAGGGAGAAGCCACATCCGTTGAAGAAATGAGACAAGAGGAGAAGAAAGAAGAAAAAGAAGAGGAAGAAGCCAGAGCAAATTCATCAGAGGAATTTGTCCCTGCACCAATAGTTGTGGGTGCAATAAGTGAAGAATTGGTGCCATCTGCTGCGAGTTAGGTAGAGGCTATGACAACACCAATTGAGGATTCAAATCCATTGGCCATAATAGTCTACACCGAGCCAATGGCAGAGATCCATCCTTCCAATGTCATAGCCAATGAAGCTGGGGTTTAGTCTGCTGTTACAAAGCAATCCAGAGACAAGGTGAAGCCCAAAGAAAAGAAACGCAAGCACATGAAAGATAAAAAGCGTTACAAAGCAGAAAGGAAGTGTAGGAAATAGAAAACCAATGCAGCCACATCTTCAGCTGCTGTAAATTAAGTGAGTTTTTTAGTTTTCAGTTTTAACTGTCATGCATATCATGTAGTTATCATTTATTTATTATTGCATCTTTTGTTTTTGAATTTTTATTGTCACTACATCTACATTTATCATTGCATTTCCATATATATTTGTATATTAATGTCAGTGCATTGGGGTCAATGAAGACCTTAAGCTTGGGGGGAATGTATATGGATTGGAAATGCAATTGCACCCACATTTAAAAAAAAAATTGTCCTTTGAATTCAATGAAAGCATGTAATATTATGTGATTGCATTTTTTTTTTCATTCGATGCTTAATTCTTGAATCACATGAAATGCTAATGAATGAGTTGGATAAATGTGATTGAATGTTGTGTCTCTATTTTTTTTAGATGAATGGTTGAGATTGTATTAGTAATGAATTAGTAGTATCATTATTTGAATCTTGAATAAATTTTCCATTTACAACTGCTTGTATCTAAGTATAATTATGAATAAAAAACTTCAAAGTGGGTGTATTGTGAACTATCAAGAGGGAACACTCCAATGCAAGTGTTAAAAAAAGTAATCAAGCCGAAGGCTGTCACGCAAAAGTGTGTGTCGGTGCAATTACATACTCCCTATGGGTTTGTTGCACCCCATCGTTACTTCTCATGAACAAAGGTACAATAATGCAACGACATCCCTCAGTCACATAATAAAAGGAAGAAGAAGAAAAGATAAGAAAACAAAAGAAATATATTTATATTAGAGTACAATAAATGTTGTTTTGCTAGAATAAATTTAAGATTTAAAACATGATGCTAGCATTGATGAAACTGTAATTTTCGTTATTTGTAACTATAAATTGTCGGTGCAATATTCTGTCATGTGAATGCAATTCATACATTAGGATTTGAGAAGATTCAAGTTACTAGAATGGCTATTGCTTTGACAAAACCTTTTGTTATGACTTCATTAGCTTTTGTGTGCTTGAGGACAAGTAAAAATTCATGTTTGGGGGTGTGATAGCATTAGAAAAGACTATTGATTTCTCCTTACTTAGGGTGTAATTTGTTCCCATTTTATCATTTTTTAGCATGCATTTTTAGCATTTTTAACTTAGTAATTGCATTATCAAATTCAGTGATGCTAGGTTTAATTTTCTTTATTTTTTCTCCTGTTTTTGCTACTAATGTCGCCACAATTAATGTTCAGTATTGCATCCAAAGTTCAGTGCAGGAGTCTGTCCAAAAAGATCAACGCATGAAGGTATTTAGGGTTGTCGCCACAAAATAGAATCCAAATTTGTGCTCAGAAATGTCACCATAACCAATGACTGTCTGATGAACACACCAGATCTGCGTGAATGTATAACTGGTATAACCAACTTGTACAGCTAGAGGAAGTTGGATCTAAAAGAAAGGACACCTGTACTTGGCAATTGTTGATAAATACTGATGAGAGAGGATATTCTTCAAGCTTCATCTTCCATATTTTTTACGCATAAAAACTTCCTCTTCAACATTTTCTTAAGCTTGCTTCCATGGTAGCTTAACTTCATTGAGGGCGACCTGACTGTGACAAAAAGACAAATTTGCTCCTGACGAGGAGCATGCTTAATTGCGACGCAAGAGGAGTGTAAGGGAATGGTTCTAGTAGGCTAGGAATAGGATGCTTCAATTCATTCTTGTATTCTCACTTTAAACGTTGATGAATTTTTAATTAATTGAATTTTTATGGAAGTACAATTTAATTTCAGATCAAGTATGATATCTATTTCAATCTTCCTTCACTTTTTATCTTTGGATTTAATTGTTTGACCACGAAATGTGATTGTAGTCACTGTCACTAGAAAGTGCAACTACAAATTAAGTTAACAAGCAAGTCAACGGAAGTTGCTTGAGGATTGAAGGAATTCTGTCCACTTGTTCTTGAATATTTTGCATTGCCAGCATTGGAAGGTGTGCTTAGTGTGAGTATTTAAGTCTTTGATAAAAAGGAAGTCAAGGTTGGTAAGATTCATTGAGCTTAATTGTGGCGACAACTTACCTATCAGTTACCTTGTGATCACATTTAGCTGTTTGCCAACTTTTCAAGTCAGGGAACCTCATCTCATTATCACTATTTTTACTTCTTAAATTTTCTTAAATTTATTCGAAAAATTATTCTCAAACCTTTACTTCATTTTCTTATTAATTTGCTCCGACATTATTCACTACAATCTCTTTTGTTCGAACTTCTTTTGCATTGACAATTATAAACATAAGCAGCCATCTCTGTGAGATCGATATCTGATAGTTTTAAACCTATCTACTATACTTGTATCGACAGTGTACACTTGCACAAATTGCTGTGACATTCATAGCGCGATCAAAGTTGCTAAAGGGTTACAACAAAGGTCCTCCCGAGATACAATGAAGTTTTGAATTTCCTTTGATTAGAAAAATCGTCGAATTCCCTAACTCTTACTCTAATTTCTGAAAATTGAAATTGATTGTAAAAAGAAATGCAAATTTGTGAGCATCATAGACCATCTATTTACATGAATTCAATGGACATTTGTTGAAGAGTCACAACCCTTTCATATTGGACATACCTTTTGGAAGAGACTTGTCCCATGGAAATGTATCAATTGGATGATAAATCATCACTTTTCAATTAAATTTGAAAGATGATAAATCATCACTTCTAATTTGAATAGTGCTCATTAATTTGCAATCTATAAATTTCCAACATTCGTGTCAAGGTGGAGATTGTTAGAGTTGTGTGACCCAAATTCTAAGAGATTGCTTGCAAATCAAGTTAAACAAAATATATTATCTTTCTAGAAGATTTAGTAGTATTACATATTTTGCATTGATTGAAATAATATATTTTGCATTGATTAGAATTAGGCTTTTTCAACCTATAAATAGATGTGGTTGAAACTCCTCTTGTATCATTCAAATTCGATATTAGTGAATTTTCTTCTCCTCTGGCCCCGTGGTTTTTCTTGAAAGGGTTTTTCACATAAAATCTATGTGTTCTATTTTTCTTTCTTTTCTTTGCGATCATTCTACGTTTCCATTATCGACGTTCGATTTTTTTTAACATCGTATTTATGCTTAACTTGTTGAGTTATGTATGAATTTTATATTGCATGAGAAAAGATAAATTTACCCCTGTTGTTGTATTGATCAGAGTAGCACAACAGAAGCATGATTTAGAGTTAATATGTTTACCCTACACTATATGATTGATGTTTATGTATGTAAATAAGTTATGTGAATATTGTGAGGTGTGAATGATGGTTTTATGGTGTGTTTGGTGGTCGGTTAGGAGATTCATGTAAGTGGCTCATATGACGTTCTGGATTAGGGTTGGACCATCCCAGTCGGGTTTGGAGCACCACAACATCGTGATGACGCGACTCTAGATGTCATAAGGAGGCGAAAACGACGTGGTGACGTGTATTCAGCTTAAACAAGGTTTCTTCTCCTAGGTAAACTCTAATATTGTTTCCTATTAAACTCTAATTAGTCTAGGGTTATTTTAATCATATTTAACTTACAAATTTAGACTATAAAAGGGGCTATTGTATCCTAGATTAATCATCTTCATCATCTTTGAGATTGAGAGAGTTTTATGATTTTTGAGGAATTTCGAGTTTTATCTAGAGTACTTTATTCTTTCAGGGTTTAAGGTTTATTTGTTGAGATTAAACTCATCTTCTACTCTTTCGGTATTTGCTCATTTAGTAAAGTTTCCTTTGCCAGTGATTTTTTGTCCTCATCTTTGGAGGAACTTTTCCACGTAAATATTTGTGTGTTTGATCTTCTCTTATTTTACTTTTATTTTCTCATTGCATATACGGGTCAATCCTCAACACCTTCCTTCAAGGTTTTATATAATAGAAATTCTATCACACACATAAGCATGTAGAAATAACTAATTTAGACAATAGGTAAATACATATGGAATAAATATGAAATTAAAATACAAAATTAGTTTAAATTGAGAGTAAAGAGAAATTTAAATAGGTAAATACATCATATTAAGAATATTAAATGTACTGTAATTGTTTATCGCAGTATTGTCATTTTCCTTTAGTTGGTATTGAGTTGACTTGTGACATGAGTTGAAATGTATAAATATATCAAAATAAACTTTTGGTTGAAGTGGTAAAAAAGGATTTTATAGATGTTGGTGACTCCATTCTATCATGCTTAGATGAATCAACACTAGGTCCCATCAAAGACTCCTTATAAGAAATTCTCGATTTCAAATCCTGCAAAATAGCTTAGCCATTCCGGTCAATTGTAGGATCCTCCTACTCCAGAGGTTGATCCACCCTCCTTCGCACCTTCTTCGTGGCCCGACCAATTCCACCATTCGGAATTAGGCATATTATTTACATGAAATTGTTAAAATGATATTATTATTTGTACTAAATTTATTTGAGTGTTTCAAGTTTGGATCATTGAAATATTTCAAGTTATTTCAAATTTGAATCATTTAAGTCAAAACTTGAATCATTATGAATTAAAATCGTTTCAAATGTTTTTTTTATTATAAATAAATTCTCATATTTTACTTTTGCATTTAATTTAGCATTTAGGTGTATTATTAAAATGTCATTTCTCTTAATTATTCTTCAAAAACCCCCCAAAAAAATTATTTTATAAAATAAATATAACATGGTAAAAATTAAATCACCTTGAGAAAAACAGACAAATTCGTTCACTTAATAATCAAGAAAAAATGAAAGAATATGATTTTCTTTTATTTTGGTCTACTTCGTATTAGTTAAATGAATTAAAACTATATTCTACAATGATTATGTTAAAACTGCCTTAATATGCTTTAATTTTTTAATAATATTCAATAGTTTGAATATGAAATATTTTTTTTATATTAACTACAGTAATTAAGAATATAATAGTTACGAAAAAATAAATAAAAATAGCCACGTAAAATCAGTTGCTTCACATATCGCATTAAAAATTATTTAAATGTTAGGGCCAATTTTTTATTTTAATAAGTGGATCATAATGTAATTATTCAGCTCAAGAAGTCCATTTTATCCCTTCTGCTGAATTCCCAAAGTCCACATTTAGAATTATTTTGATTTTTTAGTTTTATTTGATTAGTTGTCGTAATTAGATTTTCATTAGGGTTAGGAAAACTTATTTTGGGATCTATAAGTAGCATGGCCGTCCACCCTTATGAAATACACTTGATTTTTATATTTTTGTGTTAATAATAATTCTCTTTGAGTTTTTCTTCGAGAATTGCTCTTGAGTGTCTTTTAGAAGTTGTTTTAACAATATTTTAAGTTGTGGGAATCATTTTCAAGCATTTTCTTGCCGAGATCTCTTTCTTGGAGGGGAATTAGAGCCATTGAAGGATGTTGTGGATTCTTATCGTTTCCAAGGCTTCTTAGGATGTCATCTTCTCTTTTCTATCATTAATCTATTGTTTCCTGTTTAATTTACTTTGATTCTTATTGTTTTGATTTGATGATTTAATTGATTTTAGTTCTAGGTTGAAATTGCTTCAAGAGGGACGTTCTCTTACCTTGCTCCATCCAGAAACACATAAAAAATTAGGAGTTTCATTATTTTCTTGTTGTTTCAATCATTCTTGCCCAAATAGTTTGCTTTTGTTATTAAAATCACTTCTAACAATTCTACTTGCATTTTATATTTTCAGATTTGGTTGGGATGATTTCATGAAGTACAAGGATAGTTTCTTTCATCCAAGAAACCCTAATTTCATTCTCTATTGGATCCCTTACCAACCGACTCCTCTTTTTTTTTTTTTTAATTTCGTTTGTTTCTTCTTCTTGTCAACTAATCTATTTTCATTGTTTTCATTTCAGTTTATGTTCGTCTAGAGCTCTAGGATAGATACGCGACTTAGACAAGCTACGATCCTTTTTCGCATGCGTTTCTTATCACTTTTGGTCTACTTTGTATTAATTAGATGAAATAAAACTATATTGTACAATGAATATGTTTAAAATGCATTAATATGCTATCATTTTTTAATAATATTCAATAATTCGAATATGAAATATTATTTTATAGTAACTATAGTAATTAAGAATACCATATTAACAAAATAAAAATTAATTGTGTAAAATCAGTTGCTTCACATCTGGCATTAAAAATTAATTATATATGAAAGTAGAGGTAATAATAAAAATATATAAATATATTTTATATATAAACAAAAATATTCATACTAAACTATTCATTTGAAATTAGACAATAACATATATGTATATTATATATAGAACAATGAGACTCTGCTTGCATTCCCGATCACAGGATGATATATTTTGTTTCTTATTGAATGATATGCTAGGTATAACATAAGAAAGATATAATGTAATTGAGATTGTCTCATATTGAGACTAGAGCTCAACTCTCTTTCTTTTTGCCAACACACACACACACACACGTGTACACACAAACAGATTCCATAATATTCGACTAATCGAGAACATATCTTAGATTATAGAGTCCAATTTCTAAAATGTATTTTTTTTTAAAAAATTAACTTATTTTACAAATTAAACAACAAGAAATAAAAAAAAAATCAAAACAATATCACCTAATTTGACGTAATTTCTAAAATAGGGTCTCATTCCAAACCCTATAAATAGGTAATATCAAAATTATTCCAATGAAACCGAAGACCAGCCATGGGAGTCTCAAACATGAAAACATGGTTAATTTGTTTGGCTCTAATCGGTATAGTGGTGATGGAAGAGGTGATCCAAATCGATGCGGTTATGACAATCCACCATCCAGAGGTCTCCGGTCTTGTTTCCTACCGTCGCCTTCTTCAAGAAGCTGTTAATCCTTGGAACCGTGGTTGCTCAAATCTGACTAGGTGTCGAAGTTAACGAATATTTTGATAATATGTGATGGTATCTTTCTTATATAAATATAAAATCCTCTTCATATTAATGCAACATGATTAATACTATTTATCTCTTTCTTTTACCTAACTTGGTTCGATTTAATCATGATTTATGATTTGGCTTTTCATTGTTATGATGCCAAAGGTTTTGTGTCTCTACTCGATCGTGGATCTTGTAACTTTGATACAATTATGATGCGTAAATATAATAAATATATAATATAATAGGATATAAGCAAATAATATAAATAGAATATTATATGAAATATACTGAAAATTAATATAATATAATTATTTCTTTTTGTGGGGACGTGGGGTAAAGGGAGAAAGGAAGGAGATAGATAAAAAGAAAGAAAAAAGCCGAAAAGAAGCACTTATTTTTTTTGTGTGTTATTTTTTATGCTTAAATTGCTACTACAGAATTATTATATATTTATATGAATATTTATTGGTTAATAGTTTGTTATATATTGACATTTTATTTATTGGTATTTTAAATAGTTTATATGTACTTATTTTTGTACCATGTTTTTACAATGTTTCGATTAATCTAATGTTTCGCATAATTTGTTTTTCATTGTTGCCAAATACTTATGTTCGTGTTTATCATTCATAATGATCTTTTAAAATCATCTAAATAAGTTTGTAAAAAAATATTTATTACATATATTATTCTTAATTGAATATGTAATTATATTTTGTGTGTTTCAAATGGGTAGATTCATTGGTCGGTTTAGAATTCAAGCTCGTTTGGCTGAAAAATAAAATAATTTAATATTTTAAAAAAACCTACTCTATTTTATTTTTAAATGTTTTATTTAAAGGATATGTTTTAATGTAAGATTGCGATTTGATTTTGGATTCGTATATGATTAGTTTAAATATTTTATTTTTAAATAGACATTTGAACAAATTAGTCTATTAAATCATTCATGGATTGATATGAATTATTTAAATTATTTCTTTCTAATTTGACTTGTATGGAGTGGTGATTAAAGCTTTTGTTAGACGCTCTTTTGGCATGGGTTTTGTAATGCCCAAACGCGACCTGATTCGTCGAGCTTGGGTGTTACTAAACACAATACTTAACAAATTATCTAATCAATTGAACACTTTAAATATTGCAGATTAATTATTTCTTTAACTAGAGGACTTAATAACCAAAAATAAAGAAGTATATAAAATAACTTATTACTATAGATTTATCATAACTTTTTACAAAGTGGAAGTTCAATAAAAATAAACACATAAGGTGTAACCCTAGACTACACCACATTTCCACTGTTAGCATAATAACCCGATACGCCTCTTCCTTGATGTATTCTTGGCATCGTCCCCTAGGCGTAGTCTTTTAACATCAATACCTGAAACATAAACACGACATGAATAAGTTTAGGAAAACTTAGTAAGAACTAAAACAAAGTACCTTGGTTGATGCTTATGTAATAACTGAAGGAGCATCTATGCCATTTACTCTTTCTTAATCATTTACTTTTGATTTGGGCGAATACCATCATAATCTCAAACTTACGCTTGTGCGCCAACTACTACACTATTACTTGTGCCATTTCTTACAACTATCAAACTGACTTACACTTTCCATACATTCCTCTACTCTTTTTTTGCTTAAAAATACCATAAACATATCTTTCGCAGTCCACTACAATCTGACCATCTTTTTGCATATACTCTTACTCTAGAAAGACTATTCACTAGTACTAATTATTGGCAGATACATACACGACTGACGGTGGCTCATACAATTTATTTACCATTAGTTTTGTAATGCCCCTAACCCGTAACCATCGTCGGTTTAAAGTCTAGGAGCATTACAAAACATTTTATATTAATTAATAAGCTTTAAGACCATTAATCAATCACATATAAAAATGCTCACACACATGTATAATCATGTTAAAATACATTTATTCTACTCAATTTAGCCTACTTGGATATTGACTGCCTTCGAACGTACTCCCGTTCGGTGTGTATTTTGGGCTTCCACAAGTATACGGGTCAAGTTGTAATATAATTTTACAACAAAGTAACGAGTACTCCGAGCATCATACCCAAGGGAGGAAAAGTAATAATAATTTCAATTTCTTCACAAAAAAGATCTAATTAGTACTCTTCTTAGAAGTAAGAAAATAAAATAAGGGTTTGATTTTTTTTAAAACTAATAAAAAACATAAAAGTAAAATAATGCAAAGGAAAATGAGATAAGAATTTGATAAACTGATTTATGGGGGATTAGCTCGCTTTGGTATGATTTCTTCAACCGTTGCTTTTGGGGTTTTCGTCAATCAACTAGTCACTACCCTAGCAAGATCTTTCAATCTTCCACTAACATAACGAGTCAATAAGAAATACTTATCTTCAACCGTTGCTTTTGGGATAAATGCGTTCATGAATGGGCAATACCAATATTGGGTTAATTCCCACCTAAATTACTTCCTTGGGTGTTAGGCCTAGGATTTGTTTCACGTTCTTCCTTTTCCAAATAGTTGATCCATTGAAGATCCCTATACAATAATTAAATAATCATACATCCAATCTCTGGTCTCCACAAAGGGATTAGTTCCTCATGGTTTCTTGGGAAATTATAAATTCAATAAAGAGATTAAACATATGAAATACGATTGAAAATATAATTAAAGAAACTCAAGGATTCGTATTGTAATCTGTTGGGATGGATCCACGATCATTTATGCAAATGTACAAATCTCATTACTGTAAAACGAAAATGAAAATGACTAAAACTTAAAGAAAAGAAAATAACTAAAACCTAAATTACAGGAGAGAATTAAACTAAAGAAAGATTGTATACAACTAAGTACTAAAGGGCCTACTTATAGCATTTGGCCGGTCGTTTTCCTTAGCTCTAGGTTAGCTTTCGTTCTTCGGGTTGAAGTTGTGTTGTGAAGACCAAAACGCCCATCATTTGGTGTAATCCCGCGTTCAGGAGTCGATGTCGCGACACACAAGGTTCGTGTCACGACATGGCAAGCAATCTACTCCTTTTGGTGTGATTTTTAGGCGTTATTGTGACATGCTATGATCGTGTCATGTCATAGACGATAGCTTTAGGGTTTTGTGATTCTAGTCCTTGTGTTACGATATCGCTTATCCCGTGTCCTGAAATAGTGATAAGATTTGATATGGTTTATCTTCTATGGGTCTTTTGCACACTCACAAAGTTCATTAGTCAACCTTTATGCCTCAATTGACTCTAAAGTCAATAAAAGACACATTTTTACACATTTTATCCACTATACTAAAACTGAAGTAAATCCCAAGCAATCCTAACAAAAATGCCTAATTTCAAGCTCCTAAAGTGAGAAAATTAGTTTAATCTGCTAGGTCGAATTACGATAGATCAAACTTCCTCACATTTAAGTCATTATTTGTCCTCAAGTAAACAATAGTAAAAAATACTAAAAAGAACATAAAAGCTTGAGCACATATCATACAAGGACTAGGTTCGAAACATCTACCTTAGGTATTTTATATCTTCAAATAATTCCAGCATGATAAACAAATAATCTTACTACTTTTGATTAAAACATCTAAGTTTAGTAAGTTACAAAAGATACAAATTTAAAGATCTTATCTATATAGTTCTATCAATGACTAATATAAATACTTTAATTATTCTAGTACAATATAAATAGCTGTAGTGGGATTTTTAATGTCATATTCATTCATGCATAAATCTATTTAAGTCACATAGGTCTTTTCGACTTGTAACCTTCTGATGCTCAAGACATCTATGGTATTCAAAAGATATAGTAAGCATCAAGATGTTTCAAACATGGAAATAGTTTAGCACATTGCATTGTTCTCCATTCTTCCCTTTTAGTATCCCTTTTCTCGTTGACCGTCTTATTTCTCCTTCTCTCACCTTTCTTATTTCTCCAATTAGGAAATCTTAACATGGTATAATCCCTTTAGCTAACCTACAAGCATTTATACATTCTTGAATGAGTTTTTCTTGACTTTGTGACTTTGTGATAGCATTAAAAAAGACCATTAATTTCTCCTTCTTTAAAGTATAATTTGTTCCCATTATATCATGTTTAGCATGCATTTTTAGCATTTATATTTAGTAATTGCCTTTTCTAAGTCAGTAATGTTCGGTTTAATTTTCTTTAATTTTGTCCTACTTTTGCTACTAATGTCACCACATTTAGTGTTCAGTTTTGTGTTTAAAGATGTCAATGCAGGAATCTATCCCAAAAGATCAACACAGGAAGGTGTCCAAGGTTGTCACTGCAATTTAGAATCTAAAATTACGTCCAAACCTGTCGCCGCATGAACATATCCAGAAGTACCAGTGCTTGAGAATATCAAGGTTGTCGTAGTGAATTAAAAACTAAATTTACGTCCAGAGATGTCGCGACAACCTTTAACTGCTTGCTGAATGCACCAGATCTACATGAATGTACAACTGGATTAACTAACTTGTACAGCTATAAGGAAGTTAGATCTGAAGAAGAAAGACAATTGTATTTGGCATTAAAGATAAATACTGAAGAAAACAAAGAAGAAGAAAGGGGGGACGAATCTTGAAGCTCGTGACAGATATCAATTCGGTTTTTCATCTTTTCTGGAAGCTTGCCTCCATGGCAGCTTAGTTTCTTAGAGGGTGAACTAACTGCGATGAGAAGGCAAAAATCCTGCTCTTGATTAGGAGTGTTCCTAAGTGCAACACAAGAGGAGCATTAGAGAAGAGTTCTAGTAGGCTAGGAATAGAATGCTTCAACTTGTTCTTTATTTCCTCTCAAACGTTGATAAATTCTGATGAAGTTAAATGTGTATTGAAGTACCTTTTAATTTTAGATCTAATTTGATTTCTACTCAATTTTTTCTTATCTGTTTATCTTTGGATTTAATTGCTTGATCATGGAAGTGCTATTGCAGTTGCTAACACTGAAAAGTGCAGTGACAAATTAAATTAACAAGCAAGGCAACAAAAGTTGCTTGGGGAACAAAGAAATTCTGGCCACTTGTTCTTGAATGCAAAGCATTGCGAGCACTAGAAGGTGTGGTTAATGTGAGTATTTGAGACTTTTATAAACAGGAAAGTCGAAGTTGGTAAGATCTCATTAAGCTTAATTACGGTGAAAATTTATCTATTATTTACCTTGTGGTCTCATTTAGTGGTTTGCCGACTTATCAAGTCAGGGATCCCCTATTCCATTATCATTATTTTTACTTCTTTAATTTTCTTGAATTGCATCGACAAATTATCTTCAAACTTTCACTACATTTCTTATTAATTTGTTTCGACATATTTTATTACAGTCTTGCAATATTTACTCTGATAGTTTAATTCATTCATTTCTACACTCTTTATTTTAATTACGCTGACATTATTCATACAATTTCTCTTATTTTAACTTTAATTGAATCAAGAATTATAAACATAAACAGTCATCTCTGTGGGATCGATATCTGGTGGTTTTAAACTTATCAACTATACTTGCATTGACAAGTGTTCGCTTGCACAATTGCTGTGACATTCATAACGCGATCACTTTGTCACCTTTCATGTTTTTTCCCACTCAAGATTGTTTTTTTTCTTTATTCTCATTTCTACTTGTCTTTTTCTTCTTTTGGATTTTCTTATTTCACAATTCTGGCTATTATAAAGTTCATATGTCGCATTGATCTTTCCTATTTCACTCTTATTCTACAAACTCTATCTAGATGTGTCTACTTACCCCCAATACATATGGTCATACGTCTATAATCATGCAATTTAGGACCAAAGAAAAGAAAAAACACAAATTGAATTTTCTTTTTAGGTTTTATGGTTTGTAATGAAGTTCATCGAAAAGGGTCAATAGACTCAAAGATTGGTACTAATAGGCAAAAATCAAAATATGTTTGCCTTTTGGCTTTAAGTGTTTCCAAACAATGCCTTAGATCATCCCTAAATATCTCAATATGCATAACTTCAATTTAATTGCACAATCCTAAAAGTACTATTTATCATATATACTAGCATCCCTGTTTCCTCATATTATACATGTCATTTGGTACAAATAACATCTTTTAACCTATATTTAGTGTAACCTATAAAACTTAATAGTCTCATACTAAAAAAATAAAAAATTACTCATCATCATGCTAACTTTATTCCAAAATAAAATCAACCTATGTAAATGCTCCAAACCAATCACTTATATTTTTACAAGCTCAAGCACACGACAAACAAGAAAAAAGACAGAAAAAAACAAAATTTTTATGTTACCCCCACACTTTAGAACACACATTGTCCTTAATGTGTAGCCCCTAAAAAGTAAAGAGAAAAGTTACCCGATCAATCGTGAATGGCTCTTCAACTAATGGTGGGTTCCTCCTCCTTTTGACGTGAATAGCTCAAAATGTTGTGCCTTCTTTGTATGGGGTTCCTATATAAAAATTAGAAATAAGCATACAAAAATAATTCTAATATTACCCCTACTCCTAATAGTAAATAAGTTTTAAAAAAGAGTATTAAAATATTACAATTCCCAAAATAAAGTCTTTAACTAAAAACCAAATGGTTAATCCTCTTCCGAATCATCCAAAGGGTATGTCTATTGTGGTTCCATCGAATCCTTACCCTTGCCCGAGCTATATTTATGTTAGGAGTTCCCTCCCTTTGACTGTTACTGTCTCATCGGGCTTCTTGTAACCAGTCCTTTGGGAGTAGAGTATTGTGGCTGAAACATTGTGCCTCATACTCGTCCTCCGTTCCAAGATATTCTTGGATTGCTTATCCTGTGTCGTGACATAGTGATCAATTTCGATATGGTTCATCTTCTAAAGGTCTCTCGCATACTCACAAAGTTCATTAGTCAACCATTAGGCCTCAATTGGCCCTAAAGTCAATAAAAAGACACTTTTTACACTTTTTACATATTTTATTCAATATACTAAAACTGAAGTAAATCCTAATGAAAATACCTAATTTCAAGCACCTAAAGTGAGAAAACTAGTTTAATTTTCTAGGTCAAATTACGATATATCAAACATAAAACGCATTAAGAACGTATAGGGATTAAATTGAAATGAAATAAAATTTTTAGAAGATAACTAAAATTTTTCTTGGTACAAGGGTCATAGGGCCGTGTGACCTAGTCCAACCCTTGTGGTCATGCACAAGGTCATGTGTTTAACACACACGCCCGTGTTCCCAAATTGTGTAACTCTCTGACTTGCATCACATGCTTGTGTCACAAACTGTGTTCCAAGTCGTGTAACTCTCTGACTTGGGCCACACGGCCGTATCCCAGCTCATGTGGCTACTACACCTAGTTCTTCAATTGCACACAACCGTGTGACAGCTCGTGTGTAGCCTACTTAGCCCCTAAAACAAGCATTTCAAACACATAATACTTGGGCTTCAAGGTACACTAAAATGTGGTCAAAACTTAGGTTTAAATATACAATTCATACCTCAAATTCATACCAAATCGCCATTCATTCTAACTCAAACCAATATACCATTCATAGGCACCTCAACAACACGTAAACATTAAATATAAAGCAATGGCATTAATCACTTATTCAACTCATAACCTTAACCACTAAACCAAGCATACTTAACTAATAAATTGCATAAAATAACTAAGCATACTTAATATTTAAAACTTGTTATTAAAGATTATACTAAAGCAACCACATAAACACATATTCACCTATATTTCAAAGGATTTAACTTACAAAATATATATTTACAATCATTCATATTCATTACAAATTTCACTAAGATATATCTTAATTCAAAATCTACTTGACTCTATCCCAAAACAACACACCTTAGGTACATGCTAAAATATAAAAAAAAAGACATCACCGACATTAAGTGTTAGATTATCATAGGATGTTGAGTTCGAAATCTACTAAGTACCTAACCTACATACAAATAAATTATTCTTTAAATGTTCAATTCTAACTTATCTCCCATATTTACTTTCACACTAAATAACCAACTTTAAACTCCTTAATATAAAATGCTAATTACCTCAAAATCTCCCAATAGCATATAATTAATTTCCAATTTGTATCATTTCACAATTTAATACACAATTCTTCCTCAATAAAATTAAATCAACCTTACTAGATTGAATGGGATATTAAGTGGCACTCAATGCCTAGTGGTTAAACCTTAACAGATTTTGCGCTCAGTGCTAGTCAGATAAACTGACAATATCAATAATAGGCACAGCTCTAGTTGGATATACCAACAATGTTTCGCGCACAGCGCTATTCGGATAACCGACGAATATGTGTGCCCAGTACTAGTCAGATAAATTGACCAAAGATGCTCCCAATGCTAATCGGATAAACCAGCAATGTAAATAGAGAGCCCAGCTCTAGTTGGATAAACCAACAATGTTTTGCGCCCAGCGCTAGTTGGATAATCGACGATTTGTGTGCCCAACATTAGTTAGATAAACTGACGAAAGTTACGCTCAACGCTAGTTGGATAACCAACGAATATAATTACTTGTTTTCATCATTTCAATTATCATCATTTGTTTATAGATGGAATTGGATATCAAAATTAAATAAAATTAATTAAAAAATTACATAAATATTTAAATACAAAGTTCGAGTTTAAGACTACGAACTTATAAAAAATTACAATTGTAGATGATTATTCGTTATCCTTCTCTTTTCCAGGGTTAACAACGGGGTCTCTTATTTCTTGATCTAGAAATAATAATTTAATTTAATCAACTCAATCATTAAAATATATATTTATATAATTACATACCATAACTCGACCCCTCCCTTTTCCAATATTTTACACATTTTCTTCCATACATTTTAATCCTAACCCCCAAACTTTAGTTGTTTAACTTCATTGAATTCATTTATTAACTAACCGATTTCATGTTGCACCTTGGCAGTCCCTTTCTTTACAAATTTCACAACTTTAACCATTACTAGTCTCAATTTATAACACTCAATTTCCTAGAAATAAATACTAGTAAAAACCTTACACAAGATAACTCAATCACAGTTCCAACTCAATCAATTCACATTATTAGAACTACATTCTGTTTAACGGATTCTTACAACTTCTCAAAAAGAGGATCCTTAAACTATTGAATTTTACATTTCACACCATGTTATTCAAAGTTTCTCTTTTCTCTTTTTTTTATTTTTTATAATTAAATCCTCAAAACTTGCTACTAATAGAGAAATCATTTCACAAATTAACTAAATTAACTCCTGAAACTTCTAACTTCACCCACCATTTTGAAAGCATTTAACGTCCTCAAAAACCAGTCCTTATATTTAACATAATTTATCAAAACAGTCCCTAACTAAGCTTTATCCAGCTTCAATGGTCTCAAATATGCAAAAATCATTAAAAATGAAAACATAAATCACTTACATGCAAAGGGGACAAGAACCAGACACTCTAAGCTTCTCCTTCAATGGTGTTTTCGGTCAAACCAATATAATGAAGGGGATGCCTAAATTTTTTATTTTGTTTAACTTACTTTTTCTTTTATTATTACTTTACTTTATTACCCCTTTTTTATTATTTTAACAATAAATAACCATGTCCATGTTTGTCCACTCCTACTCATGTGGTATATTTAAATTTTAGTTCACTACTTTTTCTTCTCATAACATTTAAATATAATTTCTAGCTTTTTCAATTCTCACAACTTAGTCCATTTTAATCAATTATCTATTTAAACGTTAAAATTTTTTAACTAAATTTTACTACGATTTCCATTACACCGTATAAACTTTAATAAAATAAAATATTGACTCGATTGTCAAAATTGACATCTCAAAACCACTGTTTTCGGTACCACTAGAAATGGATCATTATACCCTATACCCAGCTCGATTGTTGAGCCCGAGTAACAAGACGTTACATCATCGTCTCACAATACTCACATCATGCATTGTCACATTTCATGCCAATATTTTATATTTTAGCATTTATACGAATTTTGAAATAGACATATACTAATTATCAATATAACATGGACAATATACCTCAATCGAGCTGATGTTATCGCTACTAAAAGTGTGGTATCGATATTTCTCTCTAGTGGTATCGATGCCACTTGGAAAATCGATCTTAGAACTGCTTATTATTTCTCATTTAAAACTTAAGTCTTGAAATTTATCGGTACCACTAAATAAGTATCGATAATTTAACCCCGAGTATCGATACTCGTGATAAAATATAGATACAGAATTACTAAATTGTTTCTTGCACTTTCGAGAATCATAAAAATATCATTTTTACCCCCGAATTCCCAAAAATCCCATTTTTGACCCCGAACCTTCCAAAAATTATCGTTTTACCCTCAAATTCCCAAAAATCCCATTTTTGACCCTAAAACTTCCAAAATTACCATTTTACCCCTAAATTCCCAAAAATCCCATTTTTGACCCCGAAGCTTCCAAAAATTACCGTTTTACCCTCGAATTCCCAAAAATCCTATTTTTTTTACCTCGAAGCTTCCAAAATTACCATCTAACCCCCAAACTTCCAAAAATCTCATTTTTAACCCTGAATCTTCCAAAAATTACCATTTTATCCCCAAACTTCCAAAATTACCATTTTACCCTCGAGTTGCTAAAAATCCTATTTTTGATTCCGAACATTCTAAAATTACCATTTTGCCACTCCGTGCATCCGAAAGGTCTCATTTTAAACTCCGATCTCACTTTTTCTTCCTTCTCATCAACATTTACATTTTATTATGCGCTCATATTCCGCGTCCATGTCTTTGAAATTATTTTTTATATAAAAACTTAAATATCGAGGTAATATCCTTTTATTTCGGGTTCCAAAATTTTACGCCTTAACTCACTAGGTGCAATTTTTTTCTCCGAACCGAAATAATCGAATATCCTTAATCGAGGCAATGTTTCCTTATCTTCGATGCCGAAAGATTGCACCTTAACTTACTAGGTGCAACCTATCTTCAAATCGGGATAATCAAATATCCTTCTTGCAAAAGTTTTCACAAAGGAAAGCTCATTATTTCTTGATCTTGAAATGGCGTGTCCTAACTCACTAGACGTAGCCTTTCTTCCTCGATCACTCGGAAGTAGTGGGATTTTCAAACAAAACTCGATTTCTGTTAAACTCGTGGATCCAAGGATCGTATATTTAAGCTTTATTCAAACTTTTAAATGTTACAAATTAAGACCCGAAAATAATCAATACGGTACCAATTTGGGCACATGAGGGTGCTAATCCTTCCTCATGTGTAACCGACTCCCGAACCCCTTTTTTGGATTTCGAAGACCTACATGTTTTCAAAATGGTTTTTTTTGAAACGTTTTGTGGTGGCCCAATCACATCAAATAAAGGATTGGTGGCGACTCCCATTTTAAAAAAAAAAGAGGTTTTTTTTCGAGACACGTCATTTTCCAACAAAGGAGAAGGATGGTTTCGACAAATTCAACATCGAGATTCGGGATAAAAAAGGATGCGAAAACTTGGTGGCTGATCACTTGAGTAGGGTAAAAATGCCTTATGACGACATTTCTATAAAAGATGAATTCCCTAATGAGGGTCTATTTTTGGCCCAAGAATATTTTTCATGGTATGTGGATATGGTAAACTTTCTTGCTACATGTTCTGTACCTATTGAGTTATCTCGTCCTATGAAAGAAAAACTTAAAAGAGAAGCTCGATATTATATTTGGGATGTTCCATACTTGTGGAAACATTGCTCAGATCAGGTGATACGACGATGTGATCCAAAAACTAAGGTAACATTTATACTTACTTTTTGTCATTCGCATGCGTGTGGAGGCCACTTTGGACCTAAACAAACTGCTCATAAGGTATTATAGTGTGGATTATATTGGCCCACAATTTTTTGTGATGCATATGAATCTTGTAAATCTTGTGGTAGATGTCAACAGATAGGGAACATTACTAGGCAAAATTAAATGCCTCAATCCTCAATCCATGTGTGTGAAATTTTTATGTGTGGGGCATTGATTTTATGGGCCCATTTATCTCTTCATTTGGAAATATATATATACTTCTAGTAGTAGACTATGTTTCTAAGTGGATAGAGGCAATACTTACTCGAAATGATAATGCTAAAATCGTGGTAGAGTTTCTAAAATGTTGTATTTTTTTCAGGTTTGGTACACCTCGGGCTTTGATCAGTGGCCGTGGAACTCATTTTTGCAATAAAGTGATAGAGGAGCTAATAAAGAAATATAAGGTCATCATCGTATAGCTACAGCCTATCACCCCCAAACGAACGACCAAGCAGAGGTTTCGAACCAAGAAATTAAGACAATTTTGGAGAAAACGGCTCAACCTAATTGGAAGTATTGGAGTCTTCGATTAAATGATGCTCTTTGGGCCTACAAGACGGCATATAAAGGCCCAATAGGTATGTCTCCTTTCCGACTTGTTTTTGGAAAAGCTTGCCACCTTCCAGTGGAACTAGAACACAAATCTTATTGGGTTGTACGACAGTGCAATATGGAGTTAGAGCCCGTAAGAAAAGCTAGGAAGTTAGACATCCAAGAGTTGGAAGAGATTCAAAATGACGCCTATGAGAATGCTCGTATATACAAAGATAAAACAAAACTGTTTCATGATAGAATGATATCCCGAAAGCTTTTCTCGATAGGGCAAAAAGTGTTACTTTACAACTCAGTTCTAAAATTATTTCCCGGTAAGCTTCGATCTCGATGGTTAAGACCCTTTATTATCACTAAATTATTTACTCATGGTGTAGTGGAAATAGAAAGTGAAGAGACAGTGAAGCGATTCACAGTCAATAGTCAAAGGTTGAAACCGTTCTATGAAAATTTTCAAGCTCAGACAGTCGAGAAAATTCATCTTGAACAGCCTCAATACTGATTCAGGTCGTCAAGCTAACAACATTAAACAATCGCTTGTTAGGAGGCAACCCATTTTTTTATTTTAATTTTATTATTTTAATTTTTCTATTTATTTATTTATTATATGTCCAGGAAACTCGAGAAATTTATTTCACGAAAAAATCGATGACGGAAACTGCAACAATACGAGAGTGAGGATGACGGGGAGTATTCTCAACCCTTTTCTTTTCGTATTTTTCTTCACATTGAGGGCAATGCATTTTAAGTAGGGGGAATGTTCCTAATTGTTTTTTTTGTTTTTATCTGCTGTTTGTGTTGTTGTGGGTTTACTGTTGCTGTTGCCTTGCTATTTTTTGCCTGTTTTTTTAAAGTATATTCTATCCCTTTTCATGCCCATGGTTTTACCCACGAAATGCCCACTGTTTCGCCCATCAGTATGATTCTTATTTGCTGAGTTAATTGTGATTTTGCTACGGTTAAATTTGTCTCCACTTGCAATCGAGATCACCAAATGATATATTGAATGATATGCTTGGTATAGCTCAAGAAAGATATTGTGTAATTGAGATTAGAGCTGAACTCTCTTTCTTTTTGCTGTAAAAGAAAATAGAAAACAATCGCACATACATTTCGCAATATTCGACTAATTAAGATAAAACCCTAGATTATCGGGTTCAATTTCTAAAATGCATTATTTTTTAAAAAAAATTAACACATTTAACACACATAAGGTTAGAAAAAAAACAAGAAAAACAAGCAAAAAAAAAAAACAATATCACCTAATTTAAGGTAACTTCTAAGATAAGGTGTCATTCCAAAACTTATAAATAGGTGATATTAAAATTATTCCTATGAAACCAAAAACCAATCATGGGAGCTTCCAACATGAAAACAAGGTTGATTTGCTTGGCTCTAATTAGGATAATAGTGATGGCAAAGGTGATCCAAATCGATGCAGTTGTGATGGTTCGTCACCCAGAGATCTCTGGTCTTATTTCTTATCGTCGTCTTCTCCATGGAACTATTAATAGCTGGCAATGTGGTTGCTCAAGACACACAATGTGTCAAAATTAAAAAATTATTTACGTTATATGACAATATTTTTCTCATATCAAAATAAAATTCTCTGCATATTAATGCAATAAGATTATTACTATTTGTCTCTTTCTTGTACTTTACTTGTTTTAGCTTAATCAAGATTTATGATTTGGTTTTACATTGTTGAGAGGCCAAAAATTTTGAGTTTGTGCTCGATCCTAGATTTAGTAATTTTGATACAATTATGATGTGTAAATATAACATAATATTATATAAGCAAATAATACAAACATAATATTATATGAAATATAATGGAAATTAATATAATATAAATTATATTTTGAAATGAATATAATATAAAATTATGAGCTTACAAAAATTTGAATTATTATATTATAATCATTATATGTGAAACATTATGTAAATACGTATATTATCAAATCACAACAATGTTATATATTTATATATTTATACGAATATTTATTTATAGAATTATTATATATTTATACGATATTTTTATAACTTGTCGATTCATCTAATGTTATAAATTATTTTTGTCAATGTTTATCATCCATTATGATTTTTTAAATTTATTTAGATAAATTTCATAGTAATTAAATTTTTAAAAATAATTTATTATATATTATTTTTAACTGAATATATGATTATAGATTGTGTGTTTCAAAGGGTAAATTAATATTTTGATTCATTTGTAAATTTAGAATTTACATTCGATTGATAAAATAAAATAAAAATATTTTAATAAGTACTCTCACTACAATAAGAAAAAGCCCATTTACTGACAAAAGTCTATACCTACGGTTTAAAGTTGTGATTAACCGGTGTATACCAACAGATTTTGTTTTGTCAGTATTTTATTGTATTTACCAACAGATCAAAACTCGCCGTATAGATTAAACTTAATTCTGACGGACATCAAATTCCGTCACTGTAGATGAATCTTCAACCGACGGATGTATTGTATGTCAGTAAATGCATGGATGAGAAAGAAACGCGGCTCCTGGCTGTCGTAAGCCTAATCTTCTCTGCCATTCTCTTCGTTGAACTCTTCTCTACTACCTTATTGTCCGCTCAAATCCCTAATTTCCCAAGAGTTTCAGATATGATATTATAACAGGATCAGAAGCGATGGGCATGGAAGAGAGCATAATGAATCATGGTATGGGAGTTAAATGCATGTGGGCAACGGGAAGTTCAACCTTTTGGATTTGGTGATATTCTCTTAAGCTACTTTTTCCAGCCACTCTTTTTTTCCATTTTCGTTTGAGGAAAAAATAACTTTTTTTTTTTTGTTTCGAGATTTTAAGAACGAGGCTCTCTTCATTAGGGTTGAATCAACAAACTTGGGAAGGTGATTGGTTTTAGTTTTTTCTTTACAAGTACTTTCCTTAAGTATAGAGTTGTATGGAACTTTGATTTTTTTTTCTTTTTTTTTTAAATTATGAAATTGAGAAAGATTTTTTTACAAGGGAGAAGAAATGGTGGAATTCTTAACTTTGGCATGCATGTGCGGGTCCTTTAGTGCCTCTTTCTCCTGTTGGAAGCTGACTTGTTTACTTTCCCTAAGGTCCAAGTGAACAAGTAAGTATCCATGCATCATTTCTCATGTTTTCTTTCAAATTCGATTCTCTTCCATATAAGCTCAAGAAAATAGTCTACGAGCAGAAGCTTTTTACTGATTATTCAAAGTTTAAGATGCCATGTAAGGATGAAATATAATTTATTTTCCGAGTGATATGTAGTGATATAATTTCCTTGGGCCCACTATTTCAGTATTTCTGAATTTATTCCCTCTTCTCTAGTTGTTAAGGCATGAATTGCGAGTCGAACAGCTGAAGCTCTTCAAAAGGAAAACTAGTCTATAAGGAACTATATATTTTTGTTATGGTACTTGCTATTATTGGCCCAAAACCCGAATCGATTCAGACCGGATTCTATCGAGCTCGCAAATAGAGCTCTCTCATGGTGATTGGTGTTCGCAGGGTGGACACATACATTCTCCTGCGAAGTCACATGTGAGATTGTGCATGAGACCACATAAACACGTGTTAAGTCTAGAGTAGGATACATGTTAAGTCTATATGAATTATATTTTATTGATATAAAACAATTGCAATTTCATTTAATTTGATCTTAGATGTCTTATAATATATGTTTTTTACATTTACAATTATAATTGTTACGGATTATTTTAAAAAAAATTGAACTAGGCCTACATTAACGGAAAATTTGAACCTATATTGACGAGATGATCATTGAAAAATGTTTCTCCTATACCGACAGATGAATCGGTAGGTAAATCTCTAGAAATGTTGTTGGGGTAGCATGCATCTTGACAGTGCTTTTAGTGATGGAAAAATCCATCAGAAATCAGATGAAAGACATTTACCAACATTTTTTACCGTCAGTAAAATGTTATACAGGCCAATGTTTTCATGACAGTCTAAAGTTTGTCTGAAACATCCTATTCGCCCGTTGGTATAGGATTTGGTGTGCTATACTAAGATTTTAGGATTTTAATGACCGTAATTTTACATCCAAAAATGGCATTTTCTTTAGTGTCTATTTTATTTTTAAAATGTTATATTTAAAGAATTTGTCTTATTGCCGGACTATAAAATAGACATATTTAAATAAATTAATCCATAAAATCACTCGTGGATTGATATGGATTATTTAAATTATTTATTTCTTGGGATTCAACCTATTTTTTTTAAATGTTCAGACTCATCATGTGTGTATATATAACATTTTATCCTAAATTTATAGATTCAATTAAGTGTAAAATCAAATAATCAGATTAAAGCTAAGTTAATAGTGAATTAAATCTTATCAGTTTGTTTAGTTACTTGATGTGTATACCGAATTAAAAGTTCATCATTATAAATTCATCCTTACTCTTTCTATGAAGATTATATGTAATGCCTCAAAAATATTTTTGGTGTTCTGTATGGGATTGTTTTGATAATTTTAACAATATCCTATGAGGAACCTAGTTTCATGGGTTTATTTATTTTTATACCATTGAAAGCTCATTAGAATGCATTTTGATACATTTTTAAAGTGTAGATTTCAATCGGATAAAAATGCGAGTCAAAGAGTAAAATGGTAATTTTCTCCCAAATACATTTTGGTCATACGAGACAAAAATATGAGTAAATATTAGAGTTTAGAGTGATTTGTGGTGATGGAATGAAAATTTTGACTTTTCAACCCAATTCTTTAATGTTGGAAAAATATGGGCCACATGTTTGAATAAATTTTGACTATTTGACTCTTCCTGACTTTTTTAATTGGTAAAAGATGAAAAGAATAGGACAAAAAGGCCTTATTCACCGGCCATAGCAGTCAACCACACTTGGGGGAGGAGACGACACTATTTTTCTAATCTCTTTCAAATTTCAACCTTTTTCTCTCTAATCACCCACCATTTTCTTGCATTTTCTTGCAAAACCACCTTATAGAAACCATATTTGAACCAAAACTCATCATCATTCTCTTCACCCACATACCTAGGGTTTGAGTTCTAGTGTGGGAAGGTTGAGCTAAAGGGAGAAGAAAGAACTTTTGGTAAGGGTTCATGATTTTTTAGCATTCCATCGTCCCTTTTCATGTTTAAATGCTTTGGAATGGTTGTTAAGCCTTTATTATGATTAATAAATTTTATTTTAACATCGTTTTGGGAAAATTGTTTATTTTGTATGTATTTGAAGAGAAAAATGCTACTAGAGGTGGTTTTAGCAAGGGAAAAGAAAAAGGTGATGGATTGAAGGCCTTGGAGAAAGCTCCAACCATTTTTGTTGCTTTTGGGAAAGTTAAGTTCTCATGCAACTTATTGCACTTCCATGTTGTTTTGTGTACGAGTTAATTTAATGTATTATTTGAATGTGAAATTATGGTAGGAAAATTAATTTAGTTATCATGTAAGATGAAATGAAAACATGATTGATGTTTTAAAAGGTATATTTATTGGTGGTGATAATCAGAAAATTGAAAAAAAATATTTTATATGTGTACAATGACATGATTGACTTGTATAATGTGAATGGATGTTGGGTTTATGAGCTATGTAAAACGGAAAACATGAATGCCTATGAGTGTTGTAACTTTAGACAAATAAATTTGTTGATAAATGTTCACTCTGTTTTTGTTCACATGTAAACTTGGTAGAAAGGTTAGGATACGGTTGGCATTCTAATTAGGGTCATATGCCTATTTATGTATGGGTTATTATAGAGTTAGAGCAATATCGTGTCATTCGATGGTTTAACATTTGTTTTGGATCATTAGATGTACATTATCTCTTCGGAGACTATCTTGGTTTGGCGGAGGGATGTACATGATGCCCTTGGGTTTACACTTATGTGCTTTGGTGTGCTGTAGTTCTATGCTCTTATCAGAATTCTTGGTGTGGTGGTTGACTCCTTTTTGTCCAAGTCCATTTTACTAAGATTATATTGGGTGAAGAATTTTATACGGTTAGATACTTGATCATGGTAAACAAATATTAAATGGTTATACTATGAATTTAAAGAAAAACTAAAATCTTTACATGTGTTGCCAATATATATATATATAATTGTGTTCCATGAAATGATAAGAATATATGTGTTACTCTAATTGTTGGTTGACATGTTTATAAATTCTTATGCTTAACTTGCCTTATGTGATGTAGTTGAGAATAATGTAGTAAGTATTTATGTAATTATGACATTTGGTATGCTGACCTTCAATAAAGAAAGTACAATGAATTTCATTTGAACTTACTAAGCATTATTTACTTACACGCAATTTTTTATGCGCATAGATTGTTGATTCAAGGAGACTTGAAGCCTAGCTCAATCTGTGACTTCACACTATCAACGTATACCTACAAGAGTATGAAAATGACATATTTTTAGTTGTGGTATGTACTAGATGTCTACATAAGTAAATATGTTAATTTCAATTACTTGGTCTTTGAGTTGAATATTGTTAAAATTTGAGCTTGCAAGCTACACTTGTTATTTCATCATCTTATCCTTCTTTTTGTAAGTTGATGATATGTATGGTTACTAATATGCCACAATTTGTTGTGGCAAATTAGAGTCATATTGGCACTTAATGAACTTGTTTTCTATTTTTCTTAGATTATTTTGTTATGTTTTTCATTTTTAGTAACTTATATTTAATTTTAGTAAAATAATTGTTTTTACCCATATTTTGTCTATGAAATGACCTAACGAGCCAATACAGGCCTAGGTAAAGACTAATATGTCGATCTAGTGTGTAGGACATTGTTTTCAAGCTAAGAATGCAAAGGACGACGACTGTCGCAGCACCACACTTCGAAGCCAAGAAAGTCACTTATAAAGTACAATGTCATGACATCGGAGCGACATAATGCAAGAATAAATTGAAGGTGTTTTCGTCTACACAACATATCTTATTCACCTTTAAGGTTTATAATTGACCTAGTTATAGCAGAACATTTGGCTACAAATATGGATAAGTGAACCATTTAAATTAAAATTTAGGATTTTATTTTAGTTTTATTCTAATTTAGTCCTTTACTTACAAAAACATAATTCTTTTCTTGTTCTAACTTGGACTAGATTTGGACCCAAACTTTTGTTTATTGTGTTTTTATTAATTTCCTTTTGGTTTTCAATTGCAATTGATATTATTATTTTGACTTTGGTGCGCAAATCAATATTGAAATGGAAGAGAGAGAGAGAGAGATTCTGTTGTGTGTTATGAGCTCAAAAAAGGTTAGAAAAAAATTTTACCTATTCAACTGGTGACAAGTTGATAACAATGTTTCTAAAGGTTTACCATAATCTCTTAAGTATGGTTATATAGTTTGGTGCACGTGGGTCCCATTGTTAGATTAAAAAATTTTAATTGTTAACAAAAAAAATGTAATATATAACAATATTTCTAGTTTCTCACCGTTTTGTAATTTGAAGGGTTATATTATAAAGAAATAGAATTTTATGTATATATTAAAAATATAATATAAAATATTATTTGAAGTATTATTTTAAAAATATTTAAAAAATGTTTTTAAAATAACAATTTAAAAACATTTAAGTAATTTCTTATCAACTTGGTAACCGTTTTTGGAATTTTAAATGGTATATTTAAATATAATTATAAAAATATATAAAATATAGAATTTTATATATACTTCTAAAAATTGAAAATAATAGAAATTAAATTTATTTTAAAAACATTTTAAAATTGGGATTTAAATATTTTATATAGGTTTTAAATAAATTAAATAAAAATTAATATGTTTTTAAATTCCATAATAAAATTTGTAGTGCTATATGAAATGTCTAACTGAAAGCATAATTAATAATTGGTTACAACATTAAATGTTGTGGAAAACCATTAGAAAATTTGGTACATATTAACCAATTCATAAATAGCTAATAAATACCCAAATATTTAAGGGATATAAAATTTTGTAACGAATACCAAAATATGTATAAGAGATGTTGACATGTGTAAGAACCTTTGTGAAATCAAAAGGAAATTTGGTATTTGGTTAGTATTTTGTTATCTAGGAGAAACCATTTGCTATTTCCTTCGAGAGATTGGTTTGCATAAGTAATTTCAATTTATGATAAGTTCAGATGACGATAATTCAAGTTCAGAATTATTTGCAAAAGGTCATTACCGAAAAAAAACCTAAAAATATAGATGAGTTAGAATGAGATAAGTTTGATGAGAAGACTCTGTTTGCAATTTTGTTTTGCCTGACGAATGATATGTTGCAAGAGGTACTTTCAGAGAAAACAATAACAGGCTTGTGGAGAAAGTTAGAATCTCGATATATGACAAAGTCTCTGGCTAATTGTTTAGGGCTAAAGCAACAATTGTACACATTTCGTATGAAAGAAGATAACTCTATTAGGGATCACATTACTGAGTTTGTTTTTCTCTTGATTGATATAAATAACGTCGAGGTTCAAATTGATCATGAAGATCAGACCATGCTATTATTGTGCTCCTTGCCCCTTTTATATAAGTCTTTCAAAGAAACCTTGATTTATGAGAGAAATAAGCTCTCATTCAAGGAAGTGAAGGGAAACTTGTTGAGAAAATACAAACTCAACAATGATTTTGGTTCAAATACCAGCTCAGATTGGAAACCCTTGATATTTTTTGTGGGAAGCATGATTGGTTCGATTTCGTGGAATCGAGACAAGGTATGTGGCTACTATTGCAAAAAGAAAGGTCACATTAAGGCAAATTGTTACAAGCTGCAAAATAGAACTGGAGTGCTACTGAGAGCAACGAGGATGAAGTAACTAATGCTAATCTGGCCGAAGATAAGGGTGATAATTGGTTTTGTTGACAACGATTGGAAGGTCTAAGTCTACGTCCGAGTGAATCTTGGATTCAGGGTGTTCTTTCCACATTTTTCCCAATAGGGACTGGTTCTCCACATATAGTTTAGTTGAAGGTGGAGTTGTGCATATGGGGAATGAATCACTCTCTAAGATTACTGATTTTGATATCGTTCAGATTAAGATGCACGATGGAAATATAAAGACACTATTAGTTGTCACGTATGTGCCTGATTTAGAGAAAAAACACATCTCCTTGAGAATGTTGGACTCGAAAAATTGCATAATTATTATCGAGTCAAAAAACATTAGGGTATCTTGTGGAGCTCTCGTTTTGATGATTGGTCAAAAGAATGACAGTCTATATGTTCTTCAAGGTTCAACCGTGACTGGTGTAGCAACGATTTCCTCAACAATTTCAGAGTCGACTCGACATCAATCTAAGAAATTGGACTCTTTTAGGTTAAGTAGTGGATTTGCTATTAAGATTCATTCAATTTTCAAATCCAAACTCTAGTTTGGACTTGGTAAATATATTGGAAAGGTTTAGATAGGCTCGGAAAAAGAGATATGAGAAAATACGAGTTAATGTGAAGATTTGTGGAGTATGTCTTGTATTTTCGAAGAAACAGATGACGATGTTGTGATGAGGAGGATCATGAAATTTGTCAAATCCTAAAAATCGGGTTAGTCGATCGAATACCGAAATTAGGTTCATAGTAATAATTAAGTAAAAATATTAAAAATAATAAGCAGGATTAAAATTCAGGAAGGAAAATTAAAATTAAGTGTTCTTTGGACTGGTTTGAAAAAAAAGATGGAAATCCAAAGTGATTAAAAAGGCAATTGCCCAAGTTTTGAAAGAAAAAATGGTTGGCTATTTAAACATCGCACCGTCACTTTCCCTCGTTCATCTCTCCCATATGAAATCTCTCTAAAAATCTCAATCTAAGTTTTCCTTTCAAATTAGCCACGCACTCAAACTCTCTAACCTCCCAAACACAAAAATAACCTCCAATTTTAAAGAAAAAACTATGATCAAATTTTTCATTGTTCTTCTCACGTTTATCCTTGAATTAGATCCATAGTTCGTCATTTTTAACAAATTGAGATAACATTTTGACTTTTTATGATCAAACAGTGTGTAACACCTCGAAACCTGACTTAGAAGTTTCGATCGGATTTCGGAGGTCACATGGACCACCGAAGTGATCCTAAAACAAAATCAAAACAATTTCATAAAATTTAATAAAATTAACTTTGCTTTATTTGAGCTAAATTACTTGACAAAATTAAGCGTTGACTTTTGTAATCCAAATCAAATTTTTTTTTATAGAACCCAATCAAATTTAATAATACAAAATACTGACGTTTTGAAAATACTTGCAGCGAAAAATACGATATTTACGTTTAAATGGAAATCATAAATCATAACTGCATATTTGAACAACTTAAGTTGAAAATACATAAATAAAAAGAGTAATTTGGATGATCGAAAACCATGTGTGAAAAATAATAAATCCAAATTAATCACGAAGATTCAAAATCCATATCATAGTCATGCAAAACTTATTTGAAAATCCAATAAAACATAACTGAGAGAATCCGAGTTGCTGAGTCCAAGCCCTATCTACACGAATTACCTGAAATGAGGGCAAACTAAAGGGGGGTAAGCTACACGAGCTCAGTGTGAGTCCAAAACAAAAGTAAATAGTAAGTGACAGAAGAACTAAATCAAATATGCGGAAAAGTATATACAGACAACATACAAAATTCTTGAATTGGCAGTTAGATATATAAAAATTTCCATTAACATACAAAACACAATACAATAATCCAAATCATTTCACAAATATCCTAGCGTTCACACAAACAAACATATATTGATATGTGAAATGAATGCAACAAGTAAAAATCTCACCCAACCAACCAAAACACCACTCCGACCATCGTTCACACCACAATTGAGCTATGATAGTCCCATCCACCCTGCACAACACAAAGGTTATGGGAGGCCCATCCACCCTACACACTACGATAGTGGATCCAAGCTATTCAAATAGAAATATGCAGCTGAGTATATATATATATTGCGGACGTATCGCTATGAGATTAATTTTCAGTTTGACTGTAAAAACAGACTTCCTTCTCTTCACAACCAAAACTCCATATTTTTGTGCAAATGAAAAAAAAAGCACACAATATGCAAACGGACATACAAAAACAGGAATACACATATTCGATTGAACATATTCATAATAAGAAATACTTGTATTCAGTTATAACGTAGCAGACACGCTAATCGAAATGTCACGATTATCACATCCCAAGCTCATACGAAGGTCAAAACTAATTTACCACACCACAAATGCATTTATGCAAATCACGAAATTTATTACACAAAATCATTTCTAATTACGAGTGTTAAAGAAACACACAATCAAAACCCTAAAACAAATCAGAAGATTGAACTAATTCTTTTGAAGCACTAAAACATTAATGAAAACTACACTGATTAGCGGTGGAACTTTAGCATAAGAAAATGAAGACTACAACAATGAACTGATAAAGCCAAGGTGCATATTCTAGCCTCAGTTATAAGTTTTTTTAATCGAAGAAATTTCCAGCTCGACATAGCTGCTAAAGCACCTAATTCCTGTTAAAACACCTCAAGATAAAAAATATTTCCCAAGAAAAGCTCTCCAATAGCTAAGTAAAAATTTTATTCCCTTCCAGACTAATTCAACATTGAATAATTTTGGGAGAAAAAAAAGGAAATCTGAGCAGCAACGTATCAACATGGAAGTAACTACATATGTAAATCAAGATGTCATGGCCACCAAATCTATTCCTTTATAAGCAATAGTTCGAGAGTAGCATATGGGTGAAAATGCAAGTAAAAATTTTAAATTAAGTGGAAATCTTTCACTTTCCTGAAGGAAAAAATTGAGAGAGAGAAAGAGAAACACCTTTTGAAGAACATAAATAGATTTAGTCGTCATTTATAGGTAATTAACACAAATGAATTAAACAAATAAACAACAGTTAAAATAATTAAACAACGTATCTATCGAAACAAAATGATTACCCCTAGCATATAGCTATAGGAATTAGCCGACTTATGAACAATCATACAATTTTACAGTCAACACCAAAACATACAAAAGTTAGAACCCAACACACCAATCACATATTATTAGAAAACACATATTTGAGAAACGAATCTAAGGTGCTAAGAATCGATCAAAGCCCCTTAATCACATTAATTTGAATTCGTTTAAAAAATATTGATAGGCGAAGATGCGAATTAAAGGACAAAGAATAAAAAATTTAAGTAAAAGAAAAATATTTGAGGAATATAGCTAGCAAGAGTGGCACAAGAACAAACAAAGAGATGGAAGGGAACATGAAAACTACATCAAAATAAAAAGTGTAAAACCCATTTTATATACCTATACAAACTCAAACTCAAATAAACTAGTAAAAGAAAATGTTAATTTATTGTAGTAGAAGATAATCAATCAGTTCCGCGATGAAAATGAACTAGTTAATAAGTTCAAATAAACAAACTCAAATAATTCGTTTTTCTTTTAAGTTCTAGGACATCCTATGATTCGTAGCATACTTTTTGTGGGGGAATTCTTTGTATTTTTTATCGATGTATCTAACTTATTGTAAATATCAATTATTATTTATTATTACATATTACAATAATTGATATTTTGAGAAAAATATTACTATAATGAAAAAAAGAATTCTTTTATTTTTCATTATAGTAACTCGGTGAGATCATTTGATTACTTCTAACTTCGAAATTTGAATATTTTTGAAATAGTTGCGAAAGATTAAAAAATTAAGAATAGAAAATTCCAGTTAACTTTGTAATCTCTCGATTTTTTTATTACCCCTTTTCAATCAAAAGAGATAAGAGCTGGTGAATCAGAAACCATTAATTAAGAAAGAATAACAAAAAAGTTTTTGTGGAGCATGCATATCAATATTCATGGATCATACCTTTTGTTCCGCTTCCCATTCCTATTTTAATAGGAGTGGGACTCCTACTTTTTCCGACGGCAACAAAAAATCTTCGTCATGTGTGGGTTTTTCCCAATATTTTATTGTTAAGTATAGTCATGATTTTTTCGATCGATCTGTCTATTCAGCAAATAAATGGAAGTTCTATCTATCAATATGTATGGTCTTGGACCATCAATAATGATTTTTCTTTCGAGTTTGGCTACTTTATTGATTTACTTACTTCTATAATGTCAATATTAATCACTACTATTGGAATTTTTGTTCTTATTTATAGTGACAATTATATGTCTCATGATCAAGGATATTTAAGATTTTTTGCTTATATGAGTTTGTTCAATACTTCAATGTTGTGATTAGTTACTAGTTCGAATTTGATACAAATTTATATTTTTTGGGAATTAGTTAGGCTTTTGGTTCACACGACCCGTTGCAGCAAACGCTTGTCAAAAAGTGTTTGTAACTAATCGGATAGGCGATTTTGGTTTATTATTAGGAATCTTAGGTTTTTATTGAATAACGGGAAGTTTCGAATTCCAAGATTTGTTCGAAATATTTAATAACTTGATTTATAATAATAAGGTTCATTTTTTAAATGTTACTTTATGTGCCTCTTTATTATTTGCCGGCGCAGTTGCTAAATCTGCGTAATTTCTTCTTCACGTATGGTTACCTGACGCCATGGAGGGGCCTACTCCTATTTTGGCTCTTATACATACTGCCACTATGGTAGCTGTGGGAATTTTTCTTATAGCCCGCCATCTTCCTCTTTTTATAGTTATACCTTACATAATGAATCTAATATCTTTGACAGGTATAATAACAGTTAGGATGAATTGAGACGGTATTTTGTAAATACGTAATTATCTTGAATATATTAACTATTTCTTTATTTTTCGATCGCCTGGAAGGGACTCCTACTTTTTTCGACGACAACAAAAAATCTTCGTCGTATGTGGGCTTTTCCCAATATAGTTATGATTTTTTCGGCCGATCTGTCTATTTAGCAAATAAATGGAAGTTCTGTCTATCAATATGTACGGTCTTGGACCATCAATAATGATTTTTCTTTCGAGTTTGGCTACTTCATTGATTCACTTACCTCTATTACGTCAATATTAACTTAGATTGATCTGGGCCAGAAGCAGACCTACGTCAAGATAACCCTTCCCCTCTTTGAAACACTTTGGAAGCGCTCTTGTATCAGTAATGAATCAGAGCACACGGAACCGTCTTCTTTTTTTTTTTGTTAGAAAAAAATATATATACGGTAGACTAACTGATATTTCTATCAGTTAATGAAAGAGCCCAATGCAAAAAAAAAAAAAAATGCATGTTGGGTCTTTAAAATAGACCAAATTATTTTGATAATAATCAGTTCGATCTGTTTTACCGAGAATATCTACAGTTCGAGTCTGTATAGTCCTATATTTTCTAGTTTTCAATTTTATTTTATTAATTTTAAATATTTATTAAATTAAGAAAACTGAAATGAAAATAATATTCTTAAAACTAAAGCAAACTAAAACAATAAAGAATATCAAAATACAACTAAAAATAAAAAATAATTGTATAGTTTTTTCCTAATTATTGTATTCTTTGTTGATTGGAACTGGTCGCTTCTAATTGCTTGGTTAAAATCATTCTCATAAGCTCGCTCACAGTATAATCCTGAAAACAAAAGCACATTTCAACGGATCCAATCGCTCTTTTTTTTTTCTTGGATAAGAATAAAATAAACAAAATCCCATTTTTTTAATTAATCCTCGTGGGTAGATTGATTTTAGATTGATTCTATATAAATTAAATTCCCCTCTTTTCCAGTCCGTAATCAAAGAGTTAGTGAGATTTATTCGGTATACCACCAAATTTTGATGAATCCTTAGAGTCAAAATTATGACATGAACCTAGTAAAAAAAGCAAAAGAAAAGAAAATAAAGAAACAGAACGTGAGGGTAGCAAAAACAAATTGAGAAAAACGTGGGTATAGGGATGTTTGGGAAAGAAAATAAATTAAATTAATTAAAACTTACTTATCTAAATATAAAACAAGAAACCAAATCCTATCCCACTAACAAACCAGATTTTTTTAAAGAGTTTGAATTAAATTCAAACTCATCCACAAAGGCAATACAGATATTAGCATAAAAATATTTCCATTTGCCCGCGCAAAGATTCAAACACCAAACCACGAAATAAACTAACATCTTACCACTGAATTAATAAGCTCATTCTATTTTTAAAGTGCATATATAAAAAAAAGTAAAACCTAATTGAAGTCTCTTGACTCACAAGCAAATCTCAATTCTCCTAACCCCAAAATTGGGACGTTACACAGTGCATGTTGTTAATTCAATTAGAATTTTACTTGATTGTATGGAGATTTTAATAGATCTTAACATTTTTAAACCAAACTTTTGATTCAAAAATGGTGAATCCAAAAATCTTAAGTAAAACTATTATTTTAAAGTGATTTTTGACTCATTTTGAATTAATTAAAAGATATATCAACTCAATTTAATAGATCGTTAACAAATTTTTAAGAATCAAACATTTTCCTTGTTTTAAATGTTCATGAGAGCTTGATTTTCTGAAAAGTTAAATTTAACTAATTAGATGAAATTGACAGCTTACATTTGTAATTAAATGAGATTTAGGATGTTTGAAATCAAATTCGAGGTTTTAAAACGAAGATTTGGCAAGTAATCTCTTATTTCGGCAAAACTAGTTAATTTTTGGTAGTAATAAGAGAGTGTAGATCTACGATTTTGCTATGGTTTGGATGCGAATAAGGCTATAATTAACGAGTGTGTAATATTTTTATTATGTATGCAATGTTCCAGATCAATCGAGAACTGATATAGACTCTATAAGTAATTTGGTGTGTTAGGAGATCCGCTTATCCATTGCATATATGTTTATACATGTTTCTTAATCACAATATGACAATATATCAATATGATTGATAGGAGTTATGCTTAGTTCTATTCATGAGTGAATGATATAGTAAAAGCTCACACTCTTATATATATTTTACATATAAATAGCTAGTTTGTTGGAGAAGACGTGAGCCATCCAAGTGATCCAATGCAAGGCCAAACTTTATTGAGTATATGTTTTGTTTTCTAGTTCAATAAGGATGGCAATGTGGGATTTACTTAGGGAGTTAGACTTTGATATTTTCTTGGGTTGTAATGGACATTTTAAGAACTGTTTATGAACATTTATAACTGACTTTTGATCATTGATTGCTTGAGAATATTGATTTTGAATATGCATGTTATGATGGTTTGAGTTGCATGATAAATGATTTGTATGTCTGTAGGTGAATAAGGATATAGATGTTTTTAGTCCATGTTGGGTGTTGTAGGAAGTTTTAAATGACTTATTGGTACGAAATAGACCTTTGATACACATAAAAATGTTGGTAATGTAAAATTGTCATTATTTTATGAAGTTAGGAATTTCATACTAGCATAACTATTTGTCTTGGATGTCGAATTGTGTGTTGGTAAGTTTTGAAGTGTGCGAGAATGCTTTATAAGATCTATGCATGTTATATTATATGTTGGATTTAAGAAATTAGGCTAAATGCATGAATTGTTATGCTTGTTAATGTGATAAAGTGTCGTATGCAGTTTTGGGTTGTATCTGCAGAAATTGCAGTTTTGGGTTGTTAATGTGATAAAGTATCGTATGTAATAACGTTGGAATGATATCATGACGAGGGATCGACGTCACGGCGAGGAATGTCGCGTGGTCGCAGCGTGACATACTGAGTGATTGAACCATGTTTTGATAGTTTTCAAACATAGTCCTGATTTTTTTTACTATGCAGTTGAAGCCCTTAAATGATATGAAATGACTTGATAATTTACATGATTAAGTCCTATTTGGTTAATTTCATAATTTTACTCTCGATTTTACAAAGAGGTTTTTCAAATTATTCTACTAAACTTATGAATTGGCCCTTAAATCTTTGTTTTGTAATAAAATGAGTCTTACCATTTTAAATTGTCTCTTTTAAATATAGTTCAAGTTCATATGCTTTAAATTCTATGCATGCTTAACTTGTTGAGTTATGTATGATTTTTATGTTGCATGAGAAAAGATAAATTTACCCCTGTTGTTGTGTTGACCAGAATAGCGCAACGGAAGCATGATTTAGAGTTTATATGTTTACCCTACACTATATGATTGATGTTTAACCATGTAAATATGTTGTGTGAATATTGTGAGGTGTAATTGGTGGTTTCATGGTTTGTTTGGTGGTCGGTAAGGAGAGTCACGTAAGTGGCTAATGTGACATTCTGGATTTTGGTCAGACCGTTTCGATCAAGTTTGGGGTGCCATAATGTCGTGATGACGTTACTCTAGATGTCACGACGAGGTGAAAATGATGTGATGATGTGTATTCAACTTAAACAGGATTTTTCCCCTAGTTAAACTCTATGTCTGTTTCCTAGTTAAACTCTAATTAGTCTACGGTTATTTTAGTCGTATGTAACCTAGATTAATCATCTTCATCATCTTTGAGATTGAGAGAGTTTTGTGAGTTTTGGAGAATTTCAAGTTTTAACCAGAGTACTTTGTTCTTTCGAGGTTTAGTGTTTATTTGTTGAAATTATCTCTATTTTCTACTCTTTTAGTTTTTGCTAATTTAGTGAAGTCTTATTTACCCGTGATTTTTTCTCTACTCTTACTTTTATTTTCTTGTTGCATATACAGGTTGATCCCCAACACCTTCCTTCAAGGTTTTTTTGTAATATAAATTCTATCACAGACATAAGCATTTAACATATTTAGACTATATGTAAACACATATGGAATAAATATAAAATTAAAATAAAAAATTAGTTTAAATTGAGAGTAAAGTTAAATTTAAATAGGTAAATACATCATATTAAGAATATTGAATGTAATCCAATGGTTTATCCCTCTATTGTAATTTGTCTTTAGTTGTATTGAGTTAACTTGTGAGACGAGTTGAAATGTATAAAAATATCAAAATAAACAATTGGTTGAAGTGGTAAAAAAGGATTTTATAGATGTTGGTGACATAAGTTCAAAGATTAAGATTTGCAATTTTTTGTTGGTTATTTTAAAAAGGAAAATATAGAAGTACCATCGTAAAAATATAACTTATTCAAAATATGTAAGATTATTTTAGTAGTTCTCTTAATTAAGTTAGTGTCTAGTTAACTCATGACACCAATATAGTCACACACTTAAATATTAATATATGAAGGTAGAGGTAATAATAAAAATATATAAATATGTTTTTATATATGAACAAAAATATTCATACTAAACTATTTATTTGAAAGTAGACTATAACATATATGTATATTATATACGGAACAATGAGACTCTGCTTGCATTCCCGATCACCAGATGATATATTTTGTTTCTTATTGAATGATACGCTAGGTATAACATAGGAAAGATATAGTGTAATTGAGATTATATCATATTGAGATTAGAGCTCAACTCTCTTTCCTTTTGCCAACACACATGTGCACACACAAACACATTCCATAATATTCAACTAATCAAGAAAATACCTTAGATTATCGGATCCAATTTCTAAAATGCATTTGATTAAAAAATTAACATATTTTACAATTTAAACAACAAGAAATTAAAAAAGAAAAAATCAAATCAATATCACCTAATTTGACGTAATTTTTAAAATAGGGTCTCATTCCAAAACTCTATAAATAGGTGATATCAAATTTATTCCAATGAAACCAAGACCAATCATGGGAGCCTCAAACATGAAAACATGGTTAATTTGTTTGGCTCTAATAGGCTTAGTGGTGATGGAAGAGGTGATCCAAATCGATGCGGCTATGACAATATACCATCCAGAGGTCTCTGGTCTTGTTTCTTACCGTCGCCTTCTCCAAGAAGTTGTTAATCCTTGGAACCATGGCTGCTCAAGACTCACTAGGTGTTGAAGTTAACGAATATTTTGATAATATGTGACGGTATTTTTCTTATATAAATATAAAAACCTCTTCACATTAATGCAAAATGATTAGTACTATTTATCTCTTTCTTTTACCTAACTTGATTCGACTTAATCATGATTTATGATTTGACTCTGCATTGTTGTGATGCCAAATGTTTTGTGTATTTATTTGATCCTAAATCTAGTAAGTTTGATATAATTATGATGCGTAAATAATATAATAAATATGTAATATAATAAGATATAAGCAAATAATGCAAATAGAATATTATATGAAATATACTAAAAATTAATATAGTATAATTATTTTTTTTGAAAGAAATATAGTATAAATTATGAACTTACAAAAATCTGACTTATTATATTTTACAGTATGTTAGGGATTTATAAAAAAAATACACAAATATTAAGTTTTTTTAATCAACATCTAAAACCTATTTTTGTTTGTGTATACAATGAAGTACCACAAATTGCTATTTATTTTTGTGGGGGTAAAGGCAGAAAGGAAGGAGATAGAGATAACGAAAGAGAGGTCTGAAAAGAAACACTTACTTTTGTTTGTGTTATTTTTATGCTTAAATTGCTATTACAGAATTATTATTTATTTATATGAATATTTAGTTTGTTATATACATTGACATTTCCTTTATTGGTATTTTCAGCATTTTATTTTTATGTAATTATTTTTCTACAATGTTTTAACAATGTATCAATTCATCTAATATTTCGCATAATTTATTTTTCAATGTTACATAATATTTATGTTCGTCTTTATCATTCATAATGATATTTTGAAATTATCTAAATAAGTTTGTAAAAAAATATTTATTATATATATTATTCTTAACTAACATGTAATCATATTTTGTGTGTTTCAAAAGGGTAGATTTATAGGCGGATTCACTAGTATGAATTATTTAAAGGATTTGTCTAAAAAAAATAAAAAAAATAAATATTTTTTTAGAAAAAACTACTCTATTTTAATTTTATATGTTTTATTTGAAGGATTTGTTTTAATGTACTATTGCCATTTGATTTTGGATTCGTGAATGATTACTTCAAAATATTTATTTTTGAATAGATATTTGAACAAATTAGTTTGTAAAATCATTCATGGATTGAAATGAATTATTTAAATTATTTCTTTCTATCTTAGTTTGAATGGAGTGGTGGTTAAAGTTTTTGTTAGACACTCGTTTGGCACGAATATTGTAACGTCCTAACCCGACCTGATTCGCCGATATCTGTGGGATCAAACATAAACATAAACAGTCATCTCTGTGGGATCGATATCTGGTGGTTTTAAACTTATCAACTATACTTGCATTGACAAGTGTTCGCTTGCACAATTGCTGTGACATTCATAACGCGATCACTTTGTCACCTTTCATGTTTTTTCCCACTCAAGATTGTTTTTTTTCTTTATTCTCATTTCTACTTGTCTTTTTCTTCTTTTGGATTTTCTTATTTCACAATTCTGGCCATTATAAAGTTCATATGTCGCATTGATCTTTCCTATTTCACTCTTATTCTACAAACTCTATCTAGATGTGTCTACTTACCCCCAATACATATGGTCATACGTCTATAATCATGCAATTTAGGACCAAAGAAAAGAAAAAACACAAATTGAATTTTCTTTTTAGGTTTTATGGTTTGTAATGAAGTTCATCGAAAAGGGTCAATAGACTCAAAGATTGGTACTAATAGGCAAAAATCAGAATATGTTTGCCTTTTGGCTTTAAGTGTTTCCAAACAATGCCTTAGATCATCCCTAAATATCTCAATATGCATAACTTCAATTTAATTGCACAATCCTAAAAATACTATTTATCATATATACTAGCATCCCTGTTTCCTCATATTATACATGTCATTTGGTACAAATAACATCTTTTAACCTATATTTAGTGTAACCTATAAAACTTAATAGTCTCATACTAAAAAAATAAAAAATTACTCATCATCATGCTAACTTTATTCCAAAATAAAATCAACCTATGTAAATGCTCCAAACCAATCACTTATATTTTTACAAGCTCAAGCACACGACAAACAAGAAAAAAGACAGAAAAAAACAAAATTTTTATGTTACCCCCACACTTTAGAACACACATTGTCCTTAATGTGTAGCCCCTAAAAAGTAAAGAGAAAAGTTACCCGATCAATCGTGAATGGCTCTTCAACTAATGGTGGGTTCCTCCTCCTTTTGACGTGAATAGCTCAAAATGTTGTGCCTTCTTTGTATGGGGTTCCTATATAAAAATTAGAAATAAGCATACAAAAATAATTCTAATATTACCCCTACTCCTAATAGTAAATAAGTTTTAAAAAAGAGTATTAAAATATTACAATTCCCAAAATAAAGTCTTTAACTAAAAACCAAATGGTTAATCCTCTTCCGAATCATCCAAAGGGTATGTCTATTGTGGTTCCATCGAATCCTTACCCTTGCCCGAGCTATATTTATGTTAGGAGTTCCCTCCCTTTGACTGTTGCTGTCTCATCGGGCTTCTTGTAACCAGTCCTTTGGGAGTAGAGTATTGTGGCTGAAACATTGTGCCTCATACTCGTCCTCCGTTCCAAGATATTCTTGGATTGCTTATCCTGTGTCGTGACATAGTGATCAATTTCGATATGGTTCATCTTCTAAAGGTCTCTCGCATTCACAAAGTTCATTAGTCAACCATTAGGCCTCAATTGGCCCTAAAGTCAATAAAAAGACACTTTCTACACTTTTTACATATTTTATTCAATATACTAAAACTGAAGTAAATCCTAATGAAAATACCTAATTTCAAGCACCTAAAGTGCGAAAACTAGTTTAATTTTCTAGGTCAAATTACGATATATCAAACATAAAACGCATTAAGAACGTATAGGGATTAAATTGAAATGAAATAAAATTTTTAGAAGATAACAAAAAATTTTCTTGGTACAAGGGTCATAGGGCTGTGTGACCTAGTCCAACCCTTGTGGTCATGCACAAGGTCATGTGTTTAACACACACGCCCGTGTTCCCAAATTGTGTAACTCTCTGACTTGCATCACACGCTTGTGTCACAAACTGTGTTCCAAGTCGTGTAACTCTCTGACTTGGGCCACACGGCCGTATCCCAGCTCATGTGGCTACTACACCTAGTTCTTCAATTGCACACAACCGTGTGACAGCTCGTGTGTAGCCTACTTAGCCCCTAAAACAAGCATTTAAAACACATAATACTTGGGCTTCAAGGTACACTAAAATGTGGTCAAAACTTAGTTTCAATATACAATTCATACCAAATCGCCATTCATTCTAACTCAAACCAATATACCATTCATAGGCACCTCAACAACACGTAAACATTAAATATAAAGCAATGACATTAATCACTTATTCAACTGATAACCTTAACCACTAAACCAAGCATACTTAACTAATAAATTGCATAAAATAACTAAGCATACTTAATATTTAAAACTTGTTATTAAAGATTATACTAAAGCAACCACATAAACACATATTCACCTATATTTCAAAGGATTTAACTTACAAAATATATATTTACAATCATTCATATTCATTACAAATTTCACTAAGATATATCTTAATTCAAAATCTACTTGACTCTATCCCAAAACAACACACCTTAGGTACATGCTAAAATATAAAAAAAAAGACATCACCGACATTAAGTGTTAGATTATCATAGGATGTTGAGTTCGAAATCTACTAAGTACCTAACCTACATACAAGTAAATTATTCTTTAAATGGTCAATTGTAACTTATCTCCCATATTTACTTTCACACTAAATAACCAACTTTAAACTCCTTAATATAAAATGCTAATTACCTCAAAATCTCCCAGTAGCATATAATTAATTTCCAATTTGTATCATTTCACAATTTAATACACAATTCTTCCTCAATAAAATTAACTCAACCTTACTAGATTGAATGGGATATTAAGTGGCACTCAATGCCTAGTGGTTAAACCTTAACAGATTTTGCGCTCAGTGCTAGTCAGATAAACTGACAATATCAATAATAGGCACAGCTCTAGTTGGATATACCAACAATGTTTCGCGCACAGCGCTATTCGGATAACCGACGAATATGTGTGCCCAGTACTAGTCAGATAAATTGACCAAAGATGCTCCCAATGCTAGTCGGATAAACCAACAATGTAAATAGAGAGCCCAGCTCTAGTTGGATAAACCAACAATGTTTTGCGCCCAGCGCTAGTTGGATAATCGACGATTTGTGTGCCCAACATTAGTTAGATAAACTGACGAAAGTTACGCTCAACGCTAGTTGGATAACCAACGAATATAATTACTTGTTTTCATCATTTCAATTATCATCATTTGTTTATAGATGGAATTGGATATCAAAATTAAATAAAATTAATTAAAAAATTACATAAATATTTAAATACAAAGTTCGAGTTTAAGACTACGAACTTATAAAAAATTACAATTGTAGATGATTATTCGTTATCCTTCTCTTTTCCAGGGTTAACAACGGGGTCTCTTATTTCTTGATCTAGAAATAATAATTTAATTTAATCAACTCAATCATTAAAATATATATTTATATAATTACATACCATAACTCGACCCCTCCCTTTTCCAATATTTTACACATTTTCTTCCATACATTTTAATCCTAACCCCCAAACTTTAGTTGTTTAACTTCATTGAATTCATTTATTAACTAACCGATTTCATGTTGCACCTTGGCAGTCCCTTTCTTTACAAATTTCACAACTTTAACCATTACTAGTCTCAATTTATAACACTCAATTCACATTATTAGAACTACATTCTGTTTAACGGATTCTTACAACTTCTCAAAAAGAGGATCCTTAAACTATTGAATTTTACATTTCACACCATGTTATTCAAAGTTTCTCTTTTCTCTTTTTTTATTTTTTATAATTAAATCCTCAAAACTTGCTACTAATAGAGAAATCATTTCACAAATTAACTAAATTAACTCCTGAAACTTCTAACTTCACCCACCATTTTGAAAGCATTTAACGTCCTCAAAAACCAGTCCTTATATTTAACATAATTTATCAAAACAGTCCCTAACTAAGCTTTATCCAGCTTCAATGGTCTCAAATATGCAAAAATCATTAAAAATGAAAACATAAATCACTTACATGCAAAGGGGACAAGAACCAGACACTCTAAGCTTCTCCTTCAATGGTGTTTTCGGTCAAACCAATATAATGAAGGGGATGCCTAAATTTTTTATTTTGTTTAACTTACTTTTTCTTTTATTATTACTTTACTTTATTACCCCTTTTTTATTATTTTAACAATAAATAACCATGTCCATGTTTGTCCACTCCTACTCATGTGGTATATTTAAATTTTAGTTCACTACTTTTTCTTCTCATAACATTTAAATATAATTTCTAGCTTTTTCAATTCTCACAACTTAGTCCATTTTAATCAATTATCTATTTAAACGTTAAAATTTTTTAACTAAATTTTACTACGATTTCCATTACACCGTATAAACTTTAATAAAATAAAATATTGACTCGATTGTCAAAATTGACATCTCAAAACCACTGTTTTCGGTACCACTAGAAATGGATCATTATACCCTATACCCAGCTTGATTGTTGAGCCCGAGTAACAAGATGTTACATCATCGTCTCACAATACTCACATCATGCATTGTCACATTTCATGCCAATATTTTATATTTTAGCATTTATACGAATTTTGAAATAGACATATACTAATTATCAATATAACATGGACAATATACCTCAATCGAGCTGATGTTATCGCTACTAAAAGTGTGGTATCGATATTTCTCTCTAGTGGTATCGATGCCACTTGGAAAATCGATCTTAGAACTGCTTATTATTTCTCATTTAAAACTTAAGTCTTGAAATTTATCGGTACCACTAAATAAGTATTGATAATTTAACCCCGAGTATCGATACTCGTGATAAAATATCGATACAGAATTACTAAATTGTTTCTTGCACTTTCGAGAATCATAAAAATATCATTTTTAAAACCCGAAATTTGATACCTCTGCTCCAGACCATAAAAATATAGTTGTTTTCAACCATATAATTAATACTAACCTAAATCCAAACATTAAGAATCATTTACCTCATAGACAGCAAAAAGTCCAATATATATATATTATTCTTAACTAAATATGTAAATATATTTTGTGTGTTTCAAAAGGGTAGATTTAAAGGTAGAATTCACGAGCATTTTACTGAAAAAGTAAAATAATTTAATTTAATAATTTTTTTAAAAATAACTCTATTTTATTTTTAAATTTTTTATTTAAAGGATTTTTTTAGTTTACGATTGCGATTTGATTTTGGATTCGTATATGATTACTTTAAAATTTTTATTGTTGAATAGACATTTGAATAAATTAGTTTGTAAAATCATTCGTGGATTGATATGAATTATTTAAATTATTTCTTTCAAACTTGACTTGAATGTAGTGGGGATAGAGGTAATAATAAAAATATATAAATATGTTTTTATATATAAACAAAAATATTCATACCAAACTATTTATTTAAAATTAGACAATAACATATATGTATATTATATATGGAACAATGAGACTCTGCTTGCATTCTCCACCACCAGATGATATATTTTGTTTCTTATTGAATGATATGCTAGGTATAACATAGGAAAGATATAGTGTAATTGAGATTGTATCATATTGAGATTAGAGCTCAACTCTCTTTCTTTTTGCCAACACACACGTGCACACACAAACAAATTCCATAATATTCGACTAATCGAGAAAATATCTTAGATTATAAGGTCCAATTTCTAAAATATATATTTTTTAAAAAAATTAACATATTTTAAAAATTAAACAGCAAGAAATTTGAAAAAGAAAAAATCAAAACAATATCACCTAATTTGACGTAATTTATAAATTAGGATCTCATTCAAAAACCCTATAAATAAGTGATATCAAAATTATTCAAATGAAATCGAAGACCAATCATGGGAGTCTCAAACATGAAAACATGGTTAATTTGTTTCGCTCTAATCGGTATAGTGGTGATGGAAGAGGTGATCCAAATCGATGCGGCTATGACAATCCACCATCCAGAAGTCTCCGATCTTGTTTCCTACCATCGCCTTTTCCAAGAAGTTGTTAATCCTTGGAACCGTGGATGCTCAAGACTCACTAGGTGTCGAAGTTAACAAATATTTTGATAATATGTGATGGTATCTTTCTTATATAAATATAGAAACCTCTTCATATTAGTGCAACATGATTAATACTATTTATCTCTTTCTTTTACCTAACTTGGTTGGACTTAATCCTGATTTATGATTTGACTTTTCATTGTTGTGATGCCAAAGGTTTTGTTTCTCTACTCGATCGTAAATCTAGTAACTTTAATACAATTATGATATGTAAATATAATAAAATAAAAGCAAATAATACAAATAGAATATTATATGAAATTTCCTGAATCTAATTATTTCTTTTTGTGAGGGACGTGGAGTAAAGAGAGAAAGGAAGGAGATAGAGAAAAAGAAAGAAAAAGGTTGAAAAGAAACACTTATTTTTGTTTGTTTTATTTTTTATACTTAAATTGCTATTAGAGAATTATTATATATTTATATGAATATTTATTGGTTAAATAGTTTGTTATATATATTGAAATTTCATTTATTGGTATTTTAAACATTTTATTTTTATGTAATTATTTTTGTACCATGTTTTTACAGTGTATTGATTCATCTAATGTTTCGCATAATTTATTTTTCATTGCTATCAAATACTTATGTTCATCTTTACCATTCATAATGATCTTTCAAAATCATCTAAATAAGTTTCAGAGTAAATAAGTTTGTAAAAAAATATTTATTATATATATTATTCTTAACTGAATATGTAATTATATTTTGTGTGTTTCAAATGGGTAGATTTAAAGGTAGATTCACAGGTCGATTTAGAATTCAATCTCATTTGGCTGAAAAAATAAAATAAAATAATTTCATATTTAAAAAAAACTATTCTATTTTATTTTTAAATGTTTTATTTAAAGAATTTGTTTTAATGTAAGATTGCGATTTGATTTTTTATTCGTATATGATTACTTTAAATATTTTATTTTCGAATAGACATTTGAACAAATCAGACTGTTAAATCATTCGTGACTTGATATGAATTATTTAAATTATTTCTTTCTAACTTGACTTGAATGGACTGGTGATTAAAACTCTTGTTAAACACTCTTTTGACACGGATTTTGTAATGCCTTAACCCGACTTGATTCGCCAGACTCGAGTGTTACTAAACACAATACTTAACAAATTATCTAATCAATTTAATTCTTTAAATATTGCATTTTAATTATTTCTTTAACGGGTGGACTTAATATCCTAAAAATAAAGGAAATTATTTAAAATAACTTATTACTTGAGATTTATCATAGCTTTTTAAAAAGTAGAAGTTTGATAAAAATAAACATATAAGGTGTAACCACGCCACATTTCCACTGTTAGGATATTAACCCAATACACCTCTTACTTAGTGTAGTCTTGGCATCGTCCCCTAGGCGTAGTCTTTTAACATCGATATCTGAAACATAAACACGACATGAATAAGTTTAGGAGAACTTAGTGAGAGCTTAAACAAAGTACCTTGACTGATGCTTATGTAATAACTGAAGGACCATCAATGCCATTTGGTCTTTCTTAATCATTTACTTTTGATTTGGACGAATATAGTCATAATCTCAAACTTATGCTTATGCGCCAACTAATACACTCTTACTAGTACCATTTCTTTCAACTACCAAACTTACTTACACTTTCCATACATTCCTCTACTCTTTTTTTGCTTAAAATACCATAAAATAATCTTTTGCAGTCCACTACAATCTGACCATCTTTTCACATATACTCTTAATCTAGAAAGACTATTCACTGTTACTAATCATTGGTGGATACATACACGACTGACGAATACTCATACAATTTATTTACCATTAGTTTTGTAACACTCTATACCCGGCTCAGTCGCTGAGCCCGAGTAATAGGACGCTACACCACTGTTTCACAACATGCATACAATGCATTGTCACATTTCATGCAAATATCTTATATTTTAGCATTTATACAAATTTTGAAATAGACATATATTGATTATCAATATAACATTTACAATATACCTCAATCGAGCTTATGGTATCGATATTTCTCACAAGTGGTATCGATACCACTTGGAAAATCGATACCAGAACTGCTTACTATTTTTCGTTTAAAACTTAAGTCTCAAAATTTATTGGTACCACTGAATATGTATCGATAATTTCATCCCGAGTATCGATACTTGTGATAAAATATTGATACTGATTTACAAAATTGTTTCTTGCACTTTCGAAAATCACAGAGATATCATTTTTAAAACCCAAATATCAGTACCTCTGCTTTAGACAATAAAAATACTGCACTTTTTAGGAATATAATCATTACTAACCTAAATCCAAACATCATACATCATTTACCTCTTCAAATAGACACCAAAAAGTCCAAAATAAAAATCCAAAACCTCATAATCATGATAAAGCAAGAAACCAATAAAATATACCTTAAGTCTATAGGTTTTAAGCAAAATAAACATAAAAACAACTTAAATATCATAACATATAATCTACCACATTACCCTTATTTCCCAAAATATAAATAATAATAAAAAACCTATAAATAACTACTAATGGCTTTGATCACCTCTTGGAAACCACACCGCTCACACCGACATAACTAATCTGCAATGGTTTAAAAGGAGTGGGTGAGCTTAAACAAGCTCAGTGAATGTTTAGAACAACCATTACGCAAACAAGCCGTTATGCACTATTGAAACAGTCACATAATGTGTTCACAATATTGTCAACTTTAATGTTATATTACATACATTTAAACATCTTTCATGGGTCCATTTATACATTTGCACAATAATCACATTAACTTTTAAGCATAAATCACATATACTTTTAAGCATAAATCACATTAACTTTTAAGCATAAATCACATGTACTTTTAACACATTTAATGATAGTTTGGCTCTTGAGGTTATGTAATATAAAGTGGGCACTATCACCACACTTCGAATCTTCAAACACACCAAATGATTAATGGAGTCGAACATGTCCCATAGGTGAAGCATATAGCTTACACTCTCTAAACACACCAAACATATCTCATTGAATGGAGCTTAGCTCACATTCCTTTATCTCACCAAACATGTCCCAGGGCCTCAATGCCCAAATCACATACATATAAGTGAGTACTCACGATCCTATGGCATGCCAACTATATCCAATGGTCTCAAAAGGCATAAGGCCAAAATATCCACATTATAATCACACTTTTATTTATCGATTTTTCGCACATATAATCATTGTCGCTTGGTATGGATAACATGCCCACATATTTACTTTCAAAATAGTCATCACAAAATATTCATATAACATCACATCTTAGTTCCCTTTATCACAATTATACAAGCACATTTATCACATATTAAGCATAGGTATGAGAACACTTACACTTGAAATTTAGAATAGGGGTTTAGGCTACTTCAAAATTCCAAATTAACACACTGAATCGTCTACGAGTAGCTATTCCAAAACACTCACCAAAAATGCTTTCACTGAAAAGTTGAGAGCTCAAACAAGCTTTTCTTTACCTTTGTCTTCACTCGTAAAAGGTCCTAACGACTCCGATGCTTCAACCAAGTAAATCACACAACAACATAAATAATATTTAGTCTAATATGCACCTCAAATAATCAATAAACACAAGCCTAAACTAGATTCTTTTTTGACTGAAACCTTCAACATAGAAAACTTAAAATTTGAATATCTTGGTTTATACTTAATCTTTTTGTATGAAACAAATTTCATTCATCTACATATTCAAAATTCAATACCTTTGACGGAAGAAACATGGGCATTTGGTTGAAACCCCAAAAATTCCACAAGCTTAACAATGGAGAAATCTATGGTGGGGGAAGATATAAGGTTGAATTTTAAATTTTGGTTTAATTGCCTCTTAAAAACTCACAATTTTGACCCTTTTACAAATTATTCCTTAATTAAAAATTAAAGGTCTTTAAAACCCGCTTTCAAAAATTGATTTAATTTTCTAAAAGCCATAGTAAAAACCATTATCAGTTTACCATGTCACAAAATTTTGAGAACATAAGGGCAAAAAATCTTAAAATACCCTCGAAACTTCTAGGCCCAACTTTGTGGTGTGACAAGTTTACTAAATCAACCACCATTTATTTCAGCCTCAATAGTTGCTGATACTGATATAGCTTTATCATAACAATTATAACGAAAAATGAGTATACCCTAAATAACATAATTACTATAACGCCTAAAAAATTTAAACCTTTTTATTTGGGGTTGTGTCACTGAAACTATCTCTGCTTCTGTGGTTAAATGCTTTAACTATTTATCTTGGATTTGAGGTTTGAGTCGTATCTTTTGCAAATTCTTTAGTTTCTCTTTTGTGAAACTAAGACCTTGAACATGTTATATGAATTAGTTTCTACGTAATTTTATTTCAGCGATGAGCCTAATGGTTCAATGGTCATAACTGCCTGTTTATTTGTCTTTTGGTCATGGGTTTGAGTCTCTGTGTATGCGATCAGGAATATATGTTTTATTTTTATTATTTTGTGAATTTTTAATTAAAAAGGGAAAACTATTTCTTTAAAAAACTTTCCTTCTTCTTGGAGAAAAACATTTATGATATTTCATAACTCGAGGTATTTCCTTTTTGGAATTTTTACTTGCTCCAAGTCATTGAAATATTGTCGTTGTGGTTTGAGTTGCAATTGGTAACATCTTCTATAAGATACATGATTGTAAAGTTCGATTTGAGTGGAATATGGTTGAAATTTAGTTTTAATCTTAATATGTAAGTTTTGAGAAAAACTATTTGAATTTGTGCAATTGTGTGTTATATTGGTTGTGGTGTTTAGGAGGACGTTTGGACAGTGGTAATCTCCACAATTCGCTTGGCATTGACTCGAGTTGTCAGAATCAAAGGTATTGTTGTCAGAAATGAGTGTTGGAGTGCTAAACTCTTGACGATTGTCATTGTGTGTGTTGGATTAATTGAGATTTTAACTTCTTTTGCCTTGTTTTGGTTTTAGGAACTCTTGTTTCAGGTTCATTCTCCTTCAGTAAAAGGTAAGGTGTCAACACCTCTTTCTCATTGCTACTATTTTTCTGTATTTTATCTCAGAATCACCTTTGTTTGAGGGCACACGGGCTGACACACGGGTGTGTGTCCAAGTCATGTGCCATGTAAACAATGTACAGGAGATACACAAGCCAAACACACGATCGTGTGGCAGACCGTGTGTGCATATTGTTTAGTGACACATGGTTAGGGCACAGGGACGTGTGGCAGACCGTGTGTGTATACTGTTTTGGGAACTATTGTACAAGGGATACACGGGCGTGTACCAGACCATGTGTGTATACTAACTTGAGCCACATGGGCGTGTGTACATATTGTTTTGCACATTCAGGTACACTGGCCACACGGGTTGGGGACACGGGTGTGTGTCGAGCCGTGTGTCACACATGGGCGAGCACATGGCCATGGGCTAAGCCATGTGCAGTGTAATTTCAAGTGTAAACTTGGTATAATGTGTCCGTGAGTTAACCATAGAGCTTGTATGAACCAAACTAATTACTGGGACTGTTATACGTGTATACAACGCGGTTCTGAACATGGCACTGATTAGAGACTGAACTGTTATGGTGGATTATCCACGATGGAACATTTATAACTTGCAATGACACAGCAAACACTACGATAATATTACTGAACTGGCAGTGACAATGTAAACACTAAAATGCTATAGTGAATCGGTAGTGACACTGTAAACATTACAATGTTATAAGGAAATGGCAATGACACTGTAAACACTACAATGTTATACTGAACTGGCGATCACACTGGAAACATCGCAATGCTATACTGAAGTGGTAATGACACTGTAGACACTACCAGGTTATAATCAAATTATTACATAACTATTTCCATAACCGGGAGGTGTGGATGCTATTATGGAACCGGTTGAGTGTCTTATGTATTTACGTTAATGAATCTTATGAAATACTATTATAATATGTATTGACTTACTAAATGGAGTTTCAGGGTCTTCTTAGACTTGATAGCCGGCGGATGAGGCACTCAGTCACCTTAAGACTCATTGGACTTATAGATAGTTAAGCGTTAAGCTATGATAGGAACTTGTTTGTGGAATTTTCGAACTTATGATAATACTTTTAAGCTGTTGTTGAACATATTGTTATACTTGTATGACGTAATTGTGTGTTTGCTTTCACTATGTATTGTGCTCTATTCATGTGATGACATTGTGACATTCATGACTTAGCTGTTTCTCCTAGGTCTGGTTTAGGTTGTTACATTTAGTGGAATCCGAGTCAGGATTAGAACCACTCAAACTATGTAGTCGGTCTACTCATAAAGCTAGAATGTGATTATGTTAGAATAGGAATTGAATAATTGATTTAGAAAGACTGAGTCTCCGATGCCGCGCCTGTAAGTGCCTCTTAAAACATTCATATGCATACTATACTATGCTAACTGATCTATGATTGACTGTTACCAGCTGATATTTGACTGAACTGCTAACGGCTGTTATGTGAATGAACTATTAACTAACATAACATGAGGGAAAGTATGATTAAACTTTGAATTTACTTGTGTACTTCTGATATTGTAGACATTGACGAATAAGTTCATGAGGAACTCGTGGACGTAAATTCGTGGGCGCCGAGGGCACTGGGGAAGAGCTTGAGCTGAGTCATCCTTCATGAGAAGCATTCTTATATTGGAGACCAGCGAATCTATTGGTACTCTTACTATTGAGACGAGGTCTCAAGTTGAGCTAGTTGAGGACGATCTTGTGTCTCAGGCTATGTTGAAGGTATTGAAGAGGGTTGTTGGAACCCGTGCTGGACTTGTATCTCAGACTTCTGTTACTGAGCGGCTCCGTTCAAATGGAGCTGAGTTTTTCAAGGACATCATCGGAGCTGCTCCTACATTGGCTGAGTATTAGCTTGAGATGACTGAGCGTATAATGGAGAACATAGACTGCACTCTAGCACAGAAGCTGAGAGGTGCTATATCTTTCCTATTGGATGAGGCATATTAGTGGCTGATCGTCGAGCAGGGCGCTCAGCCTGAGACAGTGACTTGAGATTATTTCAAGAATACTTTCCAGAGTAAGTATGTAGGAGCCAGTTATATCGAGGCTCATCGTCGGGAGTTTATGATTTTGGAACAGGGAGAGATGTTTGTAGCTGAATACGAGGCTGAGATCCTAAGATTAAGCAAGTATGCTTGAGCATTGGTAGCCACTGAGCACGATAAGTGCATGAGGTTCGAGGAGGGCTTACGGTATGAACTAAGGGTATTGATAGCTTCCTAAAAGGAGCGAGCCTTTGCGTGTTCATTGATAAGGTAAAGGCTATTGAAGAGGTTAATCGCACTGTACGCGAGAAGAAGGAACAGAAGAGGGCTTAGAGTCGAGCAAAGAGAGAGACGAGATTTAATTTTTACGCCCTAAGAAACGAGTGAGGCTTGATGGGCCTCTGAGAGCTGATGCATCTGTTGGTATTAGAGTAGTGGCACGTTGTGACTACTATAGGAGACACCATTGGGTGAGTGCTAGAGGAAGATAGGAGCATGTCTTCGTTGTGGGTCGCTGGAACATAAAGTGCAAGACTGTCCGCACCGACCTGATTAGGCATCAGTGAGTGCACAGATAACAGTTACGAGCACTGTTTAGTCTATAATAGCAACGCTACCACCACCTAAAATTCGGGGCACTAGTAAAAGTAGTACTGCTTCTAGTAGTGGTGGTATCACTTTTGGCAAAGGTCGTGGGGCATCAGAAAGAGGTACGACCAAATCGAGGCTCGATAGCCAGTGCTTGTCTATACAGCTAGGCACCGCGAGGACAAGGATGACGTCGATGTTATAGCGAGTACGTTCTTTATTTACTCAGTACCATATTTTGCTATGATTGATATTGGTTCTACTCACTCATATATAGTTAGAATTGTATCTATAAACTTGAATATATCTACTGAGTACACTACTAGTGTGGTTTCTGTGGTTAGCGCATTGGGTTAGTCCATTCGAGTTGACAAAGTGTTTAGGAGGGTACCATTAGAAATTAAAGGGGTTGTATTTCTGGCAGACTTGGTGGAACTTCCATTTGAAGAGTTTGATTTGATTTTGGGTATGAATTGGTTGGTAGAGCATCGAGTCAGTCTTGATTGTACAATGAAAAGGGTTACTTTTCGAACTGAAGGAACAATGAAATAGGGCTGATTGGGGAGCGTTGAGATTACTTATCCAATGTAATCTCCGCTCTTGTGACTGAGAAACTTATAAGGAAAGGTTGTGAGGCGTATCTCGCCTTTATCACTGTTTTTGCACCTGTTAAGTTAACCGTTAGTGACATTTGGACCGTTATGGAAATTTTAGATTTTTTCCTTATGAGTTATTAGGGGTGGAACCAACCCAAGAGGTTGAGTTTGGAATAGACTTGTTATCGGGTACTGCTTCGAAGTCTATTACCCCTTATCTCATGACACCGAAAGAACTGGTTGAACTAAAGGCTTAATTACAGGAACTTCTCAATCGAGGGTTCATCCGATCGAGTGCGTCTCTGTGGGGAGCACCAATTTTATTTGTTAAAAAAAAGACGACACAATGAGAATATGTATTGATTATCGTCAACTGAACAAACTAACGATAAAGAACAAGTATTCATTACCGAGAATTGATGACTTATTTGATCAATCTGGGTAGCCTCAGTGTTTTCAAAAATTGATCTCCGATCGAGTTATCGTCAGTTGAAAGTTAAGGATGAAGATGTGTTCAAAACGCTTTTAGAACACACTACAGGCATTACGAATTCCTAGTAATGCCATTCAGGTTAACGAACGCCTCAACAGTGTTTATGGATCTGATGAACCAGATGTTCTAACCTTATTTGGATCGATTTGTAGTGGTCTTTATAAACGACATCTTAATAAATTCCAAAACTGAGACTAAACATGATGAGCATCTAAGAATTGTGCTTTAGACACTTCGCGAGAAGTAACTTTATATGAAGTTCAATAAATGTGAGTTTTGGTTATCTGAAGTTTCTTTTCTGGGTCATGTGGGAACTATCGAGAGGATTCAAGTTGATACTAATAAAATTGAAGCGGTTTTAGATTGGAAATAACTGAAGGATGTGTCAGAACTTTGGAGTTTCCTCGATTTAGTGGGTTACTATCGAAGGTTCATCGAGGGGTTCTCCATGATAGCGTCCCCTCTGACGAAACTTCTGCATAAGAATGTCTCATTTAGGTGGTCGGAGGAGCATCAAGCAGGCTTTGAGAAGCTCAAGTCGGTGTTGACACAAGGTCCTGTGTTAGTTCAGCCTGAATCGGGTAAAGATTTTGTAGTGTATAGTTATGCGTCACATGTTGATTTTGGTTGTGTTTTGATGCAAGATGGAAAAGTTGTAGTGTACGCATAACGAAAGCTTAAAACGCATGAGGGCAACTACCCTACCTATGATCTTGAGCTAGCTGTGGCGGTGTTTGCGTTGAAAATCTGAAGGCACTACCTATATGGTGAGAGGTGTGTAATCTATACTGATCACAAGATTCTCTAATATCTATTGACTCAAAGAGATGAATATCCAGCAACGTCAATAGGTCGAACTACTAAAGGACTACGACTGTACAATAAAGTATCACCTTGGTAAAGCTAATATGGTAACTAACACTCTTAGTCGCCTAGCAATGACTGAACTACGGGTAATGTTTGCTCGATTGAGGATGGAGGGTTGTTAGTCGAGCTTCAGTTGAAACCAACCTGGGTTGATCAGATTCAGATAAATAGTTGCAAAACAAGTCCTTGGTTGAACGTATGCATATGAGTGAGTCTAGTGTTGCATAAGAATTTTGTCTGAATAGTGATGGAGTTTTGTGCTTCAAGGGTCATATATGTGTACCTAAGGACTCCGAATTAAGGTCATCAATTCTACAGGAGGAACACAATAGTCGTTACACTATGCATCCTAGCGGAAATAAGATGTATCATGATTTATACGAGAGGTACTAGTTGCCTGGGTTGAAACGGGAGGTGACTACCTTTGTTTCGAACTGTTTAACCTATTAGAAAGTAAAGGCTAAACATTAGCTACCTTCAGGGTTACTGCAGCAGATAAAGATCCCTCAACGAAAATGGGAACAAGTGATGATGGATTTCGTCAGTAGGCTACCCTCACGCCTACTAAAAAATATTTTGTCTGGTTCATCGTTTATCGATTGACCAAATCTGCTCATTTCCTACCAATTCGGACAGACTACACCCTTTAGAAGCTTGCTAAACTTTATGTGTCTGAAATTGTGAGGTTACATGGAGTCTCTATTTCGATCATTTCAGATCGGGATCGACGTTTTGCCTTGCGATTTTGGAATAAATTTCATGAAGCACTGGGTACGCGACTGGACTTCAGTACGACGTATCACCCTCAGACAGATAGGTAGTAAGAGTGGGTTATACAGATTTTGGAGGATATGCTCCGGAGTTGTCTAATCAACTTTAGGGGGAGTTGGGAGGATCATTTACCATTAGTTGAGTTCACATACAACTACAACTTTCAATCTAGTATCCAAATGGCACCTTACAAAGCTCTGTACATTCGTAAGTGTCGAACCCTTTTATGTTGGACTGAGTTAGGGGAAAGATAGATACTGGGCCCTAAGTTGGTTTTCTTGAAAGTATCACCATGGAAAAGGGTCTTCTGATTCAAATGAAAGGGTAAATTGAGTCCGCGTTTCCTCGGACCTTATCGGATTGTGAAGTGGGTTAGACCTGAAGCATTCCAGCTCGAATTAACTCCTAAACTCGACCGTATTCACAATGTGTTCCATGTTTCGATGTGGAAAAGGTATCAGTCTGATCCTTCTCAGAACATTCTAGTGGAGGAGATTAAGGTAAGACCCGATCTAACCTTCGAGGAGGAACCAATTCAAATTCTTGAGCGAGGAGTCAAGGTCTTGCGGAGGAAGATTGTACCAATAGTTAAGGTTCTATGGCGAAATCACAGCAAGGAAGAAGCCACCTGGGAACCTGAGGATTCGATTCATCAACAGTATCCATATTTGTTCAATTCAAGTAAATTTTGAGGCCAAATTTTTCTTCAGAGGGAGAGAGTTGTAACGCCCTGAAAATTTAAACCTTCCTATTTGGCTTGTGTCACTGAAACTATCTTTTTTCTATGGTTAAATGCTTTAACAATTTATATGGGATTTGAGGTTTGAGTCCTATCTTTTGCAAATTTTGTAGTTTCTCTTTTTTGAACCTAAGACCATGAACGTGTTATATAAATTAGTTTATATGCAATTTTGTTTCAACGATGAGCCTAGTGGTTTAATGGTCATAACTGCTTGTTTATTTGTCTTCTGGTCATGGGTTCGAGTCTCTGTGTATGCGATCAGGAATATATGCTTTATTCATATTATTTTTTATTATTTTGTGAATTTGATAATTAAAAAGGAAAAACTGTTTCTTTAAAAACCTTTCCATCTTCTTGAGGAAAAACATATATGATATTCCATAACTTGGGGTATTTCCTTTTTGAAATTTTTATTTGCTCCAAGTTGTTGTGGTTTTAGTTGCAATTGGTAACATCTTATGTAAGATACATGATTCGTAAAGTTCAATATGAGTGGAATATGTTGAATTTTAGTTTTAATCTTAATATACAAGTTTCGGGAAAAACTTTCTGAATTTGTTCAATTGTGTGTTATATTAGTTGTAATGCTTAGGAGGATTTTTGGATAGTGGTAATCTCCACGATTCGCTTGGTGTCAACTGGAGTTGTCAAAATCTAAGGGATTGTTGTCGAAAATGAAAGTTTGAGCGCTAAACTCTTGACGATTGTCATTGTGTGTTGGATTGTTAACGTGTTGGATTAATTGATATTTGAACTTCTTTTGCCTCATTTAGATGCTAGGAACTCTTGTTGCGGGTTCATCCTTCTATGGTAGAAGGTAGGGTTCAACATCCCTTTCTCATTGCTACTATTTTTCTGCATTTTTTCCTATAATCGCCTTTGTTCGAGGGCACACGGGCGTGTGTCATGGCCGTATGCCATGTAAACATCGTACAAGAGATACACGGGCCAAACATACGACTGTGTGCCAAACTGTGTGTGCATACTGTTTAGTGACACACGGGAGTGTGGCAGACCATGTGTGCAAACTTGGGAACTATTGTACAGGGGATACATGAGCTGAGCCCACGAGTGTGTGCTTGACCCTGTATGTATACTGACTTGAGCCACATGGATGGCGCACACGAGCATGTGGTAGGCCATGTGAACATACTATTTTGCACATTCAGGTATAGTGGCCGAATGAGCTGGGGACACGGGTGTGTGTCAAGCCGTGTGTCACACATGGGCAAGCACATGGCCGTGGGCCAGGCCATGTGTAGTGTAATTTCAAGCATAAACTCGGTATAATTTGACCGTGAGTTAACCGTAAAGCTTGTATGACCCAAACTGATTACTGGTGATTGTCATGCATGTATAGAATACGGTTCTGAACATGGCACTGATTAGAGACTGAATTGTTATGGTGGATTATCCACGATAGAACATTTATAACTGGAAGTGACACTGCAAACACTGTGATAATATTACTAAACGGGCAGTGACACTGTAGACACTACAATGCTGTACTGAATCGGTAGTGACACTGTAAACACTACAATATTATACGGAAATGGAAGTGACACTGTATACACTGAGATGTTATACTAAACAAACAGTGGCACTAAAAACACTGTAAAGCTATACAGAAGTGGTAGTGACACTGTAGACACTACTAGGTTATCATCGAATTATTACACAATTATTTCCATAACCGGGAGGTGTTGAAGCTATTATGGAGCCGGATGAGTGTCTTACGTATTTACATTAACGAATCTTATGAAATACTATTATAATATGTACTGACTTATTAAATGGTGTTTCAGGGTCTTCTCAAACTTCATGGTCGACGGACGAGAAGCTCGACCACCTTAGGACTCATAAGACTTATAACTAGTTAAGCGTTAAGCTATGATAAGAACTTGTTAATGGAATTTTCGAACTTATGATATACTTTTAAGCTGTTGTTGAACATATTGTTATACTTATATGACGCAATTGTGTGTTTGCTTTCACTATGTATTTTGCTTTATTCCTGTGATGACATTGTGACGTTCTTGACCTAGTTGTTTCTCTTAGGCCAGGTTTAGGGTGTTACAATTACTTAGATTCTACAAAACTCTAAAGTAAGACCAAGTACCTTCAAGTATGACGAATACCCTTTTTCAGATATACAAATTCACACTTTTGTTCACTAGTATATTCTCCAATCTTGTACAATTACAACACATGTCTACTTCCATTAGTGAACTTCAAACATATCTTAACTTCATCATCATATTATCAAACTTATACGTAACTTACCACACGACGACCAATCACTTTATACCATATTTACTTATTTGAGCACGTCAGAGTGCCTAATTGAATACGCCATACGAGTGACATACAAAATATGCCATAAAGGCTTCATATAGAGTCACGTGTTTACTGTACCGAAAGACTCTCAAAGAAGGTGCAATGGGTTTTTATCTCTCATGGACTTATACATAATGTCATTCATGTATCGTGATATGCCAATTCAATTAACACATTATCGAAGGCTACACCATGAACATTCATACAAACATATATTTTCATGGGCCTTAACCACATTGTCTTACACTTATTAATGTATCATGATCTGCCAATCCAATGTTTATCTTACTGGAGGCTACACCATGAATAGTTCAAAATCATATTAAGATTCCATGGGTCTCAGCCTCATGGTCTTACTCCATTTTCATATTGTGATCAACCTCATGGTCTTACATCTCATATATTAGACCTTACAAGCATGCTTACCCACAACATTCTTTTCAATAGAACCTTATAGGTATCTCATAGCACATTTATCATCTTTACTATACTTATACATTTATCAATTACTATACATGTCATTATCCTTTATTTATGTACCTCTACTTGAACATTTTACATATGAGAGAGAAGGTCAGAGTGGAAACTCACCTGATAACTCACCTACTGTAGATTGAAGCTCCAAACCCAATTATTCATCATGAAGCAAAAGCAACCACTTCTTACAAAATATAGAAACACCATTAAAACTAATTTGTATACAAATTATCATCATCTCTCACACTGACAAGCAATTTAGTTCCTAATAGATATAAACAATTTAATGGAACAGTAAAAAAAACCATGAAATGGGAACCTTTAACCTTTATCATTTAATTAGAATATCTTGAACTGTCGTTGTTATTGAATTCCTATTTGTTCCAGCATAAACTAGAAGAAAGATTGTAAAAATAATGTTTTAGTACTAAAAGGGTTTTAGAGTTTTATGAGATTTGAGAGGTTTTGAGAGAGTTTATAAGTTAATGATGGTTTACGGCTAAGAAAGAATGGTTTTAGGCTAAAAATTTGATGTTTTTTAGCTTTCAAAATGGGTTAAAGCAAGTATTAATCTGATGGGTTGCACAATTGGGTCAGGTCGACCCTGCAGAAAATTACAACGATGTTGCGACACGAGGTTCAATGTCACAGCACACTCTAAAATTTTTGAATTCTAGGTAAAATGCCTACTGCATTGTGACATGGAGGTGATGTGTCACGACAGCAAGATGATTTTCTCAATCCTTTTTGTTCTGAACATAGTGTTGCGACATAGAGTTTTCGTATTGTGACACCAACTCTATTTTAGCTCGAATTTCAAACTTCCAAAGTGTTCGAGTTTCTATTTAACAAAAATTTAATAAAAATTAAAATTTAAACTATTGGTTATGAAAAAATACAATAATATATATATCATTACAATTCCATTAAAAATATATTAGGCCTTGCTGTCAGATTCGTCTGTCAACTCAAGTAATGTACATATGGATGCTCTTCCTGTTTCCTTTCTATTAGTGTCCGTCCAACATCCATGATGTCACTCCACCTTCCTACGCTTGTCCCTCTTCTTAAACTTACTTTTTCGATCTACACTTATCACAGAGAACACTTTCCCTAGCTTAGGGTTGTTAGGGATTTGTATAAATATTTCAAGATATGGTGTAAACTAAAATATATATAGGTTTTTTCCTATGTAATTTATCACCTTTTTACCTAAAATCAATGTTAGAACCAATTAAATGTTTAATAAATTAATGAAATATGTGAAAAATATTAATTTAGGACATGAAAAATATAAAAATGTGATTTTATGCTTTATTATATAGTTTTTATACACAAAATGGCTTATTTTATAGTTTATTTTAATTTAATGTATTTTTAATATAAAGTGGGCCATGCATAAATTAATTAAATATTAAAAAATAAAATTATATTTAATAATTTAATATGAATATTTTCATTAATAAATTGGCGGTTTATTAAATTGTTAATTAATTAGATTAATTTAAATACTTTGACCCATTATTAAATAAATTGTTTTGGACAGGTCTATTAATTTTGCTGGATCACAAAACCGTCCCATCCAAGAAGGTTATAGCCCAATTTCGGCAACACCCACGGCTGCCAAAATAAACAATTTTTGATTTAATTTCAAGAGGTCCCTACACTATAAGAGAAATCAGAATTTGACTTAGAGATTTACTGTTGACCAAGTTTTGATCCTTGGTTGATGTGGCATGTGGAAAGCTTCAAAATGAAGCAACAAAGTCATTCAAACCCCTTGAAGTGTGGTCGGCCATGAACTTAAGAGAATAAAGGGATTCAGTTCTCTATTTTTAGTAAATGTGCTATCATATTTCACCTATAAATAAGAGTCATTCCTTACCTTTCCAAATCATCCATTCACATTCTCATTCTCTCTTCTTCTCTCAATTCTCTTATCATGTCCCTCATTTCCCATCCCCACGCCTATCATCATCTCTTCATAGAGATTTTAGCTAATTAAGCCTCTTAAAGAGTCCTTGGTCGGCCACCTTAGAGATCCATCAGCAAAGGAGCGAAGCGAAGGAACGAAGGAGTCTTCTTTGATTAGAGTTTTGGGTGACAACCACTTTGATTTGGGTTTATTCTTTCTTTTCTTAAATTTGATTTTAAAATGTTTTCTATGTTTTCTTCGTTCTTGTTTAGAACAATGTTAGATTAATTTTATTTAAGCTAGGATAATTTCTTTGATTAAATAATATTTGCTTGATTCAGGCTTATGATGTTTGTGCCTCAATCGATCACATTTTCGATTAATATCAAGTTTGTATTTCTTTCATATGTGATTGAAATGCACTAGATTAGCTGAGTCATCTTAACCAGATGACCGCTAGTGTACACATAATTGAAATGTGCATGCTCAATTTAGATCCTAACCCGATTAAATTGTAGGATTCATAACAACTCTAACCAAGCTCTGTTATCTGCATAGTTTTTAGATTTGTGTGATTAAACTATTTCAAACCTAACATGTCCCTGTTACCTCACATGAATGCTAAGAAACCCTTAGTGAATAATGATCAGTAAAATGCATATTTGCTAAGTAAATGATTTTGAAAGGACCTAACTTGGTTTCCAAACTCATGAAAGATCGAGTTGCCATGGAATTTTTTTTGAATGTTATTAAGCATGTTAATACTGAATCAATTTGATTAAAGTAGTTGTCCTAGTTTTTTATGTTATAATTTTTGTGAATTGTATTTAATCTATGCTAAAATCAATCATTCATATAGTTTGCATACTTAGGTTAATTTACATTAGGGATCAATTGCATTTAGATTAATTACATTTAATTTTAATCATCACTCCTCTAGTTATATTGTGTTTTTATTTACCAAGTTGTTTAATATAATTTTACAATTAATTGATTAACATATATAGAGTTCTTGTTGAGACGATAACTTGATAATTACTATTTACTAGATAACGACTATGTATACTTGCACAAACCTACGCGTTACAAGTTTTTGGCACCGTTGCCAGGGACTGTTGCCATAATCATTCTTTGTGAAATTAATTATTTTCAATTTGGTTTTTATTTTAATTCTAAAATTTATTCTTTTATTTTTTTGTGATTTTCTTTCCAAGTGTAAACGAGGATAAATCGAATTATCGATTTACCCCTATAGATCTTGAAATCGAGCGAACATTCAGACAAAGAAAACATGAATGATTAGCTCAAAGACAAATCAAGATGGACTTTGGAAATCAGAATCATTGACGCAGTCGAAATTAACTAAAAGTATGACTAAGACAAGTGCACCTATCAATTAATAGTATAGTTATGGTGAGCACAAATATCGTTCCCATGAGGTTTAAAATTACTAGTAATTACTATACTCCTATTATTTAACCGATAAAATGAAGTGATAGATTAAAACTAAAATTAACTAAATTAATAGACTAAAGAATACAAAAAATAATAAATCAAGAAATAACAAAAAATTAACATCAAGAGGCAAAACAATACCGAGGAAAGAATCCACCTAGATTTCATCTGTCATTATCAATCTGAATTAAACAATCTATTCATTTAGTATCTTGATCCGTAGAAATCCCTAAATTATGCTAATACCTCTATTCAAGCATAAAAGCAGTTGACTCTAGGTTGATTAATTGAAATTTCTTTCTAATTAAAACCCTTTTTGTCACATTAATTTGATCTATGGATTCCCTTATTAGATTTTACTCTAATTTGGTAGATTTATGTCGTCCTATTTCTAGGATTGCATTCAACTCCACTCAATTTCGCTAGATTTACTCTTAAACAGGGTCTACTCCTCTTATGATTTAAGCACATCAAACATGGATTAATAGCTTACAAATATTAAACCAAGAATTAAAGACACACAATTGAGAACAAAATCTATGTATTTATTGCGTAAAACAGAAATCGAATGACAGAACTCATCATAGAGTTCATGTCCCCTAGGTATTAATAAAATTAGTTCATAATCGCAAATAACAACATCTCAAAGACAATATAACCACAATATAAAGAGAAATTCATAATAAAATCAAAACAAATTAAAAGGAGATCTTCAATCTTGATGGAAATCTGTTTCAAAGATGGTTTCAATGATGTTTTTCAAGTTGTTTTCTTCAATATTCTTTGACGGCTTACTCCCCTCTTCTCATCTTTTGTATTTATAGGTCGTAGAATGCCCCAAACCCCTAAAAATTACACTTTTTCGCATGTTTGGAGTGTAATTCGTGAAATTCACATTGTTTGGCACATGGCTGTGTGCCAACCCGTATGGCTCACACAGCTGTGTGCCTAGTCCGTGTGGAATGGGTGCAGCCCGTGTGGCTCTTAAAATCTGCTCGTTCTGACCAGTTTTCGCTCGTTTTTCACTCCTTTCATTTCTAAATGTTCTCATAAGTATAAAAACATGAGATTAAAGAATTAGGAGCATAAAGTTCACCATTTTAAATCAAATAATCATCCAAAAATGCATTAAGAATGAGATTAAAACATGTTACTTTTAGCATTTATCAATCATGGCCAAGGTAATGGAGCTGATCATATGTGAAATCCCATCCTCATAGCCGATGACAAGGATCGATGAATCAGACAATATGTTGTGCCACTGTACCACCTCCGAACGTACTCTTGCTTGTTATAGGTTTTAGGCTTTCACAAGTATATGGGCCAGGTTGTAAATATAGTGTCTTTACAACGGAACTCTTGGTAGTATTCTAAGGATCGTACCTAAAGGAGGTGTGAGACAATAGTGAATTAAATCCCTGCAAAGAATAGAAGTAATTAGTAGTCACCTTAGGGATTATTGTGCGAAGAGCAATAAAAAGGTTGTTTGTGAAAAAGCATAAAAAATAAAATAAATAATAGTAAAGAGTTGAGATGTAGAGAATCAATAAACAACTTCGGGGATATTAGGTCACTTCCGTATGAGTTCTTTAATTGTTTGGTTTCGGGGATTTTCCTTTAATCAACTAGTCACTACCCTAGTTGGATCTCTCGATCTTTCGCCAGCATAGCAAGTCGATAGAGACTACTTATCGCTAGATGTCACAATCTAAACCGATTAGGGGAAAAGATTTTCACTGATGAACAATACCAATTTTGGGTTCATTCCCACCTAAATGACATTCTAGGGTTGTCAGGCCTACTGTTTGTTTGATGTTCTTCCATTCCCAAACAACTAACCCAAACTGAAAAAATCCCTATTAAGAAACAATTAAATAATCATACTTCCACTGCCTAATTCCCCAAATAGAATTAGTTCCTCATGGCGTTGTTAATCATAATCAAAACAATGATATATAAAAACATATAATTGAATAACTCAAATGAAAAAGAAACTTTATTTGTATTAACAATTTGTTGGGAAAATTTATTCGAATGTTTATACGAGTTTTACAATCTCATTTCAAATAAAAATACAAAGTAAAATCTAAAAACTAAAAATGGTGTGTTTAAACCTAATGCTAAAGGTCCTATTTATAGTCTTGGCCGGCTGTTTTCATTAACCTAGGTCTGCTATTGTCCTTCGTGTTTAAATGACATTGTAAAGACTAAAATGCCCTTCACTTGGTGAAGGTTCTGCGTTCAGGGGTCGATGTCGTGACATAGGTTAGATTCTACGTTCAGGGGGTCGATGTCACGACACACCAGGACCTGTGTCACGACGAAGCCATCAGTCCCTGTATGAAGTATCATCTTGTAGAAATTGTCGCGACATAGCCCATATCTATTGTGACAAAGAAGTCAGCCTTTGAAATCTCCAAGTCTAGTCCCTTTTTTGCGACGTAAATCATTCTATGTCTTTGTGAAGTGATCAGCTTCATATTTGTGCAACTTCTTATGGTCTCTTGCACACTCACAAAGTACGTTAGCTAACCTTTAGGCCTTAATTGGCCTTAATGACAATAAAACAACATTTTAGCACTTTGATTACACAATTTATTCAAAATAAAAACCTAAGTTAAATCCTACGAAAACATAAAGAAAATACTTGGTTTGAAGCTCTTCAAGTGTGAAAACTAGTTCAATCTGCTAGGTATAAAACCAGCAGATCAAACTCCCCCACACTTAAGTCTTTGCTTATCCTCTAGCAAACAAAATAAAGAAATAAAATAGAAGAGCTTGAGTTCATATTATGCAAAGATTGGGATCGTAGCATTTATTCCAGGCATTATATATTTCTTAATAATTTTAACATGATGAATAAGCATTTTACCATTTTTGTTCAAAAAATATATGAGTTCAGTAAGTTTACAAGAAATACAAATATAACAATTTTATCAATATAAATCCATCAGTGTTTAATACAAATACTTTGATTATCCTAGTACAATACAAATAGCCATTCCGGGATAATGCAATTTTCACACTTCAGCTTAATGGATTGTCTATCCTTCCGACTCAAGCTTCTTGATTTCTGCTCCATGCAGAGCTTCCCATCGCTATCTCTTTTTCGAAACGACACAGGAAAAGGATTGAAAAAGAGAAGAAACTAAAACATAATTGAGAAGAAGTCTCCCAAGGAAGTCATTTCCTAGCTATTTATAGTCCTTACCGCACAATCTTCAACCGTTTAGAAACCATCTATAAACAATCATTGTGTCTCCCACTAAAAAACTAGCTGGTTGAATCCAACCGAACCAACATTAGATTCAACCAAGTCCTAAATCAGTTACTTTCTTCTCCTGATTTTCCAATAGAGGCCATCAATTTATGGCTTCTTTCAATTTAACCCCTTAATTATTTCTTAATTTATTGACTTAGTGAAAACCAAGTGTGACAACATCAATTTTTTATAATTAATAAAAATTAAATATGTGTGATTAGCATTATATACATAAAGATAATATCAATATGTTGTGTCCATATTAAATTACACTTATTATTCAATTAAAACTAATATTTACCCCTTATAAATATATGCATTAATAAGGCATTTTCATTCAGAATAACATCTAAAGAATTACTTGAAAACTCATATTTTAGCATTATTTAATAGGCTTTGTTTCCATAACCAAAAAGGTGTGATTTTCATTATTACTTGATATTCAATAGTTTTACTATTATTTGATTTTAATTTTATTTTGTGAATGTTGTTTACTGTTATATTGTGAAATATTATGTCAGTGGTAATGAACTATTAAAGTAATGGTTCTTTGTAGTTGAACTTTTTACTCATAATTAAATTACATATCATTTTATCTAAGGGCAAACTACACTATTAGTCACTAAACTATGTGTATGTTTTCGTTTTGGCCACTTAACAAAAAAAAGTTAAAATTTGGTCACTAAACTATTCAAAAGTTTTCATTGAAGTCACTAGGTTGTTAAAATTGATGTTGTGGTTTTCTTTGGTCGCACTGCCTGCACCAATTGAAAGCTCTCTTTTCCCTTCTCTTCTACAATTCAATTTTTTTCATGAAATAACTTTATGTCACAAATCTATAAACCAAAATTTAAAAAGCTTTTTTCTTTGATCTCTAACATGAACTGTCAAATTGATTTGGATTTAAGGTATGTTCTTCTATTTGTTGATGGGTATTGATCCACTGTACCAATCATTGAATCATTTCTTGGTGCTCGTTGGTAGAACATTTTTTTTAAAATACTTAACAACCCAGTGACTTAAATATATATTTTTTAAATAGTTTAGTGACTTAAATGAAAACTTGTGAATACTTCAGTGACCAAATTGTATGTTTGTTTAGCTATATGTTTTTTTTAGCTAAGTGACCAGAATGAAAACTTAGCCATAGTTTAGTGACAATGGTATAATTTACCTTTTATCTAATTACTTAATATTTTACTATTGGTTGTTTCCTAATTTTTATTTTCATTACTTTTAAAATGTAATTTTATTCTCTCAATTATTTTTCAAATTTAATAGAATTTTATTGTAAATTATTCCAATTATCATTTAATTAGTAAATATATTTATTTTTAAAATTTATAAAATATATTATTTAATAAATTTTAAAAAATAAACACATAAAATCACATGCAACGCATGTGACATGAGACTAGTTTATATATAAAAACAAAAGATTCACTCTTTCATATACTAGGGGATTTCACATGGAAAAGAAAATGTTCCATACTGATGGATTCAGACCCATAACCGTGGGTTCCAATACGCGATATCTTGTAGCACTTACTAATGTGGCCCTATCAACTAATATTGCACAGAAGAAATCAATTATAAACATTAATACAATTAGATTTATTCTTCAAAGACAAACTTGGGATTTGCAATCCCAAGCCCAATCGTTCAATCCCTATAATATATATATACTCTGCTTGCAATCGAGATCACCTAATGATATATTGAATGATATTGATAATGCATAAATATGACATACTTTTGGATATTAATTATATATATTTTAAGAGTATGATCCTATTAATTTGGGCTATTTATTATCTTTTTATTTGTAGGGACTCTAGTGATGACAGAAGATAAATTGGAGGCAAGAAGCATGATTTTAGAAGGAGAAGTGAAGTTGTGTGAAGTTGGAATACTTAAAGAGAGAGTTCATAAGACAAAAAGACTTGGTTTTACTTTATTTTATTTTAAAATATATTTTTATTAGGATTTAATAATTAAGATATTATTTATTATTTAAATTTGAATTTAATTTATGTTTATCTTTTTTTATTTATCTTTTAGAGTTTGAATTGGATCCAATTAGGGAATTAATGTTTAGAATTTAGATTAGATTCAACTAGGAATTTATTTGTACTATAAATAGGGAATGGAGTGATCGAATTATTCATTCCCCATTCATTGAAAAAATCCTCCATCTCCCAAAAACCCTAGTTCAATAAAAGCTCTATTTTTTTTATTATCTTGTGTTCTTCCCCAAAAAAATGAGCAACTAAAAACCCTTCTAGCCGAAGGTTATCAAATATTCCTCCAAAGTTCATGAGGCTTAGAATTTGCGCTTAATTCTTCTCACCCGAGTATTATCAATTCTCTGAATTACAGGATCAACGCTTCCGTCCAAAATCCCTACAAAAGTAAACTTTTCATCTTGTACAAAGCCGACCACTTTGTGTGTTTTGAGAAGCTTGTAAAGTCAGTTCGTTAACTTACTGCGTCAGAGGCTGCCAAGCGAAAGAGATAAAATGGCGTGGCATTTGTCGTTGAGAAAAGGTGATCTAGTGTAAGATAGTCTCATTAGAGCGACGATTGGCTAGAGTCAAGTTCCTCTAAAAACTATATCCGGAGTTGGTGGTCGTAGGCATCCTCTTCCACTATAACTGGCTTATTCAGGCACGAGAAGAACCATCCAAAGTCTATGATTGAACCAAGGAAGAATCAAGATAACCGGAGGTTGGATCTTTGAATATTGATAAAACTCTTCTTCTTTCGACTTATTTATTTTATGCTATTTATTTTTATTTCGACACTCCTATTTTTTATTTCTTTTAATTCTTTTTTCTTTTATTTTTATTGTTCCCCAGATCACACTACTTTTCTTGGGCAAGATTTTGCCCACGATCAAGATAGACAAGACTTTTCACTACTCTCCAGTCCCTGAGGATTAGACCCTACTTCCCTTTACTATTATTTACTTTAATTTTCGGAATAGGTTATATTTAGTGTTCCCGACGACACATCAAATTTTTGTGCCGTTGCCGGGGACTGGTAACATACTAATCTTATTTTTTTCTGGTTATGACTAGATCTGCTCCAAGAAATCTTTAATATTGTATGATCTCGAGATTGAAAAGACTGCAAAAGCTAATCGCAAGGAAACAAAGTTACGAAAGAGGCAGTCAGAAGTTGTAGGACTTAAGCACAGCCCACTTTCAAAAGTAGAAGAAGGCGACGAAGGTGAATCTAGGGTAAACAAAAACCCTAATCCAACACTGGAAAACCAAGGAGTTGATTCACCAGCGAAAGTACCGATTGCTAGGGTTGACGAAAATCGAGATCCACCACTACCACCACCTATGGATCAAACAATTCGACAATTAGCCGAGGCCCTTAATGATCAACCAACATTGTACATTACGTATCCTACTGTGGATGCGAACTTTGAGTTTAAACCAGGTTTAATCCAATTATTACCAATTTTTCGAGGGCTGCAAAATGAGAACCCACATAAACATCTGAAAGAATTTCATATGGTTTGCTTGAGTATGAAACCTCAGGGGGTAATTGAGGATCAAATTAAAATACGCGCTTTCCTTTTTTATTTAGCAGATTCCGCTAGGGAATGGTTATTTTATCTACCTCCTAGGACTATTACAACTTGGGCTAATCTTTCTTGTTTGTTTCTTAATAGGTTTTTTCCAGCATCGCGTGCCGTTAAATTAAGAAGAGAAATTGTGGGGATTAGGCAAAAAGATGTGGAGTCTCTTTACGACTATTGGGAACGATTCAAGAAGTTGTGTGCAAGTTGTCCACAACATGGTATAATTGAACAGTCTCTTATCAAATACTTCTATGAAGGCTTGAAACTTATGGAGATGAATATGATAGATGCCGCTAGTGGAGGAGCGTTGGTTAATATGACTCTTCAACGAGCAAGGGACTTGATTTCCACAATGGCCACAAATACTCAACAATTTCAAGCCAACCCTGAACCTCCTCAAAGGGTTCACAAGCTAAGTAATTATTCCTTAGAAGATAAAGTTAAAAAACTTACTAATGTTATGAGTTCTCTTATTGCAGGAAAAATAAGGCCGGCCCGTCAATGTAGAATTTATGGTGAATTCGAGCACATAGCTGATACGTGCCCTAGTTTGTATGATGATTATGTGGCCCAAGTAGATGCTGTGGGAAAGTTCTCTAGACCACCCCAAAGGCAATATGATCCTTATGCAAATACATACAATCTCGGGTGAAAGGACTATCCTAACTTGCGATATGGGGGAACTCCACGTTATAACCAACCATTCCAAAATCGAGCCTTACAACAAGCACAAAATTCAAGTACTTCCCTAGAAGCCATGGTAACTAAATTAGCAGCTAATGTTCTTGAATTTCAGTAGTAATCTATAGATTTTCAAAAGCAAACTGAGGCATCTATTAAGGAGTTGACCACAGAAATGGAGAAAATAAACGCACAAGGTAGGCTGCCGTCACAAACGGAAACTAACCCAAGACAAAACGCGAATGCAGTGACGCTACGAAGTGGGAAAGTACTAGAACCAATTCCTGGTAAAAATCATGCCCAAGAAAATAAAAATACGACGAACAGGTTTGGTTGAAACCCCCTTACCCAAAATTCAACCTCCATTTCGTGGACGATTGAGGTAAACCCAAAAAGGCAATGAGGAAAGAGAGATCCTTGAAACATTCAAAAAAGTCGAGGTAAATATATCGTTGTTAGATGCTATTAAACAGATTCCACGATATGCTAAATTTCTTAAAGAACTTTGCATCAACAAATGAAAATTGACTGGAAATGAAAAGGTAAATGTTAGTGAGAATGTGTCTACGGTTTTGCAACGTAGGATGCCAACAAAATGTAAGGATAGAGGCATGTTTGCAATTCTATACAAAATAGGTCAATTTGAAATTAAGAAAGCTATGTGTGATTTAGGGGCTTTTATAAATGTAATGCCTTTTTCTATTTATGAATCACTTAACGTGGGTTCATTGAAGGAAACAAGTGTTATAATCCAGTTGGCGGACAGGTCCATTGTGCATCTCGAAGGAGTCCTTGAAGACATGTTAGTGAAAGTCAACAAATTAATTATTCTTGTAGATTTTTACGTGGTAAAGATGGAAGAGGATAAAACTCTTGGGTCTTCTGATATCTTGTTAGGGTGACCTTTCCTTAGTACCGCAAATACTAAGATTGACGTGTGAAGCGGAACCCTCACGATGGAGTTTGACGGGGAGGTTGTAAAGTTTAATGTTTATGACACTATCAGTCGCCCTAGTGAAGTCTTGAACGTAAACCGTGTTGACATAGTGGAATCCTTAATAAATGAGACTTCCAAATCACTCCATGAGATTGAGCTTGAAACACTGTTTGATGATGATTTTAATGATGATTCTGATTTTTATCCAAATTATGAATTTGTTAATGAATTATTGCCTCTTATGAATACTAAACTTTTACCTTCTATTGTGCAGGCACCAAAGTTGGAGTTAAAACCACTTCTCGAGCATCTCAAGTATGCATTTTTAGGGGATGGTGAGACTCTACTTGTCACAATTTTGAATAAACTCTCTAAGTGTAAGAAAGCAAATTTAATTCAGGTACTAAAGAGTCATAAGGAAGCCATCGGTTGGACCGTTACCGATTTAAAAGGGATAAGCCCTTTGACATGCACTCATAAGATATTTTTGGAGGAAAACAGAAAACCAAGGCGGGAAGCATAAAGACGGTTGAACCTGAATATGATGGACGTAGCAAAAAAAAGAGATTATAAAACTGTTGGATACTGACGTGATTTACCCCATTTTCGACAGTAGTTGGGTAAGTCCGGTACAAATCGTGCCCAAGAAAATTGACGTGACAGTAAAGAAAAATGTCGAGGGCGATTTGGCACCTATCCGAGTGCAAAATGGGTCACATGTCTGCATTAATTACAAGAATTTGAGCTCTTATACTAGAAAGGATCATTTTCGCCTTCCTTTTATAGATCAAATTCTTGAACGTTTATCTGGAAAAACTCATTATTGTTGTCTTTATGGATATTCAGGTTTTTTCCAAATTTCAGTCGCACCCGAGGATCAAGAAAAGACCACTTTTACATGCCCATTTGGCACATTTGCATATAGGAGGATGCCATTCTGACTTTGAATGAACCGACCACCTTTCAGAGATGCATGATGAGTATATTCTCAGAATACGTAGAAAATATCATTGAAGTTTTTATGGATGATTTTATAGTGCATAGGGAATCTTTTGATGAATGCCTTAGAAATCTCACAAAAATTTTAAGTTGATGAATAGAATTTAATCTTGTCTTGAATTATGAGAAATGTCATTTTATGGTAGATAAATGTTTAATTCTAAGTTATATAGTTTCATCTAAAGGGAATGAGGTTGATAAGGCTAAGACTGATATTATACATTCTTTACAATACCCCTCAACTGTGAGGGAAATTCGTTCTTTCCTTTGCCATGCAAGATTTTACAAGCACTTCATGAAAAAATTCTCCAAGGTAGCTGAGCTATTGTGCAAGTTGTTGCAAAAAGATAAAATATTTGAATTCGGCCCAAAATGCAAAGAGACTTTTGACACATTGAAACAGAAGTTGGTCTCTGCTCCTATAGTCCAAGCCTCAAATTGGAAATACCCCCTTGAAATCATGTGTGATGCAAGTGACCGAAGTGTGGGGGCTGTGTTGGGGCAAAAGATAGATCGAGAGCCCCATGTTATTTGCTATGCTTCAAAAACCCTAGATGCTGCACAAAGCAATTACACTACCACAGAAAAAGAACATCTATCCATTATATTCGCTTTAGATAAATTTTTATCTTATTTATTGGGATCTAAAGTAATTATTTTTTCTAACCATGCAGCTCTTAGGTATTTGATTGTAAAGAAAGAAGCAAAGTCGAGGCTTATGAGATGGATTTTACTCCTACAAGAATTCTGTTGAAGCCCAAATTTGGTTGGACTAGTTGGAAATTGAATTTAAGTTTATTTAAAATTTAAATTTATTATAAAATTAAATTTAGAAAAGGCCGATTAAAAAAAAATCCAAAACAAATGGCCCAGTTACAGATGGCCCAAATACAAATGGTCCAGTTACAAATGGCCCAAATACAAATGGTCCAATTATAAAGTGCCCAAAAGCCTAAACTACAAGTGCTGCTGCTGTTGCCTCCCCTTCAGCCAACCAGGAGCGGCCACACTGGTCATCATCTTCAGCCCCAACTTGCACTGCCACCGGCTGCTACCGCCACTGCCACCGGCTGCTACCGCCACTGCCGAACCTGCAAGAAGAGAAAGCAGATTAGATATGCATTTAGTTGCATAAAACAAAAGAGAATCATTGTAAAACAGATTATAAAAGCCAAATGAATGATCATTTGTGGGGGTTGGATTTTGAGTATTAAGAAATTAGCATACAGTATGTACTAATATTCCCAGAGTTTAATTCAAAGCAAGGTTATTTGAATAGGCACAAAGGCAACAGAAGGCAAACCAGATCACAACACTTAAGCATTAAAGCATCCAGGTATACTCAGTAAATATTTATCATCATTTAAAGCCTTTTCAGTTTCGATGCATGCATTCAATACCCACAACTGTTACTCATACCTTTTTACTTTTTCAAAACGTTTCAATAACCTTCGTTAATATTAATAACTGTTTTAATGTTAATAATATTACTAATGACCCCATTAATATTAAATAAATTTTTCTTAAAAATCATTAATAGTAATAAATGTTTTAATAATATTTATTATTAATTAATAATTAATAAAAAAAGAGAACGTGAAGAGTCGGAAGACTTCTCTTCGGTCGGTCGCTGTCCCTAGCTGTCGGCGCCGAAAATCGAGCCCCAGTCGAACGCCGCCTACACCCCGTCGTGCTCGAACCTGCAAAAAAAAAACAGAGGACATTAGGAATCAAGAATAGATTTAAAATATGGACGGTTTTAAAAAAACTCGACAAATCTGGAGATTTTTAAAAAAAAAGGGGAACGATCTTTTTCTTTTTTCGTCAAAAAAAGACCGAACCCTTTTGGATCTAGGCTAGATCGAGTTCGATCTAGACCTAGACCCCTTTTTTAAAAAAAGATGAAAAGTGAAAGATTGAAACTTTTCTTACCAAGAACTACGGCGCGTGAACGGCGAAACCCAGCGAACAGAGAGTGATGCAGGCCATCGGGGTACCCGGTGACCGCGCGTGGCTGTGAGTGAAGCGCGTGTGACGGGGTCGACGACCGCGCATGACTGGTGAAGGCAGCAGTGCGCACACCGAAGAACCCAGGCGACGACTTGCGAGGGCCACGCGCGGGGATCAACGACGCGCGTAGGGCCCCACGCGACGGATAGCGACAGGTTTGGTCGGCCAGAGTTTGGCCGACCACAGATGGCTGTTGAGAGAAAATGGGGAGAGGCTTTGCCCTTTTTTTTTGAAATCCGAAAAAATGAAGAAGAGACTCGGCTTTTCAAAGGCCTGAGGGCCGTTTTGCCAGAAGTATTTCGGGCAGAACGGCGTAGTTTTGTTGAAGTATCCACGTCCGACCCGAATTCTGACCCGACCCAACTTAGGATCCGCGTGTTTTTGAAGGAAGGGTTATTTATGCATTCGATCCATCCGCTTTTTCCAAAATTTTCAATCAGGTCCTTCTCAGACTTTTAATTAAATCTAAATTGGCCCAATAATTTTCAAGGTTCTTCAAATTAGCCCCTCGACCTTTTAAAAGCACCAGGAGCTGCCACGTGTCATTTTTTTTGGTTTATTTAGTAAGCAATCCCCTTTGTTCCTGTTTTGTTTTAATTTAATCATTAAATCAAGTTCACTTTAATTTCAAATTGCCCCAGAAATTTTCCACGGTTTTCAAAATAGTCCTCCGACTTCAGGATACCTGAGGGGCTGCCACGTGTCACCTATTTTTTGGTTTTATTACCCCGGAGGTCCCTGAACCTTCCAAAAATTACCGTTTTACCCCCGAATTCCCAAAAATCCCATTTTTGACCCCGAACCTTCCAAAAATTACCATTTTACCCCCGAATTCCCAAAAATTCCATTTTTGACCCTGAACCTTCCAAAATTACCGTTTTACCCTCAAATTCCAAAAAATCCCAATTTTGACCTCGAAGCTTCAAAAAATTACCATTTTACCCTCGAATTCCCAAAAATCACATTTTTGACCCCAAAGCTTCCAAAATTACTATTTTACCCCTAAATTCCCAAAAATCCCATTTTTGATCCCGAAGCTTCCAAAAATTACCGTTTTACCCCCGAATTCCCAAAAATACCATTTTTTTTCCCCGAAGCTTCCAAAATTACCATCTTACCCCGGACTTCCAAAAATCCCATTTTTAACCCCGAATCTTCCAAAAATTACCATTTTATCCCCGAACTTCCAAAATTAGCATTTTACCCTCGAGTTGCTAAAAATCCTATTTTTGATTCCGAACATTCTAAAATTACCATTTTGCCACTCCGTGCATCCGAAAGGTCTCATTTTAAACTCCGATCGCACTTTTTCTTCCTTCTCATCAACATTTACAATTTATTATGCGCTCATATTCTGCATCCATGTCTTTGAAATTGTTTTTTATATAAAAACTTAAATATCGAGGTAATATCCTTTTATTTCGGGTTCCAAAATTTTGCGCCTTAACTCACTAGGTGCAATTTTTTTCTCCGAACCGAAATAATCGAATATCCTTAATCGAGGCAATGTTTCCTTATCTTCGATGCCGAAAGATTGCACCTTAACTTACTAGGTGCAACCTATCTTCAAATCGGGATAATCAAATATCCTTCTTGCAAAAGTTTTCACAAAGGAAAGCTCATTATTTCTTGATCTTGAAATGGCATGTCCTAACTCACTAGACGTAGCCTTTCTTCCTCGATCACTCGGAAGTAGTGGGATTTTCAAACAAAACTCGATTTCTATTAAACTCGTGCATCCAAGGATCGTATATTTAAGCTTTATTCAAACTTTTAAATTTTACAAATTAAGACCCGAAAATAATCAATACGGTACCAATTTGGGCACATGAGGGTGCTAATCCTTCCTCATGTGAAACCGACTCCCGAACCCCTTTTCTGGATTTCGAAGACCTACATGTTTTCAAAACGGTTTTTTTGAAACGTTTTGTGGTGGCCCAATCACACCAAATAAAGGATTGGTGGCGACTCCCATTTTGAAAAAAAAAGAGGTTTTTTTTCGTGACACGTCATTTTCCAACAAAGGAGAAGGATGGTTTCGACAGCTGGCGACTCTACTGGGGACTTTAAAATAAACGAGAGTCAAGCCAAAATTGACTATTTTCGGTTATTCTTTAGAAACTTTTAAAAGCTTCAGTTTTGTTTGATATGTGATCCTCGACTCCTTTTTGTGATGCTATATTATGTGATATTTGCATACATCTGCATATGATGTTACCCTAATAAGTGGAAGCCTAAAACTACTCCTTCGTGAGGTCTTCACCTCCGTGCAGGATAGTGGATTGCTTTCGGGATTACAAAGTACCCTTGTTTTTATGAAGTTTTCACTTCCGTGTAAACATATGGGAAATGCGTCCCCCTAAACCGAACTCATCCGTATGATCTTGTAATGGGTAAGGAATGAGGAATCTGCTGGTTTGGGTACCTCTACCTTAGAGCCTAAAACCACAGGTAGTAAGACGTAGAAACTTACTTTAGAAGGAGTCGTGTTAAACCATTTAGCAACCTTCCAAATTAAACCCTTAGGTTTTATGCTTCAATTGTATTTTGATATTGTTGTCTTTCGCTAACTGAATCATTTTTGTCTCTTTCTGCATCGTATTTCATCATCATACATAGAGAAGGTATAGGCTCAAAAGTTCAGTTACCAATAAGAGAATTAATCATGGAAAACAAGTACTTTGATAAAGTAAAGGACAACATGGTCGTGCGCATGTGGTCGGAGGAGACGCAACGCCAAAAAGGAGACAGCTTAGAGAACGGATATGAGTCTGAGCTTTGGAATTACACCAGGATCAGAACGGCTCAAAACAATATGCTCGAATTAAAGGAGATTTGGGACGGTTGGGACAACAACATGAGACAGACCTTTTACCAAGAATACAGAGATTTGCCGTACTTGTGCGAAGTTAAGGTGGACAAATCCCTCTTTAGAGCCTTAACACAGTATTGGAATTCTGCCTACAATTGCTTCACCTTCGGGAATATAGACATGACACTGACGATAGAAGAATACACCACTCTGCTCCGTTGCCCGAAGATGTCAGTAGATAAGGCTTACTCTAGAGCTCCGCATCTTCCCACCATGGTTAAAAGATTAATAAACATCACAGGCATGAGCGAACAGTGGGTTGCAGCTCGAGTTAAGGTCAAAGGTGATAACAAATGCATCATGTGGAAAAGCCTGCGGGATTTGATATTGACTCATCCAGATGTAAAGAAAAAGATCGATATTTTAGCCTTAAGTATCTACGGGTTGGTCATTTTTCCAAAGGCCTTGGGGCATATAGAGGACGCGGTGATAGATTTGTTTGATAGATTAAGTAAAAGAGTGACACCTGCCCCGGCTATACTAGCTGAAACTTTCAGATCCCTGAATGCATGTAGAAAGGAGGGCGAAGGCCGATTTATCGCCTGCGCACCGCTACTGATGGTATGGTTTCATAGTCACTTTTGGAAAACATAAAAAGTCTCCTATCAGTACTTGTCTAAAGATTACTCCCCTTTGAAAGAGTTCGTGGCCACACAGAGACGAGAAAGCTTCTCACAAGAAAAATGGATGGCCATACTTCAAAGCCTCAAAGACGAAGACATAGAGTGGCGAGCACCATGGTTTATTCCTGATGAAATATTATATCGATGCGGAGATCTCGACTGGGTCCCATTAGCCGGGATATGGGGGCAACTGGATATGCACCATTGCTAGTTTCAAGACAATACAGATCAAGACAGTTCATACCCGCGACGCAAGGGATAGCTCAATGTGAATTCATGTACCGGGGAGAAAACAATAAGAAAAGGATTCGGGAAATCTCAAATGCTTGGAACCAGGTCTGAAAAATGAAGGCATTTGGCGCAAATCCCATGATGATTGAAGAATATGATTGGTGGAGACACAGAAGGATCAATGATAACATTCCCATGCCAAACCCGGAGATTGTCCGCCCAATTGAAGAACATTTACAGGTAGTTCCGACTGAATTAGAGATAATTAAACAAGATTTTGAAAAGAAAAATGCTGAGATGGGGAAAGTGATAGAAAAACTGGAAGAAGAGAAGGTGCTCTTAGGACTAGACGTTGATGTTCAAAAGCTGGAGGCGGAAAAATTAAGGAAAGGGCAGAATAAGGCTAAAGAGGATCTAAGCAGCCTAAAGAAGAACTATAAAAAACTTCGATTATCAATGAGAACTGTCAGTTTAGGTAAGACATCAAAACAATGGCAGCAGGAAATCCATGAAGAGAAAAATAAAACAAGTCACTGGAAAAGCAAATTCCAAGACGCCCAAGTCCAGGAAAATGCTATGAAGGGCAGCCTTCTGGAAAGCCAAGCCGAAGTAGCCGAATTAAAAGCTCGAGTAGGAGAGTTGGAGGAATCCTTGTATAGGCATCGTAGCCGGAATTCAGTAATGGAGTTAAAGGCAGGCCGAGCCGAGATCAAGAGACTAAATGAGAGGGTGGAGGAGTTAGAGGCCTCTTTACAGAATAATGAAATACGAATTGAGATTCTGGAAAGAACGTTGAATACAAGTGATTGGCATCTTCAGCAAACTCAAAAGGAAGTCGGAGAAAGGGATTATGTCATGGGTGAAGCTTTAAATCAAATCCACGGAGTAGCTGACTACGTGCAGATCCTGGCGGCAGAAGTAGAAGAGCTAAGCATGCAGTACGAGACAAAGACTGAACGAGGACAAAAGCTGTCAAAACTCCTTAAGAAAGTCAAAGCTCTGAGCATCAAGGCAAAACCGTTTATGTAATTTACTTTATGTTAAGGAACTTGTTATCCAAATGAAGTTTTCTAAATGGAAAGTGAATTATAAGTCAATACCTTTCTCTTGCATACATGCATCATATTTACGTCGCAATTTTGCATACTTCCGCATAACAATCCGAACTCATTAAAATTCACTATCCAGCAACATCAGTAACCATTGAAAACTCACACCGTTATAATACTCGAAAGAAGACTAAAGCCATGGAACAGAGACTTGAACAAATTCAAAAAGAATTACAAGACCAGATGCAAGAACACATCCAAGTGCAAATGAGCATGATGTGTAGAGAAATGAAGAATCAATTTATGGAAATACAAAAGAGCCTGATGAACGAATTATCACAAGCAAAACAAAGCATGACTGACAAAGGGAAAAGCCTAGCCATTGAGGAAGAAGAGGACCCGATGGTCCCCCAAGGCTTTGCTCCCCTTCATAACTCAGCGTCGCAAGAAATGCCGGTACGGGAACCCACTGTTACCATAAGGGCACAGCAACCAGCCACAGGCACGTCACGATCGGTAAATTATCTAACTAGATCAGGGTCAAACCTGGAGGATAATGCCGCCAATCTGGGCGTTTCGGACTTTGACGAGATGATAAAAGAAGATCTTCCCAGGCAAATAGAAGAAAAATACAGGCGTTTAGAAGAGAAAATTGGCGCGATGCAAGGGGTTGAAATTGCCTACGGGGTAGATGCCAAAGAACTAAGTTTGGTTCCGGATCTAGTGCTCCCGCCCAAATTCAAAACTCCGAAATTTGAAAAATATAGTGGGACGAGCTGCCCTGAAGCTTACCTAACCATGTTCTGTAGAAAGATGGTGGGGTATGTACATAACGACCAACTGTTAATTCATTGTTTTCAAGACAGCCTGGCCGGGTCCCCGGTCAGATGGTATAATCAGTTAAGCCGATCAAAAATCCACTCGTGGAAATAATTGGCACAAGCTTTCTTAAAATAATACAGCCATGTAATAGAAATAGCCCCTGATCGGCTTACGTTGCAGAACATGGAAAAGAGGTCGAATGAGAGTTTTAGAACATATGCGCAGAGGTGGCGCGAGGTGGCAACACAAGTACAACCACCGCTAACGGAGAAGGAGACAACAATGCTATTTGTCAACACACTCAGGGCTCCTTACCTAAATCATCTGCTAGGAAATGCTACCAAAAGTTTCTCCGATATGGTCATGTTAGGGGAAATGATTGAAAGTGCGATCAAAGCCGGTAGGATTGAGACCGGAGAAAACCCTAAAAGGCTTGCCCCCAGAAGAAGGGATAATGAGGTCAATAATGCAAGCATATACAGACCTGGTTGGTATGAGGCAGTTATCAAAATGCCCCGCGGTAAGAGGCAGGCACTAGGCTGAATAGGGGAAGAATCCAATATACCCCTCTTCCAATGTCATATGGGGGACTTTACAAGATATTATACGATGCGCATGAGGTAGCTTCTCAACATGTGAGACCGTACAAGCCCCCATTCCCAGCTTGGTATGATGCAACGGCTCACTGCGAATATCATGCAGGGGCAGAAGGGCATTCGATCGAAAACTACCCCGCCTTTAAAAGATGAGTCGAAGGACTCATAGAGCACGGGATCGTAAAGTTAGAAGAGCCGGCAAAACCCAATATAGCTGGAAATCCACTGCCTAATCACCTAGAGCAAGGGGTGAACGCCTTGCTAGAAGAAGGAGCCCGAAAAATTAAGAGAAATGTTGAAGAAATCAAGTCTCCGCTCTAGTGGGTATGGCAGGAGTTGGTTAAAGAAGGGATAGTCCTGAGCGATAAAGAGAATACGATAATCGGGGACGATGACCATTACGAGTTTCACACCGTCAAAGGGCATAAAATTTAAAGTTGCAACGAGTTCAAAACCGTGGTCCAGATGATGATGAACAATCGAGAGCTGGAATTCTTTGAAGAAGGAGCAAAAATTAATGATATTTGCGCCTCTGAAGACGGGAAGGCTAAGACTTACGGGAGCAATCATCCCAAGGTGATTATTCGTGACATGATAAGAGAACAAACAATTTCGCGCATTATTATACAAAGGCCCGCAACGTTTCCTTAAAAAGATAGTAGGAAGGTCCCATGGAGATATAATTGCAACGTAACCGTACCAAAGGAAGGGGAACCCAAGAAGGATGTTAATCTTGTTACCCGGAGCGGTAAGAATTAGACCTTGTGAATAAAGAAAAAGAGGTCAGTAAAGGGAAAACTAGAATGTTCGAGCCTGAGGAGGAAGCAACCAGCAAGCCAGAAACGCCCATCACCGAGCTTGTAATTGAGAATGAAGCGAAGGAGTTTTTAAAGTTCTTAAGACATAGTGAATATAGTGTAGTAGAACAACTACACAAACAGCCTGCTCGTATATCAATCTTGTCATTACTCTTAAGCTCGGAAGCTCATCGAAGCGCACTAATGAAAGTGCTAAACGAAACCTATGTAGCAAATGACATCTCTGTCAGCAAACTAGATCGATTGGTCAATAATGTGAGTGATGATAACTTCATTTCGTTTAGCGACGACGAAATACCACCAGGAGGAATAGGGTCCACCAAGGCTCTACACATCACTACCCGTTATAAAGGGTATACGCTACCTGGAGTACTCATAGACAATGGTTCAGCCCAGAACGTGCTACCACTAGCTACACTGCAAAGATTGCCAATCGATAGCTCTCACATGAAAGGGTGCAATAATGTAGTAAGAGCATTTAATGGGACAGAAAGAAAGGTAATGGGGAGGATTGAAATACCTCTTCAAATTGGGCCAAACACGTACGAAGTAGATTTCCTAGTAATGGATATTAGGCCCACTTATAACTGTCTGCTAGGAAGACCATGGATCCATTCAGCTGGGGCAGTACCTTCCTCTTTGCACCAGAAAGTGAAGCTGATAAATGAAGGGCTGCTGATCACGATTAATGCTGAGGAGTAAATAATCGCATCCATAACAAGCAATTCACCCTACGTGGGAATAGATGAGGAGGCTATGGAATGCTCGTTCCGCTCATTGGAGTTTGTCAATGCAACCTTCAGTTCGGAAAGGAGGAAAATACCGGTGCCTACAATATCATCGACCACCAGGATGGTTTTGAAATTGACAGTTGGAAAAGGAGCGAGACCCGGGAAAGGACTGGGAAAATACCTCCAAGGAAGAGTTGATGTGCCGATGCTAATAGAAAAACGGGATCGTTATGGCCTGGGATACAAGCCAGACGCAAAACAAAAGAGAAAAGAGTTGGAAAAGAGGCAAGAAAGAAGGAGGGCCAGACTAGCTGGAAGGGACATCTCGTGGGAACCCATGGTTTTCCCGCATATCCATGAGACTTTCGTCTTGGGAGAAGTGATCAACCAGCAGGAAAAGAAGCAAGGGACAATTGGAACCAAGGAAGTCATCGTAAAAGACCTAGGCGTTAATGCTATATCTGATGAAGGAAAGGAAGGGGATCCATCAAGGATTGGCCCGTGTGCTCCAGGAAGCACCTTGAATAATTGGACCGTGGAGGAACTCCCTATAATTTTTAAGATTTCCTCAAAGTAATGCTCGAAAACACCTATTGCTTTAGGCTTGAAAGCAATACGAATCTTTTTGTAAAAGGGGCCTATGGTCATTACTCAGTTATTTTAAATGAAAATGCATTTTCCATTCCTCTCCATAATCGTTCTTTAATTCAGCTTAATAAACCATTCACATATATCCAACGAATAAGATTAAATCTTCTTCAATAACATACTCATACACATACCACATAGTCATTCTTTCACAAATTCATTTCGCCTTTTGGACCTTTCTTTCATTCTTTGACAGATCCTAAGATATCAATAATATGAGCAATCCTGACGCTAACTTAGAACCCCACTTCGAGCAAGATATGTGTTTAGAAGAACTTCAGGACCTTGAAGATAATCAAGATTGCGATTTACCTTCGGATCTGTTAAGAATGATGGAACAGGAAGAAAGACAGATCCTCCCTCATGCTGACCCGGTAGAAGTTATTAATCTGAAACACGAAGATGAAGAGAAAGAGGTGAAAATCGGGACAAGTATCTCCGCAGAAAGCAGAAGGAGTCTGATCAAACTGCTTCAAGAGTTCCAAGATATTTTTGCATGGTCTTACCAAGACATGCCCGGCTTAAGTACTGACATTGTAGTGCATAAGCTTCCTATAAAGGAAGAAAACAGGCCTGTGCAGCAAAAACTTCGGAGGATGAGACCGGATGTGTTGTTAAAAATAAAAGAAGTCAGGAAACAATTTGACGCCGGATTCCTCCAGGTGGTTAAATATTCTGAATGGGTAGCTAATATAGTCCCCGTTCCCAAAAAGGATGGGAAGGTGCGTATGTGTGTAGACTATCGGGATTTGAATAAGGCTAGCCCAAAGGATAATTTTCCTTTGCCCCACATCGACACTCTAGTTGACAATACGGCAGGACATTCCCTGTTTTCCTTCATGGATGGCTTCTCTGGGTACAACCAGATAAGAATGGACCCTGAGGATATGACCAAAACTACTTTTGTCACACTGTGAGGAACATTTTATTACAAAGTGATGCCTTTCGGACTCAAAAATGCAAGGGCTACTTATCAGAGGGCTATGGTGACTCTGTTCCATGACATGATGCACAAAGAAATTGAGGTTTACGTCGATGACATGATTTTGAAATCTCAAACGGAGGAGGAACATGTAAGAATCCTGAGGAAGTTATTTGGAAGACTAAGGAAATATCAACTAAAGTTGAATCCAGCCAAATGCACTTTCGGAGCCACATCAGGAAAATTGTTGGGATTTATGGTCAGCAAAAAAGGAATTGAAATTGACCCGGATAAAGTCAAAGCTATACAGGAATTACCACCACCCAGCACTCAAAAAGAAGTTCGAGGGTTCCTAGGAAGACTAAATTACATCGCTCGGTTCATCTCACAGTTGACAGAGAAATGCGATCCTATCTTCCGCCTGCTTAGAAAGCGCAACCCGGGTGTATGGGATGATGAATGTCAGGAAACCTTTAATAAGGTCAAAGACTATTTATCCAACGCTCCCGTCTTGGTACCTCCGATTCCTAATAAGCCATTGATCATGTACTTAACAGTCTTTGAAAACTCCATGGGATGTGTACTAGGCCAACATGATGAATCCGAAAAGAAAGAAAGGGCGATATATTATCTCAGCAAGAAATTCACCGATTGCGAGACACGATATTCACCCATTGAGAAATTGTGTTGTGCACTCGTCTGGACTACATGTAGATTAAGACAGTACGTGCTATATCACACCACTTGGTTGATTTCAAAATTGGATCCTCTGAAGTATTTAATGGAGTCAGCAGCATTGAATGGGAGATTAGCTCGATGGCAAATCCTGCTCTCTGAATTCGACATAGTCTATGTCAATCAGAAAGTAATAAAAGGAAGTGTGATAGCAGATTTCCTGGCAAGTAGGGCTTTAGAAGACTATGAGCCTATAGACTTCGATTTCCTGAATGAGGATTTGATGTATGTTGCGGCCACAGAAAGGGCAATCACGGAAGAACGATCTTGGAAGATGAATTTCGACGAAGCCTCAAACGCCACAGGCAATGGGGTCGGGGCAATCTTGGTATCGCCAGAGGGAGATCATTACACTTTCGCCAGCAAGCTTGATTTTGATTGTACAAACAATATGGCTGAATACGAAGCATGTATATTGGGAATCCGTGCGGCCATAGAACGGGGAATCAAAATTTTGGAGATTTACGGAGACTCTGCACTGGTAATCTATCAACTAAAAGGAGAATGGGAAACAAGGGATTTCAAGTTAATGAATTATCGCAAAATGGTTCTCGAATTGATCACCAAAGTCGATGACGTCACATTCCATTACCTCCCGCGGGAAGAGAACCAGATGGCAGACGCTCTGGCCAATCTAGCCTCTATGACTAAGGTGAGTGGGATGGAAAACATGAAGCCCATTCAGATGAGTATCTATGAAGCACCTGCTCATTGTTGTAATATTGAGACAGAGGATGAAGAGGGGAAAGATGATCACCCGTGGTACCAGAATATTTTTCAGTTTGTGAGAGATCGAAAGTATCCCGAGCAAGCCTCAGAAAATGAAAAAAGAACACTATGAAGACTAGCCAGTGAATATGTTCTAGACGGGGAAATCTTGTATAAGAAGAGAAAAGATCAAGTGCTGTTAAGATGTGTGGATGTGATTAAAGCTAAAAAGATTTTAGAAGAAGTTCACAAAGGCATTTGCGGGACACACGCTAATGGTTTCATGATGGCCCGACAAATAATGAGGTTTGGATATTACTGGGCTAGTATGGAGGGCGATTGCATCAACTATGCCAAGAAGTGCCATAAATGCCAGATCTATGGGGACAAGATCCATGTACCTCCGTGACACCTTCATGTCATGACCTCTCCCTGGCCTTTTTCTATGTGGGGCATGGATGTCATCGGGCCAATTTCTCCTAAGGATTCCAACGGCCATAGATTCATCTTTGTGGTGATTGATTACTTCACTAAATGGGTAGAGGCAACCTCATACGCGAATGTCACCAAGACTGCGGTTAGTAAGTTCCTAAAGAAGGAAATTATTTGCCGATACGGGATGCCAGAAAGGATCATATCCGACAATGCCCTTAATCTGAACAACAGTACGATAGCAAAAGTTTGTGAACAGTTCAAGATTAAGCATCATAATTCTTCTCCCTATCGCCCAAAAATGAATGGGGCTGTGGAGGCAGCTACTAAGAATGTCAAGAAGATTGTGGCCAAAATGACTGAGACTTACAAGGACTGGCATGAAAAATTATCATTTGTCCTCTTTGCCTACAGAACTTCAGTCAGAACTTCTACTGGGGCAACGCCATTCTCGTTGGCATACGGTATGGAAGCAGTCTTGCCTATTGAGGTTGAAATACCTTCCCTTCGAGTCTTAATAGAGCTTCAACTTGACGAGGCTGAATGGGTCCAGGCTCGATATGACCAATTGAATTTAATCGAGGAAAAGAGATTAAAAGCCATTCGCCACGGCCAAATGTACCAGAAAAGAATGATGCGAGCTCACGACAAAAAAGTCCATCCCTGGGAATTCTATGAGGGAGATCTAGTTTTGAAAAATATACTTCCCATACATAAAGATTTTCGTGGGAAATGGATGCCCAATTGGGAAGGGCCCTACGTGGTAAAAAAGGCTTTCTCAGGAGGAGCTCTCATCTTAACAGAAATGGACGGCAAAGAGCTGTACAACCCCGTCAATTCAGACTCAGTAAAAAAATACTTCGCCTAGAAACAAAATGGGAATTGAGATGCAAACCCCGCAAAAAAAAAAAAAGGGATTTCAGGATGAAAATTCGCAAAGGGCGTCCTAGAACCAAGGGAACTTTGAGTTGAAAACCCACGAAAGGGCGGCTCAAGTCCAAGAACGGATCGACGAGAAAGAAGGAAGTTACAACTTGGAACATCAACATAGTACTCTAGGTCTTCTAGACACATATTTGAGCTAGAGTGATTCACAAGCAAGTTAGGCACAGAGTAGCTTATTTTGCGATACCTGGGGCAACCAATTTTTCTTTTCTTCACTGTATACTTGACAATCTTCTATTAATGATTATTTCCTTTGATCCTCCTTTGAAATTATTCCCTTCAATTCTCTTTTTAACAGGATTCTTGGAATACGACTTTGTTTCTGCTCAAATTTTGTCCGAGCATTTTGCATCTAAATAAACGAGTAATGAACTAATAAATCATACAAAAAGTTATGAGCGTTATTCTGGAATTTTTAGAAATTACAAGAAACTCGAAACAAGATCACCAAAGACAAGCTTGAAAGCAAGCACTTTTGGAACAACCCAGAAAGGACGGAGCAATACATCAAAAATAGAATTTGGGACAGGCGACAAACCATGCTGACTTGATTAGTAATAAGCAAACCTAATATTCATCATATACATTCATGCAAGTTGGGGGCATTTAATTCATTCTAAATCATGACATTCTCATAGAAACCCATAGAAGCATATTTCCCATGGTCACATCCCCGCCACCTGATGGGATGGACCAATAAAGACCATCAAAAGAGATACGGAGATTCAAAACCTTACTCTAATCACAGGGTAAATTACGATTATCCACAAAGCAGATTTGTCTTCCTGATGAGATACAGAGAAACGGATCGAAACAGTGATGGGATCATCTTCCTGATGAGACACTGAGAAGAAAACCCAAACAAGGCTCGAAACGAGCAAATGATGAGATACGAAGAAGTGAACTAGATTCGTATTCCTGATGAGATACAGAGAAACGGATCGAAGCAGTGATGGGATCATCTTCCTGATGAGACACTAAGAAGAAAACCCAAACGAGGCTCGAAACGAGCAAATCTTCCTGATGAGATACGGAGAAGTGAACCAGATTTGTCTTCCTGATGAGATACAGAGAAACGGGTCGAAACAGCGATGGGATCATCTTCCTGATGAGACACTGAGAAGAAAACCCAAACGAGGCTCGAAGAGAGCAAATCTTCCTGATGAGATACGGAGAAGTGAACCAGATTCATCTTCCTAATGAGATACAGAGAAACCGATTGAAACAGTGAGCATCTTCCCGATGAGACGTTGAGAAGGAGACCCAAACGAGGCTTGAAGCAAGTAGATTTTCCAAGATGAGGTACTGAGAAGTGAACCAAATGCATAAGCGAATTGAGACAGCCGACGTGGCCAAACCACACCCACGCTCGATGTGAGCGAATCTTCGAACCCCCAGCTTCCTGATGAGACACTGAGAAGCAGGTCGAAGGAATAAAGTGGTTAACTTCCTGAGGAGATACTGAGAAGAAGGCCAAGTCAATGAGACCCGACTCAGAGACTACGGTGATGAACTCTAATTTCAAGAGAATGGAATGAAATCACAGTAGCAAATTTTGTCTTTTTGAAGTTATCTAAGAGCAGAATGAAATTACAACATCAAAAATGAAGAGAAGCTGATTAAGCGACAGACGTAAAGCAAAGGGTGGATCAATTGAAAAAGAATGTCAAAGAGATGAGACCGGACAAATTGGGCATCCTTTTGAGTCTTTGCTACGTTCCTGCTACACAGCAACAAGCAAAGAGGGGCAGCTGTTGAAGCCCAAATTTGGTTGGACTAGTTGGAAATTGAATTTAAGTTTATTTTAAATTTAAATTTATTTGAAATTTAAATTTATTATAAAATTAAATTTAGAAAAGTCCGATTACAAAAAAAAAATCCAAAACAAATGGCCCAGTTACAGATGGCCCAAATACAAATGGCCCAGTTACAGATGGCCCAAATACAAATGGTCTAATTATAAAGTGCCCGAAAGCCTAAACTACAGTGTTGCTGTTGTTGCCTCCCCTTCAGCCAATCGGAGCGGCCACGTCATCAGCAGTTGGTCATCATCTTCAGCCCCAACTTGCACTGCCACTGACTGCTACCGCCACTGCCGAACCTGCAAGAAGAGAAAGCAGATTAGATATGCATTTAGTTGCATAAAACGAAAGAGAATCATTGTAAAACAGATTATAAAAGCCAAATGAATGATCATTTGGGGGGGTTGGATTTTGAGTATTAAGAAATTAGCATACAGTATGTACTAATATTCCAGAGTTTAATTCAAAGCAAGGTTATTTGAATAGGCACAAAGGCAACAGAAGGCAAACCAGATCACAACACTTAAGCATTAAAGCATCCAGGTATACTCAGTAAATATTTATCATCATTTAAAGCCTTTTCAGTTTCGATGCATGCATTCAATACCCACTACTGTTACTCATACATTTTTACTTTTTCAAAACGTTTCAATAACCTTCGTTAATATTAATAACTGTTTTAATGTTAATAATATTACTAATGACCCCATTAATATTAAATAATTTTTTCTTAAAAATCATTAATAGTAGTAAATGTTTTAATAATAATTATTATTAATTAATAATTAATAAAAAAAGAGAACGTGAAGAGTCAGAAGACTTATCTTCGGTCGGCCCCTAGCTGCGGCACCGAAAATCGAGCCCCAATCGAACGCCGCCTACACCTCGTCGTGCTCGAACATGCAAAAAAAAAAACAGAGGAACATTAGGAATCAAGAACGGATTTAAAATATGAACGGTTTTAAAAAAAACTCGACAAATCTAGAGATTTTTAAAAAAAAAGGAGAACGATCTTTTTCTTTTTTCGTCGAAAAAAGACCGAACCCTTTTGGATCTAGGCTAGATCGGGTTCGATCTAGACCTAGACCCCTTTTTTTAAAAAGATGAAAAGAGAAAGATTGAAACTTTTCTTACCAAGAACTACGGCGCGTGAACGGCGAAACCCAGCGAACAGAGAGCGATGCAGGCCATCGGGGTACCCGGTGACCGCGCGTGGCTGTGGGTGAAGCGCGTGTGACGGGGTCGACGTCCGCGCATGATTGGTGAAGGCAGCGGTGCGCACACCGGAGAACCCAGGCGACGACTCGAGAGGGCCACGCGCGGGGATCGACGGCGCGCGTAGGGCCCCACGCGACGGATAGCGACAGGTTTGGCCGGCCGGAGTTTGGCTGACCACAGATGGCTGTTGAGAGAAAATGGGGAGAGGCTTTGCCCTTTTTTTTTGAAAACCGAAAAAATGAAGAAGAGACTCGGCTTTGCAAAGGCCTGAGGGTTTAAATACCCCTGCCAAAACAGGCAACGTTTTGGTAGAAGTATTTCGGGCAGAACGGCATAGTTTTGTTGAAGTATCCACGTCCGACCCGAATTCTGACCCGACCCAACTTAGGATCTGCGTGTTTTTGAAGGAAGGGTTATTTATGCATTCGCTCCATCTGCTTTTTCCAAAATTTTCAAACAGGTCCTTCTCAGACTTTTAATTAAATCTAAATTGGCCTAATAATTTTCAAGGTTCTTCAAATTAGCCCCTCGACCTTTTAAAAGCACCAGGAGCTGCCACATGTCATTTTTTTTGGTTTATTTAGTAAGCAGTCCCCTTTGTTCCTGTTTTGTTTTAAATTAATCATTAAATCAAGTTCATTTTAATTTCAAAATTGCCCCAGACACACAATGTGTCAAAATTAAAAAATTATTTACGTTATATGACAATATTTTTCTCATATCAAAATAAAATTCTCTGCATATTAATGCAATAAGATTATTACTATTTGTCTCTTTCTTGTACTTTACTTGTTTTAGCTTAATCAAGATTTATGATTTGGTTTTACATTGTTGAGAGGCCAAAGATTTTGAGTTTGTGCTCGATCCTAGATTTAGTAATTTTGATACAATTATGATGTGTAAATATAACATAATATTATATAAGCAAATAATACAAACATAATATTATATGAAATATAATGGAAATTAATATAATATAAATTATATTTTGAAATGAATATAATATAAAATTATGAGCTTACAAAAATTTGAATTATTATATTATAATCATTATATGTGAAACATTATGTAAATACGTATATTATCAAATCACAACAATGTTATATATTTATATATTTATACGAATATTTATTTATAGAATTATTATATATTTATACGATATTTTTATAACTTGTCGATTCATCTAATGTTATAAATTATTTTTGTCAATGTTTATCATCCATTATGATTTTTTAAATTTATTTAGATAAATTTCATAGTAATTAAATTTTTAAAAATAATTTATTATATATTATTTTTAACTGAATATATGATTATAGATTGTGTGTTTCAAAGGGTAAATTAATATTTTGATTCATTTGTAAATTTAGAATTTACATTCGATTGATAAAATAAAATAAAAATATTTTAATAAGTACTCTCACTACAATAAGAAAAAGCCCATTTACTGACAAAAGTCTATACCTACGGTTTAAAGTTGTGATTAACCGGTGTATACCAACAGATTTTGTTTTGTCAGTATTTTATTGTATTTACCAACAGATCAAAACTCGCCGTATAGATTAAACTTAATTCTGACGGACATCAAATTCCGTCACTGTAGATGAATCTTCAACCGACGGATGTATTGTATGTCAGTAAATGCATGGATGAGAAAGAAACGCGGCTCCTGGCTGTCGTAAGCCTAATCTTCTCTGCCATTCTCTTCGTTGAACTCTTCTCTACTACCTTATTGTCCGCTCAAATCCCTAATTTCCCAAGAGTTTCAGATATGATATTATAACAGGATCAGAAGCGATGGGCATGGAAGAGAGCATAATGAATCATGGTATGGGAGTTAAATGCATGTGGGCAACGGGAAGTTCAACCTTTTGGATTTGGTGATATTCTCTTAAGCTACTTTTTCCAGCCACTCTTTTTTTCCATTTTCGTTTGAGGAAAAAATAACTTTTTTTTTTTGTTTCGAGATTTTAAGAACGAGGCTCTCTTCATTAGGGTTGAATCAACAAACTTGGGAAGGTGATTGGTTTTAGTTTTTTCTTTACAAGTACTTTCCTTAAGTATAGAGTTGTATGGAACTTTGATTTTTTTTTCTTTTTTTTTGAAATTATGAAATTGAGAAAGATTTTTTTACAAGGGAGAAGAAATGGTGGAATTCTTAACTTTGGCATGCTTGTGCGGGTCCTTTAGTGCCTCTTTCTCCTGTTGGAAGCTGACTTGTTTACTTTCCCTAAGGTCCAAGTGAACAAGTAAGTATCCATGCATCATTTCTCATGTTTTCTTTCAAATTCGATTCTCTTCCATATAAGCTCAAGAAAATAGTCTACGAGCAGAAGCTTTTTACTGATTATTCAAAGTTTAAGATGCCATGTAAGGATGAAATATAATTTATTTTCCGAGTGATATGTAGTGATATAATTTCCTTGGGCCCACTATTTCAGTATTTCTGAATTTATTCCCTCTTCTCTAGTTGTTAAGGCATGAATTGCGAGTCGAACAGCTGAAGCTCTTCAAAAGGAAAACTAGTCTATAAGGAACTATATATTTTTGTTATGGTACTTGCTATTATTGGCCCAAAACCAGAATCGATTCAGACCGGATTCTATCGAGCTCGCAAATAGAGCTCTCTCATGGTGATTGGTGTTCGCAGGGTGGACACATACATTCTCCTGCGAAGTCACATGTGAGATTGTGCATGAGACCACATAAACACGTGTTAAGTCTAGAGTAGGATACATGTTAAGTCTATATGAATTATATTTTATTGATATAAAACAATTGCAATTTCATTTAATTTGATCTTAGATGTCTTATAATATATGTTTTTTACATTTACAATTATAATTGTTACGGATTATTTAAAAAAAAAATTGAACTAGGCCTACATTAACGGAAAATTTGAACCTATATTGACGAGATGATCATTGAAAATACCGACAGATGAATCGGTAGGTAAATCTCTAGAAATGTTGTTGGGGTAGCATGCATCTTGACAGTGCTTTTAGTGATGGAAAAATCCATCAGAAATCAGATGAAAGACATTTACCAACATTTTTTACCGTCAGTAAAATGTTATACAGGCCAATGTTTTCATGACAGTCTAAAGTTTGTCTGAAACATCCTATTCGCCCGTTGGTATAGGATTTGGTGTGCTATACTAAGATTTTAGGATTTTAATGACCGTAATTTTACATCCAAAAATGGCATTTTCTTTAGTGTCTATTTTATTTTTAAAATGTTATATTTAAAGAATTTGTCTTATTGTCGGACTATAAAATAGACATATTTAAATAAATTAATCCATAAAATCACTCGTGGATTGATATGGATTATTTAAATTATTTATTTCTTGGGATTCAACCTATTTTTTTTAAATGTTCAGACTCATCATGTGTGTATATATAACATTTTATCCTAAATTTATAGATTCAATTAAGTGTAAAATCAAATAATCAGATTAAAGCTAAGTTAATAGTGAATTAAATCTTATCAGTTTGTTTAGTTACTTGATGTGTATACCGAATTAAAAGTTCATCATTATAAATTCATCCTTACTCTTTCTATGAAGATTATATGTAATGCCTCAAAAATATTTTTGGTGTTCTGTATGGGATTGTTTTGATAATTTTAACAATATCCTATGAGAAACCTAGTTTCATGGGTTTATTTATTTTTATACCATTGAAAGCTCATTAGAATGCATTTTGATACATTTTTAAAGTGTAGATTTCAATCGGATAAAAATGCGAGTCAAAGAGTAAAATGGTAATTTTCTCCCAAATACATTTTGGTCATACGAGACAAAAATATGAGTAAATATTAGAGTTTAGAGTGATTTGTGGTGATGGAATGAAATTTTTGACTTTTCAACCCAATTCTTTAATGTTGGAAAAATATGGGCCACATGTTTGAATAAATTTTGACTATTTGACTCTTCCTGACTTTTTTAATTGGTAAAAGATGAAAAGAATAGGACAAAAATGCCTTATTCACCGGCCATAGCAGTCAACCACACTTGGGGGAGGAGACGACACTATTTTTCTAATCTCTTTCAATTTTCAACCTTTCTCTCTCTAATTTTCTTGCATTTTCTTGCATTTTCTTGCAAAACCACCTTATAGAAACCATATTTGAACCAAAACTCATCATCATTCTCTTCACCCACATACCTAGGGTTTGAGTTCTAGTGTGGGAAGGTTGAGCTAAAGGGAGAAGAAAGAACTTTTGGTAAGGGTTCATGATTTTTTAGCATTCCATCATCCCTTTTCATGTTTAAATGCTTTGGAATGGTTGTTAAGCCTTTATTATGATTAATAAATTTTATTTTAACATCGTTTTGGGAAAATTGTTTATTTTGTATGTATTTGAAGAGAAAAATGTTACTAGAGGTGGTTTTAGCAAGGGAAAAGAAAAAGGTGATGGATTGAAGGCCTTGGAGAAAGCTCCAACCATTTTTGTTGCTTTTGGGAAAGTTAAGTTCTCATGCAACTTATTGCACTTCCATGTTGTTTTGTGTACGAGTTAATTTAATGTATTATTTGAATGTGAAATTATGGTAGGAAAATTAATTTAGTTATCATGTAAGATGAAATGAAAACATGATTGATGTTTTAAAAGGTATATTTATTGGTGGTGATAATCAGAAAATTGAAAAAAAATATTTTATATGTGTACAATGACATGATTGACTTGTATAATGTGAATGGATGTTGGGTTTATGAGCTATGTAAAACGGAAAACATGAATGCCTATGAGTGTTGTAACTTTAGACAAATAAATTTGTTGATAAATGTTCACTCTGTTTTTGTTCACATGTAAACTTGGTAGAAAGGTTAGGATACGGTTGGCATTCTAATTAGGGTCATATGCCTATTTATGTATGGGTTATTATAGAGTTAGAGCAATATCGTGTCATTCGATGGTTTAACATTTGTTTTGGATCATTAGATGTACATTATCTCTTCGGAGACTATCTTGGTTTGGCGGAGGGATGTACATGATGCCCTTGGGTTTACACTTATGTGCTTTGGTGTGCTGTAGTTCTATGCTCTTATCAGAATTCTTGGTGTGGTGGTTGACTCCTTTTTGTCCAAGTCCATTTTACTAAGATTATATTGGGTGAAGAATTTTATATGGTTAGATACTTGATCATGGTAAACAAATATTAAATGGTTATACTATGAATTTAAAGAAAAACTAAAGTCTTTACATGTGTTGCCAATATATATATATATAATTGTGTTCCATGAAATGATAAGAATATATGTGTTACTCTAATTGTTGGTTGACATGTTTATAAATTCTTATGCTTAACTTGCCTTATGTGATGTAGTTGAGAATAATGTAGTAAGTATTTATGTAATTATGACATTTGGTATGCTGACCTTCAATAAAGAAAGTACAATGAATTTCATTTGAACTTACTAAGCATTATTTACTTACACGCAATTTTTTATGCGCATAGATTGTTGATTCAAGGAGACTTGAAGCCTAGCTCAATCTGTGACTTCACACTATCAACGTATACCTACAAGAGTATGAAAATGACATATTTTTAGTTGTGGTATGTACTAGATGTCTACATAAGTAAATATGTTAATTTCAATTACTTGGTCTTTGAGTTGAATATTGTAAAAATTTGAGCTTGCAAGCTACACTTGTTATTTCATCATCTTATCCTTCTTTTTGTAAGTTGATGATATGTATGGTTACTAATATGCCACAATTTGTTGTGGCAAATTAGAGTCATATTGGCACTTAATGAACTTGTTTTCTATTTTTCTTAGATTATTTTGTTATGTTTTTCATTTTTAGTAACTTATATTTAATTTTAGTAAAATAAGTGTTTTTACCCATATTTTGTCTATGAAATGACCTAACGAGCCAATACGGGCCTAGGTAAAGACTAATATGTCGATCTAGTGTGTAGGACATTGTTTTCAAGCTAAGAATGCAAAGGACGACGACAACGGCATGTGGTGTCGCAGCACCACACTTCGAAGCCAAGAAAGTCACTTATAAAGTACAATGTCATGACATCGGAGCGACATAATGCAAGAATAAATTGAAGGTGTTTTCGTCTACACAACATATCTTATTCAACTTTAAGGTTTATAATTGACCTAGTTATAGCAGAACATTTGGCTACAAATATGGATAAGTGAACCGTTTAAATTAAAATTTAGGATTTTATTTTAGTTTTATTCTAATTTAGTCCTTTACTTACAAAAACATAATTCTTTTCTTGTTCTAACTTGGACTAGATTTGGACCCAAACTTTTGTTTATTGTGTTTTTATTAATTTCCTTTTGGTTTTCAATTGCAATTGATATTATTATTTTGACTTTGGTGAGCAAATCAATATTGAAATGGAAGAGAGAGAGAGAGAGATTCTGTTGTGTGTTATAAGCTCAAAAAAGGTTAGAAATTTTTTTTACCTATTCAACTGGTGACAAGTTAATAACAATGTTTCTAAAGGTTTACCATAATCTCTCAAGTATGGTTATATAGTTTGGTGCACGTGGGTCCCATTGTTAGATTAAAAAATTTTAAGTGTTAACAAAAAAAAATGTAATATATAACAATATTTCTAGTTTCCCACCGTTTTGTAATTTGAAGGGTTATATTATAAAGAAATAGAATTTTATGTATATATTAAAAATATAATATAAAATATTATTTGAAGTATTATTTTAAAAATATTTAAAAAATGTTTTTAAAATAACAATTTAAAAACATTTAAGTAATTTCTTATCAACTTGGTAACCGTTTTTGGAATTTTAAATGGTATATTTAAATATAATTATAAAAATATATAAAATATAGAATTTTATATATACTTCTAAAAATTGAAAATAATAGAAATTAAATTTATTTTAAAAACATTTTAAAATTTGGATTTAAATATTTTATATAGGTTTTAAATAAATTAAATAGAAATTAATATGTTTTTAAATTCCATAATAAAATTTGTAGTGCTATATGAAATGTCTAACTGAAAGCATAATTAATAATTGGTTACAACATTAAATGTTGTGGAAAACCATTAGAAAATTTGGTACATATTAACCAATTCATAAATAGCTAATAAATACCCAAATATTTAAGGGATATAAAATTTTGTAACGAATACCAAAATATGCATAAGAGATGTTGACATGTGTAAGAACCTTTGTGAAATCAAAAGGAAATTTGGTATTTGGTTAGTATTTTGTTATCTAGGAGAAACCATTTGCTATTTCCTTCGAGAGATTGGTTTGCATAAGTAATTTCAATTTATGATAAGTTCAGATGACGATAATTCAAGTTCAGAATTATTTGCAAAAGGTCATTACCGAAAAAAAACCTAAAAATATAGATGAGTTAGAATGAGATAAGTTTGATGAGAAGACTCTGTTTGCAATTTTGTTTTGCCTGACGAATGATATGTTGCAAGAGGTACTTTCAGAGAAAACAATAACAGGCTTGTGGAGAAAGTTAGAATCTCGATATATGACAAAGTCTCTGGCTAATTGTTTGGGGCTAAAGCAACAATTGTACACATTTCGTATGAAAGAAGATAACTCTATTAGGGATCACATTACTGAGTTTGTTTTTCTCTTGATTGATATAAATAACGTCGAGGTTCAAATTGATCATGAAGATCAGACCATGCTATTATTGTGCTCCTTGCCCCTTTTATATAAGTCTTTCAAAGAAACCTTGATTTATGAGAGAAATAAGCTCTCATTCAAGGAAGTGAAGGGAAACTTGTTGAGAAAATACAAACTCAACAATGATTTTGGTTCAAATACCAGCTCAGATTGGAAACCCTTGATATTTTTTGTGGGAAGAATGATTGGTTCGATTTCGTGGAATCGAGACAAGGTATGTGGCTACTATTGCAAAAAGAAAGGTCACATTAAGGCAAATTGTTACAAGCTGCAAAATAGAACTGGAGTGCTACTGAGAGCAACGAGGATGAAGTAACTAATGCTAATATGGCCGAAGACAAGGGTGATAATTGGTTTTGGTGACAACGATTGGAAGGTCTAAGTCTACGTCCGAGTGAATCTTGGATTCAGGGTGTTCTTTCCACATTTTTCCCAATAGGGACTGGTTCTCCACATATAGTTTAGTTGAAGGTGGAGTTGTGCATATGGGGAATGAATCACTCTCTAAGATTACTGATTTTGATATCGTTCAGATTAAGATGCACGATGGAAATATAAAGACACTATTAGTTGTCACGTATGTGCCTGATTTAGAGAAAAAACACATCTCCTTGAGAATGTTGGACTCGAAAAATTGCATAATTATTATCGAGTCAAAAAACATTAGGGTCTCTTGTGGAGCTCTCGTTTTGATGATTGGTCAAAAGAATGACAGTCTATATGTTCTTCAAGGTTCAACCGTGACTGGTGTAGCAACGATTTCCTCAACAATTACAGAGTCGACTCGACATCAATCTAAGAAATTGGACTCTTTTAGGTTAAGTAGTGGATTTGCTATTAAGATTCATTCAATTTTCAAATCCAAACTCTAGTTTGGACTTGGTAAATATATTGGAAAGGTTTAGTTAGGCTCGGAAAAAGAGATATGAGAAAATACGAGTTAATGTGAAGATTTGTGGAGTATGTCTTGTATTTTCGAAGAAACAGATGACGATGTTGTGATGAGGAGGATCATGAAATTTGTCAAATCCTAAAAATTGGGTTAGTCGATCGAATACCGAAATTAGGTTCATAGTAATAATTAAGTAAAAATATTAAAAATAATAAGCAGGATTAAAATTCAGGAAGGAAAATTAAAATTAAGTGTTCTTTGGACTGGTTTGAAAAAAAAGATGGAAATCCAAAGTGATTAAAAAGGCAATTGCCCAAGTTTTGAAAGAAAAAATGGTTGGCTATTTAAACATCCCACCGTCACTTTCCCTCATTCATCTCTCCCATATGAAATCTCTCTAAAAATCTCAATCTAAGTTTTCCTTTCAAATTAGCCACGCACTCAAACTCTCTAACCTCCCAAACACAAAAATAATCTCCAATTTCAAAGAAAAAACTATGATCAAATTTTTCATTGTTCTTCTCACGTTTATCCTTGAATTAGATCCATAGTTCGTCATTTTTAACAAATTGAGATAACATTTTGACTTTTTATGATCAAACAGTGTGTAACACCTCGAAACCTGACTTAGAAGTTTCGATCGGATTTCGGAGGTCACATGGACCACCGAAGTGATCCTAAAACAAAATCAAAACAATTTCATAAAATTTAATAAAATTAACTTTGCTTTATTTGAGCTAAATTACTTGACAAAATTAAGCGTTGACTTTTGTAATCCAAATCAAATTTTTTTTTATAGAACCCAATCAAATTTAATAATACAAAATACTGACGTTTTGAAAATACTTGCAGCGAAAAATACGATATTTACGTTTAAATGGAAATCATAAATCATAACTGCATATTTGAACAACTTAAGTTGAAAATACATAAATAAAAAGAGTAATTTGGATGATCGAAAACCATGTGTGAAAAATAATAAATCCAAATTAATCACGAAGATTCAAAATCCATATCATAGTCATGCAAAACTTATTTGAAAATCCAATAAAACATAACTGAGAGAATCCGAGTTGCTGAGTCCAAGCCCTATCTACACGAATTACCTGAAATGAGGGCAAACTAAAGGGGGGTAAGCTACACGAGCTCAGTGTGAGTCCAAAACAAAAGTAAATAGTAAGTGACAGAAGAACTAAATCAAATATGCGGAAAAGTATATACAGACAACATACAAAATTCTTGAATTGGCAGTTAGATATATAAAAATTTCCATTAACATACAAAACACAATACAATAATCCAAATCATTTCACAAATATCCTAGCGTTCACACAAACAAACATATATTGATATGTGAAATGAATGCAACAAGTAAAAATCTCACCCAACCAACCAAAACACCACTCCGACCATCGTTCACACCACAATTGAGCTATGATAGTCCCATCCACCCTGCACAACACAAAGGTTATGGGAGGCCCATCCACCCTACACACTACGATAGTGGATCCAAGCTATTCAAATAGAAATATGCAGCTGAGTATATATATATATTGCGGACGTATCGCTATGAGATTAATTTTCAGTTTGACTGTAAAAACAGACTTCCTTCTCTTCACAACCAAAACTCCATATTTTTGTGCAAATGAAAAAAAAAGCACACAATATGCAAACGGACATACAAAAACAGGAATACACATATTCGATTGAACATATTCATAATAAGAAATACTTGTATTCAGTTATAACGTAGCAGACACGCTAATCGAAATGTCACGATTATCACATCCCAAGCTCATACGAAGGTCAAAACTAATTTACCACACCACAAATGCATTTATGCAAATCACGAAATTTATTACACAAAATCATTTCTAATTACGAGTGTTAAAGAAACACACAATCAAGGCCCTAAAACAAATCAGAAGATTGAACTAATTCTTTTGAAGCACTAAAACATTAATGAAAACTACACTGATTAGCGGTGGAACTTTAGCATAAGAAAATGAAGACTACAACAATGAACTGATAAAGCCAAGGTGCATATTCTAGCCTCAGTTATAAGTTTTTTTAATCGAAGAAATTTCCAGCTCGACATAGCTGCTAAAGCACCTAATTCCTGTTAAAACACCTCAAGATAAAAAATATTTCCCAAGAAAAGCTCTCCAATAGCTAAGTAAAAATTTTATTCCCTTCCAGACTAATTCAACATTGAATAATTTTGGGAGAAAAAAAAGGAAATCTGAGCAGCAACGTATCAACATGGAAGTAACTACATATGTAAATCAAGATGTCATGGCCACCAAATCTATTCCTTTATAAGCAATAGTTCGAGAGTAGCATATGGGTGAAAATGCAAGTAAAAATTTTAAATTAAGTGGAAATCTTTCACTTTCCTTAAGGAAAAAATTGAGAGAGAGAAAGAGAAACACCTTTTGAAGAACATAAATAGATTTAGTCGTCATTTATAGGTAATTAACACAAATGAATTAAACAAATAAACAACAGTTAAAATAATTAAACAACGTATCTATCGAAACCAAATGATTACCCCTAGCATATAGCTATAGGAATTAGCCGACTTATGAACAATCATACAATTTTACAGTCAACACCAAAACATACAAAAGTTAGAACCCAACACACCAATCACATATTATTAGAAAACACATATTTGAGAAACGAATCTAAGGTGCTAAGAATCGATCAAAGCCCCTTAATCACATTAATTTGAATTCGTTTAAAAAATATTGATAGGCGAAGATGCGAATTAAAGGACAAAGAATCAAAAATTTAAGTAAAAGAAAAATATTTGAGGAATATAGCTAGCAAGAGTGGCACAAGAACAAACAAAGAGATGGAAGGGAACATGAAAACTACATCAAAATAAAAAGTGTAAAACCCATTTTATATACCTATACAAACTCAAACTCAAATAAACTAGTAAAAGAAAATGTTCATTTATTGTAGTAGAAGATAATCAATCAGTTCCGCGATGAAAATGAACTAGTTAATAAGTTCAAATAAACAAACTCAAATAATTCGTTTTTCTTTTAAGTTCTAGGACATCCTATGATTCGTAGCATACTTTTTGTGGGGGAATTCTTTGTATTTTTTATCGATGTATCTAACTTATTGTAAATATCAATTATTATTTATTATTACATATTACAATAATTGATATTTTGAGAAAAATATTACTATAATGAAAAAAAGAATTCTTTTATTTTTCATTATAGTAACTCGGTGAGATCATTTGATTACTTCTAACTTCGAAATTTGAATATTTTTGAAATAGTTGCGAAAGATTAAAAAATTAAGAATAGAAAATTCCAGTTAACTTTGTAATCTCTCGATTTTTTTATTACCCCTTTTCAATCAAAAGAGATAAGAGCTGGTGAATCAGAAACCATTAATTAAGAAAGAATAACAAAAAAGTTTTTGTGGAGCATGCATATCAATATTCATGGATCATACCTTTTGTTCCGCTTCCCATTCCTATTTTAATAGGAGTGGGACTCCTACTTTTTCCGACGGCAACAAAAAATCTTCGTCATGTGTGGGTTTTTCCCAATATTTTATTGTTAAGTATAGTCATGATTTTTTCGATCGATCTGTCTATTCAGAAAATAAATGGAAGTTCTATCTATCAATATGTATGGTCTTGGACCATCAATAATGATTTTTCTTTCGAGTTTGGCTACTTTATTGATTTACTTACTTCTATAATGTCAATATTAATCACTACTATTGGAATTTTTGTTCTTATTTATAGTGACAATTATATGTCTCATGATCAAGGATATTTAAGATTTTTTGCTTATATGAGTTTGTTCAATACTTCAATGTTGTGATTAGTTACTAGTTCGAATTTGATACAAATTTATATTTTTTGGGAATTAGTTAGGCTTTTGGTTCACACGACCCGTTGCAGCAAACGCTTGTAAAAAAGTGTTTGTAACTAATCGGATAGGCGATTTTGGTTTATTATTAGGAATCTTAGGTTTTTATTGAATAACGGGAAGTTTCGAATTCCAAGATTTGTTCGAAATATTTAATAACTTGATTTATAATAATAAGGTTCATTTTTTAAATGTTACTTTATGTGCCTCTTTATTATTTGCCGGCGCAGTTGCTAAATCTGCGTAATTTCTTCTTCACGTATGGTTACCTGACGCCATGGAGGGGCCTACTCCTATTTTGGCTCTTATACATACTGCCACTATGGTAGCTGTGGGAATTTTTCTTATAGCCCGCCATCTTCCTCTTTTTATAGTTATACCTTACATAATGAATCTAATATCTTTGACAGGTATAATAACAGTTAGGATGAATTGAGACGGTATTTTGTAAATACGTAATTATCTTGAATATATTAACTATTTCTTTATTTTTCGATCGCCTGGAAGGGACTCCTACTTTTTTCGACGACAACAAAAAATCTTCGTCGTATGTGGGCTTTTCCCAATATAGTTATGATTTTTTCGGCCGATCTGTTTATTTAGCAAATAAATGGAAGTTCTGTCTATCAATATGTATGGTCTTGGACCATCAATAATGATTTTTCTTTCGAGTTTGGCTACTTCATTGATTCACTTACCTCTATTACGTCAATATTAACTTAGATTGATCTGGGCCAGAAGCAGACCTACGTCAAGATAACCCTTCCCCTCTTTGAAACACTTTGGAAGCGCTCTTGTATCAGTAATGAATCAGAGCACACGGAACCGTCTTCTTTTTTTTTTTTGTTAGAAAAAAATATATATACGGTAGACTAACTGATATTTCTATCAGTTAATGAAAGAGCCCAATGCAAAAAAAAAAAAATGCATGTTGGGTCTTTAAAATAGACCAAATTATTTTGATAATAATCAGTTCGATCTGTTTTACCGAGAATATCTACAGTTCGAGTCTGTATAGTCCTACATTTTCTAGTTTTCAATTTTATTTTATTAATTTTAAATATTTATTAAATTAAGAAAACTGAAATGAAAATAATATTCTTAAAACTAAAGCAAACTAAAACAATAAAGAATATCAAAATACAACTAAAAATAAAAAATAATTGTATAGTTTTTTCCTAATTATTGTATTCTTTGTTGATTGGAACTGGTCGCTTCTAATTGCTTGGTTAAAATCATTCTCATAAGCTCGCTCACAGTATAATCCTGAAAACAAAAGCACATTTCAACGGATCCAATCGCTCTTTTTTTTTCTTGGATAAGAATAAAATAAACAAAATCCCATTTTTTTAATTAATCCTCGTGGGTAGATTGATTTTAGATTGATTCTATATAAATTAAATTCCCCTCTTTTCCAGTCCGTAATCAAAGAGTTAGTGAGATTTATTCGGTATACCACCAAATTTTGATGAATCCTTAGAGTCAAAATTATGACATGAACCTAGTAAAAAAAGCAAAAGAAAAGAAAATAAAGAAACAGAACGTGAGGGTAGCAAAAACAAATTGAGAAAAACGTGGGTATAGGGATGTTTGGGAAAGAAAATAAATTAAATTAATTAAAACTTACTTATCTAAATATAAAACAAGAAACCAAATCCTATCCCACTAACAAACCAGATTTTTTTAAAGAGTTTGAATTAAATTCAAACTCATCCACAAAGGCAATACAGATATTAGCATAAAAATATTTCCATTTGCCCGCGCAAAGATTCAAACACCAAACCACGAAATAAACTAACATCTTACCACTGAATTAATAAGCTCATTCTATTTTTAAAGTGCATATATAAAAAAAAGTAAAACCTAATTGAAGTCTCTTGACTCACAAGCAAATCTCAATTCTCCTAACCCCAAAATTGGGACGTTACACAGTGCATGTTGTTAATTCAATTAGAATTTTACTTGATTGTATGGAGATTTTAATAGATCTTAACATTTTTAAACCAAACTTTTGATTCAAAAATGGTGAATCCAAAAATCTTAAGTAAACCTATTATTTTAAAGTGATTTTTGACTCATTTTGAATTAATTAAATGATATATCAACTCAATTTAATAGATCGTTAACAAATTTTTAAGAATCAAACATTTTCCTTGTTTTAAATGTTCATGAGAGCTTGATTTTCTGAAAAGTTAAATTTAACTAATTAGATGAAATTGACAGCTTACATTTGTAATTAAATGAAATTTAGGATGTTTGAAATCAAATTCGAGGTTTTAAAACGAAGATTTGGCAAGTAATCTCTTATTTCGGCAAAACTAGTTAATTTTTGGTAGTAATAAGAGAGTGTAGATCTACGATTTTGCTATGGTTTGGATGCGAATAAGGCTGTAATTAACGAGTGTGTAATATTTTTATTATGTATGCAATGTTCCAGATCAATCGAGAACTGATATAGACTCTATAAGTAATTTGGTGTGTTAGGAGATCCGCTTATCCATTGCATATATGTTTATACATGTTTCTTAATCACAATATGCCAATATATCAATATGATTGATAGGAGTTATGCTTAGTTCTATTCATGAGTGAATGATATAGTAAAAGCTCACACTCTTATATATATTTTACATATAAATAGCTAGTTTGTTGGAGAAGACGTGAGCCATCCAAGTGATCCAATGCAAGGCCAAACTTTATTGAGTATATGTTTTGTTTTCTAGTTCAATAAGGATGGCAATGTGGGATTTACTTAGGGAGTTAGACTTTGATATTTTCTTGGGTTGTAATGGACATTTTAAGAACTGTTTATGAACATTTATAACTGACTTTTGATCATTGATTGCTTGAGAATATTGATTTTGAATATGCATGTTATGATGGTTTGAGTTGCATGATAAATGATTTGTATGTCTGTAGGTGAATAAGGATATAGATGTTTTTAGTCCATGTTGGGTGTTGTAGGAAGTTTTAAATGACTTATTGGTACGAAATAGACCTTTGATACACATAAAAATGTTGGTAATGTAAAATTGTTATTATTTTATGAAGTTAGGAATTTCATACTAGCATAACTATTTGTCTTGGATGTCGAATTGTGTGTTGGTAAGTTTTGAAGTGTGCGAGAATGCTTTATAAGATCTATGCATGTTATATTATATGTTGGATTAAAGAAATTAGGCTAAATGCATGAATTGTTATGCTTGTTAATGTGATAAAGTGTCGTATGCAGTTTTGGGTTGTATCTGCAGAAATTGCAGTTTTGGGTTGTTAATGTGATAAAGTATCATATGTAATAACGTTGGAATGATATCATGACGAGGGATCGACGTCACGGCGAGGATTGTCGCGTGGTCGCAGCGTGACATACTGAGTGATTGAACCAAGTTTTGATAGTTTTCAAACATAGTCCTGATTTTTTTTACTATGCAGTTGAAGCCCTTAAATGATATGAAATGACTTGATAATTTACAGGATTAAGTCCTATTTGGTTAATTTCATAATTTTACTCTCGATTTTACAAAGAGGTTTTTCAAATTATTCTACTAAACTTATGAATTGGCCCTTAAATCTTTGTTTTGTAATAAAATGAGTCTTACCATTTTAAATTGTCTCTTTTAAATATAGTTCAAGTTCATATGCTTTAAATTCTATGCATGCTTAACTTGTTGAGTTATGTATGATTTTTATGTTGCATGAGAAAAGATAAATTTACCCCTGTTGTTGTGTTGACCAGAATAGCTCAACGGAAGCATGATTTAGAGTTTATATGTTTACCCTACACTATATGATTGATGTTTAAGCATGTAAATATGTTGTGTGAATATTGTGAGGTGTAATTGGTGGTTTCATGGTTTGTTTGGTGGTCGGTAAGGAGAGTCACGTAAGTGGCTAATGTGACATTCTGGATTTTGGTCAGACCGTTTCGATCAAGTTTGGGGTGCCATAATGTCGTGATGACGTTACTCTAGATGTCACGACGAGGTGAAAATGATGTGATGATGTGTATTCAACTTAAACAGGATTTTTCCCCTAGTTAAACTCTATGTCTGTTTCCTAGTTAAACTCTAATTAGTCTACGGTTATTTTAGTTTTATGTAACCTAGATTAATCATCTTCATCATCTTTGAGATTGAGAGAGTTTTGTGAGTTTTGGAGAATTTCAAGTTTTAACCAGAGTACTTTGTTCTTTCGAGGTTTAGTGTTTATTTGTTGAAATTATCTCTATTTTCTACTCTTTTAGTTTTTGCTAATTTAGTGAAGTCTTATTTACCCGTGATTTTTTCTCTACTCTTACTTTTATTTTCTTGTTGCATATACAGGTTGATCCCCAACACCTTCCTTCAAGGTTTTTTTGTAATATAAATTCTATCACAGACATAAGCATTTAACATATTTAGACTATATGTAAACACATATGGAATAAATATAAAATTAAAATAAAAAATTAGTTTAAATTGAGAGTAAAGTTAAATTTAAATAGGTAAATACATCATATTAAGAATATTGAATGTAATCCAATGGTTTATCCCTCTATTGTAATTTGTCTTTAGTTGTATTGAGTTAACTTGTGAGACGAGTTGAAATGTATAAAAATATCAAAATAAACAATTGGTTGAAGTGGTAAAAAAGGATTTTATAGATGTTGGTGACATAAGTTCAAAGATTAAGATTTGCAATTTTTTGTTGGTTATTTTAACAAGGAAAATATAGAAGTACCATCGTAAAAATATAACTTATTCAAAATATGTAAGATTATTTTAGTAGTTCTCTTAATTAAGTTAGTGTCTAGTTAACTCATGACACCAATATAGTCACACACTTAAATATTAATATATGAAGGTAGAGGTAATAATAAAAATATATAAATATGTTTTTATATATGAACAAAAATATTCATACTAAACTATTTATTTGAAAGTAGACTATAACATATATGTATATTATATACGGAACAATGAGACTCTGCTTGCATTCCCGATCACCAGATGATATATTTTGTTTCTTATTGAATGATACGCTAGGTATAACATAGGAAAGATATAGTGTAATTGAGATTATATCATATTGAGATTAGAGCTCAACTCTCTTTCCTTTTGCCAACACACATGTGCACACACAAACACATTCCATAATATTCAACTAATCAAGAAAATACCTTAGATTATCGGATCCAATTTCTAAAATGCATTTGATTAAAAAATTAACATATTTTACAATTTAAACAACAAGAAATTAAAAAAGAAAAAATCAAATCAATATCACCTAATTTGACGTAATTTTTAAAATAGGGTCTCATTCCAAAACTCTATAAATAGGTGATATCAAATTTATTCCAATGAAACCAAGACCAATCATGGGAGCCTCAAACATGAAAACATGGTTAATTTGTTTGGCTCTAATAGGCTTAGTGGTGATGGAAGAGGTGATCCAAATCGATGCGGCTATGACAATATACCATCCAGAGGTTTCTGGTCTTGTTTCTTACCGTCGCCTTCTCCAAGAAGTTGTTAATCCTTGGAACCGTGGCTGCTCAAGACTCACTAGGTGTTGAAGTTAACGAATATTTTGATAATATGTGACGGTATTTTTCTTATATAAATATAAAAACCTCTTCACATTAATGCAAAATGATTAGTACTATTTATCTCTTTCTTTTACCTAACTTGATTCGACTTAATCATGATTTATGATTTGATTCTGCATTGTTGTGATGCCAAATGTTTTGTGTATTTATTTGATCCTAAATCTAGTAAGTTTGATATAATTATGATGCGTAAATAATATAATAAATATGTAATATAATAAGATATAAGCAAATAATGCAAATAGAATATTATATGAAATATACTAAAAATTAATATAGTATAATTATTTTTTTTGAAAGAAATATAGTATAAATTATGAACTTACAAAAATCTGACTTATTATATTTTACAGTATGTTAGGGATTTATAAAAAAAATACACAAATATTAAGTTTTTTTAATCAACATCTAAAACCTATTTTTGTTTGTGTATACAATGAAGTACCACAAATTGCTATTTATTTTTGTGGGGGTAAAGGCAGAAAGGAAGGAGATAGAGATAACGAAAGAGAGGTCTGAAAAGAAACACTTACTTTTGTTTGTGTTATTTTTATGCTTAAATTGCTATTACAGAATTATTATTTATTTATATGAATATTTAGTTTGTTATATACATTGACATTTCCTTTATTGGTATTTTCAGCATTTTATTTTTATGTAATTATTTTTCTACAATGTTTTAACAATGTATCAATTCATCTAATATTTCGCATAATTTATTTTTCAATGTTACATAATATTTATGTTCGTCTTTATCATTCATAATGATATTTTGAAATTATCTAAATAAGTTTGTAAAAAAATATTTATTATATATATTATTCTTAACTAACATGTAATCATATTTTGTGTGTTTCAAAAGGGTAGATTTATAGGCGGATTCACTAGTATGAATTATTTAAAGGATTTGTCTAAAAAAAATAAAAAAAATAAATATTTTTTTAGAAAAAACTACTCTATTTTAATTTTATATGTTTTATTTGAAGGATTTGTTTTAATGTACTATTGCCATTTGATTTTGGATTCGTGAATGATTACTTCAAAATATTTATTTTTGAATAGATATTTGAACAAATTAGTTTGTAAAATCATTCATGGATTGAAATGAATTATTTAAATTATTTCTTTCTATCTTAGTTTGAATGGAGTGGTGGTTAAAATTTTTGTTAGACACTCGTTTGGCACGAATATTGTAACGTCCTAACCCGACCTGATTCGCCGAGCTCGGGAATTACTAAACACAATACTTAACAAATTATCTAATCAATTGAACACTTTAAATATTACATTTTATTTATTTCTTTAACTGAAGGGCTTAATATCCAAAAATAATGAAAAATATTTAAAATAACTTATTACTACAAATTTATCATAGCTTATTACAAAGTAGAAGTTTCATAAAAATTAACACATGAGGTGTCCACCGTATACATAGTTTATTACAACATACCTTATTACTAACTATTCAAGCTCAATAAATTTTTATATGTTTTTTTTAGAAAAAAAATAAAATTCAACAATTCACATAATGAAATATTAAGTAACTAACCAAATCGAACCTCGACAAAAAAGGAGGCAATAAAAAGGATAATTTTACAATATAGATATATGTTACGAGTTAACATTAATGGATTAAAAAAAATAGATGTGTCAGGATCGAAAGAATGGCAGTCTATATGTTCTTCAAGGTTCAACCGTGACTAGTATAGCAACAATTTCCTCGAGAATTATAGAGTCAACTTGACGTCAGTCTAAAAAATTTTACTCTTTTAGGTTAAGTAGTGGATCTGCTATTAAGAGTCATTCAGTTTTCAAGTTAAAATACCAGTTTGGACTTGGTAAGTATCTTGGAAAGGTTTAGATAGGCCCGTAAAAATAGATATGAGTAAATACGAGTTAAGGTAGAGATTTGTAGAGTGTGCCTCGTATTTTTGGAGAAACAGATGGCGACATTGTGACGAGGAGGATCATGGCATCTGTCACATCCCAAGAATCGGGTTAGTAGAATTGGGTTAGTGTATCAAATATCGAAATTAGGTTCATAGCAATAATTACATAAAAATATTAAAATAATAAAAAAGATTAAAATTCAGGCAGCAAAATTAAAATTAAGTGTTTGATTGTTAATTAATTTAAAACAGATTTTAAATATGAAGCTGGTTTTGAAAATAATTGATGAAATAAGTTTTTAATTAAATTTGGACTAGTTTCAAAAAGACTGTAAATCCAAAGTGGTTAAAAGGGCAATTGCCCAATTTTTGAAAAAAAAAAGTTGGCTATTTAAATATCGAACCATCACTTTCCCTCCTTCATCTCTTCCATCTAAATCTCTCTAAAAATCTCAATCTAAGTTTTCCTCTCAAATTATCCAAACAACTCAGACTCTTTAACCTCCAATTGTAAAGAAAAACTGTGATTTCTCCATCAACTTTGCCATTGTTGTTAATTCAAACAATGCATGTTGTTAATTCAATTCGAGTTTTACTTGATTGTAGGAAATTTTAATAGATCTAATGTTTTTAAACAGAACATTGATTCAAAAATGGTGAATCCCAAAATCTTATGTAAACCTATTGTTTTAAAGTAATTTTTGATTCATTTTTAACTAATTAGAAAGTATTTTAACTCAATTTAATAGATTGTTAATGAATTGTTAAGAATCAATTGTTTTCCCTCTTTTAAATGTTCATGAGAGTTTGATTTTCTTGAAAAGTTAAATCCGAATAATTAGATAAAATTGATGACTTAATCTGTAATTTTTGGTAGTAATAAGAGAGTTTGTAGATTTACGATTTTGCTATGGTTTGGATGTGAATAACATTGTAATTAATGGGTGTGTAATTTGTTTATTATGTATGCAAAGTTCCAGATCAATCGAGAGCTGATATAGACTCTATGAGTCATTTGGTGTGTTGGGAGATCCACTTATCCATTGCATGTATGTTTATACAGGTTTTTTAATCACAATATGCCAATATATCAATATGATTGATAGGATTTATGCTTAATTTTATTCCATGAGTGAATGATATAGTATATTTCTTATAACCTTGAGAGTGTGGTTTATTAGTGGCCATTTTGAGCACTCAATGAGCTTGTAAAAGCTCACACTCTTATGTCTATTTTACATATAAATAGATGGTTTGTTGAAGAAGAAGTGTGTCATCCAAGAGATCTAAAGCAAGACCAAACTTTCTTGAGTGTATGTTTTGTTTTCTAGTTCAATAAGGATGGCAGTGTGGGAACTTACTTAGGGAGTTAGACTTTGATATTTTCTTAGGTTGTAATGGACATTTTAAGAACTATTTATGGACTTCTATAACTGGCTTTTGATAATTGATTTCTTGAGAATGTTAATTTTGAATATGCATGTTATGATGGTAGTTGCATGATAAATTATTTGTATGCCTGTAGGTGAATAAGGATATAAATGTTTTTAGTGCATGGATGTCTTAGCAAGTTTTAAACGACTTATTGGTATGAAATAGACTTTTGATGCACATAAAAATATTGGTAATGTAAAATTGGCATGCTAAATAAATAATTTATGAAGTTGGGAATTGGATGCTAGTAAACTATTTGCCTTGGATGTCGAATTGTGTGTTGGTAAGTTTTGGAGTGTGTGAGAATGTTTAATACAATCTATGTATGTTATATGATATGTTGGATTAAAGAAATTAGGCTAAATGCACGAATCGGTATGCTTCGTAATAAGACAAAGTGTCACATGCAGTTTTGGGTTGTTTTCTACAAAAATTGCAAACGAAGTTGCGATGAGGGATCGACGTCATGACGAGGAATGTTCCTTGGTCGCGACGAGACATACTATGTTTTGGTAGTTTTTGAATATAGTCCTAATTTTTTTACTATGTAATTGAAGTTCTTAAATGTGATGAAATGACTTGAAAATTTGCATGATTAATTCCTATTTGGTTAATTTCAAATTTTACTCTCGATTTTACCAAGAGGTTTTTCAAAGTATCTTATAAAACTTATGAATTAGCCCTTAAATCTTTGTTTTGTAATTAAATGAGTCTTTCTTACCATTTTGAACTATTTCTTTTAAATATAGCCTAACTTCAAATGCTTTAAATTGTATGTTAGAGTTGTGTGATCCAAATTCTAAGAGATTGCTTGCAAGTTAAGTTAAACAAAATCTAAGAGAATTACTTGCAAGTCAAGTTAAACAAAATATATTATATTTCTAGAAGATTTAGTAGTATAATATATTTAGCATTTATTAGCATAAAATATTTTGCATTGATTAGAATTAGGCTTTTTCAACCTATAAATAGATGTGGTTGAAACTCCTCTTGTATCATTCGAATTCAACATTAGTGAATTTTCTTCTCCTTTGCCCGTGGTTTTTCTCGAAAGGGTTTTCCATGTAAAATCTGTGTATTCTATTTTTCTTTCTTTTCTTTGCGATCATTCTATATTGCCATTATCAACATTCAGTTTCTTTAACAAATTGGTATCAGAGCTTTTGGGTGCTAGTCTTGATCTCGTTAATGACGACATTGAAATATGATATTCCATTGTTGGATCGCAGCACCAGATTCGCATTGTGGCAGGTAAAAATGCAGATAGTTCTTGCGCAGATTGATTTAGAGGATGTCCTATTAGGGTTGGATAAGATGTCTTCGACTTTAATAGATGAAGAGAAGAAGCATAATGATCGGAAGGCTTTGACGCAATTACAACTATATTTGTCGAATGAAATTCTACAAGATGTGTTAAAGGAGAAGATCACTGCTACATTATGGGCAATATTACAGTAGCGATGTATGTCAAAAATTCTAACCAGTAAATTGCATATGAAGTAGTGATTGTATTCTCATCGTGTGGAAGAAGGTGCATTTGTGCACAAACACTTGAATGTGTTTAAAGAAATTGTCTCATATTTAGAAGCCATGGAGGTTCAGTATGATAAAAAGGATTTAGGGTTAATTATCCTTTGTTCATTGCCATCGTCTTATTCAACCTTTAGAGATGCAATTTTGTATAGTCACGAATCTCTCACAATTGATGAAGTATATGCTTCCTTAGCCTCATATGGCAAGATGAAGCATCTTGTGGTTGGATTTCACTCTCAAGGAGAGGGTCTTATTGTTCGTGGGAGACAAGAATGAAATACTAATGATAATCGTGGGAGGACATAGGAACGAAATCCCCACGATAAATCTAAATGTAGATCGAAATCTTCAAATAAATGTAAAACTTGTAACTTTTGCAAGAAGAAATGACACATTAAGAAAGAGTGCTTCAAGTTGCAAAATAAGATCAAAAGGGAGGCGTCGATTCAAAAGGGAAAACAACCAGAACTATCTAGTAAAGCAGAAGACTACATGATGGTGAACTCCTAGTTTCTTCTATCAACAATTCTAAAGTGAGCAAGGAATGGATCCTCGATTCTAGTTGCACCTTCCATATGAGTCCCAATCGAGATTGATTTACAACATATGAAACTTTGTCTGAAGGTGTTGTTTTGATGGGAAATAATACTTCATATAAAATCGTAGGTATCGGTACTATCAAAATTAAGATTTTAATGGAGTCTTCAGAACACTTAGTGGCATACGACATGTGCTAGAATTGAAAAAAGATTTGATTTCTTTAAGTACTCTTGATTCAAAGGGGCACAAGTACACAACTGAAAGTAGGGTTCTGAAGATTAGTAAGGGTTCCTTCGTTGTTATGAAAGGGTAGAGAAAAACTGCCAAGTTATATGTTTTGCATGGTTCAACTGTTACTAGTGATGCAACAATCGCTTCCTCTTCATTGTCAGAGGATGATGTTACTAGACTTTGGCATATGAGTCTAAGGAATATGAGTGAAATCGACATGGCAGAATTGTGCAAAAGAGGACTTCTTGATGGGCAAGGCATTTAGCAAACTGAAGTTCTGTGAGCACTATATTTTTGGGAAGCAAAAGAGAGTTCAACTCACCAGAGGAATCCATAACATGAAGGGAACATTGGATTATATTCATTCTAATCTTTGGAGACCATCTAGAGTGCCTTCGAGAGGTGGAGCTAATTATATGCTAACTCTTATTGTTGATTTTTCTAGAAAAGTTTGGGTGTTCTTCCTAGAGCAGAAAAGTGATGTGTTTTTCGTATTCAAGTCTTGGAAAACTATGATTGAGAAATAGACAGGAAAATAGATAAAACACCTTTGCACAGATAATGGCTTGGAGTTCTATTTAGAAGGGATCGTGAGACATTTGACAGTTCGTCAAACTCCGCAGCAAAACAACATTACAAAACGAATAAACAGAACAATCATAAAGAAGGTTTGATGTATGTTGTCAAATGCTAATTTACCGAAGTCGTTTTAGGCTGAAGCAGCTTCTACTGCATGTTTTTTGATTGATTCATCTCTATCTGTAGCCATTGAGAAAAAGACTCCACAAAAGGTATGGTCTGATAAGCCTGTTGATTATTTTGATTTAAAGATTTTGGGGTGTCCTGCATATGTTCATGTTGATAATGGAAAATTGGAACCAAGATCAATTAAATGTGGTTTTCTTGGTTATAAGGCTATTGTAAAAGGATATAAGTTATAATGTCCTAAAAATAAAAAAGTTGTGATTAGAAGAGATATTGTTTTTTATGAAACTGCTACGTTACCTAACTTATCTCTTAAAGACTCTTCCAATAAAGAACAACAAAAGCAGGTGGAGCTTTAGATTGATCCAGTATCTACAACAGAGTTAACTCCTCAAGTTAGTACAAAAACTCAAAATAGAGTTGCTTCTTCACCAGAATATTCTATTGCCAAAAATTGACTTAGAAGAGAAATTAAACCTCCAAAGAGGTACATCGAGGCTGATCTAATGGCTTATGCATTGAACATGGCTGAAGATATTGATGTAAATCAAGAGCCATCTACTTATTTTGATGTAGTTAGCTATGAAGACTCAGAAAAGTGGATGTTTGCTATGCAAGAAGAGATAGAATCGCTCCATAAGAATAAAACGTGGGACTTAGTGAAGCTTCCAAAGGGTAAAAAGACTATTCGTTGTAAATGGGTGTTTAAAAGGAAAAAGGTTATAGTCAGATTCCTAATGTAGACTTTATAGACGTGTTTTCTCCAATTGTGAAACATATTTTGATTCGAGCCTTACTTGGTATTGTGGCCATGTATGATTTGGAGTTTGATCAGTTAGATGTAAAAAACAAACTTTCTTGCATGGAGAAATTGAGGAAGAGATTTACATGAAACAACCAGAGGATTTTATAGTCCCAGAAAAGGAGGACTATGTTGCTTGTTGAAAAAGTCACTTTATGGTTTGAAACAGTCACCAAGGCTATGGTATAAGAGGTTTGATTCTTTTATGACTACTCATGATTTCAAAAGAAGAAGCTTTAACAACTGTGTTTATTTTAAGTAAAATAGTTATGGTTCTTTTGTGTATCTACTCCTCTATATTGATGATAGGTTGATAGCAGTGAAAGACAAAGGAGAGACAAGAAAGGTCAAAGCACAACTTAGTGAAGAACTTAAGAAGAAAGATTTAGGAGCAGCAGAGAAGATACTTGGGATGGAGATTCTCAGAGATAAAAAAAAAATTAAATTGTACTTAAGTCAGAAGGGTAGATTGAGAAAGTTCTTTGCAGGTTCAATATAAAGAATGCCAAACATGTTAGTACTCCATTAGAAGCTCATTTTAGACTTTCATCGACTCTGTTTACACAACCAGATGATGAGATTGATTACATGTCAAGTGTTCCATATTCTAGTGCAATGAGATCTCTCATGTATGCTATGGTTTGCTCATATCCAAATTTATCATATGCAGTCAGTGCAGTTAGTAGATACATGGTGAATCCCGGTAAAGAACACTAGAAAGCAATTTAGTGTATTTTGAGATACTTACAAGGTACTATTGGTGTTTGCTTACAGTTTGGAAGAACTAGAGATGGAGTTATTGGGTATGTTGATTCTGATTTTGCTGGAGACCTTGATAAAGGAAGATTTCTCACTGGATATGTCTTTATTATTGGAGTGTAACACCCGAAACTAGACTTAGAAGAAATGATTAAGTCTAGGTTATCACAATATCAACGCAAAGGAACTAAGCAATAATAACATCAATCCACGATAGTTAAACCTTAACATAACATGTCGAAAACACCCAAAGAAAAAGACATCAAACTTAAGTACACACATCAGTTATCCTTAGAAATACTAGACTAACATCCATATGTAGCATCTCATAATTACTAGGAAAGCTTAATATATCCTACGATGATCGAGTCCCTCGTCCGTCGGCCATCAGGTTTGAGAAGGTCTTGAAATTCCATTAAAAATGTTAGTAGACATATAAAACAATTTAACAATCTCAATAAACATAACTACTCAGAATACCATTAACAGTTCAGTAATTTTTCATTCGATTTGATACCAATTACACAATCAACAGATGCAGTTTGTTTGTACAGTCAGAAATTATAGTTCGATTGTACAATCGATAATTACAAGTATTGTTTCAGATTCACATTTAGTTACAGGTACAAATATAATTATGCAACCCCCAACCTTGCAAACTGTCTCCGTCCCACCCAAAACACCTATATCCATCCCTATACACCATATAGTGTTGGTATGACACGTTACAATGTTTACAGTGTCACTGCCAAATCATATAGTATTTTCAAATGGTTTAACCACTGAACAGTTCAGATACTTCCTTCAATTCATAATCCCGATCCTATTTAGATGTAGGAACAAATATCATATCATACATTTCAGTTACATGCAAATTATGCTTCAAATACATATCGGTTTTGATAACACATGAATTATCAGTTTCAGATCCACAAAATCTAATTTCAAACATGCTTATTAGCTTTCATATATCAACTTAGATCATACAAGTTTTACAGTTAACATATAGTCACTTTATACAGCATTTACGAACAAATACATAATACACACAGCCTAGCGCACGAGCATGTGCTAGCCCATGTGTGACACACGACCTTTCACACGCCTGTATGTTCAGCTTGTGTGACCACTACACCTAAAATTCCAAAACAATATATTCACACAGTTTGGCACACGCCTGTGTGGTTGGCTTGTGTGTCACAAAACAGTATACACACACAGTCTAGCACACTAGCACACGTCTGTGTGCCCAGCCCGTGTGTCCCTTATACCTTAAACCACAAAATAGTATGCACACATGATCTGTCGGTTTCATACCTAGCAGATTGCACTATTTGTCACACTTGAAGAGCTTGAAATCAAGTATTTTCATAATATTTAGTTAGATTTCTTATTTAAATAAATTGTGTAACCTAAGTGTTAAAATGATGATTTATTTATATTTAAGGCCAAACGAGGCCTAAAAGTTAGCTAACATACTTAGTGAGTGTGCATGAGACCACAGGAAATGCACTAAAATGAAACTGATAACTTTGTCATGACATAGGCTGAGCTATGTCACAACCAAGGTATCAGACTTGAGGAATTTGACATCTGACTTCTTTGTCGCGACACACATGAGCTATGTCGTGACAACGCCTATAGGATGACACTTCATAAGGAGACTGATGCCTATGTCGCGACATAGGACCTAGTGTGTCGTGACATCAACCCCTGGATGCATATCTCACATTAAACGAAGGGAATTTTGGTCTTTACAATGCCACTTAAATACAAGGAACGACAGTTGACCTAGGTTTTAGGAAAAACAGCCATGTAAAGCTATAAATAGGACTTTTAGCACTAGGGTTTACACACAATTACTTAACCTTTAATTTTAAGTTTTAGTTTATTTGTTTTTAACTTTTGAAATGAGATTGTAGAAACTCGCGTAAACGATCGAGAAAATTTTCCCTTCAGATCGCTTAATACAATTTAGTTTCTTTTTCATTCAATTCTTGATTTACATGTTTTCATATATTATGTTATTGACGAATAAAGAAACCATGAGGAACTAATTCCATTTTGGAGAATTAGGGAGTAGACGTATGAATGATTGATTATTTTTTTACAGGGGTTTTGCCTTTCAGATCAACTATTTGGGAAAGGAAGAGCATCAAACATACATTAGGCCTGACAATCCTAGTAAGTCATCTAGGCAGGAATGAACTCGAAATTGGTATTGCCCATCCGTGAACACCTTTTCCCCAAATCGGTTTAGATTATGACATCTAGCGATAAGTAATATTTATCGACTCACTATATCAGCGAAAGATCGAGTGATCCAGCTGGGGTAGTGACTAGTTGATTGGAGGAAAATTCTCAAAACCCAGCAATTGAGGAAATCATATGAAAATGACCTAATCTCCCCAAAGACGTTTATAAGAATTTCTACAACTCATCTTTACATTATTTTATTTTATTTTGATCTTTTTATTTTTACGCTCTCAACAAATCCTCTTATTTTCCCTCGTACTATGAACCTTAAAACTAGTACTAATTAATTTCATTCTTTGTAGGGATTCTATTTACTGTCACCTTAAGCCTCCTTTGGGGAAATCCTCGAAACACTTCCAAGTGTTCTGTTATAAACACACTATATTTACAACCTGACCCGTATACTTGCGGAAGCTGAAATCTACACCAAACGAGAGTACGTTCAGGAGCGGTCAAGTTGTTGGCACCGTTGCCGGGGAGGCAAGCTTTAGTAAATCGTATTCTTTCATTGCTAATAAAATAATTAGAAAAATTTTAGATTACATATACGAGTTTTAATTTTTATTTTACTTTTCGTTGGTGTGTCGTCGGGAACACCAAATATAACTTATTCCAAAAATTAAAGTAAATAACAGTAGAAGGGAAGTAGAGTCTAATCCTCAGGGACTGGAGAGTCGTAAAAAGTCTTGTTTGTCTAGATCGTGGGCCAAATCGTGCCCAAGAAAAGAACCGCAATCTGAGGAAAAATAAAACAAAATAGAATTAAAAAAAATAGAAAATAGGGAAGTCGAAGCAAAAATAAATAGCATAAAATAAACAAGTTGAAAGAAGAAGAGTTTTATCAGTATTCAAAGATCCAGCCTCCGGTTATCTTGATTCTTCCTTGGTTCAATCATAGACTTTGGATGGTTCTTCTCGTGCCCGAATAAGCCAGTTATAGTGGAAGAGGACTCCTACGACCACCAGCTCAGGATATATTTTTAGAGGAACCTAATTCTAGCCAATCGTCACTAAAATGAGAGCGTTTTACACTAGATCACCTTTCCCAACGATGAATGCCACGCCGTTTTGTCTCTTTTGGCTCGGCAACCTCTGACGCAATAAGTTAACGAACCGACTGTGCAACCTTCTCAAAACACACAAAGCGGCCTTTTTTGCATAAGATGAAAAGATTACTTTTGTAAGGATTTTGAACGGAAGCGTCAATTCCGTATTACAGAGAATTGATGAATACTCGGGTTGGAAAGAATTAAGCGCGGATTCTAAGCCTTATGAACCATGGAGGAATATTTGATAACCATTGGCTAAAAGGGTTTTTAGTTACTAATGATTTTGGGGAAGAAAACAAGATAATAAAATAGAGCTTTTATTGAACTAGAGATTTAGGGAGATGGAGGATTTTTTCAATGAACGGGGAATGAATAATTCAATCACTCCACCCTCTATTTATAGTACAAATAAATTCCTAGTTGAATCCAATCTAAATTCTAAAATATAATTAGAATTATATTTAAACATTATTTTCCTAATTTGATACAATTTAAACTCTAAAAGATAAATATAAAAAGATAAACATAAAATAAATACAAATTTAAATAATAAATAATATCTTAAATATTAAATCCTAATAAAAATATTATTTTAAAATAAAATAAAATAAAACCTAGTCTTTTTATCCTATAAACTCTCTCTTTTAGTATTCCATCTTCACATAACTTCTAATTCTCCTCCAAAACCATACTTTTTGTCTCTAATTTATCTTCTACCACCTCTTGAGTTCCTACAAAATAAAAAGATAATAAATACCCAAATTAATAGGATCATACTCTTAAAATATTTGTATTTAATACCCAAAAGTATGTCATATTTAAATGTTATTATTCGTACTTTTTTATTTCTTATTTATTTATTTATGGTTTATGACTCGAAGTCAAGGAAACTTGGTCGAGCCTATTACTAACACCAAATCACCACTAGAGGAGAGAGAAGAACAAGCCTATCCAATAGAAAATCCCATGGCTAACGTTGAAAATATCAACATACCTCCACAACTCCCTGAAAACGAACCAATGGTGGAAGAACGAAGAACTATAAGGGAGTACTCTTTACCTACTATAGATCTAACTCAAGGGAGTGTTGCTAGACTAACAATCACCGCTAATAATTTTGAAATAAAACTGACTATGATTCAAATGATCCAAAATAATCTACAATTTAGAGGAACTACGTCTGAGGATCCTAGTTTACATTTGAAACGGTTTTTACAATTGTGCGATACTTTTAGGTTTAATGGCATTACTAATGATGTCATTCGCTTAAGATTATTTCCTTTTTAACTAACTGATAATGCTTTTTCATGGTTAGATGCACAGACACTTGGATATATCACAACATGGGATGAACTGGCAGAGAAATTTTTGCAAAAGTTTTTCCCTATGGAAAAAGATATCCAACTAAGGCGAAAACTATCAACTTTTCGGTAATTCGAGGGCAAAAGATTCCACGAGACATGTGATCGGTTTAAGATGATAGTACGTAAATGCCCGAATCATGGTATGCCGGAATGGATGCAACTGTAGACTTTCTATAATGGGTTGGATGCATTTGTTAGATCTACCCTAGATGGTGCGGTAGGAGGAGCCTTAATGAATCGAACGTATAATGACGCTTATGGACTCATAGAAAACATGGCAACAAATTCATATCAGTGGTCTACTGAGAGGTTCACTTATGCACAGAAACACGATTCGATAAAGCTGGTAAAGGAAGATGATAAATACCAACAATTGTTGGAGAGGCTGAACTGAATCGAGTCTGCCACATTAGCACCACTATCCAATGTTGAAGATAAGCCTCTTTATCACTATCTCATGATTTTGGAGGAGGCCAATTATGTAAGTTCTCGAAATCCCTAGTCAAAAACTTACAATCCAAGATGGAAGGATCACCCTAATTTCAGGTGGAGAGGAAACCAAGGGGAAATAGTAACAACAACCCATAGAGAAACCCTAGTTATCAACCCCCATTCTTGCAGAGACAACTGGAAAAAGTAACACAAGGCGACCATACTGCATGTGGTCAACAAATGGATAGAATTGAAGGGGAGATGTAGTCTATGAGGGTAGACATAAAACAAGTACAGTCTGATTATGCTAATAACACCAGATTACTGGGAAAACTTGAGGAAAGAATGGATCGATAGATAAGTATGATGAGCGATTTATCGAGACAAATTGGTTCAGGAATCCTTAGTAATATAGAAAATAATCCCTGAAGAGAATGTAACGAGTAGGTGAAGGTGATTGAGTTAAGATCGGGCAAAGTACTGAGCAGCCCAAAACCACCTAAGAATGAAAAAAATATAACACCCAAAACTCGAAATTGTCATCAGTTAGGGTTTTGGTGTCTATCCGATCTTCTATCACTATTAATCTCTTAATAACATTTCATTTAATCTTATTTTAATAAAGAAATGCACCCAACACAACATAAATAATTTATTAATTATAATCACAACTCAACAAGGGCAAAAAGGTCATTTTCATGATTTTTGGAGACTTCTACCGATACCTGTTGGACAAGTATCGGTAGTTGTCGAGTCAGTAAACAATTTAGAAATAATACAGACTTCTACCGATAATTAAGATAGTTTTACCGATACAAGTGAGACTTCTACCAAAACAAGTCATGCTTCTACTGATACTAAAAACTCCAAAGAGCTAAGAAGTCTTACCCTGTAACTTCTACCGATACAAGTACATAGACTACCGATACTTTTATGAGCAAAACTATTGATACCAACTATGCAACTACCGATACAACTCAAGTCAGTGAATAACCTCTCTCCTACCCTGTACTTCTACCGGTACATGCATGAGTTCTACCAAAACAAGTATGCAGAATTCAAATAGGCATGCCAAAACTCAAATTTATTAATTATTCAACATTTCATAACTTCAAAATACATTAGACCATCACATTGTTCATAGTTTCTAGGTCAATACATACATCTTCTAAAGTCTACATTTCACATTGAGCAAGCATACAAAAATTATGTTCATCATTATCCAAGTTCACAACAAGGAACCCAACATTTCCACACAAGTAATATCAAAGATAACATCATCCTAGTACATGTCATACAAACAAGTGATGTAATAATACTAGAAAGAACCATGAATTTATCCTTGCTTATTGTTTAAGTTGTTCCCATTCGGTCATCCTTAGCATACATTTTTAGCATTTTTTATTTAGTTATTACATTTTCTAACTTAATGGAACTCAGCCTAATTTTCTTTGAATTTATAATATTTTTAATATTGATGTCGCTGCATTACTCTATTTAGCATTGTGCCCAGAATTGTCGCTGCAGGAACTTGTTCAGAATTATCGCTGCGTGAATATGTCCAAAGTTGTCATTGCATAAGTAGGTCTAGAATTGCGCCTATAACTATCGCAGCATCTGGCAGCTGTCTGGTTAACACACCAAAAATGCGTGAGTTGTACAGCTGGGGTAACTAACTAGTACGACCAAAGATTGCTAGATTTGGAGGGAAAAACACTTGTACTATTTAGCTGCAGTTAAATACTCATGAGAAGGAGAAAGAAAGGGTCATCTTCCGGATTGATTTTCTTCTTGAATCCATTTTCGAAGCTTGCATCTCGGTTAATCAGTTTAACACACTCCGAATTTACATATTTATTTATTTTTATTTTTGGTTAGCGGAATTTTACTTATCACGTCACACAACCTTTTTACGCAAAGTAGAATGACAACCCAAGCACCCTACCCCGGTTACTCAGTTAGTCATGTTTTAAGCTGTGCTAATAACCATAGAATCATCAAGATTTTTTTCTTTCTTTTTTCGGACAGAGAACTTTAACATAGGAGGACTACGAAATAAAACAAGTAACAAAAATAAGTTTAGCAACTAACTAACAATCACGAAAAACAATTTTAGCAGCATCAGAATTAGCTGTTCTCTTATACTTAGACTCAATCAATTTTACCATAAGCAATAAAGGATTTTCTTCATTAATCATAATCATGTCAGCCTAATAGAAATAAAAAAATGGATGTGAAATTTAATCATAACAATATTAAAATTAACTCAGCAAACAAGAAGCATACTGATGGGCAAAATAGTGTGCATTTCGTGAGTAAAATATTGGGCATGAAAAGGGACAGAATATACTTAAAAAAAAATAAAACATGCAAAAAATAACAAGGTAGCATCAATCAATAAACCCATATCAACACAAAAAATAGCGAAAACAGTGAGGAATGTCTCCCCCTACTTAAAACGCATTGCCCTCAATGTGACGAAAAATACGAAAATAAAAGGGTTTGGAATACTCCCCATGTCATCCTCGCTCTCATAGTGTTGTAGTTTTTGTCACCGATTTTTTTTCGTGAAATAAATTCCTCAAGTTTCTTGGACATAAAATAAATAAATAAAATAGAAAAATAAAAATAAAAATAATTGGGTTGCCTCCCAAGAAGCGCTTGTTTAATGTTGCTAGCTCGATGACCCGAATCAGTACTGAGGCTGTTCAAGATGAGTTTTGTCGACTGTTTGAGCTTGAAAATTTTCATAGAATGGTTTCAACCTTTGACCATTAACTGTGAAACGCTTCCCTGTCTCCTCACTTTCTATTTCCACTGCACCATGAGTAAATAATTTAGTGACAATAAAAGGTCCTAACCATCGAGATCGAAGCTTACTGGGAAATAATTTTAGAATTGACTTGTATAGTAACACTTTTTGCCCTATTGAGAAGTGCTTTCGGGATATCATTCTATCATGAAACAGTTTTGTTTTGTCTTTGTATATAGAATCATTCGCATAGGCATCATTCCGAAGCTCCTCCAATTCTTGGATGTCTAACTTCCTAGCTCATCCTACGGGCTCTAACTCCATATTACACTGTCGTATAGCCCAATAGGCTTTGTGTTCTAGTTCTACCGGAAGGTGGCAAGCTTTTCCAAAAACAAGTCAGAAAGGAGACATACTTATTGGGCCTTTATATGCTGTTCGATAAGCCCAGAGAGCATCATTCAATCGAAGACTCCAATATTTCCGATTAGGATGAATTGTTTTCTCCAAAATAATCTTTATTTCTCGGTTTGAAACCACCGCTTGGCCATTTGTTTGGGGTGATAGGGTGTAGCTATACGATGATGAACCCAATATTTCTTCATGAGTGCTTCCATGACTTTATTGCAAAAGTGAGTTCCACGGACACTGATCAAAGCCCGAGGTGTACCAAACTTGGAAAAAACACAACGTTTTAGAAACTCTACCACAGTTTTAGCATTATCATTTCGAGTAGGAATTGCCTCTATCCATTTAGAAACATAGTATATTGCTAGAAGTATATATAAATTTTCAAATGAAGAGATAAATGGGCCTATAAAATCATTACCCCACGCATCAAAATTTCACATGGGTTGGTGATTGGAGCATTTGATTTCACCTAGTAATGTTTCTTATTTGTTGACATCTATCACAAGATTTACAGAATTCATATGCATCACGAAAAATTGTGGGCCAATATAATCCACATTCTAATACCTTATGAGTAGTTCATTTCGGTCCAAAGTGGCCTCCACATGCAAGCGAATGACAAAAAGTAAGTATAGATGTTACCTCGATTTTCGAAACACATCATTGTATTGCTTGATCTGAGTAATGTTTCCAAAAGTATGGATCATTCCAAATATAATATCAAGCTTCTTTTTTAAGTTTTTCTTTCCTGGAACGAGATAACTCAATAGGTAAAGAGCATGTAGTAAGAAAGTTTACCATATCCGCATACCATGGAAAATATTCTTGGGTCAAAAATAGGCCCTCATCAGGGAATTCATCTCGTCATAAGGCATTTTTATCCTCGTGGATCTTAAGCTACCGGGATGCGTAAGCGACAATCTTACGATCTTGCATCAGGACACATCCTAAACTGACATGTGATGCATCATTGAAGACTACAAAACCTTTACTTGACTCAGGCTGAACCAAAACAGGAGCTTACGTTAGAACAGACTTGAGCTTCTCAAAGCTCAATTGATGCTCCATAGACCACTGAATGAAATGTTCTTGCATAGAAGCTTAGTCAGGGGAGATGATATCAGGGAGAACCCCTCAAAAAATCTACTGTAATAACCCACTAAACCGAGGAAACTCCAAAGCTTAGAGATATTCTTTGGCTGTTTCCACTCAACCACAACTTTGATTTTCTTGGGATCAACTTAGATCCCCTCATCAATCACTACACGCCCTAGAAAGGCAACCTCAGATACCTAGAACTCGCACTTACTAAACTTCGCGTAAAGTTGTTTCTCACGAAGCATCTGAAGTACAATACGTAGATGCTCATCGTGTTCAGTCATAGTTTTGGAGTAGATCAGTATGTTGTCGATAAAGACCACTAAAAAATTGATTCAGGTACGACTGAAAACCCGGTTCATTAAATTCATGAACCCCCAATCAAGAAGTTCTTGAAGTTGAGCTTTCAGTTTAGTAAGCTCCTTAGGTGCCATACGGTAGGGGCAATGGATACTAGAGCGGTACCTAGTAACAAATCGATACCAAACTCAACCTCTCAGGTCGGTGGTACTCCCAATAATTCATTAGGAAAGACATCTAAAAAATCCCTGACTATCCGAATATCGCTAACAGTTAGCTTAGCAAGTGTAGAATAAAAAATAAAGGCAATATATGCCTTACACCCCATCTTTACCAACCTTTCAGCTACAAGAGCGGAGATTACATTGGAAAGATAATCTCGACGCTTTCGATCATAACTATCTCACTATTCTCTTCGATTCTCAGAGTAACTCTCTTGATCGTGCAATCGAGACTAACCTGATGTTCCATAAGCCAATCCATTCCCAAGATCAAATCAAACTCTTGAATGGTAGTTCCATCAGATCTGCTAGAAATACAACTCCTTGAATCTCTAATGGTACTCGATTAAACACTTTATCAACCCGAGTGGACTAACCCAGAGAACTAATCACAGAAATTACACTAACAGTGCATTCAGTAGATACATTCAGTTTCTTAATGAGTAGAACCAATGTCAATCAATGCAAAATACGACATAGAATAAATAAAGAATGTACTTGTAATAATATCAGCGTCGTCCTTGTCCTCACGGCGTCGAGCTGCATAGACAAGTGTTGGTTATCGAGCCTCAGTCTAACTTGCACCCCTATCCGGTGCCCTGCGACCCCTACCAAAAATAATACCCCTTATATCGGTACCCCGACCTCCAAGTGGCTGTGGCATCACTCTCGGAGTCTGAATAGTGCTTGCAACTGTAACTCGTACTGGAGCTGGCATCTGATCAGATCGATATGGGCACTCTTGAACTTGATGCTCCATCGATCGACATTGAAGACAAGCTGCATATTTCTTGCAACACTCATCTGGATGGCATCTTTCACAGTGAACACAATGCGCTACCGTGCTGGATGCTATCAATGCCTCAACCTTAAGAGGTCCATCGGGTCTCACCGATTTCCTAAGGCATTGAACGATATAAGGAAGTCCTTTATCTCTCTTAACCTTACCTTGAACTCTCTCTTATTCCTTTCTCTCGCACTCAGTGCGCTTAATATCCTCAGTAATCTTTACCTTATCAAGCAAGACCGCGAAGACTCGCTCCCTTTAAGGAGCTATCAAAACCCGTAAATCATACCTCAATCCATCCCCAAATCTCGCACACTTGTTTTGCTCAATCGTGATTAATTCTAGAGCATACCTGCTTAATCTTAAGAACTTGACCTCATACTCAGCTACGGACCTCTCTCCTTGAACCAAACTCATGAACTCCCGTCGACGAGCCTCGATGTAACTAGCTCCGATGTACTTGCCCTGAAAGGCATTCTTAAAGTAGTCCCATGTCACTAACTCATGCTAAGCGCCTTGCTCAACTGTTAACCACCATTGGTATGCCTCATCCCAGAGTAGAGATATAACGCCCCTCAGTTTCTATGTCGGTGTGCAATCAATGTCATCCATAATGCGCTCGGTTACTTAGAGCCAATACTCAGCTACGATAGGAGTGACTCCAGTTACACCCCTGAATAGCTCAGCTCCGTATGAATGGAGCCACTCAGTAACTGATCCCCAAGCTATTGATCCCAATGACCCTCTCCAACATGCGTAACATAGCATAGGACACAAGATCGTCCCCAATCGACTCAGTCTGAGATCCCATCTCAGTAGTAAGAGTGCTAATGGTCTCATTAGTCTCCAAATGGGAAGGCTGCCCATGGAGGATGACTCACCTCGAGCTCCTCCTCGATGCCCACGATGCCCTCGCATCTCTCATCCATGACTCCCTCGAGAACTCGTCCTTTTAATGTCTACAATATCAGATGTGCACAAATCAGTTTAGTGTTTTATCAGAATTTTCCTAATACGTTATGTCAGATAACAGTTCAAACACAAAATCAGTTGTCACAGTATAGTATGCATACAAATTCTATAAAAAAATACTTACAGGCACGGCGTCGAAGACTCGACCTTTCTAAATCAGTTATTCAGTTCCTACTTTCATATAATCACATTCTAGCTACATAGATAGACCCACTGCACAGTCCGAGTGTTGTCTAACCTGGCTTCGATACCATTAAATGTAACACCCTATACCTAGCCTAGAAGAAATGACTAAGTCTAAGTTATCACAACATCAACTCAAAGGAACTAAGCAATAATAACATCAATCTACAGCAGTTAAACCTTAACATAACATGTCGAAAATACCCAAAGAAAAGAACATCAAACTTAAGGGCACACATCAGTTATCCATAGAAATACTAGACTAACATCCATATGTACCACCTCATAATTCCTAGGAAAGCATAATAAATCGTACAAATGATCGAGTCCCTCGTCCGCCGGTCATCAAGTTTGAGAAGGTCCTAAAATTCCATTAAATAAGTTAGTATACATATAATAGAATTTCACAATCTCAATGAACATAATTACTCAGAATACCATTAACGGTTCAGTAATTTCAGTCGGTTTGATACCAATTACACAGTCAATAGATATAGTTTGTTTATACAATCAGTAATTACAGTTCAATTGTACAGTTGACAGATATAGGTATCATTTCAAATTCACATTTAGTTACAGGTACAGATATAATTATGCAACCCCCAACCCTGCACACCGTCTCCGTCCCACCCAACACACCAATATTCATCCCTACACACCATATAATGTCAGTATGACATGTTGTAATGTTTACAATGTCATTGTCAGATCAGATGGTATTTTCAAGTGGTTTAACCATTAAAAGTTCAAATATTTCCTTCAATTCATAATCCTAATCCCATGCAGATGTAGGAAAAGATATCAGATCATATATTTTAGTTACATGCATAAATATGCTTCAGATACGTATCGATATTGATAACACATGAATTATGAGTTTCAGATCCATAGAATCAGATTTCAAACGTGCTTATTGGCTTTCACATATCAACTTAGGCCATACAAGTTTTACAATTAACATATGGTCACTTTATACAAAATTTATGAATAAATACATAATACACACGGTCTAACACACGGTCATGTGCTAGCCCGTCTGTGACACACGGCATGTCACACGCCCGTGTGTGACACAAGGCCTATCACACTCCCATGTGTCTAGCTCGTGTGCCCCCTGTACCTTAAACCATAAAATAGTATGCACACACGGCCTGACACACGCCCTTGTGCCCAGTCTATATGCCCAAAACAGTCTACACACATGGCCTGACACACGTCCGTGTGTCCCTTAAGTCTTAATTTAATGGCACACGGCCTGGACAGACACCCATGTGCCTTCGAACAGTGGAATTTTATAGGTAAAAACGTAAGAATTTGTAGAAATTCTAAAAGGGTTCGACACCCAACCTGTTACGAAGTTGATACAAAATTGTTTCCACACTATACAAAGTCTAGACAAAAGATTAATCGACTAAATCAAAAACAATTATAAAGATCACTAGATTACACTCAAATCACAACATCAAATTCTTCGACACAAAACCAACTAAAAAACGTGCTTACCTCCGTACAACAACAAAGTCGTAGATCTAATGCCCTGAAGAAGTGTTAACATCACAATCCTCATCGAAAAAGGGACCAAAACTAACTTTAAAAAAATAATTTCGATAATTTCAATAACAACTGACTCACAAAAAATGATTACACAAAATAACGGAATTTAACTAAAAACTTACTCAATAAGACTTCGATTTATAGGAAAATGAGACAAACGATTACTTCGATGAAATTTTAGTGTAACTGATTAGAAAACTTCCAAACTTAAAGAGAATTCTACGATGGTATACCAAGCAATAGATGACAAAAGAAAATAGAAAGAACGAAGGAAAGAAAGTTATTTAAAAAAAAAAATAACTAAAGTGGAAACCAATTAACTTAACTTAAGTTCATTTTGACGTAATTGTGCAAAAATAAATACGCACACACGTATGTGCAAGGTTTCAAACACATGACTAGAAGATAGATAGATTCATGACCATTGAACCACTAGGCTCATTGTTGACACAACAACACACAAAATTTAATTTATGTCTCAAACAGAATGTCTCAGATTCAAAAAAAGGAAAATATAGCAGTTCAGGAAATACAACTCGAACCTCAGATATCGGGTATCCATATAGAACACATAACCAAAGAAATAGAGACAAATTCGTTGAAAAAAATATGACTCATATAAAGAAGTTTAGAATATTGGGGCGTTACATGGAGGTTGCGCAATCAGTTGGAAACTGATAGTATTAGAAAATACCATTCATTTCTGGGTGTAATTTGTTCCCATTTTATCATTTTTTAGCATTTTTAACTTAGTAACTGCATTTTCTAATTCATTGATGCTAGGTTTAATTTTCTTTAATATTATCCTGTTTTTGCTACTAATGTCACCACAATTAGTGTTCAGTATTGCATCCAAAGTTGTCAGTGCAGGAGTCTGTCCGAAAAGATCAACGGATGAAGGTATCCAAGCTTGTCGCTGCAAAATAGAATCTAAATTTGCTCCCAGAAAAGTCACCATAACCGACAACTGTCTGATGATCAACTGGTATAACCAACTTGTACATCTAAAGGAAGTTGGATCTGAAAGAAAGGACACCTGTACTTGGAAATGGTTGATAAATACTGATGAGAGAGGATTTTCTTCAAGCTTTATATTCCATATTTTTTACGCATAAAAAACTTCCTCTTCAACATTTTCTTAAGCTTGCTTCCGTGGCAGCTTAACTTCATTGAGGGGGACCTGATTGTGACAAGAAGGCAAATCTGCTCCTAAAGTGGAGCATGCTTAATTGCGATGCAAGAGGAGTGTAAGGGAATGGTTCTAGTAGACTAGGAATAGGATGCTTCAATTCATTCTTTTATTCTCTTTAAACGTTGATGAATTTTTAATTAATTGAATTTGTATGGAAGTACAATTTAATTTCAGATCAAGTATGATATCTATTTCAATCTTCCTTCACTGTTTGGGTTTAGATTTAATTGTTTGACCACGGAAGTGTGATTGCAGTCACTGCGACTGGAAAGTGCAGTAACAAATTAAGTTAACAAGCAAGTTAATAGAAGTTGCTTGGGGATTGAAGGAATTCTACCCACTTGTACTTGAATATTTTGCATTGCCGGCACTGGAAGGTGTGGTTAGTGTGAGTATTTAAGTCTTTGATAAACAGGGAAGTCCAGGTTGGTCAGATTCATTGAGCCTAATTGTGGCGACAATTTATCTATCAGTTACCTTGTGATCACATTTATCTATTTGTCAACTTTTCAAGTCAGGGAACCCCATCTCAGTATCACAGTTTTTACTTTTTTTATTTTCTGTGAGATCAATATATGATAGTTTTAAACCTATCTATTATACTTGTATCGACAGTATACGCTTGCACAAATTTCTGTGACATTCACAGCACGATAAAGTTTTGGCGCCATTGTCGAGGATGACAAACATATTTGATGTTTTTATTTATCTTTGCATTTATTTATTTTTTCTTAATCTTTATTTGTATTGATTTGTTTTATTATTGTTACTATTTTCACTTGTTCACTTAGGAGTTTATGACTAGGAGAAATCCTGAAAATATTGTTGACTTAGATCCGGAGATTGATCGAACCATTAGAAGGAGGCGACAACAACAAAGAAACATGGCTTTGCCAGGAATCAATACTGAAATAGCACCACTGCCACCTCAAAATCCTCCAATACAGCCACAAGTTATCAATAATTCACCGTTACCACAAGAAGATTAATTGCAAAATCGAACCATCTGAGATTTTATTACTCTAATTTTGGATGATTTGTAGCTAGGTGTGTTCGACCAGCAATTCAAGCTGGAAATTTTGAGCTAAAACCAGCCATGTTCCAACTGTTAAATTCTAATAGGTAGTAGGCTAGATTGCCACATGAAGATACAAGAGAGCATATTAAATCTTTTGTACAGATTTGTGTTTCTTTCAAGCAGCAGAGTGTTCCTGATGATGCATTGCAAATGTAACTATTTTCATACTCATTACAAGGACGGGTTCGAACTTGGTTCCTTGGATTACCTGTTGGATCGATTACGTCGTTGAATGCACTTACAACTCAATTCGTTTTACGTTTCAATCCACTAATAATGTATGCTAAGCTCAAAAATGATATCACTACATACCATTAACTTGATGACAAGAATCTACATAAAACATGGGAGCACTACAAATCCTTACTTCGACGCTATCCCATGCATGGAATTCAACAGGAGACGTAGATCGAGATCTTTTACAATGGGTTGAATATGTAGACAAGAAATCTTATCGATGCATCTACAAATGGTCCGTTGTTGGACTGCACCTATGATGAAGCAATGAGAATTTTAGAGAGGATTGCTCAGATTGACTACCAATATCCGATCTCTCGAGCTGCTCAACTCAAAACAAAACTTGGAGTTATTGAGTTAAACGCTATATCAGCTCTGAGTGCACATGTATCTTCGTTAGCAAATATGATAAAGAACATGAAGGGGACAAGTGAAGTTACTCCCATCCAAGTTGCCCAACAAATGGATGTCTTGACATTTTGTTGCGAAATTTACGGCGACAATCATAGGTATGAAGATTGTCCACAGCATGCTGACAATGTGTTTTATGTTAATAATATCAGAGGAAATTCTTTTGGTAATGCCTATAACAGCTCAGTTCGAAACCAACAGCCTTAGGGGAATCAAAATGCAACCACATTTAGTTATGGAAATTCCTCGAACCAAGGAAATTTTCGACAACGGAATTATTGTCAGCAGCAGTAAAATTTGAACCTAAGTCCTCAGATGCATGTACATTAAGATCAGTTGTAGCCATACATTCGTGCAGTCACAAAATCTTCAATATCAAATCTGCATCTGCAAGGACAATGATAGCAATAGTAGTCATCCCAACCATCGACTGATCCATTAGCAGCCCTTGAATATTTTATACGTGAACATATCACGAAGATAGAAGCTATTGTGCAAGGAAATTCCTCTTCCATTCGAGCATTGGAAGCACAAGTAGGAGAACTAGCTTCAAATATAAGCACAAGACCACCAGGTGCTTTATCGAGTGACACAGAACCCCAACTCAAGAGGAAAGGAGCATTGTGAGGCTATCACTCTTCGAAGTGGAAAGCAAACTGTCGAGCCAAGTAGTAAATCAAAAGCAGCAACTGATATCATTTATGTTCCGGACTAGGATTAGGATAATGCACCAGAAGAAGCTACAGAAGAATCAGTCAAAGCAGTTCTACCAGTTATTACTTGCCTACGATCAGACCTACAAAGTTGTCGACTCAGTTACCAATGTCAACGTAACCTGTTATGTCGAGGCAAATAGATGACCCTATACCCTTGCCATTCCCACAGCAATTCAAGGAACAAGGGCATGATAGACAATACCAGCAGTTTCTTACTATATTACACCAACTTCATGTTAATATCCCTCTTGTGGATGCATTAGTGTAGATCCCTACGTATGGGAAATTCATGAAAGATCTATTATCTAAGAAGAAGAAGCTGACTGTGATTAAAATAATTGCGCTCACAGAAGGATGCAGTGCAGTGTTGACAAATAAGTTACAACCTAAGATGAAGGACTTTGGAAGCTTTACAATCCCATGATTGATTGGTAATCATTATTTGGGTAAAGCTTTATGTGACTTAGGTGCGAGTATCAACTTGACGTCACTATCTACATTCAATAAATTAGGAATTGGTCACATGAAGCCCACTGCAGTGACATTGCAAATGGCAGATAAGTCATTAGCGCAACCTAAAAGACAAATTAAGGACATCCTTGTTCTCGTAGACAAGTTTGTATTCCTTGCTGATTTCATTATACTAGATTGTGAAGCCGATAAAGAAGTACCCATAATCTTGGAAGGCTCATTCTTAGCTACGGGACACACTCTTATTAATGTGTACAAGGGGGAACTAATAATGCATCATAATGGGGAACATGCCACTTTTAGTGTCTTCAAAGCCACTCCCTATCGCGACAAGGAAGAATGTCATAACATTGATATGTTGGATAAATCATTTAAAGGAGAATTCAATGAGCATAACACAAGATTTATTAAAAATTTTGTGGCGACATCATATAAAGATGTTCTACTAAATTGTGAAAGCAAGGTTGAGGCGAATAAGTTTGAGATTAAGCCAAACTGGTCTATAAAACCTCATAAGTTAACTAATAGAAGGAACCTAGCTTTGAGATCATTTATAGATAAAGCTCTTACTATGGAATTACAACCATCACATACTTCTCTGAAGTCCAAGTTCACTATTTTGTCAGTGCAAAAATATATTATTATTGCTGCATTTCGTATGCTGACTCACTAAAGGATCAAAATGTATCAGAAAAGAAATCATGACGACTCATCATTTTAAACCTAGCCATTAGATTGGTTTAAAAAAGGTCAATCTGATTGGACGCATTTATTAATAGCAGACCTGCTAACCCTTCTTTGCAGTACATACAAACATGCCTTCTCTCTCTATAAAGCAATTTTTTTGCCCCGACTGTTTCACTCACAAACCTCCATTACTATACTTAAAAATTTACTTCAATTTCTCATCCTTCTTAATGTACTTTTGTGACCACCAGCAATGATCAGAACAAGAGGAGAAAAGACATCAATAAGATTCGTTCATAAATCGTCCTCTGCTGCGACAACTCGTGAAATAGAGCAGCAACCCTCTAACGAACCAGTGATGTTAATAACTAAGGTAGCCAAGGAATGCTTCCAAGATAATATGCTGAAGAGAAATTGCCATCCAGAGCAAGGTTTCAATTTGTCGAAGCGAAGGGACTTTGGAAAGAAAGTAACTCACACTATCGCGAGAATGGACTGAGAGACATTTTGCGACCATCCTAGGGCTTATTCCCCATCTATAGTGCGAGAATTCTACGCCAACATTACTGACCAGGAGTCCGAATTTATATTTTTTGTGAAGGGTTAATACCATGGGACGCCACAACTATCAACGCAATATACAATACTGTAGTTGATAAAGATGAGCATGCAGAGTTTCTTGAAGAAATAACTGAAGCAGGAATCGAGATGTTGATAAGAGACCTATGTGTCGAAGGTGCTATGTGGACAGGTTCAAAACCGAGCAACTACACCATGCACAGGAGATTTCTATCACTGTAAAGTAAGGTGTGGTTTCATTCCATTAACAACCATTTAGTACCTTCTACACACAGTACGATAGTCACCCTCGATCGAATGTGTATGATACATTCGATCATAAAGGGTAAAAAGATAGAATTCAATGAAGTGTTGCATCAGGAAATTACAAAATGCGCAGTAAAGCAAATAGAATATTGGTATTTCCCTCTTTGATAACACGATTATATCAGCAGCGAGGTATAGTGCCTCGAGAAGTAGAGGAAATCCTAGAAAATAAGAGCCCGATCAATAACGCGTCAATTGAGAGGATGGCTAGTGGTAAGGAGACTCCTATAATAAAAGAAGTAAATATCAAGAGGATGAAGAAGAGTAAGGAAAAAAGTGGCAACAGCAGTATGCATGTGACTGCAAACTAGCATTGTGACGCAAAGTTAAAGAGCTGGAGTAAATTGTTGATGCTATTAACATCAGGCAAATAAAACTTGTTGCCACAGTTGAAGAAATAGAACATTCAAAAAATCTATTCTATGCCTACACCAAGGCATGGAATAGTGCCATGCTGACACCATGAGGAGAATGAGCACAGCACCTCTGCCAAAATTTTTGATCTTCTCTCTGATCATCAGGGAAACCGAACCTTCAACTGATGACGTCGATTTTTGGAGAGAAGGAACACTCCACAGCTTCTCCACCAATAGTGCATATTTCGAATGAAGAAAGAGAAGTGGAATCAAAGGAGGTAGAGGATTGTTTAAAGAACATTGCCAGCTTATATTTCCCTACTAATTTTGAGACTACTGATGCTGCTGAAGAAGAAACTCCTACTAAGGGAGAAGCCACACCCGTTGAAGAAATGAGACAAGAGGAGAAGAAAGAAGAAAAAGAAGAGGAAGAAGCCAGAGCAAATTCATCAGAGGAATTTGTCCCTGTACCAACAGTTATGGGTGCAATAAGTGAAGAATAGGTGCCATCTGCTGCGAGTTAGGCAGAGGCTATGAAAACACCAATTGAGGATTCAAATCCATTGGCCATAATAGTCTACACTGAGCCAATGGCAGAGATCCATCCTTCCAATGTCATAGCCGATGAAGCTGGGATTTAGTCTGATGTTACAAAGCAATCCAAAGACAAGGTGAAGCCTAAAGATAAGAAACGCAAGCACATGAAAAATAAAAAGCGTTACAAAGCAGAAAGGAAGCGTAAGAAATAGAAAACCAATGCAGCCACATTTTCAGCTGCTGTAAATTAAGTGAGTTTTCTAGTTTTCAGTTTTAATTGTCATGCATATCATGTAGTTATCGTTTATTTATTATTGCATCTTTTGTTTTTCAATTTTTATTGTCACTGCATCTACATTTATCATTGCATTTCCATATATATTTGTATATTAATGTCAGTGCACTGAGGTCAATGTAGACTTTAAGCTTGGGGGGAATGTATATGGATTGTAAATGCAATTGCACCCACATTTAAAAAAAATTGTCCTTTGAATTCAATGAAAGCATGCAATATTGTGTGATTGCATTTTTTTTTTCATTCGATGCTTAATTCTTGAATCACATGAAATGCTAATGAATGAGTTGGATAAATGTGATTGAATGTTGTATCTCTATTTTTTTAGATGAATGGTTGAGATTGTATTAGTAATGAATTAGTAGTATCATTATTTGAATCTTGAATAAATTTTCCATTTACAACTGCTTGTATCTAAGTATAATTATGAATAAAAAACTTCAAAGTGGGTGTATTGTGAACTATCAAGAGGGAAGACTCCAATGCAAGTGTTAAAAAAAGTAATCAAGCCGAAGGCTGTCACGCAAAAGTGTGTGTCGGCGCAATTACATACTCCCTATGGGTTTGTTGCACCCCAACGTTACTTCTTAGGAACAAAGGTACAATAATGCAACGACATCCCTCAGTCACATAAAAAAAGGAAGAAGAAGAAAAGATAAGAAAACAAAAAGAAATATATTTATATTAGTGTACAATAAATGTTGTTTTGCTAGAATAAATTTAAGATTTAAAGATGCTAGCATTGATGAAACTGTAATTTTCGTTATTCGTAACTATAAATTATCGGTGCAATATTCTGTCATGTGAATGCAATTCATACATTAGGATTTCAAAAGATTCAAGTTGCTAGAATGGCTATTGCTTTGACAAAACCTTTTTCTATGACTTCATTAGCTTTTGTGTGCTTGAGGACAAGTAAAAATTCATGTTTGGGGTGTGATAGCATTAGAAAAGACTATTGATTTCTCCTTACTTAGGGTGTAATTTGTTCCCATTTTATCATTTTTTAGCATGCATTTTTAGCATTTTTAACTTAGTAATTGCATTTTCAAATTCAGTGATGCTAGGTTTAATTTTCTTTATTTTTTCTCCTGTTTTTGCTACTAATGTCGCCACAATTAATGTTCAGTATTGCATCCAAAGTTGTCAGTGCAGGAGTCTGTCCAGAAAGATCAACGCATGAAGGTATCTAGGGTTGTCGCCACAAAATAGAATCCAAATTTGTGCTAAAAAATGTCGCCATAACCAATGACTATCTGATGAACACACCAGATCTGCGTGAATGTATAATTGGTATAACCAACTTGTACAACAAGAGGAAATTTTATCTAAAAGAAAGGACACCTGTACTTGGCAATTGTTGATAAATACCGATGAGAGAGGATATTCTTCAAGCTTCATCTTCCATATTTTTTATGCATAAAAACTTCCTCTTCAACATTTTCTTAAGCTTGCTTCCATGGTAGCTTAAATTCATTGAGGGCGACCTGACTGTGATAAAAAGACAAATCTGCTCCTGACGAGGAGCATGCTTAATTGCGACGCAAGAGGAGTGTAAGGGAATGGTTCTAGTAGGCTAGGAATAGGATGCTTCAATTCATTCTTTTATTCTCACTTTAAACGTTGATGAATTTTTAATTAATTGAATTTGTATGGAAGTACAATTTAATTTCAGATCAAGTATGATATCTATTTCAATCTTCCTTCACTGTTTATCTTTGGATTTAATTGTTTGACCACGAAATGTGATTGTAGTTACTGTCACTAGAAAGTGCAACTACGAATTAAGTTAACAAGCAAGTCAACGTAAGTTGCTTGAGGATTGAAGGAATTCTGTCCACTTGTTCTTGAATATTTTGCATTGCCAGCATTGGAAGGTGTGGTTAGTGTGAGTATTTAAGTCTTTGATAAACAGGAAGTCGAGGTTGGTAAGATTCATTGAGCTTAATTGTGGCGACAACTTACCTATCAGTTACCTTGTGATCACATTTAGCTGTTTGCCAACTTTTCAAGTCAGGGAACCTCATCTCATTATCACTATTTTTACTTCTTAAATTTTCTTAAATTGCTTCGAAATATTATTCACAAACCTTTACTTCATTTTCTTATTAATTTGCTCCGACATTATTCACCACAATCTCTTTTGTTTGAACTTCTTTTGCATTGACAATTATAAACATAAGCAGCCATCTCTGTGAGATCGATATCTGATAGTTTTAAACCTATCTACTATACTTGCATCGACAGAGTACACTTGCACAAATTGCTGTGACGTTCATAGCGTGATCAAAGTTGCTAAAGGGTTACTACAAAGGTCCTCCCGGGATACAATGAAGTTTTGAATTTCCTTTGATTAGAAAAATCGTCGAATTCCCTAACTCTTACTCTAATTTTTGAAAATTGAAATTGATTGTAAAAAGAAATGCAAATTTGTGAGCATCATAGTCCATCTATTTACATGAATTCAATGAACACTTGTTGAAGAGTCACAACCCTTTCATATTGGACATACCTTTTGGAAGAGACTTGTCCCGTGGAAATGTATCAATTGGATGATAAATCATTACCTTTCAATTAAATTTGAAAGATGATAAATCATCACTTCTAATTTGAATAGTGCTCATTAATTTGCAATCTATAAATTTCCAACTTGTTAGAGTTGTGTGACCCAAATTCTAAGAGATTGCTTGCAAATCAAGTTAAACAAAATATATTATCTTTCTAGAAGATTTAGTAGTATTACATATTTAGCATTGATTGAAATAATATATTTTGCATTGATTAGAATTAGGCTTTTTCAACCTATAAATAGATGTGGTTGAAACTCCTCTTGTATCATTCGAATTCGATATTAGTGAATTTTCTTCTCCTCTGCCCTCGTGGTTTTTCTTGAAAGGGTTTTTCACATAAAATCTGTGTGTTCTATTTTTCTTTCTTTTCTTTGTGATCATTCTACGTTTCCATTATCGACGTTCGATTTTTTTTAACATCGTATTTATGCTTAACTTGTTGAGTTATGTATGAATTTTATATTGCATGAGAAAGGATAAATTTACCTAAATTTACCCCTGTTGTTGTATTGATCAGAGTAGCACAGCAGAAGCATGATTTAGAGTTAATATGTTTACCCTACACTATATGATTGATGTTTATGTATGTAAATAATTTATGTGAATATTGTGAGGTGTGAATGATGGTTTTATGGTGTGTTTGGTGATCGGTTAGGAGATTCTTGTAAGTGGCTAATATGACGTTCTGGATTGGGGTTGGACCATCCCAGTCGGGTTTGGAGCACCACAACATCATGATGACGCGACTCTAGATGTCATAAGGAGGCGAAAACGACATGGTGACGTGTATTCAGCTTAAACAAGGTTTCTTCTCCTAGTGATTTTTTGTCCTCATCTTTAAAGGAACATTTCCACGTAAATATTTGTGTGTTTGATCTTCTCTTCTTTTACTTTTATTTTCTCATTGCATATACGGGTCAATCCTCAACACCTTCCTTCAAGGTTTTATATAATAGAAATTCTATCACACACATAAGCATGTAGAAATAACTAATTTAGACTATAGGTAAATACATATGGAATAAATATGAAATTAAAATACAAAATTAGTTTAAATTGAGAGTAAAGAGAAATTTAAATAGGTAAATACATCATATTAAGAATATTAAATGTACTGTAATTGTTTATTGTAGTATTTTCATTTTCCTTTAGTTGGTATTGAGTTGACTTGTGACACGAGTTGAAATGTATAAATCATATCAAAATAAATTTTTGGTTGAAGTGGTAAAAAAGGATTTTATAGATGTTGGCGACTCCATTCTATCATGCTCAGATGAATCAACACTAGGTCCCATCAAAGACTCCTTGTAAGAAATTCTCGGTTTCAAATCCTGCAAAATAGCTTACCCATTCCGGTCAATTGTAGGATCCTCCTACTCAAGAGGTTGATCCACCCTCCTTCGCACCTTCTTCGTGGCCCGACCAATTCCACCATTTGGAATTAGGCATATTATTTAAATGAAATTGTTAAAATGATATTATTATTTGTACTAAATTTATTTGAGTGTTTCAAGTTTGGATCATTGAAATATTTCTAAGTTATTTCAAATTTGAATAATTTAAGTCAAAACTTGAATCATTATGAATTAAAATCGTTTCAAATGTTTTTTTTATTATAAATAAATTCTCATATTTTACTTTTGCATTTCATTTAGCATTTAGGTGTATTATTAAAATCTCATTTCTCTTAATTATTCTTCAAAAACCCCCCAAAAAAATTATTTTATAAAATAAAAATAACATGGTAAAAATTAAATCACATTGGGAAAAACAGACAAATTCGTTCACTTAATAATCAAGAAAAAATGAAAGAATATGATTTTCTTTTATTTTGGTCTACTTTGTATTAGTTAAATGAATTAAAACTATATTCTACAATGATTATGTTAAAACTGCCTTAATATGCTTTAATTTTTTAATAACATTCAATAGTTTGAATATGAAATATTTTTTTTATATTAACTACAGTAATTAAGAATATAATATTTACGAAAAAATAAATAAAAATAGCCACGTAAAATCAGTTGCTTCACATATCGCATTAAAAATTATTTAAATGTTAGGTCCAATTTTTTATTTTAATAAGTGGATCATAATGTAATTATTCAGCTCAAGAAGTCCATTTTATCCCTTCGGCTGAATTCCCAAAGTCCACATTTAGAATTATTTTGATTTTTTCGTTTTATTTGATTAGTTTTCGTAATTAGATTTCCATTAGGGTTAGGAAAACTTATTTTGGGATCTATAAGTAGCATAGCCGTCCACCCTTATGAAATACACTTGATTTTTATATTTTTGTTTTAATAATAATTCTCTTTGAGTTTTTCTTCGAGAATTGCTCTTGAGTGTCTTTTAGAAGTTGTTTTAACAATATTTTAAGTTGTGGGAATCATCTTCAAGCATTTTCTTGCCGAGATCTCTTTCTTGGAGGGGAATTAGAGCCATTGAAGGAAGTTGTGGATTCTTATCGTTTCCAAGGCTTCTTAGGATGTCATCTTCTTTTTTCTATCATTGATCTATTGTTTCCTGTTTAATTTACTTTGATTCTTACTGTTTTGATTTGATGATTTAATTGATTTTAGTTCCAGGTTGAAATTGCTTCAAGAGGGACGTTCTCTTACCTTGCTCCATCCAGAAACACATAAAAAATTAGGAGTTTCATTATTTTCTTGTTGTTTTAATCATTCTTTCCCAAATAGTTTGCTTTTGTTGTTAAAGTCACTTCTAACAAATCTGCTTGCATTTTATATTTCCAGATTTGGTTGGGATGATTTCATGAAGTACAAGGACGGTTTCTTTCATCCAAGAAACCCTAATTTCATTCTCTATTGGATCCCTTACCAACCGACTCCTCTTTCTTTCTTTTTTAAGTTCGTTTGTTTCTTCTTCTTGTCAACTAATCTATTTTCATTGTTTTCGTTTCAGTTTATGTTCGTCTAGAGCTCTAGGATAGATACGCGACTTAGACAAGCTACGATCCTTTTTCGCACGCGTTTCTTATCACTTTTGGTCTACTTTGTACTAATTAGATGAAATAAAACTATATTGTACAATGAATATGTTTAAAATGCATTAATATGCTATCATTTTTTAATAATTTTCAATAATTCGAATATTGAATATTATTTTATAGTAACTATAGTAATTAAGAATACAATATTAACAAAATAAAAATTAATTGTGTAAAATCAGTTGCTTCACATCTGGCATTAAAAATTAATTATATATGAAAGTATAGGTAATAATAAAAATATATAAATATGTTTTATATATAAACAAAAATATTCATACTAATCTATTCATTTGAAATTAGACAATAACATATATGTATATTATATATAGAACAATGAGATTTTGCTTGCATTCCTGATCACCGGATGACATATTTTGTTTCTTATTGAATGATATGCTAGGTATAACATAAGAAATATATACTGTAATTGAGATTGTATCATATTGAGACTAGAGCTCAACTCTCTTTCTTTTTGCCAACACACACACACACGTGTACACACAAACAGATTCCATAATATTCGACTAATCGAGAACATATCTTAGATTATAGAGTCCAATTTCTAAAATTTATTTATTTTTAAATTAACTTATTTTACAAATTAAACAACAAGAAATTAAAAAAAAAATCAAAACAATATCACCTAATTTGACGTAATTTCTAAAATAGGGTCTCATTCCAAAACCCTATAAATAGGTAATATCAAAATTATTCCAATGAAACCGAAGACCAGCCATGGGAGTCTCAAACATGAAAACATAGTTAATTTGTTTGGCTCTAATCGGTATAGTGGTGATGGAAGAGGTGATCCAAATCGATGCGGCTATGACAATCCACCATCCAGAGGTCTCCGGTCTTGTTTCCTACCGTCGCCTTCTTCAAGAAGCTGTTAATCCTTGGGACCGTGGTTGCTCAAGACTCACTAGGTGTCGAAGTTAACGAATATTTTGATAATATGTGACGGTATCTTTCTTATATAAATATAAAATCCTCTTCATATTAATGCAACATGATTAATACTATTTATCTCTTTCTTTTACCTAACTTGGTTCGATTTAATCATGATTTATGATTTGGCTTTTCATTGTTGTGATGCCAAAGGTTTTGTGTCTCTACTCGATCGTGGATCTTGTAACTTTGATACAATTATGATGCATAAATATAATAAATATATAATATAATAGGATATAAGCAAATAATACAAATAAAATATTATATGAAATATACTGAAAATTAATATAATATAATTATTTCTTTTTGTGGGGACGTGGGGTAAAGGGAGAAAGGAAGGAGATAGAGAAAAAGAAAGAAAAAAGCCGAAAAGAATAACTTATTTTTTTTGTGTGTGTTATTTTTTATGCTTAAATTGCTACTACAGAATTATTATATATTTATATGAATATTTATTGGTTAATAGTTTGTTATATATATTGACATTTTATTTATTGGTATTTTAAATAGTTTATATGTACTTATTTTTGTACCATGTTTTTACAATGTTTCGATTAATCTAATGTTTCGCATAATTTGTTTTTCATTGTTGCCAAATACTTATGTTCGTCTTTATCATTCATAATGATCTTTTAAAATCATCTAAATAAGTTTGTAAAAAAATATTTATTACATATATTATTCTTAATTGAATATGTAATTATATTTTGTGTGTTTCAAATGGGTAGATTTAAAGGTAGATTCATTGGTCGGTTTAGAATTCAAGCTCATTTGGCTGAAAAATAAAATAATTTAATATTTAAAAAAAACCTACTCTATTTTATTTTTAAATGTTTTATTTAAAGGATATGTTTTAATGTAAGATTGCGATTTGATTTTGGATTCGTATATGATTAGTTTAAATATTTTATTTTTAAATAGACATTTGAATAAATTAGTCTATTAAATCATTCATGGATTGATATGAATTATTTAAATTATTTCTTTCTGATTTGACTTGTATGTAGTGGTGATTAAAGTTTTTGTTAGACGCTCTTTTGGCATGGGTTTTGTAATGCCCAAACACGACCTGATTCGTCGAGCTTGGGTGTTACTAAAAACAATACTTAACAAATTATCTAATCAATTGAACACTTTAAATATTGCAGATTAATTATTTCTTTAACTAGAGGACTTAATATCCAAAAATAAAGGAAAGTATATAAAATAACTTATTACTATAGATTTATCATAACTTTTTACAAAGTAGAAGTTCGATAAAAATAAACACATAAGGTGTAACCCTAGACTACACCACATTTCCACTGTTAGCATAATAACCCGATACGCCTCTTCCTTGATGTATTCTTGGCATCGTCCCCTAGGCGTAGTCTTTTAACATCAATACCTGAAACATAAACACGACATGAATAAGTTTAGGAAAACTTAGTAAGAACTAAAACAAAGTACCTTGGTTGATGCTTATGTAATAACTGAAGGAGCATCTATGCCATTTACTCTTTCTTAATCATTTACTTTTGATTTGGGCGAATACCATCATAATCTCAAACTTACGTTTATGCGCCAACTACTACACTATTACTCATGCCATTTCTTACAACTATCAAACTGACTTACACTTTCCATACATTCCTCTACTCTTTTTTTGCTTAAAAATACCATAAACATATCTTTCGCAGTCCACTACAATCTGACCATCTTTTTGCATATACTCTTACTCTAGAAAGACTGTTCACTGGTACTAATTATTGGCGGATACATACACGACTGACGGTGGCTCATACAATTTATTTACCATTAGTTTTGTAATGCCCCTAACCCGTAACCGTCGTCGATTTAAAGTCTAGGAGCATTACAAAACATTTTATATTAATTAATAAGCTTTAAGACCATTAATCAATCACATATAAAAATGCTCACACACATGTATAATCATGTTAAAATACATTTATTCTACTTAATTTAGCCTACTTGGATATTGACTGCCTTCGAACGTACTCCCGTTCGGTGTGTATTTTGGGCTTCCACAAGTATACGGGTCGAGTTGTAATATAATTTTACAACGAAGTAACGAGTACTCCGAGCATCATACCAAAGGGAGGAAAAGTAATAATAATTTCAATTTCTGCACAAAAAATATCTAATTAGTACTCTTCTTAGAAGTACGAAAATAAAATATGGGTTTGATTTTTTTTAATACTAATAAAAAACATAAAAGTAAAATAATGCAAAGGAAAATGAGATAATAATTTGATAAACTGATTTATGGGGGATTAGCCCGCTTTGGTATGATTTCTTCAACTGTTGCTTTTGGGGTTTTCGTCAATCAACTAGTCACTACCCTAGCAAGATCTTTCGATCTTCCACTAACATAACAAGTCAACAAGAAATACTTATCTTCAACCGTTGCTTTTGGGATAAATGCATTCACGAATGGGCAATACCAATATTGGGTTAATTCCCACCTAAATTACTTCCTTGGGTGTTAGGCCTAGGATTTGTTTCACGTTCTTCCTTTTCCATATAGTTGATCCATTAAAGATTCCTATACAATAATTAAATAATCATACATCTAATCTCTGGTCTTCACAAAGGGATTAGTTCCTCATGGTTTCTTGGGAAATTATAAATTCAATAAAGAGATTAAACATATGAAATACGATTGAAAATATAATTAAAGAAACTCAAGGATTCGTATTGAAATTTTTGGGATGGATCCACAATCATTTATGCAAATGTAAAAATCTCATTATTGTAAAACGAAAATGAAAATGACTAAAACTTAAAGAAAAGAAAATAACTAAAACCTAATTTACAGGAGAGAATTAAACTAAAGAAATATTGTATACAACTAAGTGCTAAAGGGCCTACTTATAGCATTTGGTCGGTTGTTTTCCTTAGCTCTAGGTTAGCTTTCGTTCTTTGGGTTGAAGTTGTGTTGTGAAGACAAAACGCCCATCATTTGGTGTAATCCCGCGTTTAGGAGTCGATGTCGCGACACACAAGGTTCGTGTCACGACATGGCAAGCAATCTACTCCTTTTGGTGTGATTTTTAGGCGTTATTACGACATGCTATGATCGTGTCATGTCATAGAAGATAGCTCTAGGGTTTTGTGATTCTAGTCCTTGTGTTACGATATCGCTTATCCCGTGTCCTGAAATAGTGATAATTGTGTTACGGTATCGCTTATCCCGTGTCCTGAAATAGTGATAAGATTTGATATGGTTTATCTTCTACGGGTCTTTTGCACACTCACAAAGTTATTAGTCAACCTTTATGCCTCAATTGACTCTAAAGTCAATAAAAGACACATTTTTACACATTTTATTCAATATACTAAAAATGAAGTAAATCCCAAGCAATCCTAACAAAAATGCCTAATTTCAAGCTCCTAAAGTGAGAAAATTACTTTAATCTGCTAGGTCAAATTACGATAGATCAAACTTCCTCACATTTAAGTCATTATTTGTCCTCAAGCAAACAAAAGTAAAAAATACTAAAAAGAACATAAAAGCTTGAGTACATATCATACAAGGACTAGGTTCGAAACATCTACCTTAGGTATTTTATATCTTCAAATAATTCCAGCATGATAAACAAATAATCTTACTACTTTTGATTAAAACATCTAAGTTTAGTAAGTTACAAAAGATACAAATTTAAAGATCTTATCAATATAGTTCTATCAATGACTAATATAAATACTTTAATTATTCTAGTACAATATAAATAGTTGTAGTGGGATTGTTTAATGTCATATTCATTCATGCATAAATCTATTTAAGTCACATAGGTCTTTTCGACTTTAACCTTCTAAGGCTCAAGACATGTATGGTATTCAAAAGATATAGTAAGCATCAAGATGTTTCAAACATGGAAATAGTTTAGCACATTGCATTGTTATCTATTCTTCCCTTTTAGTATCCCTTTTCTCGTTGACCGTCTTATTTCTCCTTCTTTCACCTTTCTTATTTCTCCAATTAGGAAATCTTAACATGGTATAATCCCTTTAGCTAACCTATAAGCATTTATACATTCTTGAATGAGTTTTTCTTGACTTTGTGACTTTGTGATAGCATTAAAAAAGACCATTAATTTCTTCTTATTTAAAGTATAATTTGTTCCCATTATATCATGTTTAGCATGCATTTTTAGCATTTATATTTAGTAATTGCCTTTTCTAAGTCAGTAATGTTTGGTTTAATTTTTTTTAATTTTGTCCTACTTTTGCTACTAATGTCACCACATTTAGTGTTCAGTTTTGCATTTAAAGATGTCAAAATGCAGGAATCTATCCCAAAAGATCAACACAGGAAGGTGTCCAAGGTTGTCACTGCAATTTAGAATCTAAAATTGCGTCCAAACCTATCGCTGCATGAACATATCCAGAAGTACCAGTGCTTGAGAATATCAAGGTTGTCGCAGTGAATTAAAAACTAAATTTACGTCCAGAGATGTCGCGACAACCTTTAACTGCTTGCTGAATGCACCAGATCTACATGAATGTACAACTGGATTAACTAACTTGTACAACTATAAGGAAGTTAGATTTGAAGAAGAAAGACAATTGTATTTGGCATTAAAGATAAATATTGAAGAAAACAAAGAAGAAGAAAGGGGGGAGGAATCTTGAAGCTCATGACAGATATCAATTCAGTTTTTCATCTTTTTTGGAAGCTTGCCTCCATGGCAGCTTAGTTTCTTGAAGGGTGAACTAACTGCGATGAGAAGGCAAAAATCCTGCTCTTGACGAGGAGTGTTCCTAAGTGCAACACAAGAGGAGCATTAGAGAAGAGTTCTAGTAGGCTAGGAATAGAATGCTTCAACTTGTTCTTTATTTCCTCTCAAACGTTGATAAATTCTGATGAAGTTAAATGTGTATGGAAGTACCTTTTAATTTTAGATCTAATTTGATTTCTACTCAATTTTTTCTTATCTGTTTATCTTTGGATTTAATTGCTTGATCATGGAAGTGCTATTGCAGTTGCTAACACTGAAAAGTGCAGTGACAAATTAAATTAACAAGCAAGGCAACAAAAGTTGCTTGGGGAACGAAGAAATTCTAGCCACTTGTTCTTGAATACAAAGCATTGCGAGCACTAGAAGGTGTGGCTAATGTGAGTATTTGGGTCTTTCATAAACAGGAAAGTCGATGTTGGTAAGATCTCATTAAGCTTAATTACGGTGAAAACTTATCTATTATTTACCTTGTGGTCGCATTTAGTGGTTTGTCGACTTATCAAGTTAGGGATCCCCTATTCCATTATCGTTATTTTTACTTCTTTAATTTTCTTGAATTGCATCGACAAATTATCTTCAAACTTTCACTACATTTCTTATTAATTTGTTTCGACATATTTTATTACAGTCTTGCAATATTTACTCTGACAGTTTAATTCATTCATTTCTGCACTCTTTATTTTAATTACGCTGACTTTATTCATACAATTTCTCTTATTTTAACTTTAATTGAATCAAGAATTATAAACATAAATAGTCATCTATGTGGGATCAATATCTGGTGGTTTTAAGCTTATCAACTATACTTGCATTGATAAGTGTTCGCTTGCACAATTGCTGTGACATTCATAGCGCGATCACTTTGTCACCTTTCATGCTTTTTCCCACTCAAGATTGTTTTTTTTTCTTTATTCTCATTTCTACTCATCTTTTTCTTCTTTTGGATTTTCTTATTTCACAATTCTGGCCATTATAAAGTTCATATGTCGCATTGATCTTTCCTATTTCACTCTTATTCTACAATCTCTATCTAGATGTGTCTACTTACCCCCAATACATATGGTCATACGTCTATAATCATGCAATTTAGGACCAAAGAAAAGAATAAACACAAATTGAATTTTCTTTTTAGGTTTTATGGTTTGTAATGAAGTTCATAAAAAACGGTCAATAGACTCAAAGATTGGTACTAATAGGCAAAAATCAGAATATGTTTGCCTTTTGGCTTTAAGTGTTTCCAAACAATGCCTTAGATCATCCCTAAATATCTCAATATGCATAACTTCAATTTAATTACACAATCCTAAAAATATTATTTATCATATATACTAGCATGCTTGTTTCCTCATATTATACATGTCATTTGGTACAAATAATATCTTTTAACCTATATTTAGTGTAACCTATAAAATTTAATAGTCTCATACTAAAAAAATTAAAAATTACTCATCATCATGCTAACTTTATTCCAAAATAAAATCAACCTATGTAGATGCTCCAAACCAATCACTTATATTTTTACAAGCTCAAGCACACGACAAACAAGAAAAAAGACAGAAAAAACAAAATTTCTATGTTACCCCCACACTTTAGAACACACATTATCCTTAATGTGTAGCCCCTAAAAAGTAAAGAAAAAAGTTACCCGATCAATCGTGAATGGCTCTTCAACTAATGGTAGGTTCCTCCTCCTTTTGACGTGAATAGCTCAAAATGTTGTGCCTTCTTTGTATGGGGTTCCTATATAAAAATTAGAAATAAGCATACAAAAATAATTCTAATATTACCCCTACTCCTAATAGTAAATAAGTTTTAAAAAAGAGTATTAAAATATTACAATTCCCAAAATAAAGTCTTTAACTAAAAACCAAATGGTTAATCCTCTTCCGAATCATCCAAAGGGTATGTCTATTGTGGTTCCATCGAATCCTTACCCTTGCTCGAGCTATATTTATGTTAGGAGTTCCCTCCCTTTGACTGTTGCTGTCTCATCGGGCTTCTTGTAACCAGTCCTTTGGGAGTAGAGTATTGTGGCTGAAACATTGTGCCTCATACTCGTCCTCCGTTCCAAGATATTCTTGGATTGCTTATCCCGTGTCGTGACATAGTGATCAATTTCGATATGGTTCATCTTTTAAAGGTCTCTCGCATACTCACAAAGTTCATTAATCAACCATTAGGCCTCAATTGGCCCTAAAGTCAATAAAAAGACACTTTCTACACTTTTTACACATTTTATTCAATATACTAAAACTGAAGTAAATCCTAATGAAAATACCTAATTTCAAGCACCTAAAGTGCGAAAACTAGTTTAAATTTCTAGGTCAAATTACGATAGATCAAACATAAAACGCATTAAGAACGTATAGGGATTAAATTGAAATGAAATAAAATTTTTAGAAGATAACTAAAATTTTTCTTGGTAAAAGGGTCATAGGGCCGTGTGACCTAGTCCAAACCTTGTGGTCAAGCACAAGGTCTTGTGTTTAACACACACGCCCGTGTTCCCAAATTGTGTAACTCTCTGACTTGCATCACATGCTTGTGTCACAAACTGTGTTCCAGGTTGTGTAACTCTCTGACTTGGGCCACACGGTCATATCCCAGCCTGTGTGGCTACTACACCTAGTTCTTCAATTGCACACAACCGTGTGACAGCTCGTGTGCAGCCTACTTAGCCCCTAAAACAAGCATTTCAAACACATAATACTTGGGCTTCAAGGTACACTAAAATGTGGTCAAAACTTAGGTTTAAATATACAATTCATACCTCAAATTCATACCTAATCGCCATTCATTCTAACTAAAACCAATATTCCATTCATAGGCACCTCAACAACACGTAAACATTAAATATAAAGCAATGGCATTAATCACTTATTAAACTCATAACCTTAACAACTAAACCAAGCATACTTAACTAATAAATTGCATAAAATAACTAAGCATACTTAATATTTAAAACTTGTTATTAAAGATTATACTAAAGCAACCACATAAACACATATTCACCTATATTTCAAAGGATTTAACTCACAAAATATATATTTACAATCATTCATATTCATTACAAAGTTCACTAAGATATATCTTAATTCAAAATCTACTTGACTCTATCCCAAAACAACACACCTTAGGTACATGCTAAAATATAAAAAAAGACATCACCGACATTAAGTGTTAGATTATCATAGGATGTTGAGTTCGAAATCTACTAAGTACCTAACCTACATACAAGTAAATTATTCTTTAAATGGTCAATTGTAACTTATCTCCCATATTTACTTTTTCACTAAATAACCAACTTTAAACTCCTTAATATAAAATGCTAATTACCTCAAAATCTCCCAATAGCATATAATTAATTTCCAATTTGTATCATTTCACAATTTAATACACAATTCTTCCTCAACAAAATTAACTCAACCTTACTAGATTGAATGGGATATTGAGTGGCATTCAATGCCTAGTGGTTAAACCTTAATAGATTTTGCGCTAAGTGCTAGTCAGATAAACTGACGATATCAATAATAGGCACAGCTCTAGTTGGATATACCAACAATGTTTCGCGCACAGCGCTATTCGGATAACCGACGAATATGTGTGCCCAGTAAGATAAATTGACCAAAGATGCTCCCAATGCTAGTCGGATAAACTGGCAATGTAAATAGAGAGTCCAGCTCTAGTTGGATAAACCAACGATGTTTTGCGCCCAGCGCTAGTTGGATAATCGACGATTTGTGTGCCCAACATTAGTCAGATAAACTGACGAAAGTTACGCTCAACGCTAGTTGGATAACTAACGAATATAATTACTTGTTTTCATCATTTCAATTATCATCATTTGTTTATAGATGGAATTGGATATCAAAATTAAATAAAATTAATTAAAAAATTACATAAATATTTAAATACAAAATTCGAGTTTAAGACTACGAACTTATCAAAAATTACAATTGTAGATGATTATTCGTCATCCTTCTCTTTTCCACGGTTAACAACGGGGTCTCTTATTTCTTGATCTAGAAATAATAATTTAATTTAATCAACTCGATCATTAAAATATATATTTATATAATTACATACCATAACTCGACCCCTCCCTTTTCCAATATTTTACACATTTATACCCTACATTTTCTTCCATACATTTTGATCCTAACCCCCAAACTTTAGTTGTTTAACTTCATTGAATTCATTTATTAACTAACCGATTTCATGTTGCACCTTGGTAGTCCCTTTCTTTACAAATTTCACAACTTTAACCATTACTAGTCTCAATTTATAACACTCAATTTCCTAGAAATAAATACTAGTAAAAACCTTACACAAGATAACTCAATCACAGTTCCAACTCAATCAATTCACATTATTAGAACTACATTCTGTTTAACGGATTCTTACAACTTCTCAAAAAGAGGATCCTTAAACTATTGAATTTTACATTTCACACCATGTTATTCAAAGTTTCTCTTTTCTCTTTTTTTATTTTTTATAATTAAATCCTCAAAACTTGCTACTAATAGAGAAATCATTTCACAAATTAACTAAATTAACTCCTGAAACTTCTAACTTCACCCACCATTTTGAAAGCATTTAACGTCCTCAAAAACCAGTCCTTATATTTAACATAATTTATCAAAACAGTCCCTAACTAAGCTTTATCCAGCTTCAATGGTCTCAAATATGCAAAAATCATTAAAAACGAAAACATAAATCACTTACATGCAAAGGGGACAAGAACCAGACACTCTAAGCTTCTCCTTCAATGGTGTTTTCGGTCAAACCAATATAATGAAGCGGATGCCTAAATTTTTTATTTTGTTTAACTTACTTTTTCTTTTATTATTACTTTACTTTATTACCCCTTTTTTATTATTTTAACAATAAATAACCATGTCCATGTTTGTCCACTCCTACTCATTTGGTATATTTAAATTTTAGTTCACTACTTTTTCTTCTCATAACATTTAAATATAATTTCTAGCTTTTTCAATTCTCACAACTTAGTCCATTTTAATCAATTTTCTATTTAAACGTTAAAAATTTTTAACTAAAATTTACTACGATTCCCATTACACCGTATAAACTTTAATAAAATAAAATATTGACTCGATTGTCAAAATTGACATCTCAAAACCACTGTTTCGGTACCACTAAAAATGGATCGTTACACCCTATACCCAGCTCGATTGTTGAGCTCGAGTAACAAGACGTTACATCATCATCTCACAATACTCACATCATGCATTGTCACATTTCTTGCCAATATTTTATATTTTAGCATTTATACGAATTTTGAAATAGACATATACTAATTATCAATATAACATGGACAATATACCTCAATCGAGCATATGTTATCGCTACTAAAAGTGTGGTATCAATAATTCTCTCTAGTGGTATCGATGCCACTTGGAAAATCGATCTTAGAACTGCTTATTATTTCTCGTTTAAAACTTAGGTCTTGAAATTTATCTGTACCACTAAATAAGTATCGATAATTTAACCCAAGTATCGATACTCGTGATAAAATATCGATACAGAATTACTAAATTGTTTCTTGCACTTTCGAGAATCATAAAAATATCGTTTTTAAAACCCGAATTTTGATACCTCTACTCCAGACCATAAAAATGTAGTTGTTTTCAACCATATAATTAATACTAACCTAAATCCAAACATTAAGAATCATTTACCTCATAGACAGCAAAAAGCCTATATATATATATATTATTCTTAACTAAATATGTAATTATATTTTGTGTGTTTCAAAAGGGTAGATTTAAAGGTAGATTCATTAGTCGATTTAGAATTCACGTTCATTTTACTGAAAAAGTAAAATAATTTAATTTAAGAATTTTTTAAAAATAACTCTATTTTATTTTTAAATTTTTTATTTAAAGGATTTTTTTTACTTTATGATTGCGATTTGATTTTGGATTCGTATATGATTACTTTAAAAATTTTATTGTTAAATAGACATTTGAATAAATTAGTTTGTAAAATCATTCGTGGATTGATATGAATTATTTAAAGTGGGCACTATCACCACACTTCGAATCTTCAAAAACACCAAATGATTAATGGAGTCGAACATGTCCCATAGGTGAAGCATATAGCTTACACTCTCCAAACACACCAAACATATCTCATTGAATGGAGCTTAGCTCACATTCCTTTATCTCACCAAACATGTCCCAGGGCCTCAATGCCCAAATCACATACATATAAGTGAGTACTCACAATCCTATGACATGCCAACTATATCCAATGGTCTCAAAAGGCACAAGGCCAAAATATCCACATTATAATCACACTTTTATTTATCGATTTTCCGCACATATAATCATTGTCGCTTGGTATGGATAACATGCCCACATATTTACTTTCAAAATAATCATCACAACATATTCATATAACATCACATCTTAGTTCCCTTTATCACAATTATACAAGCACATTTATCACATATTAAGCATAGGTATGAGAACACTTACACTCGAAATTTAGAATAGGGGTTTAGGCTACTTCAAAATTCCAAATTAACACAATGAATCATCTACGAGCAGCTATTCCAAAACACTCATCAAATATGCTTTCACTGAAAAGTTGAAAGATCAAACAAGCTTTTCTTTACCTTTGTCTTCACTCGTAGAAGGTCCTAACAACTCCGACGCTTCAACCAAGTAAATCACACAACAACATAAATAATATTTAGTCTAATATGCACCTCAAATAATCAATAAACACAAGCCTAAACTAGATTATTTTTTGACTGAAACCTTCAACATAGAAAACTTAAAATTTGAATATCTTGTTTTATACTTAGTCTTTTTGTATGAAACAAATTTCATTCATCTACATATTCAAAATTAGATACCTTCAATGGAAGAAACATGGGCATTTGGTTGAAACCCCGAAAATCCCACAAGCTTGACAATGGAGAAATCTATGGTGGGAGAAGATATAAGGTTGAATTTTAAATTTTGGTTTAATTGCCTCTTAAAAACTCACAATTTTGACCCTTTTACAAATTATTCCTTAATTAAAAATTAGAGGTCTTTAAAACCCGCTTTCAAAAATTGATTTAATTTTCTGAAAGCCATAGTAAAAACCATTATCAGTTTACCGTGCCACGAAATTTTGAGAACATAAGGGCAAAAAATCTTAAAATACCCTCGAAACTTCTAGGCCCAACTTTGTGGTGTGACAAGTTTACTAATTCAACCACCATTTATTTCAGCCTCAATAGTTACTGATACTGATATAGCTTTATCATAACAATTATAACAAAATACGAGTATACCCTAAATAACATAATTGTTGTAACGCCCAAAAAATTTAAACCTTTTTTATTTAGGGTTGTGTCACTGGAACTATCTCTGCTTCTGTGGTTAAATGCTTTAACTATTTATCTTGGATTTGAGGTTCAAGTCGTATCTTTTACAAATTCTGTAGTTTCTCTTTTGTGAAACTAAGACCTTGAACGTGTTATATGAATTAGTTTCTACGTAATTTTATTTCAACGATGAGCTTAATGGTTCAATGGTCATAACTACCTGTTTATTTATCTTCTGGTCATGGGTTTGAGTCACTATGTATGCGATCAGGAATATATGTTTTATTTGATTTTATTATTTTGTGAATTTTTAATTAAAAAGGGAAAACTATTTCTTTAAAAAACTTTCCTTCTTCTTGGAGAAAAACATCTATGATATTTCATAACTCGAGGTATTTCCTTTTTGGAATTTTTATTTGATCCAAGTCATTGAAATATTGTCGTTGTGGTTTGAGTTGCAATTGGTAACATCTTCTATAAGATACGTGATTTGTAAAGTTCGATTTGAGTGGAATATGGTTGAAATTTAGTTTTAATCTTAATATATAAGTTTTGAGAAAAACTCTCTGAATTTGTGCAATTGTGTGTTATATTGGTTGTGGTGTTTAGGAGGACGTTTGGACAGTGGTAATCTCCACGATTCGCTTGGCATTGACTCGAGTTGTCAGAATCAAAGGTATTGTTGTCTGAAATGAGTGTTGGAGTGTTAAACTCTTGACGATTGTCATTGTGTGTGTTGGATTAATTGAGATTTTAACTTCTTTTGCCTCGTTTTGGTTCTAGGAACTCTTGTTGCAGGTTCATTCTCCTTCAGTAAGAGGTAAGGTGTCAACACCTCTTTCTCATTGCTACTATTTTTCTATATTCTATCTCAGAATCGCCTTTGTTTGAGGGCACACGGGCTGACACACGGGCGTGTGTCCAAGTCATGTGCCATGTAAACAATGTACAGGAGATACACAAGCCAAACACATGACCGTGTGCCAAACCGTGTGTGCATATTGTTTAGTGACACACGGGCAGGGCACACGGACATGTGGCAGACCGTGTGTGCATACTGTTTTGGGAACTATTGTACAAGGGATACACGGGCGTGTGCCAGACCATGTGTGTATACTGACTTGAGCCACATGGGCGTGTGCCAGGCCGTGTGAACATATTGTTTTGCACATTTAGGTACAGTGGCCACACGGGCTGGGGACACGGGTGTGTGTCAAGACGTGTGTCACACATGGGCGAGCACATGGCCATGGGCTAGGCCATGTACAGTGTAATTTCAAGTGTAAACTTGGTATAATGTGTCCGTGAGTTAACCATAGAGCTTGTATGAACCAAACTAATTACTGGGACTGTTATACGTGTATACAACGCGGTTCTAAACATGGCACTGATTAGAGACTAAACTGTTATGATGGATTATCCATGATGGAACGTTTATAACTTGCAGTGACACTGCAAACACTATGATAATATTACTGAACTGGCAGTGACAATATAAACACTAAAATGCTGTACTGAATCGGTAGTGACACTGTAAACACTACATTGTTATACGAAAATGGCAATGACACTATAAACACTACAATGTTATACTGAACTGGCGATCACACTGGAAATATCGCAATGCTATACTAAAGTGGTAATGACACTGTAGACACTACCAAGTTATCATCTAATTATTACATAACTGTTTCTATAATCGGGAGGTGTGGATGAGGTGTGGATGCTATTATGGAACCGGTTGAGTGTCTTATGTATTTACGTTAATGAATCTTATGAAATACTATTATAATATGTATTGACTTACTAAATGGAGCTTCAGGGTCTTCTTAGACTTGATAGTCGGTGGATAAGGAGCTCAGTCACCTTAGGACTCATTGGACTTATAGATAGTTAAGCGTTAAGCTATGATAGGAACTTGTTTGTGGAATTTTCGAACTTATGATAATACTTTTAAGCTGTTGTTGAACATATTGTTATACTTGTACGACGTAATTGTGTGTTTGCTTTCACTGTGTATTGTGCTTTATTCATGTGATGACATTGTGACATTCATGACCTAGCTGTTTCTTAAAACTAGAATGTGATTATGTTAGAATAGGAATTGAATAATTGATTTAGAAAGACTGAGTCTCCAATGCCGTGCCTGTAAGTGCCTCTTAAAACATTCATATGCATACTATACTATGTTAACTGATCTATGATTGACTGTTACCAACTGATCTTTGACTGAACTGCTATCAGCTGTTATGTGAATGAACTATTAACTAACATAACATGAGGGAAAGTATGATTAAACTTTGAATTTACTTGTGTACTTCTGATATTGTAGACATTGACGAATGAGTTCACGAGGAACTCGTGGATGTGAATTCGTGAGCACCGAGGGCACTAGGGAAGAGCTTGAGTTGAGTCATCCTTCATGAGAAGCATTCTTATATTGGAGACCAGCGAAACTATTGGTACTCTTACTATTGAGATGAGGTCTCAAGTCGAGTCGATTAAGGGCGATCCTGTGTATCAGGCTATGTTGAAGGTATTGAAGAGGGTTGTTGGAACCCGTGCTGGACTTGTATCTCAGACTTCTGTTACTGAGCGGCTCCGTTCAAATGGAGCTGAGTTTTTCAAGGGCATCATTGGAGCTGCTCCTACTTTGGCTGAGTATTGGCTTGAGACGACTGAGCGTATAATGGAGAACATAGACTTCACTCTGGCACAGAAGCTGAGAGGTGCTATATCTTTCCTATTGGATGAGGCATATTAGTGGTGGCTGACCGTCGAGCAGGGCGCTTAGCCTGAGACAGTGACTTGAGATTATTTCAAGAATACTTTCCAGAGTAAGTATGTAGGAGCCAGTTGTATCGAGGCTCATCGTCGGGAGTTCATGAGTTTGGAAGAGGTTCGTAGCTGAATACGAGGCTGAGATCCTAAGATTAAGCAAGTATGCTCTAGCATTGGTAGCCACTGAGCATGATAAGTGCGTGAGGTTCGAGGAGGGCTTATGGCATGAACTGAGGGTATTGATAGCTTCCTAAAAGGAGCGAGCCTTTGCGTGTTCATTGACAAGGTAAAGGCTATCGAAGAGGTTAATCGCACTATACGCGAGAAGAAGGAACAGAAGAGGGCTTAGAGTCGAGCCAAGAGAGAGACGAGATTTGCTAGTAATATTTTATGCCCTAAGAAACGAGTGAGGCTTGACGGGCCTCTGAGAGCTGATGCATCAGTTGGTGTTAGAGTAGTGGCATGTTGTGACTACTATAGGAGACACCATTGGGTCAGTGCTAGAGGAAGATAGGAGCATGTCTTCGTTGTGGGTTGCTGGAACATAGAGTGCAAAACTGTCCGCACCGACCTGATTAGGCACCAGTGAGTGCACCGATAACAGTTACGAGCACTGTTTAGTCTATAAGAGCGACGCCACCACCACCTAGAATTCGGGGCACTAGTAAAAGCAGTACTGCTTCTAATAGTGGTGGTATCACTTTTGGCAAAGGTCGTGGGGCATCGGAAAGAGGTGCGACCAAATCGAGGCTCGACAGCCAGTGCTTGTCTATACAGCTAGGCACCACGAGGATAAGGATGACGCCGATGTTATAATCTGTACGTTCTTTATTTACTCAGTACCATATTTTGCTATGATTGATATTGGTTCTACTCACTCATATATAGTTAGAATTATATCTATAAACTTGAATATATCTGCTGAGTACACTGCTAGTGTGGTTTCTGTGGTTAGCCCTTTGGGTTAGTCCATTCGAGTTGAAAAAGTGTTTAGGAGGGTACTATTAGAAATTCAGGGGGTTGTATTTCTGGCAGACTTGGTGGAACTTCCATTTGAAGAGTTTGATTTGATTTTGGGTATGAATTGGTTGGTGGAGCATCGAGTCAGTCTTGATTGTGCAATGGAAAGGGTTACTTTTCGAACTGAAGGAACAAATATATAGGGCTGATTGGGGAGCGTTGAGATTACTTATCCAATGTAATCTCCACTCTTGTGACTGAGAAACTTATAAGGAAAGGTTGTGAGGCGTATCTCGCCTTTATCACTGATTTTGCACCTGTTAAGTTAGCCGTCAGTGACATTTGGACCGTTAAGGAATTTTTAGATTTTTTCCTTATGAGTTATTAGGGGTGGCACCAACCCATGACTTGTTATCGGGTACTGCTCCGGAGTCTATTGCCCCTTATCTCATGGCACTGAAAGAACTGGTTGAACTAAAGGCTTAATTGTAGGAACTTCTTAATCGAGGGTTCATCCGGTCGAGTGTCTCTGTGGGGAGCACCGATTTTATTTGTTAAAAAAAAAAGACTACACAATGAGAATATGTATTGATTATCATTAACTGAACAAACTAACGATAAAGAACAAGTATCCATTACCGAGAATTGATGACTTATTCGATCAATCTGGGGAGCCTCAGTGTTTTCAAAAATTGATCTCTGATCGAGTTATCATCAGTTGAAAGTTAAGCATGAAGATGTGTTCAAAACGACTTTTAGAACACATTACGGGCATTACGAATTCCTAGTAATGCCATTCAGGTTAACGAATGCCTCAATAGTGTTTATGGATCTGATGAACCGGATGTTCTAACCTTATTTGGACCGATTTGTAGTAGTCTTTATAAACGACATCTTAATAAATTCCAAAACTAAGACTAAACATGATGAGCATCTAAGAATTGTGCTTCAGACACTTCGCGAGAAGCAACTTTATACGAAGTTCAATAAATGTGAGTTTTGGTTATCTGAAGTTTCTTTTCTGGGTCATGTGGGAACTATCGAGAGGATTCGAGTTGATCCTAATAAAATTGAAGCGGTTTTAGATTGGAAATAGCTGAAGAATGTGTTAGAACTTTGGAGTTTCCTCGATTTAGTGGGTTACTATCGAAGGTTCATCGAGGGGTTCTCCCCGATAACGTCCCCTCTGATGAAACTTCTGCATAAGAATGTCTCATTTAGGTGGTTAGAGGAGCTTCAAACAAGCTTTGAGAAGCTCAAGTCAGTGTTGACACAAGGTCCTGTGTTAGTTCAACCTGAATCAGGTAAAGATTTTGTAGTGTATAGTGATGTGTCACATGTTGATTTGTGCTGTGTTTAGATGCAAGATGGAAAAGTTGTAGTGTACGCATAATGACAGCTTAAAACGCATGAAGGCAACTACCCTACCCATGATCTTGAGCTAGCTATGGCGGTGTTTCCGTTGAAAATCTGAAGGCAATACCTATATGGTGAGAGGTGTGTAATCTATACTGATCACAAGATTCTCAAATATCTATTGACTCAAAGAGTTGATTAATCCAGCAATGTCAATAGGCCGAACTACTAAAGGACTATGACTGTATAATAGAGTATCACCTTGGTAAAAGCTAATATGGTAACTAACACTCTTAGTTACCGAGCAACGACTGAACTGTGGGTAATGTTTTCTCGATTGAGTTTGTTAGAGGATGGAGGGTTGTTAGTCGAGCTTCAGCTGAAATCAACCTGGGTTGATCAGATTCAGATAAATAGTTGCAAAACAAGTCCTTGGTTGAACATATGCATATGAGTGAGTCCAGTGTTGCATAAGAATTTGGTCTGAATAGTGATGGAGTTTTGTGCTTCAAGGGTCGTATCTGTGTACCTAAGGACTCCGAATTAAGGTCATCAATTTTGCAGGAGGCACACAGTAGTCGTTACACTATGCATCCTGGTGGAAATAAGATGTATCATGATTTATATGAGAGGTACTAGTTGCTTGGGTTGAAACGGGAGGTGACTACCTTTGTTTCGCACTGTTTAACCTATTAGAAAGTAAAGGCTGAACATTAGCTATCTTAAGGGTTATTGTAGCAGATTAAGATCCCTCAACGGAAATGGGAACAAGTGATGATGGATTTCGTCAGTAGGCTACCCTCACTCCTACTAAAAAAGATTAAATGCTTCTATGGTTAAATGCTTGTGTCACTGAAACTGTCTTTGCTTCTATGGTTAAATGCTTTAACAATTTATATGGGATTTGAGGTTTGATTCCTATCTTTTGCAAATTTTGCAAATTAGTTTATATGCAATTTTGTTTCAACGATGAGCCTAGTGGTTTAATGGTCATAACTGCTTGTTTATTTGTGTATGCGATCAGGAATATATGTTTTATTTATATTATTTTTTATTATTTTGTGAATTTGATAATTAAAAAGGAAAAATTGTTTCTTTAAAAACCTTTCCATCTTCTTGAAGAAAAACATATATGATATTCCATAACTGGGGGTATTTCCTTTTTAGAATTTTTATTTGCTCCAAGTCGTTGTGGTTTGAGTTGTAATTGGTAACATCTTACGTAAGATACATGATTCGTAAAGTTCAATATGAGTGGAATATGTTGAATTTTAGTTTTAATCTTAATATACAAGTTTCGGGAAAAACTTTCTGAATTTGTTCAATTGTGTGTTATATTGGTTGTGATGCTTAGGAGGATTTTTGGACAGTGGTAATCTCCACGATTCGCTTGGTGTCGACTCGAGTTGTCAGAATCTAAGGTATTGTTGTCGAAAATGAAAGTTTGAGCGCTAAACTCTTGACGATTGTCATTGTGTGTGTTGGATTGTTAATGTGTTGGATTAATTGATATTTGAAATTCTTTTGCCTCATTTAGGTGCTAGGAACTCTTGTTGTGGGTTCATCCTTCTATGGTAGAATGTAGGGTTCAACATCCCTTTCTCATTGCTATTATTTTTCTGCATTTTTTCCTATAATCTCCTTTGTTCGAGGGCACACGGGCGTGTGTCATGGCCGTATGCCATGTAAACATCGTACAAGAGATACACGGGCCAAACATACGATCGTGTGCCAGACTGTGTGTGCATACTGTTTAGTGACACACGGGAGTGTGGCAGACCGTGTGTGCAAACTGTTTTGGGAACTATTGTACAAAGGATACATGAGCTGAGCCCACGAGTGTGTGCTTGACCCTGTATGTATACTGACTTGAGCCACACGGGTGGCGCACATGAGCATGTGCTAGGCCATGTGAACATACTGTTTTGCACATTCAGGTATAGTGGCCGAATGAGCTGGGGAGACGAGTGTGTGTCGAGCCGTGTGTCACACATGGGCAAGCACATGGCCGTGGGCTAGGCCATGTGTAGTGTAATTTCAAGCATGAACTCAGTATAATTTGACCGTGAGTTAACCGTAAAGCTTGTATGACCCAAATTGATTACTGGTGATTGTCATGCATGTATAGAATGCGGTTCTGAACATGGCACTAATTAGAGACTGAATTGTTATGGTGGATTATCCACGATAGAACATTTATAACTGGAAGTGACACTGTAAACACTGTGATAATATTACTGAACTGGCAATGACACTGTAGACACTACAATGTTGTACTGAACCGGTAGTGACACTGTAAACACTACAATATTATACGGAAATGGAAGTGACACTGTATACACTGAGATGTTATACTAAACAAGCAGTGGCACTAAAAATACTGTAATACTATACTGAAGTGGTAGTGACATTGTAGACACTACTAGGTTATCATCGAATTATTACACAATTGTTTCCATAACCAGGAGGTGTTGAAGCTATTATGGAACCGGATGAGTGTCTTACGTATTTATGTTAACGAATCTTATGAAATACTATTATAATATGTACTGACTTATTAAATGGTGTTTCAAGGTCTTCTCAAACTTGATGGTCGGTGGACGAGAAGCTCGACCACCTTAGGACTCATAGGACTTATAACTAGTTAAGTGATAAGCTATGATAGGAACTTGTTAATGGAATTTTCGAACTTATGATAATATTTTTAAGCTGTTGTTGAACATATTGTTATACTTATATGACGCAATTGTGTGTTTGCTTTCACTATGTATTTTGCTTTATTCTTGTGATGACATTGTGACGTTCTTGACCTAGTTGTTTCTCTTAGGCCAGGTTTAGGGTGTTACAATTACTCAATTTCTACAAAACTCTAGAGTAAGACCAAGTACCTTCAAGTATGATGAATACCCTTTTTCGGAGATACAAATTCACACTTTTGTTCACTAGTATATTCTCCAATCTTGTTCAATTACAACGCATGTCTACTTCCATTAGTGAACTTCAAACATATCTTAACTTCATCATCATATTATCAAACTTATACGAAACTTACCACACGTCGACCAATCACTTTAAACCATATTTACTTATTTAAGCACGTCAGAGTGCCTAATTGAATACGCCATACGAGTGACATACAAAATATGCCACAAAGGCTTCATATAAAGCCACGCGTTTACTATACCGAAAGACTCTCAAAGAAGGTGCAATGGGTTTTTATCTCTCAGGGACTTATACATAATGTCATTCCTGTATCGTGATATGCCAATTCGATTAACACATTATCGAAGGCTATACCATGAACATTCATACAAACATATATTTTCATGGGCCTTAACCACATTGTCTTACACTTATTAATGTATCATGATCTGCCAATCCAATGTTTATCTTACTGGAGTCTACACCATGAATAGTTCCAAATCCTATTAATATTCCATGGGTCTCAGCCTCATGGTCTTACTCCATTTTCATATTGTGATGAACCTCATGGTCTTACATCTCATACATTAGACCTTACAAGCATACTTACCCACAACATTTTTTTCAATAGAACCTTATAGGTATCTCATAGCACATTTATCATCTTTACTATACTTATACATTTATCAATTACTATACATGTCATTATCCTTTATTTGTGTACCTCTACTTGAACATTTTACATATGAGAGAGAAGGTCAGAGTGGAAACTCACCTACTGTAGCTTGAAGCTCCAAACCCAATTATTCATCATGAAGCAAAAGCAACCACTTCTTACAGAATATAGAAACACCATTAAAACTCATTCGTATACAAATTATCATCATCTCACACACTGACAAGCAATTTAGTTCCTAATAGATATAAACGATTTAATGGAACAGTAAAAAAAAGCATGAAATGGGAACCTTTAACCTTTATCATTTAATTAGAATATCTTGAAGTGTCGTTGTTGTTGAATTCCTATTGACATTTCCTATTTGTTCCAGCATAAACTAGAAGAAAGATTGTAAAAATAATGTTTTAGTACTAAAAGGGTTTTAGAGTTTTATGAGATTTGAGAGGTTTTGAGAGAGTTTATAAGTTAATGATGGTTTACGGCTAAGAAAGAATGGTTTTAGGCTAAAAATTTGATGTTTTTTAGCTTTGAAAATGGGTTAAAGCAAGTATTAATCTGATGGGTTGCATAATTGGGTCAGGTCGACCCTGCAGAAAATTACAACGATGTTGTGACACGAGGTTCAATGTAACAGCACACTTTAAAAATTTTGAATTCTAGGTAAAATCCCGCTACGTTGTGACATGGAGGTGATGTGTCACGATAGCAAGATGATTTTCTCAATCCTTTTTGTTCTGAACGTAGTGTTGGGACATAGAGTTTCCATATTGCGACACTAACTCTATTTTAGCTCGAAGTTCAAACTTCCAAAGTGTTCTAGTTTCTATTAAACAAAAATTTAATAAAAATTAAAATTTAAACTATTGGTTATGAAAAAATACAATAATATATATATCATTGCAATTCCATTAAAAATATATTAGGCCTTGCTGTCAGATTCGTCCGTCAGCTCAAGTAATGTACATATGGATGCTCTTCCTGTTTCCTTTCTATTAGTGTCTGTCCAACATCCATGATGTCACTCCACCTTCCTACGCTTGTCCCGCTTCTTAAACTTACTTTTTCGACCTACACTTATCACAGAGAACACTTTCCCTAGCTTAGGGTTGTTAGGGATTTGTATAGATATTTCAAGATATGGTGTAAACTAAAAAATATATAGGTTTTTTCCTATGTAATTTATCACCTTTTTAACTAAAATCAATGTTAGAATCAATTAAATGTTTAATAAATTAATGAAATATGTGAAAAATATTAATTTAGGACATGAAAAATATAAAAATGTGATTTTATGATTTATTATATAGTTTTTATACACAAAATGACTTATTTTATAGTTTATTTTAATTTAATGTATTTTTAATATAAAGTGGGCCATGCATAAATTAATTAAATATTAAAAAATAAAATTATATTTAATAATTTAATATGAATATTTTCATTAATAAATTGGCGGTTTATTAAATTGTTAATTAATTAGGTTAATTTAAATACTTTGACCCATTATTAAATAAATTGTTTTGGACAGGTCTGTTAATTTTGCTAGATCACAAAATCCGTCCCATCCAAGAAGGTTATAGCCCAATTTCGGCAACACCATGGCTGCCTAAATAAACAATTTTTGATTTAATTTCAAGAGGTCCCTACACTATAAGAGAAATCAGAATTTGACTTAGAGATTTGCTATTGACCAAGTTTTGATCCTTGGTTGATGTAGCATGTGGAAAGCTTCAAAATGAAGCAACAAAGTCATTCAAACCCCTTGAAGTGTGGTTGGCCGTGAACTATAAATTATCGGTGCAATATTCTGTCATGTGAATGCAATTCATACATTAGGATTTCAAAAGATTCAAGTTGCTAGAATGGCTATTGCTTTGACAAAACCTTTTGCTATGACTTCATTAGCTTTTGTGTGCTTGAGGACAAGTAAAAATTCATGTTTGGGGGTGTGATAGCATTAGAAAAGACTATTGATTTCTCCTTACTTAGGGTGTAATTTGTTCCCATTTTATCATTTTTTAGCATGCATTTTTAGCATTTTTAACTTAGTAATTGCATTTTCAAATTCAGTGATGCTAGGTTTAATTTTCTTTATTTTTTCTCCTGTTTTTGCTACTAATGTTGCCACAATTAATGTTTAGTATTGCATCAAAAGTTGTCAGTGCAGGAGTCTGTCCAGAAAGATCAACGCATGAAGGTATCTAGGGTTGTCGCCACAAAATAGAATCCAAATTTGTGCTAAAAAATGTCGCCATAACCAATGACTATCTGATGAACACACTAGATCTGCGTGAATGTATAATTGGTATAACCAACTTGTACAACTAGAGGAAGTTTTATCTAAAAGAAAGGACACCTGTACTTGGCAATTGTTGATAAATACCGATGAGAGAGGATATTCTTCAAGCTTCATCTTCCATATTTTTTACGCATAAAAACTTCCTCTTCAACATTTTCTTAAGCTTGCTTTCATGGTAGCTTAAATTTATTGAGGGCGACCTGACTGTGATAAAAAGACAAATCTGCTCCTGATGAGGAGCACGCTTAATTGCAACGCAAGAGGAGTGTAAGGGAATGGTTCTAGTAGGCTAGGAATAGGATGCTTCAATTCATTCTTTTATTCTCACTTTAAACGTTGATGAATTTTTAATTAATTGAATTTGTATGGAAGTACAATTTAATTTCAGATCAAGTATGATATCTATTTCAATCTTCCTTCACTGTTTATCTTTGGATTTAATTGTTTGACCACAAAATGTGATTGTAGTTACTGTCACTAGAAAGTGCAACTACAAATTAAGTTAACAAGCAAGTCAACGTAAGTTGCTTGAGGATTGAAGGAATTTTGTCCATTTGTTCTTGAATATTTTGCATTGCCAGCATTGGAAGGTGTGGTTAGTGTGTGTATTTAAGTCTTTGATAAACAGGAAGTCGAGGTTGGTAAGATTCATTGAGCTTAATTGTGGCGACAACTTACCTATCAGTTACCTTGTGATCACATTTAGCTTTTTTCCAACTTTTCAAGTCAGGGAACCTCACCTCATTATCACTATTTTTACTTTTTAAATTTTCTTAAATTGCTTTGAAATATTATTCACAAACCTTTACTTCATTTTCTTATTAATTTGCTCCGACATTATTCACCACAATCTCTTTTGTTTGAACTTCTTTTGCATTGACAATTATAAACATAAGCAGCCATCTCTGTGAGATCGATATCTGATAGTTTTAAACCTATCTACTATACTTGCATCGATAGAGTACGCTTGCACAAATTGCTGTGACGTTCATAGCGTGATCAAAGTTGCTAAAGGGTTACTACAAAGGTCCTCCCGAGATACAATGAAGTTTTGAATTTCCTTTGATTAGAAAAGTCGTCGAATTCCCTAATTCTTACTCTAATTTCTTAAAATTGAAATTGATTGTAAAAAGAAATGCAAATTTGTGAGCATCATAGTCCATCTATTTACATGAATTCAATGAACACTTGTTGAAGAGTCACAACCCTTTCATATTGGACATACCTTTTGGAAGAGACTTGTCCTGTGGAAATGTATCAATTGGATGATAAATCATCACTTTTCAATTAAATTTGAAAGATGATAAATCATCACTTCTAATTTGAATAGTGCTCATTAATTTGCTATCTATAAATTTCCAACTTGTTAGAGTTGTGTGACCCAAATTCTAAGAGATTGCTTGCAAATCAAGTTAAACAAAATATATTATCTTTCTAGAAGATTTAGTAGTATTACATATTTAGCATTGATTGAAATAATATATTTTGCATTGATTAGAATTAGGCTTTTTTTCAACCTATAAATAGATGTGGTTGAAACTCCTCTTGTATCATTCGAATTCAATATTAGTGAATTTTCTTCTCCCCTGCCCCCGTGGTTTTTCTTGAAAGGGTTTTTCACATAAAATCTGTGTGTTCTATTTTTCTTTCTTTTCTTTGTGATCATTCTACGTTTCCATTATCGACGTTCGATTTTTTTTAACATCGTATTTATGCTTAACTTGTTGAGTTATGTATGAATTTTATATTGCATGAGAAAGGATAAATTTACCTAAATTTACCCCTGTTGTTGTATTGATCAGAGTAGCACAACAGAAGTATGATTTAGAGTTAATATGTTTACCCTACACTATATGATTGATGTTTATGTATGTAAATAATTTATGTGAATATTGTGAGGTGTGAATGATGGTTTTATGGTGTGTTTGGTGGTCGGTTAGGAGATTCTTGTAAGTGGCTAATATGATGTTCTGGATTGGGGTTGGACCATCCCAGTCGGGTTTGGAGCACCACAACATCGTGATGACGCGACTCTAGATGTCATAAGGAGGCAAAAACGACATGGTGACGTGTATTCAGCTTAAACAAGGTTTCTTCTCCTAGTTAAACTCTAATATTGTTTCCTATTAAACTCTAATTAGTCTAGGGTTATTTTAGTCGTATTTAACTTACAAATTTAGACTATAAAAGGGGCTATTGTATCCTAGATTAATCATCTTCATTATCTTTGAGATTGAGAGAGTTTTATGATTTTTGAGGAATTTCGGGTTTTATCTAGAGTAATTTATTCTTTCATGGTTTAAGGTCTATTTGTTGAGATTAAACTCATCTTCTACTCTTTCGGTATTTGCTCATTTAGTAAAGTTTCCTTTACCAGTGATTTTTTGTCCTCATCTTTAGAGGAACTTTTCCACGTAAATATTTGTGTGTTTGATCTTCTCTTCTTTTACTTTTATTTTCTCATTGCATATACGGGTCAATCCTCAACACCTTCCTTCAAGGTTTTATATAATAGAAATTCTATCACACACATAAGCATGTAGAAATAACTAATTTAGACTATACGTAAATACATATGGAATAAATATGAAATTAAAATAGAAAATTAGTTTAAATTGAGAGTAAAGAGAAATTTAAATAGGTAAATACATCATATTAAGAATATTAAATGTACTGTAATTGTTTATCGTTGTATTTTCATTTTCCTTTAGTTGGTATTGAGTTGACTTGTGACACGAGTTGAAATGTATAAATATATCAAAATAAATTTTTGGTTGAAGTGGTAAAAAAAGATTTTGTAGATGTTGGCGACTCCATTCTATCATGCTCAGATGAATCAACACTAGGTCCCATCAATGACTCCTTATAAGAAATTCTCGGTTTCAAATCCTGCAAAATAGCTTACCCATTCCGGTCAATTGTAGGATCCTCCTACTCAAGAGGTTGATCCACCCTCCTTCGCACCTTCTTCGTGGCCCGACCAATTCCACCATTTGGAATTAGGCATATTATTTACATGAAATTGTTAAAATGATATTATTATTTGTACTAAATTTATTTGAGTGTTTCAAGTTTGGATCATTGAAATATTTCAAGTTATTTCAAATTTGAATAATTTAAGTCAAAACTTGAATCATTATGAATTAAAATCGTTTCAAATGTTTTTTTTTATTATAAATAAATTCTCATATTTTACTTTTGCATTTCATTTAGCATTTAGGTGTATTATTAAAATGTCATTTCTCTTAATTATTCTTCAAAAACCCCCCAAAAAAATTATTTTATAAAATAAAAATAACATGGTAAAAATTAAATCACCTTGGGAAAAATAGACAAATTCGTTCACTTAATAATCAAGAAAAAATGAAAGAATATGATTTTCTTTTATTTTGGTCTACTTTGTATTAGTTAAATGAATTAAAACTATATTCTACAATGATTATGTTAAAACTGCCTTAATATGCTTTAATTTTTTAATAACATTCAATAGTTTGAATATGAAATATTTTTTTTATATTAACTACAGTAATTAAGAATATAATATTTACGAAAAAATAAATAAAAATAGCCACGTAAAATCAGTTGCTTCACATATCGCATTAAAAATTATTTAAATGTTAGGTCCAATTTTTTATTTTAATAAGTGGATCATAATGTAATTATTCAGCTCAAGAAGTCCATTTTATCCCTTTGGCTGAATTCCCAAAGTCCACATTTAGAATTATTTTGATTTTTTCGTTTTATTTGATTAGTTTTCGTAATTAGATTTCCATTAGGGTTAGGAAAACTTATTTTGGGATCTATAAGTAGCATGGCCGTCCACCCTTATGAAATACACTTGATTTTTATATTTTTGTGTTAATAATAATTCTCTTTGAGTTTTTCTTCGAGAATTGCTCTTGAGTGTCTTTTAGAAGTTGTTTTAACAATATTTTAAGTTGTGGGAATCATCTTCAAGCATTTTCTTGCCGAGATCTCTTTCTTGGAGGGGAATTAGAGCCATTGAAGGAAGTTGTGGATTCTTATCGTTTCCAAGGCTTCTTAGGATGTCATCTTCTCTTTTCTATCATTGATCTATTGTTTCCTGTTTAATTTACTTTGATTCTTACTGTTTTGATTTGATGATTTAATTGATTTTAGTTCCAGGTTGAAATTGCTTCAAGAGGGACGTTCTCTTACCTTGCTCCATCCAGAAACACATAAAAAATTAGGAGTTTCATTATTTTCTTTTGTGTTTTAATCATTCTTGCCCAAATAGTTTATTTTTGTCGTTAAAATCACTTCTAACAAATCTGCTTGCATTTTATATTTCCAGATTTGGTTGGGATGATTTCATGTAGTACAAGGACGATTTCTTTCATCCAAGAAACCCTAATTTCATTCTCTATTGGATCCCTTACCAACCGACTCCTCTTTCTTTCTTTTTTAATATCGTTTGTTTCTTCTTCTTGTCAACTAATCTATTTTCATTGTTTTCGTTTCAGTTTATGTTCGTCTAGAGCTCTAGGATAGATACGCGACTTAGACAAGCTACGTTCCTTTTTCGCACGCGTTTCTTATCACTTTTGGTCTACTTTGTATTAATTAGATGAAATAAAACTATATTGTACAATGAATATGTTTAAAATGCATTAATATGCTATCATTTTTTAATAATTTTCAATAATTCGAATATGAAATATTATTTTATAGTAACTATAGTAATTAAGAATACAATATTAACAAAATAAAAATTAATTGTGTAAAATCAGTTGCTTCACATCTGGCATTAAAAATTAATTATATATGAAAGTACAGGTAATAATAAAAATATATAAATATGTTTTATATATAAACAAAAATATTCATACTAATCTATTCATTTGAAATTAGACAATAACAAATATGTATATTATATATAGAACAGTGAGATTTTGCTTGCATTCCCGATCACCGGATGACATATTTTGTTTCTTATTGAATGATATGCTAGGTATAACATAAGAAATATATACTGTAATTGAGATTGTATCATATTGAGACTAGAGCTCAACTCTCTTTCTTTTTGCCGACACACACACACACACACACACACGTGTACACACAAACAGATTCCATAATATTCGACTAATCGAGAACATATCTTAGATTATAGAGTCCAATTTCTAAAATGTATTTTTTTTTAAATTAACTTAATTTACAAATTAAACAACAAGAAATTTAAAAAAAAATCAAAACAATATCACCTAATTTGACGTAATTTCTAAAATAGGGTCTCATTCCAAAACCCTATAAATAGGTAATATCAAAATTATTCCAATGAAACCGAAGACCAGCCATGGGAGTCTCAAACATGAAAACATGGTTAATTTGTTTGGCTCTAATCGGTATAGTGGTGATGGAAGAGGTGATCCAAATCGATGCGGCTATGACAATCCACCATCCAGAGGTCTCCGGTCTTGTTTCCTACCGTCACCTTCTTCAAGAAGCTGTTAATCCTTGGAACCGTGGTTGCTCAAGACTCACTAGGTGTCGAAGTTAACGAATATTTTGATAATATGTGACGGTATCTTTCTTATATAAATATAAAATCCTCTTCATATTAATGCAACATGATCAATACTATTTATCTCTTTCTTTTACCTAACTTGGTTCGATTTAATCATGATTTATGATTTGGCTTTTCATTGTTGTGATGCCAAAGGTTTTGTGTCTCTACTCGATCGTGGATCTTGTAACTTTGATACAATTATGATGCATAAATATAATAAATATATAATATAATAGGATATAAGCAAATAATACAAATAGAATATTATATGAAATATACTGAAAATTAATATAATATAATTATTTCTTTTTGTGGTGACGTGGGATAAAGGGAGAAAGGAAGGAGATAGAGAAAAAGAAAGAAAAAAGCCGAAACGAAGCACTTATTTTTTTTTGTGTGTTATTTTTTATGCTTAAATTGCTACTACAGAATTATTATATATTTATATGAATATTTATTGGTTAATAGTTTGTTATATATATTGACATTTTATTTATTGGTATTTTAAATAGTTTATATGTACTTATTTTTGTACCATGTTTTTACAATGTTTCGATTAATCTAATGTTTCGCATAATTTGTTTTTCATTGTTGCCAAATACTTATGTTCGTCTTTATCATTCAAAATGATCTTTTAAAATCATCTAAATAAGTTTGTAAAAAAATATTTATTGCATATATTATTCTTAATTGAATATGTAATTATATTTTGTGTGTTTCAAATGGGTAGATTTAAAGGTAGATTCATTGGTCGGTTTAGAATTCAAGCTCATTTGGCTGAAAAATAAAATAATTTAATATTTAAAAAAAACCTACTCTATTTTATTTTTAAATGTTTTATTTAAAGGATATGTTTTAATGTAAGATTGCGATTTAATTTTGGATTCGTATATGATTAGTTTAAATATTTTATTTTTAAATAGACATTTGAATAAATTAGTCTATTAAATCATTCATGGATTGATATGAATTATTTAAATTATTTCTTTCTAATTTGACTTGTATGGAGTGGTGATTAAAGTTTTTGTTAGACGCTCTTTTGGCATGGGTTTTGTAATGCCCAAACACGACCTGATTCGTCGAGCTTGGGTGTTACTAAAAACAATACTTAACAAATTATCTAATCAATTGAACACTTTAATTATTGCAGATTAATTATTTCTTTAACTAGAGGACTTAATATCCAAAAATAAAGGAAAGTATATAAAATAACTTATTACAATAGATTTATCATAACTTTTTACAAAGTAGAAGTTCAATAAAAATAAACACATAAGGTGTAACCCTAGACTACACCACATTTCCATTGTTAGCATAATAACCCGATACGCCTCTTCCTTGATGTATTCTTGGCATCGTCCCCTAGGCGTAGTCTTTTAACATCAATACCTGAAACATAAACACGACATGAATAAGTTTAGGAAAACTTAGTAAGAACTAAAACAAAGTACCTTGGTTGATGCCGTTTTAGAAACTCTACCACAGTTTTAGCATTATCATTTCGAGTAGGAATTGCCTCTATCCATTTAGAAACATAGTCTATTGCTAGAAGTATATATAAATTTTCAAATGAAGAGATAAATGGGCCTATAAAATCAATACCCCACGCATCAAAATTTCACATACATGGATTGGGGATTGGAGCATTTGATTTCACCTAGTAATGTTTCTTATTTGTTGACATCTATCACAAGATTTACAGAATTCATATGCATCACGAAAAAATTGTGGGCCAATATAATCCACATTCTAATACCTTATGAGCAGTTCATTTCGGTCCAAAGTGGCCTCCACATGCAAGCGAATGACAAAAAGTAAGTATAGATGTTACCTCGATTTTCGAAACACATCATTGTATTGCTTGATCTGAGTAATGTTTCCAAAAGTATGGATCATTCCAAATATAATATCAAGCTTCTTTTTTAAGTTTTTCTTTCCTGGAACGAGATAACTCAATAGGTAAAGAGCATGTAGTAAGAAAGTTTACAATATCCGCATACCATGGAAAATATTCTTGGGTCAAAAATAGGCCCTCATCAGGGAATTCATCTCGTCATAAGGCATTTTTATCCTCATGGATCTTAAGCTACCGGGATGCGTAAGTGACAACCTTACGATCTTGCATCAGGACACATCCTAAACTGACATGTGATGCATCATTGAAGACTACAAAACCTTTACTTGACTCAGGTTGAACCAAAACAGGAGCTTACGTTAGAACAGACTTGAGCTTCTCAAAGCTCAATTGATGCTCCATAGACCACTGAATGAAATGTTATTGCATAGAAGCTTAGTCAGGGGAGATGATATCAGGGAGAACCCCTCAAAAAATCTACTATAATAACCCACTAAACCGAGGAAACTCCAAAGCTTAGAGATATTCTTTGGCTGTTTCCACTCAACCACAACTTTGATTTTCTTGGGATCAACTCAGATCCCCTCATCAATCACTACACGCCCTAGAAAGGCAACCTCAGATACCTAGAACTCGCACTTACTAAACTTCGCGTAAACTTGTTTCTCACGAAGCGTCTGAAGTACAATACGTAGATGCTCATCGTGTTCAGTCATAGTTTTGGAGTAGATCAGTATGTTGTCGATAAAGACCACTAAAAAATTGATTCAGGTACGACTGAAAACCCGGTTCATTAAATTCATGAACCCCCAATCAAGAAGTTCTTGAAGTTGAGCTTTCAGTTTAGTAAGCTCCTTAGGTGCCATACGGTAGGGGCAATGGATACTAGAGCGGTACCTAGTAACAGATCGATACCAAACTCAACCTCCCGGGTCGGTGGTACTCCCAATAATTCATTAGGAAAGAGCGGAGATTACATTGGAAAGATAATCTCGACGCTTTCGATCATAACTATCTCACTATTCTCTTCGATTCTCAGAGTAACTCTCTTGATCGTGCAATCGAGACTAACCTGATGTTCCACAAGCCAATCCATTCCCAAGATCAAATCAAACTCTTGAATGGTAGTTCCATCAGATCTGCTAGAAATACAACTCCTTGAATCTCTAATGGTACTCGATTAAACACTTTATCAACCCGAGTGGACTAACCCAGAGAACTAATCACAGAAATTACACTAACAGTGCATTCAGTAGATACATTCAGTTTCTTAATGAGTAGAACCAATGTCAATCAATGCAAAATACGACATAGAATAAATAAAGAATGTACTTGTAATAATATCAGCGTCGTCCTTGTCCTCACGGCGTCGAGCTGCATAGACAAGTGTTGGCTATCGAGCCTCAGTCTAACTTGCACCCCTATCCGGTGCCCTGTGACCCCTACCAAAAATAATACCCCTTATATCGGTACCCCGACCTCCAAGTGGCTGTGGCGTCACTCTCGGAGTCTGAATAGTGCTTGCAACTGTAACTCGTACTGGACATATTTCTTGCAACACTCATCTGGATGGCATCTTTCGCAGTGAACACAATGCGCTACCGTGCTGGATGCTATCAATGCCTCAACCTTATGAGGTCCATCGGGTCTCACCGATTTCCTAAGGCATTGAACGATATAAGGAAGTCCTTTATCTCTCTTAACCTTACCTTTAACTCTCTCTTATTCCTTTCTCTCGCACTCAGTGCGCTTAATATCCTCAGTAATCTTTACCTTATCAAGCAAGACCGCGAAGACTCGCTCCCTTTAAGGAGCTATCAAAACCCGTAAATCATACCTCAATCCATCCCCAAATCTCGCACACTTGTTTTGCTCAATCGTGATTAATTCTAGAGCATACCTGCTTAATCTTAAGAACTTTACCTCATACTCAGCTACGGACCTCTCTCCTTGAACCAAACTCATGAACTCCCGTCGACGAGCCTCGATGTAACTAGCTCCTATGTACTTGCCCTGAAAGGCATTCTTAAAGTAGTCCCATGTCACTAACTCATGCTGAGCGCCTTGCTCAACTGTTAACCACCATTGGTATGCCTCATCCCGGAGTAGAGATATAACGCCCCTCAGTTTCTATGTCGATGTGCAATCAATGTCATCCATAATGCGCTCGGTTACCTAGAGCCAATACTCAGCTACGATAGGAGTGACTCCAGTTACACCCCTGAATAGCTCAGCTCCGTATGAATGGAGCCACTCAGTAACTGATCCCCAAGCTATTGATCCCAATGACCCTCTCCAACGTGCGTAACATAGCATAGGACACAAGATCGTCCCCAATCGACTCAGTCTGAGATCCCATCTCAGTAGTAAGAGTGCTAATGGTCTCATTGGTCTCCAAAATGGGAAGGCTGCCCATGGAGGATGACTCACCTCGAGCTCCTCCTCGATGCCCATGATGCCCTCGCATCTCTCGTCCATGACTCCCTCGAGAACTCGTCCTTTTAATGTCTACAATATCAGATGTACACAAATCAGTTTAGTGTTTTATCAGAATTTTCCTAATACGTTATGTCAGATAACAGTTCAAACATAAAATCAGTTGTCACAGTATAGTATGCATACAAATTCTATAAAAAAAATACTTACAGGCACGGTGTCGAAGACTCGACCTTTCTAAATCAGTTATTCAGTTCCTACTTTCATATAATCACATTCTAGCTACATAGATAGACCCACTGCACAGTCCGAGTGTTGTCTAACCTGGCTTCGATACCATTAAATGTAACACCCTATACCTAGCCTAGAAGAAATGACTAAGTCTAAGTTATCACAACATCAACGCAAAGGAACTAAGCAATAATAACATCAATCTACAGCAGTTAAACCTTAACATAACATGTCGAAAATACCCAAAGAAAAGAACATCAAACTTAAGTGCACACATCAGTTATCCATAGAAAAACTAGACTAACATCCATATGTACCACCTCATAATTCCTAGGAAAGCATAATAAATCGTACAAATGATCGAGTCCCTCGTCCGCCGGTCATCAAGTTTGAGAAGGTCCTAAAATTCCATTAAATAAGTTAGTATACATATAATAGAATTTCACAATCTCAATGAACATAATTACTCAGAATACCATTAACGGTTCAGTAATTTCAGTCGGTTTGATACCAATTACACAGTCAACAGATATAGTTTGTTTATACAATCAGTAATTACAGTTCAATTGTACAGTTGACAGATATAGGTATCATTTCAAATTCACATTTAGTTACAGGTACAGATATAATTATGCAACCCCCAACCCTGCACACCGTCTCCGTCCCACCCAACATACCAATATTCATCCCTACACACCATATAATGTCAGTATGACATGTTGTAATGTTTACAATGTCATTGTCAGATCAGATGGTATTTTCAAGTGGTTTAACCATTAAAAGTTCAAATATTTCCTTCAATTCATAATCCTAATCCCATGCAGATGTAGGAAAAGATATCAGATCATATATTTTAGTTACATGCATAAATATGCTTCAGATACGTATCGATATTGATAACACATGAATTATGAGTTTCAGATCCATAGAATCAAATTTCAAACGTGCTTATTGGCTTTCACATATCAACTTAGACCATACAAGTTTTACAATTAACATATGGTCACTTTATACAAAATTTATGAATAAATACATAATACACACGGTCTAACACACGGTCATGTGCTAGCCCGTCTGTGACACACGGCATGTCACACGCCCGTGTGTGACACAAGGCCTATCACACTCCCATGTGTCTAGCTCGTGTGCCCCCTGTACCTTAAACCATAAAATAGTATGCACACACGGCCTGACACACGCCCTTGTGCCCAGTTTATATGCCCAAAACAGTCTACACACATGGCCTGACACACGTCCGTGTGTCCCTTAAGTCTTAATTTAATGGCACACGGCCTGGACAGACACCCATGTGCCTTCGAACAGTGGAATTTTATAGGTAAAAACGTAAGAATTTGTAGAAATTCTAAAAGGGTTCGACACCCAACCTATTACGAAGTTGATACAAAATTGTTTCCACACTATACAAAGTCTAGACAAAAGATTAATCGACTAAATCAAAAACAATTATAAAGATCACTAGATTACACTCAAATCACAACATCAAATTCTTCGACACAAAACCAACTAAAAAACGTGCTTACCTCCGTACAACAACAAAGTCGTAGATCTAATGCCCTGAAGAAGTGTTAACATCACAATCCTCATCGAAAAAGGGACCAAAACTAACTTTAAAAAAATAATTTCGATAATTTCAATAACAACTGACTCACAAAAAATGATTACACAAAATAACGAAATTTAACTAAAAACTTACTCAATAAGACTTCGATTTATAGGAAAATGAGACAAACGATTACTTCGATGAAATTTTAGTGTAACTGATTAGAAAACTTCCAAACTTAAAGAGAATTCTACGATGGTATACCAAGCAATAGATGACAAAAGAAAATAGAAAGAACGAAGGAAAGAAAGTTATTTAAAAAAAAAAATAACTAAAGTGGAAACCAATTAACTTAACTTAAGTTCATTTTGACGTAATTGTGCAAAAATAAATACGCACACACGTATGTGCAAGGTTTCAAACACATGACTAGAAGATAGATAGATTCATGACCATTGAACCACTAGGCTCATTGTTGACACAACAACACACAAAATTTAATTTATGTCTCAAACAAAATGTCTCAGATTCAAAAAAAGGAAAATATAGCAGTTCAGGAAATACAACTCGAACCTCAGATATCGGGTATCCATATAGAACACATAACCAAAGAAATAGAGACAAATTCATTGAAAAAAATATGACTCATATAAAGAAGTTTAGAATATTGGGGCGTTACATGGAGGTTGCGCAATCAGTTGGAAACTGATAGTATTAGAAAATACCATTCATTTCTGGGTGTAATTTGTTCCCATTTTATCATTTTTTAGCATTTTTAACTTAGTAACTGCATTTTCTAATTCATTGATGCTAGGTTTAATTTTCTTTAATATTATCCTGTTTTTGCTACTAATGTCACCACAATTAGTGTTCAGTATTGCATCCAAAGTTGTCAGTGTATGAGTCTGTCCGAAAAGATCAACGGATGAAGGTATCCAAGCTTGTCGTTGCAAAATAGAATCTAAATTTGCGCCCAAAAAAGTCACCATAACCGACAACTGTCTGATGATCAACTGGTATAACCAACTTGTACATCTAAAGGAAGTTGGATCTGAAAGAAAGGACACCTGTACTTGGCAATGGTTGATAAATACTGATGAGAGAGGATCTTCTTCAAGCTTTATATTCCATATTTTTTACGCATAAAAAAATTCCTCTTCAACATTTTCTTAAGCTTGCTTCCGTGGCAGCTTAACTTCATTGAGGGGGACCTGATTGTGACAAGAAGGCAAATCTGCTCCTAAAGTGGAGCATGCTTAATTGCGATGCAAGAGGAGTGTAAGGGAATGGTTCTAGTAGACTAGGAATAGGATGCTTCAATTCATTCTTTTATTCTCTTTAAACGTTGATGAATTTTTAATTAATTGAATTTGTATGGAAGTACAATTTAATTTCAGATCAAGTATGATATCTATTTCAATCTTCCTTCACTGTTTGGGTTTAGATTTAATTGTTTGACCACGGAAGTGTGATTGCAGTCATTGCGACTGGAAAGTGCAGTAACAAATTAAGTTAACAAGTAAGTTAATAGAAGTTGCTTGGGGATTGAAGGAATTCTACCCACTTGTTCTTGAATATTTTGCATTGCCGGCACTGGAAGGTGTGGTTAGTGTGAGTATTTAAGTCTTTGATAAACAGGGAAGTCCAGGTTGGTCAGATTCATTGAGCCTAATTGTGGCGACAATTTATCTATCAGTTACCTTGTGATCACATTTAGCTATTTGTCAACTTTTCAAGTCAGGGAACCCCATCTCAGTATCACAGTTTTTACTTTTTATATTTTCTGTGGGATCAATATATGATAGTTTTAAACCTATCTATTATACTTGCATCGACAGTATACGCTTGCACAAATTGCTGTGACATTCACAGCACGATAAAGTTTTGGCGCCATTGTCGAGGATGACAAACATATTTGATGTTTTTATTTGTCTTTGCATTTATTTATTTTTTCTTAATCTTTATTTGTATTGATTTGTTTTATTATTGTTACTATTTTCACTTGTTCACTTAGGAATTTATGACCAGGAGAAATCCTGAAAATATTGTTGACTTAGATTCGGAGATTGATCGAACCATTAGAAGGAGGCGACAACAACAAAGAAACATGGCTTTGCCAGGAATCAATACTGAAATAGCACCACTGCCACCTCAAAATCCTCCAATACAGCCACAAGTTATCAATAATTCACCGTTACCACAAGAAGATTAATTGCAAAATCGAACCATCTGAGATTTTATTACTCTAATTTTGGATGATTTGTAGCTAGGTGTGTTCGACCAGCAATTCAAGTTGGAAATTTTGAGCTAAAACCAGCCATGTTCCAAATGTTAAATTCTAATAGGTAGTAGGCTAGATTGCCACATGAAGATACAAGAGAGCATATTAAATCTTTTGTACAGATTTGTGTTTCTTTCAAGCAGTAGAGTGTTCCTGATGATGCATTGCAAATGCAACTATTTTCGTACTCATTACAAGGACGGGTTCGAACTTGGTTCTTTGGATTACCTGTTGGATCGATTACGTCGTTGAATGCACTTACAACTCAATTCGTTTTACGTTTCAATCCACTAATAATGTATGCTAAGCTCAAAAATGATATCACTACATACCATTAACTTGATGACAAGAATCTACATAAAACATGGGAGCACTACAAATCCTTGCTTCGATGCTGTCCCATGCATGGAATTCAACAGGAGACGTAGATCGAGATCTTTTACAATGGGTTGAATATGTAGACAAGAAATCTTATCGATGCATCTACAAATGGTCCTTTGTTGGATTGCACCTATGATGAAGCAATGAGAATTTTAGAGAGGATTGCTCAGATTGACTACCAATATCCGATCTCTCGAGCTGCTCAACTCAAAACAAAACCTGGAGTTATTGAGTTAAACGCTATATCAGCTCTGAGTGCACATGTATCTTCGTTAGCAAATATGATAAAGAACATGAAGGGGACAAGTGAAGTTACTCTCATCCAAGTTGCCCAACAAATGGATGTCTTGACATTTTGTTGCGAAATTTACGGCGACAATCATAGGTATGAAGATTGTCCACAGCATGCTGACAATGTGTTTTATGTTAATAATATCAGAGGAAATTCTTTTGGTAATGCCTATAACAGCTCAGTTCGAAACCAACAGCCTTGGGGGAATCAAAATGCAACCACATTTAGTTATGGAAATTCCTCGAACCAAGGAAATTTTCGACAACGGAATTATTGTCAGCAGCAGTAAAATTTGAACCTAAGTCCTCAGATGCATGTACATTAAGATCAGTTGTAGCCATACATTCGTGCAGTCACAAAATCTTCAATATCAAATCTGCATCTGCAAGGACAATGATAGCAATAGTAGTCATCCCAACCATCGACTGATCCATTAGCAGCCCTTGAATATTTTATACGTGAACATATCACGAAGATAGAAGCTATTGTGCAAGGAAATTCCTCTTCCATTCGAGCATTGGAAGCACAAGTAGGAGAACTAGCTTCAAATATAAGAACAAGACCACCAGGTGCTTTACCGAGTGACACAGAACCCCAACTCAAGAGGAAAGGAGCATTGTGAGGCTATCACTCTTCGAAGTGGAAAGCAAACTGTCGAGCCAAGTAGTAAATCAAAAGCAGCAACTGATATCATTTATGTTCCGGACTAGGATTAGGATAATGCACCAGAAGAAGCTACAGAAGAATCAGTCAAAGCAGTTCTACCAGTTATTACTCCCATGCCTACGATCAGACCTACAAAGTTGTCGACTCAGTTACCAATGTCAACGTAACCTGTTATGTCGAGGCAAATAGATGACCCTATACCCTTGCCATTCCCACAGCAATTCAAGGAACAAGGGCATGATAGACAATACCAGCAGTTTCTTACTATATTACACCAACTTCATGTCAATATCCCTCTTATGGATGCATTAGTGTAGATCCCTACGTTTGGGAAATTCATGAAAGATCTATTATCTAAGAAGAAGAAGCTGACTGTGATTAAAATAATTGCGCTCACAGAAGGATGCAGTGCAGTGTTGACAAATAAGTTACAACCTAAGATGAAGGACTTTGGAAGCTTTACAATCCCATGATTGATTGGTAATCATTATTTGGGTAAAGCTTTATGTGACTTAGGTGAGAGTATCAACTTGACGTCACTATCTACATTCAATAAATTAGGAATTGGTCACATGAAGCCCACTGCAGTGACATTGCAAATGGCAGATAAGTCATTAGCGCAACCTAAAAGACAAATTAAGGACATCCTTGTTCTCGTACACAAGTTTGTATTCCTTGCTGATTTCATTATACTAGATTGTGAAGCCGATAAAGAAGTACCCATAATCTTGGAAGGCTCATTCTTAGCTACGGGACATACTCTTATTAATGTGTACAAGGGGGAATTAATAATGCATCATAATGGGGAACATGCCACTTTTAGTGTCTTCAAAGCCACTCCCTATCGCGACAAGGAAGAATGTCATCACATTGATATGTTGGATAAATCATTTAAAGGAGAATTCAATGAGCATAACATAAGATTTATTAAAAATTTTGTGGCGACATCATATAAAGATGTTCTACTAAATTGTGAAAGCAAGGTTGAGGCGAATAAGTTTGAGATTAAGCCAAACTGGTCTATAAAACCTCATAAGTTGACTAATAGAAGGAACCTAGCTTTGAGATCATTTATAGATAAAGCTCTTACTATGGAATTACAACCATCACATACTTCTCTGAAGTCCAAGTTCACTATTTTGTCAGTGCAAAAATATATTATTATTGCTGCATTTCGTATGCTGACTCACTAAAGGATCAAAATGTATCAGAAAAGAAATCATGACGACTCATCATTTTAAACCTAGCCATTAGATTGGTTTAAAAAAGGTCAATCTGATTGGACGCATTTATTAATAGCAGACCTGCTAACCCTTCTTTGTAGCACATACAAACATGCCTTCTCTCTCTATAAAGCAATTTTTTTGCCCCGACTGTTTCACTCACAAACCTCCATTACTATACTTAAAAATTTACTTCAATTTCTCATCCTTCTTAATGTACTTTTGTGACCACCAGCAATGATCAGAACAAGAGGAGAAAAGACATCAACAAGATTCGTTCATAAATCGTCCTCTACTGCGACAACTCGTGAAATAGAGTAGCAACCCTCTAACGAACCAGTGATGTTAATAACTAAGGTAGCCAAGGAATGCTTCCAAGATAATATGCTAAAGAGAAATTGCCATCCAGAGCAAGGTTTCAATTTGTCGAAGCGAAGGGACTTTGGAAAGAAAGTAATTCACACTATCGCGAGAATGGACCGAGAGACATTTTGCGACCATCCTAGGGCTTATTCCCCATCTATAGTGCGAGAATTCTACGCCAACATTACTGACCAGGAGTCCGAATTTATATTTTTTGTGAAGGGTTAATACCATGGGACGCCACAACTATCAACGCAATATACAATATTGTAGTTGATAAAGATGAGAATGCAGAGTTTCTTGAAGAAATAACTGAAGCAGGAATCGAGATGTTGATAAGAGACCTATGTGTCGAAGGTGCTATGTGGACAGGTTCAAAACCGAGCAACTACACCCTGCACAGGAGATTTCTATCACTGTAAAGTAAGGTGTGGTTTCATTCCATTAACAACCATTTAGTACCTTCTACACACAGTATGATAGTCACCCTCGATCGAATGTGTATGATACATTCGATCATAAAGGGTAAAAAGATAGATTTCAGTGCAGTGTTGCATCAGGAAATTACAAAATGCGCAGTAAAGCAAATAGCATATTGGTATTTCCCTCTTTGATAACACGATTATATCAGCAGCGAGGTATAGTGCCTCAAGAAGTAGAGGAAATCCTAGAAAATAAGAGCCCGATCAATAACGCGTCAATTGAGAGGATGGCTAGTGGTAAGGAGACTCCTATAATAAAAGAAGTAAATATCAGGAGGATGAAGAAGAGTAAGGAAAAAAGTGGCAACAGCAGTATGCATGTGACTGCAAACTAGCATTGTGACGCAAAGTTAAAGAGCTGGAGTAAATTGTTTATGCTATTAACATCAGGCAAATAAAACTTGTTGCCACAGTTGAAGAAACAGAACATTAAAAAAATCTATTCTATGCCTACACCAAGGCATGGAATAGTGCCATGCTGACCACCATGAGGAGAATGAGCACAGCACCTCTGCCAAAATTTTTGATCTTCTCTCTGATCATCAGGGAAACCGAACCTTCAACTGATGAAGTCGATTTTTGGAGAGAAGGAACACTCCACAGCTTCTCCACCAATAGTGCATATTTCGAATGAAGAAAGAGAAGTGGAATCAAAGGAGGTAGAGGATTGTTTAAAGAACATTGCCAGCTTATATTTCCCTACTAATTTTGAGACTACTGATGCTGCTGAAGAAGAAACTCCTACTAAGGGAGAAGCCACACCCGTTGAAGAAATGAGACAAGAGGAGAAGAAAGAAGAAAAAGAAGAGGAAGAAGCCAGAGCAAATTCATCAGAGGAATTTGTCCCTGCACCAACAGTTATGGGTGCAATAAGTGAAGAATAGGTGCCATCTGCTGCGAGTTAGGCAGAGGCTATGAAAACACCAATTGAGGATTCAAATCCATTGGCCATAATAGTCTACACTGAGCCAATGGCAGAGATCCATCCTTTCAATGTCATAGCCGATGAAGCTGGGGTTTAGTCTGCTGTTACAAAACAATCCAAAGACAAGGTGAAGCCTAAAGATAAGAAACGCAAGCACATGAAAGATAAAAAGCGTTACAAAGCAGAAAGGAAGCATAAGAAATAGAAAACCAATGCAGCCACATTTTCAGCTGCTGTAAATTAAGTGAGTTTTCTAGTTTTCAGTTTTAATTGTCATGCATATCATGTAGTTATCGTTTATTTATTATTGCATCTTTTGTTTTTCAATTTTTATTGTCACTGCATCTACATTTATCATTGCATTTCCATATATATTTGTATATTAATGTCAGTGCACTGAGGTCAATGTAGACTTTAAGCTTGGGGGGAATGTATATGGATTGTAAATGCAATTGCACCCACATTTAAAAAAAATTGTCCTTTGAATTCAATGAAAGCATGCAATATTGTGTGATTGCATTTTTTTTTTCATTCGATGCTTAATTCTTGAATCACATGAAATGCTAACGAATGAGTTGGATAAATGTGATTGAATGTTGTATCTCTATTTTTTTAGATGAATGGTTGAGATTGTATTAGTAATGAATTAGTAGTATCATTATTTGAATCTTGAATAAATTTTCCATTTACAACTGCTTGTATCTAAGTATAATTTTGAATAAAAAACTTCAAAGTTGGTGTATTGTGAACTATCAAGAGGGAAGACTCCAATGCAAGTGTTAAAAAAAGTAATCAAGCCGAAGGCTGTCACGCAAAAGTGTGTGTCGGCGCAATTACATACTCCCTATGGGTTTGTTGCACCCCAACGTTACTTCTCAGGAACAAAGGTACAATAATGCAACGACATCCCTCAGTCACATAAAAAAAGGAAGAAGAACAAAAGATAAGAAAACAAAAATAAATATATTTATATTAGTGTACAATAAATGTTGTTTTGCTAGAATAAATTTAAGATTTAAAGATGCTAGCATTGATGAAACTGTAATTTTCGTTATTCGTAACTATAAATTATCGGTGCAATATTCTGTCATGTGAATGCAATTCATACATTAGGATTTCAAAAGATTCAAGTTGCTAGAATGGCTATTGCTTTGACAAAACCTTTTGCTATGACTTCATTAGCTTTTGTGTGCTTGAGGACAAGTAAAAATTCATGTTTGGGGGTGTGATAGCATTAGAAAAGACTATTGATTTCTCCTTACTTAGGGTGTAATTTGTTCCCATTTTATCATTTTTTAGCATGCATTTTTAGCATTTTTAACTTAGTAATTGCATTTTCAAATTCAGTGATGCTAGGTTTAATTTTCTTTATTTTTTCTCCTGTTTTTGCTACTAATGTCGCCACAATTAATGTTCAGTATTGCATCCAAAGTTGTCAGTGCAGGAGTCTGTCCAGAAAGATCAACGCATGAAGGTATCTAGGGTTGTCGCCACAAAATAGAATCCAAATTTGTGCTAAAAAATGTCGCCATAACCAATGACTATCTGATGAACACACCAAATCTGCGTGAATGTATAATTGGTATAACCAACTTGTACAACTAGAGGAAGTTTTATCTAAAAGAAAGGACACTTGTACTTGGCAATTGTTGATAAATACCGATGAGAGAGGATATTCTTCAAGCTTCATCTTCCATATTTTTTACGCATAAAAACTTCCTCTTCAACATTTTCTTAAGCTTGCTTCCATGGTAGCTTAAATTCATTGAGGGCGACCTGACTGTGATAAAAAGACAAATCTGCTCCTGACGAGGAGCATGCTTAATTGCGACGCAAGAGGAGTGTAAGGGAATGGTTCTAGTAGGCTAGGAATAGGATGCTTCAATTCATTCTTTTATTCTCACTTTAAACGTTGATGAATTTTTAATTAATTGAATTTGTATGGAAGTACAATTTAATTTCAGATCAAGTATGATATATATTTCAATCTTCCTTCACTGTTTATCTTTGGATTTAATTTATTAATTGTTTGACCACGAAATGTGATTGTAGTTACTGTCACTAGAAAGTGCAACTACGAATTAAGTTAACAAGCAAGTCAACGTAAGTTGCTTGAGGATTGAAGGAATTCTGTCCACTTGTTCTTGAATATTTTGCATTGCCAGCATTGGAAGGTGTGGTTAGTGTGAGTATTTAAGTCTTTGATAAACAGGAAGTCGAGGTTGGTAAGATTCATTGAGCTTAATTGTGGCGACAACTTACCTATCAGTTACCTTGTGATCACATTTAGCTGTTTGCCAACTTTTCAAGTCAGGGAACCTCATCTCATTATCACTATTTTTACTTCTTAAATTTTCTTAAATTGCTTCGAAATATTATTCACAAACCTTTACTTCATTTTCTTATTAATTTGCTCCGACATTATTCACCACAATCTCTTTTGTTTGAACTTCTTTTGCATTGACAATTATAAACATAAGCAGCCATCTCTGTGAGATCGATATCTGATAGTTTTAAACCTATCTACTATACTTGCATCGACAGAGTACACTTGCACAAATTGCTGTGATGTTCATAGCGTGATCAAAGTTGCTAAAGGGTTACTACAAAGGTCCTCCCGGGATACAATGAAGTTTTGAATTTCCTTTGATTAGAAAAATCGTCGAATTCCCTAACTCTTACTCTAATTTCTGAAAATTGAAATTGATTGTAAAAAGAAATGCAAATTTGTGAGAATCATAGTCCATCTATTTACATGAATTCAATGAACACTTGTTGAAGAGTCACAACCCTTTCATATTGGACATACCTTTTGGAAGAGACTTGTCCCGTGGAAATGTATCAATTGGATGATAAATCATTACCTTTCAATTAAATTTGAAAGATGATAAATCATCACTTCTAATTTGAATAGTGCTCATTAATTTGCAATCTATAAATTTCCAACTTGTTAGAGTTGTGTGACCCAAATTCTAAGAGATTGCTTGCAAATCAAGTTAAACAAAATATATTATCTTTCTAGAAGATTTAGTAGTATTACATATTTAGCATTGATTGAAATAATATATTTTGCATTGATTAGAATTAGGCTTTTTCAACCTATAAATAGATGTGGTTGAAACTCCTCTTGTATCATTCGAATTCGATATTAGTGAATTATCTTCTCCTCTGCCCTCGTGGTTTTTCTTGAAAGGGTTTTTCACATAAAATCTGTGAATTCTATTTTTCTTTCTTTTCTTTGCGATCATTCTACGTTTCCATTATCGACGTTCGATTTTTTTTAACATCGTATTTATGCTTAACTTGTTGAGTTATGTATGAATTTTATATTGCATGAGAAAGGATAAATTTACCTAAATTTACCCCTGTTGTTGTATTGATCAGAGTAGCACAGCAGAAGCATGATTTAGAGTTAATATGTTTACCTTACACTATATGATTGATGTTTATGTATGTAAATAATTTATGTGAATATTGTGAGGTGTGAATGATGGTTTTATGGTGTGTTTGGTGGTCGGTTAGGAGATTCTTGTAAGTGGCTAATATGACGTTCTGGATTGGGGTTGGACCATCCCAGTCGGGTTTGGAGCACCACAACATCGTGATGACGCGACTCTAGATGTCATAAGGAGGCGAAAACGACATGGTGACGTGTATTCAGCTTAAACAAGGTTTCTTCTCCTAGTTAAACTCTAATATTGTTTCCTATTAAACTCTAATTAGTCTAGGGTTATTTTAGTCGTATTTAACTTACAAATTTAGACTATAAAAGGGGCTATTGTATCCTAGATTAATCATCTTCATCATCTTTGAGATTGAGAGAGTTTTATGATTTTTGAGGAATTTCGGGTTTTATCTAGAGTAATTTATTCTTTCATGGTTTAAGGTTTATTTGTTGAGATTAAACTCATCTTCTACTCTTTTTGTATTTGCTCATTTAGTAAAGTTTCCTTTGCCAGTGATTTTTTGTCCTCATCTTTAAAGGAACATTTCCACGTAAATATTTGTGTGTTTGATCTTCTCTTCTTTTACTTTTATTTTCTCATTGCATATACGGGTCAATCCTCAACACCTTCCTTCAAGGTTTTATATAATAGAAATTCTATCACACACATAAGCATGTAGAAATAACTAATTTAGACTATAGGTAAATACATATGGAATAAATATGAAATTAAAATACAAAATTAGTTTAAATTGAGAGTAAAGACTCCTTTAGTTGTTAAATCATATTAAGAATATTAAATGTACTGTAACTGTTTATTGTAGTATTTTCATTTTCCTTTAGTTGGTATTGAGTTGACTTGTGACACGAGTTGAGATGTATAAATATATCAAAATAAATTTTTGGTTGAAGTGGTAAAAAAGGATTTTATAGATGTTGGCGACTCCATTCTATCATGCTCAGATGAATCAACACTAGGTCCCATCAAAGACTCCTTGTAAGAATTTCTCGGTTTCAAATCCTGCAAAATAGCTTACCCATTCCGGTCAATTGTAGGATCCTCCTACTCAAGAGGTTGATCCACCCTCCTTCGCACCTTCTTCGTGGCCCGACCAATTCCACCATTCGGAATTAGGCATATTATTTACATGAAATTGTTAAAATGATATTATTATTTGTACTAAATTTATTTGAGTGTTTCAAGTTTGGATCATTGAAATATTTCTAAGTTATTTCAAATTTGAATAATTTAAGTCAAAACTTGAATCATTATGAATTAAAATCGTATCAAATGTTTTTTTATTATAAATAAATTCTCATATTTTACTTTTGCATTTCATTTAGCATTTAGGTGTATTATTAAAATCTCATTTCTCTTAATTATTCTTCAAAAACCCCCCCAAAAAAATTATTTTATAAAATAAAAATAACATGGTAAAAATTAAATCACATTGGGAAAAACAGACAATTCGTTCACTTAATAATCAAGAAAAAATGAAAGAATATGATTTTCTTTTATTTTGGTCTACTTTGTATTAGTTAAATGAATTAAAACTATATTCTACAATGATTATGTTAAAACTGCCTTAATATGCTTTAATTTTTTAATAACATTCAATAGTTTGAATATGAAATATTTTTTTTATATTAACTACAGTAATTAAGAATATAATATTTACGAAAAAATAAATAAAAATAGCCACGTAAAATCAGTTGCTTCACATATCGCATTAAAAATTATTTAAATGTTAGGTCCAATTTTTTATTTTAATAAGTGGATCATAATTTAATTATTCAGCTCAAGAAGTCCATTTTATCCCTTCGGCTGAATTCCCAAAGTCCACATTTAGAATTATTTTGATTTTTTCGTTTTATTTGATTAGTTTTCGTAATTAGATTTCCATTAGGGTTAGGAAAACTTATTTTGGGATCTATAAGTAGCATGGCCGTCCACCCTTATGAAATACACTTGATTTTATATTTTTGTGTTAATAATAATTCTCTTTGAGTTTTTCTTCGAGAATTGCTCTTGAGTGTCTTTTAGAAGTTGTTTTAACAATATTTTAAGTTGTGGGAATCAACTTCAAGCATTTTCTTGCCGAGATCTCTTTCTTGGAGGGGAATTAGAGCCATTGAAGGAAGTTGTGGATTCTTATCGTTTCCAAGGCTTCTTAGGATGTCATCTTCTCTTTTCTATCATTGATCTATTGTTTCCTGTTTAATTTACTTTGATTCTTACTGTTTTGATTTGATGATTTAATTGATTTTAGTTCCAGGTTGAAATTGCTTCAAGAGGGACGTTCTCTTACCTTGCTCCATCCAGAAACACATAAAAAATTAGGAGTTTCATTATTTTCTTGTTGTTTTAATCATTCTTGCCCAAATAGTTTGCTTTTGTTGTTAAAGTCACTTCTAACAAATCTGCTTGCATTTTATATTTCCAGATTTGGTTGGGATGATTTCATGAAGTACAAGGACGGTTTCTTTCATCCAAGAAACCCTAATTTCATTCTCTATTGGATCCCTTACCAACCGACTCCTCTTTCTTTCTTTTTTAAGTTCGTTTGTTTCTTCTTCTTGTCAACTAATCTATTTTCATTGTTTTCGTTTCAGTTTATGTTCGTCTAGAGCTCTAGGATAGATACGCGACTTAGACAAGCTACGATCCTTTTTCGCACGCGTTTCTTATCACTTTTGGTCTACTTTGTATTAATTAGATGAAATAAAACTATATTGTACAATGAATATGTTTAAAATGCATTAATATACTATCATTTTTTAATAATTTTCAATAATTCGAATATGAAATATTATTTTATAGTAACTATAGTAATTAAGAATACAATATTAACAAAATAAAAATTAATTGTGTAAAATCAATTGCTTCACATCTGGCATTAAAAATTAATTATATATGAAAGTATAGGTAATAATAAAAATATATAAATATGTTTTATATATAAACAAAAATATTCATACTAATCTATTCATTTGAAATTAGACAATAACATATATCTATATTATATATAGAACAATGAGATTTTGCTTGCATTCCTGATCACCGGATGACATATTTTGTTTCTTATTGAATGATATGCTAGGTATAACATAAGAAATATATACTGTAATTGAGATTGTATCATATTGAGACTAGAGCTCAACTCTCTTTCTTTTTGCCGACACACACACACACACACGTGTACACACAAACAGATTCCATAATATTCGACTAATCGAGAACATATCTTAGATTATAGAGTCCAATTTCTAAAATGTATTTTTTTTTAAATTAACTTATTTTACAAATTAAACAACAAGAAATTAAAAAAAAAATCAAAACAATATCACCTAATTTGACGTAATTTCTAAAATAGGGTCTCATTCCAAAACCCTATAAATAGGTAATATCAAAATTATTCCAATGAAACCGAAGACCAGCCATGGGAGTCTCAAACATGAAAACATAGTTAATTTGTTTGGCTCTAATCGGTATAGTGGTGATGGAAGAGGTGATCCAAATCGATGCGGCTATGACAATCCACCATCCAGAGGTCTCCGAACTTGTTTCCTACCGTCGCCTTCTTCAAGAAGCTGTTAATCCTTGGAACCGTGGTTGCTCAAGACTCACTAGGTGTCGAAGTTAACGAATATTTTGATAATATGTGACGGTATCTTTCTTATATAAATATAAAATCCTCTTCATATTAATGCAACATGATTAATACTATTTATCTCTTTCTTTTACCTAACTTGGTTCGATTTAATCATGATTTATGATTTGGCTTTTCATTGTTGTGATGCCAAAGGTTTTGTGTCTCTACTCGATCGTGGATCTTGTAACTTTGATACAATTATGATGCATAAATATAATAAATATATAATATAATAGGATATAAGCAAATAATACAAATAGAATATTATATGAAATATACTGAAAATTAATATAATATAATTATTTCTTTTTGTGGGGACGTGGGGTAAAGGGAGAAAGGAAGGAGATAGAGAAAAAGAAAGAAAAAAGCCGAAAAGAAGCACTTATTTTTTTTGTGTGTTTATTTTTTATGCTTAAATTGCTACTACAGAATTATTATATATTTATATGAATATTTATTGGTTAATAGTTTGTTATATATATTGACATTTTATTTATTGGTATTTTAAATAGTTTATATGTACTTATTTTTGTACCATGTTTTTACAATGTTTCGATTAATCTAATGTTTCGCATAATTTGTTTTTCATTGTTGCCAAATACTTATGTTCGTCTTTATCATTCATAATGATGTTTTAAAATCATCTAAATAAGTTTGTAAAAAAATATTTATTACATATATTATTCTTAATTGAATATGTAATTATATTTTGTGTGTTTCAAATGGGTAGATTTAAAGGTAGATTCATTGGTCGGTTTAGAATTCAAGCTCATTTGGCTGAAAATTAAAATAATTTAATATTTAAAAAAAACCTACTCTATTTTATTTTTAAATGTTTTATTTAAAGGATATGTTTTAATGTAAGATTGCGATTTGATTTTGGATTCGTATATGATTAGTTTAAATATTTTATTTTTAAATAGACATTTGAATAAATTAGTCTATTAAATCATTCATGGATTGATATGAATTATTTAAATTATTTCTTTCTAATTTGACTTGTATGGAGTGGTGATTAAAGTTTTTGTTAGACGCTCTTTTGGCATGGGTTTTGTAATGCCCAAACACGACCTGATTCGTCGAGCTTGGGTGTTACTAAAAACAATACTTAACAAATTATCTAATCAATTGAACACTTTAAATATTGCAGATTAATTATTTCTTTAACTAGAGGACTTAATATCCAAAAATAAAGGAAAGTATATAAAATAACTTATTACTATAGATTTATCATAACTTTTTACAAAGTAGAAGTTCAATAAAAATAAACACATAAGGTGTAACCCTAGACTACACCACATTTCCACTGTTAGCATAATAACCCGATACGCCTCTTCCTTGATGTATTCTTGGCATCGTCCCCTAGGCGTAGTCTTTTAACATCAATACCTGAAACATAAACACGACATGAATAAGTTTAGGAAAACTTAGTAAGAACTAAAACAAAGTACCTTGGTTGATGCTTATGTAATAACTGAAGGAGCATCTATGCCATTTACTCTTTCTTAATCATTTACTTTTGATTTGGGCGAATACCATCATAATCTCAAACTTACGCTTGTGCGCCAACTACTACACTATTACTCGTGCCATTTCTTACAACTATCAAACTGACTTACACTTTCCATATATTCCTCTACTCTTTTTTTGCTTAAAAATACCATAAACATATCTTTCGCAGTCTACTACAATCTGACCATCTTTTTGCATATACTCTTACTCTAGAAAGACTGTTCACTGGTACTAATTATTGGCGGATACATACACGACTGACGGTGGCTCATACAATTTATTTACCATTAGTTTTGTAATGCCCCTAACCCGTAACCGTCGTCGGTTTAAAGTCTAGGAGCATTACAAAACATTTTATATTAATTAATAAGCTTTAAGACCATTAATCAATCACATATAAAAATGCTCACACACATGTATAATCATGTTAAAATACATTTATTCTACTTAATTTAGCCTACTTGGATATTGACTGCCTTCGAACGTACTCCCGTTCGGTGTGTATTTTGGGCTTCCACAAGTATACGGGTCGAGTTGTAATATAATTTTACAACGAAGTAACGAGTACTCCGAGCATCATACCAAAGGGAGGAAAAGTAATAATAATTTCAATTTCTGCACAGAAAATATCTAATTAGTACTCTTCTTAGAAGTACGAAAATAAAATATGGGTTTGATTTTTTTTAATACTAATAAAAAACATAAAAGTAAAATAATGCAAAGGAAAATGAGATAAGAATTTGATAAACTGATTTATGGGGGATTAGCCCGCTTTGGTATGATTTCTTCAACTGTTGCTTTTGGGGTTTTCGTCAATCAACTAGTCACTACCCTAGCAAGATCTTTCAATCTTCCACTAACATAACGAGTCAACAAGAAATACTTATCTTCAACCGTTGCTTTTGGGATAAATGCATTCACGAATGGGCAATACCAATATTGGGTTAATTCCAACCTAAATTACTTCCTTGGGTGTTAGGCCTAGGATTTGTTTCACGTTCTTCCTTTTCCATATAGTTGTTCTATTAAAGATCCCTATACAATAATTAAATAATCATGCATCTAATCTCTGGTCTCCACAAAGGGATTAGTTCCTCATGGTTTCTTGGGAAATTATAAATTCAATAAAGAGATTAAACATATGAAATACGATTGAAAATATAATTAAAGAAACTCAAGGATTCGTATTGTAATCTGTTGGGATGGATCCACAATCATTTATGCAAATGTACAAATCTCATTACTGTAAAACGAAAATGAAAATGACTAAAACTTAAAGAAAAGAAAATAACTAAAACCTAAATTACAGGAGAGAATTAAACTAAAGAAATATTGTATACAACTAAGTGCTAAAGGGCCTACTTATAGCATTTGGTCGGTTGTTTTCCTTAGCTCTAGGTTAGCTTTCGTTCTTCGGGTTGAAGTTGTGTTGTGAAGACAAAACGCCCATCATTTGGTGTAATCCCGCGTTCAGGAGTCGATGTCGCGACACACAAGGTTCGTGTCACGACATGGCAAGCAATCTACTCCTTTTGGTGTGATTTTTAGGCGTTATTACGACATGCTATGATCGTGTCATGTCATAGAAGATAGCTCTAGGGTTTTGTGATTCTAGTCCTTGTGTTACGATATCGCTTATCCCGTGTCCTGAAATAGTGATAATTGTGTTACGATATCGCTTATCCCGTGTCCTGAAATAGTGATAAGATTTGATATGGTTTATCTTCTACGGGTCTTTTGCACACTCACAAAGTTATTAGTCAACCTTTATGCCTCAATTGACTCTAAAGTCAATAAAAGACACATTTTTACACATTTTATTCAATATACTAAAACTGAAGTAAATCCCAAGCAATCCTAACAAAAATACCTAATTTCAAGCTCCTAAAGTGAGAAAATTACTTTAATCTGCTAGGTCAAATTACGATAGATCAAACTTCCTCACATTTAAGTCATTATTTTTCCTCAAGCAAACAAAAGTAAAAAATACTAAAAAGAACATAAAAGCTTGAGTACATATCATACAAGGACTAGGTTCGAAACATCTACCTTAGGTATTTTATATCTTCAAATAATTCCAGCATGATAAACAAATAATCTTACTACTTTTGATTAAAATATCTAAGTTTAGTAAGTTACAAAAGATACAAATTTAAAGATCTTATCAATATAGTTCTATCAATGACTAATATAAATACTTTAATTATTCTAGTACAATATAAATAGCTGTAGTGGGATTGTTTAATGTCATATTCATTCATGCATAAATCTATTTAAGTCACATAGGTCTTTTCGACTTTAACCTTCTAAGGCTCAAGACATGTATGGTATTCAAAAGATATAGTAAGCATCAAGATGTTTCAAACATGGAAATAGTTTAGCACATTGCATTGTTATCTATTCTTCCCTTTTAGTATCCCTTTTCTCGTTGACCGTCTTATTTCTCCTTCTCTCACCTTTCTTATTTCTCCAATTAAGAAATCTTAATATAGTATAATCCCTTTAGCTAACCTATAAGCATTTATACATTCTTGAATGAGTTTTTCTTGACTTTGTGACTTTGTGATAGCATTAAAAAAGACCATTAATTTCTTCTTATTTAAAGTATAATTTCTTCCCATTATATCATGTTTAGCATGCATTTTTAGCATTTATATTTAGTAATTTCCTTTTCTAAGTCAGTAATGTTTGGTTTAAATTTTTTTAATTTTTTCCTACTTTTGCTACTAATGTCACCACATTTAGTGTTCAGTTTTACGTTTAAAGACGTCAAAATGCAGGAATCTATCCCAAAAGATCAACACAGGAAGGTGTCCAAGGTTGTCACTGCAATTTAGAATCTAAAATTGCGTCCAAACCTGTCACCGCATGAACATATCCAGAAGTACCAGTGCTTGAGAATATCAAGGTTGTTGCAGTGAATTAAAAACTAAATTTACGTCCAGAGATGTTGCGACAACCTTTAACTGCTTGCTGAATGCACCAGATCTACATGAATGTACAACTGGATTAACTAACTTGTACAACTATAAGGAAGTTAGATTTGAAGAAGAAAGACAATTGTATTTGGCATTAAAGATAAATATTGAAGAAAACAAAGAAGAAGAAAGGGGGGAGGAATCTTGAAGCTCATGACAGATATCAATTCAGTTTTTCATCTTTTTTGGAAGCTTGCCTCCATGGCAGCTTAGTTTCTTGAAGGGTGAACTAACTGCGATGAGAAGGCAAAAATCCTGCTCTTGACGAGGAGTGTTCCTAAGTGCAACACAAGAGGAGCATTAGAGAAGAGTTCTAGTAGGCTAGGAATAGAATGCTTCAACTTGTTCTTTATTTCCTCTCAAACGTTGATAAATTCTGATGAAGTTAAATGTGTATGGAAGTACCTTTTAATTTTAGATCTAATTTGATTTCTACTCAATTTTTTCTTATCTGTTTATCTTTGGATTTAATTGCTTGATCATGGAAGTGCTATTGCAGTTGCTAACACTGAAAAGTGCAGTGACAAATTAAATTAACAAGCAAGGCAACAAAAGTTGCTTGGGGAACGAAGAAATTCTAGCCACTTGTTCTTGAATACAAAGCATTGCGAGAACTAGAAGGTGTGGCTAATGTGAGTATTTGGGTCTTTGATAAACAGGAAAGTCGATGTTGGTAAGATCTCATTAAGCTTAATTACGGTGAAAATTTATCTATTATTTACCTTGTGGTCGCATTTAGTGGTTTGTCGACTTATCAAGTCAGGGATCCCCTATTCCATTATCGTTATTTTTACTTCTTTAATTTTCTTGAATTGCATCGACAAATTATCTTCAAACTTTCACTACATTTCTTATTAATTTGTTTCGACATATTTTATTACAGTCTTGCAATATTTACTCTGACAGTTTAATTCATTCATTTCTGCACTCTTTATTTTAATTACGCTGACATTATTCATACAATTTCTCTTATTTTAACTTTAATTGAATCAAGAATTATAAACATAAATAGTCATCTGTGTGGGATCAATATCTGCTGGTTTTAAGCTTATCAACTATACTTGCACTGATAAGTGTTCGCTTGCACAATTGCTGTGACATTCATAGCGCGATCACTTTGTCACCTTTCATGCTTTTTCCCACTCAAGATTGTTTTTTTTCTTTATTCTCATTTCTACTCATCTTTTTCTTCTTTTGGATTTTCTTATTTCACAATTCTGGCCATTATAAAGTTCATATGTCGCATTGATCTTTCCTATTTCACTCTTATTCTACAATCTCTATCTAGATGTGTCTACTTACCCCCAATACATATGGTCATACGTCTATAATCATGCAATTTAGGACCAAAGAAAAGAATAAACACAAATTGAATTTTCTTTTTAGGTTTTATGGTTTGTAATGAAGTTCATAAAAAACGGTCAATAGACTCAAAGATTGGTACTAATAGGCAAAAATCAGAATATGTTTGCCTTTTGGCTTTAAGTGTTTCCAAACAATGCCTTAGATCATCCCTAAATATCTCAATATGCATAACTTCAATTTAATTACACAATCCTAAAAATATTATTTATCATATATACTAGCATGCTTGTTTCCTCATATTATACATGTCATTTGGTACAAATAATATCTTTTAACCTATATTTAGTGTAACCTATAAAACTTAATAGTCTCATACTAAAAAAATTAAAAATTACTCATCATCATGCTAACTTTATTCCAAAATAAAATCAACCTATGTAGATGCTCCAAACCAATCACTTATATTTTTACAAGCTCTAGCACACGACAAACAAGAAGAAAGACAGAAAAAAACAAAATTTCTATGTTACCCCCACACTTTAGAACACACATTATCCTTAATGTGTAGCCCCTAAAAAGTAAAGAAAAAAGTTACCCGATCAATCGTGAATGGCTCTTCAACTAATGGTAGGTTCCTCCTCCTTTTGACGTGAATAGCTCAAAATGTTGTGCCTTCTTGTATGGGGTTCCTACATAAAAATTAGAAATAAGCATACAAAAATAATTCTAATATTACCCCTACTCCTACTAGTAAATAAGTTTTAAAAAAGAAAAGTATTAAAATATTACAATTCCCAAAATAAAGTCTTTAACTAAAAACCAAATGGTTAATCCTCTTCCGAATCATCCAAAGGGTATGTCTATTGTGGTTCCATCGAATCCTTACCCTTGCCCGAGCTATATTTATGTTAGGAGTTCCCTCCCTTTGACTGTTGCTGTCTCATCGGGCTTCTTGTAACCAGTCCTTTGGGAGTAGAGTATTGTGGCTGAAACATTGTACCTCATACTCGTCCTCCGTTCCAAGATATTCTTGGATTGCTTATCCCGTGTCGTGACATAGTGATCAATTTCGATATGGTTCATCTTTTAAAGGTCTCTCGCATACTCACAAAGTTCATTAATCAACCATTAGGCCTCAATTGGCCCTAAAGTCAATAAAAAGACACTTTCTACACTTTTGACACATTTTATTCAATATACTAAAACTGAAGTAAATCCTAATGAAAATACCTAATTTCAAGCACCTAAAGTGCGAAAACTAGTTTAAATTTCTAGGTCAAATTACGATAGATCAAACATAAAACGCATTAAGAACGTATAGGGATTAAATTGAAATGAAATAAAATTTTTAGAAGATAACTAAAATTTTTCTTGGTACAAGGGTCATAGGGCCGTGTGACCTAGTCCAAACCTTGTGGTCATGCACAAGGTCTTGTATTTAACACACACGCCCGTGTTCCCAAATTGTGTAACTCTCTGACTTGCATCACATGCTTGTGTCACAAACTGTGTTCCAGGTTGTGTAACTCTCTGACTTGGGCCACACGGTCATATCCCAGCCTGTGTGGCTACTACACCTAGTTCTTCAATTGCACACAACCGTGTGACAGCTCGTGTGCAGCCTACTTAGCCCCTAAAACAAGCATTTCAAACACATAATACTTGGGCTTCAAGGTACACTAAAATGTGGTAAAAACTTAGGTTTAAATATACAATTCATACCTCAAATTCATACCTAATCGCCATTCATTCTAACTAAAACCAATATTCCATTCATAGGCACCTCAACAACACGTAAACATTAAATATAAAGCAATGGCATTAATCACTTATTAAACTCATAACCTTAACAACTAAACCAAGCATACTTAACTAATAAATTGCATAAAATAACTAAGCATACTTAATATTTAAAACTTGTTATTAAAGATTATACTAAAGCAACCACATAAACACATATTCACCTATATTTCAAAGGATTTAACTCACAAAATATATATTTACAATCATTCATATTCATTACAAAGTTCACTAAGATATATCTTAATTCAAAATCTACTTGACTCTATCCCAAAACAACACACCTTAGGTACATGCTAAAATATAAAAAAAGACATCACCGACATTAAGTGTTAGATTATCATAGGATGTTGAGTTCGAAATCTACTAAGTACCTAACCTACATACAAGTAAATTATTCTTTAAATGGTCAATTGTAACTTATCTCCCATATTTACTTTTTCACTAAATAACCAACTTTAAACTCCTTAATATAAAATGCTAATTACCTCAAAATCTCCCAATAGCATATAATTAATTTCCATTTTGTATCATTTCACAATTTAATACACAATTCTTCCTCAATAAAATTAACTCAACCTTACTAGATTGAATGGGATATTGAGTGGCATTCAATGCCTAGTGGTTAAACCTTAACAGATTTTGCGCTCAGTGCTAGTCAGATAAACTGACGATATCAATAATAGGCACAACTCTAGTTGGATATACCAACAATGTTTCGCGCACAGCGCTATTCGGATAACCGACGAATATGTGTGCCCAGTACTAGTAAGATAAATTGACCAAAGATGCTCCCAATGCTATTCGGATAAACTGGCAATGTAAATAGAGAGTCCAGCTCTAGTTGGATAAACCAACGATGTTTTGCGCCCAGCGCTAGTTGGATAATCGACGATTTGTGTGCCCAACATTAGTCAGATAAACTGACGAAAGTTACGCTCAACGCTAGTTGGATAACTAACGAATATAATTACTTGTTTTCATCATTTCAATTATCATCATTTGTTTATAGATGGAATTGGATATCAAAATTAAATAAAATTAATTAAAAAATAACATAAATATTTAAATACAAAATTCGAGTTTAAGACTACGAACTTATCAAAAATTACAATTGTAGATGATTATTCGTCATCCTTCTCTTTTCCACGGTTAACAACGGGGTCTCTTATTTCTTGATCTAGAAATAATAATTTAATTTAATCAACTCAATCATTAAAATATATATTTATATAATTACATACCATAACTCGACCCCTCCCTTTTCCAATATTTTACACATTTATACCCTACATTTTCTTCCATACATTTTGATCCTAACCCCCAAACTTTAGTTTTTTAACTTCATTGAATTCATTTATTAACTAACCGATTTCATGTTGCACCTTGGCAGTCCCTTTCTTTACAAATTTCACAACTTTAACCATTACTAGTCTCAATTTATAACACTCAATTTCCTAGAAATAAATACTAGTAAAAACCTTACACAAGATAACTCAATCACAGTTCCAACTCAATCAATTCACATTATTAGAACTACATTCTGTTTAACGGATTCTTACAACTTCTCAAAAAGAGGATCCTTAAACTATTGAATTTTACATTTCACACCATGTTATTCAAAGTGTCTCTTTTCTCTTTTTTCATTTTTTATAATTAAATCCTCAAAACTTGCTACTAATAGAGAAATCATTTCACAAATTAACTAAATTAACTCCTGAAACTTCTAACTTCACCCACCATTTTGAAAGCATTTAACGTCCTCAAAAACCAGTCCTTATATTTAACATAATTTATCAAAACAGTCCCTAACTAAGCTTTATCCAGCTTCAATGGTCTCAAATATGCAAAAATCATTAAAAACGAAAACATAAATCACTTACATGCAAAGGGGACAAGAACCAGACACTCTAAGCTTCTCCTTCAATGGTGTTTTCGGTCAAACCAATATAATGAAGCGGATGCCTAAATTTTTTATTTTGTTTAACTTACTTTTTCTTTTATTATTACTTTACTTTATTACCCCTTTTTTATTATTTTAACAATAAATAACCATGTCCATGTTTGTCCACTCCTACTCATGTGGTATATTTAAATTTTAGTTCACTACTTTTTCTTCTCATAACATTTAAATATAATTTCTAGCTTTTTCAATTCTCACAACTTAGTCCATTTTAATCAATTATCTATTTAAACGTTAAAATTTTTTAACTAAAATTTACTACGATTCCCATTACACCGTATAAACTTTAATAAAATAAAATATTGACTCGATTGTCAAAATTGACATCTCAAAACCACTGTTTCGGTACCACTAAAAATGGATCGTTACACCCTATACCCAGCTCGATTGTTGAGCCCGAGTAACATGACGTTACATCATCGTCTCACAATACTCACATCATGCATTGTCACATTTCTTGCCAATATTTTATATTTTAGCATTTATACGAATTTTGAAATAGACATATACTAATTATCAATATAACATGGACAATATACCTCAATCGAGCATATGTTATCGCTACTAAAAGTGTGGTATCAATAATTCTCTCTAGTGGTATCGATGCCACTTGGAAAATCGATCTTAGAACTGCTTATTATTTCTCGTTTAAAACTTAGGTCTTGAAATTTATCTGTACCACTAAATAAGTATCGATAATTTAACCCAAATATCGATACTCGTGATAAAATATCGATACAGAATTACTAAATTGTTTCTTGCACTTTCGAGAATCATAAAAATATCGTTTTTAAAACCCGAATTTTGATACCTCTACTCCAGACCATAAAAATGTAGTTGTTTTCAACCATATAATTAATACTAACCTAAATCCAAACATTAAGAATCATTTACCTCATAGACAGCAAAAAGCCTATATATATATATATGGGTTCGAGTCTTCGTGTATGCGATCAGGAATATATGTTTTATTTATATTATTTTTTATTATTTTGTGAATTTGATAATTAAAAAGGAAAAATTGTTTCTTTAAAAACCTTTCCATCTTCTTGAAGAAAAACATATATGATATTCCATAACTGGGGGTATTTCCTTTTTGGAATTTTTATTTGCTCCAAGTCGTTGTGGTTTGAGTTGTAATTGGTAACATCTTACGTAAGATACATGATTCGTAAAGTTCAATATGAGTGGAATATGTTGAATTTTAGTTTTAATCTTAATATACAAGTTTCGGGAAAAACTTTCTGAATTTGTTCAATTGTGTGTTATATTGGTTGTGATGCTTAGGAGGATTTTTGGACAGTGGTAATCTCCACGATTCGCTTGGTGTCGACTCGAGTTGTCAGAATCTAAGGTATTGTTGTCGAAAATGAAAGTTTGAGCGCTAAACTCTTGACGATTGTCATTGTGTGTGTTGGATTGTTAATGTGTTGGATTAATTGATATTTGAAATTCTTTTGCCTCATTTAGGTGCTAGGAACTCTTGTTGTGGGTTCATCCTTCTATGGTAGAATGTAGGGTTCAACATCCCTTTCTCATTGCTATTATTTTTCTGCATTTTTTCCTATAATCTCCTTTGTTCGAGGGCACACGGGCGTGTGTCATGGCCGTATGCCATGTAAACATCGTACAAGAGATACACGGGCCAAACATACGATCGTGTGCCAGACTGTGTGTACATATTGTTTAGTGACACACGGGAGTGTGGCAGACCGTGTGTGCAAACTGTTTTGGGAACTATTGTACAAAGGATACATGAGCTGAGCCCACGAGTGTGTGCTTGACCCTGTATGTATACTGACTTGAGCCACACGGGTGGCGCACATGAGCATGTGCTAGGCCATGTGAACATACTGTTTTGCACATTCAGGTATAGTGGCCGAATGAGCTGGGGAGACGGGTGTGTGTCGAGCCGTGTGTCACACATGGGCAAGCACATGGCTTTTTGGCCAGGCCATGTGTAGTGTAATTTCAAGCATAAACTCAGTATAATTTGACCGTGAGTTAACTGTAAAGCTAGTATGACCCAAACTAATTACTGGTGATTGTCATGCATGTATAGAATGCGGTTCTGAACATGGCACTAATTAGAGACTGAATTGTTATGGTGGATTATCCACGATAGAACATTTATAACTGGAAGTGACACTGTAAACACTGTGATAATATTACTGAACTGGCAATGACACTGTAGACACTACAATGCTGTACTGAACCGGTAGTGACACTGTAAACACTACAATATTATACGGAAATGGAAGTGACACTGTATACACTGAGATGTTATACTAAACAAGCAGTGGCACTAAAAATACTGTAATGCTATACTGAAGTGGTAGTGACATTGTAGACACTACTAGGTTATCATCGAATTATTACACAATTGTTTCCATAACCAGGAGGTGTTGAAGCTATTATGGAACCGGATGAGTGTCTTATGTATTTATGTTAACGAATCTTATGAAATACTATTATAATATGTACTGACTTATTAAATGGTGTTTCAAGGTCTTCTCAAACTTGATGGTCGGTGGACGAGAAGCTCGACCACCTTAGGACTCATAGGACTTATAACTAGTTAAGCGATAAGCTATGATAGGAACTTGTTAATGGAATTTTCGAACTTATGATAATATTTTTAAGCTGTTGTTGAACATATTGTTATACTTATATGACGCAATTGTGTGTTTGCTTTCACTATGTATTTTTCTTTATTCTTGTGATGACATTGTGACGTTCTTGACCTAGTTGTTTCTCTTAGGCCAGGTTTAGGGTGTTACAATTACTCAATTTCTACAAAACTCTAGAGTAAGACCAAGTACCTTCAAGTATGATGAATACCCTTTTTCGGATATACAAATTCACACTTTTGTTCACTAGTATATTCTCCAATCTTGTTCAATTACAACACATGTCTACTTCCATTAGTGAACTTCAAACATATCTTAACTTCATCATCATATTATCAAACTTATACGAAACTTACCACACGTCGACCAATCACTTTATACCATATTTACTTATTTAAGCATGTCAGAGTGCCTAATTGAATACGCCATACGAGTGACATACAAAATATGCCACAAAGGCTTCATATAAAGTCACGTGTTTACTGTACCGAAAGACTCTCAAAGAAGGTGCAATGGGTTTTTATCTCTCAGGGACTTATACATAATGTCATTCCTGTATCGTGATATGCCAATTCGATTAACACATTATTGAAGGCTATACCATGAACATTCATACAAACATATATTTTCATGGGCCTTAACCACATTGTCTTACACTTATTAATGTATCATGATCTGCCAATCCAATGTTTATCTTACTGGAGTCTACACCATGAATAGTTCCAAATCCTATTAATATTCCATGGGTCTCAGCCTCATGGTCTTACTCCATTTTCATATTGTGATCAACCTCATGGTCTTACATCTCATACATTAGACCTTGCAAGCATACTTACCCACAACATTCTTTTCAATAGAACCTTATAGGTATCTCATAGCACATTTATCATCTTTACTATACTTATACATTTATCAATTACTATACATGTCATTTTCCTTTATTTGTGTACCTCTACTTGAACATTTTACATATGAGAGAGAAGGTCAAAGTGGAAACTCACCTACTGTAGCTTGAAGCTCCAAACCCAATTATTCATCATGAAGCAAAAGCAACCACTTCTTACAGAATATAGAAACACCATTAAAACTCATTCGTATACAAATTATCATCATCTCACACACTGACAAGCAATTTAGTTCCTAATAGATATAAACGATTTAATGGAACAGTAAAAAAAAGCATGAAATGGGAACCTTTAACCTTTATCATTTAATTAGAATATCTTGAAGTGTCGTTGTTGTTGAATTCCTATTGACATTTCCTATTTGTTCCAGCATAAACTAGAAGAAAGATTGTAAAAATAATGTTTTAGTACTAAAAGGGTTTTAGAGTTTTATGAGATTTGAGAGGTTTTGAGAGAGTTTATAAGTTAATGATGGTTTACGGCTAAGAAAGAATGGTTTTAGGCTAAAAATTTGATGTTTTTTAGCTTTGAAAATGGGTTAAAGCAAGTATTAATCTGATGGGTTGCATAATTGGGTCAGGTCGACCCTGCAGAAAATTACAACGATGTTGTGACACGAGGTTCAATGTAACAGCACACTTTAAAATTTTTGAATTCTAGGTAAAATCCCGCTACGTTGTGACATGGAGGTGATATGTCACGATAGCAAGATGATTTTCTTAATCCTTTTTGTTCTGAACGTAGTGTTGGGACATAGAGTTTCCATATTGCGACACTAACTCTATTTTAGCTCGAAGTTCAAACTTCCAAAGTGTTCTAGTTTCTATTAAACAAAAATTTAATAAAAATTAAAATTTAAACTATTGGTTATGAAAAAATACAATAATATATATATCATTGCAATTCCATTAAAAATATATTAGGCCTTGCTGTCAGATTCGTCCGTCAGCTCAAGTAATGTACATATGGATGCTCTTCCTGTTTCCTTTCTATTAGTGTCCGTCCAACATCCATGATGTCACTCCACCTTCCTACGCTTGTCCCGCTTCTTAAACTTACTTTTTCGACCTACACTTATCACAGAGAACACTTTCCCTAGCTTAGGGTTGTTAGGGATTTGTATAGATATTTCAAGATATGGTGTAAACTAAAAAATATATAGGTTTTTTCCTATGTAATTTATCACCTTTTTACCTAAAATCAATGTTAGAATCAATTAAATGTTTAATAAATTAATGAAATATGTGAAAAATATTAATTTAGGACATGAAAAATATAAAAATGTGATTTTATGATTTATTATATAGTTTTTATACACAAAATGACTTATTTTATAGTTTATTTTAATTTAATGTATTTTTAATATAAAGTGGGCCATGCATAAATTAATTAAATATTAAAAAATAAAATTATATTTAATAATTTAATATGAATATTTTCATTAATAAATTGGCGGTTTATTAAATTGTTAATTAATTAGGTTAATTTAAATACTTTGACCCATTATTAAATAAATTATTTTGGACAGGTCTGTTAATTTTGCTAGATCACAAAAACCGTCCCATCCAAGAAGGTTATAGCCCAATTTCGGCAACACCATGGCTGCCTAAATAAACAATTTTTGATTTAATTTCAAGAGGTCCCTACACTATAAGAGAAATCAGAATTTGACTTAGAGATTTGCTATTGACCAAGTTTTGATCCTTGGTTGATGTGGCATGTGGAAAGCTTCAAAATGAAGCAACAAAGTCATTCAAACCCCTTGAAGTGTGGTTGGCCATGAACTATAAATTATCGGTGCAATATTCTGTCATGTGAATGCAATTCATACATTAGGATTTCAAAAGATTCAAGTTGCTAGAATGGCTATTGCTTTGACAAAACCTTTTGCTATGACTTCATTAGCTTTTGTGTGCTTGAGGACAAGTAAAAATTCATGTTTGGGGGTGTGATAGCATTAGAAAAGACTATTGATTTCTCCTTACTTAGGGTGTAATTTGTTCCCATTTTATCATTTTTTAGCATGCATTTTTAGCATTTTTAACTTAGTAATTGCATTTTCAAATTCAGTGATGCTAGGTTTAATTTTCTTTATTTTTTCTCCTGTTTTTGCTACTAATGTCACCACAATTAATGTTTAGTATTGCATCAAAAGTTGTCAGTGCAGGAGTCTGTCCAGAAAGATCAACGCATGAAGGTATCTAGGGTTGTCGCCACAAAATAGAATCCAAATTTGTGCTAAAAAATGTCGCCATAACCAATGACTATCTGATGAACACACCAGATCTGCGTGAATGTATAATTGGTATAGCCAACTTGTACAACTAGAGGAAGTTTTATCTAAAAGAAAGGACACCTGTACTTGGAAATTTTTGATAAATACCGATGAGAGAGGATATTCTTCAAGCTTCATCTTCCATATTTTTTACGCATAAAAACTTCCTCTTCAACATTTTCTTAAGCTTGCTTTCATGGTAGCTTAAATTTATTGAGGGCGACCTGACTGTGATAAAAAGACAAATCTGCTCCTGACGAGGAGCATGCTTAATTGCGACGCAAGAGGAGTGTAAGGGAATGGTTCTAGTAGGCTAGGAATAGGATGCTTCAATTCATTCTTTTATTCTCACTTTAAACGTTGATGAATTTTTAATTAATTGAATTTGTATGGAAGTACAATTTAATTTCAGATCAAGTATGATATCTATTTCAATCTTCCTTCACTGTTTATCTTTGGATTTAATTGTTTGACCACGAAATGTGATTGTAGTTACTGTCACTAGAAAGTGCAACTACAAATTAAGTTAACAAGCAAGTCAACGTAAGTTGCTTGAGGATTGAAGGAATTCTGTCCACTTGTTCTTGAATATTTTGCATTGCCAGCATTGGAAGGTGTGGTTAGTGTGTGTATTTAAGTCTTTGATAAACAGGAAGTCGAGGTTGGTAAGATTCATTGAGCTTAATTGTGGCGACAACTTACCTATCAGTTACCTTGTGATCACATTTAGCTTTTTGCCAACTTTTCAAGTCAGGGAACCTCATCTCATTATCACTATTTTTACTTCTTAAATTTTCTTAAATTGCTTTGAAATATTATTCACAAACCTTTACTTCATTTTCTTATTAATTTGCTCCGACATTATTCACCACAATCTCTTTTGTTTGAACTTCTTTTGCATTGACAATTATAAACATAAGCAGTCATCTCTGTGAGATCGATATCTGATAGTTTTAAACCTATCTACTATACTTGCATCGACAGAGTACGCTTGCAAAAATTGCTGTGACGTTCATAGCGTGATCAAAGTTGCTAAAGGGTTACTACAAAGGTCCTCCCGAGATACAATGAAGTTTTGAATTTCCTTTGATTAGAAAAATCGTCGAATTCCCTAATTCTTACTCTAATTTCTTAAAATTGAAATTGATTGTAAAAAGAAATGCAAATTTGTGAGCATCATAGTCCATCTATTTACATGAATTCAATGAACACTTGTTGAAGAGTCACAACCCTTTCATATTGGACATACCTTTTGGAAGAGACTTGTCCTGTGGAAATGTATCAATTGGATGATAAATCATCACTTTTCAATTAAATTTGAAAGATGATAAATCATCACTTCTAATTTGAATAGTGCTCATTAATTTGCAATCTATAAATTTCCAACTTGTTAGAGTTGTGTGACCCAAATTCTAAGAGATTGCTTGCAAATCAAGTTAAACAAAATATATTATCTTTCTAGAAGATTTAGTAGTATTACATATTTAGCATTGATTGAAATAATATATTTTGCATTGATTAGAATTAGGCTTTTTTTCAACCTATAAATAGATGTGGTTGAAACTCCTCTTGTATCATTCGAATTCGATATTAGTGAATTTTCTTCTCCCCTGCCCCCGTGGTTTTTCTTGAAAGGGTTTTTCACATAAAATCTGTGTGTTCTATTTTTCTTTCTTTTCTTTGTGATCATTCTACGTTTCCATTATTGACGTTCGATTTTTTTTAACATCGTATTTATGCTTAACTTGTTGAGTTATGTATGAATTTTAAATTGCATGAGAAAGGATAAATTTACCTAAATTTACCCCTGTTGTTGTATTGATCAGAGTAGCACCTCAGAAGCATGATTTAGAGTTAATATGTTTACCCTACACTATATGATTGATGTTTATGTATGTAAATAATTTATGTGAATATTGTGAGGTGTGAATGATGGTTTTATGGTGTGTTTGGTGGTCGGTTAGGAGATTCTTGTAAGTGGCTAATATGACGTTCTGGATTGGGGTTGGACCATCCCAGTCGGGTTTGGAGCACCACAACATCGTGATGACGCGACTCTAGATGTCATAAGGAGGCGAAAACGACATGGTGACGTGTATTCAGCTTAAACAAGGTTTCTTCTCCTAGTTAAACTCTAATATTGTTTCCTATTAAACTCTAATTAGTCTAGGGTTATTTTAGTCGTATTTAACTTACAAATTTAGACTATAAAAGGGGCTATTGTATCCTAGATTAATCACCTTCATCATCTTTGAGATTGAGAGAGTTTTATGATTTTTGAGGAATTTCGGGTTTTATCTAGAGTAATTTATTCTTTCATGGTTTAAGGTCTATTTGTTGAGATTAAACTCATCTTCTACTCTTTCGGTATTTGCTCATTTAGTAAAGTTTCCTTTGCCAGTGATTTTTTGTCCTCATCTTTAGAGGAACTTTTCCACGTAAATATTTGTGTGTTTGATCTTCTCTTCTTTTACTTTTATTTTCTCATTGCATATACGGGTCAATCCTCAACACCTTCCTTCAAGGTTTTATATAATAGAAATTCTATCACACACATAAGCATGTAGAAATAACTAATTTAGACTATAGGTAAATACATATGGAATAAATATGAAATTAAAATACAAAATTAGTTTAAATTGAGAGTAAAGAGAAATTTAAATAGGTAAATACATCATATTAAGAATATTAAATGTACTCTAATTGTTTATCGTAGTATTTTCATTTTCCTTTAGTTGGTATTGAGTTGACTTGTGACACGAGTTGAAATGTATAAATATATCAAAATAAATTTTTGGTTGAAGTGGTAAAAAAGGATTTTATAGATGTTGGCGACTCCATTCTATCATGCTCAGATGAATCAACACTAGGTCCCATCAAAGACTCCTTATAAGAAATTCTCGGTTTCAAATCCTACAAAATAGCTTGCCCATTCCGGTCAATTGTAGGATCCTCCTACTCAAGAGGTTGATCCACCCTCCTTCGCACCTTCTTCGTGGCCCGACCAATTCCACCATTCGGGATTAGGCATATTATTTACATGAAATTGTTAAAATGATATTATTATTTGTACTAAATTTATTTGAGTGTTTCAAGTTTGGATCATTGAAATATTTCTAAGTTATTTCAAATTTGAATAATTTAAGTCAAAACTTGAATCATTATGAATTAAAATCGTATCAAATGTTTTTTTATTATAAATAAATTCTCATATTTTACTTTTGCATTTCATTTAGCATTTAGGTGTATTATTAAAATCTCATTTCTCTTAATTATTCTTCAAAAACCCCCCCAAAAAAATTATTTTATAAAATAAAAATAACATGGTAAAAATTAAATCACATTGGGAAAAACAGACAATTCGTTCACTTAATAATCAAGAAAAAATGAAAGAATATGATTTTCTTTTATTTTGGTCTACTTTGTATTAGTTAAATGAATTAAAACTATATTCTACAATGATTATGTTAAAACTGCCTTAATATGCTTTAATTTTTTAATAACATTCAATAGTTTGAATATGAAATATTTTTTTTATATTAACTACAGTAATTAAGAATATAATATTTACGAAAAAATAAATAAAAATAGCCACGTAAAATCAGTTGCTTCACATATCGCATTAAAAATTATTTAAATGTTAGGTCCAATTTTTTATTTTAATAAGTGGATCATAATGTAATTATTCAGCTCAAGAAGTCCATTTTATCCCTTCGGCTGAATTCCCAAAGTCCACATTTAGAATTATTTTGATTTTTTCGTTTTATTTGATTAGTTTTCGTAATTAGATTTCCATTAGGGTTAGGAAAACTTATTTTGGGATCTATAAGTAGCATGGCCGTCCACCCTTATGAAATACACTTGATTTTTATATTTTTGTGTTAATAATAATTTTCTTTGAGTTTTTCTTCGAGAATTGCTCTTGAGTGTCTTTTAGAAGTTGTTTTAACAATATTTTAAGTTGTGGGAATCATCTTCAAGCATTTTCTTGCCGAGATCTCTTTCTTGGAGGGGAATTAGAGCCATTGAAGGAAGTTGTGGATTCTTATCGTTTCCAAGGCTTCTTAGGATGTCATCTTCTCTTTTCTATCATTGATCTATTGTTTCCTGTTTAATTTACTTTGATTCTTACTGTTTTGATTTGAAGATTTAATTGATTTTAGTTCTAGGTTGAAATTGCTTCAAGAGGGACGTTCTCTTACCTTGCTCCATCCAGAAACACATAAAAAATTAGGAGTTTCATAATTTTCTTGTTGTTTTAATCATTCTTGCCCAAATAGTTTGTTTTTGTCGTTAAAATCACTTCTAACAAATCTGCTTGCATTTTATATTTCCAGATTTGGTTGGGATGATTTCATGTAGTACAAGGACGGTTTCTTTCATCCAAGAAACCCTAATTTCATTCTTTATTGGATCCCTTACCAACCGACTCCTCTTTCTTTCTTTTTTAATATCGTTTGTTTCTTCTTCTTGTCAACTAATCTATTTTCATTGTTTTCGTTTCAGTTTATGTTCGTCTAGAGCTCTAGGATAGATACGCGACTTAGACAAGCTACGATCCTTTTTCGCACGCGTTTCTTATCACTTTTGGTCTACTTTGTATTAATTAGATGAAATAAAACTATATTGTACAATGAATATGTTTAAAATGCATTAATATGCTATCATTTTTTAATAATTTTCAATAATTCGAATATGAAATATTATTTTATAGTAACTATAGTAATTAAGAATACAATATTAACAAAATAAAAATTAATTGTGTAAAATCAGTTGCTTCACATCTGGCATTAAAAATTAATTATATATGAAAGTACAGGTAATAATAAAAATATATAAATATGTTTTATATATAAACAAAAATATTCATACTAATCTATTCATTTGAAATTAGACAATAACATATATGTATATTATATATAGAATAATGAGATTTTGCTTGCATTCCCGATCACCGGATGACATATTTTGTTTCTTATTGAATGATATGCTAGGTATAACTTAAGAAATATATACTGTAATTGAGATTGTATCATATTGAGACTAGAGCTCAACTCTCTTTCTTTTTGCCGACACACACACACACACACGTGTACACACAAACAGATTCCATAATATTCGACTAATCGAGAACATATCTTAGATTATAGAGTCCAATTTCTAAAATGTATTTTTTTTTAAAATTAACTTATTTTACAAATTAAACAACAAGAAATTAAAAAAAAATCAAAACAATATCACCTAATTTGACGTAATTTCTAAAATAGGGTCTCATTCCAAAACCCTATAAATAGGTAATATCAAAATTATTCCAATGAAACCGAAGACCAGCCATGGGAGTCTCAAACATGAAAACATGGTTAATTTGTTTGGCTCTAATCGGTATAGTGGTGATGGAAGAGGTGATCCAAATCGATGCGGCTATGACAATCCACCATCCAGAGGTCTCCGGTCTTGTTTCCTACCGTCGCCTTCTTCAAGAAGCTGTTAATCCTTGGAACCGTGGTTGCTTAAGACTCACTAGGTGTCGAAGTTAACGAATATTTTGATAATATGTGACGGTATCTTTCTTATATAAATATAAAATCCTCTTCATATTAATGCAACATGATCAATACTATTTATCTCTTTCTTTTACCTAACTTGGTTTGATTTAATCATGATTTATGATTTGGCTTTTCATTGTTGTGATGCCAAAGGTTTTGTGTCTCTACTCGATCGTGGATCTTGTAACTTTGATACAATTATGATGCATAAATATAATAAATATATAATACAATAGGATTTAAGCAAATAATACAAATAGAATATTATATGAAATATACTGAAAATTAATATAATATAATTATTTCTTTTTGTGGGGACGTGGGGTAAAGGGAGAAAGGAAGGAGATAGAGAAAAAGAAAGAAAAAAGCCGAAAAGAAGCACTTATTTTTTTTTGTGTGTTATTTTTTACGCTTAAATTGCTACTACAGAATTATTATATATTTATATGAATATTTATTGGTTAATAGTTTGTTATATATATTGACATTTTATTTATTGGTATTTTAAATAGTTTATATGTACTTATTTTTGTACCATGTTTTTACAATGTTTCGATTAATCTAATGTTTCGCATAATTTGTTTTTCATTGTTGCCAAATACTTATGTTCGTCTTTATCATTCAAAATGATCTTTTAAAATCATCTAAATAAGTTTGTAAAAAAATATTTATTACATATATTATTCTTAATTGAATATGTAATTATATTTTGTGTGTTTCAAATGGGTAGATTTAAAGGTAGATTCGTTGGTCGGTTTAGAATTCAAGCTCATTTGGCTGAAAAATAAAATAATTTAATATTTAAAAAAAACCTACTCTATTTTATTTTTAAATGTTTTATTTAAAGGATATGTTTTAATGTAAGATTGCGATTTAATTTTGGATTCGTATATGATTAGTTTAAATATTTTATTTTTAAATAGACATTTGAATAAATTAGTCTATTAAATCATTCATGGATTGATATGAATTATTTAAATTATTTCTTTCTAATTTGACTTGTATGGAGTGGTGATTAAAGTTTTTGTTAGACGCTCTTTTGGCATGGGTTTTGTAATGCCCAAACACGACCTGATTCGTCGAGCTTGGGTGTTACTAAAAACAATACTTAACAAATTATCTAATCAATTGAACACTTTAATTATTGCAGATTAATTATTTCTTTAACTAGAGGACTTAATATCCAAAAATAAAGGAAAGTATATAAAATAACTTATTACTATAGATTTATCATAACTTTTTACAAAGTAGAAGTTCAATAAAAATAAACACATAAGGTGTAACCCTAGACTACACCACATTTCCACTGTTAGCATAATAACCCGATACGCCTCTTCCTTGATGTATTCTTGGCATCGTCCCCTAGGCGTAGTCTTTTAACATCAATACCTGAAACATAAACACGACATGAATAAGTTTAGGAAAACTTAGTAAGAACTAAAACAAAGTACCTTGGTTGATGCTTATGTAATAACTGAAGGAGCATCTATGCCATTTACTCTTTCTTAATCATTTACTTTTGATTTGGGCGAATACCATCATAATCTCAAACTTACGCTTGTGCGCCAACTACTACACTATTACTCGTGCCATTTCTTACAACTATCAAACTGACTTACACTTTCCATATATTCCTCTACTCTTTTTTTGCTTAAAAATACCATAAACATATCTTTCGCAGTCTACTACAATCTGACCATCTTTTTCCATATACTCTTACTCTAGAAAGACTGTTCACTGGTACTAATTATTGGCGGATACATACACGACTGACGGTGGCTCATACAATTTATTTACCATTAGTTTTGTAATGCCCCTAACCCGTAACCGTCGTCGATTTAAAGTCTAGGAGCATTACAAAACATTTTATATTAATTAATAAGCTTTAAGACCATTAATCAATCACATATAAAAATGCTCACACACATGTATAATCATGTTAAAATACATTTATTCTACTTAATTTAGCCTACTTGGATATTGATTGCCTTCGAACGTACTCCTGTTCGGTGTGTATTTTGGGCTTCCACAAGTATACAGGTCGAGTTGTAATATAATTTTATAACGAAGTAACGAGTACTCCGAGCATCATACCAAAGGGAGGAAAAGTAATAATAATTTCAATTTCTGCACAAAAAAGATCTAATTAGTACTCTTCTTAGAAGTACGAAAATAAAATAAGGGTTTGATTTTTTTTAATACTAATAAAAAACATAAAAGTAAAATAATGCAAAGGAAAATGAGATAAGAATTTGATAAACTGATTTATGGGGGATTAGCTCGCTTTGGTATGATTTCTTCAACTGTTGCTTTTGGGGTTTTCGTCAATCAACTAGTCACTATCCTAGCAAGATCTTTCGATCTTCCACTAACATAACGAGTCAATAAGAAATACTTATCTTCAACCGTTGCTTTTGGGATAAATGCATTCACGAATGGGCAATACCAATATTGGGTTAATTCCCACCTAAATTACTTCCTTGGGTGTTAGGCCTAGGATTTGTTTCACGTTCTTCCTTTTCCAAATAGTTGATCCAGTGAAGATCCCTATACAATAATTAAATAATCATACATCCAATCTCTGGTCTCCACAAAGGGATTAGTTCCTCATGGTTTCTTGGGAAATTATAAATTCAATAAAGAGATTAAACATATGAAATACGATTGAAAATATAATTAAAGAAACTCAAGGATTCGTATTGTAATCTGTTGGGATGGATCCACAATCATTTATGCAAATGTACAAATCTCATTACTGTAAAATGAAAATGAAAATGACTAAAACTTAAAGAAAAGAAAATAACTAAAACTAAATTATAGGAGAGAATTAAACTAAAGAAATATTGTATACAACTAAGTGCTAAAGGGCCTACTTATAGCATTTGGTCGGTTGTTTTCCTTAGCTCTAGGTTAGCTTTCGTTCTTCGGGTTGAAGTTGTGTTGTGAAGACAAAACGCCCGTCATTTGGTGTAATCCCGCGTTCAGGAGTCGATGTCGCGACACACAAGGTTCGTGTCACGACATGGCAAGCAATCTACTCCTTTTGGTGTGATTTTTAAGCGTTATTGCGACATGCTATGATTGTGTCATGTCATAGAAGATAGCTCTAGGGTTTTGTGATTCTAGTCCTTGTGTTACAATCTCGCTTATCCCGTGTCCTGAAATAGTGATAATTGTGTTACGATATCGCTTATCCCGTGTCCTAAAATAGTGATAAGATTTGATATGGTTTATCTTCTACAGGTCTTTTGCACACTCACAAAGTTCATTAGTCAACCTTTATGCCTCAATTGACTCTAAAGTCAATAAAAGACACATTTTTACACATTTTATTCAATATACTAAAACTGAAGTAAATCCCAAGCAATCCTAACAAAAATGCCTAATTTCAAGCTCCTAAAGTGAGAAAATTAGTTTAATCTGCTAGGTCAAATTACGATAGATCAAACTTCCTCACATTTAAGTCATTATTTGTCCTCAAGCAAACAAAAGTAAAAAATACTAAAAAGAACATAAAAGCTTGAGCACATATCATACAAGGACTAGGTTCGAAACATCTACCTTAGGTATTTTATATCTTCAAATAATTCCAGCATGATAAACAAATAATCTTACTACTTTTGATTAAAACATATAAGTTTAGTAAGTTACAAAAGATCAAAATTTAAAGATCTTATCAATATAGTTCTATCAATGTCTAATATAAATACTTTAATTATTCTAGTACAATATAAATAGCTATACTGGGATTGTTTAATGTCATATTCATTCATGCATAAATCTATTTAAGTCACATAGGTCTTTTCGACTTTAACCTTCTGAGGCTCAAGACATGTATGGTATTCAAAAGATATAGTAAGCATCAAGATGTTTCAAACATGAAAATAGTTTAGCACATTGCATTGTTCTCTATTCTTCCCTTTTAGTATCCCTTTTCTCGTTGACCGTCTTATTTCTCCTTCTCTCACCTTTCTTATTTCTCCAATTAGGAAATCTTAACATGGTATAATCCCTTTAGCTAACCTATAAGCATTTATACATTCTTGAATGAGTTTTTCTTGACTTTGTGACTTTGTGATAGCATTAAAAAAGACCATTAATTTATTCTTATTTAAAATATAATATGTTCCCATTATATCATGTTTAGCATGCATTTTTAGCATTTATATTTAGTAATTGCCTTTTCTAAGTCAGTAATGTTTGGTTTAATTTTCTTTAATTTTGTCCTACTTTTGCTACTAATGTCACCACATTTAGTGTTAAGTTTTGTGTTTAAAGATGTCAAAATGCAGGAATCTATCCCAAAAGATCAACACAGGAAGGTGTCCAAGGTTGTCACTACAATTTAGAATCTAAAATTGCGTCCAAACCTGTCGCCGCATGAACATATCCAGAAGTACCAGTGCTTGAGAATATCAAGGTTGTCGCAGTGAATTAAAAACTAAATTTACGTCTAGAGATGTCGCGACAACCTTTAACTGCTTGCTGAATGCACTAGATCTACATGAATGTACAACTGGATTAACTAACTTGTACAGCTATAAGGAAGTTAGATTTGAAGAAGAAAGACAATTATATTTGTCATTAAAGATAAATATTGAAGAAAACAAAGAAGGGGGAGGAATCTTGAAGCTCATGACAGATATCAATTCGGTTTTTCATCTTTTTTGGAAGCATGCCTCCATGGCAGCTTAGTTTCTTGAAGGGTGAACTAACTGCGATGAGAAGGCAAAAGTCCTGCTCTTGACGAGGAGTGTTCCTAAGTGCAACACAAGAGGAGCATTAGAGAAGAGTTCTAGTAGGCTAGGAATAGAATGCTTCAACTTGTTCTTTATTTCCTCTCAAACGTTGATAAATTCTGATGAAGTTAAATGTGTATGGAAGTACCTTTTAATTTTAGATCTAACTTGATTTCTACTAAATTTTTTCTTATCTGTTTATCTTTGGATTTAATTGCTTGATCATGGAAGTGTTATTGCAGTTGCTAACACTGAAAAGTGCAGTGACAAATTAAATTAACAAGCAAGGCAACAAAAGTTGCTTGGGGAACGAAGAAATTCTAGCCACTTGTTCTTGAATCAAAGCATTGCGAGCACTAGAAGGTGTGGCTAATGTGAGTATTTGGGTCTTTGATAAACAGGAAAGTCGATGTTGGTAAGATCTCATTAAGCTTAATTACGGTAAAATTTATCTATTATTTACCTTGTGGTCGCATTTAGTGGTTTGTCGACTTATCAAGTCAGGGATCCCCTATTCCATTATCGTTATTTTTACTTCTTTAATTTTCTTGAATTGCATCGACAAATTATCTTCAAACTTTCACTACTTTTCTTATTAATTTGTTTCGACATATTTTATTACAGTCTTGCAATATTTACTCTGACAGTTTAACTCAATGACAGTTCCAACTCAATCAATTCACATTATTAGAACTACATTCTGTTTAACGGATTCTTACAACTTCTCAAAAAGAGGATCCTTAAACTATTGAATTTTACATTTCACACCATGTTATTCAAAGTTTCTCTTTTCTCTTTTTTTATTTTTTATAATTAAATCCTCAAAACTTGCTACTAATAGAGAAATCATTTCACAAATTAACTAAATTAACTCCTGAAACTTCTAACTTCACCCACCATTTTGAAAGCATTTAACGTCCTCAAAAACCAGTCCTTATATTTAACATAATTTATCAAAACAGTCCCTAACTAAGCTTTATCCAGCTTCAATGGTCTCAAATATGGAAAAATCATTAAAAACGAAAACATAAATCACTTACATGCAAAGGGGACAAGAACCAGACACTCTAAGCTTCTCCTTCAATGGTGTTTTCGGTCAAACCAATATAATGAAGCGGATGCCTAAATTTTTTATTTTGTTTAACTTACTTTTTCTTTTATTATTACTTTACTTTATTACCCCTTTTTTATTATTTTAACAATAAATAACCATGTCCATGTTTGTCCACTCCTACTCATGTGGTATATTTAAATTTTAGTTCACTACTTTTTCTTCTCATAACATTTAAATATAATTTCTAGATTTTTCAATTCTCACAACTTAGTCCATTTTAATCAATTATCTATTTAAACGTTAAAATTTTTTAACTAAAATTTACTACGATTCCCATTACACCGTATAAACTTTAATAAAATAAAATATTGACTCGATTGTCAAAATTGACGTCTCAAAACCACTGTTTCGATACCACTAAAAATGGATCGTTACACCCTATACCCAGCTCGATTGTTGAGCCCGAGTAACAAGACGTTACATCATCGTCTCACAATACTCACATCATGCATTGTCACATTTCTTGCCAATATTTTATATTTTAGCATTTATACGAATTTTGAAATAGACATATACTAATTATCAATATAACATGGACAATATACCTCAATCGAGCTTATGTTATCGCTACTAAAAGTGTGGTATCAATAATTCTCTCTAGTGGTATCGATGCCACTTGGAAAATCGATCTTAGAACTGCTTATTATTTCTCGTTTAAAACTTAGGTCTTGAAATTTATCTGTACCACTAAATAAATATCGATAATTTAACCCAGGTATCGATACTCGTGATAAAATATCGATACAGAATTACTAAATTGTTTCTTGCAGTTTCGAGAATCATAAAAATATCGTTTTTAAAACCCGAATTTTGATACCTCTACTCCAGACCATAAAAATGTAGTTGTTTTCAACCATATAATTAATACTAACCTAAATCCAAACATTAAGAATCATTTACCTCATAGACAGCAAAAAGCCTATATATATATATATATATTCTTAACTAAATATGTAATTATATTTTGTGTGTTTCAAAAGGGTAGATTTAAAGGTAGATTCATTGGTCGATTTAGAATTCACGTTCATTTTACTGAAAAAGTAAAATAATTTAATTTAATAATTTTTTTAAAAATAACTCTATTTTATTTTTAAATTTTTTATTTAAAGGATTTTTTTACTTTACGATTGCGATTTGATTTTGGATTCGTATATGATTACTTTAAAAATTTTATTGTTAAATAGACATTTGAATAAATTAGTTTGTAAAATCATTCGTGGATTGATATGAATTATTTAAATTATTTCTTTCAAACTTGACTTGAATGTAGTGGTGATAGAGGTAATAATAAAAATATATAAAAATGTTTTTATATATAAACAAAAATATTCATACTAAACTATTTATTTAAAATTAGACAATAACATATATGTATATTATATATGGAACAATGAGACTATGCTTGCATTCTCCACCACCAGATGATATATTTTGTTTCTTATTGAATAATATGCTAGGTATAACATAGGAAAGATATAGTGTAATTGAGATTGTATCATATTGAGATTAGAGCTCCACTCTCTTTCTTTTTGCCAACACACACGTGCACACACAAACAAATTCCATAATATTCGACTAAGCGAGAAAATATCTTAGATTATAAGGTCCAATTTCTAAAATATATATATTTTTAAAAAATTAACATATTTTAAAAATTAAACAGCAAGAAATTTGAAAAAGAAAAAATCAAAACAATATCACCTAATTTTAAGTAATTTCTAAATTAGGATCTCATTCCAAAACCCTATAAATAAGTGATATCAAAATTATTCCAATGAAATCGAAGACCAGTCATGGGAGTCTCAAACATGAAAACATGGTTAATTTGTTTCGCTCTAATCGGTATAGTGGTGATGGAAGAGGTGATCCAAATCAATGCGGCTATGACAATCCACCATCCAGAAGTCTCCAATCTTGTTTCCTACCGTCGCCTTCTCCAAGAAGTTGTTAATCCTTGGAACCGTGGATGCTCAAGACTCACTAGGTGTCGAAGTTAACAAATATTTTGATAATATGTGACGGTATCTTTCTTATATAAATATAGAAACCTCCTCATATTAGTGCAACATGATTAATACTATTTATCTCTTTCTTTTACCTAATTTGGTTGGACTTAATCCTGATTTATGATTTGACTTTTCATTGTTGTGATGCCAAATGTTTTGTTTCTCTACTCGATCGTAAATCTAGTAACTTTAATACAATTATGATATGTAAATATAATAAATATATAATATAATAAAATAAAAGCAAATAATGCAAATAGAATATTATATGAAATATCCTGAATATAATTATTTCTTTTTATGGGGGACGTGGAGTAAAGAGAGAAAGGAAGGAGATAGAGAAAAAGAAAGAAAAAGGTTGAAAAGAAACACTTATTTTTGTTTGTTTTATTTTTTATACTTAAATTGCTATTAGAGAATTATTAAATATTTATATGAATATTTATTGGTTAAATAGTTTGTTATATATATTGACATTTCATTTATTGGTATTTTAAACATTTTATTTTTATGTAATTATTTTTGTACCATGTTTTCACATATACTTTTAACACATTTAATAATAGTTTGGCTCTTGAGGTTATGTAATATAAAGTGGGCACTATCACCACACTTCGAATCTTCAAACACACCAAATGATTAATGGAGTCGAACATGTCCCATAGGTGAAGCATATAGCTTACACTCTCCAAACACACCAAACATATCTCATTGAATGGAGCTTAGATCACATTCCTTTATCTCACCAAACATGTCCCAGGGCCTCAATGCCCAAATCACATACATATAAGTGAGTACTCACAATCCTATGACATGCCAACTATATCCAATGGTCTCAAAAGGCACAAGGCCAAAATATCCACATTATAATCACACTTTTATTTATCGATTTTCCGCACATATAATCATTTTCGCTTGGTATGGATAACATGCCCACATATTTACTTTCAAAATAGTCATCACAACATATTCATATAACATCACATCTTAGTTCCCTTTATCACAATTATACAAGCACATTTATCACATATTAAGCATAGGTATGAGAACACGTACACTCGAAATTTAGAATAGGGTTTAGGCTACTTCAAAATTCCAAATTAACACAATGAATCATCTACGAGCAGCTATTCCAAAACACTCACCAAATATGCTTTCACTGAAAAGTTGAAAGCTCAAACAAGCTTGTCTTCACTCGTAGAAGGTCCTAACAACTCCGACGCTTCAACCAAGTAAATCACACAACAACATAAATAATATTTAGTCTAAGATGCACCTCAAATAATCAATAAACACAAGCCTAAACTAGATTATTTTTTGACTGAAACCTTCAACATAGAAAACTTAAAATTTGAATATCTTGTTTTATACTTAATCTTTTTGTATGAAACAAATTTCATTCATCTACATATTCAAAATTCAATACCTTCGATGGAAGAAACATGGGCATTTGGTTGAAACCCCGAAAGTCCCACAAGCTTGACAATGGAGAAATCTATGGTGGGAGAAGATATAAGGTTGAATTTTAAATTTTGGTTTAATTGCCTCTTAAAAACTCACAATTTTGACCCTTTTACAAATTATTCCTTAATTAAAAATTAAAGGTCTTTAAAACCCGCTTTCAAAAATTGATTTAATTTTCTAAAAGCCATAGTAAAAACCATTATCAGTTTACCGTGCCACGAAATTTTGAGAACATAAGGGCAAAAAATCTTAAAATACCCTCGAAACTTCTAGGCCCAACTTTGTGGTGTGACAAGTTTACTAATTCAACCACCATTTATTTCAGCCTCAATAGTTGCTGATACTGATATAGCTTTATCATAATAATTATAACGAAATACGAGTATACCCTAAATAACATAATTGCTGTAACGCCCAAAAAATTTAAACCTTTTTTATTTAGGGTTGTGTCACTGGAACTATCAGTCACCTTAGGACTCATTGGACTTATAGATAGTTAAGCGTTAAGCTATGATAGGAACTTGTTTGTGGAATTTTTGAACTTATGATAATACTTTTAAGCTGTTGTTGAACATATTGTTATACTTGTATGACGTAATTGTGTGTTTGCTTTCACTGTGTATTGTGCTTTATTCATGTGATGACATTGTGACATTCATGACCTAGCTGTTTCTCCTAGGTTTGGTTTAGGTTGTTACATTTAGTGGTATCAGAGTCAGGTTTAGAACCACTCAAACTATGTAGTCGATCTACTCATAAAACTAGAATGTGATTATGTTAGAATAGGAATTGAATAATTGATTTAGAAAGACTGAGTCTCCGATGCCGCGCCTGTAAGTACCTCTTAAAACATTCATATGCATACTATACTATGTTAACTGATCTATGATTGACTGTTACCAGCTGATCTTTGACTGAACTGCTATCAGCTGTTATGTGAATGAACTATTAACTAACATAACATGAGGGAAAGTATGATTAAACTTCGAATTTACTTGTGTACTTCTGATATTGTAGACATTGACGAATGAGTTCACGAGGAACTCGTGGATGTGAATTCGTGAGCGCCGAGGGCACTAGGGAAGAGCTTGAGCTGAGTCATCCTTCATGAGAAGCATTCTTATATTGGAGACCAGCGAAACTATTGGTACTCTTACTATTGAGATGAGGTCTCAAGTCGAGCCGATTAAGGGCGATCTTGTGTATCAGGCTATGTTGAGGGTATTGAAGAGGGTTGTTGGAACCCGTACTGAACTTGTATCTCAGACTTCTGTTACTGAGCGGCTCCGTTCAAATGGAGCTGAGTTTTTCAAGGGCATCATTGGAGCTGCTCCTACATTGGCTGAGTATTGGCTTGAGACGACTGAGCGTATAATGGAGAACATAGACTTCAGTCTGGCACAGAAGCTGAGAGGTGCTATATCTTTCCTATTGGATGAGGCATATTAGTGGTGGCTGACCGTCGAGCAGGGCACTTAGCCTGAGACAGTGACTTGAGATTATTTCAAGAATACTTTCCAGAGTAAGTATGTAGGAACTAGTTGTATTGAGGCTCATCGTCGGGAGTTCATGAGTTTGGAACAGGGAGAGAGGTTCGTAGCTGAATACGAGGCTGAGATCCTAAGATTAAGCAAGTATGCTCGAGCATTGGTAACCACTGAGCACGATAAGTGCGTGAGGTTCGAGGAGGGCTTACGGCATGAACTGAGGGTATTGATAGCTTCCTAAAAGGAGCGAGCCTTTGCGTGTTCATTGACAAGGTAAAGGCTATCGAAGAGGTTAATCACATTGTACGCGAGAAGAAGGAACAAAAGATGGCTTAGAGTCGAGCTAAGAGAGAGACGAGATTTACTAGTAATATTTTACGCCCTAAGAAACGAGTGTGGCTTGACGGGCTTCTGAGAGCTGATGCATCAGTTGGTGTTAGAGTAGTGGCACGTTGTGACTACTATAGGAGACACCATTGGGTGAGTGCTAGAGGAAGATAGGAGCATGTCTTCATTGTGGGTCGCTGGAACATAGAGTGCAAAAATGTCCGCACCGATCTGATTAGGCACTAGTGAGTGCACCGATAACAGTTACGAGCACTGTTTAGTCTATAAGAGCGACGCCACCACCACCTAGAATTCGGGGCACTAGTAAAAGTAGTACTGCTTCTAATAGTGGTGGTATCACTTTTGGCAAAGGTCGTGGTGCATCGGAAAGAGGTGTGACCAAATCGAGGCTCGACAGCTAGTGCTTGTCTATACAGCTAGGCACCGCGAGGACAAGGATGATGCCGATGTTATAATCTGTACGTTCTTTATTTACTCAATACCATATTTTGCTATGATTGATATTGGTTCTACTCACTCATATATAGTTAGAATTATATCTATAAACTTGAATATATCTGCTGAGTACACTGCTAGTGTGGTTTCTGGGTTAGCCCTTTGGGTTAGTCCATTCGAGTTGAAAAAGTGTTAAGGAGGGTACCATTAGAAATTCAGGGGGTTGTATTTCTGGCAGACTTGGTGGAACTTCCATTTGAAGAGTTTGATTTGATTTTGGGTATGAATTGGTTGGTGGAGCATCGAGTCAGTCTTGATTGTGCAATGGAAAGGGTTATTTTTCGAACTGAAGGAACAAAGATATAGGGCTGATTGGGGAGCGTTGAGATTACTTATCCAATGTAATCTCCGCTCTTGTGACTGAGAAACTTATAAGGAAAGGTTGTGAGGCGTATCTCGCCTTTATCACTGATTTTGTACCTGTTAAGTTAGCCGTCAGTGACATTTGGACCGTTAAGGAATTTTCAGATTTTTTCCTTATGAGTTATTAGGGGTGGCACCAACCCAAGAGGTTGAGTTTGGAATAGACTTGTTATCGGGTACTGCTCCGGAGTCTATTGCCCCTTATCTCATGGCACCGAAAGAACTGGTTGAACTAAAGGCTTAATTGCAGGAACTTCTCAATCGAGGGTTCATCCGATCGAGTGTCTCTATGGGGAGCACCGATTTTATCTGTTAAAAAAAAAGACTACATAATGAGAATATGTATTGATTATCATCAACTGAACAAACTAACGATAAAGAACAAGTATCCATTACCGAGAATTGATGACTTATTAGATCAATCTGGGGAGCCTCAGTGTTTTCAAAAATTGATCTCTGATCGAGTTATCATCAGTTGAAAGTTAAGCATGAAGATGTGTTCAAAACGGCTTTTAGAACACACTACGGGCATTACGAATTCCTAGTAATGCCATTCAGGTTAACGAATGCCTCAACAGTGTTTATGGATATGATGAACCGGATGTTCTAACCTTATTTGGACCGATTTGTAGTGGTCTTTATAAACGACATCTTAATAAATTCCAAAACTAAGACTAAACATGACGAGCATCTAAGAATTGTGCTTCAGACACTTCGCGAGAAGCAACTTTATACGAAGTTCAATAAATGTGAGTTTTGGTTACCTGAAGTTTCTTTTCTGGGTCATGTGGGAACTATCGAGAGGATTCGAGTTGATCCTAATAAAATTGAAGCGGTTTTAGATTGGAAATAGCTGAAGAATGTGTTAGAACTTTGGAGTTTCCTCGATTTAGTGGGTTACTATCGAAGGTTCATCGAGGGGTTCTCCTCGATAACATCCCCTCTGACGAAACTTCTGCATAAGAATGTCTCATTTAGGTGGTTGGAGGAGCTTCAAGCAAGCTTTGAGAAGCTCAAGTCAGTGTAGACACAAGGTCCTGTGTTAGTTCAACCTGAATCAGGTAAAGATTTTGTAGTGTATAGTGATGCGTCACATGTTGATTTGGGCTATGTTTTGATGCAAGATGTAAAAGTTGTAGTGTACGCATAACGACAGCTTAAAACGCATGAGGGCAACTACCCTACCCATGATCTTGAGCTAGCTATGAAGGTGTTTCCGTTTAAAATCTGAAGGCACTACCTATATGGTGAGAGGTGTGTAATCTATACTGATCACAAGATTCTCAAATATCTATTGACTCAAAGAGTTGATTATATCCAGCAACGTCAATAGGCCGAACTACTAAAGGACTACGACTGTACAATAGAGTATCACCTTGGTAAAAGCTAATATGGTAACTAACACTCTTAGTTGCCGAGCAATGACTGAACTGCGGGTAATGTTTGCTCGATTGAGTTTGTTAGAGGATGGAGGGTTGTTAGTCGAGCTTCAGCTGAAATCAACCTGGGTTGATCAGATTCAGATAAATAGTTGCAAAACAAGTCCTTGGTTGAACGTATACATATGAGTGAGTCTAGTGTTGCATAAGAATTTGGTCTGAATAGTGATGGAGTTTTGTGCTTCAAGGGTCGTATCTGTGTACCTAAGGACTCCAAATTAAGGTCATCAATTTTGCAAGAGGCACACAGTAGTCGTTACACTATGCATCCTGGTGGAAATAAAATGTATCATGATTTATATGAGAGGTACTAGTTGCCTGGGTTGAAACGGGAGGTGACTACCTTTGTTTCGCACTGTTTAACCTATTAGAAAGTAAAGGCTGAACATTAGCTACCTTCAGGGTTACTGTAGCAGATTAAGATCCCTCAACGGAAATGGGAACAAGTGATGATGAATTTCGTCAGTAGGCTACCCTCACGCCTACTAAAAAAGATTAAATGCTTCTATGGTTAAATGCTTGTGTCACTGAAACTGTCTTTGCTTCTATGGTTAAATGCTTTAACAATTTATATGGGATTTGAGGTTTGAGTCCTATCTTTTGCAAATTTTGCAAATTAGTTTATATGCAATTTTGTTTCAACGATGAGCCTAGTGGTTTAATGGTCATAACTGCTTGTTTATTTGTGTTTTGGTCATGGGTTCGAGTCTTTGTGTATGCGATCAGGAATATATGTTTTATTTATATTATTTCTTATTATTTTGTGAATTTGATAATTAAAAAGGAAAAATTGTTTCTTTAAAAACCTTTCCATCTTCTTGAAGAAAAACATATATGATATTCAATAACTGGGGGTATTTCCTTTTTGGAATTTTTATTTGCTCCAAGTCGTTGTGGTTTGAGTTGTAATTGGTAACATCTTACGTAAGATACATGATTCGTAAAGTTCAATATGAGTGGAATATGTTGAATTTTAGTTTTAATCTTAATATACAAGTTTCGGGAAAAACTTTTTGAATTTGTTCAATTGTGTGTTATATTGGTTGTGATGCTTAGGAGGATTTTTGGACAGTGGTAATCTCCACGATTCGCTTGGTGTCAACTCGAGTTGTCAGAATCTAAGGTATTGTTGTCGAAAATGAAAGTTTGAGAGCTAAACTCTTGACGATTGTCATTGTGTGTGTTGGATTGTTAATGTGTTGGATTAATTGATATTTGAAATTCTTTTGCCTCATTTAGGTGCTAGGAACTCTTGTTGCGGGTTCATCCTTCTATGGTAGAATGTAGGGTTCAACATCCCTTTCTCATTGCTATTATTTTTCTGCATTTTTTCCTATAATCTCCTTTGTTCGAGGGCACACGGGCGTGTGTCATGGCCGTATGCCATGTAAACATCGTACAAGAGATACACAGGCCAAACATACGACCGTGTGCCAGAATGTGTGTGCATACTGTTTAGTGACACACGGGAGTGTGGCAGACCGTGTGTGCAAACTGTTTTGGGAACTATTGTACAAAGGATACATGAGCTGAGCCCACGAGTGTGTGCTTGACCCTCCACACGGGTGGCGCACATGAGCATGTGCTAGGCCATGTGAACATACTATTTTGCACATTCAGGTATAGTGGCCGAATGAGCTGGGGAGACGGGTGTGTGTCGAGCCGTGTGTCACACATGGGCAAGCACATGGCCGTGGGCCAGGCCATGTGTAGTGTAATTTCAAGCATAAACTCAATATAATTTGACCGTGAGTTAACCGTAAAGCTTGTATGACCCAAACTGATTACTGGTGATTGTCATGCATGTATAGAATGCGGTTCTAAATATGGCACTAATTAGAGACTGAATTGTTATGGTGGATTATCCACGATAGAACATTTATAACTGGAAGTGACACTGTAAACACTGTGATAATATTACTGAACTGGCAATGACACTGTAGACACTACAATGCTGTACAGAACCGGTAGCGACACTGTAAACACTACAATATTATACGGAAATGGAAGTGACACTGTATACATTGAGATGTTATACTAAACAAGCAGTGGCACTAAAAATATTGTAATGCTATACTGAAGTGGTAGTGACACTGTAGACACTACTAGGTTATCATCGAATTATTACACAATTGTTTCCATAACCAGGAGGTGTGAAGCTATTATGGAACCGGATAAGTGTGTTATGTATATATGTTAACGAATCTTATGAAATACTATTATAATATGTACTGACTTATTAAATGGTGTTTCAAGGTCTTCTCAAACTTGATGGTCGGTGGACGAGAAGCTCGACCACCTTAGGACTCATAGGACTTATAACTAGTTAAGCGATAAGCTATGATAGGAACTTGTTAATGGAATTTTCGAACTTATGATAATATTTTTAAGCTGTTGTTGAACATATTGTTATACTTATATGACGCAACTGTGTGTTTGCTTTCACTATGTATTTTGCTTTATTCTTGTGATGACATTGTGACGTTCTTGACCTAGTTGTTTCTCTTAGGCCAGGTTTAGGGTGTTACAATTACTCAAATTCTACAAAACTCTAGAGTAAGACCAAGTACCTTCAAGTATGATGAATACCCTTTTTCGGATATACAAATTCACACTTTTGTTCACTAGTATATTCTCCAATCTTGTTCAATTACAACACATGTCTACTTCCATTAGTGAACTTCAAACATATCTTAACTTCATCATCATATTATCAAACTTATACGAAACTTACCACGCGTCGACCAATCACTTATACCATATTTACTTATTTAAGCACGTCAGAGTGCCTAATTGAATACGCCATACGAGTGACATACAAAATATGCCACAAAGGCTTCATATAAAGTCACGTGTTTACTGTACCGAAAGACTCTCAAAGAAGGTGCAATGGGTTTTTATCTCTCAGGGACTTATACATAATGTCATTCCTGTATCGTGATATGCCAATTCGATTAACACATTATCGAAGGCTATACCATGAACATTCATACAAACATATATTTTCATGGGCCTTAACCACATTGTCTTACACTTATTAATGTATCATGATCTGCCAATCCAATGTTTATCTTACTGGAGTCTACACCATGAATAGTTCCAAATCCTATTAATATTCCATGGGTCTCAGCCTCATGGTCTTACTCCATTTTCATATTGTGATCAACCTCATGGTCTTACATCTCATACATTAGACCTTACAAGCATACTTACCCACAACATTCTTTTCAATAGAACCTTATAGGTATCTCATAGCACATTTATCATCTTTACTATACTTATACATTTATCAATTACTATACATGTCATTTTCCTTTATTTGTGTACCTCTACTTGAACATTTTACATATGAGAGAGAAGGTCAGAGTGGAAACTCACCTACTGTAGCTTGAAGCTCCAAACCCAATTATTCATCATGAGGCAAAAGCAACCACTTCTTACAGAATATAGAAACACCATTAAAACTCATTCGTATACAAATTATCATCATCTCACACACTGACAAGCAATTTAGTTCCTAATAGATATAAACGATTTAATGGAACAGTAAAAAAAAGCATGAAATGGGAACCTTTAACCTTTATCATTTAATTAGAATATCTTGAAGTGTCGTTGTTGTTGAATTCCTATTGACATTTCCTATTTGTTCCAGCATAAACTAGAAGAAAGATTGTAAAAATAATGTTTTAGTACTAAAAGGGTTTTAGAGTTTTATGAGATTTGAGAGGTTTTGAGAGAGTTTATAAGTTAATGATGGTTTACGGCTAAGAAAGAATGGTTTTAGGCTAAAAAATTGATGTTTTTTAGATTTGAAAATGGGTTAAAGCAAGTATTAATCTGATTGGTTGCATAATTGGGTCAGGTCGACCCTGCAGAAAATTACAACGATGTTGTGACACGAGGTTCAATGTAACAGCACACTTTAAAATTTTTGAATTCTAGGTAAAATCCCGCTACGTTGTGACATGGAGGTGATGTGTCACGATAGCAAGATGATTTTCTCAATCCTTTTTGTTCTGAACGTAGTGTTGGGACATAGAGTTTCCATATTGCGACACTAACTCTATTTTAGCTCGAAGTTCAAACTTCCAAAGTGTTCTAGTTTCTATTAAACAAAAATTTAATAAAAATTAAAATTTAAACTATTGGTTATGAAAAAATACAATAATATATATATCATTGCAATTCCATTAAAAATATATTAGGCCTTGCTGTCAGATTCGTCCGTCAGCTCAAGTAATGTACATATGGATGCTCTTCCTGTTTCCTTTCTATTAGTGTCCGTCCAACATCCATGATGTCACTCCACCTTCCTACGCTTGTCCCGCTTCTTAAACTTACTTTTTCGACCTACACTTATCACAGAGAACACTTTCCCTAGCTTAAGGTTGTTAGGGATTTGTATAGATATTTCAAGATATGGTGTAAACTAAAAAATATATAGGTTTTTTCCTATGTAATTTATCACCTTTTTACCTAAAATCAATGTTAGAATCAATTAAATGTTTAATAAATTAATGAAATATGTGAAAAATATTAATTTAGGACATGAAAAATATAAAAATGTGATTTTATGATTTATTATATAGTTTTTATACACAAAATGACTTATTTTATAGTTTATTTTAATTTAATGTATTTTTAATATAAAGTGGGCCATGCATAAATTAATTAAATATTAAAAAATAAAATTATATTTAAGAATTTAATATGAATATTTTCATTAATAAATTGGCGGTTTATTAAATTGTTAATTAATTAGGTTAATTTAAATACTTTGACCCATTATTAAATAAATTGTTTTGGACAGGTCTGTTAATTTTGCTAGATCACAAAAACCGTCCCATCCAAGAAGGTTATAGCCCAATTTCGGCAACACCATGGCTGCCTAAATAAACAATTTTTGATTTAATTTCAAGAGGTCCCTACACTATAAGAGAAATCAGAATTTGACTTAGAGATTTGCTATTGACCAAGTTTTGATCCTTGGTTGATGTGGCATGTGGAAAGCTTCAAAATGAAGCAACAAAGTCATTCAAACCCCTTGAAGTGTGGTTGGCCATGAACTATAAATTATCGGTGCAATATTTTGTCATGTGAATGCAATTCATACATTAGGATTTCAAAAGATTCAAGTTGCTAGAATGGCTATTGCTTTGACAAAACCTTTTGCTATGACTTCATTAGCTTTTGTGTGCTTGAGGACAAGTAAAAATTCATGTTTGGGGGTGTGATAGCATTAGAAAAGACTATTGATTTCTCCTTACTTAGGGTGTAATTTGTTCCCATTTTATCATTTTTTAGCATGCATTTTTAGCATTTTTAACTTAGTAATTGCATTTTCAAATTCAGTGATGCTAGGTTTAATTTTCTTTATTTTTTCTCCTGTTTTTGCTACTAATGTCGCCACAATTAATGTTTAGTATTGCATCAAAAGTTGTCAGTGCAGGAGTCTGTCCAGAAAGATCAACGCATGAAGGTATCTAGGGTTGTCGCCACAAAATAGAATCCAAATTTGTGCTAAAAAATGTCGCCATAACCAATGACTATCTGATGAACACACCAGATCTGCGTGAATGTATAATTGGTATAACCAACTTGTACAACTAGAGGAAGTTTTATCTAAAAGAAAGGACACCTGTACTTGGCAATTGTTGATAAATACCGATGAGAGAGGATATTCTTCAAGCTTCATCTTCCATATTTTTTACGCATAAAAACTTCCTCTTCAACATTTTCTTAAGCTTGCTTTCATGGTAGCTTAATTTTATTGAGGGCGACTTGACTGTGATAAAAAGACAAATCTGCTCCTGACGAGGAGCATGCTTAATTGCGACGCAAGAGGAGTGTAAGGGAATGGTTCTAGTAGGCTAGGAATAGGATGCTTCAATTCATTCTTTTATTCTCACTTTAAACGTTGATGAATTTTTAATTAATTGAATTTGTATGGAAGTACAATTTAATTTCAGATCAAGTATGATATCTATTTCAATCTTCCTTCACTGTTTATCTTTGGATTTAATTGTTTGACCACGAAATGTGATTGTAGTTACTGTCACTAGAAAGTGCAACTACAAATTAAGTTAACAAGCAAGTCAACTTAAGTTGCTTGAGGATTGAAGGAATTCTATCCACTTGTTCTTGAATATTTTGCATTGCCAGCATTGGAAGGTGTGGTTAATGTGTGTATTTAAGTCTTTGATAAACAGGAAGTCGAGGTTGGTAAGATTCATTGAGCTTAATTGTGGCGACAACTTACCTATCAGTTACCTTGTGATCACATTTAGCTTTTTGCCAACTTTTCAAGTCAGGGAACCTCATCTCATTATCACTATTTTTACTTCTTAAATTTTCTTAAATTGCTTTGAAATATTATTCACAAACCTTTACTTCATTTTCTTATTAATTTGCTTCGACATTATTCACCACAATCTCTTTTGATTGAACTTCTTTTGCATTGACAATTATAAACATAAGCAGCCATCTCTGTGAGATCGATATCTGATAGTTTTAAACCTATCTACTATACTTGCATCGACAGAGTACGCTTGGAAAAATTGCTGTGACGTTCATAGCGTGATCAAAGTTGCTAAAGGGTTACTACAAAGGTCCTCCCGAGATTCTTACTCTAATTTCTTAAAATTGAAATTGATTGTAAAAAGAAATGCAAATTTGTGAGCATCATAGTCCATCTATTTACATGAATTCAATGAACACTTGTTGAAGAGTCACAACCCTTTCATATTGGCCATACCTTTTGGAAGAGACTTGTCCTGTGGAAATGTATCAATTGGATGATAAATCATCACTTTTCAATTAAATTTGAAAGATGATAAATCATCACTTCTAATTTGAATAGTGCTCATTAATTTGCAATCTATAAATTTCCAACTTATTAGAGTTGTGTGACCCAAATTCTAAGAGATTGCTTGCAAATCAAGTTAAACAAAATATATTATCTTTCTAGAAGATTTAGTAGTATTACATATTTAGCATTGATTGAAATAATATATTTTGCATTGATTAGAATTAGGCTTTTTTTCAACCTATAAATAGATGTGGTTGAAACTCCTCTTGTATCATTCGAATTCGATATTAGTGAATTTTCTTCTCCCCTGCCCCCGTGGTTTTTCTTGAAAGGGTTTTTCACATAAAATCTGTGTGTTCTATTTTTCTTTCTTTTCTTTGTGATCATTCTACGTTTCCAATATCGACGTTCGATTTTTTTTAACATCGTATTTATGCTTAACTTGTTGAGTTATGTATGAATTTTATATTGCATGAGAAAGGATAAATTTACCTAAATTTACCCCTGTTGTTGTATTGATCAGAGTAGCACAACAGAAGCATGATTTAGAGTTAATATGTTTACCCTACACTATATGATTGATGTTTATGTATGTAAATAATTTATGTGAATATTGTGAGGTGTGAATGATGGTTTTATGGTGTGTTTGGTGGTCGGTTAGGAGATTCTTGTAAGTGGCTAATATGACGTTCTGGATTGGGGTTGGACCATCCCAGTCTGGTTTGGAGCACCACAACATCGTGATGACGCGACTCTAGATGTCATAAGGAGGCGAAAACGACATGGTGACGTGTATTCAGCTTAAACAAGGTTTCTTCTCCTAGTTAAACTCTAATATTGTTTCCTATTAAACTCTAATTAGTCTAGGGTTATTTTAGTCGTATTTAACTTACAAATTTAGACTATAAAAGGGGCTATTGTATCCTAGATTAATCATCTTCATCATCTTTGAGATTGAGAGAGTTTTATGATTTTTGAGGAATTTCGGGTTTTATCTAGAGTAATTTATTCTTTCATGGTTTAAGGTCTATTTGTTGAGATTAAACTCATCTTCTACTCTTTCGGTATTTGCTCATTTAGTAAAGTTTCCTTTGCCAGTGATTTTTTGTCCTCATCTTTAGAGGAACTTTTCCACGTAAATATTTGTGTGTTTGATCTTCTCTTCTTTTACTTTTATTTTCACATTGCATATACGGGTCAATCCTCAACACCTTCCTTCAAGGTTTTATATAATAGAAATTCTATCACACACATAAGCATGTAGAAATAACTAATTTAGACTATAGGTAAATACATATGGAATAAATATGAAATTAAAATACAAAATTAGTTTAAATTGAGAGTAAAGAGAAATTTAAATAGGTAAATACATCATATTAAGAATATTAAATGTACTGTAATTGTTTATCGCAGTATTTTCATTTTCCTTTAGTTGGTATTGAGTTGACTTGTGACACGAGTTGAAATGTATAAATATATCAAAATAAATTTTTGGTTGAAGTGGTAAAAAAGGATTTTATAGATGTTGGCGACTCCATTCTATCATGCTCAGATGAATCAACACTAGGTCCCATCAAAGACTCCTTATAAGAAATTCTCGGTTTCAAATCCTGCAAAATAGCTTACCCATTCCGATCAATTGTAGGATCCTCCTACTCAAGAGGTTGATCCACCCTCCTTCGCACCTTCTTCGTGGCCCGACCAATTCCACTATTCGGAATTAGGCATATTATTTACATGAAATTGTTAAAATGATATTATTATTTGTACTAAATTTATTTGAGTGTTTCAAGTTTGGATCATTGAAATCTTTCAAGTTATTTCAAATTTGAATAATTTAAGTCAAAACTTGAATATTTATGAATTAAAATCGTTTCAAATGTTTTTTTTTATTATAAATAAATTCTCATATTTTACTTTTGCATTTCATTTAGCATTTAGGTGTATTATTAAAATGTCATTTCTCTTAATTATTCTTCAAAAACCCCCCAAAAAAATTATTTTATAAAATAAAAATAACATGGTAAAAATTAAATCACCTTGGGAAAAATAGACAAATTCGTTCACTTAATAATCAAGAAAAAATGAAAGAATATGATTTTCTTTTATTTTGGTCTACTTTGTATTAGTTAAATGAATTAAAACTATATTCTACAATGATTATGTTAAAACTGCCTTAATATGCTTTAAATTTTTAATAACATTCAATAGTTTGAATATGAAATATTTTTTTTATATTAACTACAGTAATTAAGAATATAATATTTACGAAAAAATAAATAAAAATAGCCACGTAAAATCAGTTGCTTCACATATCGCGTTAAAAATTATTTAAATGTTAGGTCCAATTTTTTATTTTAATAAGTGGATCATAATGTAATTATTCATCTCAAGAAGTCCATTTTATCCCTTTGGCTGAATTCCCAAAGTCCACATTTAGAATTATTTTGATTTTTTCGTTTTATTTGATTAGTTTTCGTAATTAGATTTCCATTAGGGTTAGGAAAACTTATTTTGGGATCTATAAGTAGCATGGTCGTCCACCCTTATGAAATACACTTGATTTTTATATTTTTGTGTTAATAATAATTTTCTTTGAGTCTTTCTTCGAGAATTGCTCTTGAGTGTCTTTTAGAAGTTGTTTTAACAATATTTTAAGTTGTGGGAATCATCTTCAAGCATTTTCTTGCCGAGATCTCTTTCTTGGAGGGGAATTAGAGCCATTGAAGGAAGTTGTGGATTCTTATCGTTTCCAAGGCTTCTTAGGATGTCATCTTCTCTTTTCTATCATTGATCTATTGTTTCCTGTTTAATTTACTTTGATTCTTACTGTTTTGATTTGACGATTTAATTGATTTTAGTTCTAGGTTGAAATTGCTTCAAGAGGGACGTTCTCTTACCTTGCTCCATCCAGAAACACATAAAAAATTAGGAGTTTCATTATTTTCTTGTTGTTTTAATCATTCTTGCCCAAATAGTTTGTTTTTGTCGTTAAAATCACTTCTAACAAATCTGCTTGTATTTTATATTTCCAGATTTGGTTGGGATGATTTCATGTAGTACAAGGATGGTTTCTTTCATCCAAGAAACCCTAATTTCATTCTCTATTGTATCCCTTACCAACCGACTCCTCTTTCTTTCTTTTTTAATATCGTTTGTTTCTTCTTCTTGTCAACTAATCTATTTTCATTGTTTTCGTTTCAGTTTATGTTCGTCTAGAGCTCTAGGATAGATACGCGACTTAGACAAGCTACGATCCTTTTTCGCACGCGTTTCTTATCACTTTTGGTCTACTTTGTATTAATTAGATGAAATAAAACTATATTGTACAATGAATATGTTTAAAATGCATTATTATGCTATCATTTTTTAATAATTTTCAATAATTCGAATATGAAATATTATTTTATAGTAACTATAGTAATTAAGAATACAATATTAACAAAATAAAAATTAATTGTGTAAAATCAGTTGCTTCACATCTGGCATTAAAAATTAATTATATATGAAAGTACAGGTAATAATAAAAATATATAAATATGTTTTATATATAAACAAAAATATTCATACTAATCTATTCATTTGAAATTAGACAATAACATATATGTATATTATATATAGAACAATGAGATTTTGCTTGCATTCCTGATCACCGGATGACATATTTTGTTTCTTATTGAATGATATGCTAGGTATAACTTAAAAAATATATACTGTAATTGAGATTGTATCATATTGAGACTAGAGCTCAACTCTCTTTCTTTTTGCCGACACACACACACACACACGTGTACACACAAACAGATTCCATAATATTCGACTAATCGAGAACATATCTTAGATTATAGAGTCCAATTTCTAAAATGTATTTTTTTTAAAAATTAACTTATTTTACAAATTAAACAACAAGAAATTAAAAAAAAAATCAAAACAATATCACCTAATTTGACGTAATTTCTAAAATAGGGTCTCATTCCAAAACCCTATAAATAGGTAATATCAAAATTATTCCAATGAAACCGAAGACTAGCCATGGGAGTCTCAAACATGAAAACATGGTTAATTTGTTTGGCTCTAATCGGTATAGTGGTGGTGGAAGAGGTGATCCAAATCGATGCGGCTATGACAATCCACCATCCAGAGGTCTCCGGTCTTGTTTCCTACCGTCGCCTTCTTCAAGAAGCTGTTAATCCTTGGAACCGTGGTTGCTCAAGACTCACTAGGTGTCGAAGTTAACGAATATTTTGATAATATGTGACGGTATCTTTCTTATATAAAATAAAATCCTCTTCATATTAATGCAACATGATCAATACTATTTATCTCTTTCTTTTACCTAACTTGGTTCGATTTAATCATGATTTATGATTTGGCTTTTCATTGTTGTGATGCCAAAGGTTTTGTGTCTCTACTTGATCGTGGATCTTGTAACTTTGATACAATTATGATGCATAAATATAATAAATATATAATATAATAGGATATAAGCAAATAATACAAATAGAATATTATATGAAATATACTGAAAATTAATATAATATAATTATTTCTTTTTGTGGGGACTGGGGTAAAGGGAGAAAGGAAGGAGATAGAGAAAAAGAAAGAAAAAAGCCGAAAAGAAGCATTTTTTTTTTTGTGTGTTATTTTTTATGCTTAAATTGCTACTACAGAATTATTATATATTTATATGAATATTTATTGGTTAATAGTTTGTTATATATATTGACATTTTATTTATTGGTATTTTAAATAGTTTATATGTACTTATTTTTGTACCATGTTTTTACAATGTTTCGATTAATCTAATGTTTCGCATAATTTGTTTTTCATTGTTGTCAAATACTTATGTTCGTCTTTATCATTCAAAATGATCTTTTAAAATCATCTAAATAAGTTTGTAAAAAAATATTTATTACATATATTATTCTTAATTGAATATGTAATTATATTTTGTGTGTTTCAAATGGGTAGATTTAAAGGTAGATTCATTGGTCGGTTTAGAATTCAAGCTCATTTGGCTGAAAAATAAAATCATTTAATATTTAAAAAAAACCTACTCTATTTTATTTTTTATTTAAAGGATATGTTTTAATGTAAGATTGCGATTTAATTTTGGATTCGTATATGATTAGTTTAAATATTTTATATTTAAATAGACATTTGAATAAATTAGTCTATTAAATCATTCATGGATTGATATGAATTATTTAAATTATTTCTTTCTAATTTGACTTGTATGGAGTGGTGATTAAAGTTTTTGTTAGACGCTCTTTTGGCATGGGTTTTGTAATGCCCAAACACGACCTGATTCGTCGAGCTTGGGTGTTACTAAAAACAATACTTAACAAATTATCTAATCAATTGAACACTTTAATTATTGCAGATTAATTATTTCTTTAACTAGAGGACTTAATATCCAAAAATAAAGGAAAGTATATAAAATAACTTATTACTATAGATTTATCATAACTTTTTACAAAGTAGAAGTTCAATAAAAATAAACACATAAGGTGTAACCCTAGACTACACCACATTTCCACTGTTAGCATAATAACCCGATACGCCTCTTCCTTGATGTATTCTTGGCATCGTCCCCTAGGCGTAGTCTTTTAACATCAATACCTGAAACATAAACACGACATGAATAAGTTTAGGAAAACTTAGTAAGAACTAAAACAAAGTACCTTGGTTGATGCTTATGTAATAACTGAAAGAGCATCTATGCCATTTACTCTTTCTTAATCATTTACTTTTGATTTGGGCGAATACCATCATAATCTCAAACTTACGCTTGTGCGCCAACTACTACACTATTACTCGTGCCATTTCTTACAACTATCAAACTGACTTACACTTTCCATATATTCCTCTACTCTTTTTTTGCTTAAAAATACCATAAACATATCTTTCGCAGTCTACTACAATCTGACCATCTTTTTGCATATACTCTTACTCTAGAAAGACTGTTCACTGGTACTAATTATTGGCGGATACATACACGACTGATGGTGGCTCATACAATTTATTTACCATTAGTTTTGTAATGCCCATAACCCGTAACCGTCGTCGATTTAAAGTCTAGGAGCATTACAAAACATTTTATATTAATTAATAAGCTTTAAGACCATTAATCAATCACATATAAAAATGCTCACACACATGTATAATCATGTTAAAATACATTTATTCTACTTAATTTAGCCTACTTGGATATTGATTGCCTTCGAACGTACTCCCGTTCGGTGTGTATTTTGGGCTTCCACAAGTATACGGGTCGAGTTGTAATATAATTTTACAACGAAGTAACGAGTACTCCGAGCATCATACCAAAGGGAGGAAAAGTAATAATAATTTCAATTTCTGCACAAAAAAGATCTAATTAGTACTCTTCTTAGAAGTACGAAAATAAAATAAGGGTTTGGTTTTTTTTAATACTAATAAAAAACATAAAAGTAAAATAATGCAAAGGAAAATGAGATAAGAATTTGATAAACTGATTTATGGGGGATTAGCTCGCTTTGGTATGATTTCTTCAACTGTTGCTTTTGGGGTTTTCGTCAATCAACTAGTCACTACCCTAGCAAGATCTTTCAATCTTCCACTAACATAATGAGTCAATAAGAAATACTTATCTTCAACCGTTGCTTTTGGGATAAATGCATTCACGAATGGGCAATACCAATATTGGGTTAATTCCCACCTAAATTACTTCCTTGGGTGTTAGGCCTAGGGTTTGTTTCACGTTCTTCCTTTTCCAAATAGTTGATCCATTGAAGATCCCTATACAATAATTAAATAATCATACATCCAATCTCTGGTCTCCACAAAGGGATTAGTTCCTCATGGTTTCTTGGGAAATTATAAATTCAATAAAGAGATTAAACATATGAAATACGATTGAAAATATAATTAAAGAAACTCAAGGATTCGTATTGTAATTTGTTGGGATGGATCCACAATCATTTATGCAAATGTACAAATCTCATTACTGTAAAATGAAAATGAAAATGACTAAAACTTAAAGAAAAGAAAATAACTAAAACTAAATTATAGGAGAGAATTAAACTAAAGAAATATTGTATACAACTAAGTGCTAAAGGGCCTACTTATAGCATTTGGTCGGTTGTTTTCCTTAGCTCTAGGTTAGCTTTCGTTTTTCGGGTTGAAGTTGTGTTGTGAAGACAAAACGCCCATCATTTGGTGTAATCCCGCGTTCAGGAGTCGATGTCGCGACACACAAGGTTCGTGTCACGACATGGCAAGCAATCTACTCCTTTTGGTGTGATTTTTAGGCGTTATTGCGACATGCTATGATTGTGTCATGTCATAGAAGATAGATCTAGGGTTTTGTGATTCTAGTCCTTGTGTTACGATCTCGCTTATCCCGTGTCCTGAAATAGTGATAATTGTGTTACGATATCGCTTATCCCGTGTCCTAAAATAGTGATAAGATTTGATATGGTTTATCTTCTACAGGTCTTTTGCACACTCACAAAGTTTATTAGTCAACCTTTTGCCTCAATTGACTCTAAAGTCAATAAAAGACACATTTTTACACATTTTATTGAATATACTAAAACTGAAGTAAATCCCAAGCAATCCTAACAAAAATGCCTAATTTCAAGCTCCTAAAGTGAGAAAATTAGTTTAATCTGCTAGGTCAAATTACGATAGATCAAACTTCCTCACATTTAAGTCATTATTTGTCCTCAAGCAAACAAAAGTAAAAAATACTAAAAAGAACATAAAAGCTTGAGCACATATCATACAAGGACTAGGTTCGAAACATCTACCTTAGGTATTTTATATCTTCAAATAATTCCAGCATGATAAACAAATAATCTTACTACTTTTGATTAAAACATCTAAGTTTAGTAAGTTACAAAAGATCAAAATTTAAAGATCTTATCAATATAGTTCTATCAATGACTAATATAAATACTTTAATTATTCTAGTACAATATAAATAGCTATAGTGGGATTGTTTAATGTCTTATTCATTCATGCATAAATCTATTTAAGTCACATAGGTCTTTTCGGCTTTAACCTTCTGAGGCTCAAGACATGTATGGTATTCAAAAGATATAGTAAGCATCAAGATGTTTCAAACATGAAAATAGTTTAGCACATTGCATTGTTCTCTATTCTTCCCTTTTAGTATCCCTTTTCTCGTTGACCGTCTTATTTCTCCTTCTCTCACCTTTCTTATTTCTCCAATTAGGAAATCTTAACATGGTATAATCCCTTTAGCTAACCTATAAGCATTTATACATTCTTGAATGAGTTTTTCTTGACTTTGTGACTTTGTGATAGCATTAAAAAAGACCATTAATTTCTTCTTATTTAAAATATAATTTGTTCTCATTATATCATGTTTAGCATGCATTTTTAGCATTTATATTTAGTAATTGTCTTTTCTAAGTCAGTAATGTTTGGTTTAATTTTCTTTAATTTTGTCCTACTTTTGCTACTAATGTCACCACATTTAGTGTTAAGTTTTGTGTTTAAAGATGTCAAAATGCAGGAATCTATCCCAAAAGATCAACACAGGAAGGTGTCCAAGGTTGTCACTACAATTTAGAATCTAAAATTGCGTCCAAACCTGTCGCCGCATGAACATATCCAGAAGTACCAGTGCTTGAGAATATCAAGGTTGTCGCAGTGAATTAAAAACTAAATTTACGTCTAGAGATGTCGCGACAACCTTTAACTGCTTGCTGAATGCACTAGATCTACATGAATGTACAACTGGATTAACTAACTTGTACAGCTATAAGGAAGTTAGATTTGAAGAAGAAAGACAATTATATTTGTCATTAAAGATAAATATTGAAGAAAACAAAGAAGGGGGAGGAATCTTGAAGCTCATGACAGATATCAATTCGGTTTTTCATCTTTTTTGGAAGCATGCCTCCATGGCAGCTTAGTTTCTTGAAGGGTGAACTAACTGCGATGAGAAGGCAAAAGTCCTGCTCTTGACGAGGAGTGTTCCTAAGTGCAACACAAGAGGAGCATTAGAGAAGAGTTCTAGTAGGCTAGGAATAGAATGCTTCAACTTGTTCTTTATTTCCTCTCAAACGTTGATAAATTCTGATGAAGTTAAATGTGTATGGAAGTACCTTTTAATTTTAGATCTAACTTGATTTCTACTAAATTTTTTCTTATCTGTTTATCTTTGGATTTAATTGCTTGATCATGGAAGTGTTATTGCAGTTGCTAACACTGAAAAGTGCAGTGACAAATTAAATTAACAAGCAAGGCAACAAAAGTTGATTGGGGAACGAAGAAATTCTAGCCACTTGTTCTTGAATGTAAAGCATTGCGAGCACTAGAAGGTGTGGCTAATGTGAGTATTTGGGTCTTTGATAAACAGGAAAGTCGATGTTGGTAAGATCTCATTAAGCTTAATTACGGTAAAATTTATCTATTATTTACCTTGTGGTCGCATTTAGTGGTTTGTCGACTTATCAAGTCAGGGATCCCCTATTCCATTATCGTTATTTTTACTTCTTTAATTTTCTTGAATTGCATCGACCAATTATCTTCAAACTTTCACTACATTTCTTATTAATTTGTTTCGACATATTTTATTACAGTCTTGCAATATTTACTCTGACAGTTTAACTCAATCACAGTTCCAACTCAATCAATTCACATTATTAGAACTACATTCTGTTTAACGGATTCTTACAACTTCTCAAAAAGAGGATCCTTAAACTATTGAATTTTACATTTCACACCATGTTATTCAAAGTTTCTCTTTTCTCTTTTTTTATTTTTTATAATTAAATCCTCAAAACTTGCTACTAATAGAGAAATCATTTCACAAATTAACTAAATTAACTCCTGAAACTTCTAACTTCACCCACCATTTTGAAAGCATTTAACGTCCTCAAAAACCAGTCCTTATATTTAACATAATTTATCAAAACAGTCCCTAACTAAGCTTTATCCAGCTTCAATGGTCTCAAATATGCAAAAATCATTAAAAACGAAAACATAAATCACTTACATGCAAAGGGGACAAGAACCAGACACTCTAAGCTTCTCCTTCAATGGTGTTTTCGGTCAAACCAATATAATGAAGCGGATGCCTAAATTTTTTATTTTGTTTAACTTACTTTTTCTTTTATTATTACTTTACTTTATTACCCCTTTTTTATTATTTTAACAATAAATAACCATGTCCATGTTTGTCCACTCCTACTCATGTGGTATATTTAAATTTTAGTTCACTACTTTTTCTTCTCATAACATTTAAATATAATTTCTAGATTTTTCAATTCTCACAACTTAGTCCATTTTAATCAATTATCTATTTAAACGTTAAAATTTTTTAACTAAAATTTACTACGATTCCCATTACACCGTATAAACTTTAATAAAATAAAATATTGACTCGATTGTCAAAATTGACATCTCAAAACCACTGTTTCGGTACCACTAAAAATGGATCGTTACACCCTATACCCAGCTCGATTGTTGAGCCCGAGTAACAAGACGTTACATCATCGTCTCACAATACTCACATCATGCATTGTCACATTTCTTGCCAATATTTTATATTTTAGCATTTATACGAATTTTGAAATAGACATATACTAATTATCAATATAACATGGACAATATACCTCAATCGAGCTTATGTTATCGCTACTAAAAGTGTGGTATCAATAATTCTCTCTAGTGGTATCGATGCCACTTGGAAAATCGATCTTAGAACTGCTTATTATTTCTCGTTTAAAACTTAGGTCTTGAAATTTATCTGTACCACTAAATAAATATCGATAATTTAACCCAAGTATCGATACTCGTGATAAAATATCGATACAGAATTACTAAATTGTTTCTTGCAGTTTCGAGAATCATAAAAATATCGTTTTTAAAACCCGAATTTTGATACCTCTACTCCAGACCATAAAAATGTAGTTGTTTTCAACCATATAATTAATACTAACCTAAATCCAAACATTAAGAATCATTTACCTCATAGACAGCAAAAAGCCTATATATATATATATATATATATATATATATATATATATTCTTAACTAAATATGTAATTATATTTTGTGTGTTTCAAAAGGGTAGATTTAAAGGTAGATTCATTGGTCGATTTAGAATTCACGTTCATTTTACTGAAAAAGTAAAATAATTTAATTTAATAATTTTTTTAAAAATAACTCTATTTTATTTTTAAATTTTTTATTTAAAGGATTTTTTTTACTTTACGATTGCGATTTGATTTTGGATTCGTATATGATTACTTTAAAAATTTTATTGTTAAATAGACATTTGAATAAATTAGTTTGTAAAATCATTCGTGGATTGATATGAATTATTTAAATTATTTCTTTCAAACTTGACTTGAATGTAGTGGTGATAGAGGTAATAATAAAAATATATAAAAATGTTTTTATATATAAACAAAAATATTCATACTAAACTATTTATTTAAAATTAGACAATAACATATATGTATATTATATATGGAACAATGAGACTATGCTTGCATTCTCCACCACCAGATGATATATTTTGTTTCTTATTGAATAATATGCTAGGTATAACATAGGAAAGATATAGTGTAATTGAGATTGTATCATATTGAGATTAGAGCTCCACTCTCTTTCTTTTTGCCAACACACACGTGCACACACAAACAAATTCCATAATATTCGACTAATCGAGAAAATATCTTAGATTATAAGGTCCAATTTCTAATATATATATATTTTTAAAAAATTAACATATTTTAAAAATTAAACAGCAAGAAATTTGAAAAAGAAAAAATCAAAACAATATCACCTAATTTTAAGTAATTTCTAAATTAGGATCTCATTCCAAAACCCTATAAATAAGTGATATCAAAATTATTCCAATGAAATCGAAGACCAGTCATGGGAGTCTCAAACATGAAAACATGGTTAATTTGTTTCGCTCTAATCGGTATAGTGGTGATGGAAGAGGTGATCCAAATCGATGCGGCTATGACAATCCACCATCCAGAAGTCTCCAATCTTATTTCCTACCGTCGCCTTCTCCAAGAAGTTGTTAATCCTTGGAACCGTGGATGCTCAAGACTCACTAGGTGTCGAAGTTAACAAATATTTTGATAATATGTGACGGTATCTTTCTTATATAAATATAGAAACCTCCTCATATTAGTGCAACATGATTAATACTATTTATCTCTTTCTTTTACCTAATTTGGTTGGACTTAATCCTGATTTATGATTTGACTTTTCATTGTTGTGATGCCAAATGTTTTGTTTCTCTACTCGATCGTAAATCTAGTAACTTTAATACAATTATGATATGTAAATATAATAAATATATAATATAATAAAATAAAAGCAAATAATGCAAATAGAATATTATATGAAATATCCTGAATATAATTATTTCTTTTTATGGGGGACGTGGAGTAAAGAGAGAAAGGAAGGAGATAGAGAAAAAGAAAGAAAAAGGTTGAAAAGAAACACTTATTTTTGTTTGTTTTATTTTTTATACTTAAATTGCTATTAGAGAATTATTATATATTTATATGAATATTTATTGGTTAAATAGTTTGTTATATATATTGACATTTCATTTATTGGTATTTTAAACATTTTATTTTTATGTAATTATTTTTGTACCATGTTTTCACATATACTTTTAACACATTTAATGATAGTTTGGCTCTTGAGGTTATGTAATATAAAGTGGGCACTATCACCACACTTCGAATCTTCAAACACACCAAATGATTAATGGAGTCGAACATGTCCCATAGGTGAAGCATATAGCTTACACTCTCCAAACACACCAAACATATCTCATTGAATGGAGCTTAGATCACATTCCTTTATCTCACCAAACATGTCCCAGGGCCTCAATGCCCAAATCACATACATATAAGTGAGCACTCACAATCCTATGACATGCCAACTATATCCAATGGTCTCAAAAGGCACAAGGCCAAAATATCCACATTATAATCACACTTTTATTTATCGATTTTCCGCACATATAATCATTGTCGCTTGGTATGGATAACATGCCCACATATTTACTTTCAAAATAGTCATCACAACATATTCATATAACATCACATCTTAGTTCCCTTTATCACAATTATACAAGCACATTTATCACATATTAAGCATAGGTATGAGAAAACGTACACTCGAAATTTAGAATAGGGTTTAGGCTACTTCAAAATTCCAAATTAACACAATGAATCATCTACGAGCAGCTATTCCAAAACACTCACCAAATATGCTTTCACTGAAAAGTTGAAAGCTCAAACAAGCTTGTCTTCACTCGTAGAAGGTCCTAACAACTCCGACGCTTCAACCAAGTAAATCACACAACAACATAAATAATATTTAGTCTAAGATGCACCTCAAATAATCAATAAACACAAGCCTAAACTAGATTATTTTTTGACTGAAACCTTCAACATAGAAAACTTAAAATTTGAATATCTTGTTTTATACTTAATCTTTTTGTATGAAACAAATTTCATTCATCTACATATTCAAAATTCGATACCTTCGATGGAAGAAACATGGGCATTTGGTTGAAACCCCGAAAGTCCCACAAGCTTGACAATGGAGAAATCTATGGTGGGAGAAGATATAAGGTTGAATTTTAAATTTTGGTTTAATTGCCTCTTAAAAACTCACAATTTTGACCCTTTTACAAATTATTCCTTAATTAAAAATTAAAGGTCTTTAAAACCCGCTTTCAAAAATTGATTTAATTTTCTAAAAGCCATAGTAAAAACCATTATCAGTTTACCGTGCCACGAAATTTTGAGAACATAAGGGCAAAAAATCTTAAAATACCCTCGAAACTTCTAGGCCCAACTTTGTGGTGTGACAAGTTTACTAATTCAACCACCATTTATTTCAGCCTCAATAGTTGCTGATACTGATATAGCTTTATCATAACAATTATAACGAAATACGAGTATACCCTAAATAACATAATTGCTGTAACACCCAAAAAATTTAAACCTTTTTTATTTAGGGTTGTGTCACTGGAACTATCTCTGCTTCTGTGGTTAAATGCTTTAACTATTTATCTTGGATTTGAGGTTCGAGTCGTATCTTTTACAAATTTTGTAGTTTCTCTTTTGTGAAACTAAGACCTTGAACGTGTTATATGAATTAGTTTCTACGTAATTTTTTTTCAACGATGAGCTTAATGGTTCAATGGTCATAACTGCCTGTTTATTTGTCTTCTGGTCATGGGTTTGAGTCACTATGTATGCGATCAGGAATATATGTTTTATTTGTATTATTTTTATTATTTTGTGAATTTTTAATTAAAAAGGGAAAACTATTTCTTTAAAAAACTTTCCTTCTTCTTAGAGAAAAACATCTATGATATTTCATAACTCGAGGTATTTCCTTTTTGGAATTTTTATTTGCTCCAAGTCATTGAAATATTGTCCTTGTGGTTTGAGTTGCAATTGGTAACATCTTCTATAAGATACGTGATTTGTAAAGTTCGATTTGAGTGGAATATGGTTGAAATTTAGTTTTAATCTTAATATATAAGTTTTGAGAAAAACTCTCTGAATTTGTGCAATTGTGTGTTATATTGGTTGTGGTGTTTAGGAGGACGTTTGGACAGTGGTAATCTCCACGATTCGCTTGGCATTGACTAGAGTTGTCAGAATCAAAGGTATTGTTGTCAGAAATGAGTGTTGGAGTGTTAAACTCTCGACGATTGTCATTGTGTGTGTTGGATTAATTGAGATTTTAACTTCTTTTGCCTCGTTTTGGTTCTAGGAACTCTTGTTGCAGGTTCATTCTCCTTCAGTAAAAGGTATGGTGTCAACACCTCTTTCTCATTGCTACTATTTTTCTATATTTTATCTCAAAATCGCCTTTGATTAAGGGCACACGGGCTGACACACGGGCGTGTGTCCAAGTCATGTGCCATGTAAACAATGTACAGGAGATACACAAGCCAAACACACGATTGTGTGCCAAACCGTGTGTGCATATTGTTTAGTGACACACCGGCAGGGCACACGGACATGTGGCAGACTGTGTGTGCATACTGTTTTGGGAACATTGTACAAGGGATACACGGGCGTGTGCCAGACCATGTGTGTATACTGACTTGAGCCACATGGGCGTGTGCCAGGCCGTGTGAACATATTGTTTTGCACATTTAGGTACAGTGGCCACACGGGCTGGGGACACGGGTGTGTGTCAAGCCGTGTGTCACACATGGGCGAGCACATGGCCATGGGCTAGGCCATGTACAGTGTAATTTCAATTGTAAACTTGGTATAATTTGTCCGTGAGTTAACCATAGAGCTTGTATGAACCAAACTAATTACTGAGACTGTTATACGTGTATACAACGCGATTCTAAACATGGCACTTATTAGAGACTAAACTGTTATGATGGATTGTCCATGATGGAACGTTTATAACTTGCAATGACACTGCAAACACTACGATAATATTACTGAACTGGCTGTGACAATATAAACACTAAAATGCTGTACTGAATCGGTAGTGACACTGTAAACACTACATTGTTATACGAAAATGACAATGACACTGTAAACACTACAATGTTATACTGAACTGGAGATCACACTGGAAACATCGCAATGCTATACTGAAGTGGTAATGACACTGTAGACACTACCAGGTTATCATCGAATTATTACATAACTGTTTCTATAACCGGGAGGTGTGAATGAGGTGTGGATGCTATTATGGAACCGGTTGAGTGTCTTATGTATTTACGTTAATGAATCTTATGAAACACTATTATAATATGTACTGACTTACTAAATGGAGTTTCAGGGTCTTCTTAGACTTGATAGTCGGTGGACAAGGAGCTCAGTCACCTTATGACTCATTGGACTTATAGATATTTAAGCGTTAAGCTATGATAGGAACTTGTTTGTGGAATTTTCGAACTTATGATAATACTTTTAAGCTGTTGTTGAACATATTGTTATACTTGTATGACGTAATTATGTGTTTGCTTTCACTGTGTATTGTGCTTTATTCATGTGATGACATTGTGACATTCATGACCTAGCTGTTTCTCCTAGGTTTGGTTTAGGTTGTTACATTTAGTGGTATCAGAGTCAGGTTTAGAACCACTCAAACTATGTAGTCGATCTACTCATAAAACTAGAATGTGATTATGTTAGAATAGGAATTGAATAATTGATTTAGAAAGACTGAGTCTCCGATGCCGCGCCTGTAAGTACCTCTTAAAACATTCATATGCATACTATACTATGTTAACTGATCTATGATTGACTATTACCAGCTGATCTTTGACTGAACTGCTATCAGCTGTTATGTGAATGAACTATTAACTAACATAACATGAGGGAAAGTATGATTAAACTTCGAATTTACTTGTGTACTTCTGATATTGTAGACATTGACGAATGAGTTCACGAGGAACTCGTGGATGTGAATTCGTGAGCGCCGAGGGCACTAGGGAAGAGCTTGAGCTGAGTCATCCTTCATGAGAAGCATTCTTATATTGGAGACCAGCGAAACTATTGGTACTCTTACTATTGAGATGAGGTCTCAAGTCGAGCCGATTAAGGGCGATCTTGTGTATCAGGCTATGTTGAAGGTATTGAAGAGGGTTGTTGGAACCCGTACTGAACTTGTATCTCAGACTTCTGTTACTGAGCGGTTCCGTTCAAATGGAGCTGAGTTTTTCAAGGGCATCATTGGCGCTGATCCTACATTGGCTGAGTATTGGCTTGAGACGACTGAGCGTATAATGGAGAACATAGACTTCAGTCTGGCATAGAAGCTGAGAGGTGCTATATCTTTCCTATTGGATGAGGCATATTAGTGGTGGCTGACCGTCGAGCAGGGCACTTAGCCTGAGACAATGACTTGAGATTATTTCAAGAATACTTTCCAGAGTAAGTATGTAGGAGCTAGTTGTATTGAGGCTCATCGTCGGGAGTTCATGAGTTTGGAACAGGGAGAGAGGTTCATAGCTGAATACGAGGCTGAGATCCTAAGATTAAGCAAGTATGCTCGAGCATTGGTAACCACTGAGCACGATAAGTGCGTGAGGTTCGAGGAGGGCTTACGGCATGAACTGAGGGTATTGATAGCTTCCTAAAAGGAGCGAGCCTTTGCGTGTTCATTGACAAGGTAAAGGCTATCAAAGAGGTTAATCGCACTGTACGCGAGAAGAAGGAACAGAAGATGGCTTAGAGTCGAGCTAAGAGAGAGATGAGATTTGCTAGTAATATTTTACGCCCTAAGAAACGAGTGAGGCTTGACGGGCTTCTGAGAGCTGATGCATCAGTTGGTGTTAAAGTAGTGGCACGTTGTGACTACTATAGGAGACACCATTGGGTGAGTGCTAGAGGAAGATAGGAGCATGTCTTCATTGTGGGTCGCTGGAACATAGAGTGCAAAACTGTCCGCACCGATCTGATTAGGCACCAGTGAGTGCACCGATAACAGTTACGAGCACTGTTTAGTCTATAAGAGCGACGCCACCACCACCTAGAATTCGGGGCACTAGTAAAAGTAGTACTGCTTCTAATAGTGGTGGTATCACTTTTGGCAAAGGTCGTGGTGCATCGGCGACCAAATCGAGGCTCGACAGCTAGTGCTTGTCTATACAGCTGGGCACCGCGATCTGTACGTTCTTTATTTACTCAATACCATATTTTGCTATGATTGATATTGGTTTTACTCACTCATATATAGTTAGAATTATATCTATAAACTTGAATATATCTGCTGAGTACACTGCTAGTGTGGTTTCTGGGTTAGCCCTTTGGGTTAGTCCATTCGAGTTGAAAAAGTGTTTAGGAGGGTACCATTAGAAATTCAGGGGGTTGTATTTCTGGCAGACTTGGTGGAACTTCCATTTGAAGAGTTTGATTTGATTTTGGGTATGAATTGGTTGGTGGAGCATCGAGTCAGTCTTGATTGTGTAATGGAAAGGGTTACTTTTTGAACTGAAGGAACAAAGATATAGGGCTGATTGGGGAGCGTTGAGATTACTTATCCAATGTAATCTCCGCTCTTGTGACTGAGAAACTTATAAGGAAAGGTTGTGAGGCGTATCTCGCCTTTATCACTGATTTTGTACCTGTTAAGTTAGCCGTCAGTGACATTTGGACCGTTAAGGAATTTTTAGATTTTTTCCTTATGAGTTATTAGGGGTGGCACCAACCCAAGAGGTTGAGTTTGGAATAGACTTGTTATCGGGTACTGCTCCGGAGTCTATTGCCCCTTATCTCATGGCACCGAAAGAACTGGTTGAACTAAAGGCTTAATTGCAGGAACTTCTCAATCGAGGGTTCATCCGATCGAGTGTCTCTATGGGGAGCACCGATTTTATCTGTTAAAAAAAAAGACTACACAATGAGAATATGTATTGATTATCATCAACTGAACAAACTAACGATAAAGAACAAGTATCCATTACCGAGAATTGATGACTTATTGGATCAATCTGGGGAGCCTCAGTGTTTTCAAAAATTGATCTCTGATCGAGTTATCATCAGTTGAAAGTTAAGCATGAAGATGTGTTCAAAACGGCTTTTAGAACACACTACGGGCATTACGAATTCCTAGTAATGCCATTCAGGTTAACGAATGCCTCAACAGTGTTTATGGATATGATGAACCGAATGTTCTAACCTTATTTGGACCGATTTGTAGTGGTCTTTATAAACGACATCTTAATAAATTCCAAAACTAAGACTAAACATGACGAGCATCTAAGAATTGTGCTTCAGACACTTCGCGAGAAGCAACTTTATACGAAGTTCAATAAATGTGAGTTTTGGTTACCTGAAGTTTCTTTTCTAGGTCATGTGGGAACTATCGAGAGGATTCGAGTTGATCCTAATAAAATTGAAGCGGTTTTAGATTGTAAATAGCTGAAGAATGTGTTAGAACTTTGGAGTTTCCTCGATTTAGTGGGTTACTATCGAAGGTTCATCGAGGGGTTCTCCTCGATAACGTCCCCTCTGACGAAACTTCTGCATAAGAATGTCTCATTTAGGTGGTTGGAGGAGCTTCAAGCAAGCTTTGAGAAGCTCAAGTCAGTGTAGACACAAGGTCCTGTGTTAGTTCAACCTGAATCAGGTAAAGATTTTGTAGTGTATAGTGATGCGTCACATGTTGATTTGGGCTGTGTTTTGATGCAAGATGGAAAAGTTGTAGTGTACGCATAACGACAGCTTAAAACGCATGAGGGCAACTACCCTACCCATGATCTTGAGCTAGCTATGACGGTGTTTCCGTTTAAAATCTGAAGGCACTACCTATATGGTGAGAGGTGTGTAATCTATACTGATCACAAGATTCTCAAATATCTATTGACTCAAAGAGTTGATTATATCCAGCAACGTCAATAGGCCGAACTACTAAAGGACTACGACTGTACAATAGAGTATCACCTTGGTAAAAGCTAATATGGTAACTAACACTCTTAGTTGCCGAGCAATGACTGAACTGTGGGTAATGTTTGCTCGATTGAGTTTGTTAGAGGATGGAGGGTTGTTAGTCGAGCTTCAGCTGAAATCAACCTGGGTTGATCAGATTCAGATAAATAGTTGCAAAACAAGTCCTTGGTTGAACGTATGCATATGAGTGAGTCTAGTGTTGCATAAGAATTTGGTCTGAATAGTGATGGAGTTTTGTGCTTCAAGGGTCGTATCTGTGTACCTAAGGACTCCAAATTAAGGTCATCAATTTTGCAAGAGGCACATAGTAGTCGTTACACTATGCATCCTGGTGGAAATAAGATGTATCATGATTTATATGAGAGGTACTAGTTGCCTGGGTTGAAACGGGAGGTGACTACCTTTGTTTCGCACTGTTTAACCTATTAGAAAGTAAAGGCTAAACATTAGCTACCTTCAGGGTTACTGTAGCAGATTAAGATCCCTCAACGGAAATGGGAACAAGTGATGATGGATTTCGTCAGTAGGCTACCCTCACGCCTACTAAAAAAGATTAAATGCTTCTATAGTTAAATGCTTGTGTCACTGAAACTGCCTTTGCTCTATGGTTAAATGCTTTAACAATTTATATGGGATTTGAGGTTTGAGTCCTATCTTTTGCAAATTTTGCAAATTAGATTATATGCAATTTTGTTTCAACGATGAGCCTAGTGGTTTAATGGTCATAACTGCTTGTTTATTTGTGTTCTGGTCATGGGTTCGAGTCTTTGTGTATGCGATCAGGAATATATGTTTTATTTATATTATTTTTTATTATTTTGTGAATTTGATAATTAAAAAGGAAAAATTGTTTCTTTAAAAACCTTTCCATCTTCTTGAAGAAAAACATATATGATATTCAATAACTGGGGGTATTTCCTTTTTGGAATTTTTATTTGCTCCAAGTCGTTGTGGTTTGAGTTGTAATTGGTAACATCTTACGTAAGATACATGATTCGTAAAGTTCAATATGAGTGGAATATGTTGAATTTTAGTTTTAATCTTAATATACAAGTTTCGGGAAAAACTTTTTGAATTTGTTCAATTGTGTGTTATATTGGTTGTGATGCTTAGGAGGGTTTTTGGACAGTGGTAATCTCCACGATTCGCTTGGTGTCAACTCGAGTTGTCAGAATCTAAGGTATTGTTGTCGAAAATGAAAATTTGAGCACTAAACTCTTGACGATTGTCATTGTGTGTGTTGGATTGTTAATGTGTTGGATTAATTGATATTTGAAATTCTTTTTCTTCATTTAGGTGCTAGGAACTCTTGTTGCGGGTTCATCCTTCTATGGTAGAATGTAGGGTTCAACATCCCTTTCTCATTGCTATTGTTTTTCTGCATTTTTTCCTATAATCTCCTTTGTTCGAGGGCACACGGGCGTGTGTCATGGCCGTATGCCATGTAAACATCGTACAAGAGATACATGGGCCAAACATACGACCGTGTGCCAGACTGTGTGTGCATACTGTTTAGTGACACACGGGAGTGTGGCAGACCGTGTGTGCAAACTGTTTTGGGAACTATTGTACAAAGGATACATGAGCTGAGCCCACGAGTGTGTGCTTGACCCTGTATGTATACAGACTTGAGCCACACGGGTGGCGCACATGAGCATGTGCTAGGCCATGTGAACATACTATTTTGCACATTCAGGTATAGTGGCCGAATGAGCTGGGGAGACGGGTGTGTGTCGAGCCGTGTGTCACACATGGGCAAGCACGTGGCCGTGGGCCAGGCCATGTGTAGTGTAATTTCAAGCATAAACTCAATATAATTTGACCGTGAGTTAACCGTAAAGCTTGTATGACCCAAACTGATTACTGGTGATTGTCATGCATGTATAGAATGCGGTTCTAAATATGGCACTAATTAGAGACTGAATTGTTATGGTGGATTATCCACGATAGAACATTTATAACTGGAAGTGACACTGTAAACATTGTGATAATATTACTGAACTGGCAATGACACTGTAGACACTACAATGCTGTACAGAACCGGTAGTGACACTGTAAACACTACAATATTATACGGAAATGGAAGTGACACTGTATACATTGAGATGTTATACTAAACAAGCAGTGGCACTAAAAATATTGTAATGCTATACTGAAGTGGTAGTGACACTGTAGACACTACTAGGTTATCATCGAATTATTACACAATTGTTTCCATAACCAGGAGGTGTGAAGCTATTATGGAACCGGATAAGTGTCTTAAGTATTTATGTTAACGAATCTTATGAAATACTATTATAATATGTATTGACTTATTAAATGGTGTTTCAAGGTCTTCTCAAACTTGATGGTCGGTGGACGAGAAGCTCGACCACCTTAGGACTCATAGGACTTATAACTAGTTAAGCGATAAGCTATGATAGGAACTTGTTAATGGAATTTTCGAACTTATGATAATATTTTTAAGCTGTTGTTGAACATATTTTTATACTTATATGACGCAACTGTGTGTTTGCTTTCACTATGTATTTTGCTTTATTCTTGTGATGACATTGTGACGTTCTTGACCTAGTTGTTTCTCTTAGGCCAGGTTTAGGGTGTTACAATTACTCAAATTCTACAAAACTCTAGAGTAAGACCAAGTACCTTCAAGTATGATGAATACCCTTTTTCGGATATACAAATTCACACTTTTGTTCACTAGTATATTCTCCAATCTTGTTCAATTACAACACATGTCTACTTCCATTAGTGAACTTCAAACATATCTTAACTTCATCATCATATTATCAAACTTATACGAAACTTACCACACATCGACCAATCACTTTATACCATATTTACTTATTTAGGCACGTCAGAGTGCCTAATTGAATACGCCATACGAGTGACATACAAAATATGCCACAAAGGCTTCATATAAAGTCACGTGTTTATTGTACCGAAAGACTCTCAAAGAAGGTGCAATGGGTTTTTATCTCTCAGGGACTTATACATAATGTCATTCCTGTATCGTGATATGCCAATTCGATTAACACATTATCGAAGGCTATACCATGAACATTCATACAAACATATATTTTCATGGGCCTTAACCACATTATCTTACACTTATTAATGTATCATGATCTGCCAATCCAATGTTTATCTTACTGGAGTCTACACCATGAATAGTTCCAAATCATATTAATATTCCATGGGTCTCAGCCTCATGGTCTTACTCCATTTTCATATTGTGATCAACCTCATGGTCTTACATCTCATACATTAGACCTTACAAGCATGCTTACCCACAACATTCTTTTCAATATAACCTTATAGGTATCTCATAGCACATTTATCATCTTTACTATACTTATACATTTATCAATTACTATACATGTCATTATCCTTTATTTATGTACCTCTACTTGAACATTTTACATATGAGAGAGAAGGTCAGAGTGGAAACTCACCTACTGTAGCTTGAAGCTCCAAACCCAATTATTCATCATGAAGCAAAAGCAACCACTTCTTACAGAATATAGAAACACCATTAAAACTCATTCGTATACAAATTATCATCATCTCACACACTGACAAGCAATTTAGTTCCTAATAGATATAAACGATTTAATGGAACAGTAAAAAAAAGCATGAAATGGGAACCTTTAACCTTTATCATTTAATTAGAATATCTTGAAGTGTCGTCGTTGTTGAATTCCTATTGACGTTTCCTATTTGTTCCAGCATAAACTAGAAGAAAGATTGTAAAAATAATGTTTTAGTACTAAAAGGGTTTTAGAGTTTTATGAGATTTGAGAGGTTTTGAGAGAGTTTATAAGTTAATGATGGTTTACGGCTAAGAAAGAATGGTTTTAGGCTAAAAATTTGATGTTTTTTAGCTTTGAAAATGGGTTAAAGCAAGTATTAATCTGATGGGTTGCACAATTGGGTAAGGTCGACCCTGCAGAAAATTACAACGATGTTGTGACACGAGGTTCAATGTAACAGCACACTTTAAAATTTTTGAATTCTAGGTAAAATCCCGCTGCGTTGTGACATGGAGGTGATGTGTCACGATAGCAAGATGATTTTCTCAATCCTTTTTGTTCTGAACGTAGTGTTGGGACATAGAGTTTCCATATTGCGACACTAACTCTATTTTAGCTCGAAGTTCAAACTTCCAAAGTGTTCTAGTTTCTATTAAACAAAAATTTAATAAAAATTAAAATTTAAACTATTGGTTATGAAAAAATACAATAATATATATATTATTGCAATTCCATTCAAAATATATTAGGCCTTGCTGTCAGATTCGTCCGTCAGCTCAAGTAATGTATATATGGATGCTCTTCCTGTTTCCTTTCTATTAGTGTCCGTCCAACATCCATGATGTCACTCCACCTTCCTACGCTTGTCCCGCTTCTTAAACATTCTTTTTCGACCTACACTTATCACAGAAAACATTTTCCCTAACTTAGGGTTGTTAGGGATTTGTATAGATATTTCAAGATATGGTGTAAACTAAAAAATATATAGGTTTTTTCCTATGTAATTTATCACCTTTTTACCTAAAATCAATGTTAGAATCAATTAAATGTTTAAAAAATATGTGAAAAATATTAATTTAGGACATGAAAAATATAAAAATGTGATTTTATGATTTATTATATAGTTTTTATACACAAAATGACTTATTTTATAGTTTATTTTAATTTAATGTATTTTTAATATAAAGTGGGCCATGCATAAATTAATTAAATATTAAAAAATAAAATTATATTTAATAATTTAATATGAATATTTTCATTAATAAATTGGCGGTTTATTAAATTGTTAATTAATTAGGTTAATTTAAATACTTTGACCCATTATTAAATAAATTGTTTTGGACAGGTCTGTTAATTTTGCTGGATCACAAAAACCGTCCCATCCAAGAAGGTTATAGCCCAATTTCGGCAACACCATGGCTGCCTAAATAAACAATTTTTGATTTAATTTCAAGAGGTCCCTACACTATAAGAGAAATAAGAATTTGACTTAGAGATTTGCTTATTGACCAAGTTTTGATCCTTGGTTGATGTGGCATGTGGAAAGCTTCAAAATGAAGCAACAAAGTCATTCAAACCCCTTGAAGTGTGGTTGGCGATGAACTTGAGAGAATTAAGGGATTCGATTCTCTATTTTTAGCAAATGTGCTATCATCTTTCACCTATAAATAAGAGTCATTCCTCACCTTTCCAAATCATCCATTCACATTCTCATTCTCTCTTCTTCTCTCAATTCTCTTATCATGTCCCTCATTTCCCATCCCCATGCCTATCATCATCTCTTCATAGAGATTTTAATTAAGCCTCTTAAAGAGTCATTGGTCGGCCACCTTAGAGATCCATCAGCAAAGGAGCGAAGCGAAGGAACGAAGGAGTCTTCTTTGATTAGAGTTTTGGGTGACAACCACTTTGATTTGGGTTTATTCTTTCTTTTCTTTAATTTGATTTTAAAATGTTTTCTATGTTTTCTTCGTTCTTGTTTAGAACAATGTTAGATTAATTTTATTTAAGCTAGGATAATTTCTTTGATTAACTAATATTTGTTTGATTCAGGCTTATGATGTTTGTGCCTCAATCGATCACATTTTCGATTAATATCAAGTTTGTATTTCTTTCATATGTGATTGAAATGCACTAGATTAGTTGAGTGATCTTAACCAGATGACCACTACTGTACACATAATCGAAATGTGCATGCTCAATTTAGATCCTAACCCGATTAAATTGCAGGATTCATAACAACTCTAACCAAGCTCTGTTATCTGCATAGTTTTTAGATTTGTGTGATTAAACTATTTCAAGCCTAACACGTCCCTATTACCTCACATGAATGCTAAGAAACCCTTAGTGAATAATGATCAGTAAAATGCATATTTGCTAAGTAAATGATTTTGAAAGGACCTAACTTGGTTTCCAAACTCATGAAAGATCGAGTTGCCATGGAATGTTTTCTGAATGTTATTAAGCATGTTAATACTGAATTAATTTGATTAAAGTTGTTGTCCTAGTTTTTATGTTATAATTTTTGTGAATTGTATTTAATCTGTGCTAAAATCAATCATTCATATAGTTTGCATACTTAGGTTAATTTACATTAGGGATCAATTGCATTTAGATTAATTACATTTAATTTTAATCATCACTCCTCCAGTTATATTGTGTTTTTATTTACCAAGTTGTTTAATATAATTTTACAATTAATTGATTAACATATATAGAGTTCCTGTTGAGACGATAACTCGATAATTACTATTTACTAGATAACGACTATGTACACTTGCACAAACCTACGCGTTACAAGTTTTTGGCACCGTTGCCAGGGACTGTTGCCGTAATCATTCTTTGTGAAATTAATTATTTTCAATTTGGTTTTTATTTTAATTCTAAAATTTATTCTTTTATTTTTTTGTGATTTTCTTTCCAAGTGTTTATGAGGATAAATCGAATTATCGATTTACACCCTATAGATCTTGAAATCGAGCGAACATTCAGACAAAGAAAACATGAACGATTAGCTCAAAGACAAATCAAGATGGACTTTGGAAATCAGAATCATTGACGCAGTCGAAACAAACTAAAAGTACGACTAAGGCAAGTGCACCTATCAATTAATAGTATAGTTATGGTGAGCACAAATATCGTTCCCACGAGGTTTAAAATTACTAGTAATTACTATACTCCTATTATTTAACCGATAAAATGAAGTGATTGATTAAAACTAAAATTAACTAAATTAATAGACTAAAGAATACAAAAAATAATAAATCAAGAAATAACAAAAAATTAACATCAAGAGGCGAAACAATACCTAGGAAAGAATCCACCTAGATTTCATCTGTCATTATCAATCTGAATTAAACAATCTATTCACTTAGTATCTTGATCCGTAGAAATCCCTAAATTATGCTAATACCTCTATTCAAGCATAAAAGCAATTGACTCTAGGTTGATTAATTGAAATTTCTTTCTAATTAAAACCCTTATTGTCGCATTAATTCGATCTATGGATTCCCCTATTAAATTTGACTCTAATTCAATAGATTTATGTCGTCCTATTTCTGGGATTGCATGCAACTCCACTCAATTATGATAGATTTACTCTTAAATAGGGTCTACTCCTCTTATGATTTAAGCACATCAAACATGGATTAATAGCTTACAAATATTAAACCAAGAATTAAAGACACACAATTGAGAACAAGATCTATGTATTTATTGCATAAAACAGAAATCAAATGACATAACTCATCATAGAGTTCATGTTCCCTAGGTATTTATAAAATTAGTTCATAATCGCAAATAACAACATCTCAAATACAATATAACCACAAGATAAAGAGAAATTCATAATAAAATCAAAAGAAATTAAAAGGAGGTCTTCAATCTTGATGGAAATCTGTTTCAAAGATGGCTTCAATGATGTTTTTCAAGTTGTTTTCTTCAATATTCTTTGACGGCTTACTCACCTCTTCTTATATTTTGTATTTATAGGTCGTAGAATGCCCCAAACCCCTAAAAATTACACTTTTTCACGTGTTTGGAGTGCAATTCGTGCAATTCACATTGTTTGGCACATGGCTGTGTGCCAACCCGTATGACTTACACAGCTGTGTGCCTAGTCCGTGTGGAATGGGTGCAGCCCGTGTGGCTCCTAAAATCTGCTCGTTCTGACCAGTTTTCGCTCGTTTTTCACTCCTTTCATTTCTAAATGTTCTCATAAGTATAAAAACATGAGATTAAAGGATTAGGAGCATAAAGTTCACCATTTTAAATCGAATAATCATCCAAAAACGCATTAAGAATGAGATTAAAACATGTTACTTTTAGCATTTATCAATCATGGCCAAGGTAATGGAGCTGATCATATGCGAAATCCCATCCTCATAGCCGATGACAGGGATCAATGAATCAGAAAATATGTTGTGCCACTTTACCACCTCCGAACGTACTCTTGCTTGTTATAGGTTTTAGGCTTTCACAAGTATATGGGCTAGGTTGTAAATATAATGTGTTTACAACGGAACGCTTGGTAGTATTCCAAGGATCGTACCTAAAGGAGGTGTGAGACAATAGTGAATTAAATACCTACAAAGAATGGAAGTAATTAGTAGTCACCTTAAGGATTATAGTGCGAAGAGCAATAAAAAGGTTGTTTGTGAAAAAGCATAAAAAATAAAATAAATAATAGTAAAGAGTTGAGATGTAAAGAATCGATAAACAACTTCGGGGACATTAGGTCACTTCCGTATGAGTTCTTCAATTGTTTGGTTTCGAGGATTTTCCTTTAATCAACTAGTCACTACCCCAGTTGGATCTCTCGATCTTTCGCCAGCATAGCAAGTCGATAGAGACTACTTATCGCTAAATGTCACAATCTAAACCGATTAGGGGAAAAGATTTTCACAGATGAACAATGCCAATTTTGGGTTCATTCCCACCTAAATGACATTCTAGGGTTGTCAGGCCTACTGTTTGTTTGATGTTCTTCCATTCCCAAACAACTAACCTAAACTGAAAAAATCCTTGTTAAGCAACAATTAAATAATCATACTTCCACTCCCAAATTCCCTAAATAGAATTAGTTCCTCATGGTGTTGTTAATCATAATCGAAACAATGATATATAAAAACATATAATTGAATAACTCAAATGAAAAGAAACTTTATTTGTATTAGCAATCTGTTGGGAAAAATTCCTCAAACGTTTATACGAGTTTTACAATCTCATTTCAAATAAAAATACAAAGTAAAATCTAAAAACTAAAAATGGTGTGTTTAAACCTAATGCTAAAGGTCCTATTTATAGTCTTGGCCGACTGTTTTCATTAACCTAGGTCTGCTATTGTCCTTCGTGTTTAAGTGACATTGTAAAGACTAAAATGCCCTTCACTTGGTGAAGATTCTGTGTTCAGGGGTCGATGTCGTGACATAGGTTAGATTCTACGTTCAGGGGGTCGATGTCGCGACACACCAGGACCTTTGTCACGATGAAGCCATCAGTCCCTGTATCAAGTGTCATCTTGTAGACATTGTCGCGACATAGCCCATATCTATTGCGACAAAGAAGTCAACCTTTGAAATCTCCAAGTCTAGTCCTTTTTTTGCGACGTAAATCATTCTATGTCATTGTGAAGTGATCAGCTTCATATTTGTGCAACTTCTTATGGTCTCTTGCACACTCACAAAGTACGTTAGCTAACCTTTAGGCCTTAATTGGCCTTAATGACAAAAAAAAAACATTTTAGCACTTAGATTACACAATTTATTCAAAATAAAAACCTAAGTTAAATCCTACAAAAACATAAAGAAAATACTTGGATTGAAGCTCTTCAAGTGTGAAAACTAGTTCAATCTGCTAGGTATAAAACCAACAGATCAAACTCCCCCACACTTAAGTCTTTGCTTATCCTTAAGCAAACAAAATAAAGAAAGAAAATACAAGAGCTTGAGTTTGTATTATGCAAAGATTGGGATCGTAGCATTTATTCTAGGCATTATATATTTCTTAATAATTTTAACATGATGAATAAGCATTTTACCATTTTTGTTCAAAAAATATATGAGTTCAGTAAGTTTACAAGAAATACAAATATAACAATTTTATCAATATAAATCCATCAGTGTTTAATACAAATACTTTGATTATCCTAGTACAATAGAAATAGCCATTCCAGGATTATGCAATTTTCACACTTATTCATGCATCGAATTGTTTAAGTTACATAGGATTTTTCGGCTTGTAACGTGTTGAGGCTTAGTATAGGTATGAAATTCAAGGAACAGTTAAGTACAAAAGGGTTACAAACACAAAAATAATTTGGCACATTATATTGTTCCCTATTCTTCCCCTTAATGTCCCATTCCATCTTACCCCCTTATCTCTCTTTCTCTCACCTTCCTTTTCTCTCAATTTTAGGAAATCTCAATATAAAGTAATCCTTTTAGCTATCCTATGAATACTCTCTTTTTTTGTTTCTCGAGTAAGATTCTCTTTTCTTTTTGGTGAATTTATGATTTTTTCACTCTTCATATGTTTTCTCACTCAAGATTCTCTTACTTTGTATCTACACATTTTTCTTTTTCTTCTTCATTATTCTTTCCTTTTTGGCTAAACTAAAGTTCAACTATTTCCCTCTTTTATTTGCAACCTCCACTGTAATGTGTCTACTTACCCTCAATACATATAGTCATACGTCTATTTCCATGCAAAATAGGATCAAAGAAAAGAGTACACACAAATCATCATTTTAGGTTTTTAAGGCTAGTAGTGCAGTTCATCAAGAAAGGTCATAAGGCTAAAAAATGTGTACTAATTGGAAATTCAGAATAGGGTTTTGCTTTTTTAGCTCTAGATGTATCCAAACAATGCCTTAAGTCATCCCTAAACATCTCAATATGCATAAAAAATATTTTAATCATACAATCTCAAAATTACTATCTATCATATATACTAGCATGATCATTTCCTTATATTATGCACATCACTTGGTATCAATAATACATTTCTATTTATACTTAATGTAACCTATAGGACTAAAAAATTTCATGCTCAAAAATTAAAATTTCCTCATCATCATGCCAAATTTATCAATAACTACAATCAACCTATTATACATGCTCCTAACCAATCACTTTTATTTCTAAAAAGCTTAAGCACAATTCAAAAGAAAAACATAAAGCTGAAAATGAAAACTATATGCAAAAATTGTTATTTTACCCCACACTCTTTAGAAAACACATTTTCCTCAATGTGTAACCCCATAAATAGTAAGGAAAGAGGTTACCAGATTGCTCGTGAAAGTCATTTTCTTCTCGTGGTAGTTGTCCTTCTCCCTCTTAGCATGAATGCTCGAGATTTTTGTGTCTTCACAGTGTAGGGTTCCTACAAAAAGAATTAAGGCATATATATACAAAAGTAAATTATAATCCTACTCCTACAAATTATAAGTCTAAAAAATGATAAGTCTCAAAAACACTTTATTCCTCATCGTCCATCTCATCCTCCTTTTCATCACTGTCATCCTCTTCTTCCGATTCTTTCTCATTATGTTCCTCATCCACTGCCCCAAACATGTTCGATGTGTAGTTAGGGACCCCAATGTTATGTTACCGAGCAACCACTTAAAATACTGGTATCGATTCCTGCATCCACTAGATCATCCAATAGAGCATTGGATGACTCCCTTCACTAGCTTCTTGTTCGGCTAGTGCCACCCTTTGTGTGGAAGTTGATGTAGCCGTCAAATCTCGTGATTTCATCTTCCCTTCTTTCAATTGTTTAGCACAAAGCTCCCCGTATTTTTGGAAGAGGGTGTTACCAATGACACTCCTTGATGGCTTCAATGTTTGCTCAATGGATGTCACGGGCACTCCTACCCTTCTACACAAAGCTGTAATCAAGTGAGGAAAGAAAATTCCCACCTTTTGGATTCTCACACATCGACTCATATTTTGGTGGATCCACTTCCCTATATAAACTTACTTTTTCTGCAAATTTACGAATAATAATACTACTCAAAAAACATTAACATTAGAAACAATTAAAGCAGGTATCATGCGTGTGCAAACAAATTGGATCCACATTTTGACTTTACGAAACATAATGGCTTGGTTAAATGAAGTAGGGATACTAGTGCTTGGCCTAAATTTCCATTCCCCCTTTCCTTTAGACAGATATGTAAGTACTTTGTTCTTGTTTATATCACTAAAGGATTCTAAATCAGTTTGATCTAAGAAATCCTATTCATAATAAGGAGCATTGAAGAATTTACATATTATTTTGGGGGTTACCTTAACACTAACTCCTCTTATCACTAAGGTTTACATATATAATTTTTTAAAACAGCAAAAAATTCCTGAACTACTGGGATAACCGAAGGTTCCTTGGGGATTGTCCAAAATTGTTCTCTTGTATGATACCTAACTAGAGATTGGATTTCTTTGCATAGAACCATCAAAAGGTCAAAACCCCTCTCTGGAATGAATGTCTTCCCTTGAAGCTCATTAAAGTATCTTTCCACATTTGTATTCAGAAAATTCGAAGGGTTTGTTCCTAATAATGGTTCAGATTCTACAATACATCTATCCTTTCTAGGAGGCATTTTAAATAATAGAAATATGAGAATAGGAACTCTAAACCTGATTTGGTGTGCTTCGCCCCTTGCTTGAAAACCTTAAAAGTGAAAAGAGAAAATAGGAAAATGAAGGATTTTTAGGTTTTTGATGGTTTTTATGAGTTAAAATGTAACACCTAAAACTGGACACTGTCACCAGTTAGGGTCCCAAGGTCTTTCAGATCATTTACTATTGTTTAAATCCTCATATATTAACAATAAAATATCACAAGAATATACATGTAATAAATTTCAAACCTTAATAGAATTTCATTTCAATAAGGGTTAAAAATGTCATTTTATAAAATTTAGGGGTTTTTTACCGGTACCTGTTGGAAAAGTATCGATAGAAGTCAAAACAGTAAACTTTTGAAAATTAATTGCAGTTTCCTACCGGTAGATGTAAAGGTTCTTCCAATACAAGTACGGTTACTACCGATACAACCCACACTACTATCGATACAACGAATTACAGAGAGCTAAGTAGATTTCCCCTACAACTTCTATCGATGCAAGTGCTCAAACTACCAATATTACTATGAACTGATCTACCGATACTTTAAAAACTTATATCGATACAATGTAGTCAATAACCAAAGTTCAAATACCCTGTACTTCTACTGATACATGCAGGAGTTCTACCGAAACAAGTGTACAGATTTTAAATGCACATATAAATTCCTAAGTTTGCAAAATAATCTACATCATTTTCCAATTTCTCAAAGTCATAACTACATAGATATTTTCATGATGGCATTGAATTCTTCACATAACAACAAAAATACATTCAAAACATTCATTAAGATGTTACCCTCCTACTTAACCATTTACATCAAAATAACTCAAGTAGTACAACCCTAATACATGCCATATAAGACAAATGATATGAAAGACTATCGAACAAGCTCCCGGGATAGTGTGATTTCTTTGAGATGATCCGATCTTCAAATGGCAAAATAAAATATACAAAACAACAACAAATCCATAAGTAAGCTTACAAAGCTTAGTAAGTTCGCAAGATAGGAATATTTTACCTCATCAACTAAGTCTTGGACATAACATAACTCATTTGAGCCTCGCACGAAACAATGCATCTTTTGAACCAAAATAGCTTTACGCTCTAACCGAGACATAAGCAACCCAAAGCTTTACCAGAGCTATACATAGTATTACGCTGTAACCGAGACGTAAGCATTCCAAAGCTCTACTTGAGCTATACATAGCATTATGCTCCAACCGAGACATAAGCGTTCCAAAGCTCTACTCGAGCTATACATGGCATTACGCTCTAACCGAGATGTAAGCAGATCAGAGCTCTAACCGAGCTATCCTTCGACAAATCTCCAAACCTTCCATTTCTAATTTCTCTAAAATATTCCAAACAATATGAAATAACAATAATAAATAAATGTTAGAAATAACCATACGAACTTATCAGACTAGTTTGCAGTTAAAGTTAAACTTTAGGGACTATTTCACGATTTTTCCTTTTCCTCGATCCATAGAACGAATTTTTGATCTATCACAACAAATCATCCAAATTTTCTCACTAAATCATGAAATTTAAATCATTTAGTACATTCAAGTTCCTTTTTGGAAAATTTATGAAATTACCCCTAACATTTCATTTTTATTCAATTTAGTCCTTAGGCCTTAAATATACAAAATAACCATTTTTCATTAAATCCGATAGTATCCGAACACTCATTAGCATTTACTCAAACCCTACATGCAATTATTTCACATCAAGTACATGTAATTTCATCATATTAGCAATTTAGTCATCAAACCAAAAATTCATCAAAAATCACTTTACAAAAACATTGAATCTAACCACCAAGCTCGTAAATCTACCATAAACTTTCAAGAACAACCTCATTCATCAATGGCAACATTTATAATATTTGACAAATTCACAAATTAGTCCTTGGGTTAGTTAGGTTAAGCTAATACGGATGTAAAAACATAAAAATTACTAAAAACGAGCGAAATTTCACTCACCAATTGAAGCTCAAAGCTTGATCGAATGGTCTCTTATTTCTCCTAGGGTTTTTTGGCTAGAGAAGATGAAGAAGAAAGAAAGAAAATAATGTTCCCTCTTTTTCTTTGCCTTTTGTTTTAATTAAATTAACTTAACCTGGGTAATTTACCTATTTATCCTTTATAATCAACTAAATGGACTCATAATGTTTACCCATATTTGTCCACTAACATTACTTGTGATTTACTAACCATATTAGTCCTTATAATTAACTTTCTCAAGCCAATTAATACTTTTAACTAATAGATACTAACATTCTCACCTTTTTCAATTTAATCCTTTTTACTTAATTAACTATCTAAACAGTAAATTTCTTAACCAAACTTTAATATGATGCTAATGAAATCATAAATATTAAATAAATACAATTTAATAACTCATCGAAGTTGTGATCCTAAAATCATTATTTTCGACATCATTGAAAGTCGGGCTTTTACATGGAATAAGTTAGAATAGTATTTTAGTATTTATACGGGTTAGATATTAGGGTTTTAAGGTGTAACAATCCGAAAAAAAAGCCCTTAGTCGTCGGGTTGCACAATAGGGTCGGGTCGATCCTGCATAAAATTATAGTCAATGTCGCGACAAACGTCTCAGTTCCTCTTTCCGCAACATGCTTGAGTCATTGTCAGGACATCCTCCTCAATTTCAAAAATTGCCTAACTTGTTCTTTTTGGAAAGAGCTACGTCACGACATAAGCATCAGTCTTGTTCTTCCTTGATTCAGTCAGCTATATTGTGACACAAAGGATGGTGTGTCAGAACATACCCTTGTTTTTTGTTAATTGCTCAAATAAAAATGTGTTAGAAAGATATGCAATAATATACAAAAGTTAGTACCACCTCTTTTACCTTTAATTCTTACTATCGGACTCATACGGTATGCTTACCCTTGTCGAACGGATCCAACTTTTTTCCCTTTTGGGCCATCTCTCATTAGACTTCTCTACTTCCTTCAATTGATTTGATCGCGCTATGAATGTCACAGCAAATATGTGCAAGCATACACTGTCAATGCAAGTATAGTAGACAGACGTGAATCTGTCGGATATCGATCCCATGAGGATGGATGTTTGTTGTCTACAATTGTCAATGCAATGAACAGATAAAACAAGATAAATTGTGAGAGTTGTTGTCGAAGCAATAATGTGAAGATAAAACTAAAATGCGATAATACTGAAATGGGGTCCCTAACGTGGATAGTCAGTAGAATACTAAGTGTGGCTTACAAGGTGTAAAATATTAGGTAATTGTCGCTGCAAATAAGCACAATAATGTCTTACCAGACTAGGCTTTTCTATTAGATCTAAGATTGGAACATGCACACTAACCACACCTTTCAGTGTTGGCAATGCAACACATTCAAGAACAAGTGGATTAAATTCCTTCAAGCCCCAAACAACTTCCATTATCTTGCTAGTTAATTTAATTTGTCGCTGCACCTTCTAATGATAATGATTGCGATCACACTTTCGTGGTCAAAACAATTAAACCCATAGATTTAATAGTAAAAGCAAGCTTGGATAAGATATCATTTAGTCTAAATATTAATAGTACTTCCATACAAACTTGAAATGAACATTAATCATTGGTGTTTAAGAAAAGTAATGTAAAAGAATAAATGAAGAATACTATTCATAGGCTACTTGACTTGCTCTCTTACTTCCCTCTTGTGTCGCACTTTGGGCTCCTCGTTAGGAGTAGATCTGCATCCCTTCACGTTATTTAACCCATGGAGACCTCAAGCCCCCTAGCCGAAAAGCTTCAAAAGCTTGGTTGAAGAAGAATATGCACCAAAGGAGACTAAAGGAGAGAGAGAGAGCTTTTCTCTTTCCCTGTGAGTATTTAGATCCCTTTAAATTGTATAGGTGTCTCTTCTGCAGAATTGAGTTGTCTATAGTCATACCAGTTGGTTATACCAAACTAGAAGCTAATGCAATTTCTTTCTTATCCGGACAACTGTCAGGTGTGACGACAGTTCTGGGTGCAATTCTGGACATGCCTATACAATGAAAACTTTGGACATATTCACATAGAAATAATTTTGAACGAGTTCGTGCAACAAAAATTTTGGGCATGCTCATGCAGTGATAATTTTGGGCACAATTTTGGACATCATCATGTAGTGACAATTCTAGGCGCAATTCTGAATAGACTTACACAGTGACATTAGTAGTAAAATATGACAAAATTAAAAGTAATTAAGCTAAGGTCTATTGAGTTTGAAAATGCAATAAACTAAACTAAAAAATGCTAAAATATGTGCTAATGATGACTAAATGGGAACAACTTAAACAATAAGTATGGAGAAATCAATGGTTCTTTCTAGTACTATCACGATCCCTTTCTTTAAATCGATTAATTCGTTCTTTGTTCATGAAACGAATATGACTGTGCCCTTCTTTTCCATTTAATTCTAGCAAGTGGCAGCGTTAGTTTTGCTTCCAAATTTCATTGTTTTTGTCCCCACATTTGAAGGTCCCTTCCTCACAATTAATTTGCATAGTGAGTTTGTTGTTGTTAAAATAAATAGTAGACCTAGATGTGGCTAAGAATGGTCTTCCTAGCAAGATGGACATATCTCTATCTTCCTCAAAATCTAGCACAACAAAATCTACAAGGATGATGAAACTTCATATCTAAACTAATATGTCCTCTAAAATTCCCTTCAATCGTACAAATGACTAATTAGCTAATTATAGAGTGACTTTGGTATTTTTGAGATCTCCGCTTCCAAGTTTCTCAAATATTGATAGAGGCATCAAATTTATGCTTGCATCGAGATCGTACAATGCCTTGTTGAGTTGAAGATTCCCAATTTTAATTGGAATGGTGAAACTATCGGGATCCTTCAGCTTTTGGGGAATTGCTTTAGAGATAATCGCATTGCATGATGCATTTACCTCCACTTGCTTTCCTACCTTGATTTTTTGATGCCTTGACATGATCTCCTTTAAAAATTTGGCATACTTGGGTACCTTTTCTACCAATTTATTCAAAAGTAGGTTAAGGTTTATGGATTTGAAAAGGTGCAGAAAACTTACAAAATCATTTTCATCTCGCCTCTTCTTTTCTTCTAACCTTTTCAAAAATGGAATTAAGGCACTCTTGTCTTCCTTAGGCATGAGTTCTTTTTTTTTTCCAATGTAGCATGTCTTCTTTTTTTTTCCAATGCCTCTTTTGATGGTACCTCTTTAGGTTTCATGACTTTAGTCTCATGGTCATAAGAGATATCCATAATCTCATGAGAGTCACTAGGTTCTTCTCGCTTTTTGGATGGTTCTAGGCTACTCAATACTTTGCTCGATTCAAACTCAATTACCTTGACTTGCTCTTTACCTCCTTGTCAGGGATTATTCTTAGTGTTGTTAGGGGAACCAATTTTCCTTGAAAGATCACTTACCGTACTCATTAATTGGTGCATCTTTTCTTCCATCTTTACCACTGTTCTGGCGGTATTAGTGCAATCAAACTACACTTGTTTCACTTTGGCCCTCATGGAGTGCATTTCCCCTTCGATCTGATCTAACCTTTGACCACATGTAGTATGGTCGCCTTGAAATGCCCTTTTTAGTTGTCTTTCCAAGAATGGGGGTTGGCAACTAGGTTTTCTTGCGTGTGTGTTGTTGTTACCACTACCCCCTTAACTTCCTCCCTATCTAAAGTTAGGGTGGTCTTTCCATCCTGGATTATATGTATTCGAGTAGGGATTTCCACTTTGATTACTCACATAATTTGTCTCCTCAAGATTGGCGAGATAATGGTATAGAGGTTTATCTTCTCCTTAGGATGGTGATGCCCTTGTAGCAAATTCTATTCGGTTTAGTATTTCCAACAGTTGTTGGTACTTGTCATCCTCTTGGATCATTACCATATTTTCGATTAGCCCATAAGCATCATTATAAGTCCTATTCATTAGGGCTCCTCTTGTTGCACCATTTAAAGTGGATCTGGCCGATGCGTCCAACCTATTATAAAACGTTTGCAGTTGCATCCACTTCATCATACCATGATTAGGGCATTTTCGAACTAACATTTTGAACTGTTCCCATGTTTCGTGGAACCCTTTGCCTTCAAATTGCTGGAATGTTGACAATTCTCTCATGAGTTGGATTCCTTTCCCCATAGGGAAAAACTTCTACAAGAATTTCCTTATCAGTTCATCCCATGTTGTAATAGAACCTGGTGCCTGCTCATCTAGCCAATAAAAAGCATTATCAGTTAATGAGAAGGGAAATAATCTAAGACGTATGGCATCATCAGTAATACAATTAAACCGAAAAGTATCGTATAATTGTAAAAACCGGTTCAAATATAAATGGGGTCTTCAACCATTGTCTCTCTAAATTGTAAATTGTTTTGTATCATTTGAATTATAGTATGTTTTATTTCGAAATTATTAGCATCGATAGTAGGTCTAGCAATACTTCCTTGGGTTAGATCTAAATTGGGTAAAGAATACTCCCTCAAATTTCTTGGTACATCTGCCATTGGTTCGTTTGTGGGGAGTAGCGGAGGTATATGAACATTTTCGTTGATAGTGGGATCTTCAAGAAGATCTGATATTTCTTATCTTTCCTCCGGTGGTTATGGGTTTTGTATCGATTTTTGGGTTCTACGATTTCACCTAATAAATTCTTCTAGGTTATAAATTGGATCTACCAAGTTTCCTTGGCTCCGAGTCATAAACTAAATTCAATTAAATAGAAAGTTATCTATCGACTTCATACTTAGCCGATTGAACTATTTTTAACACTTGAAGAACTTGAAATCAAGTATTTTCATTATGATTTCATAGGATTTAGTTTATATTTCTTATTTGAATAAATTGTGTAAGCTAAGTGTTAAAATGTTATTTTTTTGTCTTGTAGGCCAAATGAGGCCTAAAGGTTAGCTAATGTACTCAGTGAGTGTGCAGGAGACCACAAGAAGTGTAATAATAGGAAACTGATTACTTCGTCATGACATAGGTTGAGCTATGTCATAACCAAGGGACTAGACTTAAGGAACTTGAAGCCTGACTTCTTTGTCTTAACATACATGGGATATGTCACGACAATGCCTATAGGATGATACCTCACATTGATAGTAATATCTTTGTTATGACATAAGACCTAGTGTGCCGCGTCATCGACCCTTGGATGCAGATCTCACACTTAATAAGGGGCATTTTGGTCTTTACAATGCCACTTAATCACGAGGAACGACAGTTGACCTAGGGTGAGGAAAAATGACCATATAAAGCTACAAATAGGACCTTTAGCACTAGTGTTTTTACACACTATTCCTTAGATTTAGTTTTTACTTTAGTTTTTATTTGTAGTTTTTGAAACAAGATTTTAAAAACTCATGCAAATGATCAAGGAGTTTTTCTCGATAGATTTCTTAATACAATTTTACTTTCTTTTTCATTCTTAATACAAAGAAACCATGAGGAACTAATTCCATTTTGGGGAATTAGGGAGTGGATGTATGAATAATTAATTATTGTTTCATAGGAATTTTACCTTTCAGATCAGCTGTTTGGGAAAGGAAGAACGTTGAACAAACACTAGGCATGACAACCCTAGAAAGTCATCTAGGTGGAAATGAACCCAAAATTGGTATTGCACATCCGTGAGCACCTTTTTCCCAAACTGGTTTAGATTGTGACATCTAACGATAAGTAATCTCTATCGACTTGCTATGCCGACGGAAGATTGAGAGATCCAACTGGGGTAGTGACTAGTTGATTAAAGGAAAATCCCCAAAACCCAATCGAGGAAATCATACGGAAACGACCTAATTTCCCTAAAGTCGTTTATAAGATTTTCTACTTCTCAAACTTTTGCTCTTATTTTCTATTTTATTTATCTTTTATTTATTATGCTATCTAAAAAACACTCTTTTTATTTTTCGTTCTATAAAACCCTAAAATAAGTACTAATTAATTTTACTATAAGTAGGGATATATACAAATATTTCATTTAAGGCAAAAGGGGTATGCAAATTACGTGAACTATTTGTCAAAAAAGGTGTTCGTAGCAAAAGCATCCTTGCAACAAAAGAAACGGATTATGGATGAGGTAAAAACTTATATATTTGGGAGCATCCTTATGTATTTAGGAAATGCGCAAACCAGTTGGTACGAAAATGTGTGGTTGAGGAAGAAATAAATGACATCCTTAAAGAATGTCATGACTCTCCTTATAGAGGACATTTCGGTGGAAAAGGTACAGGTCATAAAATTTTGCAATCCAGATTCTACTGGCCTACCATGAATCAGGATGCCCATAGGTTCGTGCAAAACTATGATCAATGCTAGTGAATGGGGAATATATAAAAAAGGGATGAAATGCCACAGGTGGGAATTATTGAGGTAGAAATATTTGCTGTTTGGGGAATTGATTTCATGGGTCATTTCCCTAGCTCATTTGGGAACCAATATATCTTATTAGCAGTAGATTATGTTTCCAAATGGGTAGAAGCAATGGCTTTACCTACTAATGATACCGAATCAGTGGTAAAATTCTTGAGAAGAAACATCTTTTTAAGATTTCGAACTCCTAGGGCATTGATTAGTGATGAAGGCTCACATTTTTGCAGCATACAATTTGAAGTCGCTCTTGTAAAATACAATATCCGATATAAGATGGCAACTGTATATCATCCTCAAGCGAATGGTCAAGCTCAAGTTTCTAATCGAGAGATTAAATAGATCCTTGAAAAGATAGTAAATCCTAATTGCAAAGATTGGGCGACAAAATTGGATGACGCTTTATGGGCCTATCGAACAACATATAAAACACCTCTTGGTATGTCCCCTTATAAACTCTTGTATGGAAAAAATTGTCAGCTGCCTATTGAATTAGAGAAAAAAAGCATATTGGGCTATTAAAGAATTGAATTTAGATCCTGAAATAGAAAAGAAAGAGAGATTGTTCCAATTATATGAATTAGAGGAGTTTAGATTCATGGCCTACGAAAGCACGAAACTTTACAAAGAAAGAAGTAGATTGCATCATGATGCCAAGATTCGGAAACGAAACTTCGACCTAGGCAGAAGGTACTCTTGTTTAATTCTGCACTCAAATTATTTCCTAGGAAACTCAAATCACGATGGACAGGGCCATATATCATTAATTAGGTAAAACCATATGGAGCAGTTGAGTTGATAGTTAAGAGTGAAGAAACTTTTCTAGTTAATGGGCAAAGGATAAAGCCATATTACGAGGGAACTGCATATATAATTATTGAGGAGCAACCTTTGCAGTGAAAAATGGTATGGCATATAAAGCCAGTGTTAGACTCAGTCATCATAAATACCCTAGGGATAAAGAATAGTTCAGATTCAGAATCAGAAGGAAACTAGTCCCGATGTTACGACAACCCCATAGCAAGGCAACATGATTACTAGTCTCGATGTCGCGACACGACACCTTTACGTCACGACAAACAATACTCTATAGATTAGCAATTTTGGTATCGATGTCGCAACATACCTAGTGTATGTCAGGACACACTGATGTAACAACAGCAGTACAAGTAAGACTCTAAATCCTAACAATTTTAATTAGAACTAGATACTATAAATTTTAAATAATATTTAACTTCTACATTTACTAAAATTCCTACTAATTAGTCCCTATAAATAAACATACCTCCCATGATTATTTTTACATAATCAAAAGACTCCAATCATAAAGTTAAATGGTTGATTCAAGTGAAAGTGCTGCTAACCCTATATTTGAATTCCCAAAAGATGATCTAGAAAGGTATCTCCAGTAATTGCAGCTACATACTTTCATTCAGGAACAAGGGTTTGATCCTTTGATACGAGTTTGCCAAGGTATTTGAGAAATAGTAATCAATCATGAATGGGCTCAATTTTCTCTGCCCTACAAAGTACCGTTAAATATTTCAATAGTTCAAGAATTTTATTTAGCTTTGAAGAAACGTGAAGCTAGGAGAGCTTTTGGGCAAATTCAAGGTCCAATGAAAATTCGAGGAGTTGAAATATACCTGAATGAAGTCCAAATTTCTAGATTTTACAATGTCCCGTATTATTACCAAGATTATCTCCATAGAGTCAAATTAAAGGAATTTAAAAATATTGACACCGAGGAGATCTTAATTTTCTTAACAGCGGGGAAAGAAGTATGTACCTATCGCGAAGCTACTACGATCCCAGAAACTTCCAACCAAAAACTTATGACTCCTAAAGCCAAGATGTGGATGAAATTTGTTTGTTCCTGAATACTTCCCACTTCTGATATGACTGAGATACGTCCAATTCATGCCATAATAACATATGAAATTCTCAGGAAGAAACAGATTTGTATAGGAAAGTGGATTCACCGAAGCATGGTGGAATGCATAAAGAATTTAGTACTTTCCCTCATCTAATTTCTACCATGTGAATAGAGGCGAGAGTACCAACTGATAGATTTGATCGAATAATGAATCCACCAAGCAAATTCTTAGGTGATGACTTGTTCGTACAATTCACATTACTACAGAAAAGTCAAAGTGAAGAACGAAAGAAAAGAGGATTGGATGACGAAGAAGAATAGGAGACTTATAATATGACTTATGTTTAGAATTAGGTTTTCTTTAGTTTTTTATTATGTCATTTTAATTTTCATATTATTTTTATTCATTGTTTAAAACAATTTAATTTTGGATAATTTTTTGTTCTTATTTTAGACTTATATAATTTGTAGGAGTAGGAATATCTTTGTATATATGCTTAAATTCTTTCTGAATGAACCCCACATTATGAAAGACGCAACAATTTCGAGCATTAACATTAAAAGGAGAAAGAAAACCACCATAAAAAGATGAGAACCTTCACAATAAATAGAGTAACTTCTTTCCTTTATTATTTAAGGGAACTACACATTGAGGAAAATGTGTTTTCTAAAGTGTGGGAGTAACATAGGAATTTTGGCATAAAGTTTTTTTAGTTTTTATTATTTTTATGTGTGCTTGAGCTTGTAGAGATACAAGTGATTAGTTAGGATCATGTATAATAGGTTGATTGTGTTGATTGATAAATTTGGAATGATGATAAGGAATTTTTAATTTTTGAGCATGAAACTTTTGAGTTCTATAGGTTATATTAAGTATAGATAGAAATGTATTATTGATACCAAGTAATGTGCAAGATATGAGGAAACAAGCATTCTAGTATATATGATAGATGATAATTTTGAGAATATGTAATGAAATTGATATTTGTGCATATTAAGGTGTTTAGGGATGACCTAAGACATTGTTTGGACACACCTAGAGCTAAAAAACCAAACCCTATTCTAAATTTTCAATTAGTACCCATTTTTGAGCCTTATAACCCTTCTTGATAAACCACGCTATAAGCCTCTTTAGCCTTAAATTTAAAATTTTGTGTATATTCTTTTCTTTGTTCTTGTTTTGCATGGAAATAGACGTATGACCATTCGTATTGAGGGTAAGTAGACACATTAAGGTGGAGGTTACAAAATAAAAATAGGAAACCCATTATAATGTATGAACTCTAGTTTAGCCACAAAGAGAGAAATAGAGGATAAAAAAGAAAAGAGAAATCAGTAGAAACAAAAGAATCATGAGTAAGAAAGTATGTGAATAGTGATAAAATTATAAAGTCACCCAAAAAGACGAAAAAGAAGAATCTTACTCAAAGAAACAAAAGGAAAAAGGATGGTGAGAGAAGGAGAAATAAGGGGGTAAGATGGTGGAACGATGAAAATATATAGACTTTTTCATACCCTTTTTGACCTGATTTCATGCAAATTCTGAGTAATTAATGTCGAAAAATATAATTTATTTATAAAATAACTAATTTGTGCTAAAATTTCCAACATATAGATTTTTAATTATTTTTATAAATATTAAGCATGAATTTGATAATATTTTGACAGATTTGAATAATTGGTGAAAATCGTCCCAACAAACACTGTTGACAGCAAAAACCGTCGAGGGAATTTTTACACCGAGTCAATGAAGAGCTAAGAGGAATATTTTTCAAGTCAAGGGTCGCTCCAATATGAAGCTAAATTATGTTCTATAATTATATTTTTAAATTAAATTGGATTAAAAATAAATTATAAAGGCTGAACTGAAGTTGCTCGATGTGCATGCAATCGAGGGTCGAACAACCTCTAATTGGGCTAGCATTGTGCCGTCGACCATTCAACCTTGCAAAATAGCCATCAAACTTTCCCAAAATCCCATTCAAACCCCTCTACTTTTCGTGGTTTCAAATTCTCACCCTAGCTCATTTTAAGCAAACTTTGAATAGGTCAAAGTTGATGAGTGGTGGCCGGCCATGGGGCAGTGTGTGGCTGATATTTATTTTCTAAATATAGCCACCACATCTCACCTCAACTCCACCTATAAATATCACCCTCATTCACCTCATTTTCCACATTAAAACAATCCATTCTTTCTTCTTTCTTTAGTGTTCTCTCTAGCTTTTCCATTCCATTTTCCCTCATTCCCTTATCGATTTCCCCTCTTGGAAAAGAGTGGTTCTTCAGCCTTCCATAGCCTTTGTTGAGTGTTCATCAAATACCTTGATCTGAGAAGAATCAAGTAAGAATGACAAAGAACGCAAAAGTAGTTCTTGAGAAAGTGTCGGATTTAATCCTATTTTTTTCTCATATTTTAGATTCTTGTTTGTCATCATGATGAATTCTATTATGAATGTTATTATTTCTTTAATTAAAATGGCTTAAATTCTTAAAGTGTTGGGTTGATTGTGTTGATTGCTTGATTATTTATTTATCATATGTATGTTGTTATAGGCCCTAAATATTTTGTTTAATTAAATATTATCATTCCTAAGTTATTATTGCATTACCCTTGTCATAAAACTATTGAATTAGTCATTTAAGCGTGTTGAATTTGTGATTAATAGACACACTATTTAATTTGTGCATGATTAATCTTTTAAGGAAGTTGAGGGTAAAAATTGTGATTGTATTGGAGAATACTAGCCTTGCATAACTTGCAAGATTTTTGTGATTAAACTGTTTCAATATAGGTGTGTGTTGTTACCTCACTTGATCCTTTACATGCTTATGAATATTAATTTAGTCGGTTGTATTGGCATAGGTGTATGTTCAGGGGATAAATTAATTTCATAATGTATGTAAGTGCTATAACACATTTACTTACCAAAGATTAGTTTAGTCGGCTGCATTAGCATAGGTGTATGCTGAACAGATAAACTGATTTTTATGAGTGATGTTGTTCATAAGTTAGCAAGATACCGGGTTGTCGTGAATATTAATTCGTAACAAGCGTGAACATAATTTATATTTAATTAAGTAATTAGAACAATTAACCTGACACATTTATGTCATATTGATTAAAACCCTTAGAAATCGTGCATAGGAATTTAATTAGTTTTAATTTAACTTTGTTTAATTTAGTTTAGAATACGTAGGTTAATATCCCTCACAAATATTATCTTGTTCTTAACCAATTTGTTGATTAAATATTTCATAAATACTTTTCATAACACAGTCCCTATGGGTACGAAACTCGACATTACTTGTCACTTTACTACTTGAATACAGTTGTGTACACTTGCACATTTTCATCATTCCAAGTTTTTGGCGCCGTTGCTGGGGATTATAAAAATTATTTGTGAATTATTTGTTTACATTTTGGTTTATTTTTCTTCTCTAATTACTAACTTATTATTTTTTATTATTTCAAGTGTTTATGAGTATTTACCGAATTATCGACTTACTCCTAGTGACCTTGAAATTGAACGAACTTTCCGAGAAAGCATCTCAAAGAAGGACTGAAGAGATGAATTTTGAGAACCAGAATCAAGGAAATGGAGCTAACCATGCTCAGAATCCTATCCTTATTGTTGATGACTGGGATAGAGCCTTGAGCCAATATGCAATGCCATTGTTCCACGAACTTAAGTTGGGAATTATAAGACCCGATATCGAGGCACAACAATTCGAACTAAAGCTAGTGATGTTTCAGATGCTTAGACAGTGGGCCAATTTAGTGGAATGCCTATAGAAGATCCTTATCTTCATTCGAGACTATTCATGGAGGTGATTGACTCTTTCAAGATAGCCAGATTCTCAGAAGATGCACTTCGATCGAAGTTGTTCCCATTTTAACTAAGGGACAAAGCTAGAGCCTGGTTGAACTCGTTGCCACCAAATTTTGTTACATCATGGCAAGAGTTAGCTAAATGATTCCTTAGGAAGTATTTTCCTCCAAGCAAGAATGCTAAGCTAAGGAGTTAAATTACTACTTTCCAACAAATGGATGATGAATTTTGTATGAGACATGGGAATGATTTAAAGAGCTATTAAGGAAATGCCCTCATGTAATTCTGCATTGCATCCAATTAGAGACATTTTATAACGGACTTAATTCACACAAGGATGATAGTAGACGCTTACGCCAATTGAGCTATTCTTTCTAAGTCTTATAATGAGGCATATAAAATTATAGAGAGGATCGCAAGCAATAATTACCAATGGCCAACTAATCAGGCAAATTCAAGAAGACAAGTTGCAGGAATTCACAATGTTGATCCACTTACTACACTTGAAACTCAGGTATCATCGATGTCCTCAATGCTTAAAAATCTTAGTACTAATGGGTTTAATAATGTTACAGCTCAACCACCTAATAAATTCAAGAACATAGCTTGTGTCTATTGTAGAGATGAGAAAATGTTCGAAGAATGCCCATCAAACCTAGAATTAGTGTACTACATGGGCAATCAGAACCAAAATTGTGGCAGGAAAGGACTGCAGTCAAAATTTTACAACTCATCTTAGCGAAATCACCCTAATTTCTCATGGAGCAATCAAGAGGCTAAACCTAGTAATACTTATGCTCAACCGAGACTGACCCAACCACAAGGATTTACCTAGCAAGTTCAGAAGCCATAACAAGCTGAACCTTCCAAAAACTTAAAGAGTTTACTGAAGACAAATATGGTAAAGAATGATGCCACTTTAAGGAATTTGGAGAATCAAGTGGGGCAACTTGCCACTAAACTAAAGAACTGTCCTCAAGGTGCTTTACCGAGTGATACAGAGAATACGAGAAATCCAGGGAAGGAGCATTGTAAATGTAACACCGAAAACCATATATAGTCACCGATTAGGGTCTCGAGGTCTTTCCGATCATCCATCATAGATGATTTCTCAATATTATTTCTTTAAATCATATTTGAAATAAAATAATATATTATGCACAACATAAATCATTAATTAAATATCAACACAGCTCAATAAGGGTAAAAATGTCATTTCCATGATTTTTTGGAGACTTCTACCGGTACTTGTTGGACAAGTATCAATAGTAGTCAAGTCAGTAAGAAATTCAGAAACAGTGCAGATTTCTACCAGTACTTGTGATAATTCTACCGATACAAGTGTAACTTCTACTGAAACTTGTCATACTTCTACCGATACTAAAATATCCAGAGAGCTAAGAAGTCTTACCCTATAACTTCTACCGATACAAATACCTAAACTATCGATACTACTATGAACAGAACTACCGATACTTATCATGGTACTACCGATACAATGCAAGTTAGTAACCAACCTCTCTCCAATCTTGTACTCCTACCGATACATGCAAGAGTTCTACCGAAACAAGTAAGCAGAATTCAAATATTTACACAAGTTCATAAACCAAACTTCATTTCGTAAACATATTGTATAAATAGACAACACAAGTGTTCAATAACAAAACATAGAATTACATTTTAAAAGCCAAATGCCTATACTTAGCATTAAACAATCATTTGAAGGAGTTCAAACATTCAACACAAGTTTGACATTGTACCAATTAACTTAAAGTCAAGCATTACAGAATAACATCATCCTAGTACATGCCATATAACCAAGTGATGTAAATACTACCGAACAAGCTCCCAAGATAGTATGATTTCTTCGAGATGATCCAATCTTCAAGCAACAAAATAGAATCTACAAAAGGTAAGCTTTCATAGCTTAGCAAGTTCGTAGAGTTTAACATTTGACCGAATAATGTGAGTTGTAAAATCTGTAAATCATTCGAATCAAAACAGAACTGTGCTTCAGTAATCTGTAACTAGTTTTCATCCCTTTTGGCCATAGGCTATTTCTGTTACTAGTAAATGATGCTGCTCACACTAAGCTAACTAGGACTCACAACATATATGGTACCTTAACCATCAATACAATATTTGTACTTTTAACTTTTCCCTAATGATGTTGCTCACACTAAGCTTTCAAGAATATGCAAATCGAGCATAAATCTCAACCATTGTGGGGCCTGTTATTCATTCTTAGATTCATTTCACATATAGCGACTCACGATGCTATAGAGAATTCGTAACAAATCCAGGATCTCAACCATCGAACCAGTTTAACTTTTCGGCTCAAAGCCTGATAACTCTTCTTCCTTTGCTTTCTATCTCTCCCGTTTTCAATCGTCGTTTCCCATTTTCAATAGTTGTAGAGAATAAAATATTATGCATATTTAATATAAGAATTTCAACTTACGAACTTACCGGACTTAATTGCAATTACGGATAGGCTTAGGGACTTAATTCTTTTGGAAAATTTATGATTTCACCCCTAACCTTTTACTCTTATACAATTTAGTCCTTAAGCACAAAATAACCATTTCTTATTCAAACCAACACCAGCCGAACATCAAGGGATATATTTTCACACCCTACAAGTAACTATTTCAGACCAAAGACATGTAATTTTATCATTTTAACATTTTAGTCCCTAAACTCTAATTTCATCCAAAATCACTTTACAAAAAGATCAAACCCAAACATCAAACATACAAATCCATCAAAAGCTTTCAAGAATAAGCATATTCAACAATGGAAAGTTTCATAACATTTGACAGATTCACAAATTGATCCTTTGATCAGCTAGATTAAGCTAACACAGACTCAAAAACATAAAAATTACTAAAAACGATCAAGGTTTACTCACCCGATCAAGCTTCAAAAGTTAACAATGGAAAACCCTAGCTTTCCTCTTGTTTTCATATGAAGAAGATGATAAATTAGAAGAAAAATGTCATTTTTTCTTCTTTAATTTCATATTGATACTCAATGGAAATTTTTGTAATTATTTAGACTTTCATAATTAGCTTAATTAATCCTATTTATTTCTAATATATTTCATGATAATGCACCCGTTAAAATTATTCAGATCAATTTGTCCATTTGATCCTTCTAACTTATCAACTTTACTTTTGTACATTTTACGATTTAGTCCTTTCTACTCAATTCACTATCTAAAAATTAAAATTTCAAAATCAAATTTTAATACAATGCTAATGGCATTATAAATATTAACAATAACTAATTTATAACTCAACTCGTCGGAGTTGTGATCCTGAAATCATTGTTTTCGACATCACTGAAAACTAGGCTGTTACAGTAAAGCATTGACATTGAAGAGCGAAAAGACGTTGCATCCCAACATTGCTCAAGTAGAAGAAGAGCAAGCTGAAGGTCAAGAATTTGTGTAAGTTTAACCAAGTGTTGAAACTCCAACTTTACCAAAACCAGAACCAATTTCACTAGAACCAGAACCGATCAAGTCTGATGATTTAACAACCTCGTTAGATGCAGAAGTGCCACAGAATATGAAGCATCCAGTTAAAGTAAAGAATCCCTCACCACCCTACCCTCAAAGACTTCAAAAGTAGAAATAAGAAGTCCAGTTCAAGAAGTTCCTAGACGTACTCAAGCAACTTCATATTAACATTCCGTTGGTAGAAGCTCTTGAGCAAATGCCAAATTATGTCAAGTTCTTGAAGGATATCTTGTCGAAGAAGAGAAGACTTGGAGAATTTGAGACAATAGCCCTAACGAAGGAATGAAGTGCTGATTGCAACTGTAACGTCACAGCAATGTGTAAACGGGCACACATCGATGCAAATATAGTTGATAGAACAATTTTATCGGATATCGATCCCACGAGGAATGGGTTCCTGTTGTTCAGTTGTCGAAGAAACTAATACTAAAATTAGATGAAATGTGAGTAAAGATGTTAGTGCAATAAAGTCAGATCTGCACACTAAAATTGTTAATACTGTCAATGCAATCAGCTTTAAATGTCAAAGGTCAAATGTCAGAACAACTGAAAGTAAATCAAAGTGTGTTGAATGTTGAGTGTTGAATATTTAAATGTAGAAAAGGTAAATGTGATCAAGTGGAAAGGATTGGAGTGGATCACTTATTTTACTAAGTTACAATGCTGGATGCGCCGACAAGGTATTGTATAGATGAATTGTCACAGCAATGATTCTCCAATGAATTCTTACCAATAAAAGTCCACCATTTACTCGAGACTCAAGTACCCACAATCACCCCACCTCTCGGTGTGAGCTACTTTGTGCACTCAAGAACAAGTGACTAGAATCTCTTCGAATCTCCAACAACTCTCGTCGTCTTGCTTGTTAACCTAACTTGTCCCCACATCTCTCGATGTCGGTAGACTACAAAGCCACTCTTATGTTTAATGCGGTAAGATCTAAGAATAATAGATAAAAAACATTAAATAAGAATCATAGTAATCTAACAATGAAAGATACTCTCGTATTCATTCAAATGTCATTATAATTCATCAACATAAAAGAGGGATTAACGAATACAATCGAAGCTTACTTTCTTTAGACTACTAGGACTATTCCTTAATCACTCCTCTTGTGTTGCATCGAGCACTCCTCGTTAGAAGTGGTTACTCCTTTGCTCCATTAGCTCACCATCTAGCTTAAATCTCCAAAATACAAAGTAATTGCAGAATTTAATTCCTCTACCTCTTGATGATTTCTTCCATCTTCATTTATCTATTTATAGCCTTCAAAAGTTGCAGATTTTAGTCTCCCATTCTCAGATCTAGATCTAATATTTGCAGCTGTCAAAGGTAGTTATAGTACAGCTGTGCACTCACGCATATTTGATGTTTTCTTCAGAGATATGTAGGTTGTCGCTGCATTGCTTGGCGTAATATGAAATTGTTATTTGTGGCCACAACTTGTGATTTTCCTGCGCTGGTACTTCCAAGTGTGATTTTAGCTTGAATTAACTCATTTGAAGTTCAGGTTCTATGTGACGACATCTCTGGTCGCAATTCTAAGCTGAGCTTGTTACTGCATTCTCCTTCCAACATTGATCTTCTGAGCTGAGTTCTTGCGTTGACAATTTTAAGGTGCAATATATAGGCTGCTTGTGGCAACATTATTACAAAAAGAGATAAAAATAACATGAATTTAAACTAACTAGCAATGAGTTAGAAAATATATGAAATGCTCATGATGCATGCTAAATAAGATACAAAAAAGACAATTAAACATCAATTTAGGGAGAAAATATATGTCATTTATAATGTTATCACACCTCCAAACTTAAGTTTTTACTTGTCCTCAAGTAAACAAAAATTAACAAAGTCACAAGCAAAAATGTCAACGCAATCATTATTCTCACAACTTGAATTTTTTGAAATCCTAATGCACAAATTGTATTCACATGATAGAATAATACGCCGACAATTTATTGGCATGAATAATTAAAACTGCAACTTCATCAATGTAAGTATTATGAAATGAATCTGAATGAGAGATGTCATTGCATTCTCTACCTTTGTTCTTGGGTAGTAACAATGGGATGAAACAAACCCCCAAGTGGTATGTAATTGCACCAACACACACTCTTGCGGTGACAGCCATTGGCTAGATGATTTTTCTAAACCTGCAGCAGAGTGTTCTCCCTTGAAAAGTCATAATGCATCACATTGGAGTGTCTTTTACTCATACAATGTCGCTGCAACTGGTCAGTTAGTTCAAGATCCAAACATTCACACTATCCATTCATTACTAAAGCAATTTCAATCATTCATTCAAAAATAGAAGACTCACTATCCATTCACATTGATCAATTTACACATTAGAATTCCAAGCAAATCAAGATTTATGCATAAAAATTTTGGGCACATTTCTATTGAAATTTTGCATATTCTCATTAACAAAAGAAACAAGTAGAATTCAAATATGTGGGTGTAATTGCACTTCCATTTCACATTATCTCCCCCCAAACTTAATGTCCGCATTGTCTCCAATGCATTGACAATATTATACAAATATAATGGAAATTCAACGACAATGAAACTAAGTTAGCAAAATGAATGCAATGACAATAGAAAATGCATGAAAAACTATCTATAGAGAAGTGTACGAATTTATTCCTCAGCAGTCGATGCAGAGGCTGCCTTTGTTTTCTGTCTTTTCTTTGGACGCTTACCCTCTTTCTTGTGCTTCTTATTCTTTTTATCTTTGTGCCACTTACTTTTTTTATCCGCCGAACCAAATGGATTGGTGGATTACTCCTCCTCAATAGGTTGGGTGGTAGCTTCATTGATTGTTACTTCAGATGGGTGGATTTCAGTGAGTGGTGCCACATAGGGCACAATGACGAGAGGATTTAGTTCCTTGATGCTGCTAGTAACAATCTCAACCCAGCTCGAATCAGGTCGAGCCTCATCAGTGCTTGATGCCCCCACACTATCAGGTGTGTTGACAACATCCTCAGTGATCGTTGTCGAGGCATTTTCTTCCTTCTCCTCTTGCACCCTAGTAGGTTCCTTCATTTCATTCTCTTATTCTTTTTCTTCCTTCTCTTCTTCTTCCTTCTCCTTCTCCTGGTTATCTTCCTGGTCCTCACCTTCATCTGCATGTTGTTCATCCAATGCGCCTACACCCATGAGTATAATTGGGGTAGTCACTTCCTCCACCATAGTTGCATGCTCAGCCATATTTGCACACAAGCTATTGGAGAACTCATCTTCAAACAGACTGTCAATTGTGCAATGACAATCCTCCTCAACATTGAAGTGCCCTTCTTGTTCTTTATCATCAGAGATGTGAATCCTTATTGGTTCATGGGCAGGCCTACCATCAGGAGTAGGCTGGTCAGAGTAGGAGGCTTGCATCGGGTGGAAAATATCGAGAAAGGCTAGGAAGTCTGGCAATGGACTGGGGCTTATTCTGCGTAATGCGACGACAATGGCTTCATTCCAGGCCTTTGTATATGCATAGAAGATATGTTGTCTATAGTCCATATCTTATAATACGTTGACAGTGTGGATTGTGCGCGTATCAATTCGGTTAATATGGACTCCTATAATAGCCAGTTTCTGTACCACTTGAGGATCTGTAGGCGTATCAGCTTATGCTTCCTTCTTCTTTCTCTTGCTCTTATCCTTCTTCGTTGAGGCTTCTTTTTCCACTAGCGTCTCTTGGCCACAAGTCATCCTTTCAACAGGGATGTTGTTGATGGGACTCTTGTTCTCTAACACCTCCTCGCCATCCCTAGGCACAATGCCTTTTTGGTTTGCAAAATAACATAATCAGAGAAGGGAATGGGAGTATACCAGTCTATTTGGCAGTGGCTTTCGTAATTTGGTCATGGATGATTTCTCCAATGTTGATGTGTCTGCATTGCAGGATGGAATGGAGAAGACACATACGGTCTAGTGTCGTCGTAGTGCTGTGAGTGGATAGAAGAATGCGACTGTTGATGAAGTGGAACCACAATTTGCTGAAGGTTGTGAGATACCTCCTATGCATAGTGTAGTTATGGAACCCATTACCTATCCAGGTGGCATTATCAACACAAAGATCCTTCATAATCTGAGTAGAGACTTCATCATACATTTGGTGCATAAACAGAGAATGGTCGTCCACCCTCTTAGGGATATGTAACAGAACATTGATTTGGGTGGCACTCCATGGGATGAGCCCCTCCCTCACAAACACAAATTCCTGCTCAACATCAATGAGGTTTACGTAGAACTCCCTTACCAGTGTTGTAGCATAACCAGTGGGATGTTCCTAGAAGAACTCCCAACCTAGGCGGTTGATGGTTCGGGAAACGTCTTTCCCCAAAGTCTAATGCATGGACAATTGCAGACCTTGTTCTAGGTTGAGATTTGATAATGGTCATTGACTGTAGTCATCAAAATAGGACCGACCCTGAAAAAGGTGGTGGTGTTGTGGTCGGAGCCACAGCGATTGAAGTTGAAGGGATGGTTTTAGAAGAAGTTTTGGAAGTGTTCTTTGATGCTTTGGTTTTCGCCATGGTGACTGAAGAAGAAAATGAGAAAAACTTGCAAAAAGAAGTTAACTTGTGAACGTAAGGAAAATGAAAGCAATAGAAGAGGCGAGATGTAGTAACAATGGAGATTGTGCGTAAAAATAAATCTGCAGGAAAAGGGATTTTATAACCTAGGCGTTGTAAAATCATGATGATTGCCAAGGTTATAGGGAAACGTTGCTTCTGCAGTCAATAATTGCTAGGCTATAAATAGTACGTTTTCATTTGATCTAATGGCTGGGATAGAAGAGAGATCAATCAGCACGACTCTTGCTGAAAAAGTTTTTCTGACTCATCACAAAATGCACTGACAATTTATGCTTCGATGCATCGACAAAAAGACAATTTTTATTTTAGCAAATAATGTAAAATAAAACATGTAAAAGTGAAACAAATAAAGGAAAATGTAAAAATACGTCGACATTATTTAAATGTGACCAGATCGATGGCCTCGTTTGGTTCCTTGACATCTGGGCTCACATAGTGGTTTAGCCATTGGCCATTCACCTTTAATTGTCGTCCATCTTTTAGATTTTCAATTGTCACTGCACCGCTTTGGAATGCCTCGACAACTTTGAAAGGGCCTGACCATCTTGATCGTAATTTACCTGGATGCAATTTTAAACGAGAATTAAACAAAAGCACTAACTGACCAGGGCTAAATTATCGACGCAATATGATATTGTCATACCATCTCTTGGTCTTTTCCTTGTATATTGTGGCATTCTCTTAAACATGTCGGCATATTTCTTCTAGTTCAGTGATGTCTAACAATCTTTTTCTTCCGACAACATCATAATCCATATTCACCTGCTTGATTGCCCACATGGCTTTATGTTCAAGCTCTATTGGCAAGTGACAAGACTTACCAAACACTAACTGATACGATGTCATTCCTAAAAGGGTCTTATAAGTAGTGCGAAGCGCCCCAACGCGTTATGTAGCTACGATGACCAATCCCTTCTAGATGGATTAACCACCTTTTCAAGGATGCTTTTGATTTGTTAATTGGATACTTCAGCTTGGCCATTGGTTTGTGGGTGGTATGCAGTAGCCATACGATGCTTCCACCATATCTCTTCAATGCTATCGCCGTTTGATGGTTGTAGAAATGAGTTCCTTGGTCACTTATTAACGCTCTAGGTGTTTCAAATCATGTAAGGATGTAAGTGTTGAAGAACTTCAACACCGTTCGAGAATCATCTTTTGGCACCACAATTGCCTCGATCCACTTTGAGACATAGTCAATTGCAACTAATATGTACACATTCCGAAAGTAGTTCGGGAATGGTCCCATGAAATCTATACCCCAAACATCGAAGAGCTCTACTTCCATGATAGCTTGTTGGAGCATTTTATTGCATCGAGATATCGAGCTAGTGCATTGACATTTATCACATTGTTGAGCAAAGTTGTGGGCATCTCGAAACAATGTGGGCTAATAAAATCCTAACTGTAAGACCCTTGTAGCAGTCTTTGTTCCACCAAAATCTCCTCCATAAGGGGCATCATGGCAATGTCACAGGATTGAAGTTATTTCTTCTTCTGGTACACAACGACGGATAATGTTGTCGGCACATACCTTAAACAGGAATGGCTCGTTCCAATGATATTTTGCAGTATCTCGTAAGGATCTGATCTTCTTGTAACCATTGGCACATAGTGGTAGCTTTCCACACACAAGATAATTGACTACATCAGCATACCAGGGCGATGCATCGACAAAGAATAGTTGCTCGTCTAGAAATGCTTCGACAATTTGGGACATCTGTCCATCTTCACTTCCAACTTCCAGTCGAGACAAATGGTCAGCTACTTGATTTTTAGATCCTTTCCTATCCCTGATTTCAACATTAAACTCTTGAAGGAGTAAGATCCATCGAATCAGTTTAGGTTTGGCATCTTTTTCCATAAAAAGGTATCTTAATGTAGAGTGGTCCATGTACACTATAATCTTTGCGTCGAAGAGGAATGAACGAAACTTGTCAAAAGCAAAGACTACTGCTAGCAACTCTTTCTTAGTGGTTGTATAATTAACCTGCGCTTCAGTTAGAGTTTTACTAGCATAGTACATATAATGAAATACATTTTCTTTATGTTGGCCTAATACAGCTCCCACAGCAAAGTCACTTGCATCGCACATTTATTCAAACGGTTGCGTCCAGTCCGATGCAACGATAATTAGGGCTTGTACCAAGTGCTTCTTTATTGTCATGAATGCGTCTAGATAGGTATCATCGAACACAAACTTTTATTTTACTCTAGCAATGAGCATAATGGTTTAGCAATCTTGGAAAAGTCACAGATAAATCTCCTATAAAACCCAACATGTCCAAGAAAGCTTCTTATTGCTTTGACATTTGTGGGCGGTGGTAATTTCTAGATGATTTCAACCTTTTCTTTATCAACTTCAACGCCCTGACAAGATATCCAATGGCCAAGGATAATGCCTTCAGTTGCCATTAAGTGGCATTTCTCCCAATTGAAGACTAGATATGTGTCCTCGCTCTCTTTAGAACTTTCGCCAGATTGTCAAAGCATTGGTCAAAATTTTGTCCATAAACAAAGAAATCATCCATGAATACTTCTAAAGAGTCCTGGATCATATCCGAGAAGATTGCCATCATACACCTCTGGAATGTTGCTGGCGCATTGCACAACCCAAACGGCATACGTTGGAAAGTACAGGTTCCAAAAGGGCATGTAAACGTAGTCTTTGCTTGATCTTTCGGTGCAATGGGAATTTGGCTGTACCAAGAGTAGCCATCTAAGAAGCAATAATAAGCCTTACTAGCTAACCTATCCAGCATTTGGTCAATGAAAGGTAGTGGGAAATGATCCTTCTTTGTGGCCGCATTCAGTCGACGATAATACATACATACTAGCCAAACAGTCGCAATGCGAGTAGGTATCAACTCGTTCTTGTCACCTAATTAGTGTCAGAAATGGGATAAATGATGCTCGCGTCTATCCACTTGATAATTTCCTTCTTCACTACTTCTTTCATCTTTTTATTAAGTCTTCGTTGTTACTCAATTGATTACTTCCTTTCGTCTTTCAGCATTATCTTATGCATTCAAAAAGAGGGACTAATGTCTCTGATATCTGCACTACTCTAGGTTATGGCTTTTTCGCACTGTTTCAAAATCGTGATGAGCTTATCTTCCTGCTTTGCGTCGAGGGATGTGTTGACAATAACTGGTAATGTATCATTGTCACCAAGAAAGACATACTTTAAATGCGTGGGCAACGGCTTCAACTCCAAGGTAAGAGCTCACTCAATAGATGGTTTAAACACCGGGATTATCCTATTCAACAAATCCAAAGATTCCAATTTCCAATTCTCTCTCAGCTCACAATTATTAATCTCTTCTTTGTTGATACATTTAGCTAGGATTTCATCTGTGGATGTCGTCGCATCCTCATCTGACACTGCTGAAATTCTTGCATTGAATTATTCCATAATGATTTCGTCCAACATGTCAATGTGATGACAATGCTCTTTAGTTCTGGACGGGGATGCCTCAAACACACTGAAGATCACATGCTCATCGTTATGTCGCATGATAAGTTCTCCTTTGAACACATAGATAAGTGTGTGTCCCGTTGCTAGAAATAGTCGCCCCAAAATAATAGGCACCTCTTTATCTGCTTCGTAGTATAGGATTATGAAATCGGCAAGCAACACGAGCTTATCAAGTTGGACAAGGACATCTTTAATTTGGCCTTCAGATTGTGCTAAGGATCTGTCCACAAGTTGTAATGTCACCGCAGTGGGCTTCATTGATCCTATCCCTAACTTTTTGAGAGTAGATAAATGCATAAGGTTAATACTTACTCCCAAATCACATAAAGCTTTACCTAGATAATGATTCCTAACGGAGAATGGGATTGTGAAGTTGTCAAGGTCTTTCATCTTGGTTGGCAACTTATTTGTAAGCACAGCGTTGCACCTCTCTGTGAGCGCAGTTGTCTCGATTTCGAACAATTTCTTTTTCTTTGATACTAGCTCCTTCATAAATTTTCCATAGCTGGGTATCTTCACAAGAGCATCGACAAGAGGTATGTAAATGTGCAATTGTTCAAAGTAGAAATAAACTTTTGGTATTCTTTATCATGGATTTTCTCCTTAAATCTTTGCAGAAATGGCGAAGGTATTGTAACATTAAGTTATTGTGGAAAACTTGGTGGTGTCAATATTGGCAGTTGCGTCGACAACTTTGTTGGACAAACTATAAGCATAGATGGCACTACAGTTGGTTCCTCTTCATTTACTTTTGCTTGGCTTCCTTCAGCTACATCCTCTTCTTATTACTATGGTTCAAATGCATCGACATGGTCCTAGCTAGAACTGCTTGGTTCAGTCTTTTGCTTCCCACTTCTTAGCGTGATAGCCTTGCAGTGCTCCTTCCCTCTTTATGTTGGGTTTTCAGTATCACTAGGAAGAGTACCTGGTGATCTTGCACTCAAATTTCAAACTAACTGTCCTAGCTGGGCTTCCAATGCTTGGATAGAAGAGGAATTTCTTTGCACTATTGCTTTAGTTCTCATGATATGCTCACGCATAAATGCCTCAAGAGTAGCCATAGGATCTAACTTAGGTTGAGATAACTGCTGTTGTTAATGTTGATGATATTTTCCTTACATATGTGGCAGCACAGACTGTTGTGGCTATAATCGAGATTGTGGTTACATCTAACTATATGCCTGCATCTGTTTAGAATGGGAATTTACCTGAGAATTCTAATTATAATTCTGTTGTTGGCTGTTAATGGAACTCCCTTGTCTATAACCCCCTTGATTTGAGGAATTCCCATATCTAAATGTGAACGCATTTTGATTCTCCCAAGGTTGTTGAGCTCGGTTATTGTATGAGTTATCAAATGAATTTCCTCGAATGTTGTTGACATAGAATGCATTTTGTGCATGTTGTGGGCAGTCTTCATAACAATGGTTGTCATCGTAAATTTCATAAGAAAATGTCGGCGCATCCAATTGCTGAGCCACTTGAATAGGAGCAACATCACTTGTCCTCTTCATATTCTTTATAATATTGGCCAACGAAGATACCTACACACTCAAAGCAGTAATGGCATCTAACTCAAGAACTCCAGGGTTAGTCTTTACCTGTACAGAATGATAGATTGAATATTGATAGTCATTCTGAGCAATCCTCTCTAAATTCTTACAGCTTCATTATTGGTACAATCCAACAAAGGACAATTAGCAGATGCATCGACAAGCATTCAAACCATTGTAAAAGATCTCTATTTGGATCTCTTGCTGAATACCATGCATTGGGCAGTGTCGAAGCAATGTCTTGTAACTCTCTCAGATTGTATGTAAGTTCTCATCATCCAACTGATGATAGGATGTAATATGATTATGAAACCTCGTATTCATTGTCGACAGATTGAAATGCAAAACAAACTGTGTTGCTAGTGGATTCTAAGATGTGATGGATCCAATCGGCAATCCCAAGAACCATGTTCTCGCTTTACCCTACAACGAATAAGGAAATAATTGCATTTTTAATGCATCATCAGGGACACCATGTTGACTAAAGGATGCACAAATAAGTAGAAATGATTTTAAATGTTCTCTTGTGTCTTCATGAGGTAGACCAAAATATTGCCCATTCGAATTTAGCATCTGAAACATCACCGTTTTCAGCTCAAAATTTCTAGCTTGTATAGTTAGTCTTACCACTCTTGGTTGTAAATCATCAAGGATAGGAACAACAAAATCTCGTATTATCCTATTTTGCACTTGTTCTTCTTGTGGAGGCAGTGGTGGTAAATTTTTTATTTGTGGTGGTGATATTGGAGGAACTCCATCTTGTGGTAGCAATGATGGTAAATTATTATTGTTGTTGCTACCAACCATTTTTCGTTGTTCTTGTTTCTTCCGTTGAAGTATTCTCTCAAGCTCCGGATCAAAGCTTACGATATCCTTACAATTTCTTCTTGTGGACATGTAACTTCTAAAGAAATAAAAGAAAATCAAAAAAAGAAAATTAAACGGATTAGTAAAAACAAAAAAGTTAAGTAAGAAATAATTGCTACTACAATAGTAAACATCAAACAAACGCCACTCCCCAGCAACGGTGCCAAAACTTGATCGCGTTTGTAACGTCACAACAATGTGCAGGCGGACACACGTCGATGCAAGTATAGTTAATAGAACAATTCTAACAGATATCGATCCCACGAGGAATGGGTTCTTGATGTTCAGCTGTCAAAGCAACTAATACTAAAATTAGATGAAATGTGAGTAAAGATGTCAATGCAATAAAGTTAGATATGCAATCTAAAATTGTTAATACTGTCAATGCAATCAGCGTTAAATGTCAAAGGTCAAATGTCAGAACAACTGAAAGTAAATCAAAGTGTGTTGAATGTTGAGTGTTGAATATTTAAATGCAAAAAATGTAAATGTTATCAAGTGGAAAGGATTGGAGTGGATCACTAAGTTGTAACGCTGGATGCACCGACAATGATTATATAGATGAATTATCGCAACAATGATGCTCCAATGAATTCTTACCAATAATAGTCCTCCGTTTACTCGAGACTCAAGTACCGACAATCACCCCACCTCTCGGTGTGAGCTACTTTGTACACTCAAGAACAAGTGACTAGAATCTCTTCTAATCTCAAGCAACTCTCATTGTCTTGCATGTTAACCTAACTTGTCACCGCATCTCTCGATGTCGGTAGACAGCAAAACCACTCTCGTGTTTGATGCGGTTAGATACAATAATAAAAAGATAAAAAGCATTAAATAAGAATCAAAGTAATCTAACAATGAAAGATACTCTCATATTCATTCAAATGTCATTAGAATCCATCAGCATAAAAGAGGTATTAACGAATACAATCGAAGCTTACTATCTCTAGACTACTAGGACTATTCCTTAATCGCTCCTCTTGTGTTTCATTGAGCACTCCTCATCAGATTTGGTTGCTCCTTTTCTTCATCAACTCACCATCCAGCTTAAATCTCCAAAACACAAAGTAATTACAGAATTAATTTCTCTACCTCTTGATGATTTCTTCCATCTTCATTCCTCTATTTATAGCCTTCAAAAGTTACAAATTTTAGCCTCCCATTCTCAGATCCAAATCTAATTTTTGTAGCTGTCAAAGTTAGTTACAGTACAGCTGTGCACTCATCCATATTTGATGTTTTCTTCAGAGATCTACAAGTTATAGTTGCATTGCTAGGCGCAATTTGAAATCGTTATTTGTGGCAACAACTTGTGATTTTCCTGCGTTGGTGCTTCCAGGTGTGATTTCAGCTTGAATTCACTCATTTGAAGTTCAGGTTCTGTGCGGTGACATCTCTGGTTGCAATTCTAAGCTGATCTTGTAGTTGCATTCTCCTTCCAGCATTGATCTTCTAAGTTACGTTCCTACGTTGACAATTCTAAGGTGTAATATATCAGCTGCTTGTGGCGACATTAGTACAAAAAGAGATAAAAATAACAAGAATTTAAACAAAATAGCAATGAGTTAGAAAATATAAAATCTAAGTATGAAATGCTCATGATGCATGCTAAATAAGATACAAAAGAGACAATTAAAACAGTAATTTAGGGAGAAAATATATGTCATTTGTAATTCTATCAAGTGCATATCTTCAAGACAAACTACCCCCAATGTTGAAGGATCCTAGATGTTTTACCATACCTTGCAACATTGGAGCAACTTACTGTGGTAAAAAAGTATGTGATTTGGGTGCGAACATTAACTTAATGCCCATGTCAATATTTAGAAAGTTGGGGATACGTGAAGATAGACCAATTACAATTACACTTTAGTTAGCCTATCGATCTATAGTATATCCTGAAGGAAAAATCGAGGATGTATTGGTTTGTGTTGATAAGTTTATATTCCTTGCTAACTTTGTCATTTTAGACTTTAGATCAGATAAGAAGGTGTCAATTCCTAGGAAGGCCTTTCCTAGCAACAAGGACTTTGATTGATGTGTAGAAAGGCGAGCTAACTATGCGTGTTCAGGATGATCAGGTAAATTTTAATATTTTTAAGTCAATGCGATTTCCTGATGTAGTTGATGAGTGTTCTGTAGTGATCAAGTTAGAGCAATTAGCTGCGGAATGGGAACTCAATTCTACTGAGGACCCATTAAGACAAGTCTTAATATCAGAACTCTCAAGTGATGAGGAAGGGGAAGATTATTTAGCTTTGTTGAAAGCTAAACCGAAAGGATTCACTTTAAAAGATTAACTTAAGTCACTAGAGTTGTCATCCTGTGAGTACAAGAAGCCAAAATCATCAATAGAGGAACAATCTGGTTAGACTTAAAGGTTGAGAAAAGGCATGTGAAGGACATCGGGTGGATTACTTCAGATATTCGAGGTAATTATCCTTCTTCGTACACTCACAGGTTGTTGCTAGGAGAAACTGGAAAGTTGTATACTAAGGGACAAAATGAGCTTGATTCAACCTTGAATATTTGATCTCGAAAAACTCAAGCCTCAATGGTTAAAAGCAAGGAGCAATTATCCCATTTATGATAAATTTTGGAGGGAACACATTAAAAATGCATCGAATGAAAGAGGTATAACAATTGCAGAAAATGAAAATAGCAAGTTGATTCCAACAATGATGGTTACTTGTTGGCAAATCTTTGCGGACTACAAGAAGCTAAGCAAGAAAGATCATTTCTTGTTTCTTTTCCTGGACCAAGTACTTAACAAAATTGTTGGGCAAGTTTATTCCCTCTTTCTACAAGGATATGATTGGTATGAAAAATGGCAATTTGACATCTCCGTGGTCAGTGACGATCCTCAATAACATTGAGGGAGCTCTCTCTCTTCCATTAATTTATATTTTTGGTTTTATTTTTTTTATTTGAATAAAATGGCTAACTTAGGTTGTACTATCTGGATTAGTATGTTAAAATAAATTCTATCTAGGAAATTAGAACTTAAGCGGGACCATTTGTGACCCCTCCAATCTTTCCTAAGAATTAATTTTAACATAATTTTTTAAGAAATTATTTCCTAAGTTAAGAAAATAAATTTTTGAATTTTGAATTTTGCAAATAAAAGGGTCAATTTTTTATACAAGTTGTTAATTACAACCCAAATTTCAAAAAATTTTAACTTCAAGGACTTAATTAAATTTTTTGTAGCATTTGGTTGTGCTTTTCATAAATAATAAAATTAGCTGTCCTTTCTGTAAATATTTTTAAAATAGCTAAAAATAAGATGTTCATTTAATTATTTATTTTTATTTTTCAAATTTTGATAATTCTTAATATAAAATTATAAAATTAAAATTTAAAATTTATATTAATTATTATAAAAAGTTTAAATTAGGATTTGTTTTTAGAATTTAAATTTAATAAAACTTGTTTTAAATTGTTATTGATTTGAAATAGGACTTAAGAATTTTAATTTGAGAGTTTGAATGTGAATCATCTTCCATACATTATAGATAGCCTACCTCTTAATGGAATTCTCATTCAAACCATCAAATCAGCCACCATAGGCAGTCATCATCGGAAGTCATCGGGCCACATTGAGCACCATCAGTCGCAAGCCTCTGAAGCCTTCTGTAAATGTTTGACACTTTTCGACGCAGCTCCCGTAAGCTTCTGCAAGTGGTCAATGCCTCCTAATGTATCCGCCCGATAGCTCCCGTACGCCCAGCTGGTCCGTGCGCTCTTGCTTTTGCATGCTTAGGTGAGTTGCTGCTGTTGTTCCGCATGTTCGCATGCCTAGGTGAGCTGTTGTTGCTGTTGCTGTGCCACGCATCCTGAGCCACGCACACCTACTGCTGTCTAGCCATGCCCACGCCAAGTCGTGCGCAACACACGCCTTAGGAGCCTAGGCTATGTACCTCATATTTTGAGCACCTAAATCACCCTCCAAAATTTACCCTAGATTTTAAGTCTTTTCATTTAATTTGGATTTTATTTAACAAAAGGTGGTAAGAAATTTCTAATTTATAATTTATTAACTCTTTAATTTATTAACTCTTTAATTTATTTTAAATTGTTAATATTTTATACTAATTCAATTTTAGAAAATATATGTACATCTATTTGTTGATCAAGTTAAAATCATGCCACACACGAGAACTCGTGCCGTAAAAGAAGAAGTGTTGAAAAAATTCCACAGTGTGAGAGCTAAGGAAAGATACGATAAAACATGCAGAAATCAGTAGATGTTGCTTGCGAAAGGATTTACTTGGGAAGAAAGTTAATACACAAAATTCATGGAAAAAATCTGACAAAGTGCTGAAGCTCTAAACTAGGGATTATTTTGTGAAAAGCGACCGAGTACAGATGAGGAATTAGTTCTAGAATTTTATGCAAATTTTACCTCGGTTGAACTTAAAGAAATCTTTGTCTGAGGAATGAAGGTACCACTGAAGTCAAGCACCATTAATGAGTTCTTTGACTTACCTAATTTCGAAGAAGATGAATATCATACTTTGTTGAAGAACTTAGAGGCCGAGAAATTGCAAGAAATTCTTATAAAACTTATAGTTCCAGGTTCTGAATGGACGGTGTCAAAACATGGAATTCGTACATATTGCAGAGAAAATTTGACACTGATAGCAAAAGTGTGGTTCTACTTCATTTTATTCAATCTCATGCCTATTCAACAGGGAACTACTATATCATTAGAACGAATGGTGTTGATTTACTTAAATCTTGAAGGAAAAAACCATTGATGTGGGAAGAATCATCATCAGAGAAATTTGAAACTATGCCATAAGATGTTTTGTTCAAGCTTATTTCCCATTCACGATCATAGTGTTGTGCCTAAAAGCTGAAATTCTTGGGGACGTGAATAGAGCAGGATATAGCCAAGGAGAAATCACTGATTGGGGTCTATATCAAGTAGCAGGAAATTTTATCCTTCAACAGCAAGTTGAAGAACAAAAAGAAGATCCTGTGGAAATTGAATATGATCTTTCGATGACAGAACCAATTGGAATGCATGATGAGATAGAGTCTACTAAACGAACATCCGAGCCTGACAGATCCATACCGAGACCATCATTGCCTCCAACTGTTTTTATTAATAGGGACATTGTTCAATTTAAGTAGCGGGACCAAAAATCGAAAACTTCTTAATAGTTATTATTTCTTCTTATTTTATAAATTTAGTTATAATTTTCCTTGAAAATTTGAATTTATGTTAATTATGTTAAAGCTTTAGTAAAAATAAAATTTAATTATCTCAATGGTTATGATGTTAAGCTGAACCATAATAAGAATGCTACTCTTAATAAAATATGTGAAATCATGTCATAAATTTTTTAATTCCTTATAGAAGCTAGATATGCATGAAAGTTTTAGTCTCTAGAATTGACTTAATAATTTCTTAAGGCGAAATCCTATGAAGCATGAAATTTTGAAAATGATTTAGGCAACATTTGTTTGGACCATTTGAGCCTTCCAAGCTAACCCTGATAAAAGTTATCCCTTGAAGCCAACTTTGAGACTATATGACCTGATATTCTTTGTACCCTACATTTATAAGCCATCTTATCTCTTGTACTTATCTCTAAATTGTCCCAACTTCTAGACTCAGCCTATCAAGATTATGTTGTGAAAATAAGTTTGGGGGAGTTAAGAAGAAGTATCAAAATGCTCAACAAAAGTGTAGTACATATAAAAGTGATGCTCAAGAAAAAAATGAAAAATGAAAAAGAAAAAGAAAAATATAGAGCATATGTTCTCAAAAGAAAAAAAAAAGCATAAGCATGCAAAATTTGAAAAAAGTTGGTGAAATTGAAGGTCTACTACAAGCTGAGTCTAGGGTTTTAGCTTAAATTTATATATCTTTTCCTACCCCTAGCTTAGCCCCATTACAACCTATGCAAAAGACATATTTGATTCAAGATTTCAATGTTACCTACATTAGTGGAGAGAAATTGCTCTGTTCAACTTATGAAGACATAAATTAAACTTAATGATTGCAGTTTAGTCTTAACTAGGGAATAGAAAATTGAGTGATGAGATTCTGAAAAGTTTTTATTGAGACAAGCATGACAATAATTAAAGATAATTGAATTAAAAGTACTTGAGCTACATAATTTCTAAATTCTTGTTTTTATGCTTAATTATTTCAAATTCATTAGACAAGGCGAAATGATCAACTCTTCTGTAATTTGTGCATAACTCAGGACGAACAATGAATTAAGTTTGGGGGTGTGGAACGATGGAATATAGACTTTTTCATACCCTTTTTGAAATTTCATGCAAATTCTGAGTAATTAATATCGAAAAATAGATTTATTTATAAAATAATTAAGTTGTACTAAAATTTTCAACATATTGATTTTTAATTATTTTTATAAATATTAAGCATGAATTTGATATTTTTTGACAAATTTGCACAATTGGTGAAAATCGGCTTGGTAGACACTACTGATAGCTTAAACCGTTGAGAGAATTTTTACATCGAGTCAATGAAGAGCTAAGAAGAATATTTTTCAAGTCAAGGGTCGGTCCAATATGAAGCTAAACTATGCTTTATAATTATATTTTTAATTTAAACTAACTTGGATTAAAAATAAATTATAAAGGTTGAACTGAAGTGGCTCGATATGCATGCAACCGAGGGTCGAACCACCTCTAATTGGGCTAGCCATGTGCCGTCCAAGTGCTGACAAAATTCAGCTTATTATGTTGACCATTTCAACCTCGCTGTCCGTACGAATCATCAGGGCTAAGTATTACCACAACTCATCTTTTTTACAGGCTCCTTTAGGATCAAAGCTTTCGCTCATATGGCGTAGTATTTAGAGTTCACGTGCATTATTCGAATCTGGTTTGAAATAGAGGATTGGATCAAGGCATTCGATCCCGATTTGGAACGACTTTTGGCTTCCAGGAAACATGAGAGATAAGGTGGTTACGACACCAGTCCAAGGGTTGAATTTCATAAGAGATTTGATGTGAGAAGATTTCGGGAGTTGAAATTGCTCACTAGTCGAAAGTGTCTTTCCTTCTGATGAGGACCGTTAAATAAAAGGTATTCCTCTTCCAAATACTCCATTGCCTGATAAACTGGTTCGGTCTTATGAAATATCAGGGGTTTATTCGGTTAAAAGTGGATATAAATGCCTATTACCAAATTCTCATTTAAATGATGTGGAGCGAAAATTGTTTCAGCATTTTTGGTGCTTAAGCTGTTCGTCAAAGATCAAAATTTGCCTACGAAAATTTGCCATGAATTATATTCCAACTTTCCACAATTTACATTATAGGCATTTGTTAAATGATAATCAATGCCCACAATGTCAGAGCAGTAGTGAATCCAGTGTGCATGTGTTACGCGATTGTGAGTACGCTAAACAGGTGTGGCCTTCACTGGGTTTCCATTCGCCCCAATTAATAGTAAATTCAAATTTTATGGATTGGTTGCTTTGGATTTTTAGTAATTTGGGCACAGAAAAACAGGTAGCAGTAGCTATTACCATTTGGGCTATTTGGTTTTCCCGTAATAAACTATTACATGAGAAAAGGATTTTGAGGGTTATGGATACTGTTACCTTTATCAAGGGATTTGGGAAAGATTATCGAGACTCTACCATGGCTCTTCAACATCCTACACATCGAGCTTCTACGAAATGGAGCCCCCTACCCCAAGGATGGGTAAAGGTTAATGTCAACGCTGGCTACAAAGAATCATAGCAATTAGCTTCTTCTAAGTTTATAGCAAGGGATATGAATGGATAGGTTCTTGGATTAGGACACTGTATACATCACTTGGTGGGTTCGGTTGCGTTGGCCGAGTCTCTTACTTTGTTCCATTAGCTCGGATTTGCCTCTTAAGTGGGATTTTCTCAGATACTTGTGGAAAGTGACTCTAAAATGGCAATCGAGGGATTACGGAGAGGTGAGGACTGCTTTTGGGTAGAGTAAGTGTCGGTTGCGGTTCAGGCTTTTGTGGACTCTGATCGGCGTTTTAAGCAACCTCCATAACTTCTCTTTTTGGTACTGGTTTTTTGAGGGAATAGTCATCACTTTGCAAACCCCATTTGCCTCCTATTTGCTTCATCTGGATCTTAAACATCGAAGTGGCTAGAGGGATTTTTCATTGTATTGGGATTTCGTCTAATGGTATTATGAAAGTGGAAGGGTCTAGATTTACTTTCTTTTTCTTTTTCTGCTTTAATGGTTTTTTGTTTTTGCTTTATTGTTTTGCTTTTAATTTTAGTTGATTGTTTTTATGTTTGGGCTATTTGACCTAGTTTCCTTTTGTATTTTGGACATTCTAGCCCACTTCCTATCAATAATATGGTGATTTTTTATCAAAAAAAAAAAGAATCAATTTTTTCATGGCGTGTACAATCATCTTTTAACATATAAACATTCAATTATATATAAAAACAAAAGATTCACTCTTTCATATACTAAGGGATTTCACATGGAAAAGAAAATGTTCCATACTAATGGATTCATGTCCATAACCATGGGTTCCAATACAAAGAATCTTGTAGCACTTACTAATGAGGCCTTACCAACTAATATTACATAGAAGAAATCAATTATAAACATTAATACAATTATATTTGTTCTTCAAAGACAAACTTGGGATTTGCAATCCCAAGCCCAATCGTTCGGTCCCTATAATATATATGCAACAATCAAGACTCCGCTTGCAATCAAGATCACCAAATGATATATTAAATGATATGCTAGTTGTAGCTTAAGAAAGATGTAATTGAGATTAGAGCTCAACTCTCTTTCTTTTTTGCCTCAAAGAAAATAGAAAACAAACGTACATACATTTCGCAATATTCGACTAATCGAGATAAAACCCTAGATTATTGGGTCCAATTTCTAAAATGCATTCTTTTTTTTAAAATAATTAACACATTTAACACACATAAGATTTGAAAAAACAAGAAAAAAAACAATATCACCTAATTTAAAGTAATTTCTAAAATAAGGTGTCATTCCAAAACCTTATAAATAGGTGATAACAAAATTATTCCTATGAAACCAAAAACCAATCATGGGAGCCTCCAACATGAAAACAAGGTTAATTTGCTTGGCTCTAATTAACATTTTATCTTTATGTAATTTTCTTTTATACGATATTTTTATAACCTATCAATTCATCTAATGTTATAAAATATTTATGTCGATGTTATCATCCATAATGATATTTTAAATTTATTTAGATAAATTTCATAGTAATTAAATTTGTAAAAAATAATTTATTTTCAACTGAATATATGGTTTTAGATTATGTGTTTCAAAAGGGTAAATTCATATTTTGATTCATTTGTAAATTTAAAATTTACGTTCATTTGATTGATAAAATAAAATAAAATATTTTAAAAAGTACTCTTTGTTATGAATATCTTATTAAGTGGATGTCCATCAAGATCAAGATAAGTTTGGATGAACTTTAAATTCTAATAGTCATCAGAATTAGAGTTCTATTTCATTTATACTTTCTATGTCTATAAATATAGACTTTGGAGAAGTATTATAAGACACTTTTGTTGATCAATAAAATACGCTCTCTCTCTTGCTCTCTCATTCTCTTTGTTCTTTCCTCTTTGTCCTTTTATTTTATAACACGTTATCAGTAAGATTCTCTTTTAATTATTTTTTTTCTTTCAGTCGTGAATTGAGGTCGACGCACTATGAGTAATCATTAGAGCTTTTAACCACTCAGTGCTCATGATAATAGCCAGGGTGATAACGATGATGTTAAAAATCTTCAGGTATATTTCACTATGATTTATTTATTATATCACGTTTATTATAATTTGAGACTAATCATGAAAACAGGAATAAATAGATTCTGATTTGAAATTCACATATGTTTGTGATGGTGATTATGAAATAAATAATCTAGTGGGACATTTATAAGTTCATCCTACTAAATTTGTTGCATTCCCAAAAGTGAATGCAAACATAAATAAAATAAAAGATATAATCATGGGCCACTAAAAGTGGGAACATAGTGATGAATAAGAGAACAATGAGGGTTCTCAAGAAAATCTTCAAAGGGTAAAGATAAAAAAAATAACCACGTTTACTTTGCGCCGGAAAAGTTATTGGTCATTTCTCTTTTAAGGAAGTGATTAGTAAAGTGGAAGGGAGCTTATTAAATAAGCAAGAGGTCCCTAGTTCGTACTACTGGAGTTTAATTTGTTTACTTCTTATCTTTAAGGCTAAACGTAGAATGAAAAAGGTACGTTTTTATATATTAAATAGAATTGATATATGGTTTAAATATTTGAGATGATCTTTTCAAGCTTTAATTCTATGAGTTACATATTGTTTTAAGCATCTCATTGTTCATGAAAATGAATATTAACCGATTTATTTATATTGTTATAGTAAGTTTTATAATTAAATAATATATTTTATTAAAACATATCTAGTATGCAAATTTATGTTAACAAACCAATGAAGTTTATTGTTATTCAGATTTGATTTACTTCAAAGAATTGCTAAAGGTAGCAGTTCATACATTTGATATTAATTCCCTTTGTTAATTATTTAGAGAAATGACATGAACAATTGTAAAATGAAAAGTTTTATGAGCTTCAATGGTTGGATATTGAATTAAATTTCATGCATATTTATGATGATGGTTATGAAAGAGAAAATTGCTAGTTTTTCATCATGTCATATTTTTATGTTTGAGATGTGACTTTTATTGATATATTTAATATAGATTTGTTTCTATACATGACCTAGGCAATTATTCTTGGTGGATAAATTCATTATGAAAAAAGGCTCTAAAAGTTTTTTGAATTGATCTCATAGCTCCTTATGGCTATACAAAACGAGTTATTCGTTCCACCAGTTTTGCTCCATTCCCTAAAGTGAATGTAGCAATCCATAACAATTATGAAGATTTTGGATATGTGAAGATTTTGGCATATTCCCCGAAGCAAATATTGCATATAATTATTTGGAAATTATATTATATGACTTAGTGTCATTATAAACTTCACATTGATTTAGACATTTCAGTAGTAAATGTCACAATGGTACTTGTATGTGGATACAAAGTGAAAGGAATGATGGTAAAATTATCAATTTGTTACGATTTAGTTTTACTGGTACAGATATATTTACTACTTGGCATGACCAGTTAGACCATCTTGGATCATATATGATATGAAAATTAATTGAGAATCATATGGACATTCATTAAAGAACTAGAAGATTCTTTAAATTTAAAGAATTCTCACTTGTTGGTTGTTCTCAATGAAAATTGGTTGTTAAAAACTCACTAGCTAAAGTTGAGATCTAATGTCTTGCATTTCTGAAATGAATATGGGCCCGTTAATCCACCATGTTAATGGTTTTGATATTATATGATTTTGGTAGATGCATCTACAAAATAAACACATATATGTTATCAACTTGTAACCTGCGTTTGCAAGATTGTTTGAAAAATTAATTTCAGATAATGCAATTAAGACAATTCATCTTGCTAATATTGATGAGTTTATATCTCAGTCTTTTATTGATTTAGTTTGAAAAACTTTGGTAAAATTTTGTTATTTATGCGTATAATGGTTTAGAGAAATTATTGATTGAACGTCTCTGATTATTACTTATGAGAACTGAACTTTCTCTTTCAACACGGGATTATGTTGATTTACGTGTTGTACGCATCAAGCCAATAAATTTTAAATACTCCCCATTGTAATTGATTTTGGGTCAAAAGCTAAATATTTCTCATCTTTGAATTTTTGTATGTGCGTATATGTTCCAATTGCTCTACCACAAGGCACAAAGATGAGTGAATCTTCAAAGAAAGTTGAAAATTATTTATGGGCCTCCTTTTATTATGATATATTAAATGTATTGGAGATACAATTATGACATGATTGTGATTACTATTTTGATTTGATAGTTTTCTCGACATTAGGGGGAGAGAACTAATAACTTGTAATGAGTTAAGGGGAGAGTAATTTGAACCAGAAGTTCAACAAGGATAACTCATTAAAGTTCCAAATATGAAAACTTTTATAAAAGGAAAAATTTTAGATGGTCATATAGTGAAGGCGGGTGCTCCAGAAGAGACCCAAGACATAACTAATAAGTAAAACTTCAGAAGAGATTCAAGTACCTGAAACTGAAGATTAAAATACTGAAAATAAGAGATCTCGATAAGTTATGTCAATTTGAGAAAATGTCGAACCAATAATAAAAGTGGTTGACAATGGTTTTGCATACAATATTATTGTGGAAATAATGAAATAAAAGGAGGATATTGAATAAATCTCTTGGGAAATAGAGATATGGAATAAATTGGACAAAATAGAAAGGCGCAACTCAAATACAATTAAATTTGTGGAGTTTTTGGACCAGCAGTCCAAATATCAAAAGGTATAAAGCCAGTGAGGGTACAAATGAAATAGTTTTGCAAAGGCGGAATAAAAATATGAAGTTTTTCGCTAAGTCCTGGCATTGATTATGAGAAGATATAATATTCTTTTGTGGTGGATACAATAACCCTTAGATATATTATTAAACTGATAGTTCTTACTTGCGTCTCATGGTTGTTGTTACAACTTTTTGTGAATCATTATATAATAAAGTTTATATTAAAATCCTTGAAGAATTTGGAATGCCAAACAAATATTGAAATATTAGGAAATTGTTCATTTATATGAATTGAAATAATTAAACATGTGGTAAATTTGACTTAGTCAATAGTAGTTGAAGGAGGATTATAAAATGATCCAAAATACCTATTTAGGTTTTTATAGAAGAATCATGATTAAAGTTTGTTGAAACTCTTGAAGAGATCAAAATATATTTCCCCCAAATTTTCCCTCTCATGACTTTCAAAACAATGTTGATATAAATGCTTAGTAGATACATTCAAATAGTCATTTGAAAGACTAGTATTCAAGATTGAATACGTAGAATATGAGATATTATGTGATGTTTTTATGAGTGGGAGTAAATACGCATTGTACTCTTTTTCCCTTAACTGAGTTTTTGTCCCATTGGGTTTTTTTGGTAAGATTTTTAATGAGGCAACATGTTATGCGTATTATAGATCTGTGTACTCTTTATCCTGCACTAGGAAATTTTTTTCCCGCAAGGTTTTTATCTTAGTGAAGGTTTTAACGAGGCACATTATCTATCAATGGAGATCCAAGGGGAGTGTTATGAATATCTTATTAAGTGGATGTCCATCAAGATCAAGATAAGTTTGGATGAACTTTAAATTCTAGTAGTCATCAGAATTAGAGTTCTATTTCATTTATACTTCCTATGTCTATAAATATAGACCTTGGAGAAGCATTGTAAGACACTTCTGTTGATCAATAAAATACGCTCTCTCTCGTGCTCTCTCATTCTCTTTGTTCTTTACTCTTTGTCCTTTTATTTTAGAACACTCTCACTATAATAAAAAAAAGGTGATTTAGTGACAAAAGTCTTTACCTACTGCTTAAATTTGTCGGTATAATCGCTGTAAACCAACGGGTTTTGTTTCGTTAGTAAATTTATTGTATTTACCAACGGACCAAATCTCGCCCATATAGATTACAATTTAGAAAACGCAATACAAGTATGCAAACATTTGTGTGAATTATTTGTTTATGAAACCTTTGCATGAAAGACCCTTTTTCTGCGAAGCCTGATTGTATGAGAATCTATGATCCTTGTTATGTGCGAACCTATATTGATTTGAGAACTTGTAATTTGTGCAAACTCATACTGAAAGTGTCACACGACCTGATGTTGTATTCTTTAACGCTAATTTATGTTATTTGATGTGTGAGAACCATTCATTTGTTTTCTTGTAATGTCGCATGTTTACCTTTCATATATGAAATATTCCCATTTCAGTGTTTTAACTTTACACAATAATTGTTGTTAATAAGTGGTATGTTGGAGGATAGGTTAGGAGTCAACGAAAAGTCACTTTGATGGCTAATGTAGCTCGTCAGATTTTGGTCGAACCTTTTCGATCGAGTTTAAGGTGTTACAAGTTCCCTTGGTATTGACACAAGGGAGAATGAGGTCCCAAAATCAAGCTAGAAGCACCTCTAATGTGACACCCCAAACCCGATCTAAACGGATCGGCCTGAATTCGAAGAGTTATATTAGCCACCGAAGTGACTCTCTAGCTAACGACCACCCGACGCACAACCCAACCTTATAACACCTCATTTATGACTAATTAACTATCATTTATTAATGTGAAACCAATTTGTGAACCATTTTTAAACTCTTTCCAAGTATTTAACCTAAGAGTATTTTAATCATTCTACCACCTAAGGTTAAACTATCCCGATTTTATTTCTAACTAGTTACCAACCTTCTTTTAGTCAAATTATGCAAGCCCTAAAAATTTTAGCTTCAAGTTTTATTATTAGGGACTAAATCGTAACTTTTACAAAATTTTAGTACATCTTTCAAATTAAAAATTAAGAGTCTTTCTACCAAATATTAACAGTTATAAGTCTAAATCTAAAATTTTACCAAGTTTCCCTATCATTAAAGGCTTCAATTAATCTAATCAAATTTTAGGACTAAATTATAAATTAAGCAAATTAGAATACTAGATTACAAAAACAAAAAATAAACCCCCAAAAACCCACACGCCTATGTGAAAAGACACACACCCGTGTGCAAGCCACTGCACCTATTTTGTCAAAAATTCATTTTAATTACCTGATTTTACATATTTTACTTACTCATTAAATTTGAAATTGCTACAATTAATCACCATAAGCATTCACACATATCAAATTTAATTTATTTACAACAAATATACAATAATTAATCAAAATTTAACGCCTAATTACACGCTTAGCAAACATCAATTAATTCACACAAGCTACATACCTTAGTCGCAAGCAATCTACTCCTTAGTAAGCTTCAATTAAATATTGTTAGTATAAAATACATGCCTCATGCACCGTGTTATCAACCATCGTACGAACTCTCATCAACATACCATAAATCAAACATTAATTAGACATAAAATCATGTATTAAAACAACTATAAAATCACCAAAATTGAAGTCCAAAATTTAATGTCCAATGTCCATTACAAGTAAAATAACACTAGTCCCAAAAGCATCACAATGCCCCTATATAGTCTCTAAAGTAAATTTCTTAAGCCACTACTGAGCCTTATTCTTGGATCTCCCTTGCACTCGCTTCTCATTTCCTTACACCTGAAAATTCTATGCACGATATGTAAGGATGTGATCTTAAAAAGCTCAGAGAAAGAAAGTAAAAACATCAAGTAATTTGTACCCAATCATGCATAAATCAAAGCAATTAAGTATTAAATTTTCAGTCACAACATGTTAACATTTTACCATAACCTTACATGCTATTTCAAGAATGAAGAATAAATTTTTCCATTGCATGTACAATCATCTTTTAACATATAAACATTCAATTATATTGGCATAATACATCCATGGTAATAAGTAAATGTGTGATCATACATTGGATAAACAGATCTCTGAACACCTACAAATAAAATACAGTCCTCCGAATTGAGCGGGTCAAAGCCACACGCTCCCTTATAAGGCCTCAAATAACCCGATGAGTGGAGACTTAAGCTCAACACTCCCTTATCTACTCCAAACAAATCAGTCCACCATGAGTCATATGCTCACAATATCACAAATAATGGTGAGTACTCACAAATCCTATGGCATGCCAACTATATCCAATGGCTTCACCGTGCAATGTTGGCACTATAGTCATACATACAAGGCATTAATTATCCTATTTAAACACTTAGTTTAGGATGTTAAAATGCAAGTAAAAGCTTGTTGCTAAGCAATTTTAACATAAAAAAATAAGCATAAAAAATATTATTTTCCCAGTATTCATATACCAATTATAACCCCTTTATCAAATGTTCAATAATTAGCAACTCATGCTCCAAATATCAATTTATTCCATACAATTTAATCAAACTAAAAGCATAATACACAACTTACCAAATCAATTGCCATTTTGCTCTTTTATAAAATAAAACCTATTTTTGCAAATCCAACCATCCAACATGCAATTAATTCATTAATAACACTAATTAAACCTTTAATTTAACACATAATCAATCCAATTTACCAAATTGCCCTTAATATCACTTACCTCCACACTTAGCTCAAATAAGCAAGTTTAAACTTCAATTATGATTTGCACGTTCCTCCTCTTGATGTGGAGCGATGTTGCACAACTAAGCCGAAATATGGAATTCCTCAACTAAGCTCCCTTTTCAGCACCTCAAACCACTTCTAATCTTCATTCCTTCAATTGAACTCAAGTAATTGATTTAGAAGTTTGCACCAAAATGCTTGAAAAAATTCAGATGACTTTTTCCCCAACTTTGAAAATTATTTTAAGAGATTTAAGAGAGAATTTTGGTACAGAAAATGTTTAGATCTATTCTATGATATTTGGTTTATGAAAACAAGCAAAAAAATGAGAGAAAAAGCTCTCAATTCGGGTGAAAAATGAGTGAAAAGTGAGGTAGCTACAGAGTTTTTTAAACTGAAAACCCCTACCTGATTTTCAAATTTTGAGGAATTTTCCATCAGGCAACTCCCCATTTTCCCTTATTTTACAATTTGCTCCTTCCCCTTCAAAATTATGAAAATATGGTTTATTTGCTATAAAACCTCTTACACATTTCCCTTATTTTTCAAATTAGTCTCATTTAATTAATATTTTGAATCACCCAATTAAATCCCCATTTTAAATTATTTTTAAATTTAACTTTAACCTAAAATATTTATTTTTACCCATAAATTATTTGAAACCATTAAATTAAATTTTCTAAAAATATTTTTATTTTCTGTGTAATAGCCCGGTTTTTAGTGGTGTCAAAAATATTGATTTTGGGATCACAACTCCGACGATTCGAGTCGTAAATTTATTTATTTTTAATGTTTATGATGTCATTAGCATCTTATTAAATTTTGGTTAAGAAATTTTACCGTCTAGATAATTAATTTAGTAGAAAGGACTAAATCGTAAAAGTTGCAAAAGTGGCAAAATTTTTATAATGAGTGATTAAATTAAACAAGTCAATATTAATTTTACATGGAATTTTTTAATTGAGGAATTTTAATTATTGAAGTAAAAGTTAGTATAAGTGGTTTGGTTCAAAAGTTAAGTGGTTTTAGAAAATAAGGTATCGGGACCTCGTTTCTAAGTTTAAGAGCCGTAAATATTTTTATTAAATGTTTACATAGTCTTATTTAAATGTGAATTGAAGTTTGGTTGGGTAATTTTGATAATTAATTGCTTAATTAAGGAAAAAGGAGTAAATTATAAAAGAGGTAAAAGTTAATTGCTATAGATTAAAAATAGTAAAGGGACCAAAATGGTAATTAAACCATGGTCAAAAAGTCCAAGCGGTGATGACATGATTACCATCCATTAACTTTTGGGTTACTTATTCTTTTAGTCCTAATTAGTTTAGGACTAAATTGGAAACAAGTTTTTTTTAATTTAAATTTAATATAATTGAAGGACCCATTTATGAAATTGGACCTCTTTAAATGGCCTAATAATAGAAATGATGTGAAACTCTTTAGATTTTGGGTAAATTGCAATTAAATCCTAATAAAATGAGGAGTTACTAATTAGTTTACTTCTAGTATGATCGGGAATGGTGGTTTTGAGCCCACAAATTTGATTTTTTAGACCGTAAATATTAATAGGTCATTAGTATGATATTAAATTTTGGTTACGAAATTTTGTTGATTAAATAGTTAATTAAATAAAAGGGATTAAATCATAAAAGATGCAAAACTTAAATCCTATTAATTGAAAGGTAAGTCAAGGTACTTAAATGGTAATATAACCATTAGTAAATTGAGTGAACAAATTTGGTTCGAATTTTGGTTAAAATTAGGTGTGAACAAAGGGTAATTTTGTAATTTCATGAGAAACCCAATTTAATTAAAAATCAAAAGATTAAAAATTCATTTTCTCTTCTTTCTTCTTCCTCTCCAAGACGAAACCTTAAAAAAAACCATGGGAAACCATTCGGCCAAACTTTGAGCTTCAATTTGGTGAGTGAAATATCGTCGTTTTTAGTGATTTTTATGTTTTTGAGTCCGTATTAGCTTAGTCTAACTAACCAAAAAATGACCAATTTGTAATTCTGTCAAATGTTATAAATCTTGCCATTGATGAATGAGTTGTTTCTTAAAGTTTTATTGAAGTTTATTAAGCTTGGTTGATAAATAAGATTATTTTATAAAGTAATTTTTAAGTTAAAAGACTAAAATGTTAAAGTGTTAAAATTGCAAGGACTTGAGGTGAAATAATTACAAAGGTGGACAATTGGTAGGCACTTAACTGTTCGAAAAACTGAAAAGTTAAAATAAAATGGTTAATTTGCAAGTTTTGAGCTAAAGGACTAAATTGAATAAAAGTGAAAAGTTAAGGGAAATTTTGTAAAAATACCAAAAAGGCTTATTTACATAAAATGATTAAAAATTCATGTTGATTTAAATAATTAAATGAAATTATTCTAATAGATCAAGATCATGCTACCGATCGTGAAAAAGGGAAAATTACGGATTAGTCACTAGAGTTCACTTTAACTACAATTTCGTCTGGTAAGTTCGTACAATAAAATAATTGATTTAGTTTCTGTTTGGGAATTATTGAAATAATTTAAGTATGTTGTATTTAAATTTGTTTGCTTAGTAAATATTAAATTGTGGAATTTAATCAAATTGAAATGAAATTATATTGAGGGGCATGATTGTAAGTGAAGAAATGATATAGTTGAATTCAGGTGACAACGAAACGCTTAAATGATTATGTGTTGTATTAGCTATTATTCATGTTACAAATGAATTAATTCAATTCATAAATGACAATTAGTAAATTGAACTAAATGATATTTTTAGTTAAATCGATATTATGTCTGCTAAATAAGAATTATATTGATGTTCGCTCGAAATGGTATATTGTGATGAAAGTTAATTGAAATGGACATGGTATATGACACATATGAACTTCGTGGATAATTTGGGACACAAAGGACATGTATTCGGGAGCTAGTCATGAATGTCTTGCTGACGGGTAGTCCTTGTACTTAAGCCGCTACTACAAATTAATCTTATAAGTTCGTTTGTTAAATTTCATATTTGAACTGCTAATTATTGCTTAATGTGGAAGTTCTCGAACCACTTGACGTATAAATGGAAGACTCATGTCTCGAGATGAGCATGAGATTATATTAAAGGAAGACTCGTGTCTCGAGATGAGCATGATATTATATTAAAGCAAGACTCGTGACTCGGGATGAGAATGAGATTATATTCAAAGGAAGACTTATGACTCGGTAGAGCATAAGATTGTTTAAAAGGAATATCTACGACTCGGTTGTTAAATGTCGTTGCAAGGCTTAATACTGTGTTGTGATACAATGATTGCGAACTTACTAAGCTTAGAAAGCTTACCTGTTTATTATTGTTATTTTGTAGATTTCGTTTTGATGGTTGAAGATCGGATTACCTCGAAGAAAATCACACTATCTCAGCAGCTCGTTGGGTAGTATTTACAGCACTTGGTTATATGGCATGTACTAGGATGATGTTATCTTTTGTTTACTCAATTAAGATTGTGATGATTTTGTTATGTCTTTAATGAAATATTGAACTTACTAATGTATGCTTGTTCAAGATGGAAAATAGACTTAGAAGTACAATGTAATGACTTGGAATCTATGAATTATGTATTGGTCTAATGCGTTTTTGAGTTAGGCATGGTAAGTGTTGATAAACTTGTTTTTTAACAAGATTCATGAGATTCTGCATACTTGTTTCGGTAGAACTCATGCATGTACCGGTAGAGTACAATGTAGGAGAGAGCTTCCCATCGCTATCTCTTTTTCAAAACTACCCAGGAAAAGGATTGAAAAAGAGATTGAAAAAGAGAAGAAAGTGAAACATAATTGAGAAGAAGTCTCCCTAGGAAGTCATTTCCTAACTATTTATAGTCCTTACCGCACAATCTTCAACCGTTTAGAAACCATCTATAAACAATCATTGTGTCTCCCACTAAAAAACTAGCTAGTTGAATCCAACCGAACCAACATTAGATTCAACCAAGTCCTAAATCAGTTACTTTCTTCTCCTGATTTTCCAATAGAGGCCATCAACTTATGGCTTCTTTCAATTTAACCCCTTAATTATTTCTTAATTTACTGACTTAGTGAAAACCAAGTGTGACAACATAAATTTTTTATAATTAATAAAAATTAAATTTGTGAATTAGCATTAAATATGTTGTGTAAATATAATATAATAAATATAATTAAAATATAATATAATATGATATAAACAAATAATGCAAACATAATATTATATGAAGTATAATGGAAATTAATATAATATAAATTATATTTTGAAAGGAATATAATATAAAATTATGAGCTTACAAAAATTTGAATTATTATATTATAATCAATATATGTGGAACATAATGTAAATACGTATATTATCAAATCTCACCAAAGCTATATACTTATTTATAGAATTATTATATATTTATACGAATTTATTTGTTAATAGTTGGCTTTTTGTATATATTGATATATTTATTTATTTAACATTTTATCTTTATGTAATTATTTTTATACGATATTTTTATAACCTATCAATTCATCTAATGTTATAAAATATTTATGTCGATGTTATCAACCATAATGATATTTTAAATTTATTTAGATAAATTTCATAGTAATTAAATTTGTAAAAAATAATTTATTTTCAACTGAATATATGGTTATAGATTATGTGTTTCAAAAGGGTAAATTCATATTTTGATTCATTTGTAAATTTAAAATTTACGTTCATTTGATTGATAAAATAAAATAAAATATTTTAAAAAGTACTCTCTGTTATTAATATCTTATTCAGTAGATGTCCATCAAGATCAAGATAAGTTTGGATGAACTTTAAATTCTAATAGTCATCAGAATTAGAGTTCTATTTCATTTATACTTTCTATGTCTATAAATATAGACTTTGGAGAAGTATTATAAGATACTTCTGTTGATCAATAAAATACGCTCTCTCTCTTGCTCTCTCATTCTCTTTGTTCTTTACTCTCTGTCCTTTTATTTTATAACACGTTATCAGTACGATTCTCTTTTAATTATTTTTTTTTCTTTCAGTCGTCAATTGAGGTCGACGCACTATGAGTAATCATTAGAGCTTTTAACCACTCAGTGCTCATGATTATAGCCAGGGTGCTAATGATGATGTTAAAAATCTTCAGGTATATTTCACTATGATTTATTTATTATATCACGTTTATTATAATTTGAGACTAATCATGAAAACAATAATAAATAGATTCTGATTTGAAATTCACATATGTTTGTGATAGTGATTATGGAATAAATAATCTAGTGGGACATTTATAAGTTCATCCTACTAAATTTGTTGCATTCCCAGAAGTGAATGCAAACATAAAAAAAATAAAAGATATAATCATGGGCCACTAAAAGTGGGAACATAGTGATGAATAAGAGAACAATGAGGGTTCTCAAGAAACTCTTCAAAATGAAAAGATAAAAAAAATAAGCACGTTTACTTTGCGCCAAATAAGTTATTGGTCATTTCTCTTTTAAGGAAGTGATTAGTAAAGTGGAAGGGAGCTTATTAAATAAGCAAGAGGTCCCTAGTTCGTACTACTAGAGTTTAATTTGTTTACTTCTTATCTTTAAGACTAAACGTAGAATGGAAAAGGTACGTTTTTATATATTAAATCTAATTGATATATGGTTTAAATATTTGAGATGATCTTTTCAAGCTTTAATTCTATGAGTTACATATTGTTTTAAGCATCTCATTGTTCATGTAAATGAATATTAACTGATTTATTTATATTGTTATAGTAATTTTTATAATTAAATAATATATTTTATTAAAACATATCTAGTATGCAAATTTATGTTAACAAACCAATGAAGTTTATTGTTATTCAGATTTGATTTACTTCAAAGAATTGCTAAAGGTAGCAGTTCATACATTTGATATTAATTCCCTTTGTTAATGATTTAGAGAAATGACATGAACAATTGTAAATGAAAAGTTTTATGAGCTTCAATGGTTGGATATTGAATTAAATTTCATGCATATTTATGATGATGGTTATGAAAGAGAAAATTGCTAGTTTTTCATCATGTCATATTTTTATGTTTGAGATGTGACTTTTATTGATATATTTAATATAGATTTGTTTCTATACATGACCTAGGCAATTATTCTTGGTGGATAAATTCATTAAGCAAAAAGGCTCTAAAAGTTTTTTGAATTGATCTCATAGCTCCTTATGGCTATACAAAACGATTTATTCGTTCCACCAGTTTTGCTCCATTACCTGAAGTGAATGTAGCAATCCATAACAATTATGAAGATTTTGGATATGTGAAGATTTTGGCATATTCCTCGAAGCAAATATTACATATAATTATTTGGAAATTATATTATATGACTTAGTGCTATTATAAACTTCACATTGATTTAGACATTTCAGTAGTAAATGTCACAATCGTACTTGTATGTGGATACAAAGTGAAAGGAATGATGGTAAAATTATCAATTTGATACGATTTAGTTTTACTGGTACAGATATATTTACTACTTTGCATGACTAGTTAGACCATCTTGGATCATATATGATACGAAAATTAATTGAGAATTCATATGGACATTCATTAAAGAACTAGAAGATTCTTTAAATTTAAAGAATTCTCATTTGTTGGTTGTTCTCAATGAAAATTGGTTGTTAAAAACTCACTAGCTAAAGTTGAGATCTAATGTCTTGCATTTCTAAAATGAATATGGGCCCGTTAATCCACCATGTTAATGGTTTTGATATTATATGATTTTGGTAGATGCATCTACAAAATAAACACATATATGTTATCAACTTGTAACCTGCGTTTGCAAGATTGTTTGAATAATTAATTTCAGAAAATGCAATTAAGACAATTTATCTTGCTAATATTGATGAGTTTATATCTCAGTCTTTTATTGATTGAGTTTGAAAACCTTTGGTAAAAGTTTGTTATTTATGCGTATAATGGTTTAGAGAAATTATTGATTAAACGTCTCTGATTATTACTTATGAGAACTGAACTTTCTCTTTCAACATGGGATTATGTTGATTTACGTGTTGTACGCATCAAGCCAATAAATTTTAAATACTCCCCATTGCCATTGATTTTGGGTCAAAAGCTAAATATTTCTCATCTTTGAATTTTTGTATGTGCATATATGTTCCAATTGCTCCACCACAAAGCACAAAGATGAGTGAATCTTCAAAGAAAGTTGGAAATTATTTATGGGCCTCCTTTTATTATGATATATTAAATGTATTGGAGATACAATTATGACATGATTGTGATTACTATTTTGATTTGATAGTTTTCTCGACATTAGGGGAGAGAATTAATAACTTGTAATGAGTTAAGGGGAGAGTAATTTGAACCAGAAGTTCAACAAGGATAACTTATTAAAATTCCAAATATGAAAATTTTTATAAAAGGAAAAATTTTAGATGGTCATATAGTGAAGGCGGGTGCTCCAGAAGAGACCCAAGACATAACTAATAAGTAAAACTTCAGAAGAGATTCAAGTACCTGAAACTGAAGATTAAAATACTAAAAATAAGAGATCTCGATAAGTTATGTCAATTTGAGAAAATGTCGAACCAATAATAAAAGTGGTCGACAATGGTTTTGCATGCAATATTATTGTGGAAATGATGAAATAAAAGGAGAATATTGAATAAATCTCTTGGGAAATAGAGATATGAAATAAATTGGCCAAAATAAAAAGACGCAACTCAAATACAATTAAATTTACGGAGTTTTTGGACCATTAGTCCAAATATCTAAAGGTATAAAGCCAGTGAGGGTACAAATGAAATAGTTTTGCAAAGGCGAAATAAAAATATGAAGTTTTTCGCTAAGTCCTAGCATTGATTATGAGAAGATATAATATTCTTTTGTGGTGGATGCAATAACCTTTAGATATATTACTAAACTGACAGTTCTTACTTGCGTCTCATGGTTGTTGTTACAACTTTTTGTGAATCATTATATAATAAAGTTTATATTAAAATCCTTGAAGAATTTGGAATGCCAAACGAATATTGAAATATTGGGAAATTATTCATTTATATGAATTGAAATAATTAAACATGTGGTAAATTTGACTTAGTCAATAGTAGTTGAAGGAGGATTATAAAATGATCCAAAATACATATTTAGGTTTTTATAGAAGAATCGTGATTAAAGTTTGTTGAAACTCTTGAAGAGATCAAAATATATTTCCCCCAAATTTTCCCTCTCATGACTTTCAAAACAATGTTGATATAAATGCTTAGTAGATACATTCAAATAGTCACTTGAAAGACTAGTATTCAAGATTGAATACGTAGAATATGAGATATTATGTGATGTTTTTATGAGGGGGAGTAAATACGTATTGTACTCTTTTTCCCTTAACTGAGTTTTTGTCGCATTGGGTTTTTTTGGTAAGATTTTTAATGAGGCAACATGTTATGCGTATTATAGATATGTGTACTCTTTATCCTTCACTAGGAAATTTTTTTTCCACAGGGTTTTTATCTTAGTGAAGGTTTTAACGAGGCACATTATCTAGCAATGGAGATCCAAGGGGAGTGTTATGAATATCTTATTAAGTGGATGTCCATCAAGATCAAGATAAGTTTGGATGAACTTTAAATTCTAGTAGTCATCAGAATTAGAGTTCTATTTCATTTATACTTTTTATGTCTATAAATATAGACCTTGGAGAAGCATTGTAAGAAACTTTTGTTGATCAAGAAAATACGCTCTCTCTCTTGCTCTCTCATTCTCTTTGTTCTTTACTCTTTGTCCTTTTATTTTATAACACTCTCACTATAATAAAAAAAGGCCATTTAGTGACAAAAGTCTTTACTTGCTGCTTAAATTTGTTGGTATAATCGCTGTATACCAACTGGTTTTGTTTCGTTAATAATTTTATTGTATTTACCAACGGACCAAATCTCGCCCATATAGATTACAATTTAGAAAACGCAATACAAGTATGGAAACAATTGTGTGAATTCTTTGTTTACGAAACCTTTGCATGAAAGACCCTTTTTCTGCGAAGCCTGATTGTATGCGAATCTATGATCCTTGTTACGTGCGAACCTATATTGATTTGAGAACTTGTAATTTGTGCGAACTCATACTGAAAGTGTTACACGACCTGATGTTGTATTCTTTTATGCTAATTTATGTTATTTGATGTGTGAGAACCATTCATTTGTTTTCTTGTAATGTCGCATGTTTACCTTTCGTATATGAAATATTCCCATTTCAGTGTTTTAACTTTACATAATAATTGTTGTTAATAAATGGTGTGTTGGAGGATAGGTTAGGAGTCAACGAAAAGTCACTTTGATGGCTAATGTTGCTCGTCAGATTTTGGTCGAACCTTTTCAGTCGAGTTTAAGGTGTTACAAGTTCCCTTGGTATTGAAACAAGGGAGAATGAGGTCCCAAAATCAAGCCAGAAACACCTCTAATGTGACACCCCAAACCCGATCTGGATGGATCAGCCTGAATTTGAAGCGTTATATTAGACACCAAAGTGACTCTCTAGCTAACGACCACCCGACGCACAACCCAACCTTATAACACCTCATTTATGACTAATTAACTATCATTTATTAATGTGAAAGCAATTTGTGAACCATTTTTAAACTCTTTCTAAGTATTTAACCTAAGAGTATTTTAATCATTCTACCACCCAAGGTTAAACTATCCCGATTTTATTTCTAAGTAGTTACCAACCTTCTTTTAGTCAAATTATGCAAGCCGTAAAAATTTTAGCTTCATTCGAGTTCATTTACTATGTTTAATTTAAGTTTTATTATTAGGGACTAAATCGTAACTTTTACAAACTTTTCGTACATCTTTCAAATTAAAAATTAAGAGTCTTTCTACCAAATATTAACAATTACAAGTCTAAATCTAAAATTTTACCAAGTTTCCCTATCATTAAAGGCTTCAATTAATCTAATCAAATTTTAGGACTAAATTATAAATTAAGCAAATTAGAATACTAGATTACAAAAACAAAAAATAAACCCCCAAAAACCCACACGCCTATGTGAAAAGACACACACCCGTGTGCAAACCACTACACCTATTTTGTCAAAAATTCATTTTAATTACCTGATTTTACATATTTTACTTACTCATTAAATTTTAAATTGCTACAATTATTCACCATAAGCATTCACACATATCAAATTTAATTTATTTACAACAAATATACAATAATTAATCAAAATTTAAAACCCAATTACATGCTTAGCAAACATCAATTAATTCACACAAGCTACATACCTTAGTCACAAGCAATCTACTCCTTAGTAAGCTTCAATTAAATATTGTTAGTATAAAATACATGCCTCATGCACCGTGTTATCAACCATCGTACGAACTCTCATCAACATACCATAAATCAAACATCAATTAGACATAAAATCATGTATTAAAACAACTATAAAATCACAAAAATTGAAGTCCAAAATTTAATGTCCAATGTCCATTACAAGTAAAATAACACTAGTCCCAAAAGCATCACAATGCCCCTATATAGTCTCTAAAGTAAATTTCTTAATCCACTATTGAGCCTTATTCTTGGATCGCCCTTGCACTCGCTTCTCATTTCCTTACACCTGAAAATTCTACGCATGAAATGTAAGGATGTGATCTTAAAAAGCTCAGTTAATGAATGTAAAAACATCAAGTAATTTGTACCCAATCATGCATAAATCAAAGCAATTAAGTATTAAATTTTCAGTCACAACATGTTAACATTTTACCATAACCTTACATGCTATTTCAAGAATTAAGAATAAATTTTTCCATTGCATGTACAATCATCTAAGAAGCAATAATAAGCCTTACTAGCTAACCTATCCAGCATTTGGTCAATGAAAAGTTGTGGGAAATGATCCTTTTTTGTGGCTGCATTCAGTCGATGATAATCCATACATACTAGCCAAACAGTCGCAATGCGAGTAGGGATAAACTCGTTCTTGTCACCTAATTAGTGTTAAAAATGGGATAACTGATGCTCACGTCTAGCCACTTGATAATTTCCTTCTTCACTACTTCTTTCATCTTTTTATTAAGTCTTCGTTGTTACTCAATTGATTACTTCCCTTCGTCTTTCAACCTTATCTTATGCATGCAAAAAGAGGGACTAATGCCTCTGATATCTGCACTACTCTAGGCTGTGGCTTTTTCGCGCTGTTTCAAAATCGTGATGAGCTTATCTTCCTACTTTGCGACGAGGGATGTGTTGACAATAACTAGTAATGTATCATTGTCACCAAGAAAGACATACTTTAAATGCGTGGGCAACGGCTGCAACTCTAAGGTAGGAGCTCACTCAATAGATGGTTTAAACACCGGGATTATCCTCTTCAACAAATCCAAAGATTCCAATTTCCAATTCTCTCTCAGCTCACAATTATTAATCTCATCTTTGTTGATACATTCAGCTAGGATTTCATTTGTGGATGTCATCGCATCCTCATCTGACACTGCTGAAATTCTTGTATTGAATTCTTCCATAATGATTTCGTCCAACACATCAATGTGATGACAATGCTCTTTAGTTCTGGACGGGGATACCTCAAACACACTGAAGGTTACATGCTCATCGTTACATCGCATGATAAGTTCTCCTTTGAACACATCGATAAGTGTGTGTCCCGTTGCTAGAAATGGTCGCCCCAAAATAATGGGCACCTCTTTATCTGCTTCGCAGTCTAGGATTATGAAATCGGCAGGCAACACGAGCTTATCAAGTTGGACAAGGACATCTTTAATTTGGCCTTCAGGTTGTGCTAAGAATCTGTCCGCAAGTTGTAATGTCACCGCAGTGGGCTTTATTGATCCTATCCCTAACTTTTTGAGAGTAGAAAAATGCATAAGGTTAATACGTCACAAAAAGCTTTACCTAGATAATGATTCCCAATGGAGAATGGGATTGTGAAGTTGTCAGGGTCTTTCATCTTGGTTGGCAACTTATTTGTAAGCACAGTATTGCACCTCTCTGTGAGCGCAATTGTCTCGATTTCAAACAATTTTATCCTGATTGGGATATAGCCAAGGAGAAATTTTATCTTGGGGACGTGAATAGAGCAGGATATAGCCAAGGAGAAATCACTGATTGGGATCTATATCGAGTAGCAGGAAATTTTATCCTTCAACAGTAAGTTGAAGAACAAGAACAAGATCCTATGGAAATTGAATATGATCTTTCGATGACAGAACCAATTGGAATGCATGATGAGATAGAGTCTACTAAACGAACATCCGAGCCTGACAGATCCATACCGAGACCATCATTGCCTCCAACTGAACTTCGAAATGAGCTGTCAAAGATGATGGATTGCATGCAACACATGCAATGGAAGCAACAATGGTATTAGAGATACATGAAGATACGAGATGATGCATTTAAAAGTGCATTTGAAAAAGTGTTTCATGACCCATTTGTCTTTGTGCCTTAATTTCTAGATTATATATTTGAACCATGGACTCTAATGGCGAAGAAGGAGCAAGGCGACTCGAGCAACAATAGGGACTACCACGTAAAAGGAGAGTCAAAGTCTAAGGGATCTGAACATAAATAAAAGGGGGGACTAGTCTTTTCTTTAATTTTTGTTATTTTAATTTTCAGTCTTTAATTCTTGACTGAATTTAGGATTAGGTCACTAGGTTAGTTTTAATTCTTGGATAATAAATTAAGAGGTTGAAGACAATAATTGAGCAACTTAGAAAAATAAAAGTGTGGTAATAAATATGTACATGTCTAGGATTGGACATTGAAGAGTCTGGTACTTAAGCAGTCAAATTGACTCACCTCCTCTTCTTTGATCGTACCTGGTGTGCAATATTTATTCACTTTTATTTTTACATTCTCTATTGTTTTTAACAATAGGGACATTGTTCAATTTAAGTAGGGGGACCAAAAATCGAAAACTTCTTAATAGTTATTATTTCTTCTTATTTTATGAATTTAGTTATAATTTTCCTCGAAAATTTGAATTTATGTTAATTATGTTAAAGCTTTAGTAAAAATAAAATTTAATTATCTCAATGGTTATGATGTTAAGCTGAACCATAATAAGAATGCTACTCTTAATAAAATATGTGAAATCATGTCATAAATTTTTTAATTCCTTATAGAAGCTTGATATGCATGAAAGTTTTAGTCTCTTGAATTGACTTAATAATTTCTTGAGGCGAAATCCTATGAAGCATGAAATTTTAAAAATGATTTAGGAAACATTTGTTTGGACCATTTGAGCCTTCCAAGCTAACCCTGATAAATGTTATCCCTTGAAGCCAACTTTGAGACTATATGACCTGATTTTCTTTGTACCCTACATTTATAAGCCATCTTATCTCTCGTACTTATCTCTAAATTGTCCCAACTTCTAGACTCAGCCTATCAAGATTATGTTGTGAAACTAAGTTTGGGGGAGTTAAGAAGAAGTATCAAAATGCTCAACAAAAGTGTAGTACATATAAAAGTGATGCTCAAGAAAAAAAAGAAAAATGAAAAAGAAAAAGGAAAATATAGAGCATATGTTCTCAAAAGAAAAAAAAAGAAAAAAAAAAGCATAAGCATGTAAATTTTGAAAAAAGTTGGTAAAATTGAAGGTCTACTGCAAGCTGAGTCTAGGGTTTTAGCTTAAATTTATATATCTTTTCCTACCCCTAGCTTAGCCCCATTACAACCTATGCAAATGACATATTTGATTCAAGATTTTAATTCTACCTACAATAGTGGAGAGAAATTGCTCTGTTCAACTTATGAAGACATAAATTAAACTTAATGATTGCAGTTTTGTCTTAACTAGGGAATAGAAAATTGAGTGATGAGATTTTGAAAAGTTTTTATTGAGACAAGCATGACAATAATTAAAGATAATTGAATCAAAAGTACTTGAGCTACATAATTTCTAAATTCTTGTTTTTATGCTTAATTATTTCAAATTCATAAGACGAGGAGAAATGATCAACTCTTTTGTAATTTGTGCATAACTCAAGACGAACAATGAATTAAGTTTGAGGGTGTGGAATGATGGAATATAGACTTTTTCATACCCTTTTTGACTTTATTTCATGTAAATTCTGAGTAATTAATTTCAAAAAATAGATTTATTTATAAAATAATTAAGTTGTGCTAAAATTTCCAACATATTGATTTTTAATTATTTTTATAAATATTAAGCATGAATTTGATATTTTTTGACAGATTTGCACAATTGGTGAAAATCGGCTTGGTAGAAACTACTGATAGCTTAAACCGTTGAGAGAATTTTTACATCGAGTCAATGAAGAGCTAAGAAGAATATTTTTCAAGTCAAGGGTCAGTCCAATATGAAGCTAAACTATGCTTTATAATTATATTTTTAATTTAAATTAACTTGGATTAAAAATAAATTATAAAGGTTGAACTGAAGTGGCTCGATGTGCATGCAACCGAGGGTCGAACCACCTTTAATTGGGCTAGCCATGTGCCATCCAAGTGCTGACAAAATTCAGCTGATTTTGTTGACCATTTCAACCTCGCTGTCCGTACGAATCATCAGAGCTAAGTATTACCACAACTCATCTTTTTTACAGGCTCATTTAGGATCAAAGCTTTCGCTCATATGGCGTGGTATTTAGAGTTTACGTGCTTTATTGGAATCTAGTTTGAAATGGAGGATTGGATTGAGGCATTCGATCTTGATTTGGAGCGACTTTTGGCTTCCGGGCAACATGAGAGATAAGGTGGTTACAGCACCAATCCAAGGGTTGAATTTCATAAGAGATTTGATGCGAGAAGATTCCGGGAGTTGAAATTGCTCACTAGTCGAAAGTGTCTTTCCTATTGATGAGGCCCGTTTAATAAAAGGTATTCCTCTTCCAAATACTACATTACCTAATAAACTGGTTTGGTCTTATGAAAAATCGGGGGTTTATTCAGTTAAAAGTGGATATAAATGCCTATTACCAAATTCTCATTTGAATGATGTGGAGTGAAAATTGTTTCAGCAGTTTTGGTGCTTAAGCTGTTCGTCAAAGATCAAAATTTGCCTATGGAAATTTCCGATGAATTATATTCCAACTTTCCTCAATTTACATTATAGGCATTTGTTAAATGATAATCAATGCCTACAATGTCAGAGCAGTAGTGAATCCGGTGTGCATGTGTTACGCGATTGTGAGTATGCTAAACAGGTGTGGTCTTCACTAGGTTTCCATTGGCCCCAATTAATAGTAAATTCAAATTTCATGGATTGGTTGCTTTGGATTTTTAGTAATTTGGGCACAGAAAAACAGGTACCAGTAGCTATTACCATTTGGGCTATTTGGTTTTCCCGCAATAAACTATTACATGAGAAAAGGATTTTGAGGGTTATGGATACTGTTGCCTTTATCAAGGGATTTGGGAAAGATTATCGAGACTCTACCATGGCTCTTCAACATCCTACACCTCAAGCTTCTACGAAATGGAGCCCGCTACCCCAAGGATGGGTAAAGGTTAATGTCAACGCTGGCTACAATGAATCACAGCAATTAGCTTCTTCTAGGTTTATAGCAAGGGATATGAATGGACAGGTTCTTGGATTAGGACACTGTATACATCACTTGGTGGGTTCGGTTGCGTTGGCCAAGTCTCTTGCTTTGTTCCATTAACTCGGATTTGCCTCTGAAATGGGTTTTTCTCAGATACTTGAGGAAAGTGTCTCTAAACTAGCCATTAATCATGTTCTTAAAGAAGATAACTCAAAATCTAGAGCAATAACTTGGGACATTCGAAGTTGGACGAGCAGGTTTCGACGTTGCAATTTCACCTTTGTGACACGAACGGTTAATTTAGTAGCACATGCACTGGCAACCGAGGGATTACGGAGAGGTGAGGATTGCTTTTGGGTAGAGTAAGTGTCGGTTGCGGTTCAGGCTTTTGTGGACTCTGATCGGCATTTTAAGCAACCTCCATAACTTCTCTTTTTGGTACTAGTTTTTTGAGGGAATAGTCATCACTTTGCAAAACCCATTTGCCTCCTATTTGCTTCAACTGGATCTTAGACATCGAAGTGGCTGGAGGGATTTTTCACTTTATTGGGATTTCGTCTGATGGTATTATGAAAGTGGAAGGGTCTAGATTTACTTTCTTTTTCTTTTTCTGCTTTAATGGTTTTTTGTTTTTGCTTTATTGTTTTGCTTTTAATTTTAGTTTATTGTTTTTATGTTTGGGCTATTTGACCTAGTTTCCTTTTGTATTTTGGACATTCTAGCCCACTTCCTATCAATAATATGGTGATTTTTTATCTTAAAAAGAAAGAATCAATTTTTTCATGGCGTGTACAATCATCTTTTAACATATAAACATTCAATTATATATAAAAACAAAAGATTCACTCTTTCATATACTAAGGGATTTCACATGGAAAAGAAAATGTTCCATACTAATGGATTCATGTCTATAACCATGGATTCCAATACAAGGAATCTTGTAGCACTTACTAATAAGGCCTTACCAACTAATATTACATAGAAGAAATCAATTATAAACATTAATACAATTACATTTGTTATTCAAAGACAAACTTGGGATTTGCAATCCCAAGCCCGACCGTTCAGTCCCTATAATATATATGCAACAATCAAAACTCCGCTTGCAATCGAGATCACCAAATGATATATTAAATGATATGCTAGTTGTAGCTTAAGAAAGATATTGTGTAATTGAGATTAGATCTCAACTCTCTTTCTTTTTTGCCCCAAAGAAAATAGAAAACAAACGTACATACATTTCGCAATATTCGACTAATCGAGATAAAACCCTAGATTATTGGGTCCAATTTCTAAAATGCATTCTTTTTTTAAAAATAATTAACACATTTAACACACGTAAGATTTGAAAAAACAAGAAAAACAAGAAAAAAAAAACAATATCACCTAATTTAAAGTAATTTCTAAAATAAGGTGTCATTCCAAAACCTTATAAATAGGTGATATCAAAATTATTCCTATGAAACCAAAAACCAATCATGGGAGCCTCCAACATGAAAACAAGGTTAATTTGCTTGGCTCTAATTAGCATAATGATGATGGCAGAAGTGATCCAAATCAATGCGGCTGTGAAAGTTCGTCACCCAGAGATCTCTGGTCTTATTTCTTATCGTCGTCTTCTCCATGAAACTGTTAATAGCTGGCAACGTGGTTGCTCAAGACACACAATGTGTCGAAATTAAAAATTATTTACGTTATATGACAATATTTTTCTCATATCAAAATAAAATTCTCTGCATAATAATGCAACAAGATTAATACTATTTGTCTCTTTCTTGTACTTAACTTGTTTCAGCTTAATCAAGATTTATGATTTGGTTTTACATTGTTGAGAGGCCAAAGAGTTTGAGTTTCTGCTCAATCCTAGATTTAATAATTTTGATACAATTATGATGTGTAAATATAATATAATAAATATAATTAAAATATAATATAATATGATATAAGCAAATAATGCAAACATAATATTATATGAAGTATAATGGAAATTAATATAATATAAATTATATTTTGAAAGGAATATAATATAAAATTATGAGCTTACAAAAATTTGAATTATTATATTATAATCATTATATGTGAAACATAATGTAAATACGTATATTATCAAATCTCACCAATGCTATATATTTATTTTGAGAATTATTATATATTTATACAAATTTATTTGTTAATAGTTGGCTTTTTGTATATATTGATATATTTATTTATTTAACATTTTATCTTTATGTAATTATTTTTTATACGATATTTTTATAACCAATCAATTCATCTAATGTTATAAAATATTTATGTCGATGTTATCATGTAATGATATTTTAAATTTATTTAGATAAATTTCATAGTAATTAAATTAGTAAAAAATAATTTATTTTCAACTGAATATATGGTTATAGATTATGTGTTTCAAAAGGGTAAATTCATATTTTTATTCATTTGTAAATTTAAAATTTACGTTCATTTGATTGATAAAATAAAATAAAATATTTTAAAAAGTACTTTCGATTATGAATATCTTATTAAGTGAATGTCCATCAAGATAAAGATAAGTTTGGATGAACTTTAAATTCTCATAGTCATCAGAATTAGAGTTCTATTTCATTTATACTTTGTATGTCTATAAATATAGACCTTGGAGAAGTATTATCAGACACTTCTATTGATCAATAAAATACGCTCTCTCTTTTGCTCTCTCATTCTCTTTGTTCTTTACTCTCTGTCATTTTATTTTATAACACGTTATCAGTACGATTCTCTTTTAATTATTTTTTTTTCTTTCAGTCGTCAATTGAGGTCGACGCACTATGAGTAATCATTAGAGCTTTTAACCACTTAGTGCTCATGATAATAGCCAGGGTGATAACGATGATGTTAAAAATCTTCAGATATATTTCACTATGATTTATTTATTATATCACGTTTATTATAATTTGAGACTAATCATGAAAACAGGAATAAATAGATTCTGATTTGAAATTCACGTATGTTTGTGATGGTGATTATGGAATAAATAATCTAGTGGGACATTTATAAGTTCGTCCTACTAAATTTGTTGCATTCCCAGAAGTGAATGCAAACATAAAAAAAATAAAAGATATAATCATGGGTCACTAAAAGTGGGAACATAGTGATGAATAAGAGAACAATGAGGGTTCTCAAGAAACTCTTCAAAGGGCAAAGATAACTTATGTTATCAATGTGATATGGAAGGTTTTAACCACATATGTAGTGTATGCCCAAATATTTTGTTTGGGTTAATATTCTTTGAGGAAGGATATGAGAATGTAGTAATGAATTCTATCATTACAAATAGAAAATATTTATTTTATTTGGTATTGAAACAAACCAATATTATTCCAATATTTGGTAGTACAAAATTGGTCAAAAGCTCCAAAAGCTAATATATTAATATCTTGTGATGGTTAATCCATTAGTTTTAAAAGATATTCATGATGGATCTCATATTAAAATGGGGGAAAAATTATATTTCATATGAATCAAAAGAGGATTAGGTTATTGATTTATATTGAATTGATTGTGATTATTTTTGTGATATTCTTTTATCATTATCCTCATTAAGGGGTTGAAGTCAAAATATTTGACTGTGAAATATCTACTTAAATTTTGGAAGGAAAATTTTGAGCAATAGAATATGGTAATTCTATCTAAAGCTCGTTATGGTTGGATGCACTTGAAGTTGCAAGTTTTTTAAACTATGAGTATAACTTTACAGTATTCAAAATAAGTTCTCAATTAAAAGTACGCGAAAAAATATTACTGATGAGAACCTTACAGGAGAAAACTTATTTAGTTTTTTATGATTCGAATATGCTCTTATAGTAGCAATATCATGAAAAAAATTTACTTATGGTTGAACAAAAGTTTTTAATCACGAAACCTAACCATTCCCTGAAGAGAACGTAACATTATGTGATAAATTCGAAGGACATAATCTTTGACATGGTTGTAGTAAATTGGACTATAATAATAGTCATGGGGGATGGTCGTGATAATTTTCTCACCACCAAAAGTGGAAAAATGAAGAAAGTAAGAAAGACCAAAAATTTCCAAGAACTCTTTAAGAAGAGTGACAATTTATGCATGAAAAGTTATTGGTTATGTACTTGTTGTACACTTGGAAAATAAGAACCACCTTCAAAGTTTACTATTAATAAATTTTTATTGGATTGAAAATCTACTACTGGAAATAAGCACGTTTACTTTGTGGCTGAAATGTTATTGGTCATTTCTCTTTTAAGGAAGTGATTAGTAAAGTGGAAGGGAGCTTATTAAATAAGCAAGAGGTCCTTACTTCGTACTACTAGAGTTTAATTTGTTTACTTCTTATCTTTAAGACTAAACGTAGAATGAATAAGGTACGTTTTTATATATTAAATCGAATTGATATATGGTTTAAATATTTGAGATGATCTTTTCAAGTTTTAATTCTATGGGTTACATATTGTTTTAAGCATCTCATTGTTCATGAAAATGAATATTAACTGATTTATTTATATTGTTATAGTAAGTTTTATAATTAAATAATATGTTTTACTAAAACATATCTAGTATGCAAATTTATGTTAACAAACCAATGAAGTTTATGGTTATTCAGATTTGATTTACTTCAAAGAATTGCTAAAGGTAGCAGTTCATACATTTGATATTAATTCTCTTTGTTAATTATTTAGAGAAATGACATGAACAATTGTAAATGAAAAGTTTTATGAGCTTCAATGGTTGGATATTGAATTAAATTTCATGCATATTTATGATGATGGTTATGAAAGAGAAAATTGCTAGTTTTTCATCATGTCATATTTTTATGTTTGAGATGTGACTTTTATTGATATATTTAATACAGATTTGTTTCTATACATGACCTAGGCAATTATTCTTGGTGGATAAATTGATTATGCAAAAAGGCTCTAAACGTTTTTTGAATTGATCTCATAGCTCCTTATGGCTATACAAAACGAGTTATTCGTTCCACCAGTTTTGCTCCATTCCCTGAAGTGAAAGTAGCAATCCATAACAATTATGAAGATTTTGGCATATTCCCCGAAGCAAATATTGCATATAATTATTTGGAAATTATATTATATGACTTAGTGTCATTATAAACTTCACATTGATTTAGACATTTCAGTCGTAAATGTCACAATGGTACTTGTATGTGGATACAAAGTGAAAGGAATGATGGTAAAATTATCAATTTGTTACGATTTAGTTTTACTGGTACAGATATATTTACTACTTTGCATGACTAGTTAGACCATCTTGGATCATATATGATATGAAAATTATTTGAGAATTCATATGGACATTCATTAAAGAACTAGAAGATTCTTTAAATTTAAAGAATTCTCACTTGTTGGTTGTTCTCAATGAAAATTGGTTGTTAAAAACTCACTAGCTAAATTTGAGATCTAATGTCTTGCATTTCTGAAATGAATATGGGCCCGTTAATCCACCATGTTAATGATTTTGATATTATATGATTTTGGTAGATGCATCTACAAAATAAACACATATGTGTTATCAACTTTCAACCTATAGTTTGCAAGATTGTTTGAATAATTAATTTCAGATAATGCAATTAAGACAATTAACCTTGCATATTGATGAGTTTATATCTCAGTCTTTTATTGATTGAGTTTGAAAAACTTTGGTAAAAGTTTGTTATTTATGCGTATAATGGTTTAGAGAAATTATTGATTGAACGTCTCTAATTATTACTTATGAGAACTGAACTTTCTCTTTCAACATGAGATTATGTTGATTTACGTGTTGTACGCATCAAGCCAATAAATTTTAAATACTCCTCATTGCAATTGATTTTGGGACAAAAGCTAAATATTTCTCATCTTTGAATTTTTGTATGTACATATATGTTCCAATTGCTCCACCACAAAGCACAAAGATAAGTGAATCTTCAAAGAAAGTTGGAAATTATTTATTGGCCTCCTTTTATTATGATATATTAAATGTATTGGAGATACAATTATGACATGATTGTGATTACTATTTTGATTTGATAGTTTTCTCGACATTAGGGAGAGAGAACTAATAACTTGTAATGAGTTAAGGGGAGAGTAATTTGAACTAGAAGTTCAACAAGGATAACTCATTAAAGTTCCAAATTTGAAAATTTTCATAAAAGGAATAATTTTAGATGGTCATATAGTGAAGGAGGGTGCTCCAGAAGAGACCCAAGACATAACTAATAAGTAAAACTTCAGAAGAGATTCAAGTACCTGAAACTGAAGATTAAAATACTGAAAATAAGAGATCTCGATAAGTTATGTCAATTTGAGAAAATGTTGAACCAATAATAAAAGTGGTCGATAATGATTTTGCATGTAATATTATTGTGGAAATAATGAAATAAAAGGAGGATATTGAATAAATCTCTTGGGAAATAGAGATATGGAATAAATTGGCCAAAATAAAAAAAAGTAAATCAAATACAATTAAATTTGTGGAGTTTTTGGACCAGCAGTCCAAATATATAAAGGTATAAAGCCAGTGAGGGTACAAATGAAATAGTTTTGCAAAGGCGGAATAAAAATATGAAATTTTTCGCTAAGTCTTGGCATTGATTATGAGAAGATATAATATTCTTTTGTGGTGGATGCTATAACCTTTAGATATATTATTAAACTGATAGTTCTTACTTGCGTCTCATGGTTGTTGTTACAACTTTTTGTGAATCATTATATAATAATGTTTATATTAAATCCTTGAAGAATTTGGAATGCCAGAAGAATATTTAAATATTGGGAAATTGTTCATTTATATGAATTGAAATAATTGAACATGTGGTAAATTTAACTTAGTCAATAGTAGTTGAAGGAGGATTTTAAAATGATCCAAAATACCTATTTAGGTTTTTATAGAAGAATCGTGATTAAAGTTTGTTGAAACTCTTAAAGAGATCAAAATATATTTCCCCAAAATTTTCCCTCTCATGACTTTCAAAACAATGTTGATATAAATGCTTAGTAGATACATTCAAATAGTGATTTGAAAGACTAGTATTCAAGATTGAATACGTAGAATATGAGATATTATGTGATGTTTTTTATGAGGGGGAGTAAATACGCGTTGTACTCTTTTTCCCTTAACTGAGTTTTTGTCCCATTGGGTTTTTTTGGTAAGATTTTTAATGAGGCAACATGTTATGCGTATTATAGATATGTGTATTCTTTATCCTTCACTAGGAAATTTTTTTCCCACAGGGTTTTTATCTTAGTGAAGGTTTTAACGAGGCACATTATCTATCAATGGACATCTAAGGGGGAGTGTTATGAATATCTTATTAAGTGGATGTCCATCAAGATCAAGATAAGTTTGGATGAACTTTAAATTCTAGTAGTCATCAGAATTAGAGTTCTATTTAATTTATACTTTCTATGTCTATAAATATAGACCTTGGAGAAGCATTGTAAGACACTTCTGTTGATCAATAAAATACGCTCTCTCTCTTGCTCTCTCATTCTCTTTGTTCTTTACTCTTTGTCCTTTTACTTTATAACACTATCACTATAATAAAAAAATGCCATTTAGTGACAAAAGTCTTTATCTACTGCTTAAATTTGTCGGTATAATCGTTGTATACCAACGGATTTTGTTTCGTTAGTAATTTTATTGTATTTACCAATGGACCAAATCTTGCCCATATAGATTACAATTTAGAAAACGCAATACAAGTATGCAAACATTTGTGTGAATTCTTTGTTTACGAAACCTTTGCATGAAAGACCCTTTTTCTTCGAAGCGTGATTGTATGCAAATCTATGATCCTTGTTACGTGCGAACCTATATTGATTTGAGAACTTGTAATTTGTGCGAACTCATACTGAAAGTGTTACGTGACCTGATGTTGTATTCTTTTACGCTAATTTATGTTATTTGATGTGTAAGAACCATTCATTTGTTTTCTTGTAATGTCGCATGTTTAACTTTCGTATATGAAATATTCCAATTTTAGTGTTTTAACTTTACACAATAATTGTTGTTAATAAATGGTGTGTTGGAGGATAGGTTAGGAGTCAACGAAAAGTCACTTCGATGGCTAATGTTGCTCGTCAGATTTTGGTCGAACCTTTTAAGTCGAGTTTAGGGTGTTACAAGTTCCCTTGGTATTGACACACGGGAGAATGAGGTCCCAAAATCAAGCCAGAAACACCTCTAATGTGACACCTCAAACCCGATCTGGATGGATCGGCCTGAATTCGAAGCGTTATATTAGCCACCGAAGTGACTCTCTAGCTAACGACCACCCGACGCACAACCCAACCTTATAACACCTCATTTATGACTAATTAACTATCATTTATTAATGTGAAAGCAATTTGTGAACCATTTTAAAACTCTTTCTAAGTATTTAACCTAAGAGTATTTTAATCATTCTACCACCTAAGGTTAAACTATCCCGATTTTATTTCTAAGTAGTTACAAACCTTCTTTTAGTCAAATTATGCTAGCCCTAAAAATTTTAGCTTCATTCGAGTTCATTTACTATGTTTAATTTAAGTTTTATTATTAGGGACTAAATCGTAACTTTTTCAAACTTTGAGTACATCTTTCAAATTAAAAATTAAGAGTCTTTCTACCAAATATTAACAATTACAAGTCTAAATCTAAAATTTTACCAAGTTTCCCTATCATTAAAGGCTTCAATTAATCTAATCAAATTTTAGGACTAAATTATAAATTAAGCAAATTAGAATACTAGATTACAAAAACAAAAAATAAACCCCCAAAAACCCACACGCTTATGTGAAAAGACACACACTCGTGTGCAAACCACTGCACCTATTTTTCCAAAAATTCATTTTAATTACCTGATTTTACATATTTTACTTACTCATTAAATTTAAAATTGCTACAATTAATCACCATAAGCATTCACACATATCAAATTTAATTTATTTACAACAAATATACAATAATTAATCAAAATTATACGCCCAATTACACGCTTAGCAAACATCAATTAATTCACACAAGCTACATACCTTAGTCACAAGCAATCTACTCCTTAGTAAGCTTCAATTAAATATTGTTAGTATAAAATACATGCCTCATGCACCGTGTTATCAACCATTGTACGAACTCTCATCAACATACCATAAATCAAACATCCATTAGACATAAAATCATGTATTAAAACAACTATAAAATCACAAAAATTGAAGTCCAAAATTTAATGTCCAATGTCCATTACAAGTAAAATAACACTAGTCCCAAAAGCATCACAATGCCCCTATATAGTCTCTAAAGTAAATTTCTTAAGCCACTACTAAGCTTTATTCTTGGATCGCCCTTGCACTTGCTTCTCATTTCCTTACACCTGAAAATTCTATGCACGAAATGTAAGGATGTGAACTTAAAAAGCTCAGTGAATGAAAGTAAAAACATCAAGTAATTTGTACCCAATCATGCATAAATCAAAGAAATTAAGGATTAAATTTTCAGTCACAGCATGTTAACATTTTACCATAACCTTACATGCTATTTCAAGAATTAAGAATAAATTTTTCCATTGCATGTGCAATCATCTTTTAACATATAAACATTCAATTATATTGGCATAATACATCCATGGTAATAAGTAAACGTGTGATCATACATTGGATAAACAGATCTCCAAACACCCACAAATAAAATATAGTCCTCCGAATTGAGCGGGTCAAAGCCACACGCTCCCTTATAAGGCCTCAAATAACTCGATGAGTGGAGACTTAAGCTCAACACTCCCTTATCTACTCCAAACAAATCAATCCACCATGAGCCATATGCTCACAATATGACAAATAATGGTGAGTATTCACAAATCCTATGGCATGCCAACTATATCCAATGGCTCCACCATGCAATGTTGGCACTATAGTCATACATACAAGGCATTAATTGTCCTATTTAATCACTTAGTTTAGGATGTTAAAATGCAAGTAAAAGCTTGTTGCTAAGCAATTTCAACATAAAAAAATAAGCATAAAAAATATCATTTTCCCAATATTTATATACCAATTATAACCCCTTTATCAAATGTTCAATAATCAGCAACTCATGCTCCAAATATCAATTTATTCCATACAATTTAATCACACTAAAAGCATAATACACAACTTACCAAACCAATTGCCATTTTGCTCTTTTATAAAATAAAACCTATTTTTGCAAATCCAACCATCCAGCATGCAATTAATTCATTAATAACACTAATTAATCCTTTAATTTAACACATAATCAAGCCAATTTACCAAATTGCCCTTAATATCACTTACCTCCACACTTAGCTCAAATAAGCAAGTTTAAACTTCAATTATGATTTGCACGTTCCTCCTCTTGATGTGGAGCGATGTTGCACAACTAAGCCGAAATATGGAATTCCTCAACTAAACTCCCTTTTCAGCACCTCAAACCACTTCTAATCTTCATTCCTTCAATTGAACTCAAGTAATTGATTTAGAAGTTTGAACCAAAATGCTTGAAAAAATTCGGATGACTTTTTCCCCAACTTTGAAAATTATTTTGAGAGATTTAAGAGAGAATTTTGGTAGAGAAAATGTTTAGATCTATTCTATGATATTTGGTTTATGAAAACAAGTAAAAAAAATGAGAGAAAAAGCTCTCAATTCGGGTGAAAAATGAGTGAAAAGTGAGGTAGTTGCAGAGTTTTTAAAACTGAAAACCCCCACCTGATTTTCAAATTTTGAGGAATTTTCCATCAAGCAACTCCCCATTTTCCCTTATTTTTTACAATTTGCTCCTTCCCCTTCAAAATTCCAAAAATATGGTTTATTCGCTATAAAACCTCTTATATATTTCCTTTATTTTTCAAATTAGTCTAATTTAATTAATATTTTGAATCACCCAATTAAATCCCAATTTTAAATTATTTTTAAATTTAAATTTAACCTAAAATATTTATTTTTACCCATAAATTATTTAAAACCATAAAATTAAATTTTCTAAAAATATTTTTATTCTCTATGTAATAACCCGGTTTTTAGTGGTGTCGAAAATATTGATTTTGGGATCAAAACTCCTAAGATTCGAGTTGTAAATTTATTTATTGTTAATGTTTATGATGTCATTAGCATCGTATTAAATTTTGGTTAAGAAATTTTACTGTCTAGATAATTAATTTAGTAGAAAGGACTAAATCGTAAAAGTTGCAAAAGCGGAATTCCTTTAGCTAAGGGTATTAGGTGCTAATTACAAGATAAACTAGGGTCCTTAAAGGGTAATAAGTGTAATAGCCTATTTTTTAGTGGTGTCAGAATAGTGATTTTGGGACCACAAACCCGACAGAAAATTTTTTATAATGAGTGATTAAATTAAATAAGTCAATATTAATTTTACATGGAATTTTTTAATTGAGGAATTTTAATTATTGAATTAAAAGTTAGTATAAGTGGTTTGGTTCAAAAGTCAAGTGGTTTTAGAAAATGAAGTATCGGGACCTCATTTCTGAGATTAAGAGCCGTAAATATTTTTATTAAATGTTTACATAGTCTTATTATATGTGAATTAAAGTTTGGTTGGGTAATTTTGATAATTAATTGCTTAACTAAGGAAAAAGGAGTAAATTATAAAATAGATAAAAGTTAATTGCTATAGATTAAAAATAGTAAAGGGACCAAAATGGTAATTAAACCATGGTCAAAAAGTCCAAGCGGTGATGACATGATTACCATCCATTAACTTTTGGGTTACTTATTCTTTTAGTCCTAATTAGTTTAGGACTAAATTGAAAATAAGTTTTTAATTTAAATTTAATATAATTGAAGGACCCATTTATGAAATTGGACCTCTTTAAATGGCCTAATAATAGAAATGATGTGAAACTCTTTAGATTTTGGGTAAATTGCAATTAAATCCTAATAAAATGAGGAGATACTAATTAGTTTATTTCTAGTATGATCGGGAATGGTGGTTTTGAGGCTAAAATTTTGATATTTTAGACTGTAAATAATAATTATTTAATATTTATAGCTCATTAGTATGATATTAAATTTTGGTTACGAAATTTTGTTGATTAGATAGTTAATTAAATAAAAGGGATTAAATCATAAAAGATGCAAAACTTAAATTCTATTAATTGAAAGGTAAGTCAAGGTACTTAAATGGTAATATAACCATTAGTAACTTGAGTGGACAAATTTGGTTCGAATTTTGGTTAAAATTAGGTGTGAACAAAGGGTAATTTTGTAATTTCATGAGAAAACCCAATTTAATTAAAAATCAAAAGATAAAAATTCATTTTCTCTTCTTTCTTCTTCCACTCCAAGATGAAACCTTAAAAAAACCATGGGAAACCATTCGGCCAAACTTTGAGCTTCAATTTGGTGAGTGAAATCTCGTTCGTTTTTAGTGATTTTTATGTTTTTGAGTCCGTGTTAGCTTAGTCTAACAAACCAAATGACCAATTTGTGATCCTGTCAAATGTTATAAATCTTGCCATTGATGAATGAGTTGTTTCTTAAAGTTTTATTGAAGTTTATTAAGCTTGGTTGATAAATAAGATTATTTTGTAAAGTAATTTTTATGTTAAAAGACTAAAATGTTAAAGTGTTAAAATTGTAAGGACTTGAGGTGAAATAATTACAAAGGTGGACTGTTGGTAGGCACTTAACTGTTCAAAAAACTGAAAAGTTAAAATAAAATTGTTAATTTGCAAGTTTTGAGCTAAAGGACTAAATTGAATAAAAGTGAAAAGTTAAGGGAAATTTTGTAAAAATACCAAAAAGGCTTATTTACATAAAATGATTAAAAATTCATGTTGATTTAAATAATTAAATGAAATTATTCTAATAGATCAAGATCATGCTACCGATCGTGAAAAAGGGAAAATTACGGATTAGTCACTAGAGTTCACTTTAACTACAATTTTGTCTAGTAAGTTCGTACAATAAAATAATTGATTTAGTTTCTGTTTTTGAATTATTGAAATAATTTAAGTATGTTGTATTTAAATTTGTTTGCTTAGTAAATATTAAATTGTGGAATTTAATCAAATTGAAATGAAATTATTTTGAGGGGCATGATTGTAAGTGAAGAAATGATATAGTCGAATTCAGGTGACAATGAAACGCTTAAATGATTATGTGTTGTATTAGATATTATTCATGTTACAAATGAATTAATTCAATTGATAAATGAAAATTAGTAAATCGAACTAAACAATATTTTTAGTTAAATCGATATTATGTCTGCTAAATAAGAATTATATTGATGTTTGCTCGAAATGGTATATTGTGATGAAAGTTAATTGCAATGGACATGGTATATGACACATATGAACTTCGTGAATAATTTGGGACACAAAGGACATGTATTAGGGGCTATATAGTTTCGGGAGCTAGTCGTGAATGTCTTGCTGACGGGTAGTCCTTGTACTTAAGCCGCTACTACAAATTAATCTTGTAAGTTTGTTTGTTAAATTTCATATTTGAACTGCTAATTATTGCTTAATGCGGAAGTTCTCGAATCACTTGACGTATAAATGGAAGACTCATGTCTCGAGATGAGCATGAGATTATATTAAAGGAAGACTTGTGTCTCGAGATGAGCATGATATTATATTAAAGGAAGACTCGTGACTCGAAATGAGCATGAAATTATATTAAAGGAGGACTTGTGACTCGAAATGAGCATGAGATTATATTAAAGAAAGACTCGTGTCTCGGGGTAAGCATGAGATTATATTAAAGGAATACTCATGTCTTGGGGTAAGCATGAGATTATATTAAAGGAAGACTCGTGACTCAGGATGAGCATGAGATTATATTTAAAGGAAGATTTATGACTCGGTAGAGCATAAAATTGTTTAAAAGGAATATCTATGAGTCGGTTGTTAAATGTCGTTACAAGGCTTAATACTGTGTTATGATACAATGATTGCGAACTTACTAAGCTTAGAAAGCTTACCTATTTATTATTGTTATTTTGTAGATTTCGTTTTGATGGTTGAAGATCGGATTACCTCGAAGAAAATCACACTATCTCGGGAGCTCGTTCGGTAGTGTTTACATCACTTGGTTATATGTCATGTACTAGGATGATGTTATCTTTTGTTTACTCGTTCAAGATTGTGATGATCTTGTTATGTCTTTAATGAAATATTGAACTTAGTAATGTATGCTTGTTCAAGACGGAAAATAGACTTAAAAGTACATTGTAATGACTTGGAAACTATGAATTATGTATTGGTCTATTGCGTTTTGGATTTAGGCATGGTAAGTATTGATAAACTTGTTTTTTGACAAGATTCATGAGATTCTGCATACTTGTTTCGGTAGAACTCATGCATGTACCGATAGAAGTACAAGGTAGGAGAGAGGTTGTTCACTAGCTTGAGTTGTATCGGTAGTCCCATAGTAGGTTTCAGTAGTTCTGCTCATAGAAGTATCAGTTGTTTGTATACTTGTATCGGTAAAAGTTGCAGTGTAAAATTTCTTAGCTCTCTAGAGTTTTTAGTATCTGTAGAAGCATGACATGTTCCGATAGAAGTCACACTTGTATCGGTAGTACTGTCTCAAGTATCGGAAGAAGTCTGCACTATTTTTGAACTGTTTACTGACTTAATAACTACCGATACTTGTCCAACAAGTACCGATAAAAGTATCCAAAAATCATATAAATGACCTTTTTGCCCTTGTTAAGTTATTATTATAATTAATTGATGATTTATGACATGATATTAAAAGAACACTGATAAATGAATAGAAAGACACTAGGACCCTAACTAGTGACGATTTTCTGGTTTTGGGTGTTACAGACATAAAAACTTGTAAAGTTTTGTAAACCCTAAGACCTTAGATCGATGATGGTTATGGTTTTTAGGTGTTACAAAAAGACCCTCCTTATTATGAGTGGACGGTTTAGGGTATTTGATTGGTTAAAATCTAATATTTCATTAAGGTTATTTTAGTAATTTGCTAATAAATAGGTTAAATTAAAGAATAAGGAAAATAAGATGAAATTCATTCATCTTCTTCAACCAAATACACTAAGAAACCCTAAAAAACCATAAAAGAACATTCATCCATAGCAAAGTCTTCGATTGGTAGGTGATTTCTCACCCGTTTCTAGTGATTTTTATGTTTTTTAGTCTGTATTAGCTTAATCTAGCTAACCGAATGATCAATTTGTGAATATATCAAATGTTGTAAAACTTGCCATTGTTGAAAATGCTTATTCTTGAATGATTTTGATAGATTTGTATGCTTGATGAATAGATTTATTGATTTTGTACAGTGATTTTTAATGGAATTAGGGTTTAAGGACTAAAATGTTAGATAGTGAAAATTGTGTGTATTTGGTGTGAAATAAATGAAGTGAAGGAACTTGTGTAGATCAATATTATTCAGCCGGTATTGGTTGTGTAAGAGAAAAGATTATTTTGCATGAGTTGTTTTTAGGGACTAAAATGAATAAAAGTAAAAGGTTAGGGGTAAAATTGTAATTTTATAAAAGGACTAAATTGTGTTAAATGATCTGGTTGTGTGATTTAATGTGAGAAATTGAATGAATTATGGATGTAGACTACGATCGTTCCATCGATCGCGGGAAAAAGAAGTTAACGGAATAGTCCTTAGAGTCTAACCATAACGGCAATCCATTCCGCTAAGTTCGTATTGTTAAATTTCAATTTATCTACGAAGTGAAGATGATGATCGGAAGTGTGAAAGACGAAAACGAAGGAAAGATAGAATTAGCGGGTTTTGAGCCGTAAATGGTAAAAGGTTCGATGACTATGTATCATCGTGAGTATCTGAATCCTTTACGGATTATGAGGTTTGATGACTATGTGTCATCGTGAGTATCTGAATCCTTTACAGATTATGAGGTTCGATGACTATGTGTCATCGTGAGTATATGAATCCTTTACAAAATATGAGGTCCGATGACTATGTGTCATCGTGAGTATATAAATCCTAATGGATTAAAAGGTCCGATGACTATGTGTCATAGTGAGTATTAAATGAAATGAATCTCATTACGGATTAAAGGTCCGATGACTTTGTGTCATTGTGAGTATCGAATGCGAATTGAAACCAACCTTGGATGTATACAGTTACTCAGTTTGGTTGATTAATTTTTACAACTCTTGAAGTTGGTGAATCTATTTAACTTTATGAACTTACTAAGCTTGAAATGCTTACCAGTGATGTTATTGTTGTTTTCTAAATTCACTTTTGTTGTTCGAAGATCAGATCATCTTGGAGCATCACACTATCTCGGAGTTGTTCGGTAGTTCTTACATGACTTGGTTAAATGGCATGTACTAAGATGATGTTATTTTTGTTTATGTAATTGAGATTGCGAAACCCTTGTTACGTCGATAAAATGTTGAATGTAATGATGTATGTTTGTGCAAGTTAGATTATACACTTAAACTACTATGTAATGACTTGGAATCTATGTAAATTGTGTTGGCTTAAAGGTATATCGAAGTCATGAATGATTTGTGTTGATAAACTTGCATTTTGGCATGATACTTGAGATCCTCCATACTTGTTTTGGTAGAACCCACGCATGTATCGGTAGAAGTACAGGGTAGGAGAGAGGTTGCTCACTGACTTGGGTTGTATCGATAGTTGAATAGCAAGTATTGGTAGTTATGTGTTTAGAAGTATCGGTAGTTTGTTTACTTGTATCGGTAGAAGTAAGACTTGTATCAGTAGAACTGTCACTTGTATTGGTAGAACTATTACTTGTATCGGTAGAGGTCTACACTATTCCTGAACTATTTATTGACTTGACAACTACTGATACTTGTCCAACAAGTATCTGTAAAAGTCTCTAAAAATGTTGGAAAGGACCTTTTTGCCCTATTGAATTGTGTTTATAATTAAATGACGAGATGTGACGTGTGGAGTGAAATTATTTTAATAAAAAATAAAAATAAAAAATAATTATAAAATAGATCGAATGACATGATGTTAATGACGAATAATGATGAATGAATAGTAAGATATCGAAACCCTAATCGATGACGATTTTCTGGTTTTGGGCGTTACATTCCGTAATATTATTTACCAATTTTTAGATGAAATTAAGCTAACTAATTAAGAATATAAATCGCTAAATAACCTGATTAATTCCTAATTTTCACTTGGAACCCGTTAAACTTACTCGAAACTACTAGACCTATTTTCAGGGCCTTACAACTCTCCCACTCTTAAAAGAAAATTTTTCCTCGAAATTTACCTAAATCGAACAGGTACGAATACTAACGCTTCATGATATCTTCCGATTCCCAAATGGCTTCCTCAGTCTTGTGGTTACGCCACAAACCTTTCACTAATGAAACCATCTTATTGCATAGCACCTTGACCTCATGGTCTAGGATCGCAACCGGTTCCTCCTCATACGAAAGGTCAGATCGAACCTCAATCTCCTTAACAGGAACAACATGGGAAGGATCTGATGTATACTTCTGTAGCATGGAACGTGAAAGACATCATGAATACGCTCAAGCTTAGGCGACAACATAAGACGATAAGAAATCCGTCCAATCCACTAACCTCGTAAAGGCTAATGAACTTCAAACTGAGCTTACCTTTTCACCCGAACTTCAAAGCCTTCTTCCAAGGCAAAACCTTCAAAAATACCTTATCACCAACCTGATACTCGATAACTTGACGTCTCAAGTCAGCAAAATATTTCTACCTTCTGAAGTAGCCTTCAACTGCTCACAAATAAGTTTCGCCTTGTCCTCAACCTCATTAACCAAATCGGGACCCAAATTCCTCTTCTCCTCCATGTAAGACAAACATAATGGAGTCCTACACTTCCTACCATAAAATGCTTCAAATGAAGCCATCTAAATACTCCTCTGATAACTGTTGTTGTATGCAAACTCAGCTAATGGAAAATGACAATCCCAATTGCCACCAAAATTGATAGCATAACTCCAAAGCTTATCCTCGAGAATCTAGATCACTCTCTCAATCTGATCATCTAGCTGTGGATGATACATTGTACTCAAGTGAAGCTTCGTACCCAAAGCCTCAAGCAACGTCTTCCAAAATCTCGACGTAAATTGTGAATCTCGATGTGATATGATAGAAACTGGAACTCCATTCAATCTGACAATCTCCTTGATGTATAGCTCGGCCAATTATTGCAAATTGAAGGTCATACGCACAAGCAAGAAATGCGTACACTTCGTAAATCGATCCACTATCAGCCAAACTGAATGCTTCTGAGATGGAGTCAACGATAAAGTCGAAAAAAATCCATTGTGATTTGCTCCCATTCCCACTTTGGAATCCTGATTGGTTGAAGTAACCCAAACGAATATTGATGCTCAACTTTAACCCTCTAGCAAACTAAACACCTAACAACAAAATCAACTATGTCCTTCTTTAATCCTGACCATCAACTTGATTTCTTTGACTTATCAACTTAGTTTTTCCAAACGTCAAAGCTTCCATTCTCCTGGCAGGTAAGCATGACAACCAAATATGGGTTGAACTTAGTATTTTTAACTTAAACCTTAATTTTCCAAAAACATGCATAACCTCTAAAATGATTATGGAAACTCTTAACTTCATTTACTTAACCCAACGTGTGAAGAAGGACTAAGAACCTTTCCAGCTTAATGGATTGTCTATCCTTCCGACTCAAGCTTCTTGATTTCTGCTCCATGCAGAGCTTCCTATCGCTATCTCCTTTTCGAAATGACCCAGGCAAAGGATTGAAAAAGAGAATAAAATGAAACATAATTGAGAAGAAGTCTCCCTAGGAAGTCATTTCCTAGCAATTTATAGTCCTTACCGCACAATCTTCAACCGTTTAGAAACCATTTATAAACAATCATTGTGTCTCCCACTAAAAAACTAGCTGGTTGAATCCAACCGAACCAACATTAGATTCAACCAAGTCCTAAATCAGTTACTTTCTTCTCCTGATTTTCCAATAGAGGCCATCAACTTATGGCTTCTTTCAATTTAACCCCTTAATTATTTCTTAATTTACTAACTTAATGAAAACCAAGTGTGACAACATCAATTTTTTATAATTAATAAACATTAAATATGTGCGATTAGCATTATATACATAAAGATAATATCAATATGTTGTGTCCATATTAAATTACACTTATTATTCAATTAAAACTAATATTTACCCCTTATAAATATATGCATTAATAAAGCATTTTCATTCAAAATAACATCTAATGAATTACTTGAAAAATCATATTTTAGCATTATTTAATAGGCTTTGTTTCCATAACCAAAAAGGTGTGATTTTCATTATTACTTGATATTCAATAGTTTTACTATTATTTGATTTGAATTTTATTTTGTGAATGTTGTTTACTGTTATATTGTGAAATATTTTGTCAATGGTAATGAACTATTAAAGTAATGGTTCTTTGTAGTTGAACTTTTTACTCATAATTAAATTACATGTTATTTTATCTAAGGGCAAACTACACTATTAGTCACTAAACTATGTGTATGTTTTCGTTTTGGCCACTTAATAAAAAAAAGTTAAAATTTGGTCACTAAACTATTCAAAAGTTTTCATTGAAGTCACTAGGTTGTTAAAATTGATGTTGTGGTTTTCTCTGGTCGCACTGCCTGCACCAATTGAAAGCTCTCTTTTCCCTTCTCTTCTACAATTCAATTTTTTTCATGAAATAACTTTATGTCACAAATCTATAAACCAAAACTTAAAAAGCTTTTTTCTTTGATCTCTAACACGAACTGTCAAATTGATTTGGATTTAAGGTATGTTCTTCTATATGTTGATGGGTATTGATCCACTGTACCAATCATCGAATCATTTCTTGGTGCTCGTTGGTTGAACATTTTTTTAAAAAAACTTAACAACCCAGTGACTTAAATAATTTTTTTTAAATAGTTTAGTGACTTAAATGAAAACTTGTGAATACTTCAGTGACCAAATTGTATGTTTTTTTTAGTTAAGTGACCAGAATGAAAACTTAGCCATAGTTTAGTGACAATGGTATAATTTACCTTTTATCTAATTACTAAATATTTTACTATTGGTTGTTTCCTAATTTTTATTTTCATTACTTTTAAAATGTAATTTTACTCTCTCAATTTTTTTTTTCAAAATTAATAGAATTTTATTGTAAATTATTCCAATTATCATTTAATTAGTAAATATATTTATTTTTAAAATTTATAAAATATATTATTTAATAAATTTTAAAAAATAAACATATAAAATCACATGCAACGCATGTGACATGAGAACTAATTTATATATAAAAACAAAAGATTCACTCTTTCATATACTAGGGGATTTCACATGGAAAAGAAAATGTTCCATACTAATGGATTCAGACCCATAATCGTGGGTTCCAATACACGATATCTTGTAGCACTTACTAATGTGGCCCTATCAACTAATATTGCACAGAAGAAATCAATTATAAACATTAATACAATTTGATTTATTCTTCAAAGACAAACTTGGGATTTGCAATCCTAAGCCCAGCCGTTCAATCCCTATAATATATATATACTCCGCTTGCAATCGAGATCACCTAATGATATATTGAATGATATTGATAATGCATAAATATGACATACTTTTGGATATTAATTATATATATTTTAAGAGTATGATCCTATTAATTTGGGCTATTTATTATCTTTTAATTTGTAGGGACTCTAGTGATGACAGAAGATAAATTTGAGGCAATAAGCATGATTTTAGAAGGAAAAGTGAAGTTGTGTGAAGTTGGAATACTTAAAGAGAGAGTTTATAAGACAAAAACACTTGGTTTTACTTTATTTTATTTTAAAATATATTTTTATTAGGATTTAATATTTAAGATATTATTTATTATTTAAATTTGTATTTAATTTATGTTTATCTTTTTTTATTTATCTTTTAGAGTTTGAATTTGATCCAATTAGGGAATTAATGTTTAGAATTTAAATTAGATTCAACTAGGAATTTATTTGTACTATAAATAGGGAATGGAGTGATCGAATTATTCATTCCCCATTCATTGAAAAAATCCTCCATCTCCCAAAAACCCTAGTTCAATAAAAGCTCTATTTTTTTTATTATCTTGTGTTCTTCCCCAAAAAAATGAGCAACTAAAAACCCTTCTAGCCGAAGGTTATCAAATATTCCTCCAAAGTTCATGAGGCTTAGTATTTGCGCTTAATTCTTCTCACCCGAGTATTCATCAATTCTCTGAATTACAGGATCAACGCTTCCGTCCAAAATCCCTACAAAAATAAACTTTTCATCTTGTACAAAGCCGACCACTTTGTGTGTTTTGAGAAGCTTGTACAGTCGGTTCGTTGACTTACTACGTTAGAGGCTGCCAAGCCAAAGAGATAAAATGGTGTGGCATTCGTCGTTGAGAAAAGGTGATCTAGTGTAAGATAGTCTCATTAGAGCGACGATTGGCTAGAGTCAAGTTCCTCTAAAAACTATATCCAGAGTTGGTGGTCGTAGGCATCCTCTTCCACTATAACTGGCTTATTCAGGCACGAGAAGAACCATCCAGAGTCTATGATTGAACCAAGGAATAATCAAGATAACCGGAGGCTGGACCTTTGAATATTGATAAAACTCTTCTTCTTTCGACTTATTTATTTTATGCTATTTATTTTTATTTCGACACTCCTATTTTCTATTTCTTTTAATTCTTTTTTCTTTTATTTTTATTGTTCCCCAGATCACACTGCTTTTATTGGGCAAGATTTTGCCCACGATCAAGATAGACAATACTTTTTACGACTCTCCAGTCCCTGAGGATTAGACCCTACTTCCCTTTACTGTTATTTACTTTAATTTTCAGAATAGGTTATATTTAGTGTTCCCGACGACACATCAAATTTTGGTGCCATTGCCGGGGACTGGTAACATGCTAATCTTATTTTTTTCTGCTTATGACTAGATCTGCTCCAACAATATCTTGCATATTGTATGATCCCGAGATTGAAAAGACTACAAAAGCTAATCGCAAGGAAACAAATTTATGAAAGAGGCAGTCAAAAGTTGTAGGACTTAAGCACAGCCCACTTTCAGAAGTAGAAGAAGGCGACGAAGGTGAATCTAGGGTAAACAAAAACCCTAATCCAACATTGGAAAACCAAGGAGTTGATTCACCAGTGGAAGTGTCGATTGTTAAGGTTGACGAAAATCGAGATCCACCACTACCACCACCTATGGATCAAACAATTCGACAATTAGCCGAGGCCCTTAATGATCAACCAGCGTTGTACATTGCATATCCTACTGTGGATGCGAACTTTGAGCTTAAATCAAGTTTAATCCAATTATTACCAATTTTTCGAGGACTGTAAAATGAGAACCCACATAAACATCTGAAAGAATTTCATATGGTTTGTTTGAGTATGAAACCTCAGGGGGTAACTGAGGATCAAATTAAATTACGCACTTTCCTTTTTTCTTTAGCAGATTCCGCTAGGGAATGGTTATTTTATCTACCTCCTAGGACTATTACAACTTGGGCTAATCTTTCCCGTTTGTTTCTTAATAGGTTTTTTTCAGCATCGCGTGCCGCTAAATTAAGAAGAGAAATTGTGAGGATTAGGCAAAAAGATGTGGAGTCTCTTTCCGACTATTGGGAACGATTCAAGAAGTTGTGTGCAAGTTGTCCACAACATGGTATAATTGAACAGTCTCTTATCCAATACTTCTATGAAGGCTTGAAACTTTTGGAGATGAATATGATAGATGCCGCTAGTGGAGGAGCGTTGGTTAATATGACTCCTCAACGAGCAAGGGACTTGATTTCCACAATGGCCACAAATACTCAACAATTCTAAGCCAACCCTGAACCTACTCAAAGTGTTCACAAGGTAAGTAATTATTCCTTAGAAGATAAAGTTGAAAAACTTACTAATGTTATGAGTTCTCTTATTGCAGGAAAAATAAGGCCGACCCGTCAATGTGAAATTTATGGTGAATTCGAGCACATAGCTGATATGTGCCCTAGTTTGTATGATGATTATGTGGCCCAAGTAGATGCTGTGGGAAAGTTCTCTAGACCACCCCAAAGGCAATATGATCCTTATGCAAATACATACAATCCCGGGTGAAAGGACTATCGTAACTTGCGATATGGGGGAACTCCACGTTATAACCAACCATTCCAAAATTGAGCCCCACAACAAGTACAAAATTCAAGTACTTCCCTAGAAGCCATGGTAAATAAATTAGCAGCTAATGTTCTTGAATTTCAGCAGCAGTCTATAGATTTTCAAAAGCAAACTGAGGCATCTATTAAGGAGTTGACCACGAAAATGAAGAAAATAAACGCACAAGGTAGGCTGCAGTCACAAACAGAACCTAACCCAAGACAAAACGCGAATGCAGTGACGCTACGAAGTGGGAAAGTACTAGAACCAATTCCTGGTAAAAATCATGCCCAAGAAAATCAGAAATACGACGAACAGGTTTGGTTGAAACCCCCATTACCCAAAATTCAACCTCCATTTCGTGGACGATTGAGGCAAACCCAGAAAGGTAATGAGGAAAGAAAGATCCTTGAAACATTCAGAAAAGTCGAGGTAAATATACCGTTGTTAGATGCTATTAAATAGATTCCACGATATGCTAAATTTCTTAAAGAACTTTGCATCAACAAACGAAAATTGACTGGAAATGAAAAGGTAAATGTTAGTGAGAATGTGTCAACGGTTTTGCAATGTAGGAGGCCAACAAAATGTAAGGATAGAGGCATGTTTACAATTCTATACAAAATAGGTCAATTTGAAATTAAGAAAGCTATGTGTGATTTAGGGGCTTTTATAAATTTAATGCCATTTTTTATTTATGAATCACTTAACGTGGGTTCTTCGAAGGAAACAAGTGTTATAATCCAGTTGGCGGACAGATCCATTGTGCATCTTGAAGGAGTCCTTGAAGAGATGTTAGTGAAAGTCAACGAATTAATTCTTCTTGTAGATTTTTACGTGGTAAAGATGGAATAGGATAAAACTCTTGGGTCTTCTGATATCTTGTTAGGGTGACATTTCCTTAGTACCGCAAGTACTAAGATTGACGTGTGAAGTGGAGCCCTCACGATGGAGTTTGATGGGGAGGTTGTAAAGTTTAATGTTTATGACGCTATCAGTCACCGGTTGGACCATTATTGATTTAAAAGGGATAAGCCCTTTGACATGCACTCATAAGATATTTTTGGAGGAAAACAGAAAACCAAGGCGGGAAGCATAAAGACGATTGAACCTGAATATGATGGACGTAGTAAAAAAAAGAGATTATAAAACTGTTGGATACTGACGTGATTTACCCCATTTTCGACAGCAGTTGGGTAAGTCCGGTACAAATCGTGCCCAAGAAAACTGACGTGACAGTAAAGAAAAATGTCGAGGGCAATTTGGTACCTATCCGAGTGCAAAATGGGTCGCATGTCTACATTAATTACAAGAAGTTGAGCTCTTATACTAGAAAAGATCATTTTCCTCTTCCTTTTATAGATCAAATTCTTGAACGTTTATCTAGAAAAACTCATTATTGTTGTCTTTATGGATATTCAGGTTTTTTTTCAAATTTTAGTCGCACCCGAGGATCAAGAAAAGACCACTTTTACATGCCAATTTGGCACATTTGCATATAGGAGGATGCCATTCTGACTTCGAATGAACCGACCACCTTTCAGAGATGCATGATGAGTATATTCTCAGAATACGTAGAAAATATCATTAAAGTTTTTATGGATGATTTTATAGTGCATAGGGAATCTTTTGATGAATGCCTTAGAAATCTCACAAAAATTTTAAGTTGATGCATAGAATTTAATCTTGTCTTGAATTATGAGAAATGTGATTTTATGGTAGATATATGTTTAATTCTAAGTTATATAGTTTCGTCTAAAGGGAATGAGGTTGATAAGGCTAAGACTGATATTATACATTCTTTACCATACCCCTCAACTGTGAGGGAAATTCGTTCTTTCCTTTGCCATGCAAGATTTTACAGGCACTTCATGAAAAAATTCTCCAAGGTAGCTGAGCTATTGTGCGAGTTGTTGCGAAAAGATAAAAAATTTGAATTCGGCCTAAAATGCAAAGAGACTTTTGACACATTGAAACATAAGTTGGTCTCTGCTCCTATAGTCCAAGCCTCAAATTGGAAATACCCCTTTGAAATCATGTGTGATGCAAGTGACAGAAGTGTGGGGGCTGTGTTGGGGCAAAAGATAGATCGAGAGCCCCATGTTATTTGTTATGCTTCAAAAACCCTAGATGTTGCACAAAGCAATTACACTACCACAGAAAAAGAACATCTATCCATTGTATTCGCTTTAGATAAATTTTTATCTTATTTATTCGGATCTAAAGTAATTATTTTTTCTAACCATGTAGCTCTTAGGTATTTGATTGCAAACAAAGAAGCAAAGTCGAGGCTTATGAGATGGATTTTACTCCTACAAGAATTCAATATCGAGATTCGGGATAAAAAAGGATGCGAAAACTTGGTGGCTGATCACTTGAGTAGGGTAAAAATGCCTTATGATGACATTTCTATAAAAGATGAATTCCCTGATGAGGGCCTATTTTCGGCCCAAGAATATTTTCCATGGTATGTGGATATGGCAAACTTTCTTGCTACAGGTTTTGTACCTAATGAGTTATCTCGTCTTATGAAAGAAAAACTTAAAAGAGAAGCTCGATATTATATTTGGGATGTTCCATACTTGTGGAAACATTGCTCAGATTAGGTGATACGACGATGAGTTCCAAAAACTGAGGTAACATTTATACTTACTTTTTGTCATTCGCATGCGTGTGGAGGCCACTTTGGACCTAAACAAATTGCTCATAAGGTATTAGAGTGTGGATTATATTGGCCCACAATTTTTTGTGATGCATATGAATCTTGTAAATCTTGTGGTAGATGTCAACAAATAGGGAACATTACTAGGCGAAATCAAATGCCTCAATCCTCAATCCACGTGTGTTAAATTTTTTATGTGTGGGGCATTGATTTTATGGGCCATTTATCTCTTCATTTGGAAATATATATATACTTCTAGTAGTAGACTATGTTTCTAAGTGGATAGAGGCAATACTTACTCGAAATGATAATGCTAAAATCGTGGTAGAGTTTCTAAAATGTTGTACTTTTTCCAGGTTTGGTACACCTCGGGCTTTGATCAGTGGCCGTGGAACTCATTTTTGCAATAAAGTGATGGAGGAGCTAATAAAGAAATATAGGGTCATCATCGTATAGCTACAGCCTATCACCCCCAAACGAACAACCAAGCAAAGGTTTCGAACCAAGAAATTAAGACAATTTTGGAGAAAACGGCTCAACCTAATTGGAAGGATTGGAGTCTTCGATTAAATGATGCTCTTTGGGCTTACAGGACGACATATAAAGGCACCTAATAGGTATGTCTCCTTTCCGACTTGTTTTTGGAAAAGCTTGCCACCTTCCAGTGGAACTAGAACACAAATCTTTTTTGGTCGTACGATAGTGCAATATGGAGTTAGAGCCTGCATGAAAAACTAGGAAGTTAGACATCCAAGAGTTGGAAGAGATTCAAAATGACGCCTATGAAAATGCTCGTATATACAAAGTAAAACAAAACTGTTTCATGATAGAATGATATCTCGGAAGCATTTCTCGATAAGGCAAAAAGTGTTACTTTACAACTCAGTTCTAAAATTATTTCTCGGTAAGCTTCGATCTCGATGGTTAGGACCCTTTATTATCACTAAATTATTTACTCATGGTGTAGTGGAAATAGAAAGTGAAGAGACAGTGAAGCGATTCACAGTCAATAGTCAAAGGTTGAAACCGTTCTATGAAAATTTTCAAGCTCAGACAGTCGAGAAAATTCATCTTGAACAGCCTCAATACTGATTCGGGTCGTCAAGCTAACAACATTAAACAATCGCTTGTTGGGAGGCAACCCATTTTTTAATTTTAATTTTATTATTTTTATTTTTCTATTTATTTATTTATTATATGTCCAGGAAACTCGAGAAATTTATTTCACGAAAAAATCGGTGACGGAAACTACAACAATACGAGAGCGAGGATGACGGGGAGTATTCTCAACCCTTTTCTTTTCGTATTTTTCTTCACATTGAGGGCAATGCATTTTAAGTAGGGGGAATGTTCCTAATTGTTTTTGTTGTTTTTATCTGCTGTTTGTGTTGTGGTGGGTTTACTATTGCTGTTGCCTTGCTATTTTCTGCCTGTTTTTTAAAGTATATCTTGTCCCTTTTCATGCCCATGGTTTTACCCACGAAATGCCCACTGTTTCGCCCATCAGTATTATTCTTGTTTGTTGAGTTAATTGTGATTTTGCTATGGTTAAATTTGTCTCCACTTGCAATCGAGATCACCAAATGATATATTGAATGATATGCTTGGTATAGCTCAAGAAAGATATTGTGTAATTGAGATTAGAGCTGAACTCTCTTTCTTTTTGCCGTAAAAGAAAATAGAAAACAATCGCACATACATTTCGTAATATTCGACTAATCAAGATAAAACCCTAGATTATCGGGTTCAATTTCTAAAATGCATTATTTTTTAAAAAAAATTAACACATTTAACACACATATGGTTAGAAAAAAACAAGAAAAACAATCAAAAAAAAAACAATATCACCTAATTTAAGGTAACTTCTAAGATAAGGTTTCATTCCAAAACCTTATAAATAGGTGATATTAAAATTATTCCTATGAAACCAAAAGCCAATCATGGGAGCTTCCAACATGAAAACAAGGTTGATTTGCTTGGCTCTAATTAGGATAATAGTGATGGCAAAGGTGATCCAAATCGATGCAGTTGTGATGGTTCGTCACCCAGAGATCTCTGGTCTTATTTCTTATCGTCGTCTTCTCCATGGAACTGTTAATAGCTGGCAACGTGGTTGCTCAAGACACACAATGTGTCAAAATTAAAAAATTATTTACGTTATATGACAATATTTTTCTCATATCAAAATAAAATTCTCTGCATATTAATGCAATAAGATTATTACTATTTGTCTCTTTCTTGTACTTTACTTGTTTCAGCTTAATCAAGATTTATGATTTGGTTTTACATTGTTGGGAGGCCAAAGATTTTGAGTTTGTGCTCGATCCTAGATTTAGTAATTTTGATACAATTATGATGTGTAAATATAACATAATATTATATAAGAAAATAATACAAACATAATATTATATGAAGTATAATGGAAATTAATATAATATAAATACGTATATTATCAAATCACACCAATGTTATATATTTATATATTTATACGAATATTTATTTATAGAATTATTATATATTTATACGATATTTTTATAACCTGTCAATTCATCTGTTGTTATAAATTATTTTTGTCAATGTTTATCATCCATTATGAATTTTTAAATTTATTTAGATAAATTTCATAGTAATTAAATTTTTAAAAATAATTTATTATATATTATTTTTAACTGAATATATGATTATAGATTGTGTGTTTCAAAGGGTAAATTAATATTTTGATTCATTTGTAAATTTAGAATTTACATTTGATTGATAAAATAAAATAAAAATATTTTAATAAGTACTCTCACTACAATAAGAAAAAGACATTTACTGACAAAAGTCTATACCTGCGGCTTAAAGTTGTGACCGGTGTATACCAACAGATTTTGTTTTGTCAGTATTTTATTGTATTTACCAACAGACCAAAACTCGCCGTATAGATTAAATTTAATTCTGACGGACATCAAATTCCGTCACTGTAGATGAATCTTATACCGACGGATGTATTGTTTGTCAGTAAATGCATGGATGAGAAAGAAACGCGGCTCCTGGTAGTCGTAAGCCTAATCTTCTCTGCCATTCTCTTCGTTGAACTCTTCTCTACTACCTTATTGTCCGCTCAAATCCCTAATTTCCCAAGAGTTTCAGATATGATATTATAACAGGATCAGAAGCGATGGGCATGGAAGAGAGCATAATGGATCATGGTATGGGAGTTAAATGCATGTGGGCAACGGGAAGTTCAACCTTTGGGATTTGCTGATATTCTCTTAAGCTACTTTTTCCATTTCAGCCACTCTTTTTTTTCATTTTCGTTTGAGGAAAAAATAACTTTGTTTTTTTGTTTGGAGATTTTAAGAACGAGGCTCTCTTCATTAGGGTTGAATCAACAAACTTGGGAAGGTGATTGGTTTGAGTTTTTTCTTTACTAGTACTTTCCTTAAGTATAGAGATGTATGGAACTTTGATTTTTTTTCTTTTTTTTTGAAATTATGAAATTGAGAAAGATTTTTGTACAAGGGAGAAGAAATGGTGGAATTCTTAACTTTGGCATGCATGTGCGGGTCCTTTAGTGCCTCTTTCTCCTGTTGGAAGCTGACTTGTTTACTTTCCCTAAGGTCACAGTGAACAAGTAAGTATCCATGCATCATTTCTCATGTTTTCTTTCAAATTCGATTCTCTTGCATATAAGCTCAAGAAAATAGTTCACGAACAGAAGCTTTTTACTGATTATTCAAAGTTTAAGATGCCATGTAAGGATGAAATATAATTTCTTTTCCGAGTGATATGTAGTGATATAATTTCCTTGGGCCCACCATTTCAGTATTTCTGAATTTATTCCCTCTTCTGTAGTTGTTAAGGCATGAATTGCGAGTCGAACAGCTGAAGCTCTTCAAAAGGAAAACTAGTCTATAAGGAACTATATATTTTTGTTATGGTACTTGCTATTATTGGCCCAAAACCCGAATCGATTCAGATCGGATTCTATTGAGCTCGCAAATAGAGCTCTCTCATGGTGATTGGTGTTTGCAGGGTGGACACATACATTCTCCTGCGAAGTCACATGTGAGATTGTGCATGAGACCACATAAACACGTGTTAAGTCTAGAGTAGGATACATGTTAAGTCTATATGAATTATATTTTATCGATATAAAACAATTGCAATTTGATTTAATTTGATCTTAGATGTCTTATAATATATGTTTTTTACATTCACAATTATAATTGTTACGAATTATTTAAAAAAAATTTGAACTAGGCCTACATTAACGGAAAATTTGAACCTATATTGACGAGATATCATTGAAAAATGTTTCTCCTATACCGACAGATGAATCGGTAAGTAAATCTCTAGAAATGTTGTTGGGGTAGCATGCATCTTGACAGTGCTTTTAGTGATGGAAAAATCCATCAGTATTCAGATGAAAGACATTTACCAACATTTTTTACCGTCAGTAAACTGTTATATAGGCCAATGTTTTCATGACAGTCTAAAGTTTGTCAGAAACATCCTATTCGCCCGTTGGTATAGGATTTGGTGTGCTATACTAAGATTTTAGGATTTTAATGACAGTAATTTTACATCCAAAAATGGCATTTTCTTTAGTGTCTATTTTATTTTTAAAATTTTATATTTAAAGGATTTGTCTTATTGCCGGACTATAAAATAGACATATTTAAATAAATTAATCTGTAAAATTACTCTTGGATTGATATGGATTATTTAAATTATTTATTTCTTGGGATTCAACATATTTTTTTAAAATGTTCAGACTCATCATGTGTGTATATGTAACATTTTATCCTAAATTTATGGATTCAATTAAGTGTAAAATCAAATAATCAGATTAAAGCTAAGTTAATAGTGAATTAAATCTTATCAGTTTATTTAGTTACTTGATGTGTATACCGAATTAAAAGTTCATCATTATAAATTCATCCTTACTCTTTTTATTAAGATTATATGTAATGCCTCAAAAATATTTTCGGTGCTTTGTATGGGATTGTTTTTATAATTTTAACAATATCCTATGAGAAACCTAGTTTCATGGGTTTATTTATTTTTATACCATTGAAAGCTCATTAGAATGCATTTTGATACATTTTTAAAGTGTAGATTTCAATCGATAAAAATGCGAGTCAAAGAGTAAAATGGTAATTTTCTCCCAAATACATTTTGGTCATACGAGACAAAAGCATGAATAAATATTAGAGTTTAGAGTGATTTGTAGTGATGGAATGAAAATTTTGACTTTTCAACCCAATTCTTTAATGTTGGAAAAATATGGGCCACATGTTTGAATAAATTTTGACTATTTGACTCTTCCTGACCTTTTTAATTGGTAAAAGATGAAAAGAATAGGACAAAAAGGCCTTATTCACCGGCCATAACAGTCAACCACACTTGGGGGAGGAGATGACACTATTTTTCTCATCTCTTCCAATTTTCAACATTTTTCTCTCTAATCACCCACTATTTTCTTGCATTTTCTTGCAAAAACACCTTATAGAAACCATATTTGAACCAAAACTCATCATCATTCTCTTCACCCACATACCTAGGGTTTGGGTTCTAGTGTGGGAAGGTTGAGCTAGAGGGAGAAGAAAGAACTTTTGGTAAGGGTTCATGATTTTTTAGCATTCCATCGTCCCTTTTCATGTTTAAATGCTTTGGAATGGTTGTTGAGCCGTTAATATGATTAATAAATTTTATTTTAACATCATTTTGGGAAAATTGTTTATTTTGTATGTATTTGAAGAGAAAAATGTTGCTAGAGGTGATTTTAGCAAGGGAAAAGAAAAAGGTGATGGATTGAAGGCCTTGGAGAAACCTCCAACCATTTTTGTTGCTTTTGGGAAAGTTAAGTTCTCATGCAACTTATTGCACTTCCATGTTGTTTTGTGTACGAGTTAATTTAATGTATTATTTGAATGTGAAATTATGGTAGGAAAATTAATTTAGTTATCATGTTGGACAAGATGAAATGAAAACATGATTGATGTTTTAAAAGGTATATTTATTGGTGGTGATAATGAGAAAATTGAAAAAAAATATTTTATGTGTACAATGACATGATTGACTTGTATAATGTGAATCGATGTTGGGTTTATGAGCTATGTAAAACGGAAAACATGAATGCCTATGAGTGTTGTAACTTTAGACAAATAAATTTGTTGATAAATGTTCACTCTGTTCTTGTTCGCATGTAAACTTGGTAGGAAGGTTAGGATACGGTTGGCATTCTAATTTGGGTCATATCCCTATTTATGTATGGGTTATTATAGAGTTAGAGCTATATCGTGTCATTTGATGGTTTAACATTTGTTTTAGATAATTAGATGTACATTGTCTCTTCGAAGACTATCTTGGTGTGGTGGAGGTATGTACATGATGCCCTTGGGTTTACACTTATGTGCTTTGGTGTGCTGTAGTTCTATGCTCTTATGAGAATTCTTGGTGTGGTGGTTGACTCCTTTGTGTCCAAGTCCATTTTACTAAGATTATATTGGGTGAAGAACTTTATACGATTAGATACTTGATCATGGTGAACAAATATTAAATGGTTATACTATGAATTTAAAGAAAAACTAAAGTCTTTACATGTGTTGCCAATATATATATATAATTGTGTTCCCTGAAATGATAAGAATATATGTGTTACTCTAATTGTTGGTTGACATGTTTATAAATTCTTATGCTTAACTTGCCTTATGTGATGTAGTTGAGAATAATGTAGTAAGTATTTATGTAATTATGACATTTGGTATGCTGACCTTCAATAAAGAAAGTACAATGAATTTCATTTGAACTTACTAAGCATTATTTACTTACACGCCATTTTTTATGCACATAGATTGTTGATTCAAGGAGACTTGAAGCCTAGCTCAATCTGTGACTTCACACTATCGACGTATACCTACAAGAGTATGAAAATGACATATTTTTAGTTGTGGTATGTACTAGATGTCTACATAAGTAAATATGTTAATTTCAATTACTTGGTCTTTGAGTTGAATATTGTTAAAATTTGAGCTTGCAAGCTACACTTGTTATTTCATCATCTTATCCTTCTTTTTGTAAGTTGATGATATGTATGGTTACTAATATGCCACAATTTGTTGTGGCAAATTAGAGTCATATTGGCACTTAATGAACTTGTTTTCTAATTTTTTTAGATTATTTTGTTATGTTTTTCATTTTTAGTATCTTATATTTAATTTTAGTAAAATAAGTGTTTTTACCCATATTTTGTCTATGAAATGACGTAACGAGCCAATACGGGCCTAGGTAAAGACTAATATGTCGATCTAGTGTGTAGGACATTGTTTTTAAGCTAAGAATGCAAAGGATGACGACAACGGCATGTGGTGTCGCAGCACCATACTTCGAAGCCAAGAAAGTCACCTATGAAGTACAATGTCATGACATCGGAGCAACATAATGCAATAATAAATTAAAGGTGTTTTCGTCTACACAACATATCTTTTTCACCTCTAAGGTTTATAATTGACCTAGTTATAGCAGAACATTTGGCTACAAATATGGATAAGTGAACCGTTTAAATTAAATTTTAGGATTTTATTTTAGTTTTATTCTAATTTAGTCCTTTATTTACAAAAACATAATTTTTTTCTTGTTCCAACTTGGACTGGATTTGGACCCAAACTTTTGTTTATTGAGTTTTTATTAATTTCCTTCTGGTTTTCGATTGCAATTGATATTATTATTTTGACTTTCGTGTGCAAATCAATATTGAAATGGAAGAGAAAGAGAGATTCTGCTATGTGTTATGAGCTCAAAAAAGATTAGGAAAAAATTTGACCTATTCAACTGGTGACAAGTTAATAACAATGTTTTTAAAGGTTTACCATAATCTCTTACGTATGGTTAGATAGTTCGGTGCACGTGGGTCCCATTGTTAGATTAAAAAATTTTAATTGTTAACAAAAAAAATATAATATATAACAATATTTCTAGTTTCCCACCGTTTTGTAATTTGAAGGGTTATATTATAAAGAAATAGAATTTTATATATATATTAAAAATATAATATAAAGTATTTGAAGTATTATTTTAAAAATATTTTTAAAATAACAATTTAAAAACATATTAAGTAATTTCTTATCAACTTGGTAACCGTTTTTGGAATTTTAAATGGTATATTTAAATATAATTATAAAAATATATAAAATATAGAATTTTATATATACTTCTAAAAATTGAAAATAATAGAAATTAAATTTATTTTAAAAACATTTTAAAATTGGGATTTAAATATTTTATATAGGTTTTAAATAAATTAAATAGAAATTAATATGTTTTTAAATTCCATAATAAAATTTGTACTGCTATATGAAATGTCTAACTGAAAGCATAATTAATAATTGGTTACAACGTTAAATGTTGTGGAAAACCATTAGAAAATTTGGTACATATTAACCAATTCATAAATCGCTAATAAATACCCAAATACTTAAGGGATACAAAATTTTGTAACGAATATGAAATTATGCATAAGAGATGTTGACATGTGTAAGAACCTTTGTGAAATCAAAAGGAAATTTGGTATTTGGTTAGTATTTTGGTATCTAGGAGAAACCATTTGCTATTTCCTTCGAGAGATTGGTTTGCATAAGTAATTTCAATTTATGATAAGTTCAGATAACGACAATTTAAGTTCAGAATGATTTGCAAAAGGTCATTACTGAAAAAAAAACCTAAAAATCTAGATGAGTTAGAATGAGATGAGCTTGATGAGAAGACTCTGTTTGCAATTCCGTTCTGCCTCAAGAACGATATGTTGCAAGAGGTACTTTCAGAGAAAACAATAATAGGCTTGTGGAGAAAGTTAGAATCTCGATATATGACAAAGTCTCTGGCTAATTGTTTGGGGCTAAAGCAACGATTGTACACATTTCGTATGAAAGAAGATAATTCTATTAGGGATCACATTAGTGAGTTTGTTTTTGTCTTGATTGATATAAATAACGTCGAGGTTCAAATTGATCATGAAGATCAGACCATGCTATTATTGTGCTCCTTGCCCCTTTTATATAAGTCTTTCAAAGAAACCTTGATTTATGAGAGAAATAAGCTCTCGTTCAAGGAAGTGAAGGGAAACTTGTTGAGAAAATACAAACTCAACAATGATTTTGGTTCAAATACCAGCTCAGGTTGGAAACCCTTGATATTTTTTGTGGGAAGCATGATTGGTTCGAGTTCGTGGAATCAAGACAAGGTATGTGGCTACTACTGCAAGAAGAAAGGTCACATTAAGGCAAATTGTTACAAGCTGCAAAATAGAACTGGAGTGCTACTAAGAGCAACGAGGATGAAGTAACTAATGCTAATATGGCCGAAGACAAGGGTCATAATTGGTTGTTGGTGACAACGATTGAAAGGTCTAAGTCTACGTCCGAGTGAATCTTGGATCCAGGGTGTTCTTTCCACATTTTTTGCAATAGGGACTGGTTCTCCACATATAGTTTAGTTGAAGGTGGAGTTGTGCATATGGGGAATGAATCACTCTCTAAGATTACTGATTTTGATATTGTTCAGATTAATATGCACGATGGAAATATAAAGACACTATTAGTTGTCACGTATGTGCCTGATTTAGAGAAAAAACACATCTCCTTGAGAATGTTGGACTCGAAAAATTGCATAATCATTATCGAGTCAAAAAACATTAGGGTATCTGGTGGAGCTCTCATTTTGATGATTGGTTGAAAGAATGACAGTCTATATGTTCTTCAAGGTTCAACCATGATCGGTGTAGCAACGATTTCCTCAACAATTACTGAGTCGACTCGACATCAGTCTAAGAAATTGGACTCGTTTAGGTTAAGTAGTGGATTTGCTATTAAGATTCATTCAATTTTCAAATCCAAACACCAGTTTGGACTTGGTAAGTATATTGGAAAGGTTTAGATAGGCTTGAAAAAAGAGATATGAGAAAATAAGAGTCAAGGTGAAGATTTGTGGAGTATGTCTTGTATTTTCGAAGAAACAGGTGAAGATGTTGTGATGAGGAGAATCATGAAATTTGTCAAATCCTAAAAATCGGGTTAGTGGATCGAATACCGAAATTAGGTTCATAGTAATAATTAAGTACAAATATTAAAAATAATAAGCACGATTAAAATTCAGGAAGGAAAATTAAAATTAAGTGTTCTTTGGACTGGTTTGAAAAAAAAGATGGAAATCCAAAGTGATTAAAAAGGCAATTGCCCAAGTTTTGAAAGAAAAAATGGTTGGCTATTTAAACATCCCACCGTCACTTTCCCTCATTCATCTCTCCCATATGAAATCTCTCTAAAAATCTCTATCTAAGTTTTCCTTTCAAATTAGCCACACACTCAAACTCTCTAACCTACCAAACACAAAAATAATCTCCAATTTCAAAGAAAAAACTATGATTTCTCCATCAAATTTTTCATTGTTCTTCTCACGTTCGTCCTTGAATTAGATCCATAGTTCGTTATTTTTAACAAATTGAGATAAAATTTTGACTTTTTATGATCAAACAATGTGTAACACCTCGAAACCTGACTTAGAAGTTTCGATTGGATTTCAGAGGTTCCTTTCAAATTAGCCACACACTCAAACTCTCTAACCTCCCAAACACAAAAATAATCTCCAATTTCAAAGAAAAAACTATGATTTCTCCATCAAATTTTTCATTGTTCTTCTCACGTTCATCCTTGAATTAGATCCATAGTTCATCATTTTTAACAAATTGAGATAACATTTTGACTTTTTATGATCAAACAGTGTGTAACACCTCGAAACCTGACTTAAAAGTTTCGATCGGATTTCGGAGGTCACATGGACCACCGAAGTGATCCTAAAACAAAATCAAAACAATTTTCATAAAATATAATAAAATTAACTTTGCTTTATTTGAGCTAAATTACATGACAAAATTAAGCGTTGACTTTTGTAATCCAAATCAAAATTTTTTTATAGAACCAAATCAAATTTAATAATACAAAATACTGACGTTTTGAAAATACTTGCAGCGAAAAATATGATATTTACGTTTAAGTGCAAATCATAAATCATAACAGCATATTTGAACAATTTAAGTTGAAAATAAATAAATAAAAAGAGTAATTTGGATGATCGAAAACCATGTGTGAAAAATAATAAATCCAAATTAATCACGAAGATTCAAAATCCATATCATAGTCATGCAAAACTTATTTAAAAATTCAATAAAACATAACTGAGAGAATCCGAGTTGCCGAGTCCAAGCCCTATCTACACGAATTACCTGAAATGAGGGCAAACTAAAGGGGGGGTGAGCTACACGAGCTCAGTGTGAGTCCAAAACAAAAGTAAATAGTAAGTGACGAAGAACTAAATCAAATATGCGGAAAAGTATATACGGACAACATACAAAAATCTTGAATTGGCAGTAAGAGATATAAAAATCTCCATTAACATACAAAACACAAATACAATAATCCAAATCATTTCACAAATATCCTAGCGTTCACACAAACAAACATATATTCATATGTGAAATGAATGCAACAAGTAAAAATCTCACCCAACCAACCAAAACACCACTCCGACCATCGTTCACACCACAATTGAGCTATGATAGGCCCATCCACCCTGCACAACACAAAGGTTATGTGAGGCCCATCCACCCTACACACTACGATAGTGGATCCAAGCTATTCAAATAGAAATATGCAGCTGAGTATATATATATATTGCGGACATATCGCTATGAGATTAATTTTCAGTTTGACTGCCTTCTCTTCACAACCAAAACTCCATATTTTTGTGCAACTGAAAAAAAAAGCACACAACAAACGGACATACAAAAACAGGAATACACATATTCGATTGAACATATTCATAATAAGAAATACTTATATTCAGTTATAACGTAGCAGACACGCTGATCAAAATGTCACGATTATCACATCCCAAACTCATACGAAGGTCAAAACTAATTTACCACACCACAAATGCATTTATGCAAATCACGAAATTTATTACACAAAATCATTTCTAATTACGAGTGTTCAAGAAACACACAATCAAGGCCCTAAAACATTGAAGCAGATACTTGTTTATTCTAAATCAAATTCGTTATTAAAACAAATCAGAAGATTGAACTAATTCTTTTGAAGCACTAAAACATTAATGAAAACTACACTGATTAGTGGTGGAACTTTAGCATAAGAACATGAAGACTACAACAATGAACTGATAAAGCCAAGGTGCATATTCTAGCCTCAGTTATAAGTTTTTTTAATCGAAGGAATTTGCAGCTCGACATAGCTGCTAAAGCACCTAATTCCTGTTAAAACACCTCAAGATAAAAAATATTTCCCAAGAAAAGCTCTCCAATAGCTAAGTAAAAATTTTATTCCCTTCCAGACTAATTCAACATTGAATAATTTTGGGAGAAAAAAAAGGAAATCTGAGCAGCAACGTATCAACATGGAAGTAACTATATATGTAAATCAAGATGTCATGGCCACCAAATCTATTCCTTTATAAGCAATAGTTCGAGAGTAGCATATGGGTGAAAATGCAAGTAAAAATTTTAAATTAAGTGGAAATCTTTCACTTTCCTGAAGGAAAAATTTGAGAGAGAGAAAGAGAAACACCTTTTGAAGAACATAAATAGATTTAGTCGTCATTGATAGGTAATTAACACAAATGAATTAAACAAATAAACAACAGTTAAAATAATTAAACAACGTATCTATCGAAACCAAATGATTACCCCTAGCATATAGCTATAGGAATTAGCCGACTTATGAACAATCATACAATTTTACAGTCAACACCAAAACATACAAAAGTTAGAACCCAACACACCAATCACATATTATTAGAAAACACATATTTGAGAAACGAATCTAAGGTGCTAAGAATCGATCAAAGCCCCTTAATCACATTAATTTGAATTCGTTTAAAAAATATTGATAGGCGAAGATGCGAATTAAAGGACAAAGAATCAAAAATTTAAGTAAAAGAAAAATATTTGAGGAATATAGCTAGCAAGAGTGGCACAAGAACAAACAAAGAGATGGAAGGGAACATGAAAACTACATCAAAATAAAAAGTGTAAAACCCATTTTATATACCTATGCAAACTTGCATTTTATTTTTTTTTCCATAAATTGGTAATTGGTCAAGCTCGAAGAGAGGGTATGCCTAATTTTCATTTTCAATCAAATTCGAATTAGACTCGTAGTTAATCTGTTAAAGGATACATAATTTTGAAAAAAAAGAGAATATTTTATTATATTAATAGTCATTTTTCTTTTAATTATATGTAAATATAAAGAAAATCTCGGATAATCTTTCTTACAAGAAAATGTTCATTTATTGTAGTGGAAGACAATCAATCAGTTCCGCGATGAAAAAGAACTAGTTAATAAGTTCGAATAAACAAACTCAAATAATTCGTTTTTCTTTTAAGTTCTAGGACATCCTATGATTCATAGCATACTTTTTGTGGGGGAATTTTTTGTATTTTTTATTGATGTATCTAACTTATTGTAAATATCAATTATTATTTATTATTACATATTACAATAATTGATATTTTGAGAAAAATATTACTATAATTGAAAAAGGAATTCTTTTGTTTTTTGTTATAATAACTCGGCGAGATCATTTGATTACTTCTAGCTTCGAAATTTGAATATTTTTGAAATAGTTACGAAAGATTAAAAAATTAAGAATAGAAAATTCCAGTTAACTTTGTAATCTCTCGATTTTTTTATTACCCCTTTTCAATCAAAAGAGATAAGAGCTAGTGAATCAGAAACCATTAATTAAGAAAGAATAACAAAAAAGTTTTTAGGGAGCATGTATATCAATATTCATGGATCATACCTTTTATTCCACTTCCCATTCCTATTTTAATAGGAGTGGGACTCCTACTTTTTCCGACGGCAACAAAAAATCTTCGTCATATGTGGGTTTTTCCCAATATTTTGTTGTTAAGTATAGTCATGATTTTTTCGGTCGATCTGTCTATTCAGCAAATAAATGGAAGTTCTATCTATCAATATGTATGGTCTTGGACTATCAATAATGATTTTTCTTTCGAGTTTGGCTACTTTATTGATTTACTTACTTCTATTATGTCAATATTAATCACTACTGTTGGAATTTTTGTTCTTATTTATAGTGACAATTATATGTCTCATGATCAAGGATATTTGAGATTTTTTGCTTATATGAGTTTGTTCAATACTTCAATGTTGGGATTAGTTACTAGTTCGAATTTGATACAAATTTATATTTTTTGGGAATTAGTTGGAATGTGTTCTTATCTATTAATAGGTTATTGGTTCACACGACCCGTTACGGCAAACGCTTGTCAAAAAGTGTTTGTAACTAATCGGGTAGGCGATTTTGGTTTATTATTAGGAATCTTAGGTTTTTATTGGATAACGGGAAGTTTCGGATTCCAAGATTTGTTCAAAATATTTAATAACTTGATTTATAATAATAAGGTTCATTTTTTATTTGTTACTTTATGTGCCTCTTTATTATTTGCCGGCGCAATTGCTAAATCTACATAATTTCTTCTTCATGTATGGTTACCTGATGCCATGGAGGGGCCTACTCCTATTTTGGCTCTTATACATGCTGCCACTATGGTAGCTGTGGGAATTTTTCTTGTAGCCCGCCATCTTCCTCTTTTTATAGTTATACCTTGCATAATGAATCTAATATCTTTGATAGGTATAATAACAGTTAGGATGAATTGAGACGGTATTTTGTAAATACGTAATTATCTTGAATATATTAACTATTTCTTTATTTTTCGATCGCTTGGAAGGGACTCCTACTTTTTCCGACGACAACAAAAAATCTTCGTCGTATGTGGGTCTTTCCCAATATTTATTGTTAAGTATAGTTATGATTTTTTCGGCCGATCTGTCTATTTAGCAAATAAATGGAAGTTCTATCTATCAATATGTATGGTCTTGGACTATCAATAATGATTTTTCTTTCAAGTTTGGCTACTTCATTGATTCACTTACCTCTATTACGTCAATATTAACTTAGGTTGATCTAGGCCAGAAGTAGACCTACGTCAAGATAACCCTTCCCCTCTTTGAAACACTTTGAAAGCGCTCTTGTATCAGTAATGAATCAGAGCACAATGAATCAGAGCACACGGAACCGTCTTTTTTTTTTGTTAGAAAAAAATATATATACGGTAGATTAATTGATATTTCTATCAGTTAATGAAAGAGCCAAATGCAAAAAAAAAATGCATGTTAGGTGTTTGAAATAGACCGAATTATTTTGCTAATAATCAGTTCGATCTGTTTTACCGAGAAGATCTATGGTTCGAGTCCGTATAGTCCTATATTTTCTAGTTTTCAATTTTATTTTATTAATTTTAAATATTTATTAAATTTATTAAATTAAGAAAATTGAAATGAAAATAATATTCTTAAAACTAAAGCAAACTAAAACAATAAAGAATATCCAAATACAACTAAAAATAAAAAATAATTGTATAGGTTTTTTCCTAATTATTGTATTCTTTGTTGATTGGAACTGATCACTTCCAATTGCTTGGTTAAAATCATTCTCATAAGTTCGCTCACAGTATAACCCTGAAAACAAAAGCGCATTTCAACGGATCCAATCGCTCTTTTTTTTTCTTGGATAAGAATAAAATAAACAAAATCCCATTTTCTTAATTAATCCTCGTGGGTTGATTGATTTTAGATTGATTCTATATAAATTTAATTCCCCTATTTTCCAGTCTGTAATCAAAGAGTTAGTGAGACTTATTCGGTATATCACCAAATTTTGGTGAATCCTTAGAGTCAAAATAATGACATGAACCTAGTAAAAAAAGCAAAAGAAAAGAAAATAAAGAAACAGAACGTGAGGGTAGCAAAAACAAATTGAGAAAAACGTGGGTATAGGAATGTTTGGGAAAGAAAATAAATTAAATTAATTAAAACTTACTTATCTAAATATAAAACAAGAAACCAAATCCTATCCCACTAACAAACCAGATTTTTTAAAGAGTTCGAATTAAATTCAAACTCATCCACAAAGGCAATACAGATATTAGCATAAAAAAAATTTCATTTGCTCGCCCAAAGATTCAAACACCAAACCACGAAATAAACTAACATCTTACCACTGAATTAATAAGCTCATTCTATTTTTAAAGTGCATATATAAAAAAAAGTAAAACCTAATTGAAGTCTCTTGACTCACAAGCAAATCTCAATTCTCCTAACCCCAAAATTGGGACGTTACACAGTGCATGTTGTTAATTCAATTAGAATTTTACTTGATTGTGTGGAGATTTTAATAGATCTAACATTTTTAAACTAAACTTTTGATTCAAAAATGCTGAATCCAAAAATCTTAAGTAAACCTATTATTTTTAAGTGATTTTTGACTCATTTTGAACTAATTAGAAGATATATCAACTCAATTTAATAGATCGTTAACAAATTTTTAAGAATCAAACATTTTCCTTGTTTTAAATGTTCATGAGAGCTTGATTTTCTGGAAAAGTTAAATTTAACTAATTAGATGAAATTGACAGCTTACATTTGTAATTAAATGAGATTTAGGATGTTTGAAATCAAATTCGAGGTTTAAAAATGAAGATTTGGCAAGTAATCTCTTATTTTGGCAAAACTAGTTAATTTTTGGTAGTAATAAGAGAGTGTAGATCTACGATTTTGCTATGGTTTGGATGCGAATAAGGCTGTAATTAACGAGTGTGTAATATTTTTATTATGTATGCAATGTTCCAGATCAATCGAGAACTGATATAGACTCTATAAGTAATTTGGTGTGTTAGGAGATCCGCTTATCCATTGCATATATGTTTATACATGTTTCTTAATCACAATATGCCAATATATCAATATGATTGATAGGAGTTATGCTTAGTTCTATTAATGAGTGAATGATATAGTAAAAGCTCACACTCTTATATATATTTTACATATAAATAGCTAGTTTGTTGGAGAAGACGTGAGCCATCCAAGTGATCCAATGCAAGGCCAAACTTTCTTGAGTATATGTTTTGTTTTCTAGTTCAATAAGGATGGCAATGTGGGATTTACTTAGGGAGATAGACTTTGATATTTTTTTGGGTTGTAATGGACATTTTAATAACTGTTTAAGAACATTTATAACTGGCTTTTGATCATTGATTGCTTGAGAATATTGATTTTGAATATGCATATTATGATGGTTTGAGTTGCATGATAAATGATTTGTATGTCTATAAGTGAATAAGGATATAGATGTTTTTAGTGCATGTTGGGTGTTGTAGGAAGTTTTAAATGACTTATTGGTATTAAATAGATCTTTGATGCACATAAAATTGTTGATAATGTAAAATTGTCATTATTTTATGAAGTTCGGAATTTCATACTAGCATAACTATTTGTCTTGGATGTCGAATTGTGTGTTGGTAAGTTTTGAAGTGTGTGAGAATGCTTTATAAGATCTATGCATGTTATATGATATGTTGGATTAAAGAAATTAGGCTAAATGCATGAATTGTTATGCTTGTTAATGTGATAAAGTGTCGTATGCAGTTTTGGGTTGTATCTGTAGAAATTGCAGTTTTGGGTTGTTAATGTGATAAAGTGTCGTATGTAATGACGTTGGAATGATGTGATGACGAGGGATCGACGTAACGACGAGGAATGTCGCATGGTCGCAGCGTGACATACTGAGTGATTGAACCATATTTTTATAGTTTTCGAACATAGTCCTGATTTTTTTTACTATGCAGTTGAAGCCCTTAAATGAGATGAAATGACTTGATAATTTACATGATTAAGTCCTATTTGGTTAATTTCATAATTTTACTCTCGATTTTACAAAGAGGTTTTTCAAAGTATTTTATTAAACTTATGAACTGGCCCTTAAATCTTTGTTTTGTAATAAAATGAGTCTTACCATTTTAAATTGTTTATTTTAAATATAGTTCAATTTCATATGCTTTAAATTCTATGCATGCTTAACTTATTGAGTTATGTATGATTTTTATATTGCATGAGAAAAGATAAATTTACCCCTGTTGTTGTGTTAATCAAAATAGCGCAACGGAAGCATGATTTAGAGTTTATATGTTTACCCTACACTATATGATTGATGTTCAAGCATGTAAATATGTTGTGTGAATATTGTGAGGTGTAATTGATGGTTTCATGGTTTGTTTGGTGGTCGGTAAGGAGAGTCACGTAAGTGGCTAATGTGACATTCTGGATTCTGGTCAGATCGTCCCGATCAAGTTTGGGGTACCATAACGTCGTGATGACGTTACTTTAGATGTCACGACGAGGTGAAAATGACGTGGTGATGTGTATTCAACTTAAACAGGATTTTTCCCCTAGTTAAACTCTATGTCTGTTTCCTAGTTAAACTCTAATTAGTCTATGATTATTTTAGTCGTATGTAACCTAGATTAATCATCTCCATCATCTTCGAGATTGAGAGAGTTTTGTGAGTTTTGGAAAATTTCAAGTTTTAACCAGAGTACTTTGTTCTTTCGAGGTTTAGGGTTTATTTGTTGAAATTATCTCTATTTTCTACTCTTTCAGTTTTTGCTAATTTAGTGAAGTCTTATTTGCCCGTGGTTTTTTCTCTACTCTTACTTTTATTTTCTTGATGCATATACGGGTTGATCCCCAACACCTTCCTTCAAGGTTTTTTATAATATAAATTCTATCACATACATAAGCATTTAACATATTTAGACTATATGTAAACACATATGGAATAAATATAAAATTAAAATAAAAAAATTAGTTTAAATTGAGAGTAAAGTGAAATTTAAATAGGTAAATACATCATATTAAGAATATTGAATGTAATCCAATGGTTTATCCCACTATTGTAATTTTTCTTTAGTTGTATTGAGTTAACTTGTAAGACTAGTTGAAATATATAAAAATATCAAAATAAACAATTGGTTGAAGTAGTAAAAAAGGATTTTATAGATGTTGGTGACATAAGTGCAAAGATTAAGATTTGCAATTTTTTGTTGGTTATTTTAGTAAGGAAAATATAGAAGTACCTTCGTAAAAATATAACTTATTCAAAATATGTAAGATTATTTTAGTAGTTCTCTTAATTAAGTTAGTGTCTAGTTAACTCATGGCACCAATATAGTCACACACTTAAATATTAATATATGAAGGTAGAGGTAATAATAAAAATATATAAATATGTTTTTATATATGAACAAAAATATTCATCCTAAACTATTTATTTGAAAGCAGACTATAACATATATGTATATTATATACGGAACAATGAGACTCTGCTTGCATTCCCGATCACCAGATGATATATTTTGTTTCTTATTGAATGATATGCTAGGTATAACATAGGAAAGATATAGTGTAATTGAGATTAGAGCTCAACTCTCTTTCCTTTTGCCAACACACATGTGCACACACAAACACATTCCATAATATTCAACTATTCGAGAAAATACCTTAGATTATCGGATCCAATTTCTAAAATGTATTTTATTAAAAAATTAACATATTTTACAATTTAAACATCAAGAAATTAAAAAATAAAAAATCAAATCAATTTTTCATTAAGGTTTGTGTAATTATTTCTTAGTGATTTGTATTTAATTATGATTGAAGGATCAAAAACAAACCCCTCGAATCAACAATACCTTTGGGTGAACTGTTTGCAACTCCATTGTAACCAAATAGGGTAAGTATTAGTTATCAAATTCGGATATGAGATTTCGTTTGGAATTTGTTGCTTTGTCCAAACCCTATATGTGTAATAGGGGTTGATATTTTATGAATGATCACTGTTGTGTATAGATCAAATCAATTTCTAGTCAAATCTAAGTCCTAGTGGCTGCGGATTTAAGTTAGTCCTACAGATTTACACTTAACAGGTGTGGGTCTCCCCTATGTCTAATTAATTGGAAATCATATAAAATATATTTAAATGATGAAATTTTCTTGCTGGTTTTGGTTTGGCTGAATGGTCTAAATGCAAATAAGTGAGATGCCGAATAGGGTATGTAATTAATTGAAAAGCTTGTTTGTTAAATGTCCTATTTGGGTGATGAAATTGTGAATTGAATGCGTGTATAGCATGCTAGGTTTTGAAACATTGACTGAGATGCATGTTTTATGCCATGATTGATAATGACTGTGTGAAACCATGCGAGCATGCCATTGTTATCATTAAATGAGAAGTATGTAAAGCATACATCAAAACTGAATATTGATATGCGTGTTAAACATGTCATTGTATTGAAACAAGTTACTAAAAACATGATTTGCTTATTGATTGTATGACATATTGCATTTGCATGGGGAGGGTATTTTTGGTTGATGGTGGAGTTCCGTGGAGTACCGACGACATTTAAAGTCCTCAATATTGTTGTTAGTGCACTTCACCAGAGTACCGAGGAGATTAGGCGACTTATCGCGTTTTACAGGTAGCTTGTTTGCATTTTGGTATTATTATTTTGATGTGTGTGGATGGATGGGTAGGATTATTGCTCTATTGCATTGAGCATGCTATACACATATGATGTTATGCCATTATAAATTTATTGAACTGTTATATTCATTAAGTGCCTATTTGACTAATTGAATGCCTATATTGGTTTGTCTAACACTGAGCTTTTAAAGCACTCCCCCTTAGTTTACTCCTTACAGATAACCCTCAAGATTAGGCTCGGACTCGGCATACGGACATCTCAGATTATCTGGCAATAAAATATTTTTTAATTTATTTTGGTATTATTATTTTTGTCTGTATTTCTTATTTAAAGTATGGTCTGTGGTATGAGATATTTTTAACTAGGATTTTGCATGCATGAGTTTTTTTATGAGAACAGAACAAATTTGAAAAACTAGCCTAATATGACTTAACATACAAATTTTTCTACAAAAATCAAACACAATACTTTTTTCACGCTTAATGGTAAAACAAGGGTTTTAAAAGTTTTTTTTTTTGGATGAAATCAACTGAGTTTTATTTCAAATGTCACAACCTTTATATAAATTGATCTTAACAATAGATGAACTAATAAACCGATGTTTTTAACAAGCCTTATGTAACCATGCTAAGTTTTCCGAAAATTTAACAAAAGTAGCGATCATACAACCATATGTTTTTCCTTAGCCATTTTGGTGGCTACTGTAACCTTCAGGATTCGGTCATAACGTCTTGGTTGAGTTTGAGAGGTTATATGGTAAGATTTAATTTTGTAATCTTAATGGGTTGAGTCAACCACTTAGGAATCTCAATTATAAATAGACTTTAATCTCGATCGTTGATATAAATTCAATTAGCTATTTATTAAATTAGCTAAAATTTCTCCAAAAAAAATTCAATATAAATTTTTAGTAGACTCATATAATTTAATTGATAATTAATACGGACTTACTCGTCGGATTTGTGGTCCCAAAATCAGTACTTCTAACATCACAAAAAACGCGCTGTTAAAACTCTCTCCTTAAAAAAATTTTGTCCTCAAAATTTCTTACTTGAGAATAGCTTTTGGTATTGTGATCTCATAGATTATTTCATTTTCCCAAGTAGTTTTTTCAACTCCATATCGATGCCATTATAGATTAACCAACGATTCATGTCTATGCTGCACTTCTTTCACTTTCCGAGCTAAAATTTTTAACCAGTTATTCATTAAAAGCCAAAATGACCACTATTCAATCTCATCCTTAGAAAGTACATTTCTAGGACTGTCTGTTTAATGTTTACGATGTGTAAAGTGATGATTTTACCCTTTGTCATTTTTTGTTGCATTATGATGATCGAAGCATTTTTTAGGACTATCTGTTTAAAAATTACTTATTTAAGCATGTTTTAAATTTGTTTGATGGTTTGTTTGTATTCAAAACATGAAACACTAAGCTAATAAGCATACTAATAGTACATCATATCCAATCAATAGATCAATTCTACCATTTAGTATTTAATCAACAATATGATATCTTATTGATAAGTGCTAAAAGTAACATATTTTAATCTCATTCTTAATGCAATTTGAGTGATTATTTGATGTTAATTGTGAATTTTATGCTCGAAGCGAAAAATTGAAAAATTGGAGCAAGCTATAGGAGCCACATGAGCTGGACCATTCCTCATGGCCAGACCACACGGCTCTGTGACCCACACAACCACGTGATAGGCCAAATCGATTTCATGGAATTGCACACCAAACAACGAAAAATCAAATTTTTTTAGGTTTTCCGGGCATACTAAGATGTATATATGACAAAAATAAGAAACTTAGAGGGAGACATCAGAGAACATTCAAGAAAATAACTTGAAAAACACCATTGAAGCCAACTTTGAAGCATATTTGCGTCAAGATTGAAGATTCTCAATTGATTTGATAGCAGATTCTCATGAGTTTCTTTATTTTTTTCAGTTATATTGTCTCTTGGATGTTTTTACTTTCAAGAATGAACTAATTTTCTAAATACCTAAGGGAGATGAAACCTATGATGGATTATGATGTTTGATTTTTATTTTGCGCAACAAATACTTAGTTTTTCTCTCAATTATGTGTTCTTAAATCGTGAATATTCGATGTTCATTGTAAATGTTATGCTCCTAATCCTTTCAATTCATGTTTTTATGCTTAATATAGCACTAGAAATCAAAAGGAGAGAAAAATGAGGGAAAAAAAAATCGGAGCAAGCTACAGGAGCCACACGGGTTGAACCATTCCACTTGGCCATATGATCCGCACGAGCAAAACCATTCCACATAGCCAGACCACATAGTTGTGTGACCCATACGACCATGTGGTAAGCCATATCGATATCATGTAATTGCACACCAAACAAAGGAAAATCACAAATTTTAGGTTTTTCGAGCATTCTAAGACGTACATATGACAAAATAAGAAACTAGAAGTGAGCCAATAGAGAATATTCAAGAAAACAAATCGAAAAGCACCATTGAAGCCGACTTTGTAGCAAATTTCCATTAAGATTGAATATTCCGATTTGATTTGATAGGAGATTATCATGAGTTTCTTTATTTCTTTCGGTTATATTGTCTCCTTGATGTTTTTTCCTTTCAAGAATGAACTAATTTCCTAAATACCTAGGGGAGATGAACCTTGTAATATATTATGTTGTTTGATTTTTATTTTGCGCAAAAAATGCTTAGTTTTTTCTCTCAATTATGATTACTTAAATTGTGGTTATTCGATGTTCATTGTGAATTTTATGCTCTTAATCTTTTCAATACATATTTTATGCCTAATAAGGCACTTGAAATCAAAAGGAGTGAAAAATGAGCGAAAATCGAAAAATTGGAGCAAGCTACAGGGCCACATGGGCTGGACCATTCCACATGGCTATATGATCCGCACAAGCTAAAGCATTCCACACGACCTAACCACATGATTGTGTGACCAAACGACCATGTGGTAGGCCATATTGATATCACGGAATTGCACACCAAACAGTGGAAAATCACAAATTTTAAGCTTTTCGGGCATTTTAAGACATATATATGACAAAAATAAGAAACTAGGAGGGAGCCATCAAAGAATATTCAAGAAAACAACTCAAAAAAATCCATTGAAGCCGACTTTGAAGCAAATTTCCGTCAAGATTATAGATTCTTATTTGATTTAATAGGAGATTATCATATACCTAGGGGATATGAACCCTATGATAGAATGTGTCGTTCGATTTTTATTTGTGCAACAAAGACTTAGTTTTTTGTCTCAATTATATGTGCTTAAATTGTGATTATTCGATGTTCATTGTCAATTTTATGCTCCTAATTCTTTCAATTCATTTTTTTATGCTTAATACAGGGGCCACATGGACTGGACCATTCCACATGGCCATATGATCCGCACAAGCTAAAGCATTCCACACGACCTAACCACATGATTGTGTGACCACACGACCATGTGGTAGGCCATATCGATATCACAGAATTGCACACCAAACAGTGGAAAATCACAAATTTTAAGCTTTTCGGGCATTTTAAGACATATATATGACAAAAATAAGAAACTAGGAGGGGGCCATCAAAGAATATTCAAGAAAACAACTCAAAAAAATCCATTGAAGCCGACTTTGAAGCAGATTTCCGTCAAGATTATAGATTCTTATTTGATTTGATAGGAGAGTATCATATACCTAGGGGATATGAACCCTATGATAGAATATGTCTTTCGATTTTTATTTGTGCAACAAAAACTTAGTTTTCTTTCTAAATTATATGTGCTTAAATTGTGATTATTCGGTGTTCATTGTGAATTTTATGATCCTAATTCTTTCAATTCATTTTTTTATGCTTAATAGAGAACTTGAAATCCAAAGGAGTGAAAAACGAGCAAAAATCGAAAAATCGAAGTAAGCTACAAGGGCCACATGGGTTGGACCATTCCATGTGGCCATATGATCCGCACGAGCTAAACCATTCCACACAGCTAGACCACACGGATGTGTGACGTACAAGAAAATGTGGTAGGCCATATTGGTATCACAGAATTGTACACCAAACAGTGGAAAATCAAAATTTTTTGGTTTTTCGAGCATTCTAAGAGGTATATCTGATAAAAATAAGAAGCTAACAGGGAGCCATCAGACAATATTCAAGAAAACAACTCGAAAAACACCATTGAAGCCGACTTTGAAGTAGATTTCTGTTAAGACTGAAGATTCTCATTTGATTTGATAGGAGATTATCATGAGTTTGTTTATTTCTTTCGGTTATACTGTCCTTGGGATGTTTTTATGTTCAAGGATGAACTAATTTTCTAAATACCTAGGGGAGATGAACCCTATGATGGATTATGTCGCTTCATTTTATTTTGCGCAACAAACACTTAGTTTTTCTCTCAATTATGTATGTTTAAATTGTGATTATTTGATGATGAATGTGAATTTTATGCTCCTAATCCTTTCAATTCTTATTTTTATGCTTAATAGAGCACTTGAAATTAAAATGAGTTAAAATGAGCAAAAATAAAAAAATCGGATCAAGTTACAGAAGCCACATGGGCTGGACCATTCCACATGGCCATATGTTCGCACGAGCTAAACCATTCCACACTGCCAGACCACATGGTTGTGTAACCCACATGAAACAACGAAAAATTATATTTTTTTTTCGGGCATTTTAAGACGTATGTATGAGAAAAATAAGAAACTAGGAGGGAGCCATTAGAGAATATTAAAGAAAAAAACTCGAAAAACACCATTGAAGCCGATATTGAAGTAGATTTCCATTAAGATTGAAGATTCTCATTTGATTTGATTGGAGATTATCATAAGTTTATTTATTTCTTCCAGCTATATTGTCTCTTGGATGTATTTACTTTCAAGAATAAACTAAATTTCTAAATACCTAAGGGAGATGAACCCTATAATGGATTATGTCGTTTGATTTTTATTTTGCGCAACAAATACTTAGTTTTTCTCTCAATTATGTGTGCTTAAATCATGATTATTTGATGTTCATTGTGATTTTTATGCTCCAATTCCTTTCAATTCATATTTTTATGCTTAATAGAACACTTGAAATCAAAACGAGTGAAAAATGAGCGAAAATAGAAAAATCAGAGCACATCGGAGCTGGACCATTCCACATGGCCATATGATCCGCATGAGCTAAACCATTCCACACGGCCAAACCACACGGTTGTGTGACCCACACGACCATGTGGTAGGCCATATTTATTTCACGGAATTACGCACCAAATAATGAAAAATCACAATTTTTAGGTTTTTCGGGCATTCTAAGATGTATATGTGACAAAAATAAGAAACAGGGATGGAGCGATTAGAGAATATTCAAGAAAACAACTCAAAAAACCACTGAAGCCAGCTTTGAAGCAGATTTCCGTTAAGATTGAAGATTTTGATTTGATTTGATAGGAGATTGTCATGAGTTTATTTATTTCATTCGGTTATACTGTCTCCTGGATGTTTTTACTTTCAAGAATTAACTAACTTTCTAAATACCTAGGGGAGATGAGCCCTATGATAGATTATGTCGTATGATTTTTATTTTGCGCAACAAATACTTAGTTTTTTTTCACTCAATTATGTGTGCTTAAGTCGTGATTATTTGATGTTCATTGTGAATTTTAAGTTCCTAATCCTTTCAATTCATATTTTAATGCTTAATAGAGAACTTGAAATCAAAAGGAGTGAAAAATGAGGAAAAATCGAAAAATCAGAGCAAGCTATAGGGGCCACACGAGTTGGACCATTCCACATGGCCATATGATTTGCACGAGCTAAACCATTCGAGATGGCCAGACCACACGGTTATGTGACCCACACGACCATGTGGTAGGCCATATCGATATCACAAAATTGCATACCAAACAGTGGAAAAATATCAATTTTTAGGTTTTTAAGGCATTCTAAGACGTATATATGACTGCCTTCAACGTACTCCCATTCGATGTAGATTTCGGCTTTTAGTAAAGAAAATGGGTCAGTTTGTAAATATAGTGTGTTACAGTAGAAAACTTGGTAGTATTTTGAGAATCGTACCTAAATGAGACGTAAAGCTATAGTAAATAAAATCCCTGCAAAGAATAAAATTAATTAGTACTTGATTTAGGGTTTAGAGTATGAAGAAAAATAAAAGAGTGTTTCAAGAGCATAAAAATAAAAAGATAAAATAAAATAAAATAAAAGTTGAGTTGTAGAAAATCTTCTAAATGGCTTTGGGGAAGTTAGGTTGTTTTCGTATGATTTCTTCAATTGTTGGGTTTTGGAGATTTTCCTCCAATCAACTAGTCACTACCCTAGTTGGATCTCTTGATCTTCCGCCGACATAGCAAGTCGATAGAGATTACTTATCGTTAGATGTCATAATCTAAACATGTTTAGGGAAAAGGTGTTCACAGATGGGGAATACCAATTTTGGGTTCATTCCCATCTAGATGACTTTCCAAGGTTGTCAAGCCTAGTGTTTGTTCAACGTTCTTCCTTTCCCAAATAGCTTATCCAAAAGGTAAAATCCCTGTAAAACAACAATTTATTATTCATACGCTCATTCCTTAACTCCCCAAAATGGAATTAGTTCCTCATGGTTTATTTATTCATCAACAAAACAATATATGGAAACATATAAATGAAAAAGAAACTAAAATTGTATTAAGCAATCTATTAGGAAAAACTCCTCGAACTTTTATGCAAACTTCTACAATCTTGTTTAGAAACTGAAAATAAAAACTAAACTTAAAAACTAAAGTCTAATCAATGGTGTTTCAACCCTAGTGCTAAAGGCCCTATTTAATGCCTCGGACGACCATTTTCCTCAACCCTAGGTTTGTTGTCGTTCTTTGTGTTTAAGTGGCATTGTAAAGACCAAAACACCCTTCATTTTGTGTAAAATCCGCATCTAGGGATCGATGTCGTGACATACTAGGTCCTATGTCGCGACATAGTAGTTAGTGTACTTCTTTATAGACTTGTTTCAGGGGTTCGTCGCGACGTAGACTTGCTACGTTGCGATGAAGGGGTTTGGTGCAACATAGACTTGCTATGGTGCAACTCATTTTGGTCCCTATGTTGTGACATCCATTGTCCCATGTCATGACATAGTGATTATTTTTTATATGGTACACCTTCTAATGGTCTCCTACACACTCACAAAGTATGTTAGCCAACTTTTAGGCCTTAATCAGCCTTAAAGACAATAAGTAACCTTTTAGCACTTTGGTTTTCATAATTATAAATAAAATGCTTAATTTCAAGGTCCTCAAGTGTGAAACTAGTTCAATCTACTACGCACAAAATTGGCAGATCAAACTCCCCCACACTTAAGTCTTTGCTTATCCTCAAGTAAAAAAAAAACAAGAAAAACAAAATAAAGAAATAAAAGAAAGAAGAGAAAAGGAGCTTGAGTCTGTATCATACAAAGTTTAGGTTCGTTTAAGGGTTTATCGATATAAATCCATCAATCCTTAATACAAGTACTTTAATTATCCTAGTACAATATAGATAACTAGAATGAGATCATACAATTTCCATATCTATTCATGCATAAAGTTTGTTTAAGTCACATATGGCTTTTCGGCTTGTAACATGTTGATGCTTAGGATAGGTATGAATTTCAAAGAACAATTAAACACAAAAACGTTACAAACACGAAAATAGTTTGTCACATTGTATTGTTCCCTATTCTTCCCCTTAATGTCCCATTCCATCTCACCCCCTTATTTCTCCTTCTCTCACCTTCCTTTTCTCTCCAATTTTAGGTAATCTCAATATAATGCAATCCCCTTAGCTAGCCTATGAGTACTTTCTTTTCTTTGTTTCTTAAGTAAGATTCTTTATATTTTTGGTGACTTTATGATCTTGTCACTTTTCATATGTTTCCTTACTCAATATTCTCTTGTTTTGTATCTACTCATATTTTTCTTTTACTTTTGATTTTTCACTATTCTTTTCTTTTTGGCTAAGCTAAAATTCATACATTATATTGATTTCCCTATTTCCCTCTTTTATTTTATACCTCCACCATAATGTGTCTACCTACCCTTGATACATATTACCATACGTCTTTTTTCATGCAAAATAGGACCAAAGAAAAGAGTACACATAAATCAACTTTTTAGGTTTTTGAGGTTTATAGTGTAGTTCATCAAGAAGGGTCAAAAGGCTCAAAAATGGGTACTAACTGGAAATTTAGAACAGGGTTTTTGCTTTTTAGCTCTAGATCTATCCAAACAGTGCCTTAGGTCATCCCCAAACATCTCAACATGCATAAATATTAATTTAATCATACAATCTCAAAATTACTATCTATCATATATACTAGCATGCTTGTTTCCTCACATTATGTACATCATTTGGTATGAATAATACTTTTCCACCTATACTTAATGTAACCTATAGAACTTAAAAATTCCTCATCATCATGTCAAATTTATCAACAAATACAATCAACCTATTATACATACTCCTAACTAATCACTTGTATTTTTACAAGCTTAAGAACACATAAAAGAAAAAAAAAAACTACGTTACCCCCTACACTTTAGAATACACATTATCCTCAATGTGTAGCCCTATAAGTAGTAAGGAAAGAAGCTACCTGATTGATCGTGAAGGCCCTCTTCTTCATATGGTGGTTGTCCTTCTCCCTTTTGGCGTGAATGCTCGAAATTGTTGTGTCTCCATAATGTTGGGTTCCTACAAAAGGAATTAAGGCATATATGTACAAAACTAAATTCTAGTCCTGCTCTTACAGATTATGTAAGTCTCAAAAAATAATCCCAAAATTACAAGTCTCAAAAATTAAGTCTCAAAAACACTTTAATCTTCTTCATCCATCTTATCCTCCTCATCATCACTATCACCTCTTCTTATTTTTCTTCCTCGTTATGCTCCTCATCCATTGCTCCAAACATGTTCGATGTGTAATTGGGGACCCTAATGTTGTGTTACTGAGCAACCTCTTGAAATACTGATCCCGATTGTTGCATCCATTGGATCATCCAATTGAGCTTTGGATGACTCCTTTCTCTAACTTCTTGTTGGGCTGGTGCCAACCTTTTTTGTGGAAGTTGGTCTAGCCGTCAAGTCTCGTGATTTCCTTTTCCCCTCTTTCATTTTTTTAATGCGAAGCTCCCCGTATTATTAGAAGACGGTGTCACCAAGGACACTCTTTGACGGCTGCAATGTTTGCTTAGTGGATGTCATGGGCACTCCTGCCCTTCCACATAAAGCAGTGATTAAGTGCGGAAAGAAAATCCCCACCTTTTTGCTTCCCACACATCGACTCATATTTTGGTGAATCAACTTCCCTATACAAACCTGCTTTTTTTGCAAAATTGTGAATAATAACACTACTCGAAATGCATTAACGTTAGAAATATTTAAAGTAGGTATCATACGTATGCATATAAATTGGATCCACATTTTGGCTTCAGGAAACATAATGGCTTGGTTAAATGAAGTAAGGATACTAGTGCTTGGCCTAAATTTCCATTCCCCCTTTCCCTCAGTCATATATGTAATTACTTCAGTCATATTTATATCACTAAGGGTTTCTAAGTCGATTTCATCTAAGAAATCATGTTCGTAATAAGGAGCATCGAAGAATCTACATATTACTTTAGGGGTTACCTTAACATTAATTCCTCTAATTACTAAGGTTTCTTAATTAAATTTGTCCTTAATCCTAGAAATATAATCTTTTAAGGATGCATAGATTTCTTGGACTACAGGGATAATCGCAAGTTCTTTGAGGATTATCCAAAATCATTCCCACCTATGATACCTAACTAGAGGCCAGACTTCCTTCAACAAAACCATCAATGATTCAAAACCCCTCTCTTGAATGGATGTCTTCCCTTGAAGCTTATTAAAATATTTTTTCTGCATTCATATTCACAAAATTCGAAGGATTTATCCCTAATGATGGTTCAGATTCTACAGTACATCTAACCTTTCTAGGAGGCATTCAAAATAATAGAAGTATGAGAGTAGGAACTTTAAGTCTGGTTTTGGTGTATTTCTCCCCTTGCTTGGAAACCTGAAAAGTGAAAAGAGAAAATAGGAAAAAGGAGGATTTTTAGGTTTTTAAAGGTTTTTTTTGGTGAGTTAAAATAAGATGGAATAAATTAGAATAGTGTTTTAGTATTTATAGGGGATAGATATTATGGTTTTAAGGAGTAAAATTTCAGAAAAATAAGCTTTTACCTGTCGGTTTTGTAGTCAGGTCAGGTCGATCCTACAAAAAATTATAGCCAATGTTGTAACATAGAGAGTCTTCGTCGCGAAAAACATCTCAGTTCCTCTTTGTCGCGACATTCTTTAGGCATCGTCGCGACATCCTCCTCAATTTTGGAAGTCGCCTAACCTGTTCTCTTTGTTGTGACATGGAGAGGGCTACGTCGCGACATCGACATTAGTCCTATTTTTTTCTCTATTCTGCCACTTGTGTTGCGACACAGAAGATGGTGTGTCGCAACATACCCTTGTTTTTTGTTAATTGCTGAAAGAAAATAAAAAACTAAACTTGATTAAAATTAGTAAAATAAACAAATAATAAAATAAATAATAAAGAACTAACAAAAATTAAATTAGGGAAAAAAAGTTCTTTAAAAATCGGGACGATCCGTGTCGCTATTGTAGAAGAACTTTCAACTGGTTCTTGACACTTTTATTCGTCGTTTGTTCCATTGTCGATATATAAAAACCAACCTCTTCGATCGAGTCTAATGATGTTACCTTATTTTTTACCGACGTGACATCCACATTACAAGCCATTTGGCACCAAATCCAAGCCAATTTGAAATAATTTTTCAAGGTATTATTTCCTCGATCTTTCTCCCTTCCATACCGTATGAAGTTTTGGTTACTCGAACCTTGCTACTATTGTTGAATGAGAATGAATCGAACTCCCCGAATTCTTTGGTTGGCACCTGCTTTTGTTATGCCTAATAAGTGTAGTGGCTCTTCTACACTCTCATTAGCAATAGATTTAAGCTCAATTTCTATTTCAGTTGGATCACATACCAATCCCTATTATCGGTGTTTTTGCGACACAATGATTGTGCAAGCATACACATGTCGATGCAAGTATAGTTGATAGATAAATCTATCGGATATCGATCCCATAAGGAATGGGTTCTTGATGTCTAAAAGTCGGAGCAATCAATACTGAAATTAAATGTAATGTAAGTACTGATGTCAGTGCAATATGTCAGATCTGCACACTAAAATATTCAATCAATGTCAACACAATTAAGGTTAAACTTCAGAGATTAAATGTCAATGTACTGAAAATAAATCCAATTATGTTGAGTGTTGAATACTAAATATTAAAATGCATGAAATATAAATGTGACCAAGTGTAAAGGGTAGAAATGGTTCACTGAATATTGCTAAGTTGCAATGTTAGATGCATCGACAAGGTAAGATATAGATGAATTGTCGTTGCAATGAAGTCCCTTCGAGTTCTTACCGACAACAACTCCCTACTTAATCCTGACTCAAATACAATCACTCCACCTCTCGATGCGATTAATGATATGTATCAAGAACAAGTAACTGGTTTTTATCCTAATCTCGAGTAGCTCTCACCTAACCCACTTGTTAATCTAACTTGTCATCGCATCTCTCGATGTCGACGTATTACAATTTCATTTTCGTGTTTAGAGCGGTTAGATCCAAGAATAAACGAATAAGCAGTGTAAAGTAAGAATCAAAATGATCTAACATTAAAATATACTCTCGTATTCATTTAATATCATCAAAATCCATCATCGTTTTAAGAAGAATTAAAGAGTACAATGAAGCTTACTATCCCTAGACTACTAGGCCTACTCCCTAATTGCTCCTCTTTCTCGGCATCAAGCACCTCTCGTCAGAAGCAGTTGTAGACTTGCTTCATCAACTCCCCGATTTCCAGCTCAAATCTCCAATTCACACAAAATTTTCAGAATTAAATCCCTTAGCTCTTGATGATTTCTTTCCTTTTTTGTTTGTCTATTTATAACCCCTAAAATGTTTCAGGATTCAGCCTTTTCTCTCAGATCTAGACCTGGATTTTGTAGCTATCAAAATTAGTTAGAATACAGCTATGCACTTACACAGTTCTAGTATGTTCTTCACAGATCTACAGATTGTCGCTGCATCGCTGAGCGTATTCTGAGATCATAATTGCAGCGACATCTGTGAAATTCCTATGTTGGTGCTTCCAGTTGTGATTTCAGCTTAACTCTACTCATTCAAGGTTCAGTTTCAATGCTGTGACATCTCTTAGCTGTAATTACCAGTTGATCTTATGGCTGCATTTGTCCAGCATTAAGCTTATAGGCTTAGTTCTTGCGTTGACAATTTTAAGACGCAATATATCGGCTGCTTGCGTCTATATTAGTACAAAAATAGATAAAAATAACAAGAATTTAAACTAACTATCAATGAGTTGGAAAACATGAAAACTAAGTATAAAATGCTAACAATGCATGCTAAATGAAATACAAAGGAGACAATTTAAACATTAAATTGGGAAGAAAATCTATGTCATTAGTAATATCATCACACCCCTAAACTTGAGTTTTTACTTGTCCTCAAGTAAACAAAAATTAACAATAGCAATTAGAAATGTCACCGCAATCATTATTCATACAACTTGAATTCTCTAGAATTCTAATGTTTAAACTGCATTCATATAATAGAATGATGTGCTGATAATTTAAAGACATGAACAACTTGAAACTGTAATTTCATCAATGTTAGTATCATGCATTGAATCTTAACTTTCCTTGAACCATTTCAGCAATTTATTCTTATTTTTCTTTCTTTCTTCTTTTTCTCATTGTTGTAAGTGACTGAAAGATGTCATTTCATTACTCTACCTTTGTTCCTAGCAAGTAACAATGGGGTGCAACAAACCCCCAGGAGGCATGTAATTGTGTCGACACACACTCTTGCAGTTACAACCTTTGGCTAGATAAGTTTTCTTTTCTTTGTCTGCAGTGGAGTGTTCTCTCTTAAAAGTCACAATGCACTCATATTGGAGTGTCTATTCATACAATGTTGTTGTACTGATCATTTAGTTCAAGATTCAACACCAATACTATCCATCCATTACAAAAACAATCTCAGTTATTCATTCCAAAACAACAGAGTTAACATTCATTCATAGTCATCCAATTTCCACATTAGTATTAAAACAATTCAAGAATTATGCATCAAAATAAAAATTTGTGGGCACATTTTTATTGAAATTTTTTCACTTTTCATTACTAAAGAAACAAAATAAAAGTCAAATAAGAAGGTGTTGTTGCATTTCCAAGTCACATTAGCTTCCCTCCCAAACTTAATATCTACATTGTCCCCAATGCACTGGCAATAGATATACAAAATGAATGGAAATGCAGCTACAATGTAGTAAACTAAGAGGAATGCAATGATAATGAAAATCCATGCATAAGAAAAATACATGAAAACTAACTAAAAAAAATGTACAAAAAAAAATTATTCAGCTGTAGCCGATGCAGAGGCTGCTTCGGTTTTCTTCTTCTTCTTTTCCGGGCGCTCTCCCTCATCATAGTGTTTCTTCTTTTTCTTATCCTTGCGCCTCTTTCGCTTCATATCCTTTGAATTAACCGACTTGGTGGATTGTTCCTCCTCTGCTGGTTAGGCAACGGCCACATTAATTGTCACCTCTGATGGATGGATCTCGGCGAGTGGTGTAATGTAAGGCACAACAGCCAAAGGATTCAGTTTCTCTATTTCGCCAGTGACAACGTCAGCTTGACTTGTAGTAGGTCGAGTCTCTTCTGAGTTGGATGCCCCACAACATCCTCAACGATCATTGTTTGGGCATCGGGTTCCTTCTCCTCCTGTACCTTGACATGTTCAGTTTCTTCCTTCTCTTCTCCCTTTCCTTCTTCTTTTTCTTCATCCTTCTCCTGATCACCTCCCTAATTTGCTTCCTCTTCCATATGTTGCTCAAGTTCAGTTGGGCCAGTGTCAACGCAATCGACTGCATCGACATCTTCTTTTGTAACAGTTTCTTTCTCAGCCATATTTACGCCTAAACTGTTGGAGAATTCATCCTCAGACAGATCAACAATGTTGCAATAGCAATCGTCCTCAACCTTTGAATTCCCTTCATTGTGAATTCTGGTTAGCATTTGAGTAGGCCTACCATCAGTAGTAGGTTGGTCAGATGAGGAGTGGCACATAGGGTAGAAGATATTAGGGAATGTTGGGAAATCTGGCAGTGGTCTGGTACTGATGTGATGTAATACAGCGACAATGGCTTCGTTCTAGGCTTCTGTGTAAGCATAAAATACATGCTGCCTGTAATCCAAATTGTCTAATACACTCATGAGATGGATTGTACGCGTATCAATACAGTCAAGATGGATTTTTGAACTAGCCAGTTTTCTCAACACTTGTGGATCAGTGGGTGCATTGGTCTGTTCTTCTTTCTTTTTCCCTTTTCCCTTGTCTTTCTTCTTCAAGGTTTCCTTGGCCATAGGTGTATCTTGACCTCGTGTCATCCTCTCAACTGATATATCGTTGATCGGACCTTTTTTGTCCAAAATCTCTTCATCATCTTTGGGCATAATGCCCTTGTGTTGACAGAGTAGTATGATAAGAGAGGGAAAAGGAAGGATACCATTTTGCTTTCCTGCAGCTTCTATGATCAGAGCATGTATAAACTCCCCAATGTCGATATGTCAGTGATGCAGGATGGAATGCAATAGACATATATAGTCCAGTGCGACCATAGTGTTGTGGGTTGAAGGCATAACACGACTATTAATGAAATGAAACAATACCTTACAAAAGGTTGTAAGGTAGCGCCTGTGCATTATATAGTTATGAAATCCATTTCCCGTCCATGTAGCACCACCGACACAAAGGTCATTCATCATCTGGGCCAAGCTATCATCGTTTTATGCGTGAAGGACGCATGTTCATCTATCTATTCTGGAATTCGTAGCAAAACATTGATATGTGCCGCACTACACGACACCAACCCCTCTCGGACAAACTCAAACTCCTTCTCTTAGTCCATCAAATTTGCATAAAATTCCCTAACCAGAGTAAGGGAATAACTTGATGGATTGTCGCAAAAATATTCCCACCCGAGGCGGCTAATTGTGCGGTGTACTTGTTTTCCAAGAGTTAGATATGGGGAAAGTTGGAAGCCCTGTTCAGGGTGAATGTTGTGCTTTAGCATAACATTGTGATACTGATCTTTGGCCATAGTCGTTACGAACAAAACTGGGTTTGCTGATGAAGGCGGTGGTGTCGTGGACGGAACCTCAATAGGAGTAGTTGGAGTGTTCTTGGAGGAGTGTTTAGAAGTATTTTTGGAAGCACAAGTTTTAGGCATGGTGAAAAAAAAGAAAGTAAATAAGAGTTGCAAAGAAATATCGCTTTGAAATACGAAAAAGAAGTATGAAGACACTGAAGGAAATAAGTTGCAATAGCAATGGCATATATGAAGAGAAATGATAATTACGATGAGGAGGATTATATAACCTAGGCGTAATGAGTGGAAAAACACGGGGAAACATTGTGTCTGCAGCCGTTAATTACTAGGCTACAGATCGTACTAATTAATTTTGATCCAACTCTAGGAGAGGAAAGAATGAATCGGCGCGATTCTTGCTGAAAAAGTACTGCTAACTCATCGCAGGGTGAGCTGACAATCTGTGCTTCAATGCGTCGACTAAAAGACAATTTTTATTTCTGCTAAGAATTTGAAACAACACAACAAAAAGTGAAACAACTAAAAGTAAATAAAGAAATGCATCAACATTATTTAAATGTCACCAGGTCGACGGTTTCGTCTGGTTCTCGAACATCTGGGCTCACTTAGTGTTTAAGACGTTGGTCATTCACCTTAAATTATTGTCCATCTTGTATGTTTTCGATTATCATCGCACCGGTTTGAAATGCTTCGACAACCTTGAATGGACCTGACCACCTTGATCGAAATTTCCCTAGATGCAATTTTTAATGTGAATTAAATAAAAATACCAATTGACCAGGATAAAATTTTCGACACAACATAATGTTGTCATGCCATTTATTTGTGTTTTCCTTGTATATCGTAGCATTTTTATAAGCATAGCATTAGATTTCTTCTAATTCCATGATGTCCAACAGTCTTTTCTTTCCAGCGGCATCATAGTCCAAATTCAGTTGCTTAATTACCTACATAGCCTTATGTTCAAGTTCGACAGGCAAGTGGCAAGACTTCCCAAACACTAGTTGATATGGCGACATCCCCAACAGGGTTTTATAGGAGGTGCGAAGCACCCACAATGCGTCCTGTAGTCGTACAGACCAATCCTTCCTAGATGGGTTAACCACCTTCTCAAGTATGCTTTTAATTTGAAATTGGATACTTCGGATTGACCATTAGTTTGTGGATGATACGTGGTAGCCATACGATGCTTCACACCATATCGTTTTAATGTAGTCGCTACTTGGTTACTGTAGAAATGAGTGCCTTGGTCACTTATCATTGCTCTCGGTATTCCAAACCTTGTGAGGATGTATGTGTGAAAGGATTTCAACACTATCCAAGCGTCGTCTCTTTGCACCGCAATAGCTTTAATCCACTTTGAGACGTAGTTACCAACTACTGAGATATACATATTTCCAAAAGAGTTTGGAAATGATCCCATAAAACCTATACCCCAAACATTGAAGAGCTCTACCTCCATAATGGGTTGTTAAAGCATTTCATTATGCCGAGATATTGAACTAGTGCATTGACAATGATCACATTGTTATACGAAGTTATGAGCATCTCGAAACAAATTGGGCCAATAGAATCCTGACTGGAGGACCTTTTCAGCAGTCCTTGTGCCACCAAAATGGCCTCCATAATGGGCGTCATGGCAGTGTCACAGGATTGACATCATTTCTTCTTTAGGTACACAACAACGAATTATATTGTCGATGTATTCCTTAAATAGGTACGGCCCGTTCCAATGGTCTTTAGCAGCAACGCATATGAACCTACTTTTCTTGTGACCACTTGCACTTATAGGTAGCTTTCCACATTCAAGGTAGTTGACGATATCAGCATACCATGGTGATGTATCAACAACGAATAATTGCTCAACAAGAAATGCCTCGACAATCTGAGTTGTTGACCCATTTTCACTCCTAGTTTCCAGTTGAGACAAGTGGTCAGCTACTTGATTTTCAGATCCTTTCCTATCACTGATTTTCACATCAAATTTTTGAAGTAATAGGATTCATCTGATGAGTCTAGGTTTGGCATCTTTTTTATTGAAAAGGTGTCTCAATGTTGAGTAATCTGTGTAAACTGCAGTCTTTGCGCTGACAAGATAAGAACAAAACTTGTCAAATGTGAAGACTACTGCTAGCAACTCCTTCTCAATCAGGGGATAATTGACCTGCGTTTCGGTTAGAGTTTTACTAGCATAATAAATAGTATGAAATACCTTTTCTTTTCTTTGGCCTAGGACAGCTCCTACAGCGAAGTCATTGGCGTCACACATAAGTTTGAAATGTTGCGTCCAATTCGGTGTGACGATAATCGAAGCTTGTACCAACTATTTTTTTATTATTTTGAACGCGTCTAGATAGGCAGCGTCGAGCACAAACTTTTTATTTTGCTCTAGTAACGAGCATAAGGGTTTAGCTATCTTGGAGAATCTCTGATGAATCGTCTACAAAAGCCAGCATGTACAAGAAAGCTTCTTATTGCTTTGACAGTGGTGGGTGGTGGTAATTTTTCGATGATTTCGACCTTTACTTTATCAACCTCAATGCCCTGACAAGATATCCAATGCCTGAGGACAATGCCTTCAGTTGCCATGAAGTAGCATTTCTCCCAATTCAGGACTAGATTTGTGTCCTTGTATCTCTTCAAGACTCTTGCCAAATTGTCAGTGCATTGGTTGAAATTCTGTCCATAGATAGAGAAGTCATCCATGAATACCTCTAAGGAATCCTCGATCATGTCTGAAAATATTGCCATCATACATCTTTGGAATGTTGCTGGCGCATTACACAACCTAAATGGCATGCGTGGAAAGCAAATGTTCCAAAAAGGCATGTGAAAACCCATGCATACTCGCCAGCCAGTTGTGATGTGAGTAGGGATTAACTCATTCTTATCATTGGCCACAACTGTGAAACCACTCTTTTTTGGCACACATTGAATGGGGCTTACCCAATCACTATCGGAGATAGAATATGTAATGTCTGCATCTAACCATTTGATAATTTCCTTCTTCATTACTTCTTTCATCTTTTCATTGAGTCTTCGTTGCTGCTCAATTGATTTCTTCTTTCCATCTTGTAGCCTAATCTTGTGCATACAAAAAGAGGGACTGATGCCTCTAATATTTACAATGCTCCAGGCTATAGCTTTCTTATGTTCATTCAGAATTGCAATGAGCTTATCTTCTTACATTGCATCGAGGGATGCGTTAACAATAACAAGTAGTGTCTCGTTGTCACCAAGGAAGACATATTTCAAATGTGTCGGCAATGGTTTCAACTCCAAGGTAGGAGCTTGCTCAATAGATAGTTTAAAAACTAGGATTATCCTATTAGACAAATCCAAAGATTCCATTTGCCAGTTTTTACGCAGCATACAATTGTTCACTTCCTCTATGTCAGCATAGTCATCTAACATGTTATCGGTAGATGTTGCCGCGTTATCACCAAAAAATGTTGAACTTCTTGCATGAAATTCTTCGAAAATAATTTTGTCCAACATGTCTATGTGGTGGCATTGTTCTTTAGGTTCGAACGGTGATGCCTTAAACGCACTGAAGGTTACATGGTCATCATTATGACGCATCACTAGTTCTCCCTTGAACACGTCGATAAGTGTTCTTCTTGTAGCAAGAAATGACTGTCCCAAAATAATGGGTATCTCCTTATTTGCTTCACAGTCTAGGATGATAAAATCAGCAGGGAACACTAGCTTATCAACTTGAACAAGAACATCTTTAATTATTCCTCCAGTTGTGCAAGAGATCTATCCGCCAGTAGTAATGTCACCGCAATGGGCTTTATCAAACCTATTCCTAATTTCTTAAAAGTAGACATAGGCATTAGGTTAATACTAGCTCCTAGATCACATAAATCTTTACCTAAGTAATGATTCCCTATGGAGCATGGGATTGTGAAGCTGTCAAGATCTTTCATCTTGGTTGGCAACTTGTTTGTGAGCACAATGCTGCACCCCTCTGTGAGAGCAATTGTTTCAATGTCGGACAATTTCTTTTTCTTTGATAACAGCTCCTTCATGTATTTCCCATGACTGGGTATTTACACAAGAGAATCTATTAAAGGTACATTAATATGCAATTGTTTCAGAGTAGAAACAAACTTTTGGTAATCTTTGTCATGGACTTTTTCTTTGAATCGTTGTGGGAATGGCAAAGGTATTGTGGCAGTAGGTTGTTGTGAATAACTCAGTGGTATTGGCAACTTATTTGGGCAGACTATAGGTAGAGATGGTACTGCAGTTTGTTCTTCAGCATTGATTTCTGCTTGACTTCCTTCAGCTATATCTTCTTCTTGTTGCTGTGAAGTGGATGCTTCGACATGGTTTTGATTAGAATTGCTTAGCCCTACTGCCTATTTTCCACTCCTTAATGTGATTGCTTTGCAATGATCCTTCCCCCTTTGCATTGGATTTTCAATATCACTAAGCAAAGTACTTGGCGATCTATTGCTGAGATTAGAAGCTAACTGACCGAGCTGAGCTTCCAATGCTCGTATGGAAGAAGAATTTCCTTACACTATTGTTTCGGAAAGTGTGATATGCTCGTGCATCATTCCTTCAAGAACAGCCATAGGATCTGCCTTTGGTTGAACAAACTGCTACTGTTGATGCTAATGATGTTGTCGTTGCATTTGTGGTGGTACAGACTATTATGGCTGTAATCTCATTTATGATTACATTGGATTATGTGATTGCACCTAGTTAGAACGAGAATTTACTTGTGGATTCTGATGATAATTCTGTATTTGTTATTATTGTAATTCCCTTGCCTATAACCCCCTTGATTTGAGGAATTTCCATATCTGTATGTGGAAGTATTCTGATTCCCCCAAGGTTGTTGAGAACGATTGTTGTATGAGTTACCAAATGATCCCCCTCGAATGTTGTTGACGTAGTATGCATTTTCTGCATGTTGTGGACAGTCCTCATAGGTATGATTGTCGTCGCAAATCTCATAGGAAAATATCAGCATATCCAATTGCTGAGCAACTTGTATAAAAGCAACATCACTTGTTCCTTTCATATTCTTTATGATGTTGGCCAGTGAGGATACCTACGCTAACAATGCAGAAATAGCATCTAATTCAAGAACTCAAAGGTTAGTTTTTACCTGTGTAGAATGGGAGATCAGATATTGGTAGTCATTCTGTGCAATCCTCTCTAGAATTTGAACAACTTCATCATATGTGCAATCCAACAATGGACCATTTGTAGATGCGTCGATAAGATTTCAATTTAAACCATTATAAAAAATCTCAATTTGGGTCTCTTGTTGAATTTCATTCATTGGGCAACATTGAAGCAATGCTTTGTAACGCTCCCATGTTGTGTGTAAATTCTCATCATCAAGTTGATGATATGCAATGATGTCATTTCGCAACCTTGCGTTCACTGTTGACGGATTGAAATGCAAAACAAACTGCGTTGCTAACGCATTCCAAGATGTGATAGATCCTGTCGGCAATCCTAAGAACCATGTTCTTGCTTTACCCTACAACGAATAAGGAAATATAAATGTTGGATCGATTTAAGCCAGCACTCTTCGACACTCTCATTAATGATCAATTTAAGCTCAATTTCTATTTTAGTTGGATAATATACCAATCCCTATGATCGGTGTTTTTACGACACAACGATTGTACAAGCGTACACACGTCGATGCAAGTATAGTTGATAGACAAATCTATCGGATATCGATCTCACGAGGAATGGGTTCTTGATGTTTAAATGTCAGAGCAATCAATACTAAAATTACATGTAATGTGAGTACTGATGTCAGTGCAATATATCAGATCTGCACATTAAAATAGTCAATCAATGTCAACGCAATTAGGGTTAAACTTCAGAGATTAAATGTCTGTGTATTGAAAATAAATCCAATTGTGTTGAGTGTTGAATACTAAATATTAAAATGCATGAAATATAAATGTGACCAAGTGTAAAGGGTAGAAATGGTTCACTGAATATTGCTAAGTTGCAACGCTAGATGCATCGACAAGGTAAGATATAGATGAATTGTCGCTGCAATGAAGACCCTTTTAGTTCTTACCAGTAACAACTCCCTACTTAATCCTGACTCAAATACAATCACTCCACCTCTCGACTCGAGTAGCGATATGTATCCAAGAACAAGTAACTGGTTGTTATCCTAGTCCCTAGCATCTCTCGCCTAACCCACTTGTTAATCTAACCTGTCACTTCATCTCTCGATGTCGACGTACTGCAATTTCACTTTCATGTTTAGAGCGGTTAGATCTAAGAATAAATGGATAAGCAGTGTAAAGTAAGGATCAAAATGATCTAGCATCAAAAGATACTCTCATATTCATTTAATATCATCAAAATCAATCATCGTTTTAAGAAGAATTAAGGAGTACAATGAAGCTTACTTTCTCTAGACTACTAGGCCTACTCCCTAATTACTCCTCTTGCTCGGTATCAAACACCTCTCATCAAAAGCAGTTGCAGACTTGCTTCATCAGCTCCCCGATTTCCAGCTCAAATCTCCAATTCACATAGAATTTTTAGAATTAAATCCCTTGGCTCTTGATGATTTCTTTCCTTCTTCGTTTGTCTATTTATAGCCTCTAAAATGTTTCAGGATTCCGTCTTCTCTCAGATCTAGATCTGGATTTTGCAAATGTCAAAATTAGTTAGAATACAGCTGTGCACTCACGCAATTCTAGTATGTTCTTCACAGATCTGTAGATTGTCACTGCATCGCTGAGCGCATTCTGAGATCATAATTGCAGCGACATCTGTGAAATTCTTGCGTTAGGGCTTTCAGTTGTGAATTCAGCTTAACTTTACTTATTCAAGGTTCAGTTTCAATGCTGTGACATCTCTTGCTTGCAATTACCAGCTGATCTTGTAGCTGCATTTGTCCAGCATTAAGCTTCTAGGCTTAGTTCCTGCACTGACAATATTAAGATGTAATATATCGGCTACTTGCATCGATATTAGTACAAAAGAGACAATTTAAACATTAAATTGGGAAGAAAATCTATGTCATTTGTAATACCATCACCCTAAATATACTTGTGGGCTTGAATAGTGTCTCTGAGTGTGGCTCTTGAAACCGTTAAAGGGTTTGAACTCCCCATGAATTTGTTTCCCTTTTTAATGAGGGCTTAATTACCTTAACAACTAAAAATTAAGGCGACGGTTCATAAAGAAAAATCTTTTTGATTATCTGAAGCATATGAAAAACCCTTATATTGTTGCTTTCTTTGGGAATTTGTTTCGAAACAGAGACGTTGCATGTCATAGCTATGTCCCTTCCAAGGTTGAACCCTTGATTGATAGATTCTTCAATTTTCAACTTCTCTTTTGTATCTCTATAGATAATAGTTCTCGATTGAAGACCCACAATTTGTAAATCGAGGAAATCATAATTACTCATATGAACCGATTCATCACGAGATTAAGGCTTGTTTTTTATTGCTAAGAGTATGTTCAATTTCCTCTTCATGATCTTTAACTACAAGCTCAGATTCACTCTTACCATAATTCTTATCATGGCCAGATTCAAATTCTTCTAGATTAAGGTTGGGAACATCATGCACAACCTCCTCCCTTGAGCGTAGCACCTCAAATATACCTTGGAGCATTTTCATTGTTTGTTCCATCTTATCTAACATTCTTGATGTAATCTCAAAGGTGGTTTTAGCAAAATTAGAAGGAGGCTCGTCTAAACAATTAGGCATATCATGGTTTTCTTCAATTACCTCATATAAATTACCAATGGGCTTATGTGGATGTTCAACTGTATCAATACCTTGATCATTACTCCACTGGTGTGTTGAGGCTTCATTTCCATGTTGGCTCCATTCTATCATGAATAATTTTTTTCCATGATCTCCAAATCTTCGTAATATCCATCATCGTAGATGTCATCGTCGTAATTGTACCTCTCATTTAACCACCTATAATAGTAGTCATCTATGGCCTTAAAAAATATATTATGGGAATGTTGATTTAAAGTAATTGATCTGAAAAAAAATAGAGAATTGTTAGTATGGTTAAATCGTAACTATATCCTAAAATTTTCCAAATTATTTTGTTAACAAAGAAAGAATAAAATTTACTAAAGCGTTGCCTCCCCGGCAACGATGCTAACAACTTGACCGCCTCAAGCGTACTCCTGTTCGGTGTAGATTTCAACTTTCCGTAAGTATACGGATCAAGTTGTAAATATAGTATATTACAACGGAACACTTGATAGTATTCCGATGATCGTACCTAAATGAGGAGTAAAGATATAGAAAATAAAATCCTTGCAAAGAATAAAATTAATTAGTACTTGTTTTAGGGTTTATAGTACGAAGAAAAATAAAAGAGTGTTTCAAGAGCATAAAAATAAAAAGATAAAATAAAATAAAATAAAATTTGAGTTGTAGAAAATCTTGGGGAAGTTAGGTAGTTTACATATGATTTCTTCAATTGTTGGGTTTGAGGATATTCCTCCAATCAACTAATCACTATCTAGTTGCATCTCTCGATCTTCCACCGGTAGAGCAAGTCGATAGAGATTACTTATCACTAGTTGTCAGAATCTAAACCGGTTTGGGGAAAAAGTGTTCATGGATGGGCAATATCAATTTTGGGTTCATTGTCACCTAGATAACTTTCTAGGGTTGTCAGGCCTAGTGTTTGTTCAACGTTCTTATTTTCCCAAATAGCTAATACGAAAGGTAAATTCCCTAAAAAACAACAATTAATTATTAATACGTCCACTCGCTAACTCCCCAAAATGGAATTAGTTCCTCATGGTTTCTTTGTTCATCATCAAAACAATATATGAAAACATATATATGAAGAATCAAATGAAAAAGAAACTAAAATTGTATTAAGCAATTTGTCGGGAAAACCTCCTCGAACGTTTATGCGAACTTCTACAATCTCGTTTCAAAACTAAAAATAAAAACTAAACTTAAAAACTAAATTCTAATAAATGGTGTTTCAACCTTAGTGCTAAAGACCCTATATATAGCCTTGGATTGCCATTTTCCTCAACCCTAGGTTAGTTTTCGTTCCTCAGGTTTAAGTGGTATTGTAAAGACCAAAACACCCTTCATTTGGTTTTTAATCCGGATCCAAGGGTCGATGTCGCGACATAGTAGTCAGTGTACTTCTCTGTAGACATTTTCAGGAGTTTATCATGACAAAGACATGCTACGTCATGACGAAGGGGGTTTGTTACAATATAAACATGCTATGTTGCAACGAAAAAGGTAGATTCATGATTTCTTCATTCTAATCTCTATATTGTGACATCCATTGTCCCGTATCGTGACATAGTGATCATTTTTTATATGGTAAACCTTCTAATGGTCTCCTACACACTCACAGAGTACGTTAGCCAACTTTTAGCCCTTAATCAAACTTAAAGACAATAAAGTAACTTATTAGCACTTTGGTTTTCACAATTTATTCAAAGGTAAAAACTAAGTAAAATCCTATGGAATTATAAATAAAATGCTTAATTTCAATCTCCTCAAATGTGAAAACTAGTTCAATCTCCTAGGTATAAAACCGATAGATCAATATATGACAAAAATAAGAAACTAGGATGGAGCCATTAGAGAATATTCAATAAAACAACTTGGGAAGCACCATTGAAGTCGACTTTGGAGCAAATTTTCATCAAGATTGAAGATTCTCATTTTATTTGATATGAGATTATCATGAGTTTGTTTATTTCTTTCAGTTATAATGTCTCTTGGATGCTTTTACTTTCAAGCATGAACTGACTTTCTAAATACCTAGTGGAGATGAACCATATGATGGATTATGTTGCTTGATTTTTATTTTGCGAAACAAATACTTAGTTTTTCTCTTAATTATGTGTGCTTAAATCGTGATTATTTAATGTTCATTGTGAATTATATGCTCCTAATAAAAAGGAGTGAAAAATGATCGAAAAGAAAAAAATCAGAGCAAGTTACAAGGGCCACATGGACTGGACCATTCCAAATAGCCATATGATTTGCACGATCTAAACCATTCCACACGACCATACTACACGATTGTGTAACCCACACGACCATGTGGTAGGCCATATTGATATTACAGAATTGCACACCAAACTATGGAAAATCACAAATTTTAGGTTTTTCAGGCATTCTATTACGTAAATAGGACAAAAATAAGAAATTATGAGGGACCCATCAGAGAATATTAAAGAAAACAAGTTCAAAAAACACTATTGAACCAGACTTGGAAGTAGATTTTCGTTAAGATTGAAGATTCTCATTTGATTTGATAGGAGATTATCATGAATTTGTTTATTTCTTTTGGATATACTGTCTCTTGTCTAAATGCCTAGGGGAGACAAACCCTATAATGGATTATGTCATTTAATTTTTATTTTGCGCAACAAATACTTAGTTTGTCTCTCAATTATGTGTGCTTAAATCGTGATTATTAGATGTTCATTGTGAATTTTATACTCCTAATCCTTTCAATTCATATTTTTATGCTTAAGAGAGCAGTTGAAATCGGAAAGAGTAAAAAATGAGCGAAAATTGAAAAATCAGAGCAAGCTATAATAGCCACACGGGCTAGACCATTCCACATGGTTGACCACCCCCGAACATACTCCTATTCGGCCTAGATTTTGGCTTTTCGCAAGTATATGGGTCAGGTTGTAAATATATTGTGTACAACGAAACACTTGGTAGTATTCCGAGGATCGTTCCCAAAGGATGCTTAAAGCGATAGTAAATTAGATCCCTGCAAAGAATAAAATTAATTAGTACTTACTTTACGGATTATTGTATGAAGAATAATAAAAGAGTTGGTTTTGAAAAGCATAAAATAAAATAGAAAATAAAGAAGGATTCGAGATGTAGAAATTCTTATAAATAATTTTGGGCATATTAGGTCGTTTCTGTATGAGTTCTTCAATCGTTCGATTTTACAGATTTTCCTCCAATTAACTAGTCACTACCCTAGTTGGATCTCTCGATCTTCTACCAGCATAGCAAGTCGATAGAGACTACTTATCGTTAGATGTCACGGTCTAAATTGGTTTGGGAAAAAGGTGTTCTCGGATGGGCAATACAAATTTTGGGTTCATTCCTACCTAAATGAGTTTCTGAGGTTGTCAAACCTAGTGTTTGTTTGATATTCTTCCTTTCCCAAACAGCTGATCTGAAAGGTAAAATTCTTGTTAAACAATAATTAAAAATTCATACTTCCACTCATTAAATCCCAAAAATTGAATTAGTTCCTCATGGGTTTCTTGATCATCATGAACACAATAATATATAAAAACATATAATTGAATAAGATAATGAAAAAGAAACTCAAATTGTATTGGCAATCTGTCAGGAAAAATTCCTTGAACGTTTATGCGAGTTCTACAATCTAGTTTCAAATGAAAATACAAAATAAAACTAAAAACTAAAATCTAGTGAATTTGTTTGTTTAAACCTAATTCTAAAGGCTCTATTTATAGCCTTGGTCAGCTGTTTTCCTTAACCCTAGGTCTACTACCATCCTTCATGTTTAAGTGACACTGTAAATACTGAAACGCCCTTCGCTCGGTGCAGAATCTGCGTCCAGTGGCCAATGTCGCGACACACCAGGACCTGTGTCGCGACAAAGACATCAGTCTCCATGTGAAGTGTTATCCTACAAGCGTTGTCGTGACATAGCCCATGTATGTCGCGACAAAAAAGTTAGTCTTCGAAATCTTCAAGTCTTGTCCCTTGGTTGCGACGTAGCTCAACCTATGTCGTGAAGAAGTAATCAATCTCCTATTGTTACAACTTCTTATGGTCTCTTGAACACTTACAAAGTGCATTAGCTAACCATTAGGCCTCAATTCGCCTTAAAGACAATAAAACGACATTTTAGCACTTAGGTTACACAATTTATTCAAACGAGAAATCTAAGTTAAATCATATGAAAACATAAGGAAATACTTTGTTTCAAGCTCTTCAAGTGTGAAAACTAGTTCAATCTACTAGGTATAAAATCGGTAGATCAATGGCCATACGATCTAGCAGAGCTAAACCATTCCACACGACTAGACCACACGGTTGTGTGACCCACACGACCATGTGGTAGGCCATATCGATTTCACAGAATTGCACACCAAACAAAGAAAAATCATAATTTTTAGGTTTTTCGAGCATTCTAAGACGTATATATGAAAAAAATAAGAAACCAAGAGAGAGTCATCAGAGAATATTCAAGAAAACAACTCGAAAAACACCATTGAACCTGACTTTGAAGCATATTTCCATCAAGATTGAAGATTCTCTTTTGATTTGATAGGAGATTATCATGATTTTGTTTATTTCTTTCGATATACTGTCTCTTGGATGTTTTTACTCTCAAGATTGAACTAATTTTCTAAACACCTAGGGGAGATGAACCCTATTATGGATTATGTCGTTTGATTTTTATTTTATACAACAAATACTTAGTTTTTTTCTCTCAATTATGTGTGCTTAAATCGCGATTATTCAATGTTCATTGTGAAATTTATGGTCCTAATCCTTTCAATTCATGTTTTTATGCTTAATAGAGCACTTGAAATCAAAAGGAGTGAAAATCGAAAAATTGGAGCAAGTTACAAGGGCCACCTGGGCTGGACCATTCCACATGGCCATATGATTTGCACGAGCCAAACCATTCCACATGGCCAAACCACACGACTGTGTGACCCACACGACCATGTGGTAGGCCATATCGATTTCACAAAATTGCACACCAAACAACAAAAAATCATAATATTTACGTTTTTCGGGCATTATAAGATGTATATATGACAAAAATAAGAAACTAGGAGGGAGCTATCAGAGAATATTAAAGAAAACAACTCGAAAAACACCATTGAAGCTGACTTTGAAGCAGATTTTCGTCAAGATTGAAGATTCTCATTTGATTTTATAGGAGATTATCATGAGTTTGTTTATTTCTTTAGTTTATATTGTCTCTTGGATGTTTTTACTTTCAAGGATGAACTAATTTTCTAAATACCTAAGGGAGATGAACCCTATGATGAATTATGTCGTTTGATTTTTATTTTGCGCAAAAAATACTTAGTTTTTTCTCTCAATTATGTGTGCTTAAATTGTGGTTTAATATTTCTAGATTATTAATCCATGTTTAACGTGCTTAAATCGAAGGTTGAATAGACCCTGTTTAAGACTACGTCTTACGTAATTGAGTAGAGTTGCATACAATCCAAGAAATAGGACAACATAAATCTACTAGATTAGCGTCAAATCTAATAGGGGAATCCATAGCACAAGTTAATATGATAATAGTTGTTTTATTAAGATAGAATTTTCAATAAATCAACCTAGAGTTAGTTTCTCTTATGCTCGAAAGAGATATTAGTATCATTTAGGGATTTCTATGGATCAAGATACTAAGTAAATAAATTGTGTATTTTAGATTGGTAGTGACAGATGAAATCTAAGTGAATTCTTTCTTGAGTATTGTTTCACTTCTTGGTTGTTAATCGATTATTTTACTTATTTCTTTGATGTGTTCATTAGTTAGTGAAATTAGTTAATTTTAGTTTTTAATTGATCACTCAAATTATTCGGTTAAATAATAGAAAAACAATAATTACTAGTACTTTTAGTCCACGTAGGAACAATATTTTTCCTCATCGTAGCTATACTATTAATTGATAGGTGTACTTGTCTTTGTCAAATATTTAGTTAGTTTCATGACACATCACTTAATCCGTTCCTTCATCAATGAATTCATAATCTCATTTCAATATTTTCAACCATGTTATTAGAATAATTTCATATTCATTATCAGTATGGTCTTTGTCACATATCATTTTCAAAATCATTCTATGTTTTATTATCATCAAGATTAATATCATTTACCATTATTTATTTTTTAGCCCCTATTAATTGGACGCAAACATAAGTGTGGGTAATCATATCAATCCCCAACACTCCACATTAAGCACTAAAGTGTTGATCAAACATTTAAAGTGTCATATTATTCCATGTACATGTTGTGATAACTAATACAACTTTGGTAGGAAAACCATATTATGTAATTCTTGATGTTGGTAGGATTCTTCTAAAAATCTCATTGATGGCAATGACATCACAATGGCTCTTCTTAACCTTCTTCAGCTTATCAAGAAGTACAAGAACATGGATTTGGCTGGAACCTCATTCATGGCGTAGAGCTTCATCTTATAAATATTGGAACGCTCTTTCAATTGGTGAACCCTTCCAACATCATATTATTTTTGTTTATATATAAAATCATATTTATATATTTTTATTATTACCGCTACCTTCATATATAATTAATTTTTAATGTCAGATGTGAAGCAATTGATTTTACGCGATTAATTTTTATTTGGTTTTTTGTAAACATTGTATTCATAATTACTATAGTTAATGTAAAATAATATTTCATATTCGAATTATTGGATATTATTTTAATGCATCATACTAATGCATTTTAAACATATTCATTGTAGAATATAGTTTTATTTCATCTAATTAATACAAAGTAGACCAAAAGTGATAAGGAATGCGTGCAAAATAGGATCGTAGTGATCGTAGATTGTGTAAGTCGCGTATCTATCCTAGTGCTCTAGACGAACGTAAACTGAAATGGAAACAATGAAAATAGATTAGTTGACAAGAAGAAGAAACAAACAAAATTAAAACAAAAGAAAGTGGAGTCGGCTGGTAAGGGATCCAATAGAGAATGAAATTAGGATTTCTTGGATGAAAGAAACCATCCTTGAACTTAAGAAAATCATCCCAACCAGATCTAGAAATATAAAACACAAACAAATTTGTTAAAAGTGATTTTAACAACAAAAGCAAACTGCTTGGGCAAAAATGATTGAAACAACAAGAAAATAATGAAACTCCTAATTTTTGATGTGTTTCTTGATGAAGTAAGGTAGGAGAACGTCCATCTTGAAGCAATTTCAACCTAGAACAAAAATCAATTAAATAAGCAAATAAATACAACAAGAATCAAAGTAAATTAAACAAGAAATGATAAATCAAAGATAGAAAAGAGTAGATGATGTCTTAAGAAGCCCTGAAAACGATAAAATAAGAATCCACAATATCTTTCAATGACTCTAATTCTCCCTCCAAGAAAGAGATCCTGGCAAGCAAAAGCTTGAAGTTGATTCTCACAACCTAAAAGATTGTTAAAACAACTTCTAAAAGAAACTCAAGAGCAATTCTTGAAGAGAAACTCAAAAAGTATAATTATTAACTCAAAAATATAAAAATCAAGTGTATTTCATATGAAATTATGCAAAACTAGCCATTTAATTATAAAATAAGTAGTAGCAAAATCACATAAAACATCTAACACATGCAACATTATAATAGTTAAAATTCAAAACAACATGAAGACTTCAAAATACTTCCTGACGACCTAGGTACATGACATATATCACTTATCGTCCTAAGAAAATTACGAAGGTTAGATGAACTAAGAGTTGATGTCTTGAAAGTTATTGGACTAAGGATCATTTCAAGTGCCAGAATAATGCATGGGCACAGAAACAAACAAATCGTACGTTGTGTATTTGAATACACAACGTTACCACAATAATTTTGATTCAAAACATGAAACAGTAAACTAATAAGCATACTACTAATACATTATATAAAATCAATAGATCAATTCTATCATTTAGTATTTCATCAACAATATGATATCTTATTGATAAGTGCGAAAAGTAACATGTTTTAATCTCATTCTTAATGCATTTTTAGGTGATTATTCGATGTTAATTATGATTTTATGCTCCTAATCCTTTCAATTCATGTTTTTTTGCTTAATAGAGCACTTGAAATCAACAGTAGTGAAAAATAAGCGAAAACTGAAAAATCAGAGCAAGCTACAGGAGCCACACGGGCTAGACCATTCCACTTGGCCATAACGAGCTAAACCATTCCACACGGCAAAACCACATAGTTGTGTGACCCACAAGACCATGTGGTAGGCCATATGGATTTCACGAAATATCACAATTTTTAGGTTTTTCGGGCATTCTATGACGTATATGTGAAAAAAATAATAAACTAGGAGGGAGCCATCAAAGAATATTCAAGAAAACAACTTGAAAAACACCATTGAAGCCAACTTTGAAGCAGATTCCCGTCAAGATTGAAGATTCTCATTTGATTTGATAGGAGATTATCATGAGTTTGTTTATTTCTTTTGGTTATATTTTCTCTTGGATGTTTTTACTTTCAAGCATAAACAAATTTTCTAAATACCTAAGGGAGATGAACCTTATGATAGATTATTCATTTGATTCTTATTTTGTGCGAAAAATGCTTAGTTTTTTTCTCTGAATTATGTGTGCTTAAATCGTGATTATTTGATGTTCATTGTGAATTTTATGCTCCTAATCCTTTCAATTCATGTTTTTATGCTTAACAGAGCACTTGAAATCAAAAGAAGTGAAAAATGAGTGAAAATCGAAAAATTGGAGCAAGCTACATGAGCTAGACCATTCCACAGGGCCATATGATCCGCATGAGCTAAACCATTCCACACGGTTAGATCACATAGTTGCGTGACCCACACGACCATGTGGTAGGCCATATCGATTTCATGGAATTACACACCGAATAGTGGAAAATCACAATTTTTAGGTTTTTCAAGCATTCTAAGACGTATATATAACAAAAATAAGAAACTAGGAGGGACCATCAGAGAATATTTAAGAAAACAACTCAAAAAATACCATTGAAGCCAACTTTTAAGCAGATTTTCGTCAAGATTGAAGATTCTCATTTGATTTGATAGAAGATTATCATGAGTTTGTTTATTTCTTTCGGTTGTACTGTCTCTTGGATGTTTTTACTTTCAAGCATAAACTAATTTTCTAAATACCTAGGGGAGATGAACCTTATGATAAATTATGTCGTTTGATTTTTATTTTGCGCAACAAATATGTAGTTTTTTTCTCTCAAATATTTGTTCTTTAATCGTGGTCACATATCATTTAAAGAATCATTCTATGTTTTATTATCATCAAGATTAATATCACTTACCATTATTTACTTTCAGCCCCTATTAATTGGATGCTAACATTAGTGTGGGTAATCAGATCAATCCCCTAATGGTCCAAATTTAGCACTGAAGTATTGATCAGACATTTAAAGTGTTATATTATTCCATGTACATGTTGTGATAACTAATACAATTTTGGTAGCAAAACCATATTCTGTAATTCTTGATATTGGTAGGATTATTCTAAAAAATATCATTGATGGCAATGACATGACAATTTACTCTTCTTAACCTTCTTAAGCTTATCATGAAGTACAAGAACATGGACTTGGCTAGAACCTGATTGATGGCTTAGAGCTTCATCTTATAAATATTGGGATGCTCTCTCAAATTGTGAACCCTTCCAACAACATACTTCTTTTAAAACTTTACAAATATGGTTAACAAAACCTTTTTTTTTATGCATTGAAGAATTAGACTAAAAGCAAAAATCATATTCTTTCATTTTCTTTCAGGTTAAGGCATTGCAAAATTCGTGCCAAGAGAATGCCTGTAAAAAGCTTTAACCACTACTTCATTCAAGTCAAGATAAAAATAAATAATTTAAATAATTCATATCAATCCACGAATGATTTTACAAACTAATTTGTTCATATGTATATCCAAAAATAAAATTTTTAAAGTAATCATAGTCGAATCCAAAATCAAAACGCAATCGTACATTAAGACAAATCCTTTAAATTAAACATTTAAAAATAAAATAGAGTAGTTTTTTAAAAACAATTTAAATTATTTTATTTTATTTTTTCAGCTAAATGAACCTGAACTCTAAATCGAACAGTGAATCTACCTTGAAATCTACCCTTTTGAAACACACAAAATATAATTATATATTCAATTAAGAATAATATATATAACACATTTTTTTTTACAAACATATTTACTATGAAACATATTCAGATAATTTTAAAAGATCATTATGAATGATAAAGACGAACATAAATATTTTATAACATTGAAAAAAATTATGCGAAACATTAGATGAATCAATACATTGTAGAAACATCATAGAAAAATAATTACACAAAAATAAAATGCTTAAACTATCAATAATTGAAATGTCAATATATATAACAAACTATTAACCAATAAATATTCATATAAATATATAATAATTTTGTAATAACAATTTAAGCATAAAAAATAATGCAAACAAAAATAAGTGTTTGTTTTCTTCCTTTCTCTTTCTTTTTCTTTTTACATTTCCCCCACATCCCCCACAAAAAGAAATAATTATATTATATTAATTTTCATTATATTTCACATAATATTCTATTTGCATTATTTGCTTATATCTTATTATATTATATTTACGCATCATAATTGTATCCAAGTTACTAGATCTAGGATCGAGGAGAGACACAAAACCTTTTGGCATCACAACAATGAAAAGCCAAATCATAAATCATGATTAAGTCAAACCGAGTAAGGTAAAAGAAAGAGATAAATAGTATTAATCATGTTGCATTAATATGAAGAGGTTGTTACATTTATATAAGAAAGATACCATCACATCTTATCAAAATATTTGTTAACTTCAACACTTAGTGTGTTTTGAGCAGCCACGGCTCCAAGGATTAACAACTTCTTGGAGAAGGCGACGGTAGGAAACAAGATCGAAGACCTCTGAATGGTGGATTGTCATAGCAGCATCAATTTGGATCACCTATTCCATCACCACTATACCGATTAGACCCTATTTTAGAAATTACTTTAAATTAGGAGATGTCGTTTTGATTTTTTCTTTTTTTAATTTTTTGTTGTTTAAATTTTTAAAAATATATATATATTAGAAATTGGACCCTATATTCTTAGATATTTTCTCGATTAGTTGAATATTATGGAATGTGTTTCTCTGTGTGTTGGCAAAAAGAAAGAGAGTTGAGCTCTAATCTTAATATAATACAATCTCAATTACACTCTATCTTTCCTATGTTATACCTAGCATATTATTCAATAAGAAGCAAAATATATCATCGGGTGATCGGGAATGCAAGTAGAGTCTCATTGTTCCATATATAATATACATATATGTTATTGTCTAATTTCAAATAAATAGTTTAGTATGAATATTTTTGTTTATATATAAAATCAAATTTATAAATTTTTATTATTACCTCTACCTTCATATATAATTAATTTTTAATGCCAGATGTGAAGCAACTAATTTTATGCGTTAATTTTTATTTTGTTTTTTTGTAAATATTGTATTCTTAATTACTATAGTTAATGTAAAATAATATTTCATATTTGAATTAGTGAATATTATTAAAAAATTATAGCATATTAATGCATTTTAAACATATTTATTGTCGAATATGGTTTTATTTCATATAATTAATACAAAGTAGACCAAAAGTGATAAAGAACGCGTGAGAAACAGGATCGTAGCTTGTCTAAGTCGTGTATCTATCCTAGAGCTCTAGAGAAACGTAAACTGAAATGGAAATAATGAAAATAGATTAGTTGACAATAAGAAGAAACAAACGAAATTAAAACAAAAGAAAGAGGAGTCGACTGGTAAGGGATCTAATAAAGAACTAAATTAGGGTTTCTTGGATGAAAGAAACCATCCATTGACCTTGAGTAATTGTGCCAAATATATCTAGAAATATAAAACGCAAACAAATTTGCTAGAAGTTATTTTAAAACCAAAAGCAAATTGATTGGGCAATAATGATTGAAACAACAAGAAAATAATGCAACTCCTAATTTTTTATGTGTTTCTTGATGAAGCAAGGTAGAGGAACGTCCCTCTTGAAAAAGTTTCTACCTAGAATGAAAGTAAATTAAATCAGGAAATCATAACAGTAAGAATCAAAGTAAATTAAATGAGAAATGATAAATCAAAGAAAGAAAAGAGAAGATGACGTCCTAAGAAGCCATGGAAACGATAAGAATCCACAATATCTTTCAATGACTCTAATTCCCCCTCCAAGAAAGAGATCTTGGCAAGAAAAAGCTCAAAGTTGATTCTCACAACCTAAAAGATTGTTAAAACAACTTCTAAAAGAAACTCAAGAGCAATTCTTGAAGAAAAACTCAAAGAGAATTATTATTAACTCAAAAATATAAAAATCAAGTGTATTTCATATGAAATTTTACAAAATTAGCCATTTAATTATAACATAAGTAGTATAAAAATCACATAAAACATCTAACACATGCAACACTATAATATTTACAATTCAAAACAGCATGAAGACTTCAAAATACTTCCTGGAGACCTAGGTAGATGACATATATTACTTATCATCCTAAGAACATTACGAATGTTAGATGAACTAAGAGTTGATGTCTTGAAAGTTATTGGACTCAGGATCACTACACGTTCCTGAATAATGCATGGGCACATAAACAAACAAACCGTACGCTGAGAGTTGAATACCCCACAGTACCACAATAATTTTAATTCAAAACATGAAACAATAAGCAAATTGATTGGGCAAGAATGATTGAAACAAATCAAATCCTTTAAATAAAACATTTATAAATAAAATAGAGTAGTTTTTTTAAAAGAAAATATTAAATTAAATTATTTTATTTTTCCCCCAAATGAACCTGAATTCTAAATCGACTAGTGAATCTACCATTAAATCAACCTTTTTGAAACACACAAAATATAATTATATATTCAAATAAGAATAATATATATAATAAATATTATTTTACATACTGATCTACTATGAGACTTATTTAGATAATCTTAAAAGATCATTATGAATGATAAAAATGAACATTAATATTTCATAACATTGAAAAACAAATTATGCGAAACATTAGATGAATCGATACATTGTAAAAACATGGTAAAAAAATAATTACATGAAAATAAAATGCTTAAAATACCAATAAATGAAATGTCAATATATATAACAAACTATTAATCGATAAATATTCATATAAATATATAATAATTTTGTAATAGCAATTTAAGAAAAAAATAATATAAACAAAAATAATATCAGCGTCGTTCTTGTCCTCACGGCGTCGAGCTGCATAGACAAGTGTTGGCTATTGAACCTCAGTCTAACTTGCACCCCTGTCCAGTGCCCCGCGACCCATACCAAAAATAATACCCCTTATATCGGTACCCCGACCTCCAAGTGGCTGTGGCGTCACTCTCAGAGTCTAAATAGTGCTTGCAACTATAACTGGTACTGGAGCTGGCATCTAATCAGATCGATATGGGCACTCTTGAACTTGATGCTCCATCGATCGACCTTGAAGACAAGCTGCATATTTCTTGCAACACTCATCTGGATGGCATCTTTCGCAGTGAACACAATGCGCTACCGTGCTGGATGCTATCAATGCCTCAACCTTAAGAGGTCAATCGGGTCTCACCGATTTCTTAAGGCATTGAACGATATCAAGAAGTCCTTTATCTCTCTTAACCTTACCTTGAACTCTCTTTTATTCCTTTCTCTCGCACTCAGTGCGCTTAATATCCTCAGCAATCTTTACCTTATCATGTAAGACCGCGAAGACTCGCTCCCTTTAAGGAGCTATCAAAACCCGTAAATCATACCTCAATCCATCCCCAAATCTCGCACACTTTTTGTGCTCAATTGTGACTAATTCTAGAGCATACCTGCTTAATCTTAAGAACTCAACCTCATACTCAGCTACGGACCTCTCTCCTTGAACCAAACTCATGAACTCCCGTTGACGAGCCTCGACGTAACTAGCTCCTATGTACTTGCCCTGAAAGGCATTCTTAAAGTAGTCCCATGTCACTAACTCATGCTGAGCACCTTGCTCAACTGTCAACCACCATTGGTGTGCCTCATCCCGGAGTAGAGATATAGCGCCCCTCAGTTTCTATGTCGGTGTGCAATCAATGTCATCCATAATGCGCTCGGTTACCTTGAGCCAATACTCAGCTACGATAGGAGTGACTCTAGTTACGCCCCTGAATAGCTCAGCTCCGTATGAATGGAGCCACTCAGTAACTGATCCCCAAGCTATCAATCCCAGCGACCCTCTCCAACATGTGTAACATAGCATAGGACACAAGATCGTCCCTAATCGACTCAGTCTGAGATCCCATCTCAGTAGTAAGAGTACTGACGATCTCATTGGTCTCCAAAATGGAAAGGCTGCCCATGGAGGATGACTCACCTCGAGCTCCTCCTCGATGCCCACGATGCCCTCGCATCTCTCGTCCATGACTCCCTCGTTAACTCGTCCTTTTAATGTCTACAATATCAGATGTGCACAAATAAGTTTAGTGTTTTATCAGAATTTTCCTAATACGTTATGTCAGATAACAGTTCAAACACAAAATCAATTGTCACAGTATAGTATGCATACAAATTCTATAAAAAAAATACTTACAGGCACGGCGTCGAAGACTTGACCTTTCTGAATCAGTTATTCAGTTCCTACTTTCATATAATCACATTCTAACTACATAGATAGACCCACTACACAGTCCGAGTGTTGTCTAATCTGGCTTCGATACCATTAAATGTAACACCCTATACCTAGCCTAGAAGAAATGACAAAGTCTAAATTATCACAACATCAACGCAAAGGAACTAAGCAATAAAAACATCAATCTACAGCAGTTAAACCTTAACATAACATGTCGAAAATACCCAAAGAAAAGAACATCAAACTTAAGTGCACACATCAGTTACCCATAGAAATACTAGACTAACATCCATATGTACCACCTCATAATTCCTAGGAAAGCATAATAAATCCTACAAATGATCGAGTCCCTCGTCCGCCGGTTATCAAGTTTGAGAAGGTCCTAAAATTCCATTAAATAAGTTAGTATACATATAATAGAATTTCACAATCTCAATGAACATAATTACTCAGAATACCATTAACGGTTCAGTAATTTCAGTCGGTTTGATACCAATTACACAGTCAACAGATATAGTTTGTTTATACAATCAGTAATTACAGTTCAATTGTACAGTTGGCAGATATAGGTATCATTTCAAATTCACATTTAGTTACAGGTACAGATATAATTATGCAACCCCTAACCCTGCACACCGTCTCCGTCCCACCCAACACACCAATATTAATCCCTACACACCATATAATGTCAGTATGACATGTTGTAATGTTTACAATGTCATTGTCAGATCATATGGTATTTTCAAGTGGTTTAACCATTAAAAGTTCAAATACTTCCTTCAATTCATAACCCCAATCCCATGCAGATGTAGGAAAAGATATCAGATCATATATTTTAGTTACATGCATAAATATGCTTCAGATACGTATCGATATTGATAACACATGAATTATGAGTCTCAGATCAACAGAATCAGATTTCAAACATGCTTATTAGCTTTCACATATCAACTTAGACCATACAAGTTTTACAGTTAACATATGGTCACTTTATACAACATTTATGAATAAACACACGGTCTAACACACGATCATGTGCTAGCCCGTCTGTGACACACGGCATGTCACACGCCCGTGTGTGTCACACGCCCATGTGTGACACACGGCCTATCACACTCCCATGTGTCTAGCTCGTGTGTCCCCTGTACCTTAAACCATAAAATAGTATGCACACATGGCCTGACACATGCCCTTGTGCCCAGTCTGTATGCCCAAAACAGTCTACACACATGGCCTGACGCACGTCCGTGTGTCCCTTGAATATTAATTTAATGGCACACGGCCTGGACAGACACCCATGTGCCTTCAAATAGTGGAATTTTATAGGAAAAAATGAAAGAATTTGTAGAAATTCTAAAGGGGTTCGACACCCAACCTGTTACGAAGTTGATACGAAATTGTTTCCACACTATACAAAGTCTAGACAAAAGATTAATCGACTAAATCAAAAACAATTATAAAGATCACTAGATTACGCTCAAATCACAACATCAAATTCTTCGACACAAAACCAACTAAAAAACGTGCTTACCTTGGTACAACAATAAAGTCGTAGATCTAATGCCCTGAAGAAGTGTTAACATCACAATCCTCATCGAAAAAGGAACCAAAACTAACTTTAAAAAAATAATTTCGATAATTTCAATAACAACCGACTCACAAAAAATGATTACACAAAATAATGAAATTTAACTAAAAACTTACTCAATAAGACTTCGATTTATAGGAAAATGAGACAAACGATTACTTCGATGAAATTTTAGTGTAACTGATTAGAAAACTTCCAAACTTAAAGAGAATTCTACGATGGTATACCAAGCAATAGATGACAAAAGAAAATAGAAGGAATGAAGGAAAGAAAGTTATTTTTAAAAAAAAAATAACTAAAGAGGAAACCAATTAACTTAACTTAAGTTCATTTTGACGTAATTGTGCAAAAATAAATACGCACACACGTATGTGCAAGGTTTCAAACACATGACTAGAAGATAGATAGATTCATGACTATTGAACCACTAGGCTCATTGTTGACACAACAACACACAAAATTTAATTTATGTCTCAAACAAAATGTCTCAGATTCAAAAAAAGGAAAATATAGCAGTTCAGGAAATACAACTCGAACCTCAGATCTCGGGTACCCATATAGAACACATAACCAAAGAAATAGAGACAAATTCGTTGATATGACTCATATAAAGAAGTTTAGAATATTGGGGCGTTACATGGAGGTTGCGCAATCAGTTGGAAACTGATAGTATTAGAAAAGACCATTCATTTCTCCTTACTTAAGGTGTAATTTGTTCCCATTTTATCATTTTTAGCATGAATTTTTAGCATTTTTAACTTAGTAACTGCATTTTCTAATTCATTGATGCTAGGTTTAATTTTCTTTAATATTATCCTGTTTTTGCTACTAATGTCACCACAATTAGTGTTTAGTATTGCATCCAAAGTTGTCAGTGTAGGAGTCTGTCTGAAAAGATCAACACATGAAGGTATCCAAGCTTGTCGCTGCAAAATAGAATCTAAATTTGCGCCCAGAAAAGTCGCCATAACCGACAACTGTTTGATGATCAACTGGTATAACCAACTTGTACATCTAAAGGAAGTTAGATCTGAAAGAAAGGACACCTGTACTTGGCAATGGTTGATAAATACTGATGAGAGAGGATCTTCTTCAAGCTTTATATTCCATATTTTTTACGCATAAAAACCTTCCTCTTTAACATTTTCTTAAGCTTGCTTCCGTGGCAGCTTAACTTCATTGAGGGGGACCTGATTGTGACAATAAGGCAAATCTACTCCTAAACTGGAGCATTCTTATTTGCGATGCAAGAGGAGTGTAAGGGAATGGTTCTAGTAGACTAGGAATAGGATGCTTCAATTCATTCTTTTATTCTCTTTAAACGTTGATGAATTTTCGATTAATTGAATTTGTATGGAAGTACAATTTAATTTCAGATCAAGTATGATATCTATTTCAATCTTCCTTCACTGTTTGTGTTTAGATTTAATTGTTTCACCATGAAAGTGTGATTGCAGTCACTGCGATTGGAAAGTGCAGTAACAAATTAAGTTAACAAGCAAGTCAATAGAAGTTGCTTGGGGATTGAAGGAATTCTACCCACTTGTTCTTGAATATTTTGCATTGCCGGCACTGGAAGGTGTGGTTAGTGTGAGTATTTAAGTCTTTGATAAACAGGGAAGTCCAGGTTGGTCAGATTCATTGAGCCTAATTGTGGCGACAATTTATCTATCAGTTACCTTATGATCACATTTAGCTATTTGTCAACTTTTCAAGTCAGGGAACCCCATCTCAGTATCACTGTTTTTACTTTTTATATTTTGTATGGGATCAATATATGATAGTTTTAAACCTATCTATTATACTTGCATCGACAGTATACGCTTGCACAAATTACTGTGACATTCACAGCACGATAAAGTTTTGGCGCCATTGTCGAAGATGACATTTGTTTGATGTTTTTATTTGTCTTTGCATTTATTTATTTTTTCTTAATCTTTATTTGTATTGATTTTTTTATTGTTGTTACTATTTTCACTTGTTCACTTAAGAGTTTATGACCAGGAGAAATCCTGAAAATATTGTTGACTTAGATCGGGAGATTGATCGAACCATTAGAAGGAGGCGACAACAGCAAAGAAACATGGCTTTGCCAGGAATCAATACTAAAATAGCACCACTGCCACCTCAAAATCCTCCAATACAACCACAAGTTATCAATAATTCACCGCCACCACAAGAAAATTAATTGCAAAATCGAACCATCTGAGATTTTATTACTCTAATTTTGGATGATTTGTAGCCAGGTGTGTTCGACCAGCAATTCAAGCTGGAAATTTTGAGCTAAAACCAGTCATGTTCCAAATGTTAAATTCTAATAGGCCGTAGGCTAGATTGCCACATGAAGATACAAGAGAGCATATTAAATATTTTTTACAGATTTGTGCTTCTTTCAAGCAACAGGGTGTTCCTGATGATGCATTGCAAATGCAACTATTTTCGTACTCATTACAAGGATGGGTTCGAACTTGGTTCCTTGGATTACCTGTTGGATCAATTACGTCGTTGAATGTACTTGCAACTCAATTCGTTTTACGTTTCAATCCACTAATAATGTATGCTAAGCTCAAAAATGATATCACTACATACCATTAACTTGATGACTAGAATCTACATAAAACATGGGAGCACTACAAATCCTTGCTTCGACGCTGTCCCATGCATGGAATTCAACAGGAAACGTAGATCGAGATCTTTTACAATGGGTTGAATACGTAGACAAGAAATCTTATCGATGCATCTACAAATGGTCCTTTGTTGGACTGCACCTATGATGAAGCAATGAGAATTTTAGAGAGGATTGCTCAGAATGACTACTAATCTCGAGCTGCTCAACTCAAAACAAAACCTGGAGTTACTGAGTTAAACGCTATATCAGCTCTGAGTGCACATGTATCTTCGTTAGCAAATATGATAAAGAACATGAAGGGGACAAGTGAAGTTACTCCCATCCAAGTTACACAACAAATGGATGTCCTGACATTTTGTTGCGAAATTTACGGCGACAATCATTGGTATGAAGATTGTCCACAACATGCTGAGAATGTGTTTTATGTTAATAACATCAGAGGAACTTCTTTTCGTAATTCCTATAACAGCTCAGTTCGAAACCAACAGCCTTGGGGGAATCAAAATGCAACCACATTTAGATATGGAAATTCCTCAAACCAAGGAAATTTTCGACAAGGGAATTATTGTCAACAGCAGTAAAATTTGAACTTAAGTCCTCAGATGCATGTACATCAAGGTCAGTTGTAGCCATACATTCGTGCAGTCACAAAATCTTCAATATCAAATCTGCATCTGCAAGGACAATGAAGCAATAGTAGTCATCGCAACCATCGGCTGATCCATTAGCAGCCCTTGAATATTTTATACGTTAACATATCACGAAGACAGAAGCTATTGTGCAAGGAAATTCCTCTTCCATTCGAGCATTGGAAGCACAAGTAGGACAACTAGCTTCAAATATAAGCATAAGACCACCAGGTGCTTTACCGAGTGACACAGAACCCCAACTCAGTGAGGCTATCACTCTTCGAAGTGGAAAGCAAACTGTCGAGCCAAGTAGTAAATCAAAAGCAGCAACTGATATCATTTATGATCCGGATTAGGATTAGGATAATGCACCAGAAGAAGCTACAGAAGAATCAGTCAAAGCAGTTCTACCAGTTATTACTCCCATGCCTACGATCAGACCTACAAAGTTGTCGACTTAGTTGCCAATGTCAACGTAACCTGTTATGTTTAGGCAAACAGATGACCCTATACCCTTTCCATTCCCACAGCAATTCAAGGAATAAGGGCATGATAGACAATACCAGCAGTTTCTTACTATATTACACCAACTTCATGTCAATATCAATCTTGTGGATGCATTACTGTAGATCCCCACGTATGGGAAATTCATGAAAGATCTATTATCTAAGAAGAAGAAGCTGACTGTGATTAAAATAATTGCGCTCACAAAAGGATGCAGTGTAGTGTTGACAAATAAGTTGCAACGTAAGATGAAGGACCTTGGAAGCTTTACAATCCCATGCTCGATTGGTAATCATTATTTGGGTAAAGCTTTATGTGACTTAGGTGCGAGTATCAACTTGACGTCACTATCTACGTTCAATAAATTAGGAATTGGTCACATGAAGCCCAGTGCAGTGACATTGCAAATGGCAGATAAGTCATTAGCGCAACCTAAAAGACAAATTAAGGACATCCTTGTTCTCGTAGACAAGTTTGTTTTACTTGCTGATTTCATTATACTTGATTGTGAAGCCGATAAAGAAGTACCCATAATCTTGGAAGGCTCATTCTTAGCTACGGGACACACTCTTATTAATGTGTAAAGGGGGAATTAATAATGCATCATAATGGGGAACATGCCACTTTTAGTGTCTTCAAAGCCACTCCCTATCATGATAAGGAAGAATGTCATCACATTGATGTGTTGGATAAATCATTTAAAGGAGAATCAATGAGCATAACACAAGATTTATTAAAAATTTTGTGGCGACATCATATAAAGATGTTCTACTAAATTGTGAAAGCAAGGTTGAGGCGAATAAGATTGAGATTAAGCCAAACTGGTCTATAAAACCTCATATGTTGACTAATAGAAGGAACCTAGCTTTGAGATCATCTATAGGTAAAGCTCTTACTATGGAATTACAACCATCACATACTTCTCTGAAGTCCAAGTTCACTCTTTTGTCAGTGCAAAAATATATTATTATTGCTGCATTTCGTATGCTGACTCACCAGAGGATCAAAATGTATCAGAAAAGAAATCATGACGACTCATCATTTTAAACCTAACCATTAGATTGGTTTAAAAAAGGTCAATCTGATTGGATGCATTTATTGATAGCAGACCTGCTAACCCTTCTTTACAGTACATACAAACATGCCTTCTCTCTCTATAAAGCAATTTTTTTGCCCCGACTGTTTCACTCATAAACCTCCATTACTATACTTAAAAATTTACTTCAATTTCTCATCCTTCTTAATATACTTTTGTGACCACCAGCTATGATCAGAACAAGAGGAGAAAAGACATCAACAAGATTCGTTCATAAATCGTCCTCTGCTGCGACAACTCGTGAAATAGAGCAGCAACCCTCTAACGAACCAGTGATGTTAATAACTAAGGTAGCCAAGGAATGCTTCCAAGATAATATGCTGAAGAGAAATTGCCATCCAGAGCAAGGTTTCAATTTGTCGAAGCAAAGGGACTTTGGAAAGCAAGTAACTCACACTATCGCGAGAATGGACTGAGAGACATTTTGCGACCATCCTGGGGCTTATTCCCCATCTATAGTGCGAGAATTCTACGCCAACATTACTGACCAGGAGTCCGAATTTATATTTTTTGTGAAGGGTTAATACCGTGGGACGCCACAACCATCAACGCAATTTTTCAATACTGTAATTGATAAAGATGAGCATGCAGAGTTTATTGAAGAAATAACTAAAGCAGGAATCGAGATGTTGATAAGAGACCTATGTGTCGAAGGTGCTATGTGGACAGGTTCAAAACCGAGCAACTACACCATGCACGGGAGATTTCTATCACTGTAAAGTAAGGTGTGGTTTCATTTCATTAACAACCATTTAGTACCTTCTACACACAGTACGATAGTCACCCTCGATCGAATGTGTATGATACATTCGATCATAAAGGGTAAAAAGATAGATTTCAGTGCAGTGTTGCATCAGGAAATTACAAAATGCACAGTAAAGCAAATAGCATATTGGTATTTCCCTCTTTGATAACACGATTATATCAGCAGCGAGGTATAGTGCCTCGAGAAGTAGAGGAAATCCTAGAAAATAAGGGCCCGATCAATGACGCGTCAATTGAGAGGATGGCTAGTGGTAAGGAGACTCCTATAATAAAAGAAGTAAATATCAGGAGGATGAAGATGAGTAAGGAAAAAAGTGGCAACAGTAGTATGCATGTGACTGCAAACCTAGCATTGTGGCTCAAAGTTAAAGAGCTGGAGTAAATTGTTGATGCTATTAACATCAGGCAAATAAAACTTGTTGCCACAGTTGAAGAAACAGAACATTCAAAAAATCTATTCTATGCCTACACCAATGCATGGAATAGTGTCATGCTGACCACCATGAGGAGAATGAGCACAACACCTCTACCAAAATTTTTGATCTTCTCTCTGATCATCAGGGAAACCGAACCTTCAACTGATAAAGTCGATTTTTGGAGAGAAGGAACACTCCACAGCTTCTCCACCAATAGTGCATATTTCGAATGAAGAAAGAGAGGTCGAATCAAAGGAGGTAGAGGATTGTTTAAAGAACATTGCCAGCTTATTCGAAGAGGATTTCCCTACTAATTTTGAGACTACTGATGCTGCTGAAGAAGAAACTCCTACTAAGGGAGAAGCCACGCCCGTTGAAGAAATGAGACAAGAGGAGAAGAAAGAAGAAAAAGAAGAGGAAGAAGCCAGAGCAAATTCATCAGAGGAATTTGTCCCTGCACCAATAGTTATGGGTGCAATAAGTGAAGAATTGGTGCCATCTACTGCGAGTTAGGCAGAGGCTATGACAACACCAATTGAGGATTCAAATCCATTGGCCATAATAGTCTACACTGAGCCAATGGCAGAGATCCATCCTTCTAATGTCATAGCCGATGAAGCTGGGGTTTAGTCTACTGTTACAAAGCAATCCAGAGACAAGGTGAAGCCCAAAGATAAGAAACGTAAGCATATGAAAGATAAAAAGCGTTACAAAGCAGAAAGGAAGCGTAGGAAATAGAAAACCAATGCAGCCACATCTTCAGTTGCTGTAAATTAAGTTAGTTTTTTAGTTTTTAGTTTTAATTGTCATGCATATCATGTAGTTATCGTTTATTTATTATTGTATCTTTTGTTTTTGAATTTTTATTGTCACTGCATCTACATTTATCATTGCATTTCGATATATATTTGTATATTAATGTCAGTGCATTGAGGTCAATGTAGACTTTAAGCTTGGGGGGAATGTATATGGATTGGAAATGCAATTGCACCCACATTTAAAAAAAAATTGTCCTTTGAATTCAATGAAAGCATGCAATATTATGTGATTGCATTTTTTTTCATTCGATGCTTAATTCTTGAATCACATGAAATGCTAATGAATGAGTTGGATAAATGTGATTGAATGTTGTGTCTCTACTTTTTTAGATGAATGGTTGAGATTGTATTAGTAATGAATTAGTACTATCATTATTTGAATCTTGAATAACTTTTCCATTTACAACTGCTTGTATCTAAGTATAATTATGAATAAAAAACTTCAAAGTGGGTGTATTGTGAACTATCAAGAGGGAACACTCCAATGCAAGTGTTAAAAAAAGTAATCAAGCCGAAGGCTGTCATGCAAAAGTGTGTGTCGGCGTAATTACATACTCCTTATGGGTTTGTTGTACCCCATCGTTACTTCTCAGGAACAAAGGTACAATAATGCAACGACATCCCTCAGTCACATAAAAAATGGAAGAAGAAGAAAAGATAAGAAAACAAAAAGAAATATATTTATATTAGTGTACAATAAATGTTGTTTTGCTAGAATAAATTTAAGATTTAAAGATGCTAGCATTGATGAAACTGTAATTTTCGTTATTCGTAACTATAAATTGTCGGTGCAATATTCTGTCATGTGAATGCAATTCATACATTAGGATTTCAGAAGATTCAAGTTGCTAGAATGGCTATTGCTTTGACAAAACCTTTTGCTATGACTTCATTAGCTTTTATGTGCTTGAGAACAAGTAAAAATTCATGTTTGGGGGTGTGATAGCATTAGAAAAGACTATTGATTTCTCCTTACTTAGGGTGTAATTTGTTCCCATTTTATCATTTTTTAGCATGCATTTTTAGCATTTTTAACTTAGTAATTGCATTTTCAAATTCAGTGATGCTAGGTTTAATTTTCTTTATTTTTTCTCCTATTTTTGCTACTAATATCGCCACAATTAATGTTCAGTATTGCATCCAAAGTTGTCAGTGCAGTAGTCTGTCCAGAAAGATCAACGCATGAAGGTATCTAGGGTTGTTGCCACAAAACAGAATCCAAATTTGTGCTAAAAAATGTCGCCATAACGAATGACTATCTGATGACCACACCAGATCTGCGTGAATGTATAACTGGTATAACCAACTTGTACAACTAAAGGAAGTTTTATCTAAAAGAAAGGACACTTGTACTTGACAATTGTTGATAAATACTATTGAGAGAGGATATTCTTCAAGCTTCATCTTCCATATTTTTTACGCATAAAAACTTCCTCTTTAACATTTTCTTAAGCTTGCTTCCATGGTAGCTTAAATTCATTGAGGGCGACCTGACTGTGACAAAAAGACAAATCTGATCCTGACGAGGAGCATGCTTAATTGCGACGCAAGAGGAGTGTAAGGGAATGGTTCTAGTAGGCTAGGAATAGGATGCTTCAATTCATTCTTTTATTCTCACTTTAAACGTTGATGAATTTTTAATTAATTGAATTTGTATGGAAGTACAATTTAATTTCAGATCAAGTATGATATCTATTTCAATCTTCCTTCACTGTTTATCTTTGGATTTAATTGTTTGACCACGAAATGTGATTGTAGTCACTGTCACTAGAAAGTGCAACTACAAATTAAGTTAACAAGCAAGTCAATGTAAGTTGCTTAAGGATTGAAGGAATTTTGTCCACTTGTTCTTGAATATTTTGCATTGCCAGCATTGGAAGGTGTGGTTAGTGTGAGTATTTAAGTCTTTGATAAAAAGGAAGTCAAGGTTGGTAAGATTCATTAAGCTTAATTGTGGCGACAACTTACCTATCAATTACCTTGTGACCACATTTAGCTGTTTGCCAACTTTTCAAGTCAGGGAACCTCATCTCATTATCACTATTTTTACTTCTTAAATTTTCTTAAATTGCTTTGAAATATTATTCACAAACCTTTACTTCATTTTCTTATTAATTTGCTTCGACATTATTCACCGCAATCTCTTTTGTTTGAACTTCTTTTGCATTGACAAGTATAAACATAAGCAGTCATCTCTGTGAGATCGATATCTGATAGTTTTAAACCTATCTACTATACTTGCATCGACAGTGTACGCTTGCACAAATTGCTGTGACGTTCATAGCGCAATCAAAGTTGCTAAAGGGTTACAACAAAGGTCCTCCCGGGATACAATGAAGTTTTGAATTTCCTTTGATTAGAAAAATCGTCGAATTCCCTAACTCTTACTCTAATTTCTGAAAATTGAAATTGATTGTAAAAAGAAATGCAAATTTGTGAGCACCATAGTCCATCTATTTACATGAATTCATTGAACACTTGTTGAAGAGTCACAACCCTTTCATATTGGACATACCTTTTGGAAGAGACTTGTCCCGTGGAAATGTATCAATTGGATGATAAATCATCACTTTTCAATTAAATTTGAAAGATGATAAATCATCACTTCTAATTTGAATAGTGCTCATTAATTTGCAATCTATAAATTTCCAACTTGTTAGAGTTGTGTGACCCAAATTCTAAGAGATTGCTTGCAAATCAAGTTAAACAAAATATATTATCTTTCTAGAAGATTTAGTAGTATTACATTTTTAGCATTGATTGAAATAATATATTTTGCATTGATTAGAATTAGGCTTTTTCAACCTATAAATAGATGTGGTTGAAACTCCTCTTGTATCATTCAAATTCGATATTAGTGAATTTTCTTCTCCTCTGCCCCCGTGGTTTTTCTTGAAAGGGTTTTTCACATAAAATCTGCGTGTTCTATTTTTCTTTCTTTTCTTTGCGATCATTCTATGTTTCCATTATCGACGTTCGATTTTTTTTAACATCGTATTTATGCTTAACTTGTTGAGTTATGTATGAATTTTATATTGCATGAGAAAAGATAAATTTACCTAAATTTACCCCTGTTGTTGTATTGATCAGAGTAGCACAACAGAAGCATGATTTAGAGTTAATATGTTTACCCTACACTATATGATTGATGTTTATGTATGTAAATAAGTTATGTGAATATTGTGAGGTGTGAATGATGGTTTTATGGTGTGTTTGGAGGTCGATTAGGAGATTCGTGTAAGTGGCTAATATGACGTTCTGGATTGGGGTTGGACCATCCCAGTCGGGTTTGGAGCACCACAACATCGTGATGACGCGACTCTAGATGTCATAAGGAGGCGAAAACGACATGGTGATGTGTATTCAACTTAAACAAGGTTTCTTCTCCTAGTTAAACTCTAATATTGTTTCCTATTAAACTCTAATCAGTCTAGGGTTATTTTAGTCGTATTTAACTTACAAATTTAGACTATAAAAGGGGCTATTGTATCCTAGATTAATCATCTTCATCATCTTTGAGATTGAGAGAGTTTTATGATTTTTGAGGAATTTCGGGTTTTATCTAGAGTAATTTATTCTTTCATGGTTTAAGGTTTATTTGTTGAGATTAAACTCATCTTCTACTCTTTCGGTATTTGCTCATTTAGTTAAGTTTCCTTTGCCAGTGATTTTTTGTCCTCATCTTTGGAGGAACTTTTCCACGTAAATATTTGTGTGTTTGATCTTCTCTTCTTTTACTTTTATTTTCTCATTGCAGATACGGGTCAATCCTCAACACCTTCCTTCAAGGTTTTATATAATAGAAATTCTATCACACACATAAGCATGTAGAAATAACTAATTTAGACTATAGGTAAATACATATGGAATAAATATGAAATTAAAATACAAAATTAGTTTAAATTGAGAGTAAAGAGAAATTTAAATAGGTAAATACATCATATTAAGAATATTAAATGTACTGTAATTGTTTATCGTACTATTTTCATTTTCCTTTAGTTGGTATTGAGTTGACTTGTGACATGAGTTGAAATGTATAAATATATCAAAATAAAATTTTGGTTGAAGTGGTAAAAAAAGGATTTTATAGATGTTGGCGACTCCATTCTATCATGCTCAGATGAATCAACACTAGGTCCCAACAAAGACTCCTTATAAGAAATTCTCGGTTTCAAATCCTGCAAAATAGCTTACCCATTCTGGTCAATTGTAGGATCCTCCCACTCAAGAGGTTGATCCACCCTCCTTCGCACCTTCTTCGTGGCCCGACCAATTCCACCATTCGGAATTAGGCATATTATTTACATGAAATTGTTAAAATGATATTATTATTTGTACTAAATTTATTTGAGTGTTTCAAGTTTGGATCATTGAAATATTTCAAATTATTTCAAATTTGAATCATTTAAGTCAAAACTTGAATCATTATGAATTAAAAATGTTTTTTTTATTATAAATAAATTCTCATATTTTACTTTTGCATTTCATTTAGCATTTAGGTGTATTATTAAAATGTCATTTCTCTTAATTATTCTTCAAAAACCCCCCAAAAAAATTATTTTATAAAATAAAAATAACATGGTAAAAATTAAATCACCTTGGGAAAAACAGACAAATTCGTTCACTTAATAATCAAGAAAAAATGAAAGAATATGATTTTCTTTTATTTTGGTCTACTTTGTATTAGTTAAATGAATTAAAACTATATTCTACAATGATTATGTTAAAACTGCCTTAATATGTTTTAATTTTTTAATAATATTCAATAGTTTGAATATGAAATATTTTTTTATATTAACTACAGTAATTAAGAATATAATATTTACGAAAAATAAATAAAAATAGCCACGTAAAATCAGTTGCTTCACATATCGCATTAAAAATTATTTAAATGTTAGGTCCAATTTTTTATTTTAATAAGTGGATCATAATGTAATTATTCAGCTCAAGAAGTCCATTTTATCCCTTCGGCTGAATTCCCAAAGTCCACATTTAGAATTATTTTGATTTTTTCGTTTTATTTGATTAGTTTTCGTAATTAGATTTCCATTAGGGTTAGGAAAACTTATTTTGGGATCTATAAGTAGCATGGCCGTCCACCCTTATGAAATACACTTGATTTTTATATTTTTGTGTTAATAATAATTCTCTTTGAGTTTTTCTTCGAGAATTGCTCTTGAGTGTCTTTTAGAAGTTGTTTTAATAATATTTTAAGTTTTGGAAATCATCTTCAAGCATTTTCTTGCCGAGATCTCTTTCTTGGAGGGGAATTAGAGCCATTGAAGGAAGTTGTGGATTCTTATCGTTTGCAAGGCTTCTTAGGATGTCATCTTCTCTTTTCTATCATTGATCTATTGTTTCCTGTTTAATTTACTTTGATTCTTACTGTTTTGATTTGATGATTTAATTGATTTTAGTTCTAGGTTGAAATTGCTTCAAGAGGGACGTTCTCTTACCTTGCTCCATCCAAAAACACATAAAAAATTAGGAGTTTCATTATTTTCTTGTTGTTTCAATCATTCTTGCCCAAATAGTTTGCTTTTGTTGTTAAAATCACTTCTAACAAATCTGCTTGCATTTTATATTTCCAGATTTGGTTGGGATGATTTCATGAAGTACAAGGACGGTTTCTTTCATCCAAGAAACCCTAATTTCATTCTCTATTGGATCCCTTACCAACCGACTCCTCTTTCTTTCTTTTTTTTAATTTCGTTTGTTTCTTCTTCTTGTCAACTAATCTATTTTCATTGTTTTCGTTTCAGTTTATGTTCGTCTAGAGCTCTAGGATAGATACGCGACTTAGACAAGCTACGATCCTTTTTCACACGCGTTTCGTATCACTTTTGTTCTACTTTGTATTAATTAGATGAAATAAAACTATATTGTACAATGAATATGTTTAAAATGCATTAATATGCTATCATTTTTTAATAATTTTCAATAATTCGAATATGAAATATTATTTTATAGTAACTATAGTAATTAAGAATACAATATTAACAAAATAAAAATTAATTGTGTAAAATCAGTTGCTTCACATCTGGCATTAAAAATTAATTATATATGAAAGTAGAGGTAATAATAAAAATATATAAATATGTTTTATATATAAACAAAAATATTCATACTAAACTATTCATTTGAAATTAGACAATAACATATATGTATATTATATATAGAACAATGAGATTTTGCTTGCATTCCCGATCACCAGATGATATATTTTGTTTCTTATTGAATGATATGCTAGGTATAACATAAGAAAGATATACTGTAATTGAGATTGTATCATATTGAGACTAGAGCTCAACTCTCTTTCTTTTTGCCAACACACACACACACACGTGTACACACAAACAGATTCCATAATATTCAACTAATCGAGAACATATCTTAGATTATAGAGTCCAATTTCTAAAATGTATTTTTTTTTTTAAAAAAATCAAAACAATATCACCTAATTTGACGTAATTTCTAAAATAGGGTCTCATTTCAAAACCCTATAAATAGGTAATATCAAAATTATTCCAATGAAACCGAAGACCAACCATGGGAGTCTCAAACATGAAAACATGGTTAATTTGTTTGGCTCTAATCGGTATAGTGGTGATGGAAGAGGAGATCCAAATCGATGCGGCTATGACAATCCACCATCCAGAGGTCTCCGATCTTGTTTCCTACCGTCGCCTTCTTCAAGAAGCTGTTAATCCTTGGAACCGTGGTTGCTCAAGACTCACTAGGTGTCGAAGTTAACGAATAATTTGATAATATGTGACGGTATCTTTCTTATATAAATATAAAATCCTCTTCATATTAATGCAACATGATTAATACTATTTATCTCTTTCTTTTACCTAACTTGGTTCGATTTAATCATGATTTATAATTTGGCTTTTCATTGTTGTGATGCCTAAGGTTTTGTGTCTCTACTCGATCGTGGATCTTGTAACTTTGATACAATTATGATGCAAAAATATAATAAATATATAATATAATAGGATATAAGCAAATAATACAAATAGAATATTATATGAAATATACTGAAAATTAATATAATATAATTATTTCTTTTTGTGGGGACGTGGGGTAAAGGGAGAAAGGAAGGAGATAGAGAAAAAGAAAGAAAAAAGCCGAAAAGAAGCACTTATTTTTTTTTGTGTGTTATTTTTTATGCTTAAATTGCTACTACAAAATTATTATATATTTATATGAATATTTATTGGTTAATAGTTTGTTATATATATTGACATTTTATTTATTGGTATTTTAAATAGTTTATATGTACTTATTTTTGTACCATGTTTTTACAAATGTTTCGATTAATCTAATGTTTCGCATAATTTGTTTTTCATTGTTGCCAAATACTTATGTTCCTCTTTATCATTCATAATGATCTTTTAAAATCATCTAAGTAAGTTTGTAAAAAAAATATTTATTACATATATTATTCTTAATTGAATATGTAATTATATTTTGTGTGTTTCAAATGGGTAAATCTAAAGGTAGATTCATTGGTCGGTTTAGAATTCAAGCTCATTTGGCTGAAAAATAAAATAATTTAATATTTAAAAAAAACCTACTCTATTTTATTTTTAAATGTTTTATTTAAAGGATATGTTTTAATGTAAGATTGCGATTTGATTTTGGATTCGTATATGATTAGTTTAAATATTTTATTTTTAAATAGACATTTGAATAAATTAGTCTATTAAATCATTCATGGATTGATATGAATTATTTAAATTATTTCTTTCTAATTTGACTTGTATGGAGTGGTAATTAAAGCTTTTGTTAGACGCTCTTTTGGCATGGGTTTTGTAATGCCCAAACACGACCTGATTCGTCGAGCTTGGGTGTTACTAAAAACAATACTTAACAAATTATCTAATCAATTGAACACTTTAAATATTGCAGATTAATTATTTCTTTAACTAGAGGACTTAATATCCAAAAATAAAGGAAAGTATATAAAATAACTTATTACTATAGATTTATCATAACTTTTTACAAAGTAGAAGTTCGATAAAAATAAACACATAAGGTGTAACCCTAGACTACACCACATTTCCACTGTTAGCATAATAACCCGATACGCCTCTTCCTTGATGTATTCTTGGCATTGTCCCCTAGGCGTAGTCTTTTAACATCAATACCTGAAACATAAACACGACATGAATAAGTTTAGGAAAACTTAGTAAGAACTAAAACAAAGTACCTTGGTTGATGCTTATGTAATAACTGAAGGAGTATCTATACCATTTACTCTTTCTTAATCATTTACTTTTGATTTGGGCGAATACCATCATAATCTCAAACTTACGTTTGTGCGCCAACTACTACACTATTACTCGTGCCATTTCTTACAACTATCAAACTGACTTACACTTTCCATACATTCCTCTACTCTTTTTTTGCTTAAAAATACCATAAACATATCTTTCGCAGTCCACTACAATCTGACCATCTTTTTGCATATACTCTTACTCTAGAAAGACTGTTCACTGGTACAAATTATTGGCGGATACATATACGACTGACGGTGGTTCATACAATTTATTTACCATTAGTTTTGTAATGCCCCTAACTCGTAACCGTTGTCGGTTTAAAGTCTAGGAGCATTACAAAACATTTTATATTAATTAATAAGCTTTAAGACCATTAATCAATCACATATAAAAATGCTCACACACATGTATAATCATGTTAAAATACATTTATTCTACTTAATTTAGCCTACTTGGATATTGACTGCCTTCGAACGTACTCCCGTTCGTTGTGTATTTTGGGCTTCCACAAGTATACGGGTCGAGTTGTAATATAATTTTACAACGAAGTAACGAGTACTCCGAGCATCATACCCAAGGGAGGAAAAGTAATAATAATTTCAATTTCTGCACAAAAAATATCTGATTAGTACTCCTCTTAGAAGTACGAAAATAAAATAAGGGTTTGATTTTTTTTAATACTAATAAAAAACATAAAAGTAAAATAATGCAAAGGAAAATGAGATAAAAATTTGATAAACTGATTTATGGGGGATTAGCTCGCTTTGGTATGATTTCTTCAACCGTTGCTTTTGGGGTTTTCGTCAATCAACTAGTCACTACCCTAACAAGATCTTTCGATCTTCCACTAACATAACGAGTCAACAAGAAATACTTATCTTCAACCGTTGCTTTTGGGATAAATGCATTAACGAATGGGCATTACCAATATTGGGTTAATTCCCACCTAAATTACTTCCTTGGATGTTAGGCCTAGGATTTGTTTCACGTTCTTCCTTTTCCAAATAGTTGATCCATTGAAGATCCCTATACAATAATTAAATAATCAATAGTTGATCCATTGAAGATCCCTATACAATAATTAAATAATCATACATCCAATCTCTGGTCTCCACAAAGGGATTAGTTCCTCATGGTTTCTTGGGAAATTATAAATTCAATAAAGAGATTAAACATATGAAATACGATTGAAAATATAATTAAAGAAACTCAAGGATTCGTATTGTAATCTATTGGGATGGATCCACAATTATTTATGCAAATGTACAAATCTCATTACTGTAAAACGAAAATGAAAATGACTAAAACTTAAAGAAAAGAAAATAACTAAAACCTAAATTACAGGAGAGAATTAAACTAAAGAAATATTGTATACAACTAAGTGCTAAAGGGCCTACTTATAGCATTTGGTCGGTTGTTTTCCTTAGCTCTAGGTTAGCTTTCGTTCTTCGGGTTGAAGTTGTGTTGTGAAGACCAAAACACCCATCATTTGGTGTAATCCCGCGTTCAGGAGTCGATGTCGCGACACACAAGGTTCGTTTCACGACATGGCAAGCAATCTACTCTTTTGGTGTGATTTTTAGGCGTTATTACGACATGCTATGATTGTGTCATGTCATAGAAGATAGCTCTAGGGTTTTGTGATTCTAGTCCTTGTGTTACGATATCGCTTATCCCGTGTCCTGAAATAGTGATAATTGTGTTACGATATCGATATCGCTTATCCCGTGTCCTTAAATAGTGATAATTGTGTTACAATATCGCTTATCCCGTGTCCTGAAATAGTGATAAGATTTGATATGGTTTATCTTCTACAGGTCTTTTGCACACTCACAAAGTTCATTAGTCAACCTTTATGCCTCAATTGACTCTAAAGTCAATAAAAGACACATTTTTACACATTTTATTCAATATACTAAAACTGAAGTAAATCCCAAGCAATCCTAACAAAAATGCCTAATTTCAAGCTCCTAAAGTGAGAAAATTAGTTTAATCTGCTAGGTCGAATTACGATAGATCAAACTTCCTTACATTTAAGTCATTATTTGTCCTCAAGCAAACAAAAGTAAAAAATACTAAAAAGAACATAAAAGCTTGAGCACATATCATACAAGGACTAGGTTCGAAACATCTACCTTAGGTATTTTATATCTTCAAATAATTCCAGCATGATAAACAAATAATCTTACTACTTTTGATTAAAACATCTAAGTTTAGTAAGTTACAAAAGATACAAATTTAAAGATCTTATCTATATAGTTCTATCAATGATTAATATAAATACTTTAATTATTCTAGTACAATATAAATAGCTGTAGTGGGATTGTTTAATGTCATATTCATTCATGCATAAATCTATTTAAGTCACATAGGTCTTTTCGACTTGTAACCTTCTGAGGCTCAAGACATGTATGGTATTCAAAAGATATAGTAAGCATCAAGATGTTTCAAACATGGAAATAGTTTAGCACATCGCATTGTTCTCTATTCTTCCCTTTTAGTATCCCTTTTCTCGTTGACCGTCTTATTTCTCCTTCTCTCACCTTTCTTATTTCTCCAATTAGGAAATCTTAACATGGTATAATCCCTTTAGCTAACCTACAAGCATTTATACATTCTTGAATGAGTTTTTCTTGACTTTGTGACTTTGTAATAGCATTAAAAAAGACCATTAATTTCTCCTTATTTAAAGTATAATTTGTTCCCATTATATCATGTTTAGCATGCATTTTTAGCATTTATATTTAGTAATTGCATTTTTTAAGTCAGTAATGTTTGGTTTAATTTTCTTTAATTTTGTCCTACTTTTGCTACTAATGTCACCACATTTAGTGTTCAGTTTTGCGTTTAAAGATGTCAAAATGCAGGAATCTATCCCAAAAGATCAACACAAGAAGGTGTCCAAGGTTGTCACTGCAATTTAGGATTTAAAATTGTGTCCAAACCTGTCGTCCCATGAACATATCCAGAAGTACCAGTGCTTGAGAATATCAAGGTTGTCGCAATGAATTAAAAACTAAATTTACGTCCAGAGATGTCGCGACAACCTTTAACTGCTTGCTAAATGCACCAGATCTACATGAATGTACAACTGGATTAACTAACTTGTACAGCAATAAGGAAGTTAGATCTGAAGAAGAAAGACAATTGTATTTGGCATTAAAGATAAATACTGAAGAAAACAAAGAAGAAGAAAGGGGGGACGAATCTTGAAGCTCATGGCAGATATCAATTCGGTTTTTCATTTTTCTGGAAGCTTGCCTCCATGGCAGCTTAGTTCCTTGGAGGGTGAACTAACTGCGATGAGAAGGCAAAAATCCTGCTCTTGACGAGGAGTGTTCCTAAGTGCAACACAAGAGGAGCATTAGAGAAGAGTTCTAGTAGGCTAGGAATAGAATGCTTCAACTTGTTCTTTATTTCCTCTCAAACTTTGATAAATTCTGATGAAGTTAAATGTGTATGGAAGTACCTTTTAATTTTAGATCTAATTTGATTTCTACTCAATTTTTTCTTATCTGTTTATCTTTGGATTTAATTGCTTGATCATGGAAGTGCTATTGCAGTTGCTAACACTGAAAAGTGCAGTGACAAATTAAATTAACAAGCAAGGCAACAAAAGTTGCTTGGGGAACGAAGAAATTCTAGCCACTTGTTCTTGAATGCAAAGCATTGCGAGCACTAGAAGGTGTGACTAATGTGAGTATTTGGGGTTTTGATAAACAGGAAAGTCGATGTTGGTAAGATCTCATTAAGCTTAATTACGGTGAAAATTTATCTATTATTTACCTTGTGGTCACATTTAGTGGTTTGCCGACTTATCAAGCAGGGATCCCCTATTCCATTATCGTTATTTTTACTTCTTTAATTTTCTTGAATTGCATCGACAAATTATCTTCAAACTTTCACTACATTTCTTATTAATTTGTTTCGACATATTTTATTACAGTCTTGCAATATTTACTCTGACAGTTTAATTCATTCATTTCTGCACTCTTTATTTTAATTACGCTGACATTATTCATACAGTTTCTCTTATTTTAACTTTAATTGAATCAAGAATTATAAACATAAATAGTCATCTCTGTGGGATCGATATCTGGTGGTTTTAAGCTTATCAAATATACTTGCATTGACAAGTGTTCGCTTGCACAATTGCTGTGACATTCATAGCGCGATCACTTTGTTACCTTTCATGCTTTTTCCCACTCAAGATTGTTTTTTTTTCTTTATTCTCATTTCTACTCGTCTTTTTCTTCTTTTGGATTTTCTTATTTCACAATTCTGGCCATTATAAAGTTCATATGTCGCATTGATCTTTGCTATTCCACTCTTATTCTACAAACTCTATCTAGATGTGTCTACTTACCCCCAATACATATGGTCATACGTCTATAATCATGCAATTTAGGACCAAAGAAAAGAATAAACACAAATTGAATTTTCTTTTTAGGTTTTATGGTTTGTAATGAAGTTCATAAAAAACGGTCAATAGACTCAAAGATTGGTACTAATAGGCAAAAATCAGAATATGTTTGTCTTTTGGCTTTAAGTGTTTCCAAACAATGCCTTAGATCATCCCTAAATATCTCAATATGCATAACTTCAATTTAATTACACAATCCTAAAAATATTATTTATCATATATACTAGCATGCTTGTTTCCTCATATAATACATGTCATTTGGTACAAATAATATCTTTTAACCTATATTTAGTGTAACCTATAAAACTTAATAGTCTCATACTAAAAAAATTAAAAATTTCTCATCGTCATGCTAACTTTATTCCAAAATAAAATCAACCTATGTAGATGCTCCAAACCAATCACTTATATTTTTACAAGCTTAAGCACACGACAAACAAGAAAAAAGATAGAAAAAAACAAAATTTCTATGTTACCCCCACACTTTAGAACACACATTGTCCTTAATGTGTAGCCCCTAAAAAGTAAAGAAAAAAGTTACCCGATCAATCGTGAATGGCTCTTCAACTAATGGTAGGTTCCTCCTCCTTTTGACGTGAATAGCTCAAAATGTTGTGCCTTCTTTGTATGGGGTTCCTACATAAAAATTAGAAATAAGCATACAAAAAAAATTCTAATATTACCCCTACTCCTACTAGTAAATAAGTTTTAAAAAAGAAAAGTATTCAAATATTACAATTCCCAAAATAAAGTCTTTAACTAAAAACCAAATGGTTAATCCTCTTCCGAATCATCCAAAGGGTATGTCTATTGTGGTTCCATCGAATCCTTGCCCTTGCCCGAGCTATATTTATGTTAGGAGTTCCCTCCCTTTGACTGTTGCTGTCTCATCGGGCTTCTTGTAACCAGTCATTTGGGAGTAGAGTATTGTGGCTGAAACATTGTGCCTCATACTCGTCTTCCGCTCTAAGATATTCTTGGATTGCTTATCCCGTGTCGTGACATAGTGATCAATTTCGATATGGTTCATCTTCTAAAGGTCTCTCGCATACTCACAAAGTTCATTAATCAACCATTAGGCCTCAATTGGCCCTAAAGTCAATAAAAAAACACTTTCTACACTTTTTACACATTTTATTCAATATACTAAAACTGAAGTAAATCCTAATGAAAATACCTAATTTTAAGCACCTAAAGTGCGAAAACTAGTTTAAATTTCTAGGTCAAATTACGATAGATCAAACATAAAATGCATTAAGAACGTATAAGGATTAAATTGAAATGAAATAAAATTTTTAGAAGATAACTAAAATTTTTCTTGGTATAAGGGTCATAGGGTCGTGTGACCTAGTCCAACCCTTGTGGTCATGCACAAGGTCATGTGTTTAACACACACGCCCGTGTTCCCAAATTGTGTAACTCTCTGACTTGCATCACACGCTTGTGTCACAAACTGTGTTCCAGGTCGTGTAACTCTCTGACTTGGGCCACACGATCGTATCCTAGCCCGTGTGGCTACTACACCTAGTTCTTCAATTGCACACAACCGTGTGACAGCTCGTGTGCAGCCTACTTAGCCCCTAAAACAAGCATTTCAAACACATAATATTTGGGCTTCAAGGTACACTAAAATGTGGTCAAAACTTAGGTTTAAATATACAATTCATACCTCAAATTCATACCAAATCGCCATTCATTCTAACTCAAACCAGTATTCCATTCATAGGCACCTCAACAACACGTAAACATTAAATATAAAGCAATGGCATTAATAACTTATTCAACTCATAACCTTAACCACTAAACCAAGCATACTTAACTAATAAATTGCATAAAATAACTAAGCATACTTAATATTTAAAACTTGTTATTAAAGATTATACTAAAGCAACCACATAAACACATATTCACCTATATTTCAAAGGATTTAACTTACAAAATATATATTTACAATCATTCATATTCATTACAAAGTTCACTAAGATATATCTTAATTCAAAATCTACTTGACTCTATCCCAAAACAACACACCTTAGGTACATGCTAAAATATAAAAAAAAACATCACCGACATTAAGTGTTAGATTATCATAGGATGTTGAGTTCGAAATTTTCTAAGTACCTAACCTACATACAAGTAAATTATTCTTTAAATGTTCAATTGTAACTTATCTCCCATATTTAGTTTTTCACTAAATAACCAACTTTAAACTCCTTAATATAAAATGCTAATTACCTCAAAATCTCCCAATAGCATATAATTAATTTCCAATTTGTATCATTTCACAATTTAATACACAATTCTTCCTCAATAAAATTAACTCAACCTTACTAGATTGAATGGGATGTTGAGTGGCACTCAATGCCTAGTGGTTAAACCTTAACAGATTTTGCGCTCAGTGCTAGTAAGATAAACTGACGATATCAATAATAGGCACAGCTCTAGTTGGATATACCAACAATGTTTCACACACAGTGCTATTCGGATAACCAACGAATATGTGTGCCCAGTACTAGTCAGATAAATTGACCAAAGATGCTCCCAATGCTAGTCGGATAAACCGGCAATGTAAATAGAGAGTCCAGCTCTAGTTGGATAAACCAACGATGTTTTGCGCCCAGCACTAGTTGGATAATCGACGATTTGTGTGCCCAACATTAATCAGATAAACTGACGAAAGTTACGCTCAACGCTAGTTGGATACCAACGAATATAATTACTTGTTTTCATCATTTCAATTATCATCATTTGTTTATAGATGGAATTGGATATAAAAATTAAATAAAATTAATTAAAAAATTACATAAATATTTAAATACAAAGTTCGAGTTTAAGACTACGAACTTATCAAAAATTACAATTGTAGATGATTATTCATCATCCTTCTCTTTTCCACGGTTAACAACGTGGTCTCTTATTTCTTGATCTAGAAATAATAATTTAATTTAATCAACTCAATCATTAAAATATATATTTATATAATTACATACCATAACTCGACCCCTCCCTTTTCCAATATTTTACACATTTATACCCTACATTTTCTTCCATACATTTTGATCCTAACCCCCAAACTTTAGTTGTTTAACTTCATTGAATTCATTTATTAACTAACCGATTTCATGTTGCACCTTGGCAGTCCCTTTCTTTACAAATTTCACAAATTTAACAATTACTAGTCTCAATTTATAACACTCAATTTCCTAAAAATAAATACTAGTAAAAACCTTACACAAGATAACTCAATCAATTCACATTATTAGAACTACATTCTGTTTAACGGATTCTTACAACTTCTCAAAAAGAGGATCCTTAAACTATTGAATTTTACATTTCACACCATGTTATTCAAAGTTTCTCTTTTCTCTTTTTTTTATTTTTTATAATTAAATCCTCAAAACTTGCTACTAATAGAGAAATCATTTCACAAATTAACTAAATTAAATCCTGAAACTTCTAACTTCACCCACCATTTTGAAAGCATTTAACGTCCTCAAAAACCAGTCCTTATATTTAACATAATTTATCAAAACAGTCCCTAACTAAGCTTTATCCAGCTTCAATGGTCTCAAATATGCAAAAATCATTAAAAATGAAAACATAAATCACTTACATGCAAAGCGGACAAGAACCAGACACTCTAAGCTTCTCCTTCAATGGTGTTTTCGGTCAAACCAATATAATGAAGGGGATGCCTAAATTTTTTATTTTGTTTAACTTACTTTTTCTTTTATTATTACTTTACTTTACTACCCCTTTTTTATTATTTTAACAATAAATAACCATGTCCATGTTTGTCCACTCCTACTCATGTGGTATATTTAAAATTTAGTTCACTACTTTTTCTTCTCATAACATTTAAATATAATTTCTAGCTTTTTCAATTCTCACAACTTAGTCCATTTTAATCAATTATCTATTTAAACGTTAAAATTTTTTAACTAAAATTTACTACGATTCCCATTACACCGTATAAACTTTAATAAAATAAAATATTGACTCGATTGTCAAAATTGACATCTCAAAACCACTATTTTCGGTACCACTAAAAATTGATCGTTACACCCTATACCCAGCTCGATTGTTGAGCCCGAGTAACAAGACGTTACATCATCGTCTCACAATACTCACATCATGCATTGTCACATTTCTTGCCAATATTTTATATTTAGCATTTATACGAATTTTGAAATAGACATATACTAATTATCAATATAACATGGACAATATACCTCAATCGAGCTTATGTTATCGCTACTAAAAGTGTGGTATCGATGCCACTTGGAAAATCGATCTTAGAACTGCTTATTATTTCTCGTTTAAAACTTAGGTCTTGAAATTTATCGGTACCACTAAATAAGTATCGATAATTTAACCCCGAGTATCGATACTCGTGATAAAATATCGATACAGAATTACTAAATTGTTTCTTGCACTTTTGAGAATCATAAAAATATTGTTTTTAAAACCCAAATTTTGATACCTCTACTCCAGACCATAAAAATATAATTGTTTTCAACCATATAATTAATACTAACCTAAATCCAAACATTAAGAATCATTTACCTCATAGACAGCAAAAAGTCTATATATATATTATTCTTAACTAATTATGTAATTATATTTTGTGTTTCAAAAGGGTAGATTTAAAGGTAGATTCATTGGTCGATTTAGAATTCACGTTCATTTTACTGAAAAAGTAAAATAATTTAATTTAATAATTTTTTTAAAAATAACTCTATTTTATTTTTAAAATTTTTATTTAAAGGATTTTTTTTTTAGTTTACGATTGCGATTTGATTTTGGATTCGTATATGATTACTTTAAAAATTTTATTGTTGAATAGACATTTGAATAAATTAGTTTGTAAAATCATTCGTGGATTGATATGAATTATTTAAATTATTTCTTTCAAACTTGACTTGAATGTAGTGGTGATAGAGGTAATAATAAAAATATATAAAAATGTTTTTATATATAAACAAAAATATTCATACTAAACTATTTATTTAAAATTAGACAATAACATATATGTATATTATATATGGAAAAATGAGACTATGCTTGCATTCTCCACCACCAGATGATATATTTTGTTTCTTATTGAATGGTATGCTAGGTATAACATAGGAAAGATATAGTGTAATTGAGATTGTATCATATTGAGATTAGAGCTCAACTCTCTTTCTTTTTGCCAACACACACATGCACACACAAAAAAATTCCATAATATTCGACTAATCGAGAAAATATCTTAGATTATAAGGTCCAATTTCTAAAATATATATTTTTTTAAAAAATTAACATATTTTAAAAATTAAACAGTAAGAAATTTGAAAAATAAAAAATAAAAACAATATCACCTAATTTGACGTAATTTCTAGATTAGGATCTCATTCCAAAACCCTATAAATAAGTGATATCAAAATTATTCCAATGAAATCGAAGACCAGTCATGGGAGTCTCAAACAAGAAAACATGGTTAATTTGTTTCGCTCTAATCGGTATAGTGGTGATGGAAGAGGTGATCCAAATCGATGCGGCTATGACAATCCACTATCCAGAAGTCTCCAATATTGTTTCCTACCGTCGCCTTCTCCAAGAAGTTGTTAACCCTTGGAACCGTGGATGCTCAAGACTCACTAGGTGTCGAAGTTAACAAATATTTTGATAATATGTGACGGTATCTTTCTTATATAAATATAGAAACCTCTTCATATTAGTGCAACATGATTAATACTATTTATCTCTTTCTTTTACCTAATTTGGTTGGACTTAATCCTGATTTATGATTTGACTTTTCATTGTTGTGATGTCAAAGGTTTTGTTTCTCTACTCGATCGTAAATCTAGTAACTTTAATACAATTATGATATGTAAAAATAATAAATATATAATATAATAAAATAAAAGCAAATAATGCAAATAGAATATTATATGAAATATCCTGAATATAATTATTTTTTTTTGTGGGGGACGTGGAGTAAAGAGAGAAAGGAAGGAGATAGAGAAAAAGAAAGAAAAAAGTTGAAAAGAAACACTTATTTTTGCTTGTTTTATTTTTTATACTTAAATTGCTATTAGAGAATTATTATATATTTATATGAATATTTATTGGTTAAATAGTTTGTTATATATATTGACATTTCATTTATTGGTATTTTAAACATTTTATTTTTATGTAATTATTTTTGTACCATGTTTTTACAGTGTATTGATTCATCTAATGTTTCGCATAATTTATTTTTCATTGCTATCAAATACTTATGTTCATCTTTACCATTCATAATGATCTTTCAAAATCATCTAAATAAGTTTCAGAGTAAATAAGTTTGTAAAAAAATATTTATTATATATATTATTCTTAACTGAATATGTAATTATATTTTGTGTGTTTCAAATGGGTAGATTTAAAGGTAGATTCACAGGTCGATTTAGAATTCAAGCTCATTTGGCTAAAAAAATAAAATAAAATAATTTAATATTTAAAAAAAACTATTCTATTTTATTTTTAAATGTTTTTTTTAAAGAATTTGTTTTAATGTAAGATTGCGATTTGATTTTTGATTCGTATATGATTACTTTAAATATTTTATTTTCGAATAGACATTTGAACAAATCAGACTGTTAAATCATTCGTGACTTGATATGAATTATTTAAATTATTTCTTTCTAACTTGACTTGAATGGACGGGTGATTAAAACTTTTGTTAAACACTCTTTTGACACGGATTTTGTAATGCCTTAACCCGACTTGATTCGCCAGACTCGAGTGTTACTAAACACAATACTTAACAAATTATCTAATCAATTTAATTCTTTAAATATTGCATTTTAATTATTTCTTTAACGGGTGGACTTAATATCCTAAAAATAAAGGAAATTATTTAAAATAACTTATTACTTGAGATTTATCATAGCTTTTTAAAAAGTAGAAGTTTGATAAAAATAAACATATAAGGTGTAACCACGCCACATTTCCACTATTAGGATAATAACCCAATACAATTCTTACTTAGTGTAGTCTTAGCATCGTCCCCTAGGCGTAGTCTTTTAACATCGATATCTGAAACATAAACACGACATGAATAAGTTTAGGAGAACTTAGTGAGAGCTGAAACAAAGTACCTTGACTGATGCTTATGTAATAACTGAAGGACCATCAATGCCATTTGGTCTTTCTTAATCATTTACTTTTGATTTGGACGAATATAGTCATAATCTCAAACTTATGCGTATGTGCCAACTAATACACTCTTACTAGTACCATTTCTTTCAACTACCAAACTTACTTACACTTTCCATACATTCCTCTACTCTTTTTTTGCTTAAAACACCATAAAATAATCTTTTGCAATCCACTACAATCTAACCATCTTTTCACATATACTCTTAATCTAGAAAGACTATTCACTGTTACTAATCATTGGTGGATACATACACGACTGACGAATACTCATACAATTTATTTACCATTAGTTTTGTAACACTCTATACCCGGCTCAGTCGCTGAGCTCGAGTAATAGGACGCTACACCACTGTTTCACAACATGCATATAATGCATTGTCACATTTCATGCAAATATCTTATATTTTAGCATTTATACGAATTTTGAAATAGACATATATTGATTATCAATATAAAATTTACAATATACCTCAATCGAGCTTATGGTATCGATATTTCTCACAAGTGGTATCGATACCACTTGGAAAATCGCCAGAACTGCTTACTATTTTTCGTTTAAAACTTAAGTCTCAAAATTTATTGGTACCACTGAATATGTATCGATAATTTCATCCTGAGTATCGATACTCGTGATAAAATATTGATACTGATTTACAAAATTGTTTCTTGCACTTTCGAAAATCACAGAGGTATCATTTTTAAAACCCAAAAATCAGTACCTCTGATTTAGACAATAAAAATACAGCACTTTTTAGGCATATAGTCATTACTAACCTAAATCCAAACATCATACATCATTTACCTCATCAAATAGACACCAAAAAGTCCAAAATAAAAATCCAAAACCTCGTAATCATGATAAAGCAAGAAACCAATAAAATATACCTTAAGTCTATAGGTTTTAAGCAAAATGAACATATAAACAACTTATATATCATAACATATAATCTACCACATTGCCCTTATTTCCCAAAATATAAATAATAATAAAAAACCTATAAATAACTACTAATGGCTTTGATCACCTCTTGGAAACCACACCGCTCACACCGACATAACTAATCTGCAGTGGTTTAAAAGGAGTGGGTGAGCTTAAACAAGCTCAGTGAATGTTTAGAACAACCATTACGCAAACAAGCCATTATGCACTAATGAAACAGTCACATAACGTGTTCACAATATTGCCAACTTTAATGTTATATTACATACATTTAAACATCTTTCATGGGTCCATTTATACATTTACACAATAATCACATTAACTTTTAAGCATAAATCACATATACTTTTAAGCATAAGTCACATTAACTTTTAAGCATAAATCACATATACTTTTAACACATTTAATGATAGTTTGGCTCTTAAGGTTATGTAATATAAAGTGGGCACTATCACCACACTTCGAATCTTCAAACACACCAAATGATTAATGGAGTCGAACATGTCCCATAGGTGAAGCATATAGCTTACACTCTCCAAACACACCAAACATATCTCATTGAATGGAGCTTAGCTCACATTCCTTTATCTCACCAAACATGTCCCAGGGCCTCAATGCCCAAATTTCATACATATAAGTGAGTACTCACGATCCTATGACATGCCAACTATATTCAATGGTCTTAAAAGGCACAAGGCCAAAATATCCACATTATAATCACACTTTTATTTATCGATTTTCCGCACATATAATCATTGTCGCTTGGTATGGATAACATGCCCACATATTTACTTTCAAAATAGTCATCACAACATATTCATATAACATCACATCGTAGTTCCCTTTATCACAATTATACAAGCACATTTATCACATATTAAGCATAGGTATGAGAACACTTACACTCGAAGTTTAGAATAGGGGTTTAGGCTACTTCAAAATTCCAAATTAACACAATGAATCGTCTACGAGCAGCTATTCCAAAACACTCACCAAATATGCTTTCACTGAAAAGTTGAAAGCTCAAACAAGCTTTTCTTTCCCTTTGTCTTCACTTGTAGAAGGTCCTAACAACTCCGACGCTTCAACCAAGTAAATCACACAACAACGTAAATAATATTTAGTCTAAGATGCACCTCAAATAATCAATAAACACAAGCCTAAACTAGATTCTTTTTTGACTGAAACCTTCAACATAGAAAACTTAAAATTTGAATATCTTGGTTTATACTTAATCTTTTTGTATGAAACAAATTTCATTCATCTACATATTCAAAATTCGATACCTTCGATGGAAGAAACATGGGCATTTGGTTGAAACCCCAAAAATCCCACAAGCTTGACAATGGAGAAATATATGGTGGGGGAAGATATAAGGTTGAATTTTAAATTTTGGTTTAATTGCCTCTTAAAAACTCACAATTTGGACCCTTTTACAAATTATTCCTTAATTAAAAATTAAAGGTCTTTAAAACCCGCTTTCAAAAATTGATTTAATTTTCTAAAAGCCATAGTAAAAACCATTATCAGTTTATCGTGCCATGAAATTTTGAGAACATAAGGGCAAAAAATCTTAAAATACCCTCGAAACTTCTAGGCCCAACTTTGTGGTGTGACAAGTTTACTAAATCAACCACCATTTATTTCAGCCTCAATAGTTGCTGATACTGATATAGCTTTATCATAACAATTATAACGAAATACGAGTATACCCTAAATAACATAATTATTATAACGCCTAAAAAATTAAATCCTTTTTATTTAGGGTTGTGTCACTGGAACTATCTCTGCTTCAGTGGTTAAATGCTTTAACTATTTATCTTGGATTTGAGGTTCGAGTCGTATCTTTTACAAATTCTGTAGTTTCTCTTTTGTGAAACTAAGACCTTGAATGTGTTATATGAATTAGTTTCTACGTAATTTTATTTCAACGATGAGCTTAATGGTTCAAAGGTCATAACTGCCTGTTTATTTGTCTTCTGGTCATGGGTTTGAGTGACCGTGTATGCGATCAGGAATATATGTTTTATTTGTATTATTTTTATTATTTTGTGAATTTTTAATTAAAAGGGAAAACTATTTCTTTAAAAAACTTTCCTTCTTCTTGGAGAAAAACATCTATGATATTTCATAACTCGAGGTATTTCCTTTTTGGAATTTTTATTTGCTCCAAGTCATTGAAATATTGTCGTTGTGGTTTGAGTTGCAATTGGTAACATCTTCTATAAGATACATGATTTGTAAAGTTCGATTTGAGTGGAATATGGTTGAAATTTAGTTTTAATCTTAATATATATGTTTTGAGAAAAACTCTCTAAATTTGTGCAATTGTGTGTTATATTGGTTATGGTGTTTAGGAGGACGTTTGGACAGTGGTAATCTCCACGATTCGCTTGGCATTGACTCGAGTTGTCAGAATCAAAGGTATTGTTGTCAGAAATGAGTGTTGGAGTGCTAAACTCTTGACGATTGTCATTGTGTGTGTTGGATTAATTGAGATTTTAACTTCTTTTGCCTCGTTTTGGTTCTAGGAACTCTTGTTACAGGTTCATTCTCCTTCACTAAAAGGTAAGGTGTCAACAACTCTTTCTCATTGCTACTATTTTTCTATATTTTATCTCAGAATCGCCTTTGTTTGAGGGCACACGGGCTGACACATAGGCATGTGTCCAAGTCATGTGCCATGTAAACAATGTACAGGAGATACACAAGCCAAACACACGACCGTGTGCCAAACCGTGTGTGCATATTGTTTAGTGACACACGGGCAGGGCACACGGACGTGTGGCAGACCGTGTGTGCATACTGTTTTGGGAACTATTGTACAAGGGATACACGGACGTGTGCCAGACCATGTATGTATACTGACTTGAGCCACATGAGCGTGTGCCAGGCCGTGTGAACATATTGTTTTGCACATTTAGGTACAGTGGCCACACGGGCTGGGGACACGGGTGTGTGTTGAGCCGTGTGTCACACATGGGCGAGCACATGGCCATGGGCTAGGCCATGTACAGTGTAATTTCAAGTGTAAACCTGGTATAATGTGTCCGTGAGTTAACCATAGAGCTTGTATGAACCAACTAATTACTGAGACTGTTATACGTGTATACAACGCGGTTCTAAACATGGCACTGATTAGAGACTGAACTGTTATGGTGGATTATCCATGATGGAACGTTTATAACTTGCAGTGACACTGCAAACATACGATAATATTACTGAACTGGCAGTGACAATGTAAACACTAAAATGCTGTACTGAATCGGTAGTGACACTGTAAACACTACAATGTTATACGGAAATGGCAATGACACTGTAAACACTACAATGTTATACTGAACTGGCGATCACACTGGAAACATCGCAATGCTATACTGAAGTGGTAATGACACTGTAGACACTACCAGGTTATCATCGAATTATTACATAACTGTTTCCATAACCGAGAGGTGCGGATGAGGTGTGGATGCTATTATGGAACCGGTTGGGTGTCTTATGTTTTTACGTTAATGAATCTTATGAAATACTATTATAATATGTATTGACTTACTAAATGGAGTTTCAGGGTCTTCTTAGACTTGATAGTCGACGGACAAGGAGCTCAGTCACCTTAGGACTCATTGGACTTATAGATAGTTAAGCGTTAAGCTATGATAGGAACTTGTTTGTGGAATTTTCGAACTTATGATAATACTTTTAAGCTGTTGTTGAATATATTGTTATACTTGTATGACGTAATTGTGTGTTTGCTTTCACTGTGTATTGTGCTTTATTCATGTGATGACATTGTGACATTCATGACCTAGCTATTTCTCCTAGGTCTGGTTTAGGTTGTTACATTTAGTGGTATCGGAGTCAGGTTTAGAACCACTCAAACTATGTAGTCAGTCTACTCATAAAGCTAGAATGTGATTATGTTAGAATAGGAATTGAATAATTGATTTAGAAAGATTGAGTCTCCGATGCCGCGCCTGTAAGTGCCTCTTAAAACATTCATATGCATACTATACTATGTTAACTGATCTATGATTGACTGTTACCAGCTGATCTTTGACTGAACTGCTATCAGCTGTTATGTGAATGAACTATTAACTAACATAACATGAGGGAAAGTATGATTAAACTTTGAATTTACTTGTGTACTTCTGATATTGTAGACATTGACGAATGAGTTCACGAGGAACTCGTGGACGTGAATTCATGAGCATCGAAGGCACTAGGGAAGAGCTTGAGCTGAGTCATCCTTCATGAGAAGCATTCTTATATTGGAGACCAGCGAAACTATTGGTACTCTTACTATTGAGACGAGGTCTCAAGTCGAGCTGGTTGAGGGCGATCCTGTGTATCAGGCTATGTTGAGGGTATTGAAGAGGGTTGTTGGAACCCATGCTAGACTTGTATCTCAGACTTCTGTTACTGAGCGGCTCCGTTCAAATGGAGCTGAGTTTTTCAAGGGCATCATTGGAGCTGCTCCTACATTGGCTGAGTATTGGCTTGAGACGACTGAGCGTATAATGGAGAACATAGACTTCACTCTGGCATAGAAGCTGAGAGGTGCTATATCTTTCCTATTGGATGAGGCATATTAGTGGTGGCTGACCGTCGAGCATGGCGCTTAGCCTGAGACAGTGACTTGAGATTATTTCAAGAATACTTTCCAGAGTAAGTATGTATGAGCTAGTTGTATCGAGGCTCATCGTCGGGAGTTCATGAGTTTGGAACAGGGAGAGAGGTTTGTAGCTGAATACGAGGCTGAGATCCTAAGATTAAGCAAGTATGCTCGAGCATTGGTAGCCACTTAGCACGATAAGTGCGTGAGGTTCGAGGAGGGCTTTCGGCATGAACTGAGGGTATTGATAGCTTCCTAAAAGAAGCGAGCCTTTGCGTGTTCATTGACAAGGTAAAGGTTATCGAAGAGGTTAATCGCACTGTACGCGAGAAGAAGGAACAAAAGAGGGCTTAGAGTCGAGCCAAGAGAGAGACGAGATTTGCTAGTAATGTTTTACGCCCTAAGAAACGAGTGAGGCTTGATGGGCCTCTGAGAGCTGATGCATCAGTTGGTGTTAGAGTAGTGGCACGTTGTGACTACTATAGGAGACACCATTGGGTGAGTGCTACAGGAAGATAGGAGCATGTCTTCGTTGTGGGTCGCTAGAACATAGAGTGCAAAACTGTCCGCACCGACCTGATTAGGCACCAATGAGTGCACCGATAACAGTTACGAGCACTGTTTAGTCTATAAGAGCGATGCCACCACCACCTAGAATTCGGGGCACTAGTAAAAGTAGTACTGCTTCTAGTAGTGGTGGTATCACTTTTGGCAAAGGTTGTGGGGCATCGAAAAGAGGTGCGACCAAATCGAGGCTCGACAGCCAATGCTTGTCTATACAGCTAGGCACTGCGAGGACAAGGATGACGCCGATGTTATAATGAGTATGTTCTTTATTTACTCAGTACCATATTTTGCTATGATTGATAATGGTTCTACTCACTCATATATAGTTAGAATTATATCTATAAACTTGAATATATCTGCTGAGTACACTGCTAGTGTGGTTTCTGTGGTTAGCCCTTTGGGTTAGTCCATTCGAGTTGAAAAAGTGTTTAGGAGGGAACCATTATATGAAATACCAATAAATGAAATGTCAATATATATAACAAACTATTAATCGATAAATATTCTTATAAATATATAATAATTTTGTAATAGCAATTTAAGAAAAAAATAATATAAACAAAAATAAGTGTTTCTTTTCTGTCTTTCTCTTTCTTGTTCTCTATCCCCTTCCTTTTTCCCTTTCCCCTGTCCCCCACAAAAAGAAATAATTATATTATATTAATTTTCAGTATATTTCATATAATATTCTATTTGTATTATTTGTTTACTTATTATATTATATTTACGCATCTTAATTGTATCAAAGTTATTAAATCTAGGATCGAGCAGGGACACAAAACCTTTTGGCATCACAACAATGAAAAGTCAAATCATAAATCATGATTAAGTCATACCAAGTTAGGTAAAAGAAAGAGATAAATAGTATTAATAATGTTGCATTAATGTGAAGAGGTTTGTATATTTATATAGGACAGATATCGTCACATATTATCAAAATATTCGTTAACTTCGACACCTAATGAGTTTTGAGCAGCCACAACTCAGAGATTAACAACTTCTTGGAGAAGGTGACGGTAGGAAACAAGACCGGAGATCTCTGGATGGTGGATTTTCATAGTTGCATCAATTTGGATCTCTTCTTCCATCACCACTATACATATTAGAGCCAAACAAATTAACCATGTTTTCATGTTTGAGACTCCATTATTGGTCTTCGATTTCATTGGAATAATTTTGATATCACCTATTTATACAATTTTGGAATGAGAACCTATTTTATAAATTATGTCAAATTAGGAGATATTATTTTGATTTTTGATTTTTTTTAATTTCTTGTTGTTTAAATTGTAAAATATGTTAATTTATTTTTAAAAAATACATTTTAGAATTTGGTCCCTATAATCAAAGATATTTTCTCGATTAGTAGAATATTATGGAACGTGTTTCTATGTGTACGTGTGTGTGTTGGAAAAAAGAAAGAGTTTAGCTGTAATCACAATATGATACAATCTCAATTACACTATATATTTCATATGTTATACCTAACATATCATTCAATAAGAAACGAAATATATCATCGGGTGTTCGAGAATGCAAGAAGAATCTCATTGTTCCATATATAATATACGAAATAGTTTAGTATGAATATTTTTGTTTATATATAAAATGATATTTATATATTTTTATTATTACCTCTACCTTCATATATAATTAATTTTTAATGCTAGATGTTAAGCAACTAATTTTACGTGGTTAATTTTTATTTGGTTTTTTTGTAAATATTGTATTCTTAATTACTATTGTAAGACACTAATTTCACCCGGTCTCAAAAGCCCAACAGAAATAAAATAAAACCAAATAAAAAATAAAAAGTTTTATTTAATCCATTAAAAGTCCAAATTACAACTCAAGTTTACAGGGTCCAAATAGCCCAAACCCGAACACATCCCGAAGGCCCAAAACAATAACACAAAAATTAAAACCCTAAAAACCATAGCATCCAAGCTTCAATTGCCGCCTCTCCACGTCATCACACGCCATGTCAGCACCATGTCAGCCACGTGATTCCTCGTTTGCTAACCGTTGACCCCTCGACTCCTGAGACTTTTTCTTTGCCCGAGATCGTTCCTCTGCCTGAAGTCCCTTCTGCTGCCCCTTGCACCGAAATGGCAAGATTGCTCTTCCCCAACATCATTGACCTCGGCAAACGTCCTGCCACCGTACCACTCCAATGCTACCTGCAGCAAAGAACAGAATAGATGACAAAGAACAATAAAAAATATAGAGCAAAAAGAACAGTAACAATGTAAATTTCTTCGGCTATAAAAGCCATTACTATGAATCTATAATTTTTTACACACAAAAATCTAAGAAGAAAACACACGAAAAATCAATACAAATAGAGATATTTGAATTGCAAAAATCAATCGAAGTTTGAAGGTAGTTTTATTTTCATATTTTATATTCTGCCATTTCCATTTCGAAAAATAAAAATAAAAAAAGCAAATAAAAAAAACAAAAGGGATTAGGGTATTACCTTTTCATCTACCCAACGTCACTGTTGTCAAAACCACTGCAAGGAGCCCTTCCTAAACCCTCAATGGTTGGGGGGGGGGGCTTCTAAAATACAAAAAAGGAAGGATTTCTCTTTCGAAAAAAACCAAAAAAAAAAAAGAAACAGAGATTATTCTTTTAAAAAAAAATGTAAAAATCAAAACTCTTAAGTGCTTTTAAAAAAGGAAAAGATAAAGATTAGATCTAGAAATCTTTAAAATCGGGTCTAAAAAAATATGAAAGAAACTTATTTTAAAATATAGTTTTAGATTCAATTTCTTTTTTTAAAAAAGTCCCTTCTTCCTTTCGAAAATCCAATTTGGAGTTTGGGTTCGTTTTAAAAAAATAAAGAAAATATAAAAACAGAAAAAGAGATCAAGGAAAATCAAAAGGCAGATAAAAAAATCAAAGTTTTTAAGAACTTTTCAAAAAAATCTGATGCGATTTTGTTAAAACAAAACTTAGATTCGTGTTTAAAAAGTGAAAAAGGGCCGAAAAATACCTTTTTTAATTTTTCCAGCCACCAAGCACAGCGATTGTCGTCGCCGAAGACAGGTGGTCGGAGCAAGGTTGCGACGGATATTTGGAATCTGACTTGGGAAATTTTTGGAGAGAAAAGGGAGGTTTAGAGAGAATTTTTGTCTTTTAAAAGATACAAAATGGATTTTTTTAAGGTTTTTGGGTTATATAGTGTTAATAAAATGGCGGGTGCCGTTTCAAAGTGTAACCCGAATTAGACTCGACCTATTAGGGAGGATCCGCGTGTTTTTAAATATTGGTTTATTTCTCTCAGCAATCCTCCCGCGTTTCAACGTGTTTCAATCTCATCCCTAATTCTTCTCTTAGTTTATTTTAATTTTACCTTAGAATTTGTTTCCTCTTACACCTGGGTCCTTTGACTTTGGATACACTTGGAGGTGACACATGTATTAAAATTGGGCTTATTACCCATTCATTCTCTGAACATTTTCGAATCCAAATTTAGGTCCTTTTTTGTTTTCTACTTTAAATCCTTTTTATTTCTTTTTATTTTAATTCAATCCATTTTTTTAAAAGATTCGAATCATTTGTTTTTTTAGAAAAAAAAGGTTGAAATCTTTATTCTACGTTTTCATTATTTATTTTTATCCATTTTTAAATTAAAATTCAAATCAAATCTCTTATTCTTTCTATTTTTCTTTCGTCAAATCAAACCCCTTTTATTGTTTTTTTTATCCTTTTGAGATTTTATTCTATTCTTGTTCTAAAATCCTTCCATAATTTTTATTATTCATTTGTTTTTATTATTTGCACACTCTTTAATTATTTTGGTGATTCGAATTTGATTATGTTCCTTAAATGTATGTCATGCGTGTACATCCATATTATCTTGACATTTCTTGAATTTGTGACTTAAATACATATTTATTCATGTTTTTTTAAAATATAGTTTTATAAATTAAATATTTAAAAAATAAAATAAAAATTAAAGGACAATATTCGTTACTTAAGGGACTTGATAGAATCGTGCTCCAACTTACAGGGTACGATTTTATTTTTTTATACCCTATTTTGATTTTAAGGCACATACATTTTTGTTCGATAAATCTCTTTATTTTCGAGTACCCGAGATGTTGTGTTCCTAACTTACGAAATGTGACGTTATTCTCGACAAATTCGAAACAAAGGATTATTTTTGTAAGATTTACTTTTTTAAATGACACTCAATATATGATTTTTGTCCTTAAACGACTATTTTTTTTCTCGACTATGACTTAATCATTCGATAAATTATTTTTATTTTTCGAGTACGTGAAATATTGCACCCTAAACTGACGAGATGCGATTTTTCCCAAATTGACTAGATATAAAAGATTATTTTCGTAAGATTCAGGTTGCTTTAAAACTCGCATTATCAAATTTAATATGTTCAAGGATCGCATTTTAAATTCTTTTCAAGTTCTCTTATTTTCCACAACCAAGACCGTAAATAATCGACTAGGTATCAAATTTTGGCGAGCGAGGGTGCTATTCCTTCCTCACACGTAACCAACTCCCGAATTTATTTTCTGGATTTCGAAGACCAAATTGTTTTTTAAAAATGAATTCAAATGTTTTAGGTGATCCAATCACACCAAATAAAAAGGATTAGTGGCGACTCCCATTTTCGATTTAAAAAATATTTTCGAAACCGTGTTTTTCAAAAAAATTGTTTCGACAACTATAGTTAATGTAAAATAAAATTTCATATTCGAATTATTGAATATTATTAAAAAAATTATAACATATTAATGCATTTTTAAATATATTCATTGTAGAATATAGTTTTATTTCATATAATTAATACAAAGGAGACCAAAAGTGATATAGGAACGCGTGCGGAACAGGATCGTAGCTTGTCTAAGTCATGTATCTATCATGGAGCTCTAAATATAAAACAAAAGAAAGAGGAGTCGGCTGGTAATGGATCCAATAAAGAACTAAATTAGGGTTTCTTGGATAAAAGAAATCGTCCATGGACCTCAGGTAATTATCCCAACTGGATCTAGAAATACAAAACACAAAGAGATTCGTTAGAAGTGATTTTAAAACCAAAAGCTAATTGATTGGGCAAGAATGATTGAAACAACAACAAAAGAATGAAAATCCTAATTTTTGATGTGTTTCTTGATGAAGCAAGGTAGGAGAGCACCCTCTTGAAGAAATTTCTACCTAGAACGAAAATCAATTAAATAAGCAAATCATAACAGTAAAAATCGAAGTAAATTAAACAAGAAACGATAAATTAGATAGAAAAGAGAAGATGATGTCCTAAGAAGCCTTGGAAACAATAAGAATCCACAATATCTTTCAATGACTCTAATTCCCCCTCCAAGAAAGAGATTTTGGCAAGAAAAAGGTTGAAGTTGATTCTCACAACCTAAAAGATTGTTAAAACAACTTGTAAAAGAAACTCAAGAGCAATTCTTGAAGAAAAACTCAAAGAGAATTATTATTAACTAAAAAATATAAAAATCAAGTGTATTTCATATGAAATTATGGAAAATTAGCCATTTAATTATAAAATAAGTAGTAGCAAAATCACATAAAACATCTAACACATGCAACATATAATATTTACAATTCAAAATAGCATGAAGACTTCAAAAATACTTCCTGGAGACCTATGTACATGACATATATCACTTATCATCCTAAGAACATTAAGAAGGTTAGATGAACTAAGAGTTGATGTCTTGGAAGTTATTGGACTCAAGATCACTACACGTGCTTGAATAATGCATGGGCACATAAACAAACAAACCGTACGCAGAGAATTGAATATCCCACGGTACCACAATGATTTTAATTCAAACATGAAACAGTAAGCTAATAAGCATACTACTAATACATTATACAAACAAATAGTACTTAATTAAGAATATGATATCTTATCGATAAGTGATAAAAGTAACATTTTTTAATCTCATTCTTAATGCATTTTTGAGTGATAATTTGATGCTCATTGAGAATTTTATGCTCCTAATCCTTTAAATTCATGTTTATATGATTAATAGAGCACTTGAAATCAAAAGGAGTGGAAAATGAGTGAAAATTGAAAAATCGGAGCAAGCTACAAGAGTCACATAGGCTGGACCATTCTACATGGTCATATGATCCGCACAAGTTAAACCATTCCACATGGCCAGACCACATGGATTTGTGACCCACATGACCATGTGGTAGGCCATATGGATTTCACGGAATTGCATACTAAACAGTGGAAAATCATAGTCTTTAGGTTTTTCAGGCATTTTAAGACATATATATGAAAAAAATAAGAAACTTCGAGCGAGCCATCAGAGAATATTCAAGAAAACAACTCAAAAAGCACCGTTGAAGCTGAATTTGAAGCAAATTTACGTCAAGATTGAAGATCTCATTTGATTTGATAAGAGATTATCATCAGTTTGTTTATTTCTTTCAGTTATACTGTCTCTTAGATGTTTTTACTTTCAAGCATGAACTAATTTTCTAAATACCTAAGGGGGATGAACCTTATGATGGATTATGTCGTTTGATTTATATTTTGCGCAACAAATACTTAGTTTTTTCTTTCAATTATGTGTGCTTAAATCGTGGTTTAATATTTCTAGATTATTAATCCATGTTTGATGTGCTTAAGCCGAAGGTTGAATAGACCTCGTTTAAGAGTAGAGTTTACATAATTGAGCAGAGTTGCCTACAATCCTAGAAATAGGATGGCATAAATCTACTAGATTAGAGTCAAATCTAATAGGGGAATCTATAGCACAAGTTAATACGATAATAGGAGTTTTAATTAGAATGAAATTTCAATTAATCAACCTAGAGTTAGTTGCATTTATTCTCGAAAGAGATATTAGTATCATTTAGGGATTTCTACGGATAAAGATGCTAAGTAAACAAATTGTGTATTTTAGATTGGTAGTGATAGATGAAATCTAGGTGAATTCTTTCCCGGGTATTGTTTCGCTTCTTGATTGTTAATCGATTATTTTGCTGATTGTTCTTTTTAGTACTTTTAGTCCTCGTGGGAACAATATCTTTGCTCACCGTAGCTATACTATTAATTAATAGGTGCACTTGTGTTTGTCAAATTTTTAGTTAGTTTCATGACACATCACTTATTTCATTCCTTTATCAATGAATTAATAATCTCATTTCAATTTTTTCAACCTTGTTATTAGAATAATTTCATATTCATTATCAATATGGTCTTTGTCACATATCATTTTCAGAATCGTACTATGTTTTATTGTCTCCAAGATTAATATCACTTACCATTATTTACTTTTAGCCCCTATTAATTGGATGCAAACATAAGTGTGGGTAATCAGATCAATCCCCTAGCACTCCACATTAAGCACAGGAGTTTTGATCAGACATTTAAAGTGTCATATTATGCGATGTACATGTTGTGATAACTTATACAACTCTAGTAGCAAAACCATATTTTGTAATTCTTGATATTGGTAGGATTCTTCTAAAAATTCTCATTGATGGCAATGACATTACAATTACTCTTCTTAAACTTCTTCAGCTTATCAAGAAGTAAAAGAACATGGATTTGGCTTAAACCTTATCGATGGCACAGAGCTTTATCCTATAAATATTAGGATGCTCTCTCAATTGGTGAACCCTTCCAACAACATACTTCTTTCAAAAGTTTACAAATATCGTTATCAAAAGCTTTTTTATGCATTGAAGAAGTAGACCAAAAGCAAAAATCATATTCTTCCATCTTCTTTCATTTCTTTCAGGTTAAGGCGTTATACAATTTGTGTCAAAAAATGCCTAACAAAAGCTTTAACCACCACTCCATTCAAGTCAAGATAAAAAAAAAATTATCCATTCAAGTCAAGATAAAAAGAAATTATTTAAATAAAATTTGTTCAACTGTATATTCAGAAACAAATTTTTTAAAGTAATCATATAGAATCTAAAATCAAATCGCAATCGTAAATTAAGACAAATCCTTTAAATAAAACATTTAAATATAAAATAGAGTAGTATTTTTAAAGAAAATATTAAATTAAATTATTTTATTTTTTCACCCAAATGAACCTGAATTCTAAACCGACTAGTGAATCTACCATTAAATAAACCCTTTTGAAACACACAAAATATAATTATATATTCAAATAAGAATAATATATATAATTAATTTTTTTTTACAAACTTATCTACTATGAGACTTATTTCGATAATTTTAAAAGATCATTATGAATGATAAAGAAGAACATTAATATTTCGTAACATTGAAAAACAAATTATGCGAAACATTAGATGAAACGATACATTGTAAAAACATGGTAGAAAAATAATTACATGAAAATAAAATGCTTAAAATACCAATAAATGAAATGTCAATATATATAAAAAACTATTAACAGATAAATATTCATATAATTATATAATAATTTTGTAATAGCAATTTAAGAAAAAGAAAATATAAACAAAAATGTGAAGCAACTGATTTTACGCGGTTAATTTTTAATTGGGTTTTTTGTAAATATTGTCTTCTTAATTACTATAGTTAATGTAAATAATATTTCATATTCGAATTATTGAATATTATTAAAAAAATTATAGCATATTAATGCATTTTAAACATATTCATTGTCGAATATAGTTTTATTTCATATAATTAATACAGAGTAGACCAAAAGTAATAAGGAACGCGTGCGGAAAAGGATCGTAGCTTGTCTAAGTCATGTATCTATCCTAGAGCTCTAGACAAACGTAAACTGAAATGAAAACAATGAAAATAGATTAGTTGACAATAAGAAGAAACAAACAAAATTAAAACAAAACAAAGAGGAGTTGGCTGCTAAGGGATCCAATAAAAAACTAAATTAGGGTTTCTTGGATGAAAGAAATAGTCCATGGACCTCAAGTACTTGTCCCAACTGGATCTAGAAATATAAAATGAAAACAGATTTGTTAGAAGTGATTTTAAAACCAAAATCAAATCGATTAGGAAAAATGATTGAAACCATAAGAAAAGAATGAAAATCCTAATTTTTGATGTGTTTCTTGATGAAGCAAGGTAGGAGAATGTCTCTCTTGAAGAAGTTTCTGCCTAGAACGAAAATAAATTAAATCAGCAAATCATGAATGCAAGAATCAAAGTAAATTAAACAAGAAATGATAAATCAAAGATAGAAAAGAGTAATGATGTCTTAAGAAGCCTTGAAAATGATAAGAATCCACAATATCTTTCAATGACTCTAATTCCCCCTCCAAGAAAGAGATCTTGGCAAGCAAAAGCTTGAAGTTGATTCGCACAACCTAAAAAATTGTTAAAACAACTTCTAAAAGAAACTCAAGAGCAATTCTTGAAGAGAAACTCAAAACGTATTATTATTAAGTCAAAAATATAAAAATCAAGTGTATTTCGTATGGAATTATGCAAAATTAGCCATATAGTTATAAAATAAGTAGTAGAAAAATCACATAAAACATCTAACACATGCAACATTATAATATTTACAATTCTAAAGAACATGAAGACTTCAAAATACCTCTTGGTGACCTAGGTACATGACATATATCACTTAACATCCTAATAACATTACGAAGGTTAGATGAACTAAGAGTTGATGTTTTGGAAGTTATTGGACTCAGGATCACTTCACGTGCCTGAATAATGCCTGGGCACAGAAAAAAAAAACAAACTGTACGGTGAGTATTGAAAAAAACCCACGGTACCACAATGATTTTAATTCAAAACATGAAACAATAATCTAATAAGCATTCTACTAATACATTATACAAAAAACAGTACTTAATAAACAATATGGTATCTTATTGATAAGTGATAAAAGTAATATGTTTTAATCCCATTATTAATGCATTTTCAAGTGATTATTTGATGTTCATTGTGAATTTTATGCTCCTAATCCTTTCAATTCATGTTTTTATGCTTAATAGAGCACTTGAAATCGAAAGGAGTGGAAAATGAGTGAAAATCGAAAAATAGGAGCAAGCTACAGGAGCCACATGGGCTGAACCATTCCACATGGCCATATGATCTGCACGAGCTAAACCATTCCACACGGCCAGACCATACGGTTGTGTGACCCACATGACCATGTGGTAGGCCATTTTGATTTCACGGAATTGCACACTAAACAGTGGAAAATCGCAGTCTTTAGTTTTTCAGACATTCTAAGATGTATATATGAAAAAAATAAGCAACTTGGAGGGAGCCATCAAAGATTATTCAATAAAACAACTCGAAAAGCACCATTGAAGCCTACTTTGAAGTAGATTTCCATCAAGATTGAAGATTCTCATTTGATTTGATAGGAGATTATCATGAGTTTGTTTATTTCTTTCGGTTATGATATCTCTTGGATGTTTTTACTTTCAAGCATGAACTAATTTTCTAAATACCTAAGGGAGAAAAACCTTATGATGGATTATGTCGTTTGATTTATAATTTGTGCAACAAATATTTAGTTTTTCTTTCAATTATGTGTGCTTAAATTGTGGTTTAATATTTCTAGATTATTAATCCATGTTTTATATGCTTAAGTCGAAGGTTGAATAGACCCTGTTTAAGAGTAGAGTTTACGTAATTGAGCGGAGTTGCATACAATCCTAGAAATAGGATAACATAAATCTACTAGATGAGAGTTAAATCTAGTAGGGGAATCCATAGCACGAGTTCATACGATAATAGGAGTTTTAATTAGAAAGATATTTCAATCAATCAACCTAGAGTTAGTTGTTGTTATGCTCGAAAGTGATATTAGTATCATTTAGGGATTTGAACGGATCAAAATGCTAAGTAAATAAATTTCGTATTTTAGATTGGTGGTGATAGATGAAATCTAGGTGAATTCTTTCCCGGGTTGGTTGTTAATCGATTATTTTACTGATTGTTCTTTGACATGTTCATTTGTTAGTTAAATTAGTTATTTTTAATTTTAAATCGATCACTCGAATTATTTGATTGACTAATAGAAAATGGTAATTACTAGTACTTTTACTCCTCGTGGGAAAGATATCTTTCTTCATCGTAGCTACACTATTAATTGATAGGTGCACTTGTGTTTGTCAATTTTTTAGTTAGTTTAATTGATAGGTGCACTTGTGTTTGTCAATTTTTTAGTTAGTTTCATGAAACATCACTTATTTCGTTCCTTTATCAATGAATTCATAATCTCATTTAAAAATTTTCAACCTTGTTGTTAGAATAATTTCATATTCATTATCAGTATGGTATTTGTCACATATCATTTTCAGAATCATTCTATTTTTTATTATCATCAAGATTAATATCACTTACCATTATTTACATTTAGCCCCTATTAATTGGAAGCAAACGTAAGTGTGGGTAATTAGATCAATCCCCTAACACTCCACATTAAGCACGGAAGTGTTGATCAAACATTTAAAGTGTCATATTATTCGATGTATATGTTGTGATAACTAATACAACGCTAGTAGCAAAACCATATTCTATAATTTTTTATATTGGTAGGATTCTTCTAAAATTTCTCATTGATGGCAATCACATGACAATTACTCTACTTAACCTTCTTTAGCTTATCATGTTGTACAAGAACATGGACTTGGCTAGAACCTCATTGATGGCGTAGAGCTTCATCTTATAAATATTGGGATGCTCTCTCAATTTGTGAACCCTTCCAACAACATACTTCTTTCAAAACTTTACAAATATTGTTAACAAAAGCTTTTTTTTATGCATTGAAGAAGTAGACTAAAAGCAAAAATCATATTCTTTCATTTTCTTTCATTTCTTTTAGGTTAAGGCATTGCAAATTCGTGCCAAAAGAATGTCTGTCAAAAGCTTTAACCACCACTCCATTCAAGCCAAGATAAAAAAAAAATTTTAATAATTCATATCAGTCCACCAATGATTTTAAAGACTAATTTGTTCAAATGTATATTAAAAAATAATTTTTTTAAAGTAATCATATTTGAATCCAAAATCAAATCGCAATCGTACATTAAGACAAATCCTTTAAATAAAACATATAAAAATAAAATAGAGTAGTTTTTTAAAAACAATTTAAATTATTTTATTTTATTTTTTCAGCTAAATGAACTTGAATTCTAAACCGACAAGTGAATCTACCTTGAAATCTACCCTTTTGAAACACACAAAATATAATTATATATTCAATTAAGAATAATATTTATAATAAAAATTTTTACAGACATATTCACTATGAAACTTATTTAGATAATTATGAATGATAAAGACGAACATAAATATTTTGTAACACTAAAAAACAAATTATACGAAACATTAGATGAATCGATACATTGTAAAATCATCGTAGAATAATAATTACATGTAAATAAAATGCTTAAAATACCAATAACTGAAATGTCAATATATAAAACAAACTATTAACCAATAAATATTCGTATAAATTTATAATAATTTTGAAATAACAATTTAAGCATAAAAAATAACACAAACAAAAATAAGTGTTTGTTTTCTTCCTTTCTCTTTCTTTTTCTCTATCTCCTTCCTTTCTACCTTTCCCCCACTATCACAAAAAGAAATAATTATATTATATTAATTTTCAGTATTTTTCATATAATATTCTATTTGCATTATTTGCTCATATCTTATAATTTTATATATACGCATCATAGTTGTCTCAAAGTTATTAGATCTAGGATCGAGGAGAGACACAAAAGCTTTTGGCATCACAACATTGAAAAGCCAAATCATAAATCATGATTTAGTCAAACCGAGTTCGGTAAAAGAAAGAGATAAATAGTATTAATCATGTTGCATTAATATGAAGAGGTTTGTATATTTATATAAGAAAGATAACGTCACATCTTATCAAAATATTTGTTAACTTCGACACCTAGTGTGTTTTGAGTAGCCACGGCTCCAAGGATTAACAACTTCTTGGAGAAGGCGACGGTAGGAAACAAGACAGGAGACCTCTGGATGGTGGATTGTCATAGCAGCATCGGTTTGAATCACCTCTTCCATCACCACTATACCAATTAGAGCCAAACAAATTAACCATGTTTTCATGTTCGAGACTCCCATGATTGGTCTTCGATTTCATTGGAATAGTTTTGATATTACCTATTTATAGGGTTATTGAATGAAAACCTATATTAGAAATTAAGTCTAATTAGGAGATGTCGTTTTGATTTTTTCTTTTTTTAATTTTTTGTTGTTTAAATATTAAAATATGTTAAATTTGTAAAAATATATATTTTAGAAATTGGACCGTAAAATCTTAGATATTTTCTCCATTAGTCGAATATTATGGAATGTGTTTGTGTGTGTTGGAAAAAAGAAAGAGAGTTGAGCTCTAATCTCAATATGATACAATCTCAATTACACTATATCTTCCTTATATTATACCTAGCATATCATTCAATAAGAAACAAAATATATCATCGGGTGGTCGGGAATGCAAGCAGAGTCTCATTGTTCCATATATAATATACATATATGTTATTGTCTAATTTCAAATAAATAGTTTAATATGAATATTTTTGTTTATATATAAAATCATATTTATATATTTTTATTGTTACCTCTACCTTCATATATAATTAATTTTTAATGCCAAATGTGAAGATATTGATTTTATGCGATTAATTTTTATTTGGTTTTTTTTGTAAGTTTTGTATTCTTAATTACTATAGTTAATGTAAAATAATATTTCATATTCGAATTATTGAATATTATTAAAAAAATTGTAGCATATTAATTCATTTTAAACATATTTATTGCAGAATATAGTTTTATTTCATATAATTAATACAAAGTAGATTAAAAGTGATAAGGAATGCGTGAAGAACAAAATCGTAGCTTGTCTAAGTTGTGTATCTATCCTAGAGCTCTAGACAAACATAAACTAAAATGGAAACAATGAAAATAAATTAGTTGACAATAAGAAGAAACAAACGAAATTAAAACAAAAGAAAGAGGACTAACCCAGAGAACTAATCACAGAAATTACACTAACAGTGCATTCAGTAGATACATTCAGTTTCTTAATGAGTAGAACCAATGTCAATCAATGCAAAATATGACATAGAATAAATAAAGAATGTACTTGTAATAATATCAGCGTCGTCCTTGTCCTCACGGCGTCGAGCTGCATAGACAAGTGTTGACTATTGAGCCTCAGTCTAACTTGCACCCCTGTCCAGTGCCCCGCGACCCCTACCAAAAACAATACCCCTTATATCGGTACCCCGACCTCCAAGTGGCTGTGGCGTCACTCTCGGAGTCTGAATAGTGCTTGCAACTATAACTGGTACTGGAGCTGGCATCTGATCAGATCGATATGGGCACTCTTGAACTTGATGCTCCATCGATCGACATTGAAGACAAGCTGCATATTTCTTGCAACACTCATCTGGATGGCATCTTTCGCAGTGAACACAATGCGCTACCGTGCTGGATGCTATCAATGCCTCAACCTTAAGAGGTACATCGGGTCTCACCGATTTCCTAAGGCATTGAACGATATCAGGAAGTCCTTTATCTCTCTTAACCTTACCTTGAACTCTCTCTTATTCCTTTCTCTCGCACTCAATGCGCTTAATATCCTCAGCAATCTTTACCTTATCATGTAAGACCGTGAAGACTCGCTCCCTTTAAGGAGCTATCAAAACCCGTAAATCATACCTCAATCCATCCCCAAATCTCGCACAGTTGTTGTGCTCAATCGTGACTAATTCTAGAGCATACCTGCTTAATCTTAAGAACTCGACCTCATACTCAGCTACGGACCTCTCTCCTTGAACCAAACTCATGAACTCCCGTCGACGAGCCTCGACGTAACTAGCTCCTATGTACTTGCCCTAAAAGGCATTCTTAAAGTAGTCCCATGTCACTAACTCATGTTGAGCACTTTGCTCAACTGTCAACCACCATTGGTATGCCTCATCCCGGAGTAGAGATATAGCGCCCCTCAGTTTCTATGTCGGTGTGCAATCAATGTCATCCATAATGCTCTCGGTTACCTTGAGCCAATACTCAGCTACGATAGGAGTGACTCCAGTTACGCCCCTGAATAGCTTAGCTCCGTATGAATGGAGCCACTCAGTAACTGATCCCCAAGCTATCAATCCCAGCGACCCTCTCCAACATGTGTAACATAGCATAGGACACAAGATCGTCCCCAATCGACTCAGTCTGAGATCCCATCTCAGTAGTAAGAGTACTAACGATCTCATTGGTCTCCAAAATGGGAAGGCTGCCCATGGAGGATGACTCACCTCGAGCTCGTCCTTGATGCCCACGATGCCCTCGCATCTCTCGTCCATGACTCCCTCGTGAACTCGTCCTTTTAATGTCTACAATATCAGATGTGCACAAATAAGTTTAGTGTTTTATCAGAATTTTCCTAATACGTTATGTCAGATAACTGTTCAAACACAAAATCAGTTGTCACAGTATAGTATGCATACAAATTCTATAAAAAAAATACTTACAGGCATGGCGTCGAAGACTCGACCTTTCTAAATCAGTTATTCAGTTCCTACTTTCATATAATCACATTCTAGCTACATAGATAGACCCACTACACAGTCCGAGTGTTGTCTAACCTGGCTTCGATACCATTAAATGTAACACCCTATACCTAGCCTAGAAGAAATGACTAAGTCTAAATTATCACAACATCAACGCAAAGGAACTAAGCAATAAAAACATCAATCAACAGTAGTTAAACCTTAACATAACATGTCGAAAATACCCAAAGAAAAGAACATCAAACTAAGTGCACACATCAGTTATCCATAGAAATACTAGACTAACATCCATATGTACCACCTCATAATTCCTAGGAAAGCATAATAAATCCTACAAATGATCGAGTCCCTCGTCCGCCGGTTATCAAGTTTGAGAAGGTCCTAAAATTCCATTAAATAAGTTAGTATACATATAATAGAATTTCACAATCTAAATGAACATAATTACTCATAATACCATTAACGGTTCAGTAATTTCAGTCGGTTTGATACCAATTACACAGTCAACAGATATAGTTTGTTTATACAATCAGTAATTACAGTTCAATTGTACAGTTGACAGATATAGGTATCATTTCAAATTCACATTTAGTTACAGGTACAGATATAATTATGCAACCCCTAACCCTGCACACCATCTCCGTCCCACCCAACACACCAATATTCATCCCTACACATCATATAATGTCAGTATGACATGTTGTAATGTTTACAATGTCATTGTCAGATCAGATGGTATTTTCAAGTGGTTTAACCATTAAAAGTTCAAATACTTCCTTCAATTCATAATCCCAATCCCATGCAGATGTAGGAAAAGATATCAGATCATATATTTTAGTTACATGCATAAATATGCTTCAGATACGTATCGATATTGATAACACATGAATTATGAGTCTCAGATCCACAGAATCAGATTTCAAACATGCTTATTAGCTTTCACATATCAACTTAGACCATACAAGTTTTACAGTTAACATACGGTCACTTTATACAACATTTATGAATAAACAGACAGTCTAACACACGGTCATGTGCTAGCCTGTCTGTGACACACGGCATGTCACACGCCCGTGTGTGACACACGGCCTATCACACTCCCATGTGTCTAGCTCGTGTGTCCCCTGTACCTTAAACCATAAAATAGTATGCACACACGGCCTGGCACATGCCCTTGTGCCCAGTCTGTATGCCCAAAACAGTCTACACACATGGCCTGACGCACGTCCGTGTGTCCCTTGAATCTTAATTTAATGGCACACGGCCTGGACAGACACCCATGTGCCTTCGAATAGTGGAATTTTATAGGTAAAAACGCAAGAATTTGTAGAAATTCTAAAGGGGTTGAACACCCAACCTGTTACGAAGTTGATACGAAATTGTTTCCACACTATACAAAGTCTAGACAAAAGATTAATTGACTAAATCAAAAACAATTATAAAGATCACTAGATTACGCTCAAATCACAACATCAAATTCTTCGACACAAAACCAACTAAAAAACGTGCTTAGCTCCGTACAACAACAAAGTCGTAGATCTAATGCCCTGAAGAAGTGTTAACATCACAATCCTCATCGAAAAAGGAACCAAAACTAACTTTAAAAAAATAATTTCGATAATTTCAATAACAATCGACTCACAAAAAATGATTACACAAAATAACGAAATTTAACTAAAAACTTACTCAATAAGACTTCGATTTATAGGAAAAAGAGACAAACGATTACTTCGATGAAATTTTAGTGTAACTGATTAGAAAACTTCCAAACTTAAAGAGAATTCCACGATGGTATACCAAGCAATAGATGACAAAAGAAAATAGAAGGAACGAAGGAAAGAAAGTTATTTTTTTTTAAAAAATAACTAAAGAGGAAACCAATTAACTTAACTTAAGTTCATTTTGACGTAATTGTGCAAAAATAAATACGCACACACGTATGTGCAAGGTTTCAAACACATGACTAGAAGATAGATAGATTCATGACTATTGAACCACTAGGCTCATTGTTGACACAACAACACACAAAATTTAATTTATGTCTCAAACAGAATGTCTCAGATTCAAAAAAAGGAAAATATAGCAGTTTAGGAAATACAACTCGAACCTCAGATCTCGAGTACCCATATAGAACACATAACCAAAGAAATAGAGACAAATTCGTTGATATGACTCATATAAAGAAGTTTAGAATATTGGGGCGTTACATGGAGGTTGCACAATCAGTTGGAAACTGATAGTATTAGAAAAGACCATTCATTTCTCCTTACTTAGGGTGTAATTTGTTCCCATTTTATCATTTTTAGCATGGATTTTTAGCATTTTTAACTTAGTAACTGCATTTTCTAATTCATTGATGCTAGGTTTAATTTTCTTTAATATTATCCTGTTTTTGCTACTAATGTCACCACAATTAGTGTTCAGTATTGCATCCAAAGTTGTCAGTGTAGGAGTCTGTCCGAAAAGATCAACACATGAAGGTATCCAAGCTTGTCGCTGCAAAATAGAATCTAAATTTGCGCCAAGAAAAGTCGCCATAACCGACAACTGTTTGATGATCAACTGGTATAACCAACTTGTACATCTAAAGGAAGTTAGATCTGAAAGAAAGGACACCTGTACTTGGCAATGGTTGATAAATACTGATGAGAGAGGATCTTCTTCAAGCTTTATATTCCATATTTTTTACGCATAAAAAACTTCCTCTTCAACATTTTCTTAAGCTTGCTTCCGTGGCAGCTTAACTTCATTGAGGGGGACCTGATTGTGACAAGAAGGCAAATCTGCTCTTAAACTGGAGCATTCTTAATTGCGATGCAAGAGGAGTGTAAGGGAATGGTTCTAGTAGACTAGGAATAGGATGCTTCAATTCATTCTTTTATTCTCTTTAAACGTTGATGAATTTTCAATTAATTGAATTTGTATGGAAGTACAATTTAATTTCAGATCAAGTATGATATCTATTTCAATATTCCTTCACTGTTTGTGTTTAGATTTAATTGTTTGACCACGAAAGTGTGATTGCAATCACTGCGATTGGAAAGTGCAGTAACAAATTAAGTTAACAAGCAAGTCAATAGAAGTTGCTTGGGGATTGAAGGAATTCTACCCACTTGTTCTTGAATATTTTGCATTGCCGGCACTGGAAGGTGTGGTTAGTGTGAGTATTTAAGTCTTTGATAAACAGGGAAGTCTAGGTTGGTCAGATTCATTGAGCCCAATTGTGGCGACAATTTATCTATCAGTTACCTTATGATCACATTTAGCTATTTGTCAACTTTTCAAGTCAGGGAACCCCATCTCAGTATCACTGTTTTTACTTTTTATATTTTCTATGGGATCAATATATGATAGTTTTAAACCTATCTATTATACTTGCATCGAAGGTATACGCTTGTACAAATTGCTGTGACATTCACAGCACGATAAAGTTTTGGCGCCATTGTCGAGGATAACATTTGTTTGATGTTTTTATTTGTCTTTGCATTTATTTATTTTTTCTTAATCTTTATTTGTATTGATTTGTTTTATTGTTGTTACTATTTTCACTTGTTCACTTAGGAGTTTATGACCAGGGGAAATCCTGAAAATATTGTTGACTTAGATCGGGAGATTGATCGAACCATTAGAAGGAGGCGACAACAGCAAAGAAACATGGCTTTGCCAGGAATCAATACTGAAATAGCACCACTGCCACCTAAAAATCCTCCAATACATCCACAAGTTATCAATAATTCACCGCCACCACAAGAAAATTAATTGCAAAATCGAACCATCTGAGATTTTATTACTCTAATTTTGGATGATTTGTAGCCAGGTGTGTTCGACCAGCAATTCAAGCTGGAAATTTTGAGCTAAAACCAGTCATGTTCCAAATGTTAAATTCTAATAGGCCGTAGGCTAGATTGCCACATGAAGATACAAGAGAGCATATTAAATATTTTTTACAGATTTGTGCTTCTTTCAAGCAACAGGGTGTTCCTGATGATGCATTGCAAATGCAACTATTTTCGTACTCATTACAAGGACGGGTTCAAACTTGGTTCCTTGGATTACTTGTTGGATCGATTACGTCGTTAAATGCACTTACAACTCAATTCGTTTTACGTTTCAATCCACTAATAATGTATGCTAAGCTAAAAAATGATATCACTACATACCGTTAACTTGATGACAATAATCTACATAAAACATGAGAGCACTACAAATCCTTGCTTCGACGCTGTCCCATGCATGGAATTCAACAGGAAACGTAGATCGAGATCTTTTACAATGGGTTGAATACGTAGACAAGAAATCTTATCGATGCATCTACAAATGGTCCTTTGTTGGACTGCACCTATGATGAAGCAATGAGAATTTTAGAGAGGATTGCTCAGAATGACTACCAATATCCGATCTCTCGAGCTGCTCAACTCAAAACAAAACCTGGAGTTACTGAGTTAAACGCTATATCAACTCTGAGTGCACATGTATCTTCGTTAGCAAATATGATAAAGAACATGAAGGGGACAAGTGAAGTTACTCCCATCCAAGTTTCACAACAAATGGATGTCCTGACATTTTGTTGCGAAATTTACGGCGACAATCATAGGTATGAAGATTGTCCACAACATGCTGAGAATGTGTTTTATGTTAATGACATTAGAGGAAATTCTTTTGGTAATTCCTATAACAGCTCAGTTCGAAACCAACAGCCTTGGGGGAATCAAAATGCAACCACATTTAGATATGGAAATTCCTCGAACCAAGGAAATTTTTGACAAGGGAATTATTGTCAACAGCAGTAAAATTTGAACTTAAGTCCTCAGATGCATGTACATCAATATCAGTTGTAGCCATACATTCGTGCAGTCACAAAATCTTCAATATCAAATCTGCATCTGCAAGGACAATGATAGCAATAGTAGTCATCCCAACCATCGGCTGATCCATTAGCAGCCCTTGAATATTTTATACGTGAACATATCACGAAGACAGAAGCTATTGTGCAAGGAAATTCCTCTTCCATTCGAGCATTGGAAGCACAAGTAGGACAACTAGCTTCAAATATAAGCACAAGACCACCAGGTGCTTTACCGAGTGACACAGAACCCCAACTCAGTCAGGCTATCACTCTTCGAAGTGGAAAGCAAATTGTCGAGCCAAGTAGTAAATCAAAAGCAGCAACTGATATCATTTATGATCCGGATTAGGAATAGGATAATGCACCAGAAGAAGCTACAGAAGAATCAGTCAAAGCAGTTCTACCAGTTATTACTCCCATGCCTACGATCAGACCTACAAAGTTGTCAACTTAGTTGCCAATGTCAACGTAACCTGTTATGTTTAGGCAAACAGATGACCCTATACCCTTGCCATTCCCACAGCAATTCAAGGAATAAGGGCATGATAGATAATACCAGCAGTTTCTTACTATATTACACCAACTTCATGTCAATATCCCTCTTGTGGATGCATTAGTGTAGATCCCCACATATGGGAAATTCATGAAAGATCTATTATCTAAGAAGAAGAAGCTGACTGTGATTAAAATAATTGCGCTCACAGAAGGATGCAATGTAGTGTTGACAAGTAAGTTGCAACCTAAGATGAAGGACCTTGGAAGCTTTACAATCCCATGCTCGATTGGTAATCATTATTTGGGTAAAGCTTTATGTGACTTAGGTGCGAGTATCAACTTGACATCACTATCTACATTCAATAAATTAGGAATTGGTCACATGAAGCCCAGTGCAGTGATATTGCAAATGGCAGATAAGTCATTAGCGCAACCTAAAAGACAAATTAAGGACATCCTTGTTCTCGTAGACAAGTTTGTATTACTTGCTGATTTCATTATACTTGATTGTGAAGCCGATAAAGAAGTACCCATAATCTTGGAAGGCTCATTCTTAGCTATGGGACACACTCTTATTAATGTTTACAAGGGGGAATTAATAATGCATCATAATGGGGAACATGCCACTTTTAGTGTCTTCAAAGCCACTCCCTATCATGACAAGGAAGAATGTCATCACATTGATGTGTTGGATAAATCATTTAAAGGAGAATTCAATGAGCATAACACAAGATTTATTAAAAATTTTGTGGCGACATCATATAAAGATGTTCTACTAAATTGTGAAAGCAAGGTTGAGGCGAATAAGATTGAGATTAAGCCAAACTGGTCTATAAAACCTCATATGTTGACTAATAGAAGGAACCTAGCTTTGAGATCATCTATAGGTAAAGCTCTTACTATGGAATTACAACCATCACATACTTCTCTGAAGTCCAAGTTCACTCTTTTGTCAGTGCAAAAATATATTATTATTGCTGCATTTCGTATGCTGACTCACCAGAGGATCAAAATGTATCAGAAAAGAAATCATGACAACTCATCGTTTTAAACCTAACCAGTAGATTGGTTTAAAAAAGGTCAATTTGATTGGATGCATTTATTGATAGCAGACCTGCTAACCCTTCTTTGCAGTACATACAAACATGCCTTCTCTATCTATAAAGCAATTTTTTTGCCCCGACTGTTTCACTCACAAACCTCCATTACTATACTTAAAAATTTACTTCAATTTCTCATCCTTCTGAATATACTTTTGTGACCACCAGCTATGATCAGAACAAGAGGAGAAAAGACATCAACAAGATTCGTTCATAAATCGTCCTCTGCTGCGACAACTCGTGAAATAGGGCAGCAACCCTCTAATGAACCAGTAATGTTAATAACTAAGGTAGCCAAGGAATGCTTCCAAGATAATATGCTGAAAAGAAATTTCCGTCCAGAGCAAGGTTTCAATTTGTCGAAGCGAAGGGGCTTTGGAAAGCAAGTAACTCACACTATCGCGAGAATGGACTGAGAGACATTTTGCGACCATCCTAGGGCTTATTCCCCATCTATAGTGCGAGAATTCTATGCCAACATTACTGACCAGGAGTCCGAATTTATATTTTTTGTGAAGGGTTAATACCGTGGGACGCCACAACCATCAACGCAATATACAATACTGTAATTGATAAAGATGAGCATGCAGAGTTTATTGAAGAAATAACTGAAGCAGGAATCGAGATGTTGATAAGAGACCTATGTGTCGAAGGTGCTATGTGGACAGGTTCAAAATCGAGCAACTACACCATGCACGGGAGATTTGTATCACTGTAAAGTAAGGTGTGGTTTCATTTCATTAACAACCATTTAGTACCTTCTACACACAGTACGATAGTCACCCTCGATCGAATGTGTATGATACATTCGATCATAAAGGGTAAAAAGATAGATTTCAGTGCAGTGTTGCATCAGGAAATTACAAAATGCGCAGTAAAGCAAATAGCATATTGGTATTTCCCTCTTTGATAACACGATTATATCAGCAGTGAGGTATAGTGCCTCGAGAAGTAGAGGAAATCCTAAAAAATAAGGGCCCGATCAATGACGCGTCAATTGAGAGGATGGCTAGTGGTAAGGAGACTCCTATAATAAAAGAAGTAAATATTAGGAGGATGAACAAGAGTAAGGAAAAAAGTGGCAACAGCAGTATGCATGAGACTGCAAACCTAGCATTGTGGCTCAAAGTTAAAGAGCTGGAGTAAATTGTTGATGCTATTAACATCAGGCAAATAAAACTTGTTGCCACAGTTGAAGAAACAGAACATTCAAAAAATCTATTCTATGCCTACACCAATGCATGGAATAGTGCCATGCTGACCACCATGAGGAGAATGAGCACAACACCTCTGCCAAAATTTCTGATCTTCTCTCTGATCATCAGGGAAACCGAACCTTCAACTGATGAAGTCGATTTTTGGAGAGAAGGAACACTCCACAGCTTCTCCACCAATAGTGCATATTTTGAATGAAGAAAGAGAGGTGGAATCAAAGGAGGTAGAGGATTGTTTAAAGAACATTGCTAGCTTATTCGAAGAGGATTTCCCTACTAATTTTGAGACTACTGATGCTGCTGAAGAAGAAACTCCTACTAAGGGAGAAGCCACACCCGTTGAAGAAATGAGACAAGAGGAGAAGAAAGAAGAAAAAGAAGAGGAAGAAGCCAGAGCATATTCATCAGAGGAATTTGTCCCTGCACCAACAGTTATGGGTGCAATAAGTGAAGAATTGGTGCCATCTGCTGCGAATTAGGCAGAGGCTATGACAACACCAATTGAGGATTCAAATCCATTGGCCATAATAGTCTACACTGAGCCAATGGCAGAGATCCGTCCTTCTAATGTCATAACCGATGAAGCTGGGGTTTAGTCTGCTGTTACAAAGTAATCCAGAGACAAGGTGAAGCCCAAAGATAAGAAACGCAAGCATATGAAAGATAAAAAGCGTTACAAAGCAAAAAGGAAGCGTAGGAAATAGAAAACCAATGCAGCCGCATCTTCAGCTGTTGTAAATTAAGTTAGTTTTTTAGTTTTTAGTTTAAATTGTCATGCATATCATGTAGTTATCGTTTATTTATTATTGTATCTTTTGTTTTTGAATTTTTATTGTCACTGCATCTACATTTATCATTGCATTTCGATATATATTTGTATATTAATGTCAGTGCATTTAGGTCAATGTAGACTTTAAGCTTGGGGGGAATGTATATGGATTGGAAATGCAATTGCACCCACATTTAAAAAAAAATTGTCCTTTGAATTCAATGAAAGCATGCAATATTATGTGATTGCATTTTTTTTCATTCGATGCTTAATTCTTGAATCACATGAAATGCTAATAAATGAGTTGGATAAATGTGATTGAATGTTGTGTCTCTATTTTTTTAGATGAATGGTTGAGATTGTATTAGTAATGAATTAGTACTATCATTATTTGAATCTTGAATAAATTTTTCATTTACAACTAGTTGTATCTAAGTATAATTATGAATAAAAAACTTCAAAGTGGGTGTATTGTGAACTATCAAGAGGGAACACTCCAATGCAAGTGTTAAAAAAAGTAATCAAGCCGAAGGCTGTCACGCAAAAGTGTGTGTCGACGTAATTACATACTCCTTATGGGTTTGTTGCACCCCATCGTTACTTCTCAGGAACAAAGGTACAATAATGCAACGACATCCCTCAGTCACATAAAAAAAGGAAGAAGAAGAAAAGATAAGAAAACAAAAAGAAATATATTTATATTAGTGTACAATAAATGTTGTTTTGCTAGAATAAATTTAAGATTTAAAGATGCTAGCATTGATGAAACTGTAATTTTCGTTATTCTGTCATGTGAATGCAATTCATACATTAGGATTTCAGAAGATTCAAGTTGCTAGAATGGCTATTGCTTTGACAAAACCTTTTGCTATGACTTCATTAGCTTTTGTGTGCTTGAGAACAAGTAAAAATTCATGTTTGGGGGTGTGATAGCATTAGAAAAGACTATTGATTTCTCCTTACTTAGGGTGTAATTTGTTCCCATTTTATCATTTTTTAGCATGCATTTTTAGCATTTTTAACTTAGTAATTGCATTTTCAAATTCAGTGATGCTAGGTTTAATTTTCTTTATTTTTTCTCCTGTTTTTGCTACTAATATCGCCACAATTAATGTTCAGTATTGCATCCAAAGTTGTTAGTGCAGGAGTCTGTCTAGAAAGATCAACGCATGAAGGTATCTATGGTTGTTGCCACAAAAAAAAATCCAAATTTGTGCTAAAAAATGTCGCTATAACGAATGACTATCTGATGAACACACCAGATCTGCGTGAATGTATAACTGGTATAACCAACTTGTACAACTAAAGGAAGTTTTATCTAAAAGTAAGGACACTTGTACTTGACAATTGTTGATAAATACTATTGAGAGAGGATATTCTTCAAGCTTCTTCTTCCATATTTTTTACGCATAAAAACTTCCTCTTTAACATTTTCTTAAGCTTGCTTCCATGGTAGCTTAAATTCATTGAGGGCGACCTGACTGTGACAAAAAGACAAATTTGCTCCTGACGAGGAGCATGCTTAATTGCGACACAAGAGGAGTGTAAGGGAATGGTTCTAGTAGGCTAGAAATAGGATGCTTCAATTCATTCTTTTATTCTCACTTTAAACGTTGATGAATTTTTAATTAATTGAATTTGTATGGAAGTACAATTTAATTTCAGATCAAGTATGATATCTATTTCAATCTTCCTTCACTGTTTATCTTTGGATTTAATTGTTTGACCACAAAATGTGATTGTAGTCACTGTCACTAGAAAGTGCAACTACAAATTAAGTTAACAAGCAAGTCAATGTAAGTTGCTTGAGGATTGAAGGAATTCTGTCCACTTGTTCTTGAATATTTTGCATTGCCAGCATTGGAAGGTGTGGTTAGTGTGAGTATTTAAGTCTTTGATAAACAGGAAGTCGAGGTTGGTAAGATTCATTGAGCTTAATTGTGGCGACAACTTACCTATCAGTTACCTTGTGACCACATTTAGCTGTTTGCCAACTTTTCAAGTCAGGGAACCTCATCTCATTATCACTATTTTTACTTCTTAAATTTTCTTAAATTGCTTCGAAATATTATTCACAAACCTTTACTTCATTTTCTTATTAATTTGCTCCGACATTATTCACCACAATCTCTTTTGTTTGAACTTCTTTTGCATTGACAATTATAAACATAAGCAGCCATCTCTGTGAGATTGATATCTGATAGTTTTAAACCTATCTACTATACTTGCATCGATAGTGTACGCTTGCACAAATTGCTGTGACGTTCATAGCGCGATCAAAGTTGCTAACGGGTTACAACAAAGGTCCTCCCGGGATACAATGAAGTTTTGAATTTCCTTTGATTAGAAAAATCGTTGATTTCCCTAACTCTTACTCTAATTTCTGAAAATTGAAATTGATTGTAAAAAGAAATGCAAATTTGTGAGCACCATAGTCCATCTATTTACATGAATTCAATGAACACTTGTTGAAGAGTCACAACCCTTTCATATTGGACATACCTTTTGGAAGAGACTTGTCCCGTGGAAATGTATCAATTGGATGATAAATCATCACTTTTCAATTAAATTTGAAAGATGATAAATCATCACTTCTATTTTGAATAGTGCTCATTAATTTGCAATCTATAAATTTCCAACTTGTTAGAGTTGTGTGACCCAAATTCTAAGAGATTGCTTGCAAATCAAGTTAAACAAAATATATTATCTTTCTAGAAGATTTAGTAGTATTACATATTTAGCATTGATTGAAATAATATATTTTGCATTGATTAGAATTAGGCTTTTTCAACCTATAAATAGATGTGGTTGAAACTCCTCTTGTATCATTCAAATTCGATATTAGTGAATTTTCTTCTCCTCTGCCCCCGTGGTTTTTCATGAAAGGGTTTTTCACATAAAATCTGTGTGTTCTATTTTTCTTTCTTTTCTTTGCGATCATTCTACGTTTCCATTATCGACGTTCGATTTTTTTTAACATCGTATTTATGCTTAACTTGTTGAGTTATGTATGAATTTTATATTGCATGAGAAAAGATAAATTTACCTAAATTTACCCCTGTTGTTGTATTGATCAGAGTAGCACAACAGAAGCATGATTTAGAGTTAATATGTTTACCCTACACTATATGATTGATGTTTATGTATGTAAATAAGTTATGTGAATATTGTGAGGTGTGAATGATGGTTTTATGGTGTGTTTGGAGGTCGGTTAGGAGATTCGTGTAAGTGGCTAATATGACGTTCTGGATTGGGGTTGGACCATCCCAGTCGGGTTTGGAGCACCACAACATCGTGATGACGCGACTCTAGATGTCATAAGGAGGCGAAAACGACATGGTGACGTGTATTCAACTTAAACAAGGTTTCTTCTCCTAGTTAAACTCTAATATTGTTTCCTATTAAACTCTAATCAGTCTAGGGTTATTTTAGTCGTATTTAACTTACAAATTTAGACTATAAAAGGGGCTATTTTATCCTAGATTAATCATCTTCATCATCTTTGAGATTGAGAGAGTTTTATGATTTTTGAGGAATTTCGGGTTTTATCTAGAGTAATTTATTCTTTCATGGTTTACGGTTTATTTGTTGAGATTAAACTCATCTTCTACTCTTTCGGTATTTGCTCATTTAGTAAAGTTTCCTTTGCTAGTGATTTTTTGTCCTCATCTTTGGAGGAACTTTTCCACGTAAATATTTGTGTGTTTGATCTTCTCTTCTTTTACTTTTATTTTCTCATTGCATATATGGGTCAATCCTCAACACCTTCCTTCAAGGTTTTATATAATAGAAATTCTATCACACACATAAGCATGTAGAAATAACTAATTTAGACTATAGGTAAATACATATGGAATAAATATGAAATTAAAATACAAAATTAGTTTAAATTGAGAGTAAAGAGAAATTTAAATAGGTAAATACATCATATTAAGAATATTAAATGTACTGTAATTGTTTATCGTACTATTTTCATTTTCCTTTAGTTGGTATTGAGTTGACTTGTGACATGAGTTGAAATGTATAAATATATCAAAATAAATTTTTGGTTGAAGTGGTAAAAAAAGGATTTTATAGATGTTGGCGACTCCATTCTATCATGCTCAGATGAATCAACACTAGGTCCCAAGAAAGACTCCTTATAAGAAATTCTCGGTTTCAAATCCTGCAAAATAGCTTACCCATTCCGGTCAATTGTAGGATCCTCCCACTCAAGAGGTTGATCCACCCTCCTTCGCACCTTCTTCGTGGCCCGACCAATTCCACCATTCGGAATTAGGCATATTATTTACATGAAATTGTTAAAATGATATTATTATTTGTACTAAATTTATTTGAGTGTTTCAAGTTTGGATCATTGAAATATTTCAAGTTATTTCAAATTTGAATCATTTAAGTCAAAACTTGAATCATTATGAATTAAAAATGTTTTTTTTATTATAAATAAATTCTCATATTTTACTTTTGCATTTCATTTAGCATTTAGGTGCATTATTAAAATGTCATTTCTCTTAATTATTCTTCAAAAACCCCCCAAAAAATTATTTTATAAAGTAAAAATAACATGGTAAAAATTAAATCACCTTGGGAAAAATAAACAAATTCGTTCACTTAATAATCAAGAAAAAATGAAAGAATATGATTTTCTTTTATTTTGGTCTACTTTGTATTAGTTAAATGAATTAAAACTATATTCTACAATGATTATGTTAAAACTGCCTTAATATGCTTTAATTTTTTAATAATATTCAATAGTTTGAATATGAAATATTTTTTTATATTAACTACAGTAATTAAGAATATAATATTTACGAAAAAATAAATAAAAATAGCCACGTAAAATCAGTTGCTTCACATATCGCATTATAAATTATTTAAATGTTAGGTCCAATTTTTTATTTTAATAAGTGGATCATAATGTAATTATTCAGCTCAAGAAGTCCATTTTATCCCTTCGGCTGAATTCCCAAAGTCCACATTTAGAATTATTTTGATTTTTTCGTTTTATTTGATTAGTTTTCGTAATTAGATTTCCATTAGGGTTAAGAAAACTTATTTTGGGATCTATAAGTAGCATGGCCGTCCACCCTTATGAAATACACTTGATTTTTATATTTTTGTATTAATAATAATTCTCTTTGAGTTTTTCTTCGAGAATTGCTCTTGAGTGTCTTTTAGAAGTTGTTTTAACAATATTTTAAGTTTTGGAAATCATCTTCAAGCATTTTCTTGCCAAGATCTCTTTCTTGGAGGGGAATTAGAGCCATTGAAGGAAGTTGTGGATTCTTATCGTTTCCAAGGCTTCTTAGGATGTCATCTTCTCTTTTCTATCATTGATCTATTGTTTCCTGTTTAATTTACTTTGATTCTTACTGTTTTGATTTGATGATTTAATTGATTTTAGTTCTAGGTTGAAATTGCTTCAAGAGGGACGTTCTCTTACCTTGCTCCATCCAGAAACACATAAAAAATTAGGAGTTTCATTATTTTCTTGTTGTTTCAATCATTCTTGCCCAAATAGTTTGCTTTTGTTGTTAAAATCACTTCTAACAAATCTGCTTGCATTTTATATTTCCAGATTTGGTTGGGATGATTTCATGAAGTACAAGGACGGTTTCTTTCATCCAAGAAACCCTAATTTCATTCTCTATTGGATCCCTTACCAACCGACTCCTCTTTATTTTTATTTTTTAATTTCGTTTGTTTCTTCTTCTTGTCAACTAATCTATTTTCATTGTTTTCGTTTCAGTTTATGTTCGTCTAGAGCTCTAGGATAGATACGCGACTTAGACAAGCTACGATCCTTTTTCGCACGCGTTTCTTATCACTTTTGGTCTACTTTGTATTAATTAGATGAAATAAAACTATATTGTACAATGAATATGTTTAAAATGCATTAATATGCTATCATTTTTTAATAATTTTCAATAATTCGAATATGAAATATTATTTTATAGTAACTATAGTAATTAAGAATACAATATTAACAAAATAAAAATTAATTGTGTAAAATCAGTTGCTTCACATCTGGCATTAAAAATTAATTATATATGAAAGTAGAGGTAATAATAAAAATATATAAATATGTTTTATATATAAACAAAAATATTCATACTAAACTATTTATTTGAAATTAGACAATAATATATATGTATATTATATATAGAACAATGAGATTTTGCTTGCATTCCCGATCACCGGATGATATATTTTGTTTCTTATTGAATGATATGCTAGGTATAACATATGAAAGATATACTGTAATTGAGATTGTATCATATTGAGACTAGAGCTCAACTCTCTTTCTTTTTGCCAACACACACACACACACACGTGTACACACAAACATATTCCATAATATTCGACTAATCGAGAACATATCTTAGATTATAGAGTCCAATTTCTAAAATGTATTTTTTAAAAAAAATCAAAGCAATATCACCTAATTTGACGTAATTTCTAAAATAGGGTCTCATTCCAAAACCCTATAAATAGGTAATATCAAAATTATTCCAATGAAACCGAAGACCAGCCATGGGAGTCTCAAACATGAAAACATGGTTAATTTGTTTGGCTCTAATCGGTATAGTGGTGATGGAAGAGGAGATCCAAATCGATGCGGCTATGACAATCCACCATCCAGAGGTCTCCGGTCTTGTTTCCTACCGTCGCCTTCTTCAAGAAGCTGTTAATCCTTGGAACCGTGGTTGCTCAAGACTCACTAGGTGTCGAAGTTAACGAATATTTTGATAATATGTGACGGTATCTTTCTTATATAAATATAAAATCCTCTTCATATTAATGCAACATGATTAATACTATTTATCTCTTTCTTTTACCTAACTTGGTTCGATTTAATCATGATTTATGATTTGGCTTTTCATTGTTGTGATGCCAAAGGTTTTGTGTCTCTATTCGATCGTGGATCTTGTAACTTTGATAAAATTATGATGCAAAAATATAATAAATATATAATATAATAGGATATAAGCAAATAATACAAATAGAATATTATATGAAATATACTGAAAATTAATATAATATAATTATTTCTTTTTGTGGGGACGTGGGGTAAAGGGAGAAAGGAAGGAGATAGAGAAAAAGAAAGAAAAAAGCCGAAAAGAAGCACTTATTTTTTTTTTGTGTTATTTTTTATGCTTAAATTGCTACTACAAAATTATTATATATTTATATGAATATTTATTGGTTAATAGTTTGTTATATATATTGACATTTTATTTATTGGTATTTTAAATAGTTTATATGTACTTATTTTTGTACCATGTTTTTACAAATGTTTCGATTAATCTAATGTTTCGCATAATTTGTTTTTCATTGTTGCCAAATACTTATGTTCGTCTTTATCATTCATAATGATCTTTTAAAATCATCTAAGTAAGTTTGTAAAAAAAATATTTATTACATAATTATTCTTAATTTAATATGTAATTATATTTTGTGTGTTTCAAATGAGTAATTTTAAAGGTAGATTCATTGGTCGGTTTAGAATTCAATCTCATTTGGCTGAAAAATAAAATAATTTAATATTTAAAAAAAACCTACTCTATTTTATTTTTAAATGTTTTATTTAAAGGATATGTTTTAACGTAAGATTGCGATTTGATTTTGGATTCGTATATGATTAGTTTAAATATTTTATTTTTAAATAGACATTTGAATAAATTAGTCTATTAAATCATTCATGGATTGATATGAATTATTTAAATTATTTCTTTCTAATTTGACTTGTATGGAGTGGTAACTAAAGCTTTTGTTAGACGCTCTTTTGGCATGGGTCTTGTAATGCCCAAACACGACCTGATTCGTCGAGCTTGGGTGTTACTAAAAACAATACTTAACAAATTATCTAATCAATTGAACACTTTAAATATTGCAGATTAATTATTTCTTTAACTAGAGGACTTAATATCCAAAAATAAAGGAAAGTATATAAAATAACTTATTACTATAGATTTATCATAACTTTTTACAAAGTAGAAGTTCGATAAAAATAAACACATAAGGTGTAACCCTAGACTACACCACATTTCCACTGTTAGCATAATAACCCGATACGCCTCTTCCTTGATGTATTCTTGGCATCGTCCCCTAGGCGTAGTCTTTTAACATCAATACCTGAAACATAAACACGACATGAATAAGTTTAGGAAAACTTAGTAAGAACTAAAACAAAGTACCTTGGTTGATGCTTATGTAATAACTGAAGGAGCATCTATGCCATTTACTCTTTCTTAATCATTTACTTTTGATTTGGGCGAATACCATCATAATCTCAAACTTACGTTTGTGCGCCAACTACTACACTATTACTCATGCCATTTCTTACAACTATCAAACTGACTTACACTTTCCATACATTCCTCTACTCTTTTTTTGCTTAAAAATACCATAAACATATCTTTCGCAGTCCACTACAATCTGACCATCTTTTTGCATATACTCTTACTCTAGAAAGACTGTTCACTGGTACTAATTATTGGCGGATACATATACGACTGACGGTGGTTCATACAATTTATTTACCATTAGTTTTGTAATGCCCCTAACTCATAACCGTTGTCGGATTAAAGTCTAGGAGAATTACAAAACATTTTATATTAATTAATAAGCTTTAAGACCATTAATCAATCACATATAAAAATGCTCACACACATGTATAATCATGTTAAAATACATTAATTCTACTTAATTTAGCCTACTTGGATATTGACTGCCTTCGAACGTACTCCCGTTCGGTGTGTATTTTGGGCTTCCACAAGTATACGGGTCGAGTTGTAATATAATTTTACAACGAAGTAACGAGTACTCCGAGCATCATACCCAAGGGAGGAAAATTAATAATAATTTCAATTTCTGCACAAAAAATATCTAATTAGTACTCCTCTTAGAAGTACGAAAATAAAATAAGGGTTTGATTTTTTTTAATACTAATAAAAAACATAAAAGTAAAATAATGCAAAGGAAAATGAGATAAGAATTTGATAAACTGGTTTATGGGGGATTAGCTCACTTTGGTATGATTTCTTCAACCGTTGCTTTTGGGGTTTTCGTCAATCAACTAGTCACTACCCTAGCAAGATCTTTCGATCTTCCACTAACATAACGAGTCAACAAGAAATACTTATCTTTAACCGTTGCTTTTGGGATAAATGCATTCACGAATGTGCAATACCAATATTGGGTTAATTCCCACCTAAATTACTTCCTTGGGTGTTAGGCCTAGGATTTGTTTCACGTTCTTCCTTTTCCAAATAGTTGATCCATTGAAGATCCCTATACAATAATTAAATAATCAATAGTTGATCCATTGAAGATCCCTATACAATAATTAAATAATCATACATCCAATCTCTGGTCTCCACAAAGGGATTAGTTTCTCATGGTTTCTTGGGAAATTATAAATTCAATAAAGAGATTAAACATATGAAATACGATTGAAAATATAATTAAAGAAACTCAAGGATTCGTATTGTAATCTGTTGGGATGGATCCACAATTATTTATGCAAATGTACAAATCTCATTACTGTAAAACGAAAATGAAAATGACTAAAACTTAAAGAAAAGAAAATAACTAAAACCTAAATTACAGGAGAGAATTAAACTAAAGAAATATTGTATACAACTAAGTGCTAAAGGGCCTACTTATAGCATTTGGTTGGTTGTTTTCCTTAGCTCTAGGTTAGCTTTCGTTCTTCGGGTTGAAGTTGTGTTGTGAAGACCAAAACACCCATCATTTGGTGTAATCCCGCGTTCAGAAGTCGATGTCGCGACACACAAGGTTCGTGTCACGACATGGCAAGCAATCTACTCCTTTTGGTGTGATTTTTAGGCGTTATTGCGACATGCTATGATCATGTCATGTCATAGAAGATAGCTCTAGGGTTTTGTGATTCTAGTCCTTGTGTTACGATATCGCTTATCCCATGTCCTGAAATAGTGATAATTGTGTTACGATATCACTTATCCCATGTCCTGAAATAGTGATAAGATTTGATATGGTTTATCTTCTACAGGTCTTTTGCACACTCACAAAGTTCATTAGTCAACCTTTATGCCTCAATTGACTCTAAAGTCAATAAAAGACACATTTTTACACATTTTATTCAATATATTAAAACTGAAGTAAATCCCAAGCAATCCTAACAAAAATGCCTAATTTCAAGCTCCTAAAGTGAGAAAATTAGTTTAATCTGCTAGGTCGAATTACGATAGATCAAACTTCCTCACATTTAAGTCATTATTTGTCCTCAAGCAAACAAAAGTAAAAAATACTAAAAAGAACATAAAAGCTTGAGCACATATCATACAAGGACTAGGTTCGAAACATCTACCTTAAGTATTTTATATCTTCAAATAATTCCAGCATGATAAACAAATAATCTTACTACTTTTGATTAAAACATCTAAGTTTAGTAAGTTACAAAAGATACAAATTTAAAGATCTTATCTATATAGTTCTATCAATGATTAATATAAATACTTTAATTATTCTAGTACAATATAAATAGCTGTAGTGGGATCGTTTAATGTCATATTCATTCATGCATAAATCTATTTAAGTCACATAGGTCTTTTCGACTTGTAACCTTCTGAGGCTCAAGACATGTATGGTATTCAAAAGATATAGTAAGCATCAAGATGTTTCAAACATGGAAATAGTTTAGCACATCGCATTGTTCTCTATTCTTCCCTTTTAGTATCCCTTTTCTCATTGACCGTCTTATTTCTCCTTCTCTCACCTTTCTTATTTCTCCAATTAGGATATCTTAACACGGTATAATCCCTTTAGCTAACCTACAAGCATTTATACATTCTTGAATGAGTTTTTCTTGACTTTGTGACTTTGTGATAGCATTAAAAAAGACCATTAATTTCTCCTTATTTAAAGTATAATTTGTTCCCATTATATCATGTTTAGCATGCATTTTTAGCATTTATATTTAGTAATTGCCTTTTCTAAATCAGTAATGTTTGGTTTAATTTTCTTTAATTTTGTCCTACTTTTGCTACTAATGTCACCACATTTAGTGTTCAGTTTTGCGTTTAAAGATGTCGAAATGCAGGAATCTATTCCAAAAGATCAACACAGGAAGGTGTCCAAGGTTGTCACTGCAATTTAGGATCTAAAATTGTGTCCAAACCTGTCGTCGCATGAACATATCTAGAAGTACCAGTGCTTGAGAATATCAAGGTTGTCGCAGTGAATTAAAAACTAAATTTACGTCCAGAGATGTCGCGACAACCTTTAACTGCTTGCTGAATGCACCAGATCTACATGAATGTACAACTGGATTAACTAACTTGTACAGCTATAAGGAAGTTAGATCTGAAGAAGAAAGACAATTGTATTTGGCATTAAAGATAAATACTGAAGAAAACAAAGAAGAAGAAAGGGGGGAGGAATCTTGAAGCTCATGGCAAATATCAATTCGGTTTTTCATTTTTCTGGAAGCTTGCCTCCATGGCAGCTTAGTTTCTTGGAGGGTGAACTGCGATGAGAAGGCAAAAATCCTGCTCTTGACGAGGAGTGTTCCTAAGTGCAACACAAGAGGAGCATTAGAGAAGAGTTCTAGTAGGCTAGGAATAGAATGCTTCAACTTGTTCTTTATTTCCTCTCAAACTTTGATAAATTCTGATGAAGTTAAATGTGTATGGAAGTACCTTTTAATTTTAGATCTAATTTGATTTCTACTCAATTTTTTCTTATCTGTTTATCTTTGGATTTAATTGCTTGATCATGGAAGTGCTATTGCAGTTGCTAACACTGAAAAGTGCAGTGACAAATTAAATTAACAAGCAAGGCAACAAAAGTTGCTTGGGGAACGAAGAAATTCTAGCCACTTGTTCTTGAATGCAAAGCATTGCGAACTAGAAGGTGTGGCTAATGTGAGTATTTGGGTCTTTGATAAACAGGAAAGTCGATGTTGGTAAAATCTCATTAAGCTTAATTACGGTGAAAATTTATCTATTATTTACCTTGTGGTCACATTTAGTGGTTTGCCGACTTATCAAGTCAGGGATCCCTATTCCATTATCGTTATTTTTACTTCTTTAATTTTCTTGAATTGCATCGACAAATTATCTTCAAACTTTCACTACATTTCTTATTAATTTGTTTCGACATATTTTATTACAGTCTTGCAATATTTACTCTGACAGTTTAATTCATTCATTTCTGCACTCTTTATTTTAATTACGCTGACATTATTCATACAGTTTCTCTTATTTTAACTTTAATTGAATCAAGAATTATAAACATAAATAGTCATCTCTGTGGGATCGATATCTGGTGGTTTTAAGCTTATCAACTATACTTGCATTGACAAGTGTTCGCTTACACAATTGCTGTGACATTCATAGCGCGATCACTTTGTTACCTTTCATGCTTTTTCCCACTCAAGATTGTTTTTTTTTCTTTATTCTCATTTCTACTCGTCTTTTTCTTCTTTTGGATTTTCTTATTTCACAATTCTGGCCATTATAAAGTTCATATGTCACATTGATCTTTCCTATTCCACTCTTATTCTACAAACTCTATCTAGATGTGTCTACTTACCCCCAATACATATGGTCATACGTCTATAATCATGCAATTTAGGACCAAAGAAAAGAATAAACACAAATTGAATTTTCTTTTTAGGTTTTATGGTTTGTAATGAAGTTCATAAAAAACGGTCAATAGACTCAAAGATTGGTACTAATAGGCAAAAATCAGAATATGTTTGCCTTTTGGCTTTAAGTGTTTCCAAACAATGCCTTAGATCATCCCTAAATATCTCAATATGCATAACTTAAATTTAATTACACAATCCTAAAAATATTATTTATCATATATACTAGCATGCTTGTTTCCTCATATTATACATGTCATTTGGTACAAATAATATCTTTTAACCTATATTTAGTGTCACCTATAAAACTTAATAGTCTCATACTAAAAAAATTTAAAATTACTCATCATCATGCTAACTTTATTCCAAAATAAAATCAACCTATGTAGATGCTCCAAACTAATCACTTATATTTTTACAAGCTCAAGCACACGACAAACAAGAAAAAAGATAGAAAAAAACAAAATTTCTATGTTACCTCCACACTTTAGAACACACATTGTCCTTAATGTGTAGCCCCTAAAAAGTAAAGAAAAAAGTTACCCGATCAATCGTGAATGGCTCTTCAACTAATGGTAGGTTCCTCCTCCTTTTGACGTGAATAGCTCAAAATGTTGTGCCTTCTTTGTATGGGGTTCCTACATAAAAATTAGAAATAAGCATACAAAAATAATTCTAATATTACCCCTACTCCTACTAGTAAATAAGTTTTTAAAAAAAAAAGTATTCAAATATTACAATTCCCAAAATAAAGTCTTTAACTAAAAACCAAATGGTTAATCCTATTCTGAATCATTCAAAGGGTATCTCTATTGTGGTTCCATCGAATCCTTACCCTTGCCCGAGCTATATTTATGTTAGGAGTTCCCTCCCTTTGACTGTTGCTGTCTCATCGGGCTTCTTGTAACCAGTCCTTTGGGAGTAGAGTATTGTGGCTGAAACATTGTGCCTCATACTCGTCCTCCGCTCCAGATATTCTTGGATTGCTTATCCCGTGTCGTGACATAGTGATCAATTTAGATATGGTTCATCTTCTAAAGGTCTCTCGCATACTCACAAAGTTCATTAATCAACCGTTGCCAGGGATTGTTGCCGTAATCATTCTTTGTGAAATTAATTATTTTCAATTTGGTTTTTATTTTAATTCTAAAATTTATTCTTTTATTTTTTTGTGATTTTCTTTCCAAGTGTTTATGAGGATAAATCGAATTATCGATTTACACCCTATAGATCTTGAAATCGAGCGAACATTCAGACAAAGAAAACATGAACGATTAGCTTAAAGACAAATCGAGATGGACTTTGGAAATCAGAATCATTGACGCAGTCGAAACTAACTAAAAGTATGACTAAGGCAAGTGCACCTATCAATTAATAGTATAGTTATGGTGAGCACAGATATTGTTCCCACGAGGTTTAAAATTACTAGTAATTACTATACTCCAATTATTTAACCGATAAAATGAAATGATTGATTAAAACTAAAATTAACTAAATTAATAGACTAAAGAATACAAAAAATAATAAATCAAGAAATAACAAAAAATTAACATCAGGAGGCGAAACAATATCCAAGAAAGAATCCACCTAGATTTCATTTGTCATTATCAATCTGAATTAAACAATCTATTCACTTAGTATCTTGATCCGTAGAAATCCCTAAATTATGCTAATAACTCTATTCAAGCATAAAAGCAATTGACTTTAGGTTGATTAATTGAAATTTCTTTCTAATTAAAACTCTTATTGTCGCATTAATTCGATCTATGGATTCCCCTATTAGATTTGACTCTAATTCGATAGATTTATGTCGTCCTATTTCTGGGATTGCATGCAACTCCACTCAATTATGCTAGATTTACTCTTAAACAGGGTCAACTCCTCTTATGATTTAAGCACATCAAACATGGATTAATAGCTTACAAATATTAAACCAAGAATTAAAGACACACAATTGAGAACAAGATCTATGTATTTATTGCATAAAACAGAAATCAAATGACAGAACTCATCATAGAGTTCATGTTCCCTAGGTATTTATAAAATTAGTTCATAATCGCAAATAACAACATCTCAAAGACAATATAACCACAAGATAAAGAGAAATTCATAATAAAATCAAAACAAAATAAAAGGAGGTCTTCAATCTTGATGGAAATCTATTTCAAAGATGGCTTCAATGATGTTTTCCAAGTTGTATTCTTCAATATTCTTTGACGGCTTACTCCCCTCTTCTCATATTTTGTATTTATAGGTCGTAGAATGCCCCAAACCCCTAAAAATTACACTTTTTTCGCGTGTTTGGAGTGCAATTCGTGCAATTCACATTGTTTGGCACACGGCTGTGTGCCAACCCGTATGGCTCACACGACTGTGTGCCTAGACCGTGTGGAATGGGTGCAGCCCGTGTGGCTCCTAAAATATGCTCGTTCTGACCAGTTTTCGCTCGTTTTTCACTCCTTTCGTTTCTAAATGTTCTCATAAGTATAAAAACATGAGATTAAAGGATTAGGAGCATAAAGTTCACCATTTTAAATCGAATAATCATCCAAAAACGCATTAAGAATGAGATTAAAACATGTTACTTTTAGCATTTATCAATCATGGCCAAGGTAATGGAGCTGATCATATGCGAAATTCCATCCTCATAGCCGACGACAGGGATCGATGAATCAGACAATATGTTATGCCACTTTACGACCTCCGAACGTACTCTTGCTTGTTATAGGTTTTAGGCTTTAACAAGTATATGGGCCAGGTTGTAAATATAATGTGTTTACAATGGAACTCTTGGTAGTATTCCAAGGATCGTACCTAATGGAGGTGTGAGACAATAGTGAATTAAATCCCTACAAAGAATGGAAGTAATTAGTAGTCATCTTAGGGATTATAGTGCGAAGAGCAATAAAAAGGGTGTTCGTGAAAAAGCATAAAAAATAAAATAAATAATAGTAAAGAGTTGAGATGTAGAGAATCGATAAACAACTTCAGGGATATTAGGTCACTTCCGTATGAGTTCTTCAATTGTTTTGTTTCGGGGATTTTCCTTTAATCAACTAGTCACTACCCTAGTTGGATCTCTCGATCTTTCGCCAGCATAGCAAGTAGATAGAGACTACTTATCACTAGATGTCACAATCTAAACCGATTAGGGGAAAAGATTTTCACAAATGAACAATACCAATTTTGGGTTCATTCCCACCTAAATGACATTCTAGGGTTGTCAGGCCTACTGTTTGTTTGATGTTCTTCCATTCCCAAACAACTAATCCAAACTGAAAAAATCCCTGTTAAGCAACAATTAAATAATCATACTTCCACTCCCTAATTCCCCAAATAGAATTAGTTCCTCATGGTGTTGTTAAACATTGATATATAAAAACATATAATTGAATAACTCAAATGAAAAGAAACTTTATTTGTTTAGCAATCTGTTGCGAAAAATTCCTCAAACGTTTATACGAGTTTTACAATCTCATTTCAAATAAAAATACAAAGTAAAATCTAAAAACTAAAAATGGTGTGTTTAAACCTAATGTTAAAGGTCCTATTTATAGTCTTGGCCAGCTGTTTTCATTAACCTAGGTCTGCTATTGTCCTTCGTGTTTAAGTGACATTGTAAAGACTAAAATGCCCTTCACTTGGTGAAGATTCTGCGTTCAAGGGTCGATGTTGTGACATAGGTTAGATTCTACGTTCAGGGGGTTGATGTCGCGACATAGCAGGACCTGTGTCACGATGAAGCCATCAGTCCCTGTATGAAGTGTCATCTTGTAGACATTGTCGCGACATAGCCCATATCTATTGCGACAAAGAAGTCAACCTTTGAAATCTCCAAGTTTGGTCCCTTTTTTGCGACGTAAAATCATTCTATGTCGTTGTGAAGTGATCAACTTCATATTTATGCAACTTCTTATAGTCTCTTGCACACTCACAAAGTATGTTAGCTAACCTTTAGGCCTTAATGACAAAAAAACAACATTTTAGCACTTAGATTACACAATTTATTCAAAATAAAAACCTAAGTTAAATCCTATGAAAACATAAAGAAAATACTTGGTTTGAAGCTCTTGAAGTGTGAAAACTAGTTCAATCTGCTAGGTATAAAACTAGCAGATCAAACTCCCCCACACTTAAGTCTTTGTTGATCCTCAAGCAAACAAAATAAAGAAAGAAAATACAAGAGCTTGGGTTCATATTATGCAAAGATTGGGATCGTAGCATTTATTCTAGGCATTATATATTTCTTAATAATTTTAACATGATGAATAAGCATTTTACCATTTTTGTTCAAAAAATATATGAGTTCAGTAAGTTTACAAGAAATACAAATATAACAATTTTATCAATATAAATCCATCAGTGTTTAATACAAATACTTTAATTATCCTAGTACAATACAAATAGCCATTCCGGGATTATGCAATTTTCACACTTATTCATGCATAGAGTTGTTTAAGTTACATAGGGTTTTTCGGCTTGTAACGTGTTGAGGCTTAGGATAGGTATGAAATTCAAGGAATAGTTAAGTACAAAAGGGTTACAAACAAAAAAATAGTTTGGCACATTTTATTATTCCCTATTCTTCCCCTTAATGTCCCATTCCATCTTACCCCCTTATCTCCCCTTCTCTCACCTTCCTTTTCTCTCCATTTTAGGAAATCTCAATATAAAGCAATCCTTTTAGCTAGCCTATGAATACTTTCTTTTTTTGTTTCTCGAGTAAGATTCTCTTTTTCTTTTTGGTGAATTTATGATTTTTTCACTCTTCATATGTTTTCTCACTCAAGATTCTCTTACTTTGTATCTACACATTTTTCATTTTCATTTTCACTATTCTTTCCTTTTTGGCTAAACTAAAGTTCAACTATTTCCCTCTTTTATTTGCAACCTCCACTGTAATGTGTCTACTTACCCTCAATACATATAGTCATACGTCTATTTCCGTGCAAAATAGGATCAAAGAAAAGAGTACACACAAATCATCATTTTAGGTTTTTAAGGCTTGTAGTGCAGTTCATCAAGAAAGGTCATAAGGCTAAAAAATGTGTACTAATTGGAAATTCAGAATAGGGTTTAGCTTTTTTATCTCTAGATGTATCCAAACAATGCCTTAAGTCATCCCTAAACATGTCAATATGAATAAAAATATTTTAATCATACAATCTCAAAATTACTATCTATCATATATACTAGCATGATCATTTCCTTATATTATGCACATCACTTGGTATCAATAATACATTTCTATTTATACTTAATGTAACCTATAGGACTAAAATATTTCATGCTCAAAAATTAAAATTTCCTCATCATCATGCCAAATTTATCAATAACTACAATCAACCTATTATACATGCTCCTAACCAATCACTTTTATTTCTAAAAAGCTTAAGCACAATTCAAAAGAAAAACATAAAGCTGAAAATGAAAACTATATGCAAAAATTGTTATGTTACCCCACACACTTTAGAAAACACATTTTCCTCAATGTGTAACCCCATAAATAGTAAGGAAAGAGGTTACCAGATTGCTCGTAAAAGTCATTTTCTTCTCGTGGTAGTTGTCCTTCTCCCTCTTGGCATGAATGCTCGAGATTTTTGTGTCTTCACAGTGTAGGGTTCCTACAAAAAGAATAGAGGCATATATATACAAAAGTAAATTATAATCCTACTCCTACAAATTATAAGTCTAAAAAATGATAAGTCTCAAAAACACTTTATTCCTCCTCGTCCATCTCATCCTCCTTTTCATCATTGTCATCCTCTTCTTCCGATTCTTTCTCATTATGTTCCTCATCCACTACCCCAAACATGTCTGATGTGTAGTTAGGGACCCCAATGTTATGTTACCGAGCAACCTCTTAAAACACTGGTATCGATTCCTGCATCCATTAGATCATCCAATCGAGCATTGGATAACTCCCTTCACCAGCTTCTTGTTCGGCTGGTACCAACCTTTGTGTGGAAGTTGATGTAGCCGTCAAATCTCGTGATTCCATCTACCCTTCTTTCAATTGTTTAGCACAAAGCTCCCCGTATTTTTGGAAGAGGGTGTTACCAATGACACTCCTTGATGGCTTCAATGTTTGCTCAATGAATGTCACGGGCACTCCTACCCTTCTACACAAAGCTGTAATCAAGTGAGGAAAGAAAATTCCCACCTTTTGGATTCTCACACATCGACTCATATATTGGTGGACCCACTTCCCTATATAAACTTACTTTTTCTGCAAAATTACGAATAATAATACTACTCAAAAATATTAACATTAGAAACAATTAAAGCAGGTATCATGCGTGTGCATACAAATTGGATCCACATTTTGACTTTACAAAACATAATGACTTGGTTAAATGAAGTAGGGATACTAGTGCTTGGCCTAAATTTCCATTCCCCCTTTCCTTTAGACAGATATGTAAGTACTTTGTTCTTGTTTGTATCACTAAAGGATTCTAAATCGGTTTGATCTAAGAAATCCTATTCATAATAAGGAGCATTGAAGAATTTACATATTATTTTGGGGGTTACCTTAACACTAACTCCTCTTATCACTAAGGTTTACATATATAATTTTTTAAAACAGCATAAAATTCCTGAACTATTGGGATAACCGCAGGTTCCTTGGGGATTGTCCAAAATTGTTCTCTTGTATGATACCTAACTAGAGATTGGATTTCTTTGCATAGAACCATCAAAAGGTCAAAACCCCTCTCTTGTATGAATGTCTTCGCTTGAAGCTCATTAAAGTATCTTTCCACATTTGTATTCAGAAAATTCGAAGGGTTTGTTCCTAATAATGGTTCAGATTCTACAATACATCTAACCTTTCTAGTAGGCATTTTAAATAATAGAAATATGAGAATAGGAACTCTAAACTTGATTTGGTGTGCTTCGCCCCTTGCTTGAAAACCTTAAATGTGAAAAGAGAAAGTAGGAAAATGAAGGATTTTTAGGTTTTTGATGGTTTTTATGAGTTAAAATGTAACACTTAAAACTCGACATTGTCACCAGTTAGGGTCTCGAGGTCTTTCAGATCATTTATTGTTGTTTAAATCCTCATATATAAAAAATAAAATACCACAAGAATATACATGTAATAAATTTCAAACCTTAATAGAATTTCATTTCAATAAGGGTTAAAAATGTCATTTTATAAAATTTATGGGTTTTTTACCGGTACCTGTTGGAAAAGTATCGATAGAAGTCAAAACAGTAAACTTTTGAAAATTAATTGTAGTTTCCTACCTGTAGATGTAAAGGTTCTTCCAATACAAGTACGGTTACTACCGATACAACCCACACTACTATCGATACAACGAATTACAGAGAACTAAGTAGATTTCCCTTACAACTTCTATCGATGCAGGTGCTCAAACTACCAATATTACTATGAACTGATCTACCGATACTTTAAAAACTTATATCGATACAATGTAGTCAATAACCAAAGTTCAAATACCCTGTACTTCTACTGATACATGCAGGAGTTCTACATAAACAAGTGTACAGATTTCAAATACACATATAAATTCCTAAGTTTACAAAATAATCTACATCATTTGCTAATTTCTCAAAGTCATAACTACATAGATATTTTAATGATGGCATTGAATTCTTCACATAACAACAAAAATACATTCAAAACATTCATTAAGATGTTACCCTCCTCCTTAACCATTTACATCAAAACAACTCAAGTAGTACAACCCTAATACATGCCATATAAGACAAATGATATGAAAGACTATCGAACGAGCTCCCAGGATAGTGTGATTTCTTCGAGATGATCCTATCTTCAGATGGCAAAATAAAATATACAAAACAACAACAAATCCATAAGTAAGCTTACAAAGCTTAGTAAGTTCGCAAGATAGGAATATTTTACCACATCAACTAAGTCTTGGACATAACATAACTCATTTGAGCCTCGCACGAAACAATGCATCTTTTGAACCAAAATAGCTTTACGCTCTAACCGAGACATAAGCAACCCAAAGCTCTACCAGAGCTATACATAGCATTACGCTGTAACCGAGACGTAAGCATTCCAAAGATCTACTTGAGCTATACATAGCATTATTCTCCAACCGAGACATAAGCCTTCCAAAGCTCTACCCGAGCTATACTTGGCATTACGTTCTAACCGAGATGTAAGCAGATCAGAGCTCTAACCGAGCTATCCTTCGACAAATCTCCAAGACTTCCATTTCTAATTTCTCCAAAATATTCCAAACAATATGAAATAACAATAATAAATAAATGTTAGAAATAACCATACGAACTTATCAGACTAGTTTGCAGTTAAAGTTAAACTTTAGGGACTATTTCACGATTTTTCCTTTTCCTCGATCCATAGCACGATTTTGATCTATCACAACAAATCATCCAACTTTTCTCACTAAATCATGAAATTTAAATCATTTAGTACATTCAAGTTCCTTTTTGGAAAATTTATGAAATTACTCCTAACATTTCATTTTTATTCAATTTAGTCCTTAGGCCTTAAATATACAAAATAACCATTTTTCATTAAATCCGATAGTATCTGAACACTCATTAGCATTTACTCAAACCCTACATGCAATTATTTCACATCAAGTACATGTAATTTCATCATTTTAGCAATTTAGTCATCAAACCAAAAATTCATCAAAAATCACTTTACAAAAACATTGAATCTAACCACCAAGCTCGTAAATCTACCATAAACTTTCAAGAACAACCTCATTCATCAACGGCAACATTTACAATATTTGACAGATTCACAAATTAGTCCTTGGGTTAGTTAGGTTAAGCTAATACGGATGTAAAAACATAAAAATTACTAAAAACGAGCGAAATTTCACTCACCAATTGAAGCTCAAAGCTTGATTGAATGCTCTCTTATTTCTCCTAGGGTTTTTTGGCTAGAGAAGATGAAGAAGAAAGAAAGAAAATAATGTTCCCTCTTTTTCTTTGCCTTTTGTTTTAATTAAATTAACTTAACCTAGGTAATTTACCTATTTATCCTTTATAATCAACTAAATGGACTCATAATGTTTACCCATATTTGTCCACTAACATTACTTGTGATTTACTAACCATATTAGTCCTTATAATTAACTTTCTCAAGCCAATTAATACTTTTAACTAATAGATACTAACATTCTCACCTTTTTCAATTTAATCCTTTTTACTTAATTAACTATCTAAACAGTAAATTTTTTAACCAAACTTTAATATGATGCTAATGAAATCATAAATATTAAATAAATACAATTTAAAAACTCATCGAAGTTGTGATCCTAAAATCATTATTTTCAACATCATTGAAAGTCGAGCTTTTACATGGAATAAGTTAGAATAGTATATTAGTATTTATAGGGGTTAGATATTAGGGTTTTAAGGTGCAACAATCCGAAAAAAAGCCCTTAGTCGTCGGGTTGCACAATAGGGTCGGGTCGATCCTGCAAAAAATTGTAGTAAATGTCGCGACAAATGTCTCAGTTCCTCTTTCCGCAACATAGTTGAGTCATTGTCAGGACATCCTCCTTAATTTCAGAAATTGCCTAACTTGTTCTTTTTGGAAAGAGATACGTCACGACATAAGCATCAGTCTTGTTCTTCCTTGATTCTGTCAGCTACATTGCGACACAAAGGATGGTGTGTTAGAACATACCCTTGTTTTTTTGTTAATTGCTTAAATAAAAATGTGTTAGAAAGATATACAATAATATACAGAAGTTAGTACCACCTCTTTTACCTTTAATTCTTACTGTCGGACTCATACGGTATGCTTACCCTTGTTGAACGGATCCAACTTTTTTCCTTTTTGGGCCATCTCCCATTAGACTTCTGTACTTCCTTCAATTGATTTGATCGCGCTATGAATGTCACAGAAATTATGTGCAAGCATACACTGTCAATGCAAGTATAGTAGACAGACGTGAATCTGTCGGATATCGATCCTATGAGGATGGATGTTTGTTGTCTATAATTGTCAATGCAATGAACAGATAAAACAAGATAAATTGTGAGAGTTGTTGTCGAAGCAAAAATGTGAAAATAAAACTAAAATGCGATAATAATGAAATGGGGTCCCTAACATGGATAGTTAGTAGAATACTAAGTGTGGCTTACAAGGTGTAAAATATTAGGTAATTGTCGCTGCAAATAAGCACAATAATGTCTTACCAGACTAGGCTTTTCTATTAGATCTAAGATTGGAACATGCACACTAACCACACCTTTCAGTGTTGGCAATGCAACACATTCAAGAACAAGTGGATTAAATTCATTCAACCCCCAAACAACTTCCATTATCTTGCTAGTGAATTTAATTTGTCGCTGCACCTTCTAGTGATAATGATTGCGATCACACTTTCGTGGTCAAAATAATTAAACCCAAAGATTTAATAGTAAATGCAAGCTTGGATAAGATATCATGTAGTCTAAATATTATTAGTACTTCCATACAAACTTGAAATGAACATTAATCATTGGTGTTTAAGAAAAGTAATGTAAAAGAATAAATGAAGAATACTATTCCTAGGCTACTTGACTTGCTCCCTTACTTCCCTCTTGTGTCGTACTTTGGGCTCCTCGTTAGGAGTAGATCTGCATCCCTTCACGTTATTTCACCCATGGGGACCTCAAGCCCCCTAGCCGAGAAGCTTCAAAAGCTTGGTTGAAGAAGAATATGCACCGAAGGAGACTAAAGGAGAGAGAGAGAGCTTTTCTCTTACCTTGTGAGTATTTAGATCCCTTTAAATTGTACAAGTGTCTCTTCTGCAGAATTGAATTGTCTATAGTCATACCAGTTGGTTATACAAACTAGAAGCTAATGTAATTTCTTTCTTATCCGAACAACTGTCAGGTACGACGACAGTTCTGGGTGCAATTCTGGACATGCCTATACAACAAAAAATTTGGACATATTCACATAGAAATAATTTTGAACGAGTTCGTGCAACAAAAATTTTGGGCATGCTCATGCAGTGATAATTTTGGGCACAATTTTGGACATCATCATGCAGTGACAATTCTATGCGAAATTCTGAATAGACTTACACAGTGACATTAGTAGTAAAATATGACAAAATTAAAAGTAATTAAGCTAAGGTCTATTGAGTTTGAAAATGCAATAAAGTAAACTAAAAAATGCTAAAATATGTGCTAATGATGACTAAATGGGAACAACTTAAACAATAAATATGGAGAAATCAATGGTTCTTTCTAGTACTGTCACGATCCATTTCTTTAAATCGATTAATTCGTTCTTTGTTCATGAAATGAATATGACTGTGCCCTTCTTTTCCATTTAATTCTAGCAAGTGGCAGCGTTAGTTTTGCTTCCAAATTTCATTGTTTTTGTCCCCACATTTGAAGGTCCCTTCCTTACCATTAATTTGCATAGTGAGTTTGTTGTTGTTAAAATAAATAGTAGACCTAGATGTGGCTAAGAATGGTCTTCCTAGCAAGATGGACATATCTCTATCTTCCTGAAAATCTAGCACAACAAAATCTACAAGGATGATGAAACTTCATACCTAAACTAATATGTCCTCTAAAATTCCCTTCAATCGTACAAATGACTAATTAGCTAATTGTAGAGTGACTTGGGTATTTTTGAGATCTCCGCTTCCAAGTTTCTCAAATATTGATAGAGGCATCAAATTTATGCTTGCATCGAGATCATACAATGCCTTGTTGAACTGAAGATTCCCAATTTTAATTGGAATGGTGAAACTATCGGGATCCTTCAGCTTTTGGGGAATTGCTTTAGAGATAATCGCATTGCATGATGCATTTACCTCCACTTGCTCTCCTACCTTGATTTTTTGATGCCTTGACATGATCTCCTTTAAAATTTTGGCATACTTGGGTACCTTTTCTACCAATTTATTCAAAAGTAGGTTAAGGTTTATGGATTTGAAAAGGTGCAAAAAACTTACAAAATCATTTTCATCTTGCCTCTTCTTTTCTCCTAACCTTCTCAAAAATGGAATTAAGGCACTCTTGTCTTCCTTAGGCATGTCTTCTTCTTTTTTTCCAATGTAGCATATCTTTTTTTTTTCCAATGCCTCTTTTGATGGTACCTCTTTAGGTTTCATGACTTTAGTCTCATGGTCATAAGAGATATCCATAATCTCATGAGAGTCACTAGGTTCTTCTTGCTTTTTGGATAGTTCTAGGCTACTCAATACTTTGCTCGATCCTAACTCAATTACCTTGACTTGCTCTTTATCTTCTTGTCAAGGATTATTCTTAGTGTTGTTAGGGATACTTGAACCAATTTTCCTTGAAAGATCACTTACCGTACTCATTAATTGGTGCATCCTTTCTTCCATCTTTACCACTGTTCTGGCGGTATTAGTGCAATCAAACTACACTTGTTACACATTGGCCCTCATGGGGTTGGCAACTAGGTTTTCTTGCGTGTGTGTTGTTGTTACCACTACCCCCTTAACTTCCTCCCTATCTAAAGTTAGGATGGTCTTTCCATCCTGAATTATATGTATTCGAGTAGGGATTTCCACTTTGATTACTCACATAATTTGTCTCCTCAAGATTGGCGAGATAATGGTATAGAAGCTTATCTTCACATTGGGATGGTGATGCCCTTGTAGCAAATTCTATTCGATTTAGTATTTCCAATAGTTATTGTTACCTGTCATCCTCTTGGATCATTACCATATTTTCGATTAGTCCATAAGCATCATTATAAGTCCTATTAATTAGGGCTCCTCTTGTTGCACCATTTAAAGTGGATTTGGCCGATGCGTCCAACCCATTATAAAACGTTTGCAGTTGCATCCACTTCATCATACCATGATTACGACATTTTCGAACTAACGTTTTGAACCGTTCCCATGTTTCATGGAACCCTTTGCCTTCAAATTGCTGGAATGTTGACAATTCTCTCATGAGTTGGATTCCTTTCCCCATAGGGAAAAACTTCTACAATAATTTCCTTATCAGTTCATCCCATGTTGTAATAGAACCTGGTGCCTGCTCATCTAGCCAATAAAAAGCTTTATCAGTTAATGAGAAGGGAAATAATCTAAGACGTATGGCATCATGAATAATACAATTAAACCGAAAAGTATCACATAATTGTAAAAATCGCTTCAAATATAAAATGGGATCTTCAACCATTGTCTCTCTAAATTTTAAATTGTTTTGTATCATTTGAATTATAGTATGTTTTATTTCGAAATTATTAGCATCGATAGTAGGTCTAGCAATACTTCCTTGGGTTAAATCTAAATTGGGTAAAGAATACTCCCTCAATTTTCTTGGTACTTCTGCCATTAGTTCGTTTGTGGGGAGTAGCGGAGGTATATGAACATTTTCGTTGATAGTGGGATCTTTAAGAAGATCTGCTATTTCTTATCTTTCCTCCGGTGGTTATGGGTTTTGTATCGATTTTTGGGTTCTACGATTTCACCTAATCAATTCTTCTAGGTTAGAAATTGGATCTACCAAGTTTCCTTGGCTCCGAGTCATAAACTAAATTCAATTAAATAGAAAGTTATCTATCGATTTCATACTTATCCGATTGAACTATTTTTAACACTTGAAGAACTTGAAATCAAATATTTTGGTTATGATTTCATAGGATTTAGTTTATATCTCTTATTTGAATAAATTGTGTAAGCTAAGAGTTAAAATGTTATTTTTTTGTCTTTTAGGCCAAATGAGGCCTAAAGGTTAGCTAATGTAATTAGTGAGTGTGCAGGAGACCACAAGAAGTGTAATCATAGGAAAGTGATTACTTCGTCATAACCAAGGGACTAGACTTAAGGAACTCGAAGCCTGACTTCTTTGTCTTGACATACATGGGATATGTCGCGACAACGCCTATAAGATGATACTTCACATTGAGAGTAATATCTTTGTTATGACACAAGACCTAGTGTGCCGCGTCATTGACCCTTGGATGCAGATCAAACACTTAATAAGGGGCATTTTGGTCTTTACAATGCCACTTAATCACGAGGAACGACAGTTGACCTAGGGTGAGGAAAAAATGACCATATAAAGCTACAAATAAGACCTTTAGCACTAGGGTTTTTACACACTATTCCTTAGATTTAGTTTTTACTTTCATTTTTATTTGTAATTTTTGAAACAAGATTGTAAAAACTCTTGTAAATGATCAAGGAGTTTTTCTTGGTAGATTTCTTAATACAAATTTACTTTCTTTTTCATTCTCTTTTGCACTTATATGTTTTATTATATTGTTTCATTGATGAATAAAGAAACCATGAGGAACTAATTCCATTTTGGGGAATTAGGGAGTGGATGTATAAATAATTAATTATTATTTCATAGGAATTTTACCTTTCAGATCAGCTGTTTGGGAAAGGAAGAACGTTGAACAAACACTAGGCATGACAACCCTAGAAAGTCATCTAGGTGGAAATGAACCCAAAATTGGTATTGCCCATCCGTGAGCACCTTTTTCCCAAACTGGTTTAGATTGTGACATCTAACGATAAGTAATCTCTATCGACTTGCTATGCCGACGGAAGATCGAGAGATCCAACTGGGGTAGTGACTAGTTGATTAAAGGAAAATCCCCAAAACCTAATCGAGGAAATCATACGGAAACGACCTAATTTATCCAAAGTCGTTTATAAGATTTTCTACTTCTCAAACTTTTGCTTTTATTTTCTATGTTATTTATCTTTTATTTATTATGCTCCCTAAAAGACACTCTTTTTTATTTTTCATTCTATAAAACCCTAAAATAAGTACTAATTAATTTTACTCTATGTAAGGATATATACAAATGTTTCATTTAAGGCAAAAGGGGTATGCAAATTATGTGAACTATTTGTCAAAAAAGGTGTTCGTAGCAAAAGCATCCTTGCAACAAAAGAAATGGATTATGGATGAGGTAAAAACTTATATATTTGGGAGCATCCTTATGTATTTAGGAAATGCGTAAACCAGTTGGTACGAAAATGTGTGGCTGAGGAAGAAATAAATGACATCCTTAAAGGATGTTATGACTCTCCTTATGGAGGACATTTCGGTGGAAAAGGTACAGGTCATAAAATTTTGCAATCTAGATTCTACTGGCCTACCATGAATCAGGATGCCCATAGGTTCGTGCAAAACTATGATCAATGCTAGTGAATGGGGAATATATAAAAAAGGGATGAAATGCCACAGGTGGGAATGATTGAGGTAGAAATCTTTGATGTTTGGGGAATTGATTTCATGGGTCATTTCCCTAGCTCATTTGGGAACCAATATTTATTATTAGCAGTAGATTATGTTTCCAAATGGGTAGAAGCAGTGGCTTTACCTACTAATGATACCAAATCAGTGGTAAATTTATTGAGAAGAAACATCTTTTTAAGATTTTGAACTCCTAGAGCATTGATTAGTGATGAAGGCTCACATTTTTGCAGCATACAATTTGAAGTTGCTCTTGTAAAATACAATATCCGGCATAAGATGGCAACTGTATATCATCCTCAGGCGAATGGTCAAGCTCAAGTTTCTAATCGAGAGATTAAATAGATCCTTGAAAAGACAGTAAATCCTAATCGTAAAGATTGGGCGACAAAATTGGATGACGCTTTATGGGCCTATCGAACAACATATAAAACACCTCTTGGTATGTCCCCTTATAAACTCTTGTATGGAAAAAATTGTCAGCTGCCTATTGAATTAGAGAAAAAAAGCATATTGGGCTATTAAAGAATTGAATTTAGATCCTGAAATAGAAAAGAAAGAGAGATTGTTCCAATTATATGAATTAGAGGAGATTAGATTCATGGCCTACGAAAGCACGAAACTTTACAAAGAAAGAAGTAGATTGCATCATGATGCCAAGATTCGGAAACGAAACTTCGAGCTAGGTAGAAGGTACTCTTGTTTAATTCTGGACTCAAATTATTTCCTAGGAAACTCAAATCACGATGGACAGGGCCATACATCATTAATTAGGTAAAACCATATGGAGCAGTTGAGTTGATAGTTAAGAGTGATGAAACTTTTCTAGTTAATGGGTAAAGGATAAAGCCATATTACGGGGGAACTGCATATATAATTATTGAGGAGCAACCTTTGCAGTGAAAAATGGTATGGCATACAAAGCCAGTGTTAGACTCAGTCATCATAAATACCCTAGGGATAAAGAATAGTTCAGATTCATAATCAAAAGGAAACTAGTCCTGATGTTACGACAATCCCATAGCAAGGCAACATGATTACTAGTCTCGATGTCGCGACACGACACCTTTACGTCACGACAAACAATACTCTATAGATTAGCAATTTTGGTATCGATGTCGCAACATACCTAGTGTATGTCAGGACACACTGATGTAACAACAGCAGTACAAGTAAGACTCTAAATCCTAACAATTTTAATTAGAACTAGATACTATAATTTTTAAATAATATTTAACTTCTACATTTACTAAAATTCCTACTAATTAGTCCCTATAAATAAACATACCTCCCATGATTATTTTTACATAATCAAAAGACTCCAATCATAAGTTAAATGGTTGATTCAAGTGAAAGTGCTGCTAACCCTATATTTGAATTCCCAAAAGATGATCTAGAAAGGTATCTCCAGTAATTGCAGCTACATACTTTCATTCAGGAACAAGGGTTTGATCCTTTGATACGAGTTTGCCAAGGTATTTGAGAAACAATAATCAATCATGAATGGGCTCAATTTTTTCTGCCCTACAAAGTACCGTTAAATATTTCAATAGTTCAAGAATCTTATTTAGCTTTGAAGAAACACGAAGCTAGGAGAGCTTTTGGGCAAATTCAAGGTCCAATGAAAATTCGAGGAGTTGAAATATACCTGAATGAAGTCCAAATTTGTAGATTTTACAATGTCCCGTATTATTACCAAGATTATCTCCATAGAGTCAAATTAAAGGAATTTAAAAATATTGACACCGAGGAGATCTTAATTTTCTTAACAGCGGGGAAAGAAGTATGTACCTATCGCGAAGCTACTGCGATCCCAGAAACTTCCAACCAAAAACTTATGACGCCTAAAGCCAAGATGTGGATGAAATTTGTTTGTTCCTGAATACTTCCCACTTCTGATATGACTGAGATACGTCCAATTCATGCCATAATAACATACGAAATTCTCAGGAAGAAACAAATTTGTATAGGAAAGTGGATTCACTGAAGCATGGTGGAATGCATAAAGAATTTAGTACTTTCCCTCATCTAATTTCTACCATGTGAACAGAGGCGAGAGTACCAACTGATAGATTTGATCGAATAACCAAGCAAACTCTTAGGTGATGACTTGTTCACACAATTCACATTACTACAAAAAAGTCAAAGTGAAGAACGGAAGAAAAGAGGATTGGATGACGAAGAAGAATAGGAGACTTATAATATGACTTATGTTTAGAATTAGGTTTTCTTTAGTTTTTTATTATGTCATTTTATTTTTCATATTATTTTTATTCATTGTTTAAAACAATTTAATTTTGGATAATTTTTGGTTCTCATTTTAGACTTATATAATTCGTAGGAGTAGGAATATCTTTGTATATATGCTTAAATTCTTTTTGAAGGAACCCCACATTATGAAAGACGCAACAATTTCGAGCATTAACATTAAAAGGAGAAAGAAAACCACCATAAAAAGATGAGAACCTTCACAATAAATAGAGTAACTTCTTTCCTTTATTATTTAAGGGAACTACACATTGAGGAAAATGTGTTTTCTAAAGTGTGGGAGTAACATAGGAATTTTGGCATAAAGTTTTTTTAGTTTTTATTTTTTTTTATGTGTGCTTGAGCTTGTAAAGATACAAGTGATTGGTAAGGATCATGTATAATAGGTTGATTGTGTTGATTGATAAATTTGGAATGATGATAAGGAATTTTTAATTTTTGAGCATGAAACTTTTGAGTTCTATAGGTTATATTAAGTATAGATAGAAATGTATTATTGATACCAAGTAATGTGCAAGATATGAGGAAACGAGCATTTTAGTATATATAATAGATGATAATTTTGAGAATATGTAATGAAATTGATATTTGTGCATATTAAGGTGTTTAGGGATGACCTAAGACATTGTTTGGACACACCTAGAGCTAAAAAACCAAACCCTATTCTGAATTGTCAATTAGTACCCATTTTTGAGCCTTATAACCCTTCTTGATAAACCACGCTATAAGCCTCTTTAGCCTTAAATTTAGAATTTTGTGTATATTCTTTTCTTTGTTCTTGTTTTGCATGCAAATAGACGTATGACCATTCGTATTAAGGGTAAGTAGACACATTAAGGTGGAGGTTACAAAATAAAAATAGGAAACCCATTATAATGTATGAACTCTAGTTTAGCCAGAAAGAGAGAAATAGAGGATAAAAAAGAAAAGAGAAATCAATAGAAATAAAAGAATCATGAGTAAGAAAGTATGTGAATAGTGATAAAATTATAAAGTCACCCAAAAAGACGAAAAAGAAGAATCTTACTCAAAGAAACAAAAGCAAAAAGGATGGTGAGAGAAGGATAAATAAGGGGGTAAGATGGTGGAACGATGAAAATATATAGACTTTTTCATACCCTTTTTGACCTGATTTCATGCAAATTCTGAGTAATTAATGTCGAAAAATATAATTTATTTATAAAATAACTAATTTGTGCTAAAATTTCCAACATATAGATTTTTAATTATTTTTATAAATATTAAGCATGAATTTGATAATATTTTGACAGATTTGAACAATTGGTGAAAATCGTCCCAACAAACACTGCTGACAGCAAAAACCGTCGAGGGAATTTTTACACCGAGTCAATGAAGAGCTAAGAGAAATATTTTTCAAGTCAAGGGTCGCTCCAATATGAAGCTAAATTATGTTTTATAATTATATTTTTAAATTAAATTAGATTAAAATAAATTATAAAGGCTGAACTGAAGTTGCTCGATGTGCATGCAATCGAGGGTCGAACAACCTCTAATTGGGCTAGCATTGTGCCGTTGACCATTCAACCTTGCAAAAAAGCCATCAAACTTTCCCAAAATCCCATTCAAACCCCTCTACTTTTCATGGTTTCAAATTCTCACCCTAGCTCATTTTAAGCAAACTTTGAATAGGTCAAAGTTGATGAGTGGTGGCCGGCCATGGGGCAGTGTGTGGCTGATATTTATTTTCTAAATATAGCCACCACATCTCACCTCAACTCCACCTATAAATATCACCCTCATTCACCTCATTTTCCACATTAAAACAATTCATTCTTTCTTCTTTCTTTAGTGTTCTCTCTAGCTTTTCCATTCCATTTTCCCTCATTCCCTTATCGATTTCCCCTCTTGGAAAAGAGTGGTTCTTCAGCCTTCCATAGCCTTTGTTGAGTGTTCATTAGATACCTTGATCTGAGAAGAATCGAGTAAGAATGACAAAGAACGCAAAAGTAGTTCTTGAGAAAGTGTCGGATTTAATCCTATTTTTTTCTCATATTTTAGGTTCTTGTTTGTTATCATGATGAATGCTATTATGAATGTTATTATTTCTTTAATTAAAATGGCTTAAATTCATAAAGTGTTGGGTTTATTGTGTTGATTGCTTGATTATTTATTTATCATATGTATGTTGTTATAGGCCCTGAATATTTTGTTTAATTAAATATTATCATTCCTAAGTTATTATTGCATTACCCTTGTCATATAACTATTGAATTAATCATTTAAGCATGTTGAAATTGTGATTAACAGACACAGTATTTAATTTGTGCATGATTAATCTTTTAAGGAAGTTGAGGGTTAAAATTGTGATTGTATTGGAGAATACTAGCCTTGCATAACTTGCAAGATTTTTGTTATTAAACTGTTTCAATATAGGTGTGTGTTGTTACCTCACTTGATCCTTTATATGCTTATGAATATTAATTTAGTCGGTTGTATTGGCATAGGTGTATGTCAGGGGAAAAATTAATTTCATAATGTATGTAAGTGCTATAACACATTTACTTTTCAAAGATTAGTTTAGTCGGTCGTATTAGCATAGGTGTATGCTGAACAGATAAACTGATTTTTATGAGTGATGTTGTTCATAAGTTAGCAAGATACCGGGTTGTCGTGAATATTAATTCATAACAAGCATGAACATAATTTATATTTAATTAAGTAATTAGAACAATTAACCTGACACATTTATGTCATATTGATTAAAACCCTTAGAAATCGTGCATAGGAATTTAATTAGTTTTAATTTAACTTTGTTTAATTTAGTTTAGAATACTTAGGTTAATATCCCTCACAAATATTATCTTGTTCTTAACCAATTTGTTGATTAAATATTTCATAAATACTTTTCATAGCACAGTCCCTATGGGTACGAAACTCGACATTACTTGTCACTTTACTACTTGAATACAGTTGTGTACACTTGCACATTTTCATCATTCCAAGTTTTTGGCGCCGTTGCTAGGGATTATAAAAATTATTTGTGAATTATTTGTTTACATTTTGGTTTATTTTTCTTTTCTAATTACTAACTTATTATTTTTTATTATTTCAAATGTTTATGAGTATTTACCGAATTATCGACTTACTCCTAGTGACCCTGAAATTGAATGAACTTTCCGAGGAAGCATCTCAAAGAAGGACTGAAGAGATGAATTTTGAGAACCAAAATCAAGGAAATGGAGCTAACCATGCTCAGAATCCTATCCTTATTGTTGATGATAAGGATAAAGCCTTGAGCCAATATGCAATGCCATTGTTCCACGAACTTAAGTTGGGAATTATAAGACCCGATATCGAGGCACAACAATTCGAACTAAAGCTAGTGATGTTTCAGATGCTTAGACAGTGGGCCAATTTAGTGGAATGCCTATAGAAGATCCGTATCTTCATTCGAGACTATTCATGGAGGTAAGTGACTCTTTCAAGATAGCCAGAGTGTCAGAAGATGCACTTCGATTGAAGTTGTTCCCATTTTAACTAAGGGACAAAGCTAGAGCCTGGTTGAACTCGTTGCCACCAAATTTTGTTACATCATGGCAAGGGTTAGCTAAACGATTCCTTAGGAAGTATTTTCCTCCAAGCAAGAATGCTAAGCTAAGGAGTTAAATTACTACTTTCCAACAGATGGATGATGAATTTTGTATGAGACATGGGAACGATTTAAAGAGCTATTAAGGAAATGCCCTCATGTAATTCTGCATTGCATCCAATTAGAGACATTTTATAACGGACTTAATTCGCACACAAGGATGATAGTAGACGCTTACGCCAATTGAGCTATTCTTTCTAAGTCTTATAATGAGGCATATAAAATTATAGAGAGGATCGCAAGCAATAATTACCAATGGCCAACTTATCAAGCAAATTGAAGAAGACAAGTTGCAGGAATTCACAATGTTGATCCACTTACTACACTTGCAACTCAGGTATCATCGATGTCCTCAATGCTTAAAAATCTTAGTACTAATGGGTTTAATAATGTTGCAGCTCAACCACCTAATAAATTCAAGAACATAGCTTGTGTCTATTGTAGAGATGAGAAAATGTTCGAAGAATGCCCATCAAACCTAGAATTAGTGTACTACATGGGCAATCAGAACCAAAATTGTGGTAGGCAAGGACTGCAGTCAAAATTTTACAACTCATCTTAGCGAAATCACCCTAATTTCTCATGGAGCTATCAAGGGGCTAAACCTAGTAATACTTATGCTCAACCGAGACTGACCCAACCACAAGGATTTACCTAGCAAGTTTAGAAGCCATAACAAGCTGAACCTTCCAAAAACTTAAAGAGTTTATTGAAGACAAATATGGTAAAGAATGATGCCACTTTAAGGAATTTGGAGAATCAAGTGGGTCAACTTGCCACTAAACTAAAGAACTGTCCACAAGGTGCTTTACCGAGTGATACAGAGAATCCGAGAAATCCAGGGAAGGAGCATTGTAAATGTAACACCAAAAACCATATATAGTCATCGATTAGGGTCTCGAGGTCTTTCCGATCATCTATCATAGATGATTTCTCAATATTATTTATTTAAATCATATTTTAAATAAAGTAATATATTATGCACAACATAAATCATTAATTAAATATCAACACAGCTCAATAAGGGTAAAAATGTCATTTCCACGATTTTTTGGAGACTTCTACCGGTACTTGTTGGACAAGTATCAATAGTAGTCAAGTCAGTAAGAAATTCAGAAACAGTGCAGATTTCTACCAGTACTTGTGATAATTCTACCGATACAAGTGTAACTTCTACTGAAACTTGTCATACTTCTACCGATACTAAAAAATCCAGAGAGCTAAGAAGTCTTACCCTATAACTTCTACCGATACAAATACCCAAACTATCGATACTACTATGAACAGAACTATCGATACTTATCATGGTACTACCGATACAATGCAAGTTAGTAACCAACCTCTCTCCAATCTTGTACTCCTACCGATACATGCAAGAGTTCTACCGAAACAAGTAAGCAGAATTCAAATATTTACACAAGTTCATAAACCAAACTTCATTTCGTAAACATATTGTATAAATAGACAACACAAGTGTTCAATAACAAAACATAGAATTACATTTTAAAAGCCAAATGCCTATACTTAGCATTAAACAACCATTTGAAGGAGTTCAAACATTCAACACAAGTTTGACATTGTACCAATTAACTTAAAGTCAAGCATTACAGAATAACATCATCCTAGTATGTGCCATATAACCAAGTGATGTAAATACTCCCGAACAAGCTCCCAAGATAGTATGATTTCTTCGAGATGATCCAATCTTCAAGCAGCAAAATAGAATCTACAAAAGGTAAGCTTTCATAGCTTAGCAAGTTCGTAGAGTTTAACATTTGATCGAATAATGTGAGTTGTAAAATCTGTAAATCATTCGAATCAAAACAGAACTGTGCTTCAGTAATCTGTAACTAGTTTTCATCCCTTTTGGCCATAAGCTATTTCTGTTACTAGTAAATGATGCTGCTCACACTAAGCTAACTAGGACTCACAACATATGTGGTACCTTAACCATCAATACAATATTTGTACTTTTAACTTCTCCCTAATGATGCTGCTCACACTAAGCTTTCAAGAATATGCAAATCGAGCATAAATCTCAACCATTGTAGGGCCTGTTATCCATTCTTGGATTCATTTCACATATAGCGACTCACGATGCTGTAGAGAATTCGTAACAAATACAGGATCTCAGCCATCGAACCAGTTTAACTTTCCGGCTCAAAGCCTGATAACTCTTCTTCCTTTGCTTTCTATCTCTCCCGTTTTCAATCGTCGTTTCCCATTTTCAATAGTTGTAGAGAATAAAATAGTATGCATATTTAATATAAGAATTTCAACTTACGAACTTACCGGACTTAATTGCAATTACGAATAGGCTTTAGGAACTTAATTCTTTTGGAAAATTTATGATTTCACCCCTAACCTTTTACTCTTATACAATTTAGTCCTTAAGCACAAAATAACCATTTCTTATTCAAACCAACACCAGCCGAACATCAAGGGATATATTTTCACACCCTACAAGTAACTATTTCAGACCAAAGACATGTAATTTTATCATTTTAACATTTTAGTCCCTAAACTCTAATTTCATCCAAAATCACTTTACAAAAAGATCAAACCCAAACATCAAACATACAAATCCATCAAAAGCTTTCAAGAATAAGCATATTCAACAATGGAAAGTTTCATAACATTTGACAGATTCACAAATTGATCCTTTGATCAGCTAGATTAAGCTAACACAAACTCAAAAACATAAAAATTACTAAAAACGATCAAGGTTTACTCACCCGATCAAGCTTCAAAAGTTAACAATGGAAAACCCTAGCTTTCCTCTTGTTTTCATATGAAGAAGATGATAAATTAGAAGAAAATTTTCATTTTTTCTTCTTTAATTTCATATTGATACTCAATGGAAATTTTTGTAATTATTTGGACTTTCATAATTAGCTTAATTAATCCTATTTATTTCTAATATATTTCATGATAATGCACCCGTTAAAATTATTCAGATCAATTTGTCCATTTGATCCTTCAAACTTATCAACTTTACTTTTGTACCTTTTACGATTTAGTCCTTTATACTCAATTCAATATCTAAACATTAAAATTTCAAAATCAAATTTTAATACAATGCTAATGAAATTATAAATATTAACAATAACTAATTTATAACTTAACTCGTCGGAGTTGTGATCCCGAAATCACTGTTTTTGACATCACTAAAAACTAGGCTGTTACAGTAAAGCATTGACATTGAAGAGCGAAAAAACGTTGCATCCCAACATTGCTCAAGTAGAAGAGCAAGCTAAAGGTCAAGAATTTGTGGAAGTTTAACCAAGTGTTGAAACTCTAACTTTACCAAAACCAGAACCAATTTCACTAGAACCAGAACCGATCAAGTCTGATGATTTAACAACCTCGTTAGATGCAGAAGTGCCACAGAATATGAAGCATCCAGTTAAAGTAAAGAATCCTTCACCACCCTACCCTCAAAGACTTCAAAAGTAGAAATAAGAAGTCCAGTTCAAGAAGTTCCTAGACGTACTTAAGCAACTTCATATTAACATTCCGTTGGTAGAAGCGCTTGAGCAAATGCCAAATTATGTCAAGTTCTTAAAGGATATCCTGTCGAAGAAGAGAAGACTTGGAGAATTTGAGACAATAGCCCAAACGAAGGAATGCAGTGCTGATTGCATCTGTAACGTCACAACAATGTGTAAATGGGCACACATCGATGCAAGTATAGTTGATAGAACAATTTTATCGGATATCGATCCCACGAGGAATGGGTTCTTGTTGTTCAGTTGTCGAAGAAACTAATACTAAAATTAGATGAAGTTTGAGTAAAGATGTCAGTGCAATAGAGCCAGATATGCACACTAAAATTGTTAATACTATCAATGCAATCAGCTTTAAATGTCAAAGGTCAAATGTCAGAACAACTGAAAGTAGATCAAAGTGTGTTGAATGTTGAGTGTTGAATATTTAAATGCAGAAAATGTAAATGTGATCAAGTGGAAAGGATTGGAGTGGATCACTTATTTTACTAAGTTACAATGCTGGATGCGCCGACAAGGTATTGTAGATGAATTGTCACAGCAATGATGCTCCAATGAATTCTTACCAATAAAAGTCCACCATTTACTCGAGACTCAAGTACCCACAATCACCCCACCTCTCGGTGTGAGCTACTTTGTGCACTCAAGAACAAGTGACTAGAATCTCTTTTAATCTCCAACAACTCTCGTCGTCTTGCTTGTTAACCTAACTTGTCACCACATCTCTCGATGTCGGTAGACTGCAAAGCCACTCTTATGTTTAATGCGGTAAGATCTAAGAATAACAAATAAAAAACATTAAATAAGAATCAAAGTAATCTAACAATGAAAGATACTCTCGTATTCATTCAAATGTCATTAGAATTCATCAACATAAAAGAGGGATTAACGAATACAATCGAAGCTTACTTTCTTTAGACTACTAGGACTATTCCTTAATCACTCCTCTTGTGTTGCATCGAGCACTCCTCGTTAGAAGTGGTTACTCCTTTGCTCCATTAGCTCACCATCTAGCTTAAATCTCCAAAATACAAAGTAATTGCAGAATTTAATTCCTGTACCTCTTGATGATTTCTTCCATCTTCATTTATCTATTTATAGCCTTCAAAAGTTGCAGATTTTAGTCTCCCATTCTCAGATCTAGATCTAATATTTGCAGCTGTCAAAGGTAGTTATAGTACAGTTGTGCACTCACGCATATTTGATGTTTTCTTCAGAGATATGTAGGTTGTCGCTGCATTGCTAGGCGTAATATGAAATTGTTATTTGTGGCCACAACTTGTGATTTTGCTGCGCTGGTACTTCCAAGTGTGATTTTAGCTTGAATTAACTCATTTGAAGTTCAGGTTCTATGTGGCGACATCTCTGGTCGCAATTCTAAGCTGACCTTGTTACTGCATTCTCCTTCCAACATTGATCTTCTGAGCTGAGTTCTTGCGCTAAAAAATTTAAGGTGCAATATATAGGCTACTCGTGGCAACATTAGTACAAAAAGAGATAAAAATAACAAGAATTTAAACTAACTAGCAATGAGTTAGAAAATATATGAAATGCTCATGATGCATGCTAAATAAGATACAAAAAAGACAATTAAACACCAATTTAGGGAGAAAATATATGTCATTTATAATGTTATCACACCTCCAAACTTAAGTTTTTACTTGTCCTCAAGTAAACAAAAATTAGCAAAGTCACAAGCAAAAATGTCAACGCAATCATTATTCTCACAACTTGAATTTTTTGAAATCCTAATGCACAAATTGTATTCACATGATAGAATAATACGCCGACAATTTATTGGCATGAATAATTAAAACTGCTACTTCATCAATGTAAGTATTATGGAATGAATCTTAATCTTCCTTGAGCCAATTCAACATTTATAGCACTAATTTTTTTTCTTTTCTTTTCTCTTTCTTTTTCTCATAATTTTTTTCAAGTGACTGAGAGATGTTATTGCATTCTCTACCTTTGTTCCTGGGTAGTAACAATGGGATGCAACAAACCCCCAAGAGTTATGTAATTGCACCGACACATACTCTTGCGGTGACAGTCATTGGCTAGATGATTTTTCTAAACTTGCAGCAGAGTGTTCTCCCCTGAAAAGTCATAATGCACTCACATTGGAGTGTCTTTTACTCATACAATGTCGCTGCAACTAGTCAGTTAGTTCAAGATCCAAACATTCACACTATCCATTCATTACTAAAGCAATTTCAATCATTCATTAAAAAATAGAAGACTCACTATCCATTCACATTGATCAATTTACACATCAGCATTCCAAGCAAATCAAGATTTATGCATAAAAATTTTTGGCACATTTCTATTGAAATTTTGCATATTCTCATTAACAAAAGAAACAAGTAGAATTCAAATATGTGGGTGTAATTGCACTTCCATTTCACATTATCTCCCCCCAAACGTAATGTCCGCATTGTCTCCAATGCACTGACAATATTATACAAATATAATGGAAATTCAACGACAATGAAACTAAGTTAGCAAAATGAATTCAATGACAATAGAAAATGCATGAAAAACTATCTACAAAGAAGTGTATGAATTTATTCCTCAGCAGTCGATGCAGAGGCTGCCTTTGTTTTCTGTCTTTTCTTTGGGCGCTCACCCTCTTTCTTGTGCTTCTTATTCTTTTTATCTTTGTGCCACTTCCTTTTTTTATCCGTCGAACCAAATGGATCGGTGGATTACTCCTCCTCAACAGGTTGGATGGTAGCTTCATTGATTGTTACTTCAGATGGGTGGATTTCAGTGAGTGGTGCCACAGAGGGCACAATGACGAGAGGATTTAGTTCCTTGATGCTGCTAGTAACAATCTCAGCCCAGCTCGAATCAGGTCGAGCCTCATCAGTGCTTGATGCCCCCACACTATCAGGTGTGTTGACAACATCCTCAACGATCGTTGTCGGGGCATTTTCTTCCTTCTCCTCTTGCACCCTAGTAGGTTCCTTCATTTCATTCTCTTATTCTTTTTCTTCCTTCTCTTCTTCTTCCTTCTCCTTCTCCTGGTTATCTTCCTGGTCCTCACCTTCATTTGTATGTTGTTCATCCAATGCGCCTACACCCATGAGTATAATTGGGGTAGTCACTTCCTCCACCATAGCCGCATGCTCAGCCATATTTGCACCCAGGATGTTGGAGAACTCATCTTCAAACAGACTATCAATTGTGCAATGACAATCCTCCTCAACATTGAAGTGCCCTTCTTGTTCTTTATCATCAGAGATGTGAATCCTTATTGGTTCATGGGCAGGCCTACCATCAGGAGTAGGCTGGTCAAAGTAGGAGGCTTGCATCGGGTGGAAAATATCGGGAAAGGCTAGGAAGTCTGGCAATGGACTGGGGCTTATTCTGCGTAATGCGACGACAATGGCTTCATTCCAGGCCTTTGTATATGCATAGAAGATATGTTGTCTATAGTCCATATCTTATAATACGCCGACAGTGTGGATTGTGCGCGTATCAGTTCGGTTAATATGGACTCCAACAATAGCCAATTTCTGTACCACTTGAGGATCTGTAGGCGTATCAGCTTATGCTTCCTTCTTCTTTCTCTTGCTCTTATCCTTCTTCATTGAGGCTTCTATTTCCACTGGCATCTCCTGGCCACAAGTCATCCTTTCAACAGGGATGTTGTTGATGGGACTCTTGTTCTCTAACACCTCCTCACCATCCCTAGCCACAATGCCTTTTTGGTTTGCAAAATAACATAATCAAAGAAGGGAATGGGAGTATACCAGTCTGTTTGGTAGCGACTTTTGTAATTTGGTCATGGATGATTTCTCCAATGTCGATGTGTCTGCATTGTAGGATGGAATGGAGAAGACACATATGGTCTAGTGTCGTCGTAGTGCTGTGAGTGGACAGAAGAATGCGACTGTTGATGAAGTGGAACCACAATTTGCTGAAGGTTGTGAGATACCTCCTATGCATAGTGTAGTTGTGGAACCCATTACCTATCTAGGTGGCATCATCAACACAAAGATCCTTCATAATCTGAGTAGTGACTTCATCATACATTTGGTGCATAAATAGAGAATGGTCGTCCACCCTCTTAGGGATATGTAACAGCACATTGATTTGGGCGGCACTGCACGGGATGAGCCCCTCCCTCACAAAAACAAATTCTTGTTCAACATCAACGAGGTTTACGTAGAACTCCCTTACCAGTGTGGTAGCGTAACCAGTGGGTTGTTCCTAGAAGAACTCCCATCCTAGGCGGTGCATGGACAATTGCAGACCTTGTTCTAGGTAGAGATTTGATAATGGTCTTTGACTGCAGTCATCAAAATAGGACCGACCCTGAAGAAGGTGGTGGTGTTGTGGTCGGAGCCACAGCGATTTAAGTTGAAGGGATGGTTTTAGAAGAAGTTTTGGAAGTGTTCTTTGATGCTTTCGTTTTCGCCATGGTGACTTAAGAAGAAAATGAGAAAAACTTGCAGAAAGAAGTTAACTTGTGAACGCAAGGAAAATGAAAGCAATGGAAGAGGCGAGATGTAGTAACAATGGAGACTGTGAGTAAAAATAAATCTGCAAGAAAAAGGATTTTATAACCTAGGCATTGTAAAATCGTGATGATTGCCAAGGTTATAGGGAAACGTTGCTTCTGTAGTCATTAATTGCTAGGCTGTAAATAGTACGTTTTCATTTGATCTAATGGCTGGGATAGAAGAGAGATCAATCAGCACGACTCTTGCTGAAAAAGTTTTTCTGACTCATCACAAAATGCACTGACAATTTATGCTTCGATGCATCGACAAAAAGACGATTTTTATTTCTGCAAATAATGTAAAACAAAACAAGTAAAAGTGAAACAAATAAAGGAAAATGTAAAAATACGTCGACATTATTTAAATGTGACCAGATCGATGTCCTCGTTTGGTTCCTTGACATCTGGGCTCACATAGTGGTTTAGCCATTGGCCATTCACCTTGAATTGTCGTCCATCTTTTATATTTTCAATTGTCACTGCACCGCTTTGGAATGCCTCGACAACTTTGAAAGGGCCTGACCATCTTGATCGCAATTTACTTGGATGCAATTTTAAATGAGAATTAAATAAAAGCACTAACTGACCAGGCCTAAATTATCGACGCAAGATGATATTGTCATACCATCTCTTGGTCTTTTCCTTGTATATTGTGGCATTCTCTTAAGCATGTCGGCATATTTCTTCTAGTTCAGTGATGTCAGACAATCTTTTTCTTCCGGCAACATCATAATCCATATTCACCTGCTTGATTGCCCACATGGCTTTATGTTCAAGCTCTATTGGCAAGTGACAAGACTTACCAAACATTAACTGATACGATGACATTCCTAAAGGGGTCTTATAAGTAGTGCGAAGCGCCCTAACGCGTTATGTAGCCGCGAAGACCAATCCCTTCTAGATGGATTAACCACCTTTTCAAGGATGCTTTTGATTTGTCAATTGGATACTTCAGCTTGGCCATTGGTTTGTGGGAGGTATGTAGTAGCCATACGATGCTTCCATCATATCTCTTCAATGCTATCGCCATTTGATGGTTGTAGAAATGAGTTCCTTGGTCACTTATTAACGCTCTAGGTGTTCCAAATCATGTAAGGATGTAAGTGTTGAAGAGCTTCAACACCATCCGAGCAGCATCTTTTGGCACCACAATTGCCTCGATCCACTTTGAGACATAGTCAATAGCAACTAATATGTACATATTTCGAAAGTAGTTCGGGAATGGTCCCATGAAATCTATACCCCAAACGTCGAAGAGCTCTACTTCCATGATAGCTTGTTGGAGCATTTCATTGCATCGAGATATCAAGTTAGTGCATTGACATTTATCACATTGTTGAGCAAAGTTGTGGGCATCTCGAAACAATGTGGGCTAATAAAATCCTAACTGAAAGACCCTTGCAGTAGTCCTTGTTCCACCAAAATCTCCTCCATAAGGGGCATCATGGCAATGTCACAGGATTGAAGTCATTTCTTCTTCTGGTACACAACGACGGATAATGTTGTCGGCACATACCTTAAACAGGAATGGCTCATTCCAATGATATTTTGCAGTGTCGCGTAAGGATCTGATCTTCTTGTAACCAATGGCACATAGTGGTAGCTTTCCACACACAAGATAATTGACTACATCAGCATACCAGGGCGATGCATCGACAAAGAATAGTTGCTCGTCTAGAAATGCTTCGATAATTTGAGACATTTGTCCATCTTCACTTCCAACTTCCAGTCGAGACAAATGGTCAGCTACTTGATTTTTAGATCCTTTCCTGTCCCTGATTTTAACATTAAACTCTTGAAGGAGTAAGATCCATCGAATCAGTTTAGGTTTGGCATCTTTTTCCATAAAAAGGTATCTTAATGTAGAGTGGTTCGTGTACACTGTAATCTTTGCATCGAAGAGGTATGAACGAAACTTGTCAAATGCAAAAATTACTGCTAGCAACTCTTTCTCAGTGCTTGTATAATTAACCTGCGCTTCAGTTAGAGTTTTACTAGCATAGTACATATAATGAAATACCTTTTCTTTATGTTGGCCTAATACAGCTCCCACAGCAAAGTCACTTGCGTCGCACATTTATCCAAACGGTTGCGTCTAGTCCGATGCAACGATAATTAGGGCTTGTACCAACTGCTTCTTTATTGTCATGAATGCGTCTAGATAGGTATCATCGAACACAAACTTTTTATTTTAGTCTAGAAATGAGCATAAAGGTTTAGCAATCTTGGAAAAGTCACGGATAAATCTCCTATAAAACCCAACATGTCCAAGAAAGCTTCTTATTGCTTTGACATTTGTGGGCGGTGGAAATTTCTAGATGATTTCAACCTTTGCTTTATCAACTTCAACACCCTGACAAGATATCCGATGGCCAAGGATAATGCCTTCAGTTGCCATTAAGTGGCATTTCTCCCAATTGAAGACTAGATTTGTGTCCTCGCTCTCTTCAGAACTTTCGCCAGATTGTCAGAGCATTGGTTAAAATTTTGTCCATAAACAGAGAAATCATCCATGAATACCTCTAAAGAGTCCTGGATCATATCCGAGAAGATCACCATCATACACCTCTGGAATGTTGCTGGCGCATTGTACAACCCAAACGGAATACGTTGGAAAGTAAAGGTTCCAAAAGGGCATGTAAACGTAGTCTTTGCTTGATCTTTCGATGCAATGGGAATTTGGCTGTACCAAGAGTAGCCATCTAAGAAGCAATAATAAGCCTTACTAGCTAACCTATCCAGCATTTGGTCAATGAAAGGTAGTGGGAAATGATCCTTCTTTGTGGCCGCATTCAGTCGACGATAATCCATACATACTAGCCAAACAATCGCAATGCGAGTAGGGATCAACTCGTTCTTGTCACCCAATTAGTTTCAGAAATGGGATAAATGATGCTCGCGTCTAGCCACTTGATAATTTCCTTCTTCACTACTTCTTTCATCTTATTATTAAGTCTTCATTGTTACTCAATTGACTACTTCCCTTCGTCTTTCAGCCTTATCTTATGCATGCAAAAAGAGGGACTAATGCCTCTGATATCTGCACTACTCTAGGCTATGGCTTTTTTGTGCTGTTTCAAAATCGTGATGAGCATATCTTCCTGCTTTGCGTCGAGGGATGTGTTGACAATAACTGGTAATGTATCATTGTCACCAAGAAAGACATACTTTAAATGCGTGGGCAACGGCTTCAACTCCAAGGTAGGAGCTCACTCAATAGATGGTTTAAACACCGGGATTATCCTATTCAACAAATCCAAATATTCCAATTTCCAATTCTCTCTCAGCTCACAATTATTAATCTCTTCTTTGTTGATACATTCAGCTAGGATTTCATCTGTGGATGTCGTCGCATCCTCATCTGACACTGCTGAAATTCTTGCATTGAATTCTTCCATAATGATTTCGTCCAACATGTCAATGTGATGACAATGCTCTTTAGTTCTAGAAGAGGATGCCTCAAACACACTGAAGGTCACATGCTCATCGTTATGTCGCATGATAAGTTCTCCTTTGAACACATAGATAAGTGTGTGTCCCGTTGCTAGAAATGGTCGCCCCAAAATAATGGGCACCTCTTTATCTGCTTCGTAGTATAGGATTATGAAATCAGTAAGCAACACGAGCTTATCAAGTTGGACAAGGACATCTTTAATTTGGCCTTCAGATTGTGCTAAGGATCTATCCACAAGTTGTAATGTCACCGCAGTGGGCTTCATTGATCCTATCCCTAACTTTTTGAGAGTAGATAAATGCATAAGGTTAATACTTACTCCCAAATCACATAAAGCTTTACCTAGACAATGATTCCTAATGGAGAATGGGATTGTGAAGTTGTCAAGGTCTTTCATCTTGGTTGGTAACTTATTTGTAAGCACAGCGTTGCACCTCTCTGTGAGCGCAATTGTCTCGATTTCGAACAATTTCTTTTTCTTTGATACTAGCTCCTTCATAAATTTTCCATAGCTGGGTATCTGCACAAGAGCATCGACAAGAGGTATGTAAATGTGCAGTTGTTTCAAAGTAGAAACAAACTTTTGATATTCTTTATCATGGATTTTCTCCTTAAATCTTTGCAGAAATGGCGAAGGTATTGTAACATTGAGTTGTTGTTGAAAACTTGGTGGTGTCGATATTGGTAATTGCGTCGACAACTTTGTTGGACAAACTATAAGCATAGATGGCACTACAGTTGGTTCCTCTTCATTTACTTTTGCTTGGATTCCTTCATCTACATCCTCTTCTTATTGCTGTGGTTCAAATGCATCGACATGGTCCTAGCTAGAACTGCTTGGTTCAGTCGTTTGCTTCCCACTTCTTAGCGTGATAGCCTTGCAGTGTCCTTCCCTCTTTATGTTGGGTTTTCAGTATCACTAGGAAGAGTACCTGGTGATCTTGCACTCAAATTTCAAACTAACTGTCCTAGCTGGGCTTCTAATGCTTGGATAGAAGAGGAATTTCTTTGCACTATTGCTTTAGTTCTCATGATATGCTCACGCATAAACGCCTCAAGAGTAGCCATAGAATCTAACTTAGGTTGAGATAACTGCTGTTGTTAATGTTGATGATATTTTCCTTACATATGTGGCAGCACAGACTGTTGTGGCTATAATCGAGATTGTGGTTACATCTAGCTATATGCCTGCATCTGTTTAGAATGAGAATTTACTTGAGAATTCTAATTATAATTCTGCTGTTGGCTGTTAATGGAACTCCCTTGTCTATAACCCCCCTGATTTGAGGAATTCCTATATCTAAATGTGAATGCATTTTGATTCTCCCAAGGTTGTTGAGCTCGGTTATTGTATGAGTTATCAAATGAATTACCTCAAATGTTGTTGACATAGAATGCATTTTGTGCATGTTGTGGGCAGTCTTCATAACTATGGTTGTCGTTGTAAATTTCACAAGAAAATGTCGGCGCATCCAATTGCTGAGCCACTTGAATAGGAGCAACATCACTTGTCCTCTTCATATTCTTTATAATATTGGCCAACGAAGATACCTGCGCACTCAAAGCAGTAATGGCATCTAACTCAAGAACTCCAGGGTTAGTCTTTAGCTGTACATCACTTGTCCTCTTCATATTCTTTATAATATTGTCCTCGAATGTCTTGTAACTCTCTCAGGTTGTATGTAAGTTCTCATCATCCAACTGATGATAGGCTGTAATATCATTACGAAACCTCGTATTCATTGTCGGCAAATTGAAATGCAAAACAAACTGTGTTGCTAGTGGATTCCAAGATGTGATGGATCCAATCGGCAATGCCAAGAACCATGTTCTCGCTTTACCCCACAACGAATAAGGAAATAATTGCATTTTTAATGCATCATCAGGGACACCATGTTGACTAAAGGATGCACAAATAAGTAGAAATGATTTTAAATGTTCTCTTGTGTCTTCATGAGGTAGACCAAAATATTGCCCATTCGAATTTAGCATCTGAAACATCACCGTTTTCAGCTCAAAATTTCCAGCTTGTATAGTTGGTCTTACCACTCTTGGTTGTAAATCGTCAAGGATAGGAACAACAAAATCTCGTATTATCCTATTTTGCACTTGTTCTTCTTGTGGAGGCAGTGGTGGTAAATTTTTTATTTGTGGTGGTGATATTGGAGGAACTCCATCTTGTGGTAGCAATGGTGGTAAATTATTATTGTTGTTGCTACCAACCATTTTTCGTTGTTCTTGTTTCTTCCTTTGAAGTATTCTCTCAATCTCCGGATCAAAGCTTACAATATCCTTACAATTTCTTCTTGTGGACATGTAACTTCTAAAGAAATAAAAGAAAATCAAAAAAAGAAAATTAAACGGATTAGTAAAAACAAAAAAGTTAAGTAAGAAATAATTGCTACTACAATAGTAAACATCAAACAAACGCCACTCCCCAGCAACGGTGCCAAAACTTGATCGCGTTTGTAACGTCACAGGAATGTGCAAGCGGACACACGTCGATGCAAGTATAGTTGATAGAACAATTCTAACAGATATCGATCCCACGAGGAATGGGTTCTTGATGTTCAGCTGTCAAAGCAACTAATACTAAAATTAGATGAAATGTGAGTAAAGATGTCAGTGCAATAAAGTTAGATCTGCAATCTAAAATTGTTAATACTGTCAATGCAATTAGCGTTAAATGTAAAAGGTCAAATGTCAGAACAACTGAAAGTAAATCAAAGTGTGTTGAATGTTGAGTGTTGAATATTTAAATGCAAAAAATGTAAATGTGATCAAGTGGAAAGGATTGGAGTGGATCACTAATTTTACTAAGTTGTAATGCTGGATGCATCGACAATGTATTATATAGATGAATTATCGCAAAAATGATGCTCCAATGAATTCTTACCAATAACAGTCCTCCGTTTACTCGTGACTCAAGTACCCACAATCACCCCACCTCTCGGTGTGAGCTACTTTGTACACTCAAGAACAAGTGACTAGAATCTCTTCTAATCTCAAGCAACTCTCATTGTCTTGCTTGTTAACCTAACTTGTCACCGCATCTCTCGATGTCGGTAGATAGCAAAACCAATCTCGTGTTTGATGTGGTTAGATCCAAGAATAAACAGATAAAAAGCATTAAATAAGAATCAAAGTAATCTAACAATGAAAGATACTCTCATATTCATTCAAATGTCATTAGAATCCATCAGCATATAAGAGGTATTAACGAATACAATCGAAGCTTACTATCTCTAGACTACTAGGACTATTCCTTAATCGCTCCTCTTGTGTTTCATTGAGCACTCCTCATCAGATTTGGTTGCTCCTTTGCTCCATCAACTCACCATCCAGCTTAAATCTACAAAACACAAAGTAATTACAGAATTTAATTTCTCTACCTCTTGATGATCTCTTCCATCTTCATTCCTCTATTTATAGCCTTCAAAAGTTACAGATCTTAGCCTCCCATTCTCAGATTCAAATCTAATTTTTGTAGTTGTCAAAGTTTGTTACAGTACAGCTGTGCACTCATGCATATTTGATATTTTCTTCAGAGATCTGCAGGTTATCGTTGCATTGCTAGGCGCAATTTGAAATCGTTATTTGTGGCAACAACTTGTTATTTTCCTGCGTTGGTGCTTCCAGGTGTAATTTCAGCTTGAATTCACTCATTTGAAGTTTAGGTTCTTTGCGGTGACATCTCTAGTTGCAATTCTAAGCTGATCTTGTGGTTGCATTCTCCTTCCAGCATTGATCTTCTAAGTTGCGTTCCTGCGCTGACAATTTTAAGGTGTAATATATCAGCTGCTTGTGGCGACATTAGTACAAAAAGAGATAAAAATAACAAGAATTTAAACAAAATAGCAATGAGTTAGAAAATATAAAACTAAGTATGAAATGCTCATGATGCATGCTAAGTAAGATACAAAAGAGACAATTAAAACACTAATTTAGGGAGAAAATATATGTCATTTGTAATTCTATCAAGTGCATATCTTCAAGACAAACTACCCCCAATGTTGAAGGATCCTAGATGTTTTACCATACCTTGCAACATTGGAGCAACTTACTGTGGTAAAACAGTATGTGATTTGGGTGAGAACATTAACTTAATGCCCATGTCGATATTCAGAAAGTTGGGGATACGTGAAGATAGACCAATTACAATTACACTTCAGTTAGCCTATCGATCCATAGTATATCCTGAAGGAAAAATCGAGGATGTATTGGTTTGTGTTGATAAGTTTATATTCCCTCCTAACTTTTTCTTTTTAGACTTTGGATCAGATAAGAAGGTGTCAATCATCCTAGGAAGGCCTTTCTTAGCAACAAGGACTTTGATTGATGTGTAGAAAGGCTAGCTAACTATTCGTGTTCAGGATGATCAGGTAAATTTTAATATTTTTAAGTCAATGCGATTTCCTGATGTAGTTGATGAGTGTTCTGCAGTAATCAAGTTAGAGCAATTAGCCGCGGAATGGGAACTCAATTCTGCTGAGGACCCATTAAGACAAGTCTTAATGTCAAAACTTTTAAGTGATGAGGAAGGGGAGGATTATTTAGCTTTGTTGAAAGCTAAACCGAAAGGATTCACTTTCAAAGATCAGCTCAAGTCATTAGAGTTGTCATCCTGTGAGTACAAGAAGCCAAAATCATCAATAGAGGAACAATCTGGTTAGACTTAAAGGTTGAGAAAAGGCATGTGAGGGACATCGGGTGGATTACTTTAGATATTCGAGGTAATTATCCTTCTTCGTACACTCACAGGTTGTTGCTAGGAGAAACTGGAAAGTTGTATACTAAGGGACAAATGAGCTTGATTCAACCTCGAATATTTGATCCCTAAAAACTCAAGCCTCAATGGTTAAAAGCAGGGAGCAATTATCCCATTTATGATAAATTTTGGAGGGAACACATTAAAAATGCATCGAATGAAAGAGGTATAACAATTGCAGAAAATGAAAATAGCAAGTTGATTCCAACAATGATGGTTACTTGTTGGCAAATCTTTGCGGACTACAAGAAGCTAAGCAAGAAAGATCATTTCTTGTTTCTTTTCCTGGACCAAGTACTTAATAAAATTGTTGGGCAAGTTTATTCCCTCTTTCTATATGGATATGATTGGTATGAAAAATGGCCATTTGACATCTCCGTGGTCAGTGACGATCCTCAATAACATTGAGGGAGCTCTCTCTCTTCCATTAATTTATATTTTTGGTTTTATTTTTTTTATTTGAATAAAATGGCTAACTTAGGTTGTACTATCTGGATTAGTATGTTAAAATAAATTCTATCTAGGAAATTAGAACTTAAGCGGGACCATTTGTGACCCCTCCAATCTTTCCTAGGAATTAATTTTAACATAATTTTTCAAGAAATTATTTCCTAAGTCAAGAAAATAAATTTTTGATTTTTGAATTTTGCAAATAAAAGGGTCAATTTTTTATACAAGTTGTTAATTACAACCCAAATTTCAAAAAATCTTAACTTCAATGACTTAATTAAATTTTTTGCAGCATTTGGTTGTGCTTTTTGTAAATAATAAAATTAGCTGTCTTTTTTGTAAATATTTTAAAAATAGCTAAAAATAAGATGTTCATATGATTATTTATTTTATTTATTTTTATTTTTCAAATTTTGATAATTTTTAATATAAAATTATAAAATTAAAATTTATAATTTATATTAATTATTATAAAAAGTTTAAATTAGGATTTGTTTTTAGAATTTAAATTTAATAAAACTTGTTTTAAATTGTTATTGATTTGAAATAGGACTTAGGAATTTTAATTTGAGAGTTTGAATGTGAATCATCTTCCATACATTATAGATAGCCTACCTCTTAATGGAATTCTCATTCAAACCATCAAATCAGCCACCATAGGCAGTCATCATCGGAAGTCATCGGGCCACATTGAGCACCATCAGTCGCAAGTCTCTGAAGCCTTCTGTAAATGTTTGACACTTTTCGACGCAGCTCCCGCAAGCTTCTGCAAGCGGTCAATGCCTTCCAACGCATCCGCCCGATAGCTCCCGCACGCCCAGCTGGTCCGTGCGCTCTTGCTTTTGCATGCTTAGGTGAGCTGCTGCTGTTGTTCCGCATGTTCGCATGCCTAGGTGAGCTGTTGCTGCTGTTGTTGTGCCATGCATCCTGAGCCACGCATACCTACTGCTGTCTAGCCACGCCCACACCAAGCCGTGCGCACCACACGCCTTAGGAGCCTAGGCTATGTACCCCATATTTTGAGCACCTAAATCACCCTCCAAAATTTACCCTAGATTTTAAGTCTTTTCATTTATTTTGGATTTTATTTAACAAAAGGTGGTAAGAAATTTCTAATTTCTAATTTTTAATTTTTTTAATTTATTAACACTTTAATTTATTTTAAATTGTTAATATTTTATACTAATTAAATTTTAGAAAATATATGTACATCTATTTGTTGATCAAGTTAAAATCATGCCACACACGAGAACTCGTGCCGCAATAGAAGAAGTGTCGAACAAATTCCACAGTGTGAGAGCTAAGGAAATATACGATAAAACATGCAGAAATCAGTAGATGTTGCTTGCGAAAGGATTTACTTGGGAAGAAAGTTAATATACAAAATTCATGGAAAAAATCTGACAAAGTGCTGAAGCTCTAAACTAGGGATTATTTTGTGAAAAGCGACCGAGTGCAGATGAGGAATTAGTTCGAGAATTTTATGCAAATTTTACCTCAGTTGAACTTAAAGAAATCTTTGTCCGAGGAATGAAGGTACCACTGAAGTCAAGCACCATTAATGAGTTCTTTGACTTACCTAATTTCGAAGAAGATGAATATCATACTTTGTTGAAGAACTTAGAGGCCGAGAAATTGCATGAAATTCTTATAAAACTTATAGTTCCAGGTTCTGAATGGACGGTGTCAAAACATGTAATTCGTACATATCGCAGAGAAAATTTGACACTGATAGCAAAAGTGTGGTTCTACTTCATTTGATTGAGTCTCATGCCTATTCAACAGGGAACTACTATATCATTAGAACGAATGGTGTTGATTTACTTCAATCTTGAAGGAAAAAACCATTGATGTGGGAAGAATCATCATCAGAGAAATTTGAAACTATGCCAGAAGATGTTTTGTTCAAGCTTATTTCCCATTCACGATCATAGTGTTGTGCCTAAAAGTTGAAATTCTTGGGGACATGAATAAAGCAGGATATAGCCAAGGAGAAATCACTGATTGGGATCTATATCAAGTAGCAGGAAATTTTATCCTTCAACAGCAAGTTGAAGAACAAAAAGAAGATCCTGTGGAAATTGAATATGATCTTTCGATGACAGAACCAATTGGAATGCATGATGAGATAGAGTCTACTAAACGACATCCGAGCCTGATAGATCCATACCGAGACCATCATTGCCTCCAACTATTTTTAACAATAGGGACATTGTTCAATTTAAGTAGGGGGACCAAAAATCGAAAACTTCTTAATAGTTATTATTTCTTCTTATTTTATAAATTTAGTTATAATTTTCCTTGAAAATTTGAATTTATGTTAATTATGTTAAAGCTTTAGTAAAAATAAAATTTAATTATCTCAATGGTTATGATGTTAAGCTGAACCATAATAAGAATGCTACTCTTAATAAAATATGTGAAATCATGTCATAAATTTTTTAATTCCTTATAGAAGCTAGATATGCATGAAAGTTTTAGTCTCTAGAATTGACTTAATAATTTCTTGAGGCAAAATCCTATGAAGCATGAAATTTTGAAAATGATTTAGGCAACATTTGTTTGGACCATTTGAGCCTTCCAAGCTAACCCTGATAAATGTTATCCCTTGAAGCCAACTTTGAGACTATATGACCTGATATTCTTTGTACCCTACATTTATAAGCCATCTTATCTCTCGCACTTATCTCTAAATTGTCCCAACTTCTAGACTCAGCCTATCAAGATTATGATGTGAAAATAAGTTTGTGGGAGTTAAGACGAAGTATCAAAATGCTCAACAAAAGTGTAGTACATATAAAAGTGACGCTCAAGAAAAAAATGAAAAATGAAAAAGAAAAAGAAAAATATAGAGCATAAGTTCTCAAAAGAAAAAAAAAAGCATAAGCATGCAAAATTTGAAAAAAGTTGGTGAAATTGAAGGTCTACTACAAGCTGAGTCTAGGGTTTTAGCTTAAATTTATATATCTTTTCCTACTACAAGCTTTTGTGGACTCTGATCAGCGTTTTAAGCAACCTCCATAACTTCTTTTTTTGGTACTAGTTTTTTGAGGGAATAGTCATCACTTTGCAAACCCCATTTGCCTCCTATTTGCTTCATCTGGATCTTAGACATCGAAGTGGCTGGAGGGATTTTTCATTGTATTGGGATTTCGTCTGATGGTATTATGAAAGTGGAAGGGTCTAGATTTACTTTCTTTTTCTTTTTCTGCTTTAATGGTTTTTTGTTTTTGCTTTATTGTTTTGCTTTTAATTTTAGTTGATTGTTTTTATGTTTGGGATTTGCAATCCCAAGCCCAACCGTTCAGTCCCTATAATATATATGCAACAATCAAGACTCCGCTTGCAATCGAGATCACCAAATGATATATTAAATGATATGTTAGTTGTAGCTTAAGAAAGATATTGTGTAATTGAGATTAGAGCTCAACTCTCTTTCTTTTTTGCCTCAAAGAAAATAGAAAACAAACGTACATACATTTCGCAATATTCGACTAATCGAGATAAAACCCTAGATTATTTGGTCCAATTTCTAAAATGCATTCTTTTTTTTTAAAATAATTAACACATTTAACACACATAAGATTTGAAAAAACAAGAAAAACAAGAAAAAAAAACAATATCACCTAATTTAAAGTAATTTCTAAAATAAGGTGTCATTCCAAAACCTTATAAATAGGTGATATCAAAATTATTCCTATGAAACCAAAAACCAATCATGGGAGCCTCCAACATGAAAACAAGGTTAATTTGCTTGGCTCTAATTAGCATAATGATGACGGCAGAAGTGATCCAAATCAATACGGCTGTGAAAGTTCGTCACCTAGAGATCTCTGGTCTTATTTCTTATCGTCGTCTTCTCCATGAAACTGTTAATAGCTGGCAACGTGGTTGCTCAAGACACACAATGTGTCGAAATTAAAAAATTATTTACGTTATATGACAATATTTTTCTCATATCAAAATAAAATTCTCGGCATATTAATGCAACAAGATTAATACTATTTGTCTCTTTCTTGTACTTAACTTGTTTCAGCTTAATCAAGATTTATGATTTGGTTTTACATTGTTGAGAGGCCAAAGAGTTTGAGTTTCTGCTCAATCCTAGATTTAGTAATTTTGATACAATTATGATGTGTAAATATAATTAAAATATAATATAATATGATATAAGCAAATAATGCAAACATAATATTATATGAAGTATAATGGAAATTAATATAATATAAATTATATTTTGAAAGGAATATAATATAAAATTATGAGCTTACAAAAATTTGAATTATTATATTATAATCATTATATGTGAAACATAATGTAAATACGTATATTATCAAATCTCACCAATGCTATATATTTATTTATAGAATTATTATATATTTATACGAATTTATTTGTTAATAGTTGGCTTTTTGTATATATTGATATATTTATTTATTTAAAATTTTATCTTTATGTAATTTTCTTTTATACGATATTTTTATAACCTATCAATTCATCTAATGTTAAAAAATATTTATGTCGATGTTATCATCCATAATGATATTTTAAATTTATTTAGATAAATTTCATAGTAATTAAATTTGTAAAAAATAATTTATTTTCAACTGAATATATGGTTTTAGATTATGTGTTTCAAAAGGGTAAATTCATATTTTGATTCATTTGTAAATTTAAAATTTACGTTCATTTGATTGATAAAATAAAATAAAATATTTTAAAAAGTACTCTCTGTTATGAATATCTTACTAAGTGGATGTCCATCAAGATCAAGATAAGTTTGGATGAACTTTAAATTCTAATAGTCATCAGAATTAGAGTTCTATTTCATTTATACTTTCTATGTCTATAAATATAGACTTTGGAGAAGTATTATAAGATACTTCTGTTGATCAATAAAATACGCTCTCTCTCTTGCTCTCTCATTCTCTTTATTCTTTCCTCTTTGTCCTTTTATTTTATAACACGTTATCAGTATGATTCTCTTTTAATTATTTTTTTTCTTTCAGTCGTCAATTGAGGTCGACGCACTATGAGTAATCATTAGAGCTTTTAACCACTCAGTGCTCATGATAATAGCCAGGGTGATAACGATGATGTTAAAAATCTTCAGGTATATTTCACTATGATTTATTTATTATATCACATTTATTATAATTTGAGACTAATCATGAAAACAGGAATAAATAGATTCTGATTTGAAATTCACATATGTTTGTGATGGTGATTATGGAATAAATAATCTAGTGGGACATTTACAAGTTCATCCTACTAAATTTGTTGCATTCCCAAAAGTGAATGCAAACATAAAAAAAATAAAAGATATAATCATGGGTCACTAAAAGTGGGAACATAGTGATGAATAAGAGAAAAATGAGGGTTCTCAAGAAAATCTTCAAAGGGTAAAGATAAAAAAAAATAAGCACGTTTACTTTGCGCCGGAAAAGTTATTGGTCATTTCTCTTTTAAGGAAGTGATTAGTAAAGTGGAAGGGAGCTTATTCAATAAGCAAGAGGTCCCTAGTTCGTACTACTGGAGTTTAATTTGTTTACTTCTTATCTTTAAGACAAAACGTAGAATGAAAAAGGTACGTTTTTATATATTAAATCGAATTGATATATGGTTTAAATATTTGAGATGATCTTTTCAAGCTTTAATTCTATGAGTTACATATTGTTTTAAGCATCTCATTGTTCATGAAAAAGAATATTAACTGATTTATTTATATTGTTATAGTAAGCTTTATAATTAAATAATATATTTTATTAAAACATATCTAGTATGCAAATTTATGTTAACAAACCAATGAAGTTTATGGTTATTCAGATTTGATTTACTTCAAAGAATTGCTAAAGGTAGCAGTTCATACATTTGATATTAATTCCCTTTGTTAATTATTTAGAGAAATGACATGAACAATTGTAAATGAAAAGTTTTATGAGCTTCAATGGTTGGATATTGAATTAAATTTCATGCATATTTATGATGATGGTTATGAAAGAGAAAATTGCTAGTTTTTCATCATGTCATATTTTTATGTTTGAGATGTGACTTTTATTGATATATTTAATATAGATTTGTTTCTAAACATGACCTAGGCAATTATTCTTGGTGGATAAATTCATTATGCAAAAAGGCTTTAAAAGTTTTTTGAATTGATCTCATAGCTCCTTATGGCTATACAAAACGAGTTATTCGTACCACCAGTTTTGCTCCATTCCCTAAAGTGAATGTAGCAATCCATAACAATTATGAAGATTTTGGATATGTGAAGATTTTGGCATATTCCCCGAAGCAAATATTGCATATAATTATTTGGAAATTATATTATATGACTTAGTGTCATTATAAACTTCACATTGATTTAGACATTTCAGTAGTAAATGTCACAATGGTACTTGTATGTGGATACAAAGTGAAAGGAATGATGGTAAAATTATCAAATTGTTACGATTTTGTTTTACTGGTACAAATATATTTACTACTTGGCATGACCAGTTAGACCATCTTGGATCATATATGATATGAAAATTAATTGAGAATTCATATGGACATTCATTAAAGAACAAGAAGATTCTTTAAATTTAAAGAATTCTCACTTGTTGGTTGTTCTCAATGAAAATTGGTTGTTAAAAACTCACTAGCTAAAGTTGAGATCTAATGTCTTGCATTTCTGAAATGAATATGGGCCCGTTAATCCACCATGTTAATGATTTTGATATTATATGATTTTGGTAGATGCATCTACAAAATAAACACATATATGTTATCAACTTGTAACCTGTCGTTTGCAAGATTGTTTGAATAATTAATTTCAGATAATGCAATTAAGACAATTCATCTTGCTAATATTGGTGAGTTTATATCTCAGTCTTTTATTGATTGAGTTTGAAAAACTTTGGTAAAAATTTGTTATTTATGTGTATAATGGTTTAGAGAAATTATTGATTGAACATCTCTGATTATTATTTATGAGAACTAAATTTTCTCTTCCAACACGGGATTATGTTGATTTACGTGTTGTACGCATCAGGCCAATAAATTTTAAATACTCCCCATTGCAATTGACTTTGGGTCAAAAGCTAAATATTTCTCATCTTTTAATTTTTGTATGTGCGTATATGTTCCAATTGCTCCACCACAAAGCACAAAGATGAGTGAATCTTCAAAGAAAGTTGGAAATTATTTATGGGCCTCCTTTTATTATGATATATTAAATGTATTGGAGATACAATTATGACATGATTGTGATTACTATTTTGATTTGATAGTTTTCTCGACATTAGGGGGAGAGAACTAATAACTTGTAATGAGTTAAGGGGAGAGTAATTTGAACTAGAAGTTCAACAAGGATAACTCATTAAAGTTCCAAATATGAAAATTTTTATAAAAGGAAAAATTTTAGATGGTTATATAGTGAAGGTGGGTGCTCCAGAAGAGACCCAAGACATAACTAATAAGTAAAACTTCAGAAGAGATTCAAGTACCTGAAACTGAAGATTAAAATACTGAAAATAAGAGATCTCGATAAGTTATGTCAATTTGAGAAAATGTCGAACCAATAATAAAAGTGGTTGACAATGGTTTTGCATGCAATATTATTGTGGAAATAATGAAATAAAAGGAGGATGTTGAATAAATCTCTTGGGAAATAGAGATATGGAATAAATTGGCCAAAATAGAAAGACGCAACTCAAATATAATTAAATTTGTGGAGTTTTTGGACCAGCAGTCCAAATATCTAAAGGTATAAAGCCAGTGAGGGTACAAATGAAATAGTTTTGCAAAGGCGGAATAAAAATATGAAGTTTTTTGCTAAGTCCTGGCATTGATTATGAGAAGATATAATATTTTTTTGTGGTGGATGCAATAACCTTTAGATATATTATTAAACTGACAGTTCTTACTTGCGTCTCATGGTTGTTGTTACAACTTTTTGTGAATCATTATATAATAAAGTTTATATTAAAATCCTTGAAGAATTTGGAATGCCAAACGAATATTGAAATATTGGGAAATTGTTCATTTATATGAATTGAAATAATTAAACATGTGGTAAATTTGACTTCGTCAATAGTAGTTGAAGGAGGATTATAAAATGATCCAAAATACCTATTTAGGTTTTTATAGAAGAATCGTGATTAAAGTTTGTTGAAACTCTTGAAGAGATCAAAATATATTTCTCCCAAATTTTCCCTCTCATGACTTTCAAAACAATGTTGATATAAATACTTAGTAGATACATTCAAATAGTCATTTGAAAGACTAGTATTCAAGATTGAATACGTAGAATATGAGATATTATGTGATGTTTTTATGAGGGGGAGTAAATACGCATTGTACTCTTTTTCCCTTAACTGAATTTTTGTCCCATTGGGTTTTTTGATTTTTAATGAGGCAACATTTTATGCGTATTATAGATATGTGTACTCTTTATCCTTCACTAGGAAATTTTTTTCCCACAGGGTTTTTATCTTAGTGAAGGTTTTAACGAGGCACATTATCTATCAATGGAGATCCAAGGGGAGTGTTATGAATATCTTATTAAGTGGATGTCCATCAAGATCAAGATAAGTTTGGATGAACTTTAAATTCTAGTAGTCATCAAAATTAGAGTTCTATTTCATTTATACTTTTTATGTCTATAAATATAGACCTTGGAGAAGCATTGTAAGACACTTTTGTTGATCAATAAAATACGCTCTCTCTCTTGCTCTCTCATTCTCTTTGTTCTTTACTCTTTGTCCTTTTATTTTATAACACTCTCACTATAATAAAAAAAAGGCGATTTAGTGACAAAAGTCTTTACCTACTGCTTAAATTTGTTGGTATAATCACTGTATACGAACGGGTTTTGTTTCGTTAGTAAATTTATTGTATTTACCAACAGACCAAATCTCGCCCATATAGATTACAATTTAGAAAACGCAGTACAAGTATGCAAACATTTGTGTGAATTCTTTGTTTCCAAAACCTTTGCATGAAAGACCCTTTTTCTGCGAAGCCTGATTGTATGCGAATCTATGATCCTTGTTACGTGCGAACCTATATTGATTTGAGAACTTGTTATTTGTACGAACTCATACTGAAAGTGTTACACGACCTGATGTTTTATTCTTTTACGCTAATTTATGTTATTTGATGTGTGAGAACCATTCATTTGTTTTCTTGTAATGTCGCATGTTTACCTTTCGTATATGACATATTCCCATTTCAGTGTTTTAACTTTACACAATAATTGTTGTTAATAAATGGTATGTTGGCGGATAGGTTAGGAGTCAACGAAAAGTCACTTTGATGGCTAATGTATCTCCTCAGATTTTGGTCGAACCTTTTCGATCGAGTTTAAGGTGTTACAAGTTCCCTTAGTATTGACACAAGGGAGAATGAGGTCCCAAAATCAAGCTAGAAACACCTCTAATGTGACACCCCAAACCCGATCTAAACGGATCAGCCTGAATTCGAAGCGTTATATTAGCCACCGAAGTGACTCTCTAGCTAACGACCACTCGACGCACAACTCAACCTTATAACACCTCATTTATGACTAATTAACTATCATTTATTAATGTGAAAGCAATATGTGAACCATTTTTAAACTCTTTCTAAGTATTTAACCTATGAGTATTTTAATCATTCTACCACCTAAGGTTAAACTATCCCTATTTTATTTCTAACTAGTTACCAACCTTCTTTTAGTCAAATTATGCAAGCCCTAAAAATTTTAGCTTCATTCGAGTTCATTTACTTTGTTTAATTCAAGTTTTATTATTAGGGACTAAATCGTAACTTTTACAAACTTTTAGTACATCTTTCAAATTAAAAATTAAGAGTCTTTCTACCAAATATTAATAGTTACAAATTTTACCAAATTTGTTTAATCTAATCAAATTTTAGGACTAAATTATAAATTAAGCAAATTAGAATACCAGATTACAAAAACAAAAAATAAACCCCCAAAAACCCACACGCCTATGTGAAAAGACACACACCTGTGTGCAAACCACTGCACCAATTTTGTCAAAAATTCATTTTAATTACCTGAGTTTACATATTTTACTTACTCATTAAATTTGAAATTGCTACAATTAATCACCATAAGCATTCACACATATCAAATTTAATTTATTTACAACAAATATACAATAATTAATCAAAATTTAACGCCCAATTACACGCTTAGCAAACATCAATTAATTCACACAAGCTACATACCTTAGTCACAAGCAATCTACTCCTTAGTAAGCTTCAATTAAATATAGTTAGTATGAAATACATGCCTCATGCACCGTGTTATCAACCATCGTACGAACTCTCATCAACATACCATAAATCAGACATCAATTCGACATAAAATCATGTATTAAAACAACTATAAAATCACCAAAATTGAAGTCCAAAATTTAATGTCCAATGTTCATTACAAGTAAAATAACACTAGTCCCAAAAGCATCACAATGCCCCTATATAGTCTCTAAAGTAAATTTCTTAAGCCACTACTGAGCCTTATTCTTGGATCACCCTTACACTCGCTTCTCATTTCCTTACACCTGAAAATTCTATGCACGAAATGTAAGGATGTGATCTTAAAAAGCTCAGTAAATGAAAGTAAAAACATCAAGTAATTTGTACCCAATCATGCATAAATCAAAGCAATTAAGTATTAAATTTTTAGTCACAACATGTTAACATTTTACCATAACCTTACATGCTATTTCAAGAATTAAGAATAAATTTTTTCATTGCATGTACAATCATCTTTTAACATATAAACATTCAATTATATTGGCATAATACATCCATGGTAATAAGTAAATGTGTGATCATACATTGGATAAACAGATCTCCGAACACCTACAAATAAAATACAGTCCTCCGAATTGAGCAGGTCAAAGCCACACGCTCCCTTATAAGGCCTCAAATAACCCGATGAGTGGAGACTTAAGCACAACACTCCCTTATCTACTCCAAACAAATCAGTCCACCATGAGTCATATGCTCACAATATCACAAATAATGGTGAGTACTCACAAATCCTATGGCATGCCAACTATATCCAATGGCTCCACCATGCATTGTTGGCACTATAGTCATACATACAAGGCATTAATTCTCCTATTTAATCACTTAGTTTAGGATGTTAAAATGCAAGTAAAAGCTTGTTGCTAAGCAATTTTAACATAAAAAAATAAGCATAAAAAATATCATTTTCCCAATATTCATATACCAATTATAACCACTTTATCAAATGTTCAATAATTAGCAACTCATGCTCCAAATATCAATTTATTCCATACAATTTAATCACACTAAAAGCATAATACACAACTTACCAAACCAATTGCCATTTTGCTCTTTTATAAAATAAAACCTATTTTTGCAAATCCAACCATCCAACATGCAATTAATTCATTAATAACACTAATTAAACCTTTAATTTAACATATAATCAAGCCAATTTACCAAATTGCCCTTAATATCAATTACCTCCACACTTAGCTCAAATAAGCAAGTTTAAACTTCAATTATGATTTGCACGTTCCTCCTCTTGATGTGGAGCGATGTTGCACAACTAAGCCGAAATATGGAATTCCTTAACTAAACTCCCTTTTCAGCACCTCAAACCACTTCTAATCTTCATTCCTTCAATTAAACTCAAGTAATTGATTTAGAAGTTTGAACCAAAATGCTTGAAAAAATTCGGATGACTTTTTCCCCAACTTTGAAAATTATTTTGAGAGATTTAAGAGAGAATTTTGGTAGAGAAAATGTTTAGATCGATTCTATGATATTTGGTTTATGAAAACAAGCAAAAACTGAGAGAAAAAGCTCTCAATTCGGGTGAAAAATGAGTGAAAAGTGAGGTAGTTGCAGAGTTTTTAAAACTGAAAACCCCCACCTGATTTTCAAATTTTGAGGAATTTTCCATCAGGCAACTCCCCATTTTCCCTTATTTTACAATTTGCTCCATCCCCTTCAAAATTCCGAAAATATGGTTTATTTGCTATAAAACCTCTTACACATTTCCCTTATTTTTCAAATTAGTCTCATTTAATTAATATTTTGAATCACCCAATTAAATCCCCATTTTAAATTATTTTTAAATTTAAGTTTAACCTAAAATATTTATTTTTACCCATAAATTATTTAAAACCATAAAATTAAATTTTCTAAAAATATTTTTATTTTCTGTGTAATAGCCCGATTTTTAGTGGTGTCAAAAATATTGATTTCGGGATCACAACTCCGACGATTCGAATCATAAATTTATTTATTTTTAATTTTTATGATGTCATTAGCATATTATTAAATTTTGGTTAAGAAATTTTACTGTCTAGATAATTAATTTAGTAGAAAGGACTAAATCGTAAAAGTTGCAAAAGCGGAATTCCTTTAGCTAAGGGTATTAGGTGCTAATTGCAAGATAAACTAGGGTCCTTAAAGGGTAAAAAGTGTAATAGTCTATTTTTCAGTGGTGTCAGAACAGTGATTTTGGGACCACAAACCCGACAGGAAAATTTTTATAATGAGTGATTAAATTAAATAAGTCAATATTAATTTTACATGGAATTTTTGAATTGAGGAATTTTAATCATTGAATTAAAAGTTAGTATAAGTGGTTTGGTTCAAAAGTCAAGTGGTTTTAGAAAATAAGGTATCAGGACCTCGTTTCTAAGATTAAGAGCCGTAAATATTTTTATTAAATGTTTACATAGTCTTATTATATGTGAATTGAAGTTTGGTTGGGTAATTTTTATAATTAATTGCTTAATTAAGGAAAAAGGAGTAAATTATAAAAGAGGTAAAAGTTAATTGCTATAGATTAAAAATAGTAAAGGGACCAAAATGGTAATTAAACCATGGTCAAAAAGTCCAAGCGGTGATGACATGATTACCATCCATTAACTTTTGGGCTACTTATTCTTTTAGTCCTAATTAGTTTAGGACTAAATTGGAAACAAGTTTTTTTAATTTAAATTTAATATAATTGAAGGACCCATTTATGAAATTGGACCTCTTTAAATGGCCTAATAATAGAAATGATGTGAAACTCTTTAGATTTTGGGTAAATTGCAATTAAATCCTAATAAAATGAGGAGTTACTAATTAGTTTACTTCTAGTATGATCGGGAATGGTGGTTTTGAGCCCACAAATTTGATATTTTAGACCGTAAATATTAATTATTTAATATTTATGGGTCATTAGTATGATATTAAATTTTGGTTACGAAATTTTGTTGATTAAATAGTTAATTAAATAAAAGGGATTAAATCATAAAAGATGCAAAACTTAAATCCTATTAATTGAAAGGTAAGTCAAGGTACTTAAATGGTAATATAACCATTAGTAACTTGAGTGAACAAATTTGGTTCGAATTTTGGTTAAAATTAGGTGTGAACAAAGGGTAATTTTGTAATTTCATGAGAAAACCCAATTTAATTAAAAATCAAAAGATTAAAAATTCATTTTCTCTTCTTTCTTCTTCCTCTCCAAGACGAAACATTAAAAAAAACCATGGGAAACCATTCGGCCAAACTTTGAGCTTCAATTTGGTGAGTGAAATATCGTCGTTTTTAGTGATTTTTATGTTTTTGAGTCCGTATTAGCTTAGTCTAACTAACCAAATGACCAATTTGTGATTCTGTCAAATGTTATAAATCTTGCCATTGATGAATGAGTTGTTTCTTAAAGTTTTATTGAAGTTTTGTAAGCTTGGTTGATAAATAAGATTATTTTGTAAAGTAATTTTTAAGTTAAAATACTAAAATGTTAAAGTGTTAAAATTGCAAGGACTTGAGGTGAAATAATTACAAAGGTGGACTGCTGGTAGGCACTTAACTGTTCGAAAAACTGAAAAGTTAAAATAAAATGGTTAATTTGCAAGTTTTGAGCTAAAGGACTAAATTGAATAAAAGTGAAAAGTTACGGGAAATTTTGTAAAAGTACCAAAAAGGCTTATTTACATAAAATGATTAAAAATTCATGTTGATTTAAATAATTAAATGAAATTATTCTAATAGATCAAGATCATGCTACCGATCGTGAAAAAGGGAAAATTATGGATTAGTCACTAGAGTTCACTTTAACTACAATTTCGTCTGGTAAGTTCGCACAATAAAATAATTGATTTAGTTTCTGTTTGTGAATTATTGAAATAATTTAAGTATGTTGTATTTAAATTTGTTTGCTTAGTAAATATTAAATTGTGGAATTTAATCAAATTGAAATGAAATTATATTGAGGGGCATGATTGTAAGTGAAGAAATGATATAGTTGAATTCAAGTGACAACGAAATGTTTAAATGATTATGTGTTGTATTAGCTATTATTCATGTTACAAATGAATTAATTCAATTGATAAATGACAATTAGTAAATTGAACTAAATGATATTTTTAGTTAAATCGATATTATGTCTGCTAAATAAGAATTATATTGATGTTTGCTCGAAATGGTATATTGTGATGAAAGTTAATTGCAATGGACATGGTATATGACATATATGAACTTCGTGAATAATTTGGGACACAAAGGACATGTATTAGGGGCTATATAGTTTCGAGAGCTAGTCGTGAATGTCTTGCTGACGGGTAGTCCTTCTACTTAAGCCACTACTACAAATTAATCTTTTAAGTTCGTTTGTTAAATTTCATATTTGAACAGCTAATTATTGCTTAATGTGGAAGTTCTAGAATCACTTGACATATAAATGGAAGACTCATGTCTCGAGATGAGCATGAGATTATATTAAAGGAAGACTCGTGTCTTGAGATGAGCATGATATTATATTAAAGCAAGACTCGTGACTCAAGATGAGAATGAGATTATATTTAAAGGAAGACTTATGACTCGGTAGAGCATAAGATTGTTTAAAAGGAATATCTATGACTCGGTTGTTAAATGTCGTTGCAAGGCTTAATACTGTGTTGTGATACAATGATTGCGAACTTACTAAGCTTAGAAAGCTTACCTGTTTATTATTGTTATTTTGTAGATTTCGTTTTGATGGTTGAAGATCGGATTACCTCAAAGAAAATCACACTATCTCGGGAGCTCGTTCGGTAGTATTTACATCACTTGGTTATATGGCATGTACTAGGATGATGTTATCTTTTGTTTACTCATTCAAGATTGTGATGATTTTGTTATGTCTTTAATGAAATATTGAACTTACTAATGTATGCTTGTTCAAGATGGAAAATACACTTAGAAGTACAATGTAATGACTTGGAATCTATGAATTATGTATTGGTCTAATGCGTTTTTGAGTTAGGCATGGTAAGTATTGATAAACTTGTTTTTTGACAAGATTCATGAGATTCTGCATACTTGTTTCGGTAGAACTCATGCATGTACCGGTAGAGTACAAGGTAGGAGAGAGGTTGTTCACTAGCTTGAGTTGTATTGGTAGTCCCATAGTAGGTTTCAGTAATTCTACTCACAGAAGTATCAATTGTTTGTATACTTGTATCGGTAGAAGTTGCAGTGTAAGATTTCTTAGCTCTTTGGAGTTTTTAGTATCGATAGAAGCATGACATGTTCCGATAGAAGTCACACTTGTATCGGTAGTACTGTCTCAAGTATCGGAAGACGTCTGCACTATTTTTGAACTATTTACTGACTTAATAACTACCAATAATTATCCAACAAGTACCGGTAGAAGTATCCAAAAATCATATAAATGACCTTTTTGCCCTTGTTGAGTTATGATTATAATTAATTGATGATTTATGACATAATATTAAAAGATGAACACTGATAAATGAATAGAAAGACACTAGGACCCTAACTGGTGACGATTTTTTGGTTTTGGGTGTTACAGACATGAAAAATGGATGTCATGATATGTGATATGAATATTGATTCCTGATTAATTGAAATGTTGTAACTGAATGCATAAGATTAAATGGAGTTAGTATTCTGAGTTGCAAGTTTGTAAATGTATAAGTTGTGATTGATTTGTATGTAAGAAAAAAAAACTTGTAATGTTCTGTAAACCCTAAGACCTTAGATCGGAGATGGTTATGGTTTTTAGGTGTTACAAAAAGATCCTCCTTATTATGAGTGGATGGTTTAGGGTATTTGATTGGTTAAAATCTAATATTTCATTAAGGGCATTTTAGTAATTTGCTAATAAATAGGTTAAATTAAAGAATGAGGAAAATAAGATGAAATTCATTCATCTTCTTCAACCAAATACACTAAGAAACCATAAAAAAATATAAAAGAACATTTTTCCATAGCAAAGTCTTCGATTGGTAGGTGATTTCTCACCCGTTTCTAGTGATTTTTATGTTTTTAAGTCCGTATTAGCTTAATCTAGCTAACCCAATGATCAATTTGTGAATCTATCAAATGTTGTAAAACTTGTCATTGTTAAAAATGCTTATTCTTGAATGATTTTGATAGATTCGTATGCTTGATGGATAGATTTATTGATTTTGTAAAGTGATTTTGATGGAATTAGGGTTTAAGGACTGAAAAGTTAGATGGTGAAAATTGTGTGTATTTGGTGTGAAATAAATGAAGTGAAGGAACTTGTGGAGATCAATATTATTCAGCTAGTATTGGTTGTCTAAGAGAAAAGATTATTTTGCATGTATTGTTTTTAGGGACTAAAATGAATAAAAGTAAAAGGTTAGCGGTAAAATTGTAATTTTATCAAAAAGGACTAAATTATGTTAAATGATCTGGTTGTATGATTTAATGTGAGAAATTGAATGAATTATGGATGTAGACTACGATCGTGCCATTGATCGCTGGAAAAAGAAGTTAGCGGAATAGTACTTAGAGTCTAACTACAACGGTAATCAATTCCGCTAAGTTCGTATTGTTAAATTTCAATTTAACTACGAAGTGAAGATGATGATCGGAAGTGTGAAAGACGAAAATGAAGGAAAGATAGAATTAGCGGGTTTTGAGCCGTAAATGCAAAAAGGTTCGATGACTATGTGTCATCGTGAGTATATGAATCCTTTACGGATTATGAGGTCCGATGACTATGTGTCATCGTGAGTATATGAATCCTTTACAAAATATGAGATCCGATGACTATGTGTCATAGTGAGTATATGAATCCTAATGGATTAAAAGGTCCGATGACTATGTGTCATCGTGAGTATTAAATGAAATGAATCTCATTACGAATTAAAGGTCCAATGACTTTGTGTCATTGTGAGTATCGAATGTGAATTGAAACCAACCTTGGATGTATACAGTTACTCAGTTTGGTTAATTAGTTTTTACAACTCTTGAAGTTGGTGAATCTATTTAACTTTATGAACTTACTAAGCTTGAAATGCTTACCAGTGATGTTATTGTTGTTTTGTAAATTCACTTTTGTTGTTCGAAGGTCGGATCATCTTGGAGCATCACACTATCCCGGAGTTGTCCAGTAGTTCTTACATCAATTGGTTAAATAGCATGTACTAAGATGATGTTATCTTTGTTTATGTAATTGAGATTGTGAAACCCTTGTAACGTCGATAAAATGTTGAATGTAATGATGTATGTTTGTGAAAGTTAGATTATAGACTTAAAGTACTATGTAATGACTTGGAATCTATGTATTTTGTGTTGGCTTAAAGGTATATCAAAGTCATGAATGATTTGTGTTGATAAACTTGCATTTTGGCATGATACTTGAGATCCTACATACTAGTTTTGGTAGAACCCACGCATGTATCGGTAGAAGTATAGGGTAGGAGAGAGGTTGCTCTCTGACTTGGGTTGTATCGTAGTTGAATAGCAAGTATCGGTGGTTATGTGTTTAGAAGTATTGGTAGTTTGTTTACTTGTATCGGTAGAAGTTGCAGGGAGAGATTTTTAGCTATCTGGAGTTTTTGTTATCGGTAGAAGTAAGACTTGTATCGGTAGAACTGTCACTTGTATTGGCAGAACTATTACTTGTATCGGTAGAGGTCTACACTATTCCTGAACTATTTATTGACTTGAGAACTACCGATACTTGTCCAACAAGTATCTGTAGAAGTCTCTAAAAATGTTGGAAAGGACCTTTTTGCCCTATTGAATTGTGTTTATAATTAAATGACGAGATGTGACGTGTGGAGTGAAATTCTTTGAATAAAAATTAAAAATAAAAAGTAATTATAAATAGATCGAATGACATGATGTTAAAGACGAATAATAATGAATGAATAGTAAGATATCGAAACCCTAATCTATGACGATTTTCAAGTTTTAGGCATTACATTCCGTAATATTATTTACCAATTTTTAGATGAAATTAATCTAACTAATTAAGAATATAACTCGCTAATTAACCCGATTAATTCCTAATTTTCACTTGGAACTCGTTAAACTTACCCAAAACTACTAGACCTATTTTCAGGGCCTTACAACTCTCCCACTCTTAAAAGAAAATTTTTCCTCGAAATTTACCTAAATTGAACAGGTATGAATACTAACGCTTCATGATATCTTCCGATTCCCAAATGGCTTCCTCAGTCTTGTGGTTACGCCACAAACCTTTCACCAATGGAACCATCTTATTGCATAGCACCTTGACCTCATGGTCTAGGATCGTAATCGGTTCCTCCTCATACGAAAGGTCAGATCTAACCTCAATCTCCTTAACAGGAACAACATGGGAAGGATCTGATGTATACTTCTGTAGCATGGAACGTGAAAGACATCATGAATGCGCTCAAGCTCAGGTGGCAACATAAGACGATAAGCAATCAATCTAATCCACTAACCTCGTAAAGGCTAATGAACCTCAAACTGAGCTTACCTTTTCGCCTGAACTTCAAAGCCTTCTTCCAAGGCAAAACCTTCAAAAACACCTTATCACCAACCTGATACTCAATAACTTGACATCTCAAGTCAGTATAATATTTCTGCCTATCTGAAGCAACCTTCAACTGCTCACAAATAGGTTTCGCCTTATCCTCAACCTCATGAACCAAATCGGGACCCAAATTCCTCTTCTCCTCCATGTAAGACAAACATAATGGAGTCCTACACTTCCTACCATAAAATGCTTCAAACGAAGCCATCTAAATACTCCTCTGATAACTGTTGTTGTATGCAAACTTAGATAACGGAAAATGACAATCCCAATTGCCACCAAAATCGATAGCACAACTCCGAAGCTTATCCTCGAGAATCTAGATCTCTCTCTCAGACTGATCATCTAACTGTGGATGATACGTTGTACTCAAGTGAAGCTTCGTACCCAAAGACTCATGCAACGTCTTCCAAAATCTCGACATAAATCGTGAATCTCGATCCGATATGATAGAAACTGGAACTCCATGCAATCTGACAATTTCCTTGATGTACAGCTCGACCAACTATTGCAAATTGAAGGTCATACGCACAAGCAAGAAATGCGCACACTTCGTAAATCGATCTACTATCAGCCAAATTGAATCCTTCCAAGATGGAGTCAACGATAAAGTTGAAAAAATCCATTGTGATCTGCTCCCATTCCTACTTTGGAATCTTGATTGGTTAAAGTAACCCAGACGAATATTGATGCTCAACTTTAACCCTCTAGCAAACTAAACACCTAACAACAAAATCAACTATGTCCTTCTTTAACCCTGACCATCAACTTGATTTCTTTGACTTATCAACTTAGTTTTTCCAAACGTCAAAGCTTCCATTCTCCTGGCAGGTAAGCATGACAACCAAATATGGGTTGAACTTAGTATTTTTAACTTAAACCTTAATTTTCCAAAAACATGCATAACCTCTAAAATGATTATGGAAACTCTTAACTTCATTTACTTAACCCATCGTGTGAAGAAGGACTAAGAACCTTTCCAGCTTAATGGATTGTCTATCCTTACGACTCAAGCTTCTTGATTTCTGCTCCATACAAAGCTTCCCATCGCTATCTCTTTTTCGAAACTACCCAGGAAAAGGATTGAAAAGGAGAAGAAAGTGAAACATAATTGAGAAGAAGTCTCCCTAGGAAGTCATTTCCTAACTATTTATAGTCCTTACCGCACAATCTTCAACCGTTTAGAAACCATCTCTAAACAATCATTCTGTCTTCCACTAAAAAACTAGCTGGTTGAATCCAACCGAACCAACATTAGATTCAACCAAGTCCTAAATCAGTTACTTTCTTCTCCTGATTTTCCAATAGAGGCCATCAACTTATGGCTTCTTTCAATTTAACCCCTTAATTATTTCTTAATTTATTGACTTAGTGAAAACCAAGTGTGACAACATCAATTTTTTATAATTAATAAAAATTAAATATGTGCGATTAGCATTAAATATGTTGTGTAAATATAAAATAATAAATATAATTAAAATAAAATATAATATGATATAAACAAATAATGCAAACATAATATTATATGAAGTATAATGGAAATTAATATAATATAAATTCTATTTTGAAAGGAATATAATATAAAATTATCAGCTTACAAAAATTTGAATTATTATATTATAATCATTATATGTGAAACATAATGTAAATACGTATATTATCAAATCTCACCAATGCTATATACTTATTTATAGAATTATTATATATTTATACGAATTTATTTGTTAATAGTTGGCTTTTTGTATATATTGATATATTTATTTATTTAACATTTTATCTTTATGTAATTATTTTTTATACGATATTTTTATAACCTATCAATTCATCTAATGTTATAAAATATTTATGTCGATGTTATCATCCATGATGATATTTTAAATTTATTTAGATAAATTTTATAGTAATTAAATTTGTAAAAAATAATTTATTTTCAACTAAATATATGGTTATAGATTATGTGTTTCAAAAGGGTAAATTCATATTTTGATTCATTTGTAAATTTAAAATTTACGTTCATTTGATTGATAAAATAAAATAAAATATTTTAAAAAGTACTCTCTGTTATTAATATCTTATTAAGTGGATGTCCATCAAGATCAAGATAAGTTTGGATGAACTTTAAATTCTAATAGTCATCAGAATTAGAGTTCTATTTCATTTATACTTTCTATTTCTATAAATATAGACTTTGGAGAAGTATTATAAGACACTTCTGTTGATCAATAAAATACGCTCTCACTCTTGCTCTCTCATTCTCTTTGTTCTTTACTCTCTGTCCTTTTATTTTATAACACGTTATCAGTACGATTCTCTTTTAATTATTTTTTTTTCTTTCAGTCGTCAATTGAGGTCGACGCACTATGAGTAATCATTAGAGCTTTTAACCACTCAGTGCTCATGATAATAGCCAGGGTGATAACGATGATGTTAAAAATCTTCAGGTATATTTCACTATGATTTATTTATTATATCACGTTTATTATAATTTGAGACTAATCATGAAAACAGGAATAAATAGATTCTGATTTGAAATTCACATATGTTTGTGATGGTGATTATGGAATAAATAATCTAGTGGGACATTTATAAGTTCATCCTACTAAATTTGTTTCATTCCCAGAAGTGAATGCAAACATAAAAAAAATAAAAGATATAATCATGGGCCACTAAAAGTGGGAACATAGTGATGAATAAGAGAACAATGAGGGTTCTCAAGAAACTCTTCAAAGGGAAAAGATAAAAAAAATAAGCACGTTTACTTTGCTCCGGAAAAGTTATTGGTCATTTCTCTTTTAAGGAAGTGATTAGTAAAGTGGAAGGGAGCTTATTAAATAAGCAAGAGGTCCCTAGTTCGTACTACTGGAGTTTAATTTGTTTACTTCTTATCTTTAAGACAAAACGTAGAATGAAAAAGGTACGTTTTTATATATTAAATTGAATTGATATATGGTTGAAATATTTGAGATGATCATTTCAAGTTTTAATTCTATGAGTTACATATTGTTTTAAGCATCTCATTGTTCATGAAAATGAATATTAACTGATTTATTTATATTGTTATAGTAAGTTCTATAATTAAATAATATATTTTATTAAAACATATCTAGTATGCAAATTTTTTGTTAACAAACCAATGAAGTTTATGGTTATTCAGATTTGATTTACTTCAAAGAATTGCTAAAGGTAGCAGTTCATACATTTGATATTAATTCCCTTTGTTAATTATTTAGAGAAATGACATGAACAATTGTAAATGAAAAGTTTTATGAGCTTCAATGGTTGGATATTGAATTAAATTTCATGCATATTTATGATGATGGTTATGAAAGAGAAAATTGCTAGTTTTTCATCATGTCATATTTTTATGTTTGAGATGTGACTTTTATTGATATATTTAATATAGATTTGTTTCTATACATGACCTAGGCAATTATTCTTGGTGGATAAATTCATTAAGCAAAAAGGCTCTAAAAGTTTTTTGAATTGATCTCATAGCTCCTTATGGCTATACAAAACGAGTTATTCGTTCCACCAGTTTTGCTCCATTCCCTGAAGTGAATGTAGCAATCCATAACAATTATGAAGATTTTGGATATGTGAAGATTTTGGCATATTCCCCGAAGCAAATATTACATATAATTATTTGGAAATTATATTATATGACTTAGTGCCACTATAAACTTCACATTGATTTAGACATTTCAGTAGTAAATGTCACAATGATACTTGTATGTGGATACAAAGTGAAAGGAATGATGGTAAAATTATCAATTTGTTACGATTTAGTTTTACTGGTACAAATATATTTACTACTTGGCATGACCAGTTAGACCATCTTGGATCATATATGATACGAAAATTATTTGAGAATTCATATGGACATTCATTAAAGAACTAGAAGATTCTTTAAATTTAAAGAATTCTCATTTGTTGGTTGTTCTCAATGAAAATTGGTTGTTAAAAATCACTAGCTAAAGTTGAGATCTAATGTCTTGCATTTCTGAAATGAATATGGGCCCGTTAATCCACCATGTTAATGGTTTTGATATTATATGATTTTGGTAGATGCATCTACAAAATAAAAACATATGTGTTATCTACTTGCAACCTGTCGTTTGCAAGAATGTTTGAATAATTAATTTCAGATAATGCAATTAAGACAATTCATCTTGCTAATATTGATGAGTTTATATTTTTATTGATTGAGTTTGAAAAACTTTGGTAAAATTTTGTTATTTATGCGTATAATGGTTTAGAGAAATTATTGATTGAATGCCTCTGATTATTACTTATGAGAACTGAACTTTCTCTTTCAACATGGGATTATGTTGATTTACGTGTTGTACGCATCAAGCCAAAAAATTTTAAATACTCCCCATTGCCATTGATTTTGGGTCAAAAGCTAAATATTTCTCATCTTTGAATTTTTGTATGTGCGTATATGTTCCAATTGCTCCACCACAAAGCACAAAGATGAGTGAATCTTCAAAGAAAGTTGGAAATTATTTATGGGTCTCCTTTTATTATGATATATTAAATGTATTGGAGATACAATTATGACATGATTGTGATTTCTATTTTGATTTGATAGTTTTCTCGACATTAGGGGGAGAGAACTAATAACTTGTAATGAGTTAAGGGGTGAGTAATTTGAACCAGAAGTTCAACACGGATAACTTATTAAAGTTCCAAATATGAAAGTTTTTATAAAAGGAAAAATTTTAGATGGTTATATAGTGAAGGCGGGTGCTCCAGAAGAGACCCAAGACATAACTAATAAGTAAAACTTCAGAAGAGATTCAAGTACCTGAAACTGAAGATTAAAATACTGAAAATAAGAGATCTCGATAAGTTATGTCAATTTGAGAAAATGTCGAACCAATAATAAAAGTGGTAGACAATGGTTTTGCATGCAATATTATTATGGAAATAATGAAATAAAAGGAGGATATTGAATAAATCTCTTGGGAAATAGAGATATGGAATAAATTGGCCGAAATAGAAAGACGCAACTCAAATACAATTAAATTTGTGGAGGTATAAAGCCAGTGAGGGTAAAAATGAAATAGTTTTACAAAGGCGGAATAAAAATATGAAGTTTTTCGCTAAGTCCTGGCATTGATTATGAGAATATATAATATTCTTTTGTGGTGGAATGCAATAACCTTTAGATATATTATTAAACTGACAGTTCTTACTTGTGTCTCATGGTTGTTGTTACAACTTTTTGTGAATCATTATATAATAAAGTTTATATCTAAAATCCTTGAAGAATTTGGAATGCCAAACGAATATTGAAATATTGGGAAATTGTTCATTTATATGAATTGAAATAATTAAACATGTGGTAAATTTGACTTAGTTAATAGTAGTTGAAGGAGGATTATAAAATGATCCAAAATACCTATTTAGGTTTTTATAGAAGAATCGTGATTAAAGTTTGTTGAAACTCTTGAAGAGATCAAAATATATTTCCCCCAAATTTTCCCTCTCATGACTTTCAAAACAATGTTGATATAAATGCTTAGTAGATACATTCAAATAGTCACTTGAAAGACTAGTATTCAAGATTGAATATGTAGAATATGAGATATTATGTGATGTTTTTATGAGGGGGAGTAAATACGCATTGTACTCTTTTTCCCTTAACTGAGTTTTCGTCCCATTGGGTTTTTTTGGTAAGATTTTTAATGAGGCAACATGTTATGCGTATTATAGATATGTGTACTCTTTATCCTTCACTAGGAAATTTTTTTCCCACAGGGTTTTTATCTTAGTGAAGGTTTTAACGAGGCACATTATCTATCAATGGAGATCCAAGGGGGAGTGTTATGAATATCTTATTAAGTGGATGTCCATCAAGATCAAGATAAGTTTGGATGAACTTTAAATTCTAGTAGTCATCAGAATTAGAGTTCTATTTCATTTATACTTTCTATGTCTATAAATATAGACCTTGGAGAAGCATTGTAAGACACTTCTGTTGATCAAGAAAATACGCTCTCTCTCTTAATATCTCATTCTCTTTATTCTTTACTCTTTGTCCTTTTATTTTATAACACTCTCACTATAATAAAAAAAGGCCATTTAGTGACAAAAGTCTTTACCTACAACTTAAATTTGTCGGTATAATCGCTGTATACCAACAGGTTTTGTTTTGTTAATAATTTTATTGTATTTACCAACGGACCAAATCTCGCCCATATAGATTACAATTTAGAAAACGCAATACAAGTATGCAAACATTTGTGTGAATTCTTTGTTTACGAAACCTTTTCATGAAAGACCCTTTTTCTGCGAAGCCTAATTGTATGCGAATCTATGATCCTTGTTACGTGCGAACCTATATTGATTTGAGAACTTGTAATTTGTGCGAATTCATACTGAAAGTGTTACACGACCTAATGTTGTATTCTTTTATGCTAATTGATGTTATTTGATGTGTGAGAACCATTCATTTGTTTTCTTGTAATGTCACATGTTTACCTTTCGTATATGAAATATTCCCATTTCAGTGTTTTAACTTTACACAATAATTGTTGTTAATAAATGGTATGTTGGCGGATAGGTTAGGAGTCAACGAAAAGTCACTTCGATGGCTAATGTTGCTCGTCAAATTTTGGTCGAACCTTTCTGGTCAAGTTTAAGGTGTTACAAGTTCCCTTGGTATTGACAAAAGGGAGAATGAGATCCCAAAATCAAGCCAGAAACACCTCTAATGTGACACTCCAAACCCGATCTGGACGGATCGACCTGAATTCGAAGCGTTATATTAGCCACCGAAGTGACTCTCTAGCTAACGACCACCCGACGCACAACCCAACCTTATAACACCTCATTTATGACTAATTAACTATCATTTATTAATGTAAAATCAATTTGTGAACCATTTTTAAACTCTTTCTAAGTATTTAACCTAAGAGTATTTTAATCATTCTACCACCTAAGGTTAAACTATCCCGATTTTATTTCTACGTAGTTACCAACCTTCTTTTAGTCAAATTATGCAAGCCCTAAAAATTTTAGCTTCATTCGAGTTCATTTACTATGTTTAATTCAAGTTTTATTATTAGGGACTAAATCGTAACTTATACAAACTTTTAGTACATCTTTCAAATTAAAAATTAAGAGTCTTTCTACCAAATATTAACAATTACAAGTCTAAATCTAAAATTTTACCAAGTTTCCCTATCATTAAAGGCTTCAATTAATCTAATCAAATTTTAGGACTAAATTATAAATTAAGCAAATTAGAATACTAGATTACAAAAATAAAAAATAAACCCGCAAAAACCCACACGCCTATGTGAAAAGACATACACCCGTGTGCAAACCACTACACCTATTTTGTTAAAAATTCATTTTAATTACCTGATTTTACATATTTTACTTACTCGTTAAATTTGAAATTGCTACAATTAATCACCATAAGCATTCACACATATCAAATTTAATTTATTTACAAAAAATATACAATAATTAATCAAAATTTAATGCCCAATTACATGCTTAGCAAACATCAATTAATTCACACAAGCTACATACCTTAGTCACAAGCAATCTACTCTTTAGTAGGCTTTAATTAAATATTGTTAGTATAAAATACATGCCTCATGCACCGTGTTATCAACCATCGTACGAACTCTCATTAACATACCATAAATTAAACATCAATTAGACATAAAATCACAAAAATTGAAGTCCAAAATTTAATGTCCAATGTCCATTACAAGTAAAATAACACTAGTCCCAAAAGCATCACAATGCCCCTATATAATCTCTAAAGTAAATTTCTTAAGTCACTACTGAGCCTTATTCTTGGATCGCCCTTGCACTCGCTTCTCATTTCCTTACACCTGAAAATTCTATGCACGAAATGTAAGGATGTGATCTTAAAAAGCTCAGTGAATGAAAGTAAAAACATTAAGTAATTTGTACCCAATCATGCATAAATCAAAGCAATTAAGTATTAAAATTTCAGTCACAACATGTTAACATTTTACCATAACCTTACATGCTATTTCAAGAATTAAGAATAAATTTTTCCATTGCATGTACAATCATCTAAGAAGCAATAATAAGCCTTACTAGCTAACCTATCCAGCATTTGGTCAATGAAAGGTAGTGGGAAATGATCCTTCTTTGTGGCTGCATTCAGTCAATGATAATCCATACATACTAGCCAAATAGTCGCAATACGAGTAGGGATCAACTTGTTCTTGTCACCCAATTAGTGTCAGAAATGGGATAAATGATGCTCGCGTCTAGCCACTTGATAATTTCCTTCTTCACTACTTCTTTCATCTTTTTATTAAGTCTTTGTTGTTACTCAATTGATTACTTCCCTTCGTCTTTTAGCCTTATCTTATGCATGCAAAAAGAGGGACTAATGTCTCTGATATCTGCACCACTCTAGGCTGTGGCTTTTTCGCGCTGTTTCAAAATCGTGATGAGCTTATCTTCCTGCTTTGCGACGAGGGATGTGTTGACAATAACTGGTAATGTATCATTGTCACCCAGAAAGACATACTTTAAATGCGTGGGAAACGGCTTCAACTCTAAGGTAGGAGCTCACTCAATAGATGGTTTAAACACTGGGATTATCCTATTCAACAAATCCAAAGATTCCAATTTCCAATTCTCTCTCAGCTCACAATTATTAATCTCATCTTTGTTGATACATTCAGCTAGGATTTCATTTGTCGATGTCATCGCATCCTCATCTGACACTGCTGAAATTCTTGCATTGAATTCTTCCATAATGATTTCGTCCAACACGTCAATGTGATGACAATGCTCTTTAGTTCTGGACGGGGATACCTCAAACACACTGAAGGTTACATGCTCATCGTTATGTCGCATGATAAGTTCTCCTTTGAACACATCGATAAGTGTGTGTCCTGTTGCTAGAAATGGTCGCCCCAAAATAATGGGCACCTCTTTATCTGCTTCGCAGTATGGGATTATGAAATCGGCAGGCAACACGAGCTTATCAAGTTGGACAAGGACATCTTTAATTTGGCCTTCAGGTTGTGCTAAGGATCTGTCTGCAAGTTGTAATGTCACCACAGTGGGCTTCATTGATCTTATCCCTAACTTTTTGAGAGTAGAAAAATGCATAAGGTTAATACGTGCTCCCAAATCACAAAAAGCTTTACCTAGATAATGATTCCCAATGGAGAATGGGATTGTGAAGTTGTCAGGGTCTTTCATCTTGGTTGGCAACTTATTTGTAAGTACAGCGCTGCACCTCTCTGTGAGCGCAATTGTCTCGATTTCAAACAATTTCTTTTTCTTTGATACTAGCTCCTTCATAAATTTCCCACAGCTGGGTATCTGCACATGAGCATCGAAAAGAGGTATGTAAATGTGCAATTGTTTCAAAGTAGAAACAAACTTTTGATATTCTTTATCATGGATTTTCTCCTTAAATTTTTGCAGAAATGGCGAAGGTATTGTAACATTGAGTTGTTGTGGAAAACTTAGTGGTGTCGATATTAACAGTTGCGTCGACAACTTTGTTGGGCAAACTGTAGGCATAGATGGCACTATAGTTGGTTCCTATTCATTTACTTTTGCTTGGCTTCCTTCAGCTGCATCCTCTTCTTATTGTTGTGGTTCAAATGCATCGACATGGTCCTGGCTAGAACTGCTTGGTTCAGTCGTTTGCCTCCCACTTCTTAGCATGATAACCTTACAGTGCTCCTTTCCTCATTGTGTTGGGTTTTCAGTATCACTAGGAAGAGTACCAGGTGAACTTGCACTCAAATTTAAAACTAAATGTCCTAGCTGGGCTTCCAATGCTTGGATAGAAGAGGAATTTCTTTGCACTATTGCTTCAGTTCTCATAATATGCTCACGCATAAAAGCCTCAAGAGTAGCCATAGGATCTGACTTAGGTTGAGAAAATTTCTATTATTGATGTTGATGTTGTTTTCCTTACATATGTGGCAGCACAGACTGTTGTGGCTATAATCGAGATTGTGGTTACATCTGGCTATATGCCTGCGTCTGTTTAGAATGAGAATTTACCTTAGAATTCTGATTATAATTCTGTTGTTGGATGTTAATGGAACTCCCTTGTCTATAACCCCCTTGATTTGAGGAATTCTCATATCTAAATGTGAAAGCATTTTGATTCTCCCAAGGTTGTTGAGCTCGGTTATTGTATGAGTTATCAAATGAATTTCCTCGAATGTTGTTGACATAGAATGCATTTTTTGCATGTTGTGGGCAGTCTTCATAACTATGGTTATCGTCGTAAATTTCACAAGAAAATGTCGGTTCATCCAATTGCTTAGCCACTTAAATAGGAGCAACATCACTTGTCCTCTTCATATTCTTTATAATATTGGCCAACGAAGATACCTGCGCACTCAAAGCAGTAATGGCATCTAACTCAAGAACTCCAGGGTTAGTCTTTACCTGTGCAGAACGATAGATTAGATATTGATAGTCAATCTGAGCAATCCTCTCTAAATTCTTACAGCTTCATTGTCGGTACAATCCAACAAGGGACCATTAGCAGATGCGTCGACAAGCATTCAAACCATTGTAAAAGATCTCTATTTGGGTCTCTTGCTGAATACCATGCATTGGGCAGCGTCAAAGCAATGTCTTGTAACGCTCTCAGGTTGTATGTAAGTTCTCATCATCCAACTGATGATAGGCTGTAATATCATTACGAAACCTCGCATTCATTGTCGACAGATTGAAACGCAAAACAAACTGTGTTGCTAGCGCATTCCAAGATGTGATGGATCTAATCGGTAATCCCAAGAACCATGTTCTCGCTTTACCCGACAACGAATAAGGAAATAATTGCATTTTTAATGCATCATCAAGGACACCATGTTGACTAAAGGATGCACAAATAAGTAGAAATGATTTTAAATGTTCTCTTGTGTCTTCATGAGGTAGACCAAAATATTGCCCATTCGAATTTAGCATCTGAAACATCACCGTTTTCAGCTCAAAATTTCCAGCTTGTATAGTTGGTATTACCACTCTTGGTTATAAATCATCAAGGATAGGAACAACAAAATCTCGTATTAT